>OZ021727.1:32107743-34557743 GCA_963978545.1 Linyphia triangularis | reverse complement strand
GAGTCATTGTCACAGTAGAGAGCTGTCATTACCACGGTAGAGTGGTCATTTTCAAGGTAGAAAGGCCTCTTTGTCACGGTATAAAAGAGCCGACGTCACGGTAGAGAGGAGTCATTGTCACAGTAGAAAGGAATCATTGTCACGATAGAGAGGAGTCATTGTCATGGTAGAAAGGAGTCATTGTCACGGTAGAGAGGAGTCGTTGTCATGGTAGAGAGGTGTCATTATCATGGTAGAGAGAAGTCGTTGTCACGATAGAGAGGAGTCATTGTCATGGTATAGAGGTGTCATTGTCACGGTAGAGATGAGTCATTGCCATGGTAGAGATGAGTCTTTGTCATGGTAGAGAGGTCATTGTCAAGGTAGAAAGGACTCTTTTTCACGGTTTAATGGAGTCATTGTCATGGTATAGAGGTGTCATTGTCACGGTAGAGATGAGTCATTGTCACGGTAGAGATGAGTCTTTGTCACGGTAGAGAGGTCATTGTCAAGGTAGAAAGGACTCTTTGTCACTGTTTAAAGGAGTCATTGTTATGGTATAGAGGTGTCATTGTCACGGTAGAGATGAGTCATTGTTACGGTAGAGATGAGTCTTTGTCACGCCAGAGAGGTCATTGTCAAGGTAGAAAGGACTCTTTGTCACGGTTTAAAGGAGTCATTGCCATGGTATAGAGGTGTCATTGTCACGGTAGAGATGAGTCATTGTCATGGTAGAGAGGTCATTGTCAAGGTAGAAAGGACTCTTTGTCACGGTATAAAGGAGTCGTCACGGTAGAGAAGAAGTCATTGTCAAAATAGAAAGGAGTCATTGTCACGATATAGATGAGTCATTGTCACGATATAGATGGGTCATTGTCACGGTAGAGAGGAGTCATTGTCATAATTGGAGGATGTGTCAAATTACGTAGAAATCATCAATCATTTTCTCTTTCATCCTCCTTTTTTCTTCCTACATCCTTTAGACGGGTGCCTTCCTCGCCCGATTTTGTGGGCATGGAAGTAGTGGAGTCTGATACTCTTGGAGGTAGAACTCCTATAGGGGCAGAAACCACAAGGGGTAAGGCAACCCGCACCGCAAGCGAATCTAGAAGGGGAAGTAGCTGCATTATTAAAGAAGATAAACTAAACCAAATTTGTATCGATATAAAGGAAATTTTAGTATCAATTGTCCTTGAGATATTTCAGTTATACAGTATGTAAAATAACTTTTGAAGAAATTTATTTTTTTGTAAAGATTTGTCACCGTTCTGATTCAATGGGAAGTAAGACATTGGAATGTTCCTCTTATATAACATCTTACTTCTTTAAAGCGGTTAATCAAAATTGTGATGGCTTAGTTTTACTATTTTAAGCTTTGAAAATATATAAATTAGTTTTTAGTGTCTTGGCTCCATGGAAAAATACACTGTAATGTTAAAATTTAGTATGTTTGATCCTGTTTCGATCCCTTAAAGTTTCGGAATAATTACTTTTTCTATGTCCATCGTTCAGGGCCGTAGCCAGGATTTTTTTTCGGGGGAGGGGGGGGGGATATGCTCACCCATATTCAAGAATTACTTGCAATAGTGGTATATATAAAACTCGAAGATAGTACTTTTAGAGGTTTTTAAGCTCCAATTCCTGGAAAGTCTCCCCGAAAACGAGGGATTATCAATATAGAAGGGGACAATTTCACTACACTTTAGTATGAAAATTGAGGGGGGATTGGTTAATTTTATTTCGGTTTTTAATTTTCTACTGCTTTTTTCTACAATCTTAAAATTTCGGGGGGGGGGGTATCCCCATATCACCCCCCTGGCTATGCGCATGCTATCGTTGTTGACAATCTTACATAATTTCAGAGTTAAAGTTATAGAAAGTCTGAGAATTCATGATGAGTGAGCCAGAGATTTTGCTTTTATGAATATAGTACATTGCGTATGATGTATCATTGTATCATATGATATATTTCAGAGGCAAGTGTTCTTGGCGTCAATTTCTATTCAATCTAGTTTTTTTTATTGGGTTTCAATTTCAATATTAATAATACCTTGTTTTAAACTTTTACATTTTAGCAATATAATCTTTTAAGTTTGTATAATTAGTTACGATGCATTGTATAGTTTATAAGAAATTGGATAATTACTCCTCAAGTTGAAAACCACTTGGTTCTATTTTAAAATCATGGACAGTTGTAGATTTTGTGCATATAAAGACATTATTTTCAAAATTTTAGATTTTGTTAAGAGAGTTCTTCATTACCTGCAGTTTAAGTTGCAGATATATTTTTTGGACGGCCATTTTAATCTTGTACAACCGAAATTTACCCAATTTTTTTCCAAAGATAACGTTAAAGCTGTTTGATTTTGTTGAAAAATATCGGCGCCTCTTGTAGGTGTGATGTCAAGGTACTAGAGTATGTTGGAATGTGACATTAACTGTCACCAAAAGATAGCTTCTACGCACATTACTATTTCGCTAAACTAGGTCTTTATATAATGCAAGCACACTTTAACGACATTAAACTTCCCTGTTGAAGATGATGACGGTACTCACTCGATGAGTGTTCCTCACCCATTTTCGGAGTTCCAAAGTACTTTCAAGAGGTTTTTTTTTTTTTTTTTCAACTGAACATAGTTTTCGTGGACAATTATTGAGCATCCTATTTGCAAGAATGATGTTTTTTTCTTCGAAGGTATTAAACTATACCTCAATATGGAAAAGATTATTTAGCATACAAATTACTAAATAAAGTGTTTAATAGTTATTGGTACTGACACTTTATTTGTTCCTCAAAATCGCCTCTCTGATGTTTTTAAAACGTTAAAAAAACTAAAGAAACTACGGAAACAAGGGAGGGGGACGTTTGTAGTAGACACAAAAAAGTTGTGCTGGCGAAGTGGGATTCGAAACCAGTTAATTAAAAGTTAATATAATTTCTTTGAATACAAAACTTTTTTTACGCACCAAAATAGTTTCCTTGAACATTTTCTGATTTTTAAAAAAAGTTCTGTCTGTTAGTTTTGGAACGAAAGAAGATGAGGTTCTTATTCTCCGTAAGATAATTTGACACTTTTTTTAAGGGGACATGAGATACTGAAACTACAAAAATATCACCAAAAATGCCTTTTTTTGTTTTTGTTTTGTAAAAATTGCCGGCGTCACTAGCTTTAATTTCGCGTTTGAATTTTTGAAATACGATGAATTTAAGTGCTAAAATCTTTATTTTAACTAACTATTTTAACGTACTGCACACTTATTGGCAAATGTTAAAAATGCATTTTTTCAGCTTCGCTTTTTTACATTTCTGCAAAGTTGTTGTTCGACAAAACATGTTCAAAAAGCTCCTTGCGATTCATTTTTTTAGTTAAACCTAATTTTTGTGTAAAAATAATTTTTAACCTACTATAAAGCACGCATGCTTTTTATGTCACATAATTTTTTTTTTCATGTTGAAAATCTGAAATATGGGCATTTTTAATGAAAAACCACTGGCGCCAAGTTTAAAATTTTATTTCTGTTCAACTATAACACCTAAAGATAAAATCATGTGCGAAAATGTTTATAATATATTGATAAACAGCTTCAAATTTTTCTTCCATGTTTGGTAAAATATTATGTCGTGAGGGGCATTTTGAAAAAAGTTAAAATTTCATATTATTTTAATGCATTTTTCTCAATAATTTACTATCTACTTTATATTATCTGCTCAAATTTGCTGTTGTCTTGTAAATCATATCTTCTAGTTTGTACCAGCCGACCAAACGGTATAGTGGTTAGCTTGCTGGCCTCTAGACCGCGAGGTTGCGGGTTCGAGTCCCGTGTTAGGCATGGGTGTTTGTAAATGTATGTTGGCTTGTCTAATGACGAATGTTTCGGCGCATTATAGCCCTCGTGTTGCTGACGGCGCCAGATAATCTGAAAACAGCCAATCTAGTTTGTGCCAAATATTATTTAATTCTAAGCAAAACTAAAGAATTTTGGTAAACATTTCCTATGTCCCCTTAAATTTTAACTAGCTATTTACTTTCGATAGCATATGAATGTACATTTTATTTGATACTAAACAAAAATATTAAAGAACATTTTGCCATGCTAAAAATTGCTTTAAATTATTTTTTTTTAAAAGCTTTTTAATATATGTATATTCGAGCATATATTAACTAACCATGTGCCGAATTTCATTTCAACTCGAAATAGTTCCTACGTTATTTAAAATGCAAGTTTCGGGTAGACTGAAAGACAAATTGATTCTATGTGTTCTGTTTTTTTTTAATTTTTTTTTTTTTAATTTTTTTAAATTTTTTTTTTATTCTACCTTGAATTATGGAATAGTAAAAATGCCTCCAAATTGGCTGATTTGGAGAGAAAATTCTAATGCCATACCTCTATTTGCAATCAACATTTAAAATTGAGTTATTATGAAAGCACTCATTCAGTCGAATTTTTTAACTCTTCCTATTACCTCTTATATAATTCCTAATATTACAGAGTCATTCAAACTGATATATGACACTTGTATTCGGTATTTGTAGTTTAGGTCTAATAAACTGAAAAATGGCTTCTGGTCGCCATTATTGGTATTTCCTGTAATAATTTCTAGTTCAGTTTTTGTGTGGGAACATGTCTCTACGTGACCTTTTGATACATAGCAGGTGTTTGTTGCATTTGTAGTTTTGTCTGAGAATGTTATATTCAAACAGACGTACAACCTTTATATAAATTTCCTACTACATTAAGGAACTATAATAACTATAGAAATAGTTAAAATTTTCTGAAATAATGCTTAAACGACTATAAATATACTCTAGATGTCCAAAACCCTTTTGAATTGCTTTTGATTGAAAAATTACTCACATCCTTCCTTTAAAGATTAGATAATCTGTTTTACTAATCCCCGAATAACCGTAAGAATAATTTATATGTATTTTATCTCGTCAAACTTAAGAGGAAGATTTCAGTCATTACACGTTGTCTAATTGCAAATTATTGGTATTTGCATCTGTTGTTCGAAACAGCAGTGACGATCATACTTATTTATAATTCTATTATTATTATTTAGATCTATTATTATAATTATAATCTTTTTCTAGTATTTATAACTAAAGTTTAATAATTTTTCAGATTATATGACAGAAATATACACAGGACTTGTGGTTTACGAAAAAAAGCATAACAAATAGAATTCACTTACAAATTCCTACGTAGCCAGGCTAACATTTTGGAAGCCATTGTTAAGAAATTCTCAAATAAATTCAAATTTTATATATATTTAACGTTTTGAAAGTATAACTTTTGATGAATCAAGAAGTCTTTTTTTTTTAAAGCAATGTCTTACAAGATCAATAATATAAATGAATAAGGCTGAATATTTCAACACAATATTTCTCTCAATAATTGAAGTTTTTAACTATATTGTTGATTGCAATAATGTGTTTTTTTAAAATACTTTAACGCTGTTTGAGGGAAAAGGAGATTTTAATGGGATTTTTTTTTATATCGAGTCTGATATTAAACATTATAATAAAACTACATATGATAAGATATATAATCAAACATACTTGCATATATTTTGTATTTCAATTGGTGTAAGTTATATAACTAATAACATAAATCAAATGATTAAGTCATTCAAACGTCCGTTAGTGCATAAGTTACAAAATTTTACAGGGAGATTCTCTGCTGCTGCACGGGATATTTTTCGCATATTTTTCCACAATTAAGTTTGATGACTGAACTTTTAATGAATCTTATAATTATCTTTTACAAAATAATACTTGTTAACTTAGTCATATATGGAAAAGAAATATTTCAAATAAGTTGAATTTACATTTTTGTTGTCTTTACACAGGGCAGCACTCAAAGTCCCTCGAATCATTTTAATGTTACTTATTCAAATACTTTTTATGTAACTTTGTCACCAAACAATATACTGGAAAATAAAACAGAACTAGAAGTTTCATTAAAAATTCACTATTCATTACAAAAAATATGCTCAAAATGTGTCTTGCGTCAGCAGAGAATAGCCCTAAAATATTTTTTAAAATTTTGCAGATGATTTTTGTACATCAGAGCTTTTATGTAATAAAATTGATTATTTACTTTTCATTTTGGAAGCTCATAAAACTTATATAATTAATAGTGAGTGTCTTATTGAGCTTTAAAAAAGTTTTAGTTCGTATAATTTCGAACACAGTGATAATTCAAGCTTCACAAATTTAACGCAGAGCTCCTTTCGAAACAGCTCTGAATCTTCAACTTCCACATAATGCCACTTCCCGGCTACTTATCGAAATGTCTTCACGTGTGAACTTTCGAGAAAGATCAAGAAATTCCTCTGATAATCAGTACGCGCTGAAAGATATAGTCCGCGAGACGACTGCAATTTTTGGACCTTATCGAACATCATTCTGAATTTTTTATAGAAATTGGAGAAAAGTGAGTAGATTAGGAATCCACTGGTCTGCCGTGGCAAAAATGGCCGAAACTGATCAATAATCGACTTGGAATGAGTTGAACTAAAATCCGATTGCCAAATATGTCATAACTTGCCAAAAATAGAACAAACTTATTCGTCTAGCAACCCACTTCATTTTGATTTTCAATGCGAAAAAGCGCAAACGATTTCTGATCTTTGGCTCAGAAAACTTATATCTTTTAAAAGTAAGCCAAATTGGCGACATCAGTTACGTCATCAGTGACGTAATATTTTTTGCCAACTTGGCTCCCTTTTAATAGATGCAAGTAGACCGTCGCCAGATATCTGAATCGTCTGCAACTTTCTTAATTGAAAATTAAAGAGTGAGGGTTACCAAAAAAAAAAAAAAAAAAAAAAAAATGCTCATTATTTGGCAAGTTATGGCGCCTTTGGCAATTGGATTTAGTTCAACTTATTAAAAGTCGATTTTTAACCAGTTTCGGCCATTTTTGCCACGGCAGACCAGTGGATTTGTAATCTACTCACTTTTCCCTAATTTCTATAAAAAATTCAGAATGTTGTTCGATGGGGTACAAAAATTGCAGTCGCCTCTCAATCTAATAGCGACATTTCTTGATGAAATCCTTGCCGTTGCCAACATTTTCGAGCTTGTGTTATGACTAAATAAATTTATGGAATTATAACTTTAAATAGAAATATGTACACTATTTTACAAGGTATAACTATTTTGTGCTAGATAATTGCGTAGCAAAATCAACCAAAACTATTAACGAAAGTCAAGAAGTTTAAGTAACTACTTATATTAAAAATAAGTGAAAAATGCATTTACACCCTACAATTTCCAATCTTTAAATTCGGGGGGGGGGGGGGAGGAAATTAATAATAATAATAAACAACATCATTTTCTCTTTGTGAATGCTTCTTACTTAAATCCCCTTTATATATATACTATGGAGTGCAGTAAAAGTAACCGGCATTTTATGTTTAGTGATATACTGGGTGAGTTTGAAGTCATGCATATCAAAGTTTAATGGGATAATTCCACAGTGAAACAATTAGATTAATGTTTCAGAACAACTGCTCTCAAGAAAAGAGCCGATAGACACTCCATTTTGGACGATGAAAAACTGAGAGAAGTTGAAATGCCATTTTTTCGTCCGCCGAAGAGTCCACACACGATTGCTGAGCCGAAAACGAACATCAGAACAGGCATATCTAATATCAGTACTCCCATAATCCGCGGAGTCTCACGAAATCTGGTGAAAAGAATACGAACATTTATTTTAACATCTAAAGTTTGTCTGTTAAAAATAAAAATCGAAATTTCAACTAATGCCTGTGATAATTTAGTTTACTTTAAAATTTTAAACTGGTACTTTTAAGGGCAGATAAACTTTAATGTGCGTGACTTTAAAGTCCCCCTGTAATTTTACAGTATGCCTTGGTCTGTACTTGATTTCATAAAAATTGGAGGAAGCTTGGTTGTAATTGAGAGTGCAATTTCTTTATATTGAGAGGTATGCCAGTCAAAATCAAAGTTTTTCAAAAGTCAGTTTGGAAAGATAAAGGTTAAAAAATAAAGGATGGTAACTGGTTAATTTAGAAGGCACTTTTATGGAATACATGACTTATTTTCTATAAGATGTGTAATTGTGATATAATGTCTGCGGGTTTCTTAACGAGAATTTAAATTTCTTTCTTTTAAAGCTTAATAGCTTTTTATAAATTTAATATATGGCACGTAAGGGTTAGATGCAAGTTTTATATCAAACAAATAAATACGATGCACTAACTCCCTGATAAAATTTTTTAAAAGAAAACGTTTGAACAAAAAATTCTAATTTATGAAACAGTTTAATAGTTTTTATTTCTATAACAGGCGAAACAATCTTTTATTTACATCGAAAGCTTAATGAGTTTTAAATATCAACGTCCTTGATAATTATCTTCCTTCTAATTAAGCTCATATGAAACTTTAAAAAAAAATCAAAATCTTATGTATAATCATTTTCACGAGAATAATAACATTTCCTTTCCCAATCTTCTTCAGCTTCACCATCTGCAAGCGCCTATAACAGGACGGGAGTATGCTGAAATATTCATCCATGGAAAATCAAACAATCACTTGTCACCCACAGACGTGGATCGAACAAAAAGAACCCCCTTCGCCCATGGCTCTGTCCCTTAATGCATATCGACAACCCTTTCTACTGAAAATGTCGTCTGCACATGTTCAATCCTCGAGACCTCTTATACCTTAGAAAATGCATTTCATCGAGATATTGAAAAGGGATTTTTAAAGGACTTTTTATATTTTGTATCTTAGGTTAGAAAAGGTTTTCGTTAATTTCAGCTAGGGAAATAGTTTTAATTAGAAGGTTTACTGGTTTAGTAGAAATCTCTGCGAGGTTGTACAGTATGGTACCAGGAGTTTTAACATTCAAGTATGTCTAAGAAGTGATTAAACTATAAAGAGTATAAATGTAAGTGAAATGTTGGTTCATGTTAAGAAACATGTAATTGCTGAATACTGAATTTCAAGAAGTTTTTTTTTAATATTTGAAGTGCAATTCGGAATTGAGTTTATAATTATTTTTATCATTAGTTTTTTTTGGAGAAATCCTGGTGATAAAAGAGTCCAGTAAATAATTTCAAAACACTTAAGTGTCCAAAAGCTAGAAAAAATCCAGACAACTACAGAATGGCAAATCAGCACCGGCTACAATTTTCATCCAAATCAGATAATGAGTACTATCAGTGGATTTAAACACTGAAAATCAAAATTGCAATATTTAGATTTTCACTTAATCTACCTTTATATTAAACTTCATCAAAATGAGATGGTCTCTATTTGTCGGATTATTTAACTTAGGACGGCAATTTCACCCTACTTTTTATATACTAAGCATTTAAGATAATTTTCAAGATGTAACCATGATAATCCCTTAATTAATCTCATCAAGCCCCTATAAGCCCATTAAGCCTTTAAAATCAAATTTACACAAGAGGCCGATAAATTGGAGAAGGTTCTTTGGAGCAGTTGGCATCGATGACCACATGTATTCATACATATGATTATAAGAGATCTGAATTATCGCACCATTTCACTAGCAAGCATATCCAGTTTCGTTCATTTAGAAATATTGTTTTACTATACGTAGTATTGTTTATGAACAGCATCGAAGATATGAAATTGAAATGGTAAAACAACATCTGGTGCATAGAGTTGATATAAATTATAAAGTTTTGCACAAAGAATTAAATATTCGCCTCTTCGTGTTAACTGTGAGAGCCACTTACTGGAACATACACATTTTCGCTTTAGATTGCGTGATTAATCAACTAGTTACTGAAGGAAATGATGCAAACGATAACGAGGGAGTTTTAAGAAGTGGGATAATTATGATAACGTTAGAACTATAAATTGAGTCTCGAAATTATCTAAAACTTTGCCTTTTCGCAATTAAGGCACGGGTGAAAAGACTTTGTGAAAGTGTTAGCACGAAGTAGGGACTGTTTTAAATGTAAGTACTATTGTGTTTGAAATTAAATATTTTGTTAAATGTTAAGATATTAGCAGCAAAAATCACAAGTACTGGAGAACTCGACGTTAAATTCAAGTATCTGATTTAATTTAATAAATATATTTGCTCCATGTCCGTTTGAAGTGTAAAATGAATGTTATCCACAGTACTAAAGGTCTGGTATTATTATTATTATTCAACAAGTCGAATCCACCATAACTAAAGGATTGCATTAAACTAAAGTGTTCTGTTAAAGTGATCTGCAATGAGAACTACTCTGAAAAACAATTAATACTTTAATACTTAACTCTGAATTAGTGGACTCTTCATGTCTATTACTCCTAGGCTCAACGCATTCTTTGTTATCAAATTAAGGATATGTCCTTAGCAGGGTTAAGGAAATACACTCACTTCCAAAAGCAAGGCACGGAGCGGAAAATGTTATTTTCCGTAAGCCAATCTGAATTAAAGAAGCTGAAATTTACTGCAAAGGTAGAAGGAAGTATGCAAATATGTAATAAGTAACAGCCAATCACGGTTTCGCGTCGAGAAATATGCAAAACAGGCAGTTGTTGCATTGTGAATGGTTACAGGAGTTGTATGTAAGTGCTGTTGAAAGGTGTTTAGAACATTCGCACCATCTGTTTTCAAGCTAGACGTGTTTATATGACTTCCAGAAGACGAATGGAAGATTTTGAGCTCTGGTGGTCTGTCGGACGCATTGAAGCAGGATAGTCTATCACACATGTTGCTCTTTTCTTCGGCGTTCATCATTCCGTCATTTCATGATTATGAAAACAATTCCAAACCAGCCAAACAGTAGTCCAAAGACATGTAGCCGGTCGTCCAAGGGTTGTGAGCGAGACCATTTAAAAGCAGATCTGAAACTCCAACTGAATAAAATTCCATTTTCTGGTGGTTTTTATAACCTCGCGTGTGAACTTTCCAGAGACATCCAGAGAAACACATCTGAAAATCAGCACACGCTGGAAATCATGTAAAAATTTCTTGATCCTCTCTTATGCAGCTAACATTTTAAAGTTTCTAATATATCTTCTAACTAATAAATTTAAGAAAATAGAGCTTTTAAAAAATTATCAGGTACACTACTTACAATTATATACAGAAAAATTGCAAACACTATACGTTTCCATTTTGACAGTTATCCCGATTAAAAGTGGAAAATTTCAACAAACATCGATGATAACATAAAGGTGAATATGCGGAGAAACAGTTTGAATTTGAAATTTTGGGTTGTTGCGACTAATCATGATGTCATAGAAATCCAAAGTAACGTAAAAATTTAAACGATGAAATAAATTAGATATTACTTAGTTGTGATAGTTAACAAGTTAAAATAAACATTTTTTTTTTTTTTACGTTATCGTACATAAGAAAACAAATCAATCTTTTATTAATTCAATAGCTCTCTTTTGGTCATAGATCTTTCAAATCTGTTCTCTTCTCTCACCAGGCAATTCCAGTTGGCGACTCTTTGGAACCTTAAAGCTCTCGTCATCACAAATCCGTCCACTTTAGTTTGGGCCTGGCCCTTATTCGAGCTATCATTAGTTTGTAATTGAACATCCTGAATGCTAAAGAGGAGGGAATCATTGATTCATTTGTCATATCTGTCTAACAAATTTAATGGGAAATTTTCTAACATACGGGACATTTTGCGCTCTTTTTTGTACTCTGAACAAAATTAGAATAACAAATTAATAAGGAATTTTGTAGTTATGTTTTCGTTTTCTATAATTTTAGCATTTTGCGCTCTTTTTTGTACTCTTAACAAAATTAGAATAACAAATTAATAAGGAATTTTGTAGTTATGTTTTCGTTTTCTATATTTTAGCATTTTGCGCTCTTTTTTGTACTCTTAACAAAATTAGAATAACAAATTAATAAGGAATTTTGTAGTTATGTTTTCGTTTTCTATAATTTTAGCATTTTGCGCTCTTTTTTGTACTCTTAACAAAATTAGAATAACAAATTAATAAGGAATTTTGTAGTAATGTTTTCGTTTTCTATAATTTTAGCATTTTGTGCTCTTTTTTGTACTCTTAACAAAATTAGAATAACGAATTAATAAGGAATTTTGTAGTTATGTTTTTGTTTTCTATAATTTTAGCTATTCGCAAAGTCATATGAAAAAATAATTGTTTTAAATAGGTCAAATATGGATTTATAGGCAACTGACGCATGGGACACTGAGAAACAAAATAAATTAAGTTCAAGACAAAAATTAAAATTTTCTCAGAATTTATAAGCATTAAAATTATGGAATTCATAGGTACATTTGGGTAAATGTTAATAATTGTATATCTATCAAAATTTTTGCAAAAAGATTAATTTTGTGGATTTAATAAACAAAAACGTGAACTTACGCACGGGACATTCAGAAACCAGCCCACGGAAAATACTAGTTTGCGAGTGGGAAACAGTGATGTATTTACTGTCACAATTTTTTTATATTTTGTTAGACATATTATACATACTTTACACTACTTGTTACTGATAGTGAGCATAATTTTGGAAAATTTTGCTAGAGAGGTTTGTTAATAGGCTATTCTCAGGCTGATACATGGAAGATTTTGCGTTCTTTTTTCTACTCTTAAAAAAATTAAAATAACAAAAATAGGATGAATTTACTAGTTATCTAGTTTTGTTTTAGTTTTCTATAAATTTAGTTGGTGGTAAAGTTGTATAGAAAAGTTTTTTTTTTATTTGGTCAAATATGCATTTATAGAACAAACGGAGAAACAAAAGAAAATCACGCCCAAGACAAAAGTTTACATTTTCTCTGAATTTATAAGGACTAAAATTATGAAAAGCATAGACACATTTGGGTTAAATGTAAATGAAACTATACCTATAAATTTTTTTGCAAAACGATTATTTTTGTGGATTTAAAAAAATGAAAAACGTGAACCAACGCACTGGACATTCGAAAACCGACGCACGGGACATACTAGTTTAGTGTGGAAAACTGTGATATTTTTACCGTCACAATTATTAAATGTTTTTTTTTTTGTTTTTTTTTAGACAAATTATACGTACTCAATGCTACTTGTTTCTCAAAGTGGACACATTTTTGGACTATTTTGGTAGATATATTTGCTATTTTCATTCAGAGAAGGAGAACCCTTTCTGGTGCTTAGTAAATTATGCTTTAAAAAAATTAAATTCCTAATAAATTTCTTTGGCAATACAAATTTACCAAGATACTTTAAAATTGTCACATTTGTTAATTTGTATCCCCTTAATGAATGGAGTGTTGCATGTATTTTTTCAAACAACCTCATTTCTCGATAACAAAGAAATGCTTAAAATTAAAAAAAATATTTTTATAATAATTATTTATTAATTTATAAAAATCAATTTAAAATGAAGAATATTTTTATAAACTAATTTCAAATTAGAATGGCCATGGCACAACTTTAGGTGTTCAAACGCAAACTCCTTTTCATAGCATCTGCCCCTTTAATACTGTTGTTTTGAATCTACACTGATTTTGAGAGAGCTGCACAATGTTTGAAAAAGAGGTAAAAAAAATCAAATTTTATAATAATTGTTATCAAAATAATTGTACACTTAAAAATCTTACTTTTACGGAATTGTTAAAAAACTGACGCACGGGACATAAGTGTTTTCTGAAATAACAGTTTAAATTATTTTTGCATTGTTTCAAAAATCTGCACAGCACTTTTGTGATTGAATTTTAACAGAAAAAATAGAGCTTTGTAAAAATTGAAATTTAAAATATGTTTTTATTAAAAAAAATTCATGTTTCACATTGACGCACTTTTCATGCGCAAGGACTTGAATTTTGAACTTAGTTTCATAACTTTTTCTACTTAGAATGTAATATTATTGGACTTTTGTATTTCTACTAATTATAAATGACTACATTAAGTAAAATTTTTATTGTTTTCTTGAATTTGTTCCTTTAAAAGTCTCCAATTTGTTATACTATGTTTTACATAATTTAGAGTCATTGAAATAAGTTAGTTTCAATGTCAAAAAGTTAAATTAAATTGTGTTACAATTTTTTTTTATTACTCTTTTATGATACTTTGGACATCTAACTTTCGTAGCAATTCATTGCTTTTAAATTCCTTCGAGTTTTTTTTTTAGGTTTAATGGTTTCAGTTTTCAGAGAATTGCTATAATGCAACAAATAGATAATTCATGTTTTCTTGCATTTATTGTTTTGATTATTTATTATTGTATCTAATAGTCTTAATTCATTTAATAAACAAAGCAAACAAAAATACATAATGAATAGCAGATTTTTTCCTTTAAAACTACCAGGTTTAATAATTTTTAAATTACTAATTCGAGTTTGAGGATTTGACCTCTTTACTAATTATTATAGAAATGAATATCTATCAAAATAATAAATTTCACTATTTTTATAAAAAAACCTATAACTGTTAAATTGTAATTTGAAGTACACATTATTGTTTACTTGCAGTTTTGAAAACTCAGTCATCTAGTCAATGCTATACGATAGAAGAATATGCATTCTTTTACGTCTTTTGAACAATTTTAGGTGTAAAAGAAGATCGCTTACAACAATAAACGGTTCTAACAACTATTTTTTATTCTTTTATTTAAGACATTTTAAGATTTTTATTGATAATTTTTTTTTCTAGATACAGCTTCTCAATCCACCAAGGGATTCATAAGGTTGTGCCTCAAAATTTATCTGTACTAAGTGGTTTCAATGGAAAAAACACAAATATGTTCCAAATAATAAAATTAGTTTGTCGATTTTTATTATATTTGTTATATTTTAAATAACACATAAAATGACATAATATGAGTGAAATAAGATATACAGTAAAAATGAATCCCACTTTAAATTTAACGTCTCTTTTGAAAACGAAATTTGGAAAAAATGTCTAAGGAAATTTTCAAAATTTCTTATGCTTTTTTAACGAAACTTTGAAAACTAGTTAATGAGATCTGTATCCACTGCATAGTTTATTTTTAACTCATAAAATAATGAGTTCCGTAAGTACATCACCGGTATTTTAATTTTCAATATGGTCATCAACAGGTGCCAACTGCTTTCACTCGAAGTTTCAATGACGCTTTTTAACTTAGAACAATTAAAAAAAAAAAAAAAAAATGATGATAAAAAATAAAAATGACCTATGGGTTAAGGATAATAGTTCCAAAGCCTACATCTTCTGAGTCCCTTCTCATTTTTTACCTTGTCAGGAATTATAATCCATTAGTACAATTGTTCTTAAAGCTGATTTACATGTTACCAGTTGACGTCAGTAGATGTTATTGACCAGCAAAGTGTAAACTTTCCATTAAAGTTCCAGTAAAAGACAGTTTGTCTTTGGTATGTGTCCATCTGACAACTCCAGTTAATGAAACATTTTCTATTTGATGGTGCGTTCATTACCCAGGCTCAGAGGTGATCATCGATTGGTGGTGTAATGTTCATTCTATGACTGGATTTTTCCAGTTGCTGTAATTGTGTAAAGAACGGAAAGCTGGCGTTCCGATCAACACGTGTCAAGGCCATTTCAATCAATATTCAAGATGGCAATCCAGTCACTGGAAACGTGTAAATCAGCGTTTAAATCTAATGCCAGTGTTTATACAGGTAGCACAGCAGTATTGGCGAATGTTGGAAACAGGGGCTTTGAAAGATTGCCCAATGTTGGTCAAAACTCGAGCATCGTTCTAAAATATGCAATGTGTAAAAAAACATTTAAAAACCATCACTAAACATATTTTTTATCCCTGCATCTTTTCTGATAACACTATATTTCAATTTTAAAACTGTGCGTCAACATTTCAAAACTTTCAGTACATTCCATCCAGCATTGGTCAAAATTGGCTAGGGTATTTGTGCTACTGGGATAGAACGCCAGTCGGTTAGGTAATTGAACTGTTACTGCCATGCGTTTCCCCAGTGCCAGGAACTCAAATAATCAAACCATTGCCCGAAAGTTACTCTGGATGCCAGAGGTCACAGGGGAGCGCAGATGGTTGAATGATAGGAGTTGTCGTGCCAGTAAATAGAAAATGTTTGATCTACTGGAGTTGACAGCTAGAGGCGATCAAGTGATAAACAGGCTGCTTCTGTTACTGGAATGAGGCATTTACACTGTGCTAACGCTGATATTATATGACTGGCAATCTCAACCTTTACACTGACAGACAACTTATAAATCAGCCTTTATATACACCAGTCTTCCCTAAAGATGGGGAGTTAATATTTTTGCCGTAATGTTATTTGACCTCAGTAACACTTTTGTAATTGATTTTTTTCTTTTTCTGGGCTTATAAAAAATTCTGCAATTTTTAAGAAAAGTTACTCATTAAACCACACTATCTTCTTTGGATTTCTTACCTTATTTTGAGCATTTTTACAATTTACACAGGCCGATGTATCATATGTAACACTTGAAAAATATATCTGTTTCGGTAGAACTAATAAAGGCATTTTTATAGTTAATTATAATTATATACATTGTAATGTGCAAACCATAGGAAGAGTGTTTTCTTAATTCCTTAAAAAACCTCCTTTACCTTAAACTCTCGGATTGTATCACATTTCTCTAAGAAACTAATTGTCCACACCTAATTAAAAAAAAGTATTATTTCTGGAGAAAATTGTTTATATTAAGCCTAGCCTACCTTTAATATTAATAAATATTCGGAATTAGGAGCTGTTATGCTAACACCTTTGTCAAAATAAAAAGAGCGTAGATTTTTTCCATCTTATTCAATCAAGAAAAGCTTTATAATATTCATTTAATAAAAGAAAATACAGCCCTGTACTTTAAAAAAAAAAAAATCCATTTTCTTTAAAGCAGTAAAATGTGTTCATATTAAAACACGTAATCTTCACAAATCCCTAAGTAGATAAAAGTAACCTGAAATTTATAACTCTAGATCTTATTAGAGCTTTGCAATAAAAAGCGACAGAATGTGTTTTTGAGAAGATTTCAAAGTTAACTCAAGAGAGTGAGTGTCTTAATATTACTTCAGTTCACTTCTTTATATCTCCTGAATGTTGGTTTAGAAAATGAAAAATTGTAAAACCGCACCCGAACTGTGGGAATTTGCCTAGAGGAAAAATATAATTTTCCTTTGAATAAATTATTAATTTCGTTGGGAAAGCTACTTTATTCAGAAAATATTTGCTTGATTTCTTTTAGGTTTAGAAATATTTTAAGAATGAGATTTTATTTATACATAATGAAGTAAGAATTAGCGACAAACATTGAAGATTTTAAGCTTGAATTTTCTATTGCAATGAATACTTTGTAGGTTTATAAATAATTAAGTAAAATAATGAAAATGTTAAAGTGTAGTTAGAACAATGATTTTGTGGCATTACAAGTTTTTTTTTTTTAAACCAACTAAATTTATTGCAAGTATAAAAAGAATTTATGTTATTGAATATTTATATCTGCGTGTTTAAAGTACAAGATTCATGCGTGCTTTTCATTCGAATATTTAAAAATTAATTTTTCTGATGAAAATAGAAGTAAATAATTTTAAGGTGTGTTTAATTATGTTTTCAATTGAGGGTAGTAATTTTCAACTTCAAATTAAAAATTTACATTTCAATGAGTTAAAGAAATAAACAAAAGCACTTAATTTGGTAGAAGTTTGTTGATTCCAATCATAGTATAATTGATTCCCCCCCCCCCCTTTTTTTTTCTTTTCAAAAAATAAAAACTTAAAGTTTCAAAAATTATAAGACATCGAAACACCGTGTAAATTTGCCCACTAGCTCTTCTCCAACTAATAAAATCATGCAAATTATTTTTGGTCAGTGTAATCCTACTTTAAATAAATGATATCGAATATGCAAGCTATATATGTTTTAAGAAATATTTCAAAACGTTATTAAACTTAGGAACTTCTTTTTACATGTAAACGAAAACTTAGAAATAAATACTAAAAGAAATACCATGAAGTACCTATAACAAAATTTTAAAAAATCCTCTAAAAATAACTATCTTTATCATTCTTTCGAATAAGAAGTTTTAATACAATGCCAGAAAGAAATTTTTTGATTCATTGCTATCTAGATTTTCAAGAAAAGTATATTTTTTTGAAGCATGAACTAACTATTTTGATCAAAATCACCGTGGAAATGCTTTTTAAGGTGATCTATATACTCCCACCATAGAAATTCTCGTAGAAATGTGACAAAGGTGTAAAAGAAAGAAAACTAATTGTATACGTTTACTCGGAGTTCTCTTTTTTGAGCATCACCCATCAATGACTGCTGCTTCTCTGTTACACTTACAAGAAAGAATAATGTAATCTTTATCGAAACATATATCTAAATTCCTCATTTTGACGGTGTTTTTTTTTTTTCATTTTTTTTCATTTTTTTTTTTCATTTTTTTTTTTTTTATAATTATTTTTTATGATAACGTAATTATTTTTGCCAAAAACATCGGCAATTGATCGTTTTTTTTTGTTTTTTTTAATATACTGAAAACCATTGCATTTATATTTGCCGGTCTATGACAAATATAAATGCAATGATCAGCATTAAGAATAATTCAAAGTTGTGTGATGTTTCATGCTGCTAGTTCATAATATGAATTATTCATAATGTAAGTAATATATTTATTTTTAAATATTTATAAAAACATAACATAAGAATATAACTTCTGTTATAAAATATTTATTTCTGATTTCTGGGACGACTGATGGCATTGATTTAATTTGTTGAAGCAAGAAATGTTATAAAAAAAAAAAAAATCGTCTCAGATTTGTTGACTATATATGTTTTGTAAAGAATTTCTTCCAATTTTCAGATGAGTGTGGTTTTTTTTTCTTTTGTAATTTATAGTTCCTAAGTTTTGGCAATGAACGATTACTAACTTGAAACTATTTTAGTAGCCTTTAAATATTAAAAATTGCGCCTATTAAAAATAATGAAAATTTGTTTTTTTTTACAATATTGTGTATAATTTTCAGTTCACTTTTCAGTTTCTATTTCCGTAAACTATGCATCTTTGGCGAATTATCGATAAAGTAGTATGGAAAATAATTAAGATGAGACAAGTGTTTTGATAAATTTTATTTGTCAAAGAACAATATTATTTACAAATTCAACTGAAAAGCATCACATATAGCAGAAAAAAACAAGAAAATTCAAAATATATTTCAGAATTCATTGCTTGATAATAATATAATAAAGTTTAAGAAATACTTTTTTGCCCTTTTTATTTTTCTACCAATATCATAACATTATTTAAATGATAAAGCCCAGAAATATGATTTTATTAACTTTGTAAAGCTCAAATTCTTAGTAATTAAAAAATTAATTTATAAAATTATTTAAATTTGGCTAATTTTATTCGTAATAGTATGTTATTATGATTTACTTTGATTAAATGGATAAATCAATATAACACTATTTAGAAATCCACAATATCGGTGTTAATATATATTAATACAAATAAAGAAGATTATTCTTATATATTAAGAACACTATATTTACAACACATTTCTTAGCAATCAAAGCTAAAATTCTTTTGAAAAATGCAGTCTAAAATGCTTGTTCATGAGTCTCGGTTATGTATGAAATTATCATTGATGATATATTTTCTTCTTGAATTTTCAACCTCACACAATTTATTTTCATTTACACTTTATCTCTGTTTCGAAGAATGTTTCTGTTAGTTACAAAGAACTTTGTAGGTAATAGTCTTGATTAAATACCATCAAATTTCTAATAAAATTGGTAAAAAGTTCACCAATGCGAATTGTTCATAGAAAATGACCTCTTCTAATAAATCCCGAATTCTTAGACATTTCAAGTTCTTATGACATTCATATTCAAAGTGCAATTGCATGTTTATTAAAGATTCTCACATTGAAACAAATCCTTCACAAAAGTTATTTACAGTTGAATTTAATTTATTAAAACACATTCTTAAATGAACATAAAATTGTATCTTCAGTAGCAAATATACTTACAACATGTTGAGGCATTCCAAATACTAAGACCATACTCAACAAATGGTGATTGTGAGACAAACTCAAAGTTTTTGAGCGATGATGGGAATTCAACAAATTTCATATTTTATAACGTAAGGTGAAAGGGATATGAAATATTTAACTCTACATGAATACTAAAGATGGTAAATTTTAAGATCATAAAGAATAACAATAATAATAATAAAAAAAAAAAAAATAATAAAAAAAAAAAAAAAAAAGAAATAGGATGTTGAGTTAGGCATTAAGAAAACCTCATGTATATGACTAAAGAACAATAAATTAATAAATCATGTTTTATGAAAGAAACAATCCTATCGTCTTTATGATTTTAATACAATTTCATACTTGGTTACAGCTGAGTAAACACCGTTGATGAATCCATCTGGGAAACTTTATACATGTGTATTTATAAAACATCTCCACTTTTTCTAGTCCAATGATGTTATAGCCACCAACAAAGGTTTAGTAGCCATTCTTTGTGAGCATCAACAATTCAGGATTTGAGTTTTATATTGATGTTTGAACTGTTTGATGATGACCATCTAGGTTTTTTTTTTTCATTTTAACCTGAATGGATATTTGAATGAGGCCTCACTTTGGAGAAAGATTAGCTTTGAATTTTACTGCTCAAATTATGGCGACATTATGTAATGGAATGCTTGTGGTTAAAAGTGCTTGAAGTTCCAGCTCTTCCTGATAAATGTTTGAGACAATCTTTCTTTTGTAAGTCAATCATAGTTTTAAAACAAGAGTTGTTCAAACACAGAATTTTCCAATGACATAATAACCACATATGGATTTGATGTAAGGAAGCTCTTCTAGCTCTTGAAATGTTATGATAGGTATGCATCCGTCTCAAAGTAAACAGTTAGTGGTCTTTTTGTTAGTGATAGGCATCAATGAATGTGTACTAGGAGTAACTGTATGGAAAGCTTTATGTCAAGCCAATATGTTCTTTTCTAGATCATCGGGATTAAATAAAATTCCATATATAAATTCAAAGAATACATATTTAAAAATAAACGTCGTTCTCTTTGACACTGAATTCCGTTTAGAAATTATGATAAATCAAAAGCTTTTCGAACCATTGTTCGTAATAAAAAAAAATTAAATATTCATATGTTTAAATTATAAAAAGGTTTTGAAAAACTTCTAGAAAGTTTCAATTTAATAAGTTTTAATGTTCTTATAATCATAAGCAGCATAGTGACACGAGTAGTGTTACAATTAATGCGCGCAGTGTTGCAATAAAAAGTACATCCAACTCCTCATTGATGCCTCATCACTAGGATTAGTGTATGTAGTTACACTGTAGAAGTGGTAAAAGGGTATTCAACTCCAAACTCCTATGACAGCATCACCAGGTTGCAGTCGGATTTGGTGAATCTTCACTACTTCTTCTAATTCCTCTGAACCGCATTCGGAAAGAACTTTAAGCTGTTTGTCCATCAAAAATGGATCTGTGGGGAACTTCACATCACTGAAATTCACTATTTCAGAGCCAAAGTTAGCAAGCAATACAGTCTTGGTCGATGCAATCACGGAGATGACCAAACCGAACTTGTAATGGTACCATTGGTAATCTTGACGGCTTATGATGAAGCGTAAGTGGGGGTCGATAGGGTTCTGAACCGAGCCCTGTGTGCCTCGTATCTCTTTGGCTAATTCCGAGAAAAGTTGGAGTTGTTCGGTCAGCGATTCCACGTTCTTTGTGACGTAGTTTGGGTTGACTGGTAGCCAGGGTGTGGTATCGTTAGTTGTGAAGTTTGCCTGAGGACTGGGTGACCATTGCATGGGGGCCAACTGACCTCCACGGAAAACCTGTAAAAAAATAAAAGCGAAAATTATTAAATGTAGAAAAGAAAAGGTATTTACTTTCCGTATACAATGAAAACAGGGTGATTCTAAAGGAATTGAACTTTTGATAAATTGAAAATTCATCAACATTTGAGAGTAAGAAAATGGGATTTTCATGGAAGTACTTAAACAAAAATGTATTTGTAATTCCATTGGGGGAATATGAGTTGATTGCTGAGGTTAGAAGGATGGATTTATGTAGGTTTTTGTAAGTGCGTGTTTTTTGTGTTCTTTTAAATGTTCGTTTAAACTTCTCCTAGTCAACAGTTCAGTTTTGTTATGGACAAAAGTAAGTTTTATTTTCAATTATTATATTATTGAAAGAGTTCCCGAAAAAGAAAAAAGAAAGTCTAGTTCGTTTGCAAGTTATGACGTAAGCTGAGACTGAATAAAAAATGAGTTTGAAGGAGAACTTAGTGCCACTGTTGTTTTTCATAGTTTTTTAGTATTTTTCTCAACTTATAAAAAGTTTTTCTTACATTTTAGATTATAGATGTTTCTGATGCTTTCAAAACTAAATATATACGTATGAAGTTTTACAAAGCGCCGTTAATGTCAGAAACAACCGAAAACTGCAAATTGGAGTTATGAAGCTTACTTTTCCAGCATCCCCTCCCCCTATCCTCCTCACCAGTTTTCGACAAATGAGATAACTCTGTAGAATGTACCACAATAATATTTCCATTGCGTTCAAGGGAGAAAACAGGGGCTAAGCCACTACTTCATTGTGAGAGAGTGCGCCATTGGAAAAAAATTCCCCCTCCCTTTGAACAACACTGATTATTTTTTAAAAATTAACTGGAAGCTGAATTGTATATTTATATTGCGTCAACTGTTCAATCAAATCAAAATAATATTAAATTAGAAAAGAAAAAAAAAATTAAAAAAACTACAAAGTGTACAAAGTCATCCTTTTTGGCGGTATAGATTATTTCGTGTTAACATATCTAGTGATACTACATGAGATAATCTGTACCGCCAAACAGGATGACTTCAGCATATTTTAAATTATGTACAGGGTAATTTTTAATACTTTCGACTTCCAATACTTTTTATTGTACTAATTATCAATACAATTATTATTAATAATTATAATGATTAATACCACTCGTTTTTTATAATAATGCTACAATTTTCAACGAGTAATTTTATCACTAAATCTTTTATCATAACCTTAAAAATATTTTCTAGTTTAGAACTGGCACGATAGGCTGTTTACTGCTCTGATCTTGTAAGTTTTTATAATGCTTGCATAAACTTTTGATTCGCTTTTATCTCTTTTAACCTCGAAGAGTATTTGGATGGATATTTGGAATGCAATTTATCTTTGGCAAAAGTCGAATTAATATGAAGGATGAGGGAGATAGAAGTTTGTGGTCTTACACAATGACGCGAAACGTGATTAATGAGAGTGGATATCAATATCAGGCATAGAAGAAGAGAAGAATAAAAATTAAGTTTATGCCACTAAATATGGATTTATTTATAATTTATGGAGATGTTTCCCTTAAGGCAAAGGATGTGTCAAAGGAAACTTCAATTATTTAAGCTATGTATTGGATTATAATTTTAATTGAAGAAGTCCGACGGCTTTAAGTATTGAAAGTTTAAACTAGTTTAAAGTTATGCTTTCAGTTACTCATGCTGTCTACAAAGATAACTTTTTCGGTCATTTTAAATTAACAATAAAATTATGGATAATGGAAAAAGTTTTAGTTGACATTATAAAACTATTTTGCGTCATGATGGGTTGAATATATGAAAAGTATAACTATTATTTAAAGTTGCTGTTAGTAGAAAGTTCTGAGTAAGGTTCATTATTTTATTTTTATACAACACAGTTTTGATACTAAATTTTCCCTATGGTTGTAAGACATAAAATTTGTTTTAAATATTTTACACGTTTATTCATTTCTAAAAATATAGTATAATAGTTTTTTAAATTAAATAAAACTTAAATATACAATTAATTATGGACACTACTCTAATAATTTCCCATGGGTGATATCTGGCTTGTATAACACGAAAAAGATATTACCAAAAATATTAAATTTGTTTCTATTATAATGTTTTTATCAATAGAATATTGGAATAGTTAACACAAATAACAATTTAAGTAAAAAGTGACAACATAACCCCAAATCTCATGACTTCTATCAATTGTAAAACGTTTTTATAATTCCCACAATGACAAAATTCAAGTATCAATCCTCGTGATCTTGATTCTACCCTTCAAACTAAAGAATCCCTTAGATTTGTGTCTGTGCTAGTAATTATCTTTAAACAACAGAAAATAACTCATAATAATGTAATTATAAAATTAAAATATCGTGCTTTGATAAATGCACTTAGAACCAAAATTTTTGCAATTGACGGAATTTAAAACTCTGTTGAATTTCAATAATTTATTGGGTGCATCAAGCTTCTACATTTTGTCAGTGATAACAGTATATTCGAGGCTTATAGCTTCAAAACTAGCTCCACCTACATTTTTCCAGAATTTTTTTTTTTTTTCATACATTCTCAATACACTTCCTCACACTGCCAAGCGATTAGATTAAAAACCAAATCCTTCAATATGAAAACTACGTTCAATGTTTATTTTTTTTTTTAAAACCAGGCCTATTCTAGTTTCCTTGCACAAAATATAATTTGCAATTAAAAATAAAATATTTTTCATTTGTATTCTTGTATTGTATTTCTGTATTTTTGTAAAAAATTATTTGCATTTGAAATTTTTCATTGAATAAAACCCATATTTTTCTGATTCCTTTCAAAAGAAGAAAAAATAAAAAGTTAAATTATTATTTTTTCTTGTTTTTAAAATATTATTTATTTGCCTAGTAACTGTAATTTGTAGTTTAGGAAGGTTTCGTGCAGTAAGTAACTTTTCTACAGTTACTTAGTGCTTTGCAAAAGGTTATTGATCATCCATTTTGCTTCTAGATCAGCTTCGCCCAAAATTTAAATTCAAATTTGAAAAAATTTAAATTGCAGATGTTGTAAAGTTAACCATGAAGCAATCAATGACATTGGTTTTTAAATACATAATGAAAAAATATCAAAAAACTGTTCGGCATGGTAATGGAACGTGTTTTTTGGTGTTGTTTTATCGTTTTCTTGATTAAAAAAAATGAATGATGCTGGTTTTGAAGCATCAGGCCTTATTCAAAGTGTACTTAAATGTGATTAAATAAAAATACTTTTCAGCGCATTTATTAAAAACAAATATTTATTTTTTCATTCTAGGACGTTTATTAAGCATGTTGTATTTATTTTATTTCTAATTTATTATCTATTTTTAAATTTCTAATGTGGTTGTTTACGAATCGGAACATTATTTTAAATAAAATATTGTAGACCGAAAAATAAAATTGTACATGATTTTGCAATCGGAAAACTACTTCATAATATTATATAATATACGATTTACCGAAGTTCCAAGCCGACAAAGTGGTTAGCGTGCTAGCTTCTAGACCACGAGGTTACGGGTTCGAGTCCCGTGTAAGGCATGGGTGTTTGTAAATGTATGTTGGCTTGTCAAATGATGACTGTTTCGGCGCATTATAGCTATCGTGTTGATGACGGTGCCAGATAATCTGAAAACAACCAACCAACATAAGTTCCAAAGAAGATTTATATCTAACAGGGACATCTATCGGTCAGCTAATGCGTATTTATTAAAATAAAAAACAAAAAAAATATTCACAAATGATTAATTACTATGATTTATCGCCATTGTACTTATGTAAGCCAAATTGTAAGACGATAAGAAATCAGAAATCAGAATTTTGTTGAAAGACCCAAACAGAGAGATCTGAAAGAAAACGAGTAAAAAAGACTAAAATGTTCCCCAGAATAATAATAGTTGTCACACACCAAGGAACCAAAAGAGATATCATGTCAAAAAGAAGACAAAACAAAAAATACACATTCGATTCCCCATCCGAAACATTCATTGGTTTTTACTCCCCTCGATCCAGCCGCGAGTTTTTCCAGGATATCGCTCTATCCGGTTTTTGATCCGGCAGATCCTGACTGCGTCGCAGTGTGGGGGCGTTAAATCGAGAACGGGAGCAATCGTGATGAATTGTGAGACAGATAACCGGAGAAACTGGAGTCTTGTTTGGGAGACGAGTTTCGGGATCACTCTCACTCTGGCAATTTTCCCGATATCCCGATTCCAGGAAATTAGGTTCGGTTTCTTCTTGGATCAGCTCTTTTTTTTTTCTTTTACCCTTCTTTAAGCTTCATTATATATACTGATCAATACCTATTTTTTATATATCGATAAATTTAATTGTTTCTTCTAATAATACTCTGTGGTATTGCTCGTATAAACTGTAATACTAAAATAGTTGTTTTTTAGTTTTTAAACTACACTAATATAGTAAAAAGCTTATGCAAAACAGGGTCCATCTGAACGAGGTCATTATTCCCAGACGAAACTAAAACAGCTACTGAAACTTGCGATACCTCAAATGAAAGGACTTGTCGTGTTGTTATTTCCCAAATCAAAATTCAATCGCAAGCTAATCATTAAGCAAGTATTTTATAGATTGGGGACAATCTCCAAAATTATAGAATTATTCAGATAAATCTAACCGTTGCCACTATTTCAAACCTCGTATTTCCGATACTATTTACAGTACTTACATTAGTAAAAAACTGTAATTAAAAGTGATTGCAGAACTAAAATAGAGTTAGAATTTACTTAATATTTACATTATGTTCAATTATTTGCACATTTTTTATCGTAATAATATGCAAAAATTTAAAAATAAGTTTCAAAGTTTAATCTGTAGGACTGTTCATGTAATTATTCAAACATTTATTAAAACTTGAAACTTAATCTTATAAGAGCAGTTTCCTACAATCCCAAACAAAGCTAAACAGAAGAATAACATTATATTTAAATCCTCATTTAAAAAAAGTGATAAGGGAAAATTTTCAATTTTACTTTTACATTTTTGTCAAGAGTGGATTCTTTTCTTTTTATCAGGGTATCGATAATATATTAAAAAATAAATATAATATTTTTAACAATGATGACGCCGATACATAATTATTTAATATTCCTAAAATTCAGTTTTTTTGTAATTGGTTAAGTAATATGGAATAAGAAATATTTAACAATATGATATATCATTCATTATAATGATAAGTAATCAGACAATTAACTATTAAAGTGTTTTTAAATGTTTAAATGTTCTATTTTTAGATAACTTTTCTTGAAAAACTTATAACGATTTCTTTTTTAACAATTTTAATCTCTGCATTTAAGGCAAATCTACTAATTTTTTTAAATGATAATAAAATTTATTGATTTCACATTAATATTTTATATTCCATTACCTTTTGTTAATGTTACAATAATAACAAATTCCACAGTGTTACATAAAGTACTCAGAAAATACTCAAGAAACTTAGTTGTACTTGTGAAAGTATTACCAAACTTGGATAAAAAAACCCGGAAAAACCTGTTAAATCAGCTTTAGCCACAGTTAAAGCATTTATAAAATTTTCTTAGTAA
Organism: Linyphia triangularis; assembly: GCA_963978545.1. Taxonomy (NCBI): domain Eukaryota; kingdom Metazoa; phylum Arthropoda; class Arachnida; order Araneae; family Linyphiidae; genus Linyphia; species Linyphia triangularis. Next base: position 34,530,409 of record OZ021727.1, on the reverse strand, counting down.
ACTTCTTAAACTAAAAGAAAATTCTTGATGAAAGGAAAAAAGAAAACTTTACACAATTCGTCTTCAAGTTGAAAAGCACGTCTTCTCGTCTGTGCTGGGCGAGTTGCACAGCTTGGAAAAATTTATCAAGAATTCTTCTTACGTAGTTCAAGAGAAGTGAAGTAAAGCGGGCATTTATCATCTCTATTTTTGCTTCGGTGGCAACTGGGTGAGAGTGAAATTAACCACGTGATCTGTGTACTCTATTTTTTATCGGAACTTTACTTTTGATTTCTTTTATTTTTTACCACTTCCAATATAAAACGTGAACGATTAAAATATTAAGCACAAACTTTTTCTAAGGTATTAAAATGTAATTTGAATTAAATAGTTGTGTTCAAAGGGATATTTTATTTACTTAAAAAATGTATTAAATACTTTTTTCAGTGTTGTTGATCTATTTTTTGATATAGCAAGATAAATATAAAGTCAAAAACATATCAACAGATTATATTCTAATTATATGCTTGTTAGTTATCAGTCGATATATTGAGAATAAATTAATCTATATATTGGGAAACAATACAGTCAAAAACAGTTATTTTGTAAATGATAGATAAATATTTATATTTATCTATTTTTATATTTAGCATTATAATTTTTTTTTATTCTTTGACAACAACAACAAAAAAAAAAAGAAAAAAAAAAAAAAAAAAGAGAGAGAGACATCATACAGACATCTCTACATTTTCTCTATTAAGCAATAAGATAAATATTGCAAGTTGCAAGAAGTAAATAAAATATCTTTCGTAAATAAAATATCTTTAGTAAATAAAATATCTTTAGAAAATAAAATATCTTTACTTAAAATTATTTTAAATGAAACCCAGATCACTTTACTTAAACATCCGCTAAAATATCAAAGGCTTTTCGCGAAACAAAATTACGTGCGTAGAAGGAAGATTTAATATTCAGTACTTTAAATTTTAAACAAATTCCCACTTCTCTTTTATAAGACTTTTTAAATAAAAATTGAAGATTGATTCTTTAAAATTTATAAACTCTATGTTTTTTCGTAGTATTAATGTCAAAAAATAAATGAATCTAGAAAAGGTAAGCCACTTAAAATTCCAGTAAATTATCCTAACAAAAATAAATGATGTTTTTAGCTTCCCATCTTTTGTTTAAAAAATTCCATGCCAACAAGATATTCTTAACAATTTTTATAAAATAAAAACTTTTTCTCTAGAAAATAAATCCTTATTTCAAACGTTAAGCACTTAGAAAGCAAAAACGAAGGCAATATGCACTTAAGTTACAATCCACTGGGAAAGGAATTCTCCATAAGTAAAGTATTTGATTCTTTTTCAATCCAAGATGTTTACTTGGAAACTCTTTTCCCATTGTTCAACGAGGGATTTTACCTTTCAGTCTTCTTTGCTTCGACCCTTAGTTTTAAATGAAAAAAAAATGAACAAATCTGAGTTTCCTGAAGAAAAATACGGTCAAAATACAATTGGCTGTTGGCCAGAATATCATTCAGAAAAAAAGACGATCTTGGGGAAACGATAACAAATCGCATTTGTTTTCAATGCGTTAAATCTGGATATAGGGTACGAAATTCAGAATGCTCTTAGTTAGGTCATTTGTATTTTTTTTTTGTATCCCTATTTGTATATAGATATATTCAGGAGAGAAAGAAATGTATGTGAAAATACGCAGGTTTATAAAATAGGACTATTTGTTTCAATATAATAAAAACTAGCTATTCCTGAGAAACTGAGAAAAGGCTTTCCCTTCATTATTCTGATGCGTTGAAACGGTTTTAAAGGAAGTTGCTATTTGTTTAAAGGAATTCACAATGGGGTGAGAAGTTTAGAGTGAAAAGTTGTTTAAGATGGTGGAAAGAGAAAATATCTGTAGAGGAAAAAGCTACACGAAAATGGTCTTAATATGCATGTTTAACTCAGAACTCTGTTTGGTAAAGACTTTTGTTTTCGCACGGAAAGAGCTTGAACCGTATGTCAAATTAAATTTCTTTTTCTATTACCGTTATGTTATTTTTATGTATAGATTTAGACATAACGTTTCCTTAAAATATAAGTTAAATTGTGTACATAAAAAGGCTTTCATACTTTTTTTTTCGTTAGCAATGTAAAAGTATAAGTAAAAATATTAACATTCCTTATTAAGAATAATCCATAAAAATAAAATTATATTCTTGTATAGTTGTTTATTTCAATTAAATAAATATTTTCATTTTATAAATAAATCTGATTTATTCCAGTCTATGAGCATTGACTAACAATGTAACAATATTACTCTTAAAGTAATAAGTGCCTTAAAGCTCAAAATATTCATCATAAATTTATATTTTAGTCTTTAATACAATTTAACATTAAAAAAAAAAAATGCTGAAAGTTTGTAAGTGCTTCAGAAAAATAACAAAAAGTTAATGACAATTATAAATATCATAGTTTTGTAAGCGTAATTGTGCTACAATAATGTAAATGCTATAATTGGGTGGGGAGAATGCATGAATAGGCGAAGTTTATCGATGTTATACAACGTCTTGATGTCTTTGGGTTAGCTAATGCATAAAAATGTCGCATTTTATAGTTATAGTTAGATAAACTGGGTGAGCAAATATGTATTACTAAAATATACTGCCTGAAAAGCATACAGTTTAATAGATTGGGATTTCAAATTGAAGGTGCACTAGTTAAGTTTTTATGAACATCAATTATATTAATACCCCCCCCCCCCCCTTCCCTCTTTAGATCTCAGACAATGTCACATTTGCTATCTAGTTCTTGCTACGTGTTAAACAGGACGTGGCTGGTTTGTACATCATTAAGAAGGTAATGTGTTGAGTGCCACCTGTTACATAAAGATAATTTACACGTTATCAGTCGGCGTTCCAGTTGAGATTGCCAGTCAATAGACGACAGCTCTAGCACCGTGTAAATACTTCGTTTTAGTCCCAGGAGAAACCAGTTTGTCTTGCGAATGCCTCTGGCTGGCGCTCCAGTAAGATCAAACATTTTTTTTATTACTAGCGATTTAACTCGCATCATCCACTTACCTGCGCTTTCTCTTGACATGGAAACGTAATGGTCAATCAATAGCTAGATTTTTTCAGTCCTGGTGCAGTGTAAATGCAAAGCTGGTACTCTAATCAACGCGTGACTTTGAAGTTCGAATCAAATTACTGGTTGGCATTCCAGGCACTGGCAGCATGTAAAATCAGCCTAAAGCAAGAACTGAATTATCGACTTAACGTTCAAGGATCTACTAATAAAGCCGCATGCTTATGTTTATTAAGATAATTGGTGTTAGTAATAAATATAATTTATTAAATCATAATAAATTCAATGTATAAACACATATATTAATCAGTATGATAGTGTCCCTAAATTTTTTTTATGTATACAATAATTTTCTCTGACGATGCACATTCAGCGACGAAAATATTTAAAGTTTAAGTGCATTTCAATAACAAGTAAACCTTAAAGTCGCATGTTGCTTTATCGATTGAGGAGAACTTTTTCCCTTTTATTCCAGAGAAAGATGCACGTACTTTTCATTATTTATGCAAAAAAAGACACGAAGATTTTTATTTCTATACCGTTCTATTGCATTTCCAGATCGTCACTCGTATTCCTGAATAAATAACAAAAATCCTGGAACACAGCATAAAGCTCTTCGCTTTTTATTCCTACTTAAAAGTAAAGAATATTCGCACCTACATATCAAAAATATCGACAGCCATAATCTCGTGAAGATCTATAATTGACAATGAAGCTCCTAATTTACTAAATTAGGAAACACAAAGTTGCTTTGTCTATCTAAACTCTACGACAGCATATCCTTCCGTTGAACAAAGCACAATTCAATCGATTAACGTCTTTAAATCTGAATCGATATCGATCATCAAGAGAGGAAGAGTTCTAATCCCCAATTTAACCCGCTCTTTTAAGAATGGATTTATGGGAAGATAAAAGAAGAGTTGGAATTTCATTTAGAGGCAAGAGGATTTTAATATGTTCTAGGCCAACAAGTTTAGTTCAGGCGTCAATTTTAATCTCATTATTTTGAGAAAGATTTCACGGGGTTTGCTAAATGGATTGACAAAGGGTTTAATGGGGTATGCAGTGGAACTCAATAATTTTGTTACTTTTAACCTCCACTTTGATATACCTAGGATTAATATTACGTAATGCTGTTATTTTTTGGTGTTGTTAATTATGTTTTGAGTATTTTTGGAAATGTGCCATGGGATTACAATGGTTTTTATATTGAAGGAAAGGTGGAGGAACATTAAGAATGTGGGAAATAAATAAATAAATAAATAAATAAATAAATAAATAAATAAATAAATAAATAAATAAATAAATAAATAAATAAATAAATAAATAAATAAATAAATAAATAAATAAATAAATAAATAAATAAATAAATAAATAAATAAATAAATAAATAAATAAATAAATAAATAAATAAATAAATAAATAAATAAATAAATAAATAAATAAATAAATAAATAAATAAATAAATAAATAAAAAGAATTGTAGTTAAGATTGTTGTGATTGCATTATAGCAGCAATTTTTTTAATGGCTTTAATTATAAAAAAAATGTGAGAATCACAGAAGTTATATATTTACCTGGGTTTATTTTAAAAATGTGCTTGAATAATATACTCAGAAATTTAAAACAAGAAATATAAATAAATGAATTAAATATGGTCAAAAAATCACAAAAACTCTTAAATGCAATAAATATGGAAATCCATATAAATATAAACTGATTTTATTTGTGTCATATTTGTGAATAATGTTCGATTTCAATTCGTTGATATTATGAATTGTTGTGAGCAGTTTAAAAAAAAAATATTTTGCACTTTTTTGTAGAAACTTAAAGTACTATTAAAAAGAGAAATTCATTTTTTTTCTTCAATCAAGTTTTCCTTAGTCTCAGCTTGTCAAATGGTCATGGTACGGGTGTATGAAATGTAAGAGTTTAATTTTCTGATGACAATCCGTATAATTTTTTTTATAAATATTGAAAGAATTTCGAAAATTTTTGTCAAATTAATTTTGAATATCGACATCCAACTTAAAGATCCTCAAAAAAAAAAAAAAAAAAAAAAAAAAAAAAAAAAAAAAAAAAAAAAAAAAAAAAAAGACTTATAAAAGTTGTCATTTCGAAGACGTAGTAAAATCAGAAATGGGCCCTGTCACTTTTCTTTTGACTCATATTCAAGTCTACGGTTTTTTGCTTCTCATTTTTCTTAGCAGCATGTTGTTGTAGTTGCTGTGTTTGATCCAGCATATCCTCCTTCACAGTTTTGACATTTTGGTGATGATGTAAATAAATTTCCTTACACACCGCGATTCGAAGGATAAGGACTAGTAATTAACCAATAACGCAATTTTAGTATACTTAAGGTTTCAAAATATCAATTCACATGCCGTCAAGAAAAATAGAATTGTAAAATAGCATAGTATTTAATATGATCTTGATGTAATTTGGCGAATACAACTTGATGGATTTTTGCTTAGTGTAAATATTTGTTTTTGCCAAGAAATTAATGGTAGGAGTTTAAATGAGGCCTTTCGGATATAGTCCATTTCTCGAATGTTCTGACAATATTTGAAATGGACGAGTAGTGTGCTACTTATTCCTAAACACAAAAGAAACTTAAAAAGATGTTTAAGTTGATCTACTTAAAATATTAAATGAATTTCAAAGAATTTCACAGATGCTTAATTAATTTGTTTAATTTTTTAAAAATAAATTTATCGGAGATATATACTGCAAAAAGAACTGCATTATTCTTTATTTTGAGTGACATTTATTTAGGGCTCACTAATAAAATCAGATGTTTTGTTTTTTTGTAAAAATAAAAACAAAACTAGATATTTCATCAATGGCTTTCTAAACAGAAATACATGACTCAGCGGAATCCAAAATTCTCAATCCGAATCCCTAGAAAAGGAAATGTCAAAGCGTTGTTGCGTCAAAGTCTTTCCTTTGTTTCCAGAAACACTCTTCCAGACAAGAAAAGCTATCAAGCCCAGCAGTGACAAGACCCAAAATGCTTTTACAACATGGACATCTTTCATCTGTTTCTTTTTTTAGAACAACTTCTACTCTTTACGAAAGAGCGGTCACTTTGACCCTTGTATTGATAACTGGCCGACCGTATCTGTTGCCTTGATTTCTTCAGCAAGTCTGACTGCCATTTGCAGTGGACATTTTCTCTTTTATGTCGAGTCTGGACGTTGTTGTTTCCTTTTATTGGTCCTGTTTGACCGTTTGTTTGTTGGCACCCTAGGTATGAAAGTGGAGAAATGAGGTTTAGCTATTGATAGTTTTGTATTACGTTTGAGTGAAATTAGTTTATTTTTAATTTGATGGGCCAGTGACTGAGAATTTTCATGTTATCTTAACAATTGAAAAAATAAGAGAGATAGTGATTTGATTCCAGCCGTAATTAAGATTTTTTTTGTATAAACAAAGTATACAGAATAAAATATAAAACAAAATATTACAGAAATAGATGTTTGATTAAAATATTTCATTAAAAGAGCAGATTATACAGAAATTATTTGAACAAAGCCAACCTTTCTAAGTATTTATTAAGCCGAAACACATTTTTATTTATCCTCTTGCCAGTGAATTTGTGTATTACATATTTGTGTACACATATTTTTTACAGATATTACAACTGAAATTGACAGTATACACAATAAATAAGATGGAAATAGAGCTAATTATATTTCAGCAAAGCTTTATACAGTTAAAAAATGCAAATGCAATATATATCTTACTTTTCTTATTTAGATCAAATAAAAAAGGAACATTCTAATTATACTTCTATGCATTAATTTTAATGAATATTCTACGAATTTTTAAGGCAGGCGATAATTAAAAAAAAAAAAAAAAAAAAAAAAAAAAAAATAGAAATAAAAGTAACTACACTTAATTTTCTTTTATTGCGTTGTGCATTTATTTGAAGAGAAATAAAGATATCTTAATTTTTAAATTTCTTGGAAACATAGCTTTTTAAAACAGTACATTTATAAAAATACACGCATATTTTTAAATAAATAACACATCTATTTAACTTAAATTGATGTTTGTTATTGAGGCCATTCAAATTTGAAAAATAAATTATGTTTTTGTTAATTAGTGTTTTCAGAAAAGGTATTAGACTAATTTACGACCAAAAAATATACCGCTAATTATTGATCCATAATTAAGAAAACACATTAATTACTAAGATCACTGTTTCTTGGAGCTAGATTACGTAGTAATGAACTGATTGTCACTTTAATTAGTATTAATGGAAAAACGATGTGTGTCGTGTTTTGGTAACCATATATTAAAATGGCAATGTTTTCTTTAATTTGTTTAAGTTCTCCTTAATACAACAACAAAGTAGCAGTCCTTTTGATACGATGAGTATAAAACTTAAGGTTGCTGTTTTATTTTTCTCTGTTTGTTAGTACATATTTAAATGCAGATTTATCATTCTTTTCTACAAAAATATAAAACCAAAGTTTTAATTTAATTAGAAAAATAAGCATATAAAACAATACAACTAAAAGCAACGGATAATTTTTCTTGCCAAACGTTAAATGCCATTTCTGAAAATTGTGATTTAACTTTCTTGATTGCAATCAAGGAGAATTTTAACTGTTATTACAATATAAAAAATATTAATACAATATAAAAATTTGAAATAAAAATTTTTAACTTCCAAGGTTTTTGAATTAAAAACTTTCATAAACGCCTTAGGGAAATAGTGAAACTCTATCTATTAGTAGTGTTAGTTTGGATTGCTTTATGATATGAATGTAGATGTTATTGAAAGACCTTATAAATTGAAGCAGTTTTGTTGAAATTTTTTTTTGAAGCTTACAACTTTTCACTTTTTAATATAAAAACTAATAAATAAAAATACTATATAATATCTGTGATACGAAGATTAAAACGATTCATTATTAGTTAAAATGTGTTGTCAGGAGTAGTTTCTGTGTCCTGCTTATAAAGAGTAGTCTTTCCATCACTGATAAAATGATTCTTACAGCAACATTCTAGGTTATATAGTAAGTGTTTGGTGTTTTAGCTTCATCTCAGTCTATCTTTTCCTTCTTAGTATTTAACTTTCTATTGAGTAATTTAAAAATTGCATATTTATTGTAGGATTAACTTTTGCATGTTATTTTGTTACCATTTTCTTTTAATTTTTTATTATTATTATTTATTTAGTAATTTCGCTATCGGATAGTTACAAAAAGGAAATATGAGAAGTACATTTAAATTTTATGCAAGTTCATGATATTTGTATTGAAGTGTTCAGCACCAATTAAACTTCATTGAAGGAGTAACTTCTTTTCTATAAATATCAAAGCTATGTAAACTATTTAATTTGCTTTATTCGTTTTTGAATTTGCTCAAACGTACCTGAAACCTTAATTTTTTTTAGCTATTCTATTCTTGAAATGCGGCAAAACAAATTAAAATTATAACTTTTAAAAAAAAATTCCAATTTATTATTAATTCATAGTTTAATAATATAGCTTAAAATGGTGAATATACATTTTTTAAGAATATTTTTAGTGAAGTTTAAATAAAAAGATAAAAATGTTTTACAAAATATTTATATTTTTCTAAATTAAACTTTTATCAATAGTTTTTAAAGGTTTTATTTAATAAAAACATTATCAAGGTATTTAAAAAGATAAGAACTATTTTTTATAACACATAAGGAGACCAGAATATGACAGAACAGAAAACACGTCCCTTTAATCAAACAACTTCTATTCATTCGCTTTTACAGTACGTTTTACAAAGCAGCTTATCACTGTTACGAATATGTGCAATAGACAAATTAAAAAATTCTAGATAGTCATTGGGAACAACTGGCTACCCCCTGTGCAACTACTCTGGCCAATACTGCTCTATATTGGAGCGTTGTAAACCAGCCATAGATATTGGTCAATCTCGCTGAATAAAAAAATAGTACTGTAAGTTTTAAAATGTTGATGCACAGTTTTAAAATTGAAATATTTTATTTATAAAAAATGACGGCATCAAAAAAATATATGTTTTGTGACGTTTTTGACATGTTTATTTTAGGGGAGTTGGAGTTTCAGAAAGACAAAAAGTCAGTTTTGAAATTAATGTCGTATAAAAAACTACAAACAATTTTGAATCCAACGGTGTAAAAAGTTTTAATCTCGCTAAATTAAAAGTATTTTTTTAAATATATTTTTAAAAAAAGTGTTGTGCATCAATTTGTATTATAGTTTTGAACTTGAACAGCCCTTATCTCCAAACGCATTTTTGGTGACGTAAGGAACATTTACACAAAAACTATTGCAGATATATGTCTAAAAATTTTAACAAGTGTTCATACTAATGTATTACATAATTTGAGTGTAGCTTTTTTTTTAATATTTTCGAATTTAAAGTTTTCATAGAGTTTTTTTGCCACCAAAAATGACAATTTTTGAAAATTCTTAGAACGTCAGATCTTTTAAATTTTTTTTTCAAGGAACAAAATAAAATATTTTTAAATGGTACGCTCAAATTGTGTAACATATTAGTAAGAATAAATGTTAAAAAGTTTAGGCATTTATCTTTAATAGTTTTTGAGTAAATATTCCTTATGTCACCAAATATGCTTTTGGAGATATGGGCCGTTAAAGTTAAAAACAATAGTACAAATGGATGCACAACGCTTTTTTTTTTAAATATATAAAAATACTGCTAATTTAGCGAAATTAAAACTTTTTGCATCATTGGATTCAAATTTTTTTTTTTTTTTACAATATTAATCTCGAAATTGATGAGTTTCGTTATGGACTGGCCCAGCTTCCCAGAACCCCTGTTTCCGATATTGGCCGATATCGCTGTACTACCTGGAATATTACAAAACCTAATTAAAAAAAAATTATAATATTAATTATTATTTAATTTGAAGACTTTATGCAAACTATACGATAAAACTCATTTGTCAACACTGAAAAATTCTTTTGCTAACAGTATTCTTCAATTAAATTGAATTCACAATCTGTTAAAAGAAACTGATAATAGGAAATAAAAGATATCCATTATTGAATACGTATGCATTAAAATACTTGTGCGTAAAAGGTTTTTAAATCATTAGAAAACTTTTACCCTAATTTTCCACTAGTGGAAGAAACAAACTTAAAAACACATTTCCATTTTTATTCATTTTACATCAAGTTAATTCAGTAATTCATTTAATTTTAAACGTTTTATTACATAGTCCTATATAATACTCTATAATAAACATTTTTGCTTTACTTCTTCTTCATCATCATCATATTTGGCACTACAGCCCAATATGGGCCAAGGCCTTCCATTGAAGATTTCTCCAGAACAGCCTATTTTTCGACCTGGTCTGCCAGTCCTTCACTTCGGTTACTTTAAGGGGACATGGTACCCAAAAAATGAGGAAAAAGTAAATTTTTCAATTTTTATCCCTTTTTATTATTTTTTATAATTATATGTGGAGAATATCTTTCTGAATAGCTTGTGCAAAAATTTATACTTGTACCTTTGATAGATAAAAAGTTATATTGTATTTTCTAAACCATCTCACACTATCAAAGCTGGAAAAGAAATCTTTAAGACTGTTTTTCTTAGTTCGCTATTTTTCAGTTTGAGTTTTAAATCCCTAAGGCTTTTTTCTAAATTTAGTTAGGATTGTGAAATTTTTATAGCGTATTTATTAGGGATGGAACGGATGTGAGTTTTGCCAGATACCGGATTTCGGATATCCGGGGTACCATGTCTACCGGATACGGATATCCGAAACGGATTTCACCGGATATCCGGCCGGATATTCGGTCTATATACTAAAAACGATAGTTATACGATATGCTATACGAAAAAAATGGTCATGATATGAAGTATCAAGTAAATTATAATTGGTGGTTAGCGCACCGCACTGCATGCCACAGGTCCATGGTTTGATTCGCGGACTGGGCAAGGTTGACTTAGCTGTTTATACCTGAAAGAAATAAACTGAGGAGGACCATGTATGCTTGGGAACTAAACACTGGGGTTCGGCGTCAGAATGACCATCTGACCGGAACATCTGCTATGTGACACACAAATGCCACAGTCAAGAAAGCAGAGCTGCGCCCAGCAGGCCTTGGTCCACACGGGCTGTCGCGCCACTGAGTTAATTTTTTATATTTAAACTTTAGTTGATGAGTGAAAGAGATCTTTGTTGTTGATTTTATATCTTGTAATATTGATACTTTTAGTTTTTCATATAGTTCTGGCAGGGCTTTATCACGAAAATAATTTCTACTTGGAAGCGGATAACGAGGAGCTAGGTACTTTATTAACTGACCAAAGCCTTCTCTATTCACAATGGAGAATGGTTCAGCATCAAGAGCCATTAACTCACCTAAAATTATATTAAAAGCATTTTTTACAATGTTGAAGTGCAAAATATAGCTACTTTCAATTTACTTCATGCATTGTTTATAATTGATAAATGATTACAAAATTATACCGGATGCATTTATTAATAACAAAAGATTTATTTTAAATATTTTATGAAATTGAAGTCTATTTTTTTTTGTAATGCACCTAAAACATTACGGATTTAAAGAAATCTAGTAGAAAACTTAAATTGGATCTATCGGAATATTCCGTCTTTAAATATAAACTTAAAAAATTTCGAACCCAAAATTCATCAACATTATATTATACCATATTTAAAATATATATTTAATATAAACAAACAAAATTAGTACTTACATATTTTTGTGGTTAAGGCTTTTGCTTTATGATCATCTAAACTCCACAATTTTGGTACAAATAATGTCGATTCCAATGTTGTCTGCGTGCATTTCTTGTTTTGATGAATTGTTTTTTCTTGTTCATCAATATTTGATGCATTTATTGAGTCTTCATAAGCTTCGGTGAATTTCCTTATGCACACTTATTAAATGGTTCCATAAGGATTTTGTGGAAAAGGATTTTGGGCTTTTGCCGCGCACAATATATTTTTTAAACGATTCCTTGGAGCAAGTAACACATAGGGTTTTGCTTTAGTCATTTCCATTAATTTTAAAATACTTCCAAATGGGTGATTTTAAATGAGCCATTATTAAAAATTATAAATTGGATTGTAATTGGAGAAAACTATGATTCAAGACATTCTAGAGAGCTAAATATAATTCCACATTGTGGCGCTGCGTTAAAGACCTAAAAATTACAATACTTCATTTTACGTCAGAAAAAATATACCAGCTTTCAACTTCTGCCAAAGAAAAATCAGAAATTAGACCATACCATTCACAGCATAAAAAGGGGTAGGGTATTATCGTCGATAGAAAAAAAAAAGCATTGAGGAGTGCGCATTGGCTATTTATTGCTTTTTACTCGCTAGCAAATGTCAGAAAAAAAGGAGGAAGTGAGAATAACTAAAACTCTTATAACTTATGTTATGCGAAAAAAAAGTACTATTTATTAGTATTTCGGTTCGTGTTTTACGGAGAAGCATTCAAATATAACATCTGAAATTAATCAGATCATAAACTTGGAATGAAAAGAACATATTGCAAAACACGTATGAAGGATGTGTATGGAAAAATATTGGAGGAATGGTTTATGCTTATCAACTCGGCGCCAATAATACAGCGAAAGCATAGTTCTCACGAAAGAACTTTTTCGTTTTCTAACTTGACTGCAATTTATGTCCAAGAAAAAAAAATTAAGAAAAAAAAGTGTAGAATGCAGTGTCCCCTTTGTCCGAAAAAAATCATTATTTTTTGCAAAGAATTATTTCTTGTTGATACCTGGTGGCCGGATATATAGCCGGATATCCGAATGAAATTATCGGATGTCCAGTATTTCAAATCGGATATACGACGGGGTTTCGGATATTGAAAAATCAGCCGGATATGCCGGATATCGGATATTTGCCGGATATCCGTTCCATCCCTAGTATTTATATACGTTTGATGAACAAGTATGGAATAAGGTAGGCTACGTTTTTTTTTTTTTTTTTTTTTTTTTTTTAAATTTAAAATTTGAAAACTTGAAAAAAAAACACGTTGGTTTTCTGATGCTTTTAGTGTAAAAACATATAAAACCTTTTCCATAGCTTGCATTTTCAAATCCATACTAACTATTGTTAACAATTATATTACGAATATATAGTGAAAATTTAATGAAAAATACTTAAAATTGTGAAAGAAGTAGCATTTCGAAAAAAGTTTGAAATTTTTTTTAAAAATTGAATTAATCAAAAATTATTTATTCAAAATATTTTAGTAGGTTAAATTATATTTACTTACCATCAACACAATGTAAAATTACTATATTTCGAATTTTAGTGGTGTAATTTCTGAAAATAATTTTTTGGGTATCATGTCCCCTTAAAATCCGATTCAACAGAATCGAACCATCGCAGTATTGGCCTTCCTCTTTTCCTACACGTGAAATTTTGGATTATTTTCATCCATTCTAGCAGTATGAGAAGCCCAGTATATTATTTTGATTTTCAAGCTTTTAATGACATCGGGCTCTTTAAAAAATCTATAAATTACCGAATTATTTTGTCTTCGCCATAGACCATTTTTTTTGACAAAACCAAGAACTTCTAAGAAAATTTCTCTCGAAAACTGTAATTCTGTTTCCTCCTTTTTTTTTTTTTTTTTTTTTTTAAAGACCAGGTCTCCGAACCATACATCAGGAGATTGTGCTACTTAAATAATCATAATCTAATCTTTTTAATTTTTTTTATTATTATTTTATATGGCCGTGACATTTTTCAATTTACGCCATACTTAATTACACAAGTCAATTTTCACACATTTACCCTTAAATTTCCCTCTGCCTCAGTGAAGAAATAACACGAGCTAATTAAAAACAGGCCACCATAAGTAGCTGTTGAATATTCATGCCGTTGTACTCTTTAAAATTCACTCAGTGCCCTATCACACATGGGTCCATTCACTCCTGGGCAGTGCTTAAAAATTAAACATTCCTTCTACACAAAAACTTTTTAATCCGGCTGAATTACAAATGAGATGGTTTTTTAAATCGCGTCGTTTCTCCCAGCGAAACGAGATAAAATTACATTTGCATGTAAATTGATAACGTGGATCCAGTTTTTTTTCTTAGGAAAGGAATTCTGTTAAGAATTTCCGCACGGTCTACAATGAGTTCGAAATTTGTCCATCGTTGTTAGATCACGTAAAAAAAAAAAGAAACAAGTTATAAGAGAATTGAAAATAAACATTGAAACCGTAAAGAAGAATTCATTATTTTTTCAATTTTTGCTACTGAAAGCAATCTTGTTTATCCGTAGCTTGACAATGCTCGGGTGTGTACTATATACATCTTTTATGTAATTGGAATTTGTGTCGCTTTGTTCGAATGCTCGAGCAGCGAAAAAAACAGGATGGTGACGACAAACAGATGATAATGAATATTTTGAGCCCTACGGAAAATTTGAATTCGAATGCGGTGACGATTACAGGCTGAAAATGGATTTTTCTACTTCAATGGGCTTTTCGAATACTGGATCGTTGCCAAAAATGAAGCAGGAATTCGTTTATCAGATGGTAATAAAAGTTTTATCAAATTATCTTGTTTGTAGGATATGGAATAAAAGCTTTCAAATTCTCTCCCTTGTATGTGCAGGATACATTTTTAAGGCTATGTTATCTGATTAAAAATATTTTTGAAATGATAAAAAAAATAGGTTACTTCCATTTAAAAAAAAAAAAAAATCGTCTTTTTGTTGTTACTATCCACCCCTTTTGATATAGTTTCATATACAAAAAATTCAGTTTCCCGTAAAACTTTTATTTCCATATGATAAAAAATACTTTTTTTATAACAATATGAAAAACGTTACATTTTTTTTTTACTCAAAACTTGAGGCGAATGTAACATTTTATCGCGTGGAGTGCAGTAATAGTTATTTATTTAACTAGTTGCGAAAGTAATACTTTTTCAAACGGGACAAAAGGTCTATTTGACGAGTGCGGTTGTACAAGTCAAATAATTTATTGCATTTGAAAGAAAAAGCTATTTCGTAAATGTTGCATACACTATTTCTTAAAATCACGTGCAAAAAATAATTTTAACACCTGCATACATGATATTGGCAACTGCAGTTAATGAATACCTTCTGAAAATATGTCATTTTTATGCCAAGACTAGGTAAAATTTGAGCATGAGGCATGCGGTGAAGTACTTTATGGCACTAGAGCGATAAAGTTACTTTGCCACAAATCTTGCAAAAACGCGTTACTTTTGCCACGATTACCGATTTTAAAAGTTTAATTTTTGCACGTTGTTATAAAAAAACATTTTATTACATTAGTGCGATAAAGTATTTTAGCCCACGCCTCATGCTCAAATTTTATATAGTTTTGGTAAAGAAGAAATTAAATAATCAATTCCCAAAATCTGATTGTGTTTTGAGTTGGGTCTTAGATAGTTTTGGTTAGATAAAGATATGAATCATGCTAATTGTTATAGTTAAAACTTGAAATTGAGAAATCAAATTATTATTGTCATGTATTCTTTGTTTAAGGGGGTTCAGCACATGGAAACTTTTCAGATTGTTGATTTTGTGTTTATTGTTGTTTATTAAAATTTAAATTCTTCTCTTAAAAATTATGCCTTATTTGTAATTATATCTTTTTTTTAAGTATTTGTTAGTTGAAGCCTTGTGTTAAAGTATTTAAAAGTATCCAAGTATTATACTGTGAAAGTGTCAGAATGATAGAAGAATGGTGATTAAATTAGATGTCCCTAAAGTTGTAGAATTTAACATGGGCTCTTATGGGGGTGCTGGACCCTCTTAATAGCAAATTGTTCCTCTGCATAGTATAAGCAACAAAGGAAATGACAGTTTTACAGTGAACATAATTTCCTTTGCCGTGAAATAAGAGAAAAACTTTAGTAAATAAACATTTATGTGTTGTCGTAAATAAATAAATAAATAAATAAATAAAATAAATAAAATAAATAAAATAAATAAAATAAATAAAATAAATAAAATAAATAAAATAAATAAAATAAATAAAATAAATAAAATAAATAAAATAAATAAAATAAATAAAATAAATAAAATAAATAAAATATGGAGTTGCATGTACATGATCAATAATAACACTCAGAGGAAAATTATCTAAAAATGCTATATTTTGCTCAATTTAATTCTTTGCATTCATAAGCTGTCGATATAATCAAAATAAACCACTGGAGAATAAAGACTAGCCAGATGTGTTTGCTCTGTAGTAACGATTATACGATAAAATCATAATTGAAATGGTTTGGGGTTTCACTACCGATTCTACCCATCGATATAAATAAACAACTGGATAGACTGCTTAACGCTAGGAAAATGAAGTCGTTTCCAGATGCAATTGGTGGGATAAAAAATACGGATTGCCGAGGATTGAAAATAAAATTTTGGGTTGTACACAGCAGAAATGTCAATAGTAGACCTTAAATAGTAATAATGTGCAAACAAATATCTACACTAACACTTTACAAGGTTTTTCGCATTCCCATCCAACTCTAAAAGTGAACTGTGATTGGTTAATCTTCCCACCAGCTTCGCAATCCCCGGCGCGTTTTTCTCATTACATTGACAATGGAGCAGTCTATCCAGTTGTTTATCTATATCGATGATTCTACCATGCAACAGATATCGTTCCTCTACGATACAGAACATGTTTCACTATACGGCAGAACCTTTTAAACCATTTTCATGACATTTGAAATGGTTCTGGAAGACATTAAATCCTGTAAGTTATAACGTTTATTGAACAAATTCTTGTTGTATCAGTGAACAACATTATACTTATTTAATATGTACAGTAAAATGGGGTGAATCGGAACACTTTTCAACTTTCAAAGTAAAAATCGGTTGTAATAAGAACGTTAAGGAACATATTTTTGACATTGAAACTTGGGTCTTACCTTCTTCTTTGAGGATCAACCCAAAAAATGTTAAAAAAACTAGGACTTTAATTTATTTTGAATTTTTTCATGGTGTTCCGATTCTCCCCGCAGAAAGGGGTGAATCGGAACACTCGTTACAATTTATGTCTGATCTTATTTAAATGTTTACAGGGTGACAAAAAACAAGTAATTATGCATTGTGGTAAATAGGAACACAAAATTATTATAAAAAATTCATTTAATATGACGGATAAAATTTGTCTTTGTCAATTATAGTCAAAACAAATCATATATTTGAAAGCATATCAACTCTTCTCCTATAACTCATACAAATAGTCTTTAAAATTAATAATATTTTTTAATATACTTTATGTTTGTTTGGTGTATGACTGCAAATTCCTTAAAATATCTTGAGAAAGGAGAAAAGCATCCTCATTTGTCTCAGAAAATCTCTTCGTTCATGGGCATTTTTTGTAAAACACACTTATATAGCAATAATCTTGTGGGTGTAAAACTTTGCTTGTATAGAATCTTCATACATTTCTCCATATAACTTAAAGATAACAAAGTCATTTAGAGAAAAAACCACTGGAACAATCGGGTTTTCTTCCATGCGGAAACTAAACTCCACTTTTGTCAATTATTCAAGCCAGCAATCTTGATTACTGTCTTGAAGGGAGTAATTAGACTCTTCTTCAAACGTTGAATCTTGTGTGGAATGTAATCTTGCCAAAAACAGCTTTTTAATATCACTTTTCAAGTTTTCCGATTCACCCCACAAATCTCAAAATCGAGACGAGGCAAAACATAAAAATTCGTAAAATAAAAAGTTTTTAAAACCAAGTAAAATTAAGTATGGCATGCTGTTGTGGATGTTTATACTTATCTAAAAATATATTAGTTAAGTCTATAACTGGTACATGTTATTAATTACGGGTTAAGTTTTGGAGAGGTTAAAACTCATTGGATTGTATGCACGTTGTTTCAGAATTTTTTTAAAAAAAAAAGCACAGTGTTGAAAACCCTATAAAACATGTTCCAAGATTAAAAACATGTTAACCAAATGAAAAATATATATATAATTAATAAAACTGCTTTATTTGTGTAAAATAATAATTTCTTTGTAATTTCATGAAGTTTCGTTCCGATTCACCCCGCTGTTCCTATTCACCCCATTTTACGGTACTTAAGGATGTTTAATTTTTCCAAAGATGGGATTTTCATGACTTTACTTACGCCCCGAGTCTCAGTGATGTAAAAGATACATATTCCAAATCGCAAGGAAATTGGGTTATATATATATGGATTTCACACATTGATAAATTTTATCTCAAACTGCTGAAATTTCTAATATTGAAGTGAATTGTACCAATGGGCCTCTCATGTATTTCTTTTATCAGTAGATGATTGAACTTTAAAATTGGAATCAAAAGAGAAATTTGGCTGCCAGGAATGGTGTCTATAAAACTCGTCTCCTTTCTACATCAAGCGAGGTGGATGTCAAAGGCAATGTTTGCACTTAAAACTGCCATCTTCACTAAACAGTTGAATATTCCTCAAAGAGAATTGAAATGGAATGAAATGGGCAGCACATTTTGTCAGCTTCCTATAAGTTTGCTCTTGGTTTGAGGCAATTGTAAATAGATGGGCTCTAACGAATGATTTTAGCACTGACCACTTACCCAGATGCTTCTGAGCATTTACTCTGATGCTCTCACGGCTGGTAAAACGTTTGGTGCTCTCACAGTTGGTAATAGATACCGTTTGTATCTGTCAGAAATAAATGTAGAATTGACTCTTCTGGACAAGAGTATTACTCAGGCTGATAAGGGAAACCAAACTTGCAAAGAAAAAGGGAATAAAACATTTAGAATTTAAAAAACCTAGTTTTTGAAGGGAAAGACACGAGCCATTTCGTTACTAATAAAACAAAGATGTTCTTTGAATTGTTCGGGATCCATGATGTGGCAGGATTCTTTTGTGATTCTCTAAGGAGTTATGTAAACTTTCTTAAGGTAGTCAATGATACCACACAAAGAGGAATTGCTACTGTATCGTTCAAGGTTGATTCCAATACCACATGCTTTCCCTGTCATACTACATATTAACCTTAATGTCTAGTTTTAATATTATTTTGTTTGTGATTTCTAGTTTTTATTTTCTAGTTTTCTACTTTTAAAAACTGATCTAAGTGTGCGCAACCTTTAAATATTATCCAATCTTCTTGAAATTTGGAATATATATCTTTTACATCACTGAGACCCGTAGCATAAGAAAAGTTTGCAACTATATTTAACATTTTATTTTTGCCTTATCAAATGAAACGCCCTAATGTACTCCTTGCATGATTCTTATCCAGTGACAATAAATCAAAATAAAATATTCAACAAACACCATTTTCTGAAAATTAAAATCAGCTGCGTACATCTTTTTTTCAAAGTGTTCAAAAAAGTTTCACCGAAATGTGCTGCACAACAACTGAATTTAGTATTGAAAAACAAAGGTGAATTGGACAAGTTTCATTGTATTCAGAGAATTTACTTCTTAGTGAGTACTGACATGATACCACTCATGCAAATTTTCAAATGTAGAAAGCGACGCCAGTGCGACTGCTGTCTTGATGACCTCAGTTGAATTCTTCATTTGGCACTATTCCAGAGGAGAATTGTGTCCACTGTCCATTCGGAGAGGCCATCAAAAGGGATAAATTGTGTTTGGTGTCATAAACTCCCATTGTCTTTTGTTGGACGCGTTTGAAATTTCGTGGAACGTAAGGGGAAAAGTTTTGGGTTGCTAGACCTTTAAGTCATTTGGTATACTTTTCCGTTGTTTTGTTTTGTAAAGGCATTTCTATTTTTATAAAAAGCACATATGGGTGGTTTTTCAAAAAAAAAAAAAAAAAAAAAAAAAAAAAAAAAAAAAAAAAATTGAAGATGATGACAAAACAAATAGCTCTAAAATATCTGTTTTGTAAAAGAAACAATATGCAAAACGAGGCGGAAAATAGTCGGAAAATGATGGTATGTAAAATAACTGTTTAAAAAAATTAAATTGTGACAGACTGTTAAAAGCAAAATATGCTACTTATTTTTTAATTATTCAATACAAACAGGCTATGTTAAACTGCCCTTTATGAGATAAACTAAAAATTCTACTTTTAAAAAAGAATCTTCTCCTTAACTTTTTAAGAAATTAGACACAAAACAAGAAATAAAGGCATAAACACACATTTTAGCAATAATAATCTCTTGCTATTTTGGTTCCCCTCTGAAGCAAATGTAAAATTGATTCTTTAAGTATTATTAAAACCTTTCAAAATGAACAATTTTCTTATTACGCTGAACCGAATGTATGCATGTGTCTTCAAAGATTATTAAAAATTATAAAAAATATTTTAATTCGATCATATCTTCCTTCCCTATAACTGTTAAACAGGCATTCACTATTATTGTTTATTTTACACCAGAAAAACTATTTATTACTTGAACACTTGCATATTTTGCTTTCACAAAGTTTTTCCTATAATAATATAATCCATAAAAAAAAAAGTTTTTAAAAAATCTTTTTTATACATTGTCAGTTTTTATATTCATTAATACAGCTTCGATATCAAAAAAATTTCTATCTATAAAATGTGCGCCAAACTACGTTTCAAAATTTATTTATTAAAAATAAACGTGAACGTCATTCAAGCATCATTTGTTTATTCGCACTGATGTAATTTTATTATTAATTTATTAAAGGAAATAATTTGACAACAAGAAAGAGTTTCAACAATGCTCGGATTTTAACGTGATTGAATGACGGCAAGTTGGTTTATTAGTATTATGTAAAAGCGACTATTTAGTGGCAGTTAGAGCCCTAAAATTTGATAGAATTCCTTGTCATCGACCTTGAGCCTATCTGCCAAGTTTCAGCCCGTTTGTATGACGGATTGGATTAATTAGGCCTCCGAAAATTCCGCTCCATTCGACAAATATAGAAAACCGAAGTTAATATAAAAGATTTTAAAATGTACACTGATTCCAAGCTCATACTTTTACATCTGTAAAAGCATCTGGGGAATTTTCTACAGATTTAACATCTTATTTAACGATTTCATAGAAATCATTAATTTCAATCTTGTTATTTCAATATCTCAAAGTTTTCCATCCAAGGGACATTGTAACGTTGTACTGACTTGCACCACAAAGACAATGTGTAAAGATAGCAACACTCATCAATCAAGTTATTGATCTTCAGTGAGTTTATAAAAATCGAGTATTTTTATTAAAATATTCATTTACGTTATGTAGCCCATTATATCAGCAGCGTTTAAATTTTGCATATTCAAAGCATAACTAGATGTTTATTTGCATATGGTGTAAGAGAAATTGAAGTGTACATTATTTACTGATTATTCTACGCTAAATTAATAGCTCTTGTGTATCCAATAAATTATATTCCAAATCCCTCGCGTTACCATGACCAGTCCTAAATTGTAAACATTAGATCCAGCTTACCCTCCAGGTCACTCCATATGATTTCAATTAGAACATTCATAATTATCCCCTTATAACATCCATTTCAAAAGACGTGTAGAAACCTGTTACCCCAGTGTTACAATTACGCTTCTAGTCCTGCAGCCTACCTAGTTTGTAAAAAAAAAAAAAACTTTGAGATCTACTAACTTACAGAATATGTGTGTGTCTGTTTATCGGGAATTAATTAAACATACTGTACAAGAAGGATAAAAAAATATGTTTTTATAAGGAAAAGAGCTTTATTGTTTTCACTTTGGATAAAAAAAACTAAAACACAAGTGGTCCAAGTTTTTAAAAAATCAATGGGATTTTTGACATGTCCCCACGAGAGAGTCAATATCTGGATTAAAACTGGATAGTTTTGCTGTTAAATTCACTCGTTAAACCATCAAAAAAATAATTCCATTGTTGCTAACAATCGAGAGACTTGATTGTTCCCATCTCTACCTCCGAAGCTTGTATAATATTTATCTTGCCTTAGACTCTCGACAAGGATCCACGGTCCAGTACCACGCTACACCATTCTGCGCTAGACAATATCGTTCAAGACTGGCCAATCCCTATGTGGACCATCGTATTCCGGTCGTTGGTATGTATCTTGGACAATATTGCCCAGTGTTAGGTAAAATGTACTGGAAGTTTTCAAATATTGATGCAGAGTTTTAAAATTGAAATATATATTATTGGAAAGGACGGAAGGGTAAAAAATATATTCCGTGATGGTTTTGACACGTTTATTAAAAAAAAAAAAAAAAAAAAAAAAAAAAAAAAAAAAACTGTGTATCTTGAAATAATTTTCGAGTTTCGGCGGCATGGATTCGATAATTTTCTCAGAATCCCTGTTTCCAATACCGCCGTGCTACCTCTGTAAGTAGATGCTATGGGAAGATGAGTAATTGGATATATTTAATTAAACTTTTTATATTACTGTATGCAATCTGTTTGAGTGAAATATGCTCATGATTTATTTGAAGATGCTGTAGAAAATTTGATATTCATTTGATGAAGTTTTGCAATCATGCATCATACTCTTCCACATGATGTATCATAAAATCTAACAAAACTAAAAAGAAGCATTTATCCTTCATCATTCCATCGTTAAATCTTAATCAAAACTGGTAACAAAGCAACTGTTCAGCTTCCCTGTACATCATCAGATTCCCCCTGACTAAGCTACTTTTCACCAGAGAACAGAGCCTCAACATCAAACCAAATATGATTCAATAAAGCCTTCTGCCTCACAGTTCACTGATGATCTGCCAATTATGTTTCCGAATTGTGGAACTCCTGACAAATGCGTTTTGTTAATTGTGTGGAAAACAGCTCGTATCAAAGGATTAACTGAGGCTCTGTGGCTGAAGTTCGAAGGGGCGTGAACAATGAATCCTTAACTAGAATTTATTGCCGCAGTTATGAGTTTTCTGGTTTTCAGAGTGTTGACGAGATTCTCTTCACAAAAGACACAATAGGGTGCATTGCTCTGTTTTGTTATTTATATATTCATGCTTAGTCATTTGCTCCGAATCAATTTATTTAGAGAGGAGTTTAGCTGCTAATTTAAATTACTTTAGGCATATTACTTTGGATAAAATTTAGTTTGAAACCTTTAAACCTATTTTGCATAGTTCTTGTATGTTTTCTGGACTGGAGTTTCTAATTTAAAGCTTAAATAAATTTATGCATCCTTATTAATTTCTTTGTATAGGGGTAGGAGAATTCTGTAATAAATAGTGCTGGTTATAACTTTTGAAAAGTAGATAATCATATAACCTTCTTAACTGCTTTACTGTGTTTTATACATACAAAAATGACAATCAACTACAGGCATAAGGTCCAAGTAGGTGATCCGTATTAACTTTTCTGAACAATCCTCCAGCAAAGATTCAGCATAGATATATGTCAAAACAACTATCATAAATGTATGTATGGCTTTTCAAGAAAGATTTAAAAGTTTTGTAAACAGTATGAGGGAAATAATTATCTTGAGAATACATTTTAATGATGATGGATCGTTAGCAAAGGAGCAGCGTGTGAAGTTGCGAGAAATGATAATAAGTCAGAGAAACATTTTTCAAATACTAATTTCGTCATTATGCTATATATTATGTACAGGAAGTTTATACGTTTATTAGACTGTTTATATATATATATATATATATATATATATATATATATATATATATATATATATATATATATATATATATATATATATATATATATATATATATATATATATATATATATATATATATATATATATATATATATATATATATCCGATGATAATTTTAAGAATGCATTATTTCAAGTTAAATTATATATTATATTATATTATATATTTATTAATCCAATAGGTATTGCGTATCTAAATCTCGACTTTTTTCACTAGAAATATTAACCGAGTAACACAAATACCCTGTCCAAAATTGTCTCGACACTAGCAAATCCCGATGTAGACTGGCCGTTCCTACGTATCTTGTTCAATCTCGCCCAGTGCTAAGTAAAATGTACTGGAAGTTTTGAGATGTTGATGCAGAGTTATAAAATTAAAATATAGTGTTACAAGAAAGAACGGAGGGGTTAACAATGTGTTTATTTATTTATTTATTTATTTATTTATTTATTTATTTATTTATTTATTTATTTATTTATTTATTTATTTATTTATTTATTTATTTATTTATTTATTTATTTATTTATTTATTTATTTATTTATTTATTTATTTATTTATTTATTTATTTATTTATTTATTTATTTATTTATTTATTTATTTATTTATTTCAAATTGAGCATTTTGGAACGATTCTCGAATTTTACCATGGACTTGTCAATCTTTCTAAAACCTCAGTTTCCGACATTGGGCAATACCACTGCGCCATCTGGGAAGGGCATAACTAGAGAGCTATCTTTTTTTAAATCACTGACTCTTGAAACTGCGCTTCTTGATGGGTGTTTTCACCCTTCTGTTTTAATTCTCCCTGAAATAAAATAATTCAGGATTACAAGCATACCTCCAAAGTGTCCGGATCGTAAGAATTCAGTAACCCTATCTCGTCTCCGTAAAGGGTAGAGAATGATCCTGGCAGCAAAACCTGGAAACACAGTGCAGCCCTCATGTTCTGTTCTCCAATCCTGCTGGCTAATCTTAATGTCTCCACTGACCCCATGTGCCACACAATAGAAGGAGGATAGGAGAACTGTTGCCAGAATTTGAAAATATACTTTACTCCATTGACGAGTGTGGAGACGCTCATATTCTGTTTCCTTTGTTAAGAAAGATATTCATATTAGATATGAGATATTGTTGTTTATAGAAATTGTAAAATAAAATAAAGGTGAATACTGAGAATGGAGTAATTATTGGGTGTTCTAAAAAGTTCTGGGTTTTTTATGATAAATACATACGAAGCAGTACAAAAATATAAGAAATTTTTTGAACCACATAAACACCATTTTATTCTATTCCTTTTTGTCCCTTTTACGGAAGTTTGGAATTAATAAAAAATTATCTGACTTATTTGTAAAAAAATTATCGAATATCTGACACTAAGGAGAATTAAACTCTAAGCCATTCAAAGAATTTTGAAGTGATATGAATATGTTAAAATTTGAGGAGAGAGGTCGGGTGAATATGATGAATGAACTGGGGTCGAAACTTGCCTGGTTGCCCGAGGTAACCATATTTTTAAAATGGCAAATTAAACAAAAATTTTAGTTGCTTTCTGGGCAATTAAAAATTTGATTTCAATGTCATAAAAGCATGTTTCGTTTTGATAATTAGGATCAAACAAATCAATTGGATTTCGTAAACTTATTTTATGCTCACGTTGACAAATTAACTTATCCGAGGTGAGAAAAAAAATATATATTTGTCATATTTTTGTCTCCTGAACTGAGTAAGGTGGATTTCAGAGAGAGCGTTTTTTAATAGGTTATCGATTTCAGAGAATGGTCGTCCAGAGCGGGCATTATCTTTGAATCTAAAATTTAGGTACTTAAATTTATTAAGCAAGCTTTGAACTCTATCATCAAAACCAGTGTTTTATCCATATGCTGCACACATTTTGGGGGTGGTCTTACTTGCATTTTTTCCTTTCGTTAAAAAAGGAGCATGATATGATAAAAAATAACTTTTTCAGTTCTCCATTCTTAGCACTGTAGTGAAACAAAAATTGTACCTTATCACAAACTAAAAGCATGATATGAAAGCAGAAACGACCCAATTTGCACATCTGCTTCAATCAAGGCCATTCTTTATAAGTGATAAATAAATAATAATAAAAAAGCGCCTCGATTTAAAAAACCACAGATTTTTTTGGATGACCCAACATATAAAAAAAAGGTACAATATTTGCAAAGGGATTTTCTAAGAATCATCTTTAGGAAGAAACAGGGAATTTAAGCATACTCACTAGGCTTCTTTTAGAGCAATAATCACGTGAAAATGTTAGGTATACATTTTTAAAACCAGTTTCATGAG
The DNA here is from genome assembly GCA_963978545.1 of Linyphia triangularis. Lineage (NCBI taxonomy): Eukaryota > Metazoa > Arthropoda > Arachnida > Araneae > Linyphiidae > Linyphia > Linyphia triangularis. The sequence goes on along the minus strand of OZ021727.1, from coordinate 34,504,435 downwards.
ATTTTCTCCAATTTTCAAAGATATTTAAGTTTTAACATTTACAAGTTTTTTTTTTTATTTGAACTCGTCAGGTTCCAACTAATGTAGCCGACCAAACGGTATAGTGGTTAGCGTGCTAGCTTCTAGACCGCGAGGTTGCGGGTTCGAGTTCCGTGTTGGGCATGGGTGTTTGTAAATGTATGTTGGCTTGTCTAATGACGAATGTTTCAGCGCATTATAGTCCTCGTGTTGCTGACGGCCACAGATAATCTGAATACAACCAACTAACTAATGGATTGTTTGTTTTTAATTTTCTAAGTGCATTAACGTTGTTGAGGGTCATAATGCTCAAAAAACATTGCAGCAAAATAACTGTGTCTTGTAATTTTAAATTCAGTTAAAAAAAGAACCGGACGCGTCGACGACAGAGATGACTAATAAACCTTCGAACACAGGTACGTTGTCTTTATCTCCTAATCACTTTATCTCTTATTATACAGAGCCACTCCAATGACAAACACGCCCCACAGTAAAGAAGTCCTGCCTGGCCACAATTGTGGACCAGTATAATAAGCTCCATATGATTGCATGAATGGCTTAGAGCAGCGTTCGCCACTAACTTTTAGAGGCGGGCCGTATGACTTAGGTTGGAGCTTCATGCGAGCCGGATACACCACTCTATGTATCTTTAATTATTATCAATTTAACAATATATAGCATTTCTAAAAACTGAAGGGAAAAAAATCATTGACATTTTTCTTACCTTAATAAAATTTAAATTGATATTTGATTCTTACTTTTTCCACACACACACACAGACAAAAATATATATATATATATATATATATATATATATATATATATATATATATATATATATATATATATATATATATATATATATATTATATATATATATATATATATATATATATATATATATATATATATATATATATATATATATATATATATATATATATATATATATATATATATATATATATATATATATATATATATATATATATTATTAATAAATCAAAGTCTAATAAAGAAGTGAATCTTTCGTTCCAACGTGACAATACGAGTTGACCTAACTTTTAAAAAAAGTATTTAAACTCATTCCAGGGTATTCCAGAATACCCTGTTTTGTTGGTATCAATTTTGAGACGATGACGGTTGAAACGGTTCAGTTTATTTTATGAAAGAGTCAGTATTTGTTACAGCCAATCTTAACTAAATCTCATTTGGACGATTTATTAAATTGTTCCTGTATTGATTCTTGATGAAAACTATCCTGCTGAAAGCTTCTTTATATAATTTCTTCGGGCACATAGTGAAGAATGTTCTGCATAGTTAACACGTACTATTTTGGACAAATTAAAATTATGTAAAAAAACGTCCATACCATGAAGATTGATTTTAGTTTCTTTTGTACGGTTATGAGGACCCGCAGAAAAATCTGTCGCGGGCCAGATACGGGTCACTTAGTGGCTAACGCTGGCTTAGAGTTTGATCATCTCAAGCGACAACCTCTAGTCACAGCTATGGCCCAGCACAATAAGCTCCATAGGATTGTATGTATTGCTTAGAGTGGCTTGTCCGAGCGTCTGAGAAGTTGCGAGAGTTCGCCACTGGAGTGGCTCTGTATAATAAAAGCCTTGGACATCTTCAATTGTTAAAGGTCAACTGTAACTATTTATCAAAACTTTCGAGGTTCAAAGACTTCCGAAGATACCAAAAGTCAACTATATGTAGTTATCAGATTAGACCACAAAAGGTGTGTAGCGTGGCCTGGCCATTGTAAAAAATCTGTGCATATATAAATCAATGATAAGTTATTGAACAGCAAGAATTCTCTGCCCATTAAATCACACAATGCAACTTTACATGTTTCCAAACCAAATCAACTCACCTTCTAAGACTGAGGCCAGCGTCCACCAAATCAACTAAATTAGGCATCGTGTTGAAAGTCAGTGGATCCATGGCTCTCTGAAAGTACTCCATATCCTCGTGCGAAACCATCAGCACCTTTCTAGTGCTGTTGACGCTGTACTTGTCCAAAATGAGTCGCCACTGGCGGAACAAGTTTGCGATGTCGTTGACGTTGGCAATATGAAGGTTGTTGAGGTGCTTCAGGTAGAGTCCGTCTATCCCTTCGGCAGTCCACATCTCTATGATGCTTGCCATCTCGAGCTGTAGAAGTGGATTTGACCAGTTTAGGAAGAGGTGGCTGCCGAACGTTCTGTGCGGTGGGGTCCAGTTGCGATTCATGTAATCAGGGTTAGGATCAAGAGGCGGTTCTTCACCCTAGGATAAGAAATATTATTTTCTTTATTTATTTAATTGGTTAGTGAACATGTTGACTAGTGAATGTGGCAAATTTGAAATTTTTTCTATGCTTGTCATCTTTTTATAAATCTTGAAGAGATGTTTTTATACTTGTATTTTTAAATCTGATGAGTCAAATTAAATAATAAAACTGAATAAAGAATACACAATAACTTATCAGTGAATAGTTAGTAGCTATAATTTTATTTTTTATGCAACAAGAAAACAACCCTTATATTTGTTTTTAGGTGAAATAGAACTTGTCAATTTCGACTCGACACTGGCCAATCCTGATGTGGTCTGTTGTAAGCTGGACGTTGTTATGGATCTTGGACAATCTCGCCCAGTTCTCGATAAAGCATATTGGAAATTTTGAAGTGTTGATTCATAGTTTTAAAATTGAAATATAGTATTATAATAAAGGAAGGAAGAGTAAAAAATATATTTTGTGTTGCTTTTGACATGTAATCGTTTATATTATTCTTGGTTTCCAAAGGCTTAAAAATTGCATAAAGTGTGATTTTATATATCAAGCAATAAACAATCATACAAAATACATGTGAAATGTTTCATTTTTCTTAAAAATAGAGATAACAAAATTGTTTCTATTTTTAAATTTCCAATTTCAAGTTTCTTTCACTGGAAAAGCAATGTTATGAAAACATTTAAGAATTGGGATTGGTTATTTCATTTTTCGGAATTGATTGTCTCACACTTTGAACTAACCATTAACTGAAACAATCCATTTGTAAAGTCTAGACAAGTAGACAGTGTTTGAAAAAAAAAAAAGTTGTTGCTTAAGAAGGAAGGCGTACGTTCCTTTGTAAACAATGTTAAATTAATATATTTCATGTAACTTTTTCTCAGAACCCATAAAAGAAAATAAATTTAAAATTTTGTTCATAATTTCCTCTTACAATTCTAATACTATTGAAAATGAAAAAAAAAATTCCCCTTTAATTAAAAAAATTAAGCATATTTATGTTCTTTTTCACTCATATAACTTATTTGACTTGTTTTCTTTTCATTTCATGACAGAAAAATGATTTTTATTAAAGCTCTTAATAATAACTGCAAAATATGTTGACAAATAGTACTTTCAAATTTTATATTAATAGGTATCATTACCTTTTGAGGAAAAGAACATAAAGTTGAAAAAATGTGTTTTGTGATGCTACCATTTAAAGTTCCTGTTTTGCATATTGAGAATTGAAAAAGAGGAATTTTCAAAAATATATAATAAAAAAATATATATATACTTTTACTGGACGTATTGATACGATATATATTTTATTTTAAGTAAAAATATTTAAATTTTGAGAAATTGTAAAAAATATATTTAAAAAAAAACTTTTTTTTAAATTACCATATACGTGTTGCCATAAAGATTAAATAAGAAATCATTCAGTGTTATGATACATGTCCCAAGGGATGATTAGAATCCAAATCATTAATAAATGCCATATTTAATTTTAAATAAACTCTTAAAAATTTCATCTTATAAATTGATGAAAGAACTGAATTTAACTTTAAAGCTTATGGAATGTAGTTAAATTGAAAAGGAATGATCTCAGAATTTGAGAAGTGTGAGTCAATAAGCATTAAACAGTTAGTAATTATTTCTGACTTTTGCTTGATTACTAACATTCTTTTTCTAATTTGTTTTGAATAGCAGAAGCTCTGTTCTCTCCACACTTTTAATTTGATATCTTGGAATTTTCGTGACGTAACTAAGCTATTAATTTGATTGCTACGCAACCATTTTGGGGTAGAATTTGCTTCGAGCACAGATCTTAATTGAAACAAAACTTTTGATGTTTATCTTGATAATTGATTCTGCAAAAAAAAATTACCAAAACTATTCCGTAAATAATAAGAGAAAGATTTGGAAAGAATCTGTAAATGCAGGAAATTGAAGGAAGTATTTCAACGATGAAATTCCTTTGATAAATGTTTTCTTAGTCTTGTTTTATTCAGTAACACTACAGATTGTAGAAGAATGTAAGTTAAATATGGGTGATGTAATGAAATTCATTTGAAATCAATGTTGCTTAGGGAATAAATGACTTAAAATTTCACAACATAGTTTCGCAATAAAATCTAAAGAGAGAAAAATAGTTTCAGAATTTAATAAAATTTTCGTAATTAAGGTACAAAGACATATCCGTTATTAAATAACTCTAGAATAATAAGAAGTAATAAGAATATATATTTTATAAATATCTCAAATATCATTAGGAAACTTTTTCGATTTTAGTAGAACAGTCAACTGGATAGTACCGATCGAAATAAAGTTCATTTTAATACTAACACAAACTACAAAAATACTACAAAACTACAAAATTTAAAAACGTATTTAGCTAAAATATAAGTTCAAATGTATGATTTTTGTATATTTTCAATATACAATAAGTATGCAAAATTGTGTAAAAAATCACTCTCTTGAAAATTAAGTATTTATTTTTGTTCATGATACAGGAAACCAGTAATTTAGTTTTATAGTAATTTAATTTTGTAGTAATTTGGTTTTGTAGCAATTTGGTTTTGTAGTAACTTGGTTTTATATTTCCACTTTTACATTTTACAAATGGATATTAATTTTGCTTCATATAATGACTTGTTGAAATAATCAATCCATATATTAATTTTAAGTTGTTTATAAATAAATATCCACATAAATATGTATATTTTAAATAGCTTGGTTTCAATCCTTTGGTATATGCTAAATCTATAAGCAACAACCAGTAACCAATTCCAAACTTCAACAATTTAGGCCTACAAATGAATGTAATTCTGCGATAACTTGACTCAAGTTTCGTATTTGTTTCTCTTACGATCACTTACTAGATCCCCATTCGTGAAGAACGTGATCGTTTGAATAGCAACATGCCACTAAATTCCAGGCCACTGAAAATGGGGCATGACCACTTGGCCACAGGGCAATCAATTTGCCGAAGGAGAAATTAGATAGGAGATAGTTCCGAAGCAAAAGACATTCTTTGTCAGCCAAGATTGGCGACGTAATTCTAACTTCTGAATAAGTCTTGTTAATGTGCCATTAAAAATAGAGATAGTGTTCAGAGGGGTGGGAAATGCGAGCAATTAGGACCTCTTAGAAGGAATTTGACTGGAAGGAAACACTGTTAAATGAAGCAATTTAAGTTATTTTCTTTCAATGGGAAAGTTTGGAACCATTCTTTTCCCAATTGTTATATTAAAAAATAACCACCTCTGATTTATTTAAGAAAAAAAAGTTTTTCAAAAGAACCACTCAGAAATATATATATTTTTTACAATACTACTCATTAAATACAGTGTCAATAAATGGCTCACAAGTAACAGGAAATTGAAAATATATTGAGTACACTGCATTAACTAAATCAGTTTTCTGCTTCCACATATGTGGGTATAATGTGAATGCTCTAACATGAATTTATATTACAAATTCCGTCTTCAAAGATACTGCAAAAAACGTTCTTTTTGCTATGGGTCTGTTTTCAAAAGATTTCTCGTTTTGAACGATCCGTTCTTTAGAAGGAATCGTATTTCAAACTTGGGAAAAAAGACCACTTCAAATGATGAACTTCTTGATATTGCTGGATTTGGATATCCTCTTCATTCACAATGTTCAACAAAACTTGCCGTTAATTACTTTAGGAAAAACTAAGGTATTTCAAATCTGTAAAATCTATAATAGATATATTCGAGATTGAAACATGTTTGTGCAAAGCTCCTACATGCAACAATATGACATGTTTTTTACTAAAATTGGAGATAGATAAGAAGTATTTATTTGTTATTAACAAATTGCATTTAAAAGTAATTCAAGAAAAGTATTACTTAAGTAAGTTTTTATTACATGAGGTTTGACAATATTATATATTAGTTTTATGCAACACACAGTTCAAAAACCTTTATTAGGACACTCGTGTAGAATACTTGTTCTAGATAGTTGCAAAAATTATTATGATAAAGCGATTTCAAGTACTTTGTTAACTGTTATCATTTCTGTATACTCAACCTTTCATTTGAAGCTATTTGTTAAAATATGAATATAATGCTGTGCTATCATAAATGATTCTTCGTTGTCGTATTTATTTTAGGCATTGTTCTTCTAATAAAGTGTTTTTAAACTACATGGAATGATAACCAGAGAATTGTAACCTGAAATGATATCTAGTTTCAATCCATTTTTATTAGAAGTAGATGCAATACTACTTTATAATACATTATTACATATTCATTTATATATAACCGTGTACAATACACTAATTTTGATAATAAGATAAAATCTCTTATTAGAAAGTATTAAGTATTTTAAATGAGCCAATTAAAATCATGCTAGTTCTTAAACATTAACAAGCTAAGCGCATCACAGGGAAAGGCAACAACATAAAATTCTATTCAATTTAGACTGTACATCTCTCTTATTAAAAGGCCACCATCCATGGTATCTTTTTTCTTGCTGAGTTTCAATTTACTTCAAGAAATACATGATGCGTGTGAGTGACTCAAAGGCAAGATACTCTAATTCGATTTATTCTATTGGATTAGACGCCATTAGTGCAGTGAAGAAGTTACACTCAAAGCGTTGTTTCTTTTATTCTTTAATACTAGAGGTAGTAGGTGCAAAATTCAGGTATTATAAATAATTAATGGCGAAACTTTATTGTTTCTGGTCATGTTTATAAAGTCACAAAAGGTGGAATAAGTTTTTATTAATTGGATTTAATTTAACGCTAGGAATAGATTACTAACTTTATTATTTTAGTGCCCATAACCTTGTTATTTTAATGGAGTTTGTGTACAATGTAGTACGAGAGTATAAAAGTGGAAAATGTTAGAAAAGTCACAGCAGAAATGAGTTTGAAAAAAATACTTTTACTTTTTCATAATAATGACATCATTCCCAATATATTAACACTAAAACGTCACATGTGTAATCTTCATAAATTGACATTTTTAAATTATATGGTTGTTTGTAGTTTTCTGGTGAGATCGCTAAACGAGTGCTGTGCTGTACCGTAACCTTATGAAAACCGTATCTACAATTACTTCTTGTAAACTTGAATTTGATCAGAAACATCGACGTGCGAACATGCAGAAGTAGTCTTTTTATATGACAGTGCTATGACCTAGCACTAGCTTGATCTGATAACCTGCTGGTCCTGAAAGCAACTACATATCTAACCGTGCCTCCAAAACATGTTTTATAGGCACCAGTGCATTCAATATCGTGATATCCTGTTTATAAGACGAGTAACTTAACCAAAGTGCCATTTTAAAGAAGTTGAAATCTTGAATTTTTCATTATTTTAGTCTCCAAATGTCTCACAAATTTGCGAAATTTTAAAAATTTTTGAATTGGGTTCTCTCTGACGTAAATTTGTAATGGTCATCCAAAAAGCTCATGTACTAAAGAATAAACTTTGTTTCCCGTACATTTTGTTATTATGATAAGAAAAATTAGTGTCTGAAGAAACTCTGAATCATTTATATTGTTAAGACATAAACAACGAATGAATGGCCAATTTAGTACTTTTGAAGATATTTTAACAATATTTTACTCCATAATAATTCACCAAATTGTTGGATTGGGTAACAAAAATAGATGTAAAATTTTTGCACTTTTCATACTAAAAACATGCATGGCATATAGATTTAAATGGTATTTTTATAACTTGAGTTCTTTTAGACCTTCGTTAGTGTAGAGGCTAAAGGTAAAAAAATAATTTTAAATTAATAAAATAAGTTTGTTGGAAATAAAATACTTTCTGCAGCAGATAATAAAATTAAAACAGAACCACATTCTATCCTCTAACTTTTCCATCTAGTTCGATCATACCTGAAGAGAAACCTCAACTCAATCCATTCATCAAAGCAATGTTACAGTCTGACTATTAATGACCCTACCAGAGTGACTAACTCGTTGCTGAAGGTTGATGGATAGGACAAGAACTTGTTGAGGCAGTGAATCATGTTAGGGTTACAAATGAAGGGTTCCATTACACTCCCTCCACCCTCTTGACTGAGACCGCCGGACGTGACAAGGGTCCAGTTTTCCATTCTCAACAAGAATTGATGAGGTCATCCTTCAAATGTCTGTCCGAACTTGCCGATGCAGAAGAATCTATTGAAGTTGTGTGGTGTGCCCTAGTCTTGGTGGTGGTGCGTGTGGTGATGAACAGTTTAGTTTTGGAACTAGTGACTAGATGGAATTGGATGTGAATGGTTAGTGGGAGGAAATTTGAAGTGGAAAGATGTTTAGCATAATATGATTCTTTAGAACAGGGGCGGATTTATTAATTCTCAGGATGGGTAGGCTGTTGCAAATATGGTTTGGGAGGATGAACGTTAATATTTCTCATGCAAGTATTTTTCTTAGTTACATTGTTTATGATTTGTTGCATATATAATTAATAACTTTAGATGTCTGTACTTTTAATTAATTCTTGCTCCATAACTGGTCATTAAAATATGTTCTTATTATAATAAATAATAGCATAAATGTGGTAGCAAAGGAACGCCGAGTCTTAAGTAATTATGGTAGAGGAAATTCAACAAGAAAAGTATGATTATGTGTAATATAAACAACTATTTTTTTAGAAAAATAAATTATTATTATGTAACTTTTTAATGTCTTTCTTGGAGTTGTGCTTTTGAAATAACTCGGATATGAGAATTACTCTCGATGTTTTATAGCTAAATCCACCAATGCTTTACAATAAAGAAGAACTAAAGCCACGTCAAGCAAAATATTCATAGTAATTACGGAAATTAATATAAGTGTCATGTATCAAATTTAAATTCAAGGTGGTGTTATTAATTTGCAGCACTGACCTAATAACTCCTGGAAATAATTCATGAATTACAAACTCATTTAATATGTTTTGAAGTAATCTTTCTGTTGTAATGCAGTTTTGTGCTCGGCTGTAAAAGCTTTGGGAACAAATTTTAAAGTCTTCTTCCCGAATGCCCATAAATTCTGGCATCAAGGTTTTCTTGATGTCTTCGACATCCTCAAACTTTTCACATTCATCATAACCTCGTCCCACATGACAAAACTGTCACAGGGCAGTTTTAAGTCGAAGTTTTTGCTCGAATTCGACAAAGGAATCGCAGAGTAATATCTATTTTTCAACAGAAAGGAGTTGGCTTCTTTTTCATAATGCCTGGCCACATATTGCATTGGCTCTGAAGCAGTTTTTGACCCATCATGAGATCGCGGGGATGAATAATCTTCCATACTCTACGGACTTAGCACTGGCATATTTTTTGGTTTTGAAACTGAAGAATTTGCTGATGTCGAAGACATTGAGAAAACCGTAGCGTCAGAATTAAAGAGCATTCTGAAAGAGAACTTTAAAAGTTTTTTTTTTTCCGAAACTTTTACAGAGATAGAAGAACATTACGGCAGATGGATATTAATTTGAAGCATATTAAATTACTATGTAATTCACATAATATTTTCCTGAGTTATTATATCAGTTCGGAAAATTGATAACTGCAACTTCCCCAGTAGCCCAAACCCACTGGCCAATCCCGATGTGAACCATTGTAATCTGGCCGTTGCCACTGATCTTGGCCAATCTTACCCGGTTCTGAGTAAAATATGGAAGTTTTTAAATGTTGATGCAGAGTTTTGAAATTGTAATATAGTGTTATAAAAATGGACGGATGAGTAAAAAATATGTTTTGTGATGGTTTTGACATGTTTACATTTTAAAAAATTGTGTATTTTGGAACGATGCTTGAGATTAGTCATGGACAGGCCAATCTTCCCAGAACTTCTGTTTGCAGCATTGCCTAATATTGCTGTGCTACCTGGTTTGTAGTATCCTACATTTTTCTTAATTTGTACTGTTTAATGTTTCATAACTTAAACTTAAGAAAAACTAATATGATTTTTTATAGATCTGAAACCACAAATAATAATCGTTGTATAACAAAGACTAGTAATAATTCTAATCACGATAAACAAAAATGTTGTTTTTATGTACTTAGTATTCAAGATTTTGCTTTGAAATCGTTTTTTTTTTTTTTTTTTTTTTTTTTTTAACAGTAATATATCCAATCTGTCAAAGCTTCCTATTTGCGTGGCATTTTTTGTTACCATATTGATAGTGTTTAAACAAATTTGTTTATATTTAACATAATGATAAAATGTATCTTTTCGCTTCAAAATGAAAAATTAGATGTTTCCTTTTCCTATCTTTTATTCTATCGACACAAAATTCGAATAAAGTCATTTAATAAATAATAATGCAAACAAAGCTGAAAAAGAACGAAAATGAGAAGAAAAAAAGCAACTTTTATACCTTTTGCAATATGCACAATAATTTCTTCATCGATCAGCAGAGAACGTACATAACTAGCCATTCAAGCATTTTCCTTGAGTATTTAAATTCCTACTATCGTTATAAAAATTTACATTTATATCGAGCTGCTTAAATCATTTCCACTAACTTTCGGAGGCAATCGGGAAACAATATATAGTTTATCGTTCAACCAATTATCCGAAAAGTAAGGGAAAGTATTTGCAAAAAAAAAAAAAAATGTCTTTAAAAGACATGGAAAAAACAGAAGCAGACTTTTATTCGGTGAACGGGATTTCACTTCTTTCTTCAAATGCTATCAGCCGAATAGCAGTTTGAAAAAGATCCGATAAATACTGCAGATTTATTTCCATCACAATAGGAGTCGACAGTCACTTAAAAATGTAAGAGTGATAGGAACACAAATATATAGGAATACAAAGGAAGGATAGGATAGGAATGTACAAATGTTAGTGTGATAGGAACCCTGGAACGCATTTTTATATGCTTTTGGATAACTTTAACCGATTGTGTTTCTTGTCAACTAAGGCTAAGGAATTGTGATGGTTATACGTAGTTTGCTTTATTATGGGCAAGACAGAGTATGATTTATGATATCGAGAATTTTTAGCAATAGCATGAAGAAAATTTCATAGGAAACAAGTGTTTTTTTAAAAAATATGTGCATGTATGAAAATGAAAGTTAAACTACGTAGTTTAAAACATGCTATTTTGAAATGGGTAGGAAAATAAAACGTCGTAACACAGTGAATTTTCTTATCTTTGAAGAAAAGAATATACAAGTGGGTATAAAATTTCTTTCACGTGAAACGCTATCTAGAATACTGAATTTCGGCAATCTAAGAGTCATGACAGCAAAAACTTTAAGTCGAGTTTAAAACATTTCGTCGTTCATCATATTCAAGATTTACTCTATTCCTACATACACTATTTTAGAAAAAGGAATATGGATTTCAAATCTGCCAAAGGGTCCAAACCTAAATATTTGATAGAAACTAGTAAAAACATCTGAAAGTTTCGTTAAGTTCGGATAAGTATTTGAAAGTTATATAATGTGGTTTTCATACAGATTCTTGAACACGTCTGAAGTGTGCATTTATAGTGATGTTAAATGTAAATATGAATTGAAAATAATACTATTTTATGCTTATTAGGCATCGTTTTTGTACAACATTGTCTTTTAATTGAAGATTGTCCTCTTTATAGGAAACTTTTTATATTTAATATATAATTTAATATTTTTTTCTCTCACTTGGTAAGTGAAACAAATGTTACTTAACTACAATTTATAAGATAAAACGGAATACAGTACCAATTTCTTCCCTAAAATCGAATAACATAATCCTCTTCAACACCTTTAACCAATAGTATTTGTACAATATAGTACTGGATGAAAAGAATCAAAGAAACATCTCATAGTAACCAGTTTCCTTCAACATTCACCGTCTACAATAGATTCCGAAAGGAAAGGAAACATTACAATTTTATTCTTCCGCCTCCACGATAAATATTTGTTTTCTAGGAAAGATTTCTTTTCTGGATCCCCCCTTTTCATCTCATTGCAAATAAAATTCCCAGTGAGATAACCCTTTCATTGGATTATTCAGAATTTCGGGAAGAACAGATGGCGATTGGATTCAAGATGCCAACCAAAATCGCTGTTTAACAATCCGTGATGTTTGTTTCGTAAGGCTTTTACTTGTTTCAAAGGTGCTTTAAGTTTGTTTTCTTATTCTTTGTTCAAGAAAAAGAAGTCTCTGTTTTAAAATAGTTTTGAAGTACGGAATATTTGAATGCCAGTAATGGTATAGTCTTTAAAGACATTTTGTAGTGTATCACATAAAATGTGTTGTCACCTATACCTTTTTGGTATTTATGGTAATACAAATTAAAAAAATTCTCGGTCACAGAGTTCAGAAGTAGTTTTTCTCATTTCTGCGAATTCGCCTTTTTTGCACGCAAGGCCTCGCATTCCAGTCTAATTAAAAGCATTCATTTGGTATCCAAAATATTTTCACTCAGAAGTTTTTCCATTATCAATTTTTGATTTGTTTTTATAATAAATATGTCTTCAATGTTAATGAAAATCATGAAATAAAACTCTTTTAATATAAGCGCTTGAATTTTTTTGTAACCGATTCTTGCAAAGTTTTTTGTAACCGATTCTTGCAAAGTTTTTTTTTTTTTTTTTAAATAAAATACTTAATTTCCACGTCAAGCATTTTCTTATTAATAAAAGGAGAATAATTAATAAGAAGAAAATAAGAAATAAGTTATTCGTTTTTACTTTTTAAGGTACGCTACATTAAGACTTGGTAGGTAAAATGAAAAATAAATGTTTTATGCTTTCATTAGTAGTTAGAATATTATTTTAAATGACAGGTTGTAACAAGAAATTTGCTAAAATTCGTACAATAGAGTAAATATTTCAAAATCTTACTTCTTTATTTGTTTGGTTTATATAAAAGTAGTGGAATGGTCCCGGCCTGTGCAATAGCCAATGAGCTGCCCAAGTGTGCTGATCACTTGTTACAGTCGGATTCATATCCAGAATGACACGCATCCCTCGCTTGTGAATCTCCTTAACAACTTCTTGAAAGTTCTCCATCCGTCCCAAGTGAGGATCGATATTAGCAAAATCAATGACATGCTCGTACTCGAGCGGATAATCCAGAGCACTAAAGATAGAATTCAACCTCACCACGTCCACGCTAAGGTTCTGTATGTAGTCTAAGCGTTCCACCAAACCTCTCATATCCCCAAATCCGTCCCCATCAGTGTCCTGGAATGAAGCGGGGAAGATCTCGTAGATGGTGGTATCTTGCCACCACTGTCCTGGAGCACCACATCTATAGTACAGCACGAAATACATTGCAATGGTCAGCCCCAACACCAGCACTATCATGGTCGACAGTGCAATCGCAAGACATGCCAAGCTGGAGAATGGCCAGTAGGTTTTAATGTCTAGGTATATGTCGTCTGACGTCGTGTCCTGGGGAAGACCTAATGGTCGATGCTGAACGTGAGAATGAGGGTCTTGCGATGACTGTTTTCTGCTTGGAGACGATTTTAGGGTAGGAAGTTTTGTTTTGTTCTTAGAGCACTTTGGACTAAGTTCTGTCTGTTCTTGGAGAAGGAGGGTGGAACTTTCCGGTTCCTCTACCCCCACGTCACTTTCCTCGTCGGCACTCGATGTAGCGAAAGATTCTTTCAGAGGAAAAGTGTCTGAGTTAGAATGTTGGATGGAATTGTTGTTTTTGGTGGGAGGATTGGCGTTTGTATGGTTCAGATAAGATTTTTCTATTTCTGTTTCCTGATTCACCTTGGAATCCTTTTCGTCGCTCATGCCGAAATTGTGGTGACCGTTCATGATGATAGTGCAGTTGTCAGTGATGGCCTTGGGGTTTGGAAGTTCGATTAGGACTTCGGGCTCTATCTTGCGATAGGATGTGTCATTAATAATGTTGTTCAGAGATGTCATGTTTAAGTTGAGTTTTTAGTTTGCTGAACTGCAACTTTAGTTGAATAGACCTGCAATGAAAAGAAGAAAATGATACATAAGTAATATTGATTAAAAAGTTAGAAGGAAATAAATAAATTTTACATTAAAGGAATTTCATAAAACTTTTGGAATTCCAAATGGAGTAAAGGTATTATAAAAAAACCTATGAAATGGAAAATTTCAGTATTGAGAAATGAACACACATTGAAAATTTCAGTATTCAATGTGAGAAACTTTACAATACTATTTATAGACTTTTTTTTGCTGTTGAATTTTGTTGCTAATTACGTTAGCAAAGATTTTTTTTTTTTTTTTTTTTTTTTTTATGAAATTGGTATTTGTGTTAAGTTAGTTATACAATAGCCTTAACGGAAATTATAGTTAATTAATTCATTGGTAATTATACTAATACACATTACAAATTATTATTATTTTTTTAAGATCACAGGCAATGATATCATTTTTTTTCGTTAAATATTTCCTTTACAACAATTCAATTACAACAACCTTCATTATATCAACTACCTAGGTGTGTTTGGATTTTTAAAATGTACAAACTAAATAAGTTTTTCATGCTGTCCTATTGCTGTTGTATTGTAGTAAATTAATATTTAATTATCTGATTTGCATGCAAATGCAACGGGGAATGTTTTTAAATTGTAAATGCAATTTCTGTGTACTTAAGAAAGTACAGAATAAAACAATAGGAATAAACTTAATTCAATCACAAAACTTCTTAAAATTGTTAAAAATCAAAAAATTCGTAAATTGACTGTGATTTTTCTGTTTTCAAAATTTTAAATAATGTTTAAAATATGATTTTGCACCTCAATTTTTTAATTCTTATATATTATTTTTGAATTTTAAAATTACGTTAAATATGTTTAAATTCATACCGTGAAAAAACAGGTTTAGTATTAGTGATACATACCCTTTCTTTTAAAACCTATAATTGTAAAAAGATGTTTTCTTTTGCCCATATAATTCATTCAATCCGCCAATAACATCCAACTTTATACTGAATTTTCCCTTTTAAATTTTTTGTTTTCAATTGACTAAATGCACTTTAATAACAATTCTAATTCATTAGTTAAAAAAAAAAACTATAATTAACAATTGTCCTTTTATAATCAGGTAATTAATTAATTTTCCAGCATCTATATTACACATATCACCATCTTTTCGGTAGATTGAATTACAGAAAAACGCGACAAATACACCGTAATTAAATAAAAGTTCATTTAACCTTCCAACTGCAAATGGCACCGTGCCAAATCGGTCATTACAATACAGGAAAGGAATTAGAGCCTGAACTGAAATTTAGAACAATGACTTGATTCAATTATCAACAGTGTTGCCATTTGAAAGTAATTCTGAAAATAAAAAAAGGGGGGGGGGAATATATATATCTTCTTATAAAAGCATTTTAGGCAAAATATCCGTTAAGGCAAGCAAATTTAATGGGTTTTAAGTAACAGGCATTCATGAATTTTTATTGCAAGAATAATATTCTTCCGTATTAAAAATGAGGAAGGTAGAATAAATTTGAATTTTTGTTTATCCGCAAATATGATCGTGCGTTTACGTCAACAAATGAAATGTATTGCTTGTATCAGGTGAAATAAAATGCACTTTTCTGTAAATGCACTTGAGAGTAGTGTTTCTTATTTACATTAAATAAGTTGTTTTCCCATTAAGTAGAATATGGAATTTCAAATGTTTACTTAGGAACGGTATTTACATTTGAAAGACGAAGAGTAATAACTGATTTAGATGCATTTTATTTTAAATTCATTTATTTGAAGTCAACGATAAATATAACATTTAATGGTGGGATAAGGCAAACATTCATAAAGAAATGTAAATTATTTTCCTCTGATATAATTTTGAATTTAAATTCAACATGTCGGTTTCCTGAATGATTTTATCTTTAAAAAATTTATTTCAGTAAAACTTTTCACGTTATGTTCAAAACATATTTTATTATGTTTAATCTTTTTACATATTACATAGCAAATTAAAATTTAATGAAATATAAGACAATAACTTTTCCATACAACGCCTGTATTACATACTTCCACTTAAAAAGATTTTTACTACTTCCTTTAATTCACTGCGTATTTGTTGAGTGTTATATTTCAATCAATAGAAAGTGGCTCCTTAGAGTTGTTTTCTTAATAAATTAATTAAAGGTAATAATAATCATTTAGTTTTTACTGCATGCTTTTAAAATTCCCCATTACTTACATATGTTACTAGTATTATGGTTATTTATTCAAAAGTTGTTGTTAATGAATATTTTGAAAGCTCTCTTATTTGTTACAGTTATAATTAAACTAAGACTAATACCTTCTTATTTATTAATTTGAGAGCTCCTTTTTGGACTTTAACAATGAAAGAACACCTAAAATAAGAGTAACTTTTCATTTAATAAATTTACATACATAAAACATCTTGTATGCAAAGTTAATTATTTTAATGAAAATTTTATTATTAAGTTTTTGTAGACAGGTGCAAAATTGAATTTTTATCATTTACATAATATTATATTATGTGATGTCAAATATCGCATCATATCATATATTCAAATAATTATTTTTTGTTTTTGAGTTTACGATTGTTGTAGGAAATGTTTTTAAAGTATTATATAAAAAGAGGTATACTAAGAAAAATGTTTAAAGTATTACTCACTACAGTTTCATAAGAAATTAAAATGCAAATATTTCAAATGAAAATAAACACTTGAGCTACATGAGGTCGATTAAATCTTTACTTAATGTTTGGAAATTTGTCTAAATTTAATTTGAATAGAAAAATATTGTTCAAGTCCAATTAATAAATTAAACCATCTAAAATTTTACCTCTTAATTACTTATTTACAGGATTTATAAATTCTGATAGAATTTATTCTAACAAATACATTATCAAAATCGTGTGTTCATGAAAACTTATGTCTGAAGATCTATATTACGTAGCAAGCTGGGATGCAACAACATTTAGACCTATAGTAGTTTAATATTGATAAATAATAAATCACACGCAAATTAATAACTTTATAATCGTTTAAAATATTTTATTTTCATATGCAAATGTTGCTTGATTTTCAAAACATAATAATGTGTAAGAAAGTGAGTATAGTCCAAGAATACATCTACCCCACACTACCTATGTGCTGTCTGAAAGCATTTTTTTTTTTTTTTTTTTTTTTTTTTTTTTTTTTTTTTAAGTTTGATTAACAATATCAAATTCTAATGCTAGAATATTGCTGATCAAATAACAGTAGCTGTACACATAAATTGGCTGAAATAGAAGTTAAGAAAATATGATGGTTTTTTATGCATAAAATATAACAGCAATTGAGAGGTTTAAATAGTCCACATTTTTTCAACTTTTATATTTCACAATATAAAAAGGTATTCAGTAAAGTAATAAACTATCACTAATATTTAAAAAATAATATATTTTGACATTTTGATTTAAACAAAATACATAAAAATACATACATACTAAACTAAAAAATATTATATTTTAGAAATAGTTTTTGGCTTGAAGAATGTATTTTTTCTCTTAAACATATATTTACGAATTAGTCAAAGAGAAAACATCGTAAGTCATGCCTATATGTTGTAGTTACAAATTAGTATTGCTGAAGCTTATGAGTAATATGCCCCCTTTTCACTGAATGCAAACCAACGTTATAGCCAAAAACTTTAAAATTATTTTCTTAGACAAATTAGCTTAAAAATTAATGATGTTCGTTGATGCTTTTTAATATTGATTAGATTTAAATTTTAGACTAACAATCCGATTTGAACATAAGCGTTTTATTTGTAAATATAATCCATTAAAAGAGCACTAAAGATATAATCACAAAATAGTTTGTATCTTCTTGATATTTAATATTTTAATGATACTCCATATTTCTATGAGAATAAAAGTACTTTGGGGCATTTTTTTTCATTCGTCAGGAGAAAAAAGACTGTATAAATCTTGTAATAATTGATATCATTAAGGTTTAATTTAGTATATATATGTGAATGTTTTTAAATTACAAATCTACCTATGTATTATATTTAAATACAGCATGTTATATTCAAGGAGAAAATGTATAACATTAAGGAAAAAAAATTAACATACGTTAAGTGGATTTTGGCATTTTATCATGGCAATTTATGATTTAATTAAACAAACAACTAGTTAAAAATGAATTTAAATTTGCATAACACCATAATAAAATGCCATAGCATAATGTTTAATTAAATCATCAGTTATCAACTCTCATTAAACAGTTTAATAAGGGGATTTCACAAACACATTTTGAACGCAAACTAAATGCATGTTAAATAAATTAACCATCACAATTTTCTTACAAGATTAATTGAATATTTTTCATTAACAAGTTACAGTTCTACATGTACAAATAAAAAATTACTTCCTCCCCCTTCTCTCCAAAAATACTTTTAATGCAACCTTGCAATGCCTATAATCCTGTTTCCTGTTTCTTCAAGACAAAAGTCAATCAGAGTTTCCTCCAAATGAATGCCTCCACGCACTTAAGAATTCCACCTAACGAATCATTCCATCTGCATAACAGAAAGTATTTCTCACACCAAGAAGCATCTCAACCAACCAAGAACAGAGATCCATAACATCATTGTCAGCCTGGAGCCTCAGATCGAGAGATATCATTGGAGGAGAATCCAGCCTCACTTTCCAGAAAGTCCAGATATGGGATCCATATTCAAATCACGAAGAGGCAACTTGTACCTTTTCCAGTATTCAAAATCAACTGCGATCCATGTATGCGTAAACACTGGGAGGCATCGAGAATTGAAAAACATTTGCATAATATTGGTTGGGTTTTGAGTTGATCATACCATGGAAATTTTCTCTTCTGGATCAGCGTGACTGGTTTTGGTAACTGTGGTAGCTGTAGGTCGTCGTATTTGTTTTGATCTTTCAAAATCAAAACTGATGTGTAATTTTTGAAATTTTCATGAGGAAATAATGTTTGGGTTTGAGAAAAAATATTATTTACGTTTTAAGAATACGGGATTGATATATTTTATTGTTAGTGAGGATGTAATAAATTTCTGGTTTTGATATTTGGTTATAAATTTTCCTTATAGTGTATGTAAGGATTTGAGCTATATCTGGTGCGATTTGAATTGAGTAACAGGGTTTTATTTGCCAAAACATATAGGTATATTATCATATTCTTACAATAATTTTTTTAGTTCTGTCACTTTTCCGAGAAAACTCAAAATGATATATGTATGTATATATATAAAAAATATATATAATAGGTTTAGGTAATAATTTTAAAATGTCAGTGTCGAAAAGTAGCCCAAAGTAATTTTCTAGAGAGTCTTAAACTAAATATTAACATGAAATCTATAGAAAATAATTTCTTTGAATTGTTCACGTAATGAAAAAGTTATTGTTTGTGGTCATGCCTTTATGTTAGAAAGAAAAAAGTTTTTCAGATTCATTCATTCGTATGTTTAAGTAGTTTAAAATATGATGTAGTTTAAAAACTTCATAGTTTAACCGTCTTTTATTAAAATCTTCAATTTTCATTCATCAGATTTGCTTTCAAATTACGAAATTTATATTTTACAAAACTTTACTTTATAAATAAATTACTTATTTTTTTATACCAAATTTTACATCATAAAGCAATGCAATTTTATTTTATTGAAGAAAAAAAAATTGCTTTATTATTTTTATATTTTTTAATAAAACTAAACGTTGATTTTAATGTGTTTCTGACTTGCAATTTTTCTATATAAGAATTATTATTCTAAGCTAAGAAAATACGTGTAACCTCATCCAAAGAAAATCTATCTTGCAAACGTCGCTCATTGTGTGGCTATAGGTTATTTTGTACATCTCTTTACGGTATTTGAACCTTTTGTTTGTAAAAGTTTAAATTAACGCTGATCTTTAAAATGATTAATTAGATGGAACCTAATCATAAAATTACTAGAATAAATATATAAATAAGTTAACTTTATATTATTCACTGGTAGCTTGAACTTAACTACCATATAAATAATGGCGGTTTGTTAGATAGAAAACAAAAATTAAATATTAGTAATGTTTGTAAAATTTTAGTGAGAAATTTTTTTCCATATATGTTAATGTTATGATTGCAGTTTACATTAAATTTCGATATTTATATTACATAAAAAATAGTTTATTAAATAATCGATTATGTTTTCAATAAATGTAGTTTCTGCTACTTTGAAAATACTTTAATTTATTATGTTTCTATCGTTTTAAAATATAAAACTAATCACGCATGAATGTTTTATATAATCTTATCAGATTATCTTTTTTATGTATAAATAAATCTTCGGTTGTAAAAAAGAGTTTTTAATTAACTAGGCAAACAAAAATATCTTATTTTAAAATAGGTTTTAAATTTTTATCATTTTCTTCAAAAGGAAGATTATACATCAGGCATCAGATAAATATTATTTGTAGAGTTTAAAAGGAACTTTTACCTTTCTAAGTAAATGGCACTACTCCCGAATCTATAATTACATTTATTGACCAATATTATCCCACTCAAGTATATAAATACACTTTTGAGATAAAAACACCTTCTTAAAACTACATGCCATCCCAAACACTTAAAATTCTTTTCAATAGTTTTTGATGAAAAAACATTTTAATCGACAACATTCCCCGAAAGAAATTAATATCTTCTACCAGCCACCTATAATTTTTTATTTGATTTATTACTTATAAATATATTATAGCTTTATCATAAACTCTTTTAAAAGATGTTGTGCCCTAACGGTAGTTTGATGTGCATTTAAGATGAATGCTTAATTTTACGATGCTATTAAATTCCTGCAGGAGATTCCCAGTAAGTATGCTACTAATTGGTTTTTAACTCCGTACTGGGGACGTGGGGATAGTTAAAGAAGTTTAAAAGCGAGATTGTGTCACCATAAATGGTTAATTAAGCAACCACTTTTGAAAGATTATGGCATTAAAATGTGTATTTAATGTCGTAAGACGTGTTTATATTTAACTGTCGTTTTGCCATTCTTAGAATTTAGTTTACTGGATGTATTTAGAACACTATATTTATTTCTTGATTTGTTAGAAGAGATATTTTAATTTAAGGTATTTTTATTTTTAAATTACTAAAATTTTTAATGATTTTTAATAAAGATAAAGATTTATTTAGAATTAATTATGATATACCTTATCAGGTCGTTTAGTTAAAATTATAATTTCAAATCTAAATCTAAATTAATTGACGATACAACTTCAAGATTTTTATTATCTGGAATGTATCTGTGATACAATTTTTTTTCTGAAATATAACCAAGTAGTTTTTCCTATACAAATACTATCAAAGCTTGAAAGATCTTTTGAAAGAGATAATAAATTGATAATACTTTGGGCTACATGGAACATGAGAATAAGAAGGGAAATTTTAAAAGAATTTCAGGTGCTGATTTCAACACTGGGAAATGTTATTTTTAATGCCAATGTTAATGTAATAAATGTTACCTAGACTTTATATGTGATTGATATTTTTCCTGATGATTTACATAAAATATATGTCTTAATTTACCAATTGTAGTTTTAACTTCCATAATCACTAATAATTTCTTTAAATACCAAACAATCTGTGCATTCTGATCATAAACTCATTGATTTATTTGTGTTTTTTAAATATATGAAAATAAATTCAGTACACTAGTGTGAAATTTACTTCATCAATAAAATAATGTCACTGTCAATAAATTTGCCCACTTTAATTACCCAAATTTAAATATAAAATAATGAAAGTATCACACCTTTTTTTTTTTTTTAATTTTTAATAGTAACCTTTAGGCAGGCAAAAAAGTAAACAACTAAACTTTTTTTCTATTAATATATGTATTGGAAAGCTGGATATCACGAACTTTGCTTCGGGGGGATCTTCATTTACAATAAATGACCTTGTCATTAAATAATAGAATAAAAATGATCTTATTCAATGTAAATTTTAGTCAGTACGTGTAATGAGCTTGTTATTTTCTCAAAAAGAAAGTAGTTAAAAGTAACTGTAGAAACATAATATTGCTGCAAGTGCGTGCTGGAACACAGCATAATCACTTTATCATTCCAAAGATTTTCTAGTAACTGAAATCACTTTTGAATAACAATAAAACGTTTATTTTAAATAAAAACTCTAAAAACTCATGTTGTTAACAGATTTAAACATACACATTCAACGAAGAAAAATAGCACTACCTTATATTGTTTTATAAATTGTTTAGGAGAATAGAAAATCCAATTTTTTTTATAAAATGTCTTTATTATGCGATCAATGGAACAATAAACCATCATCGCGATTTCAAATCGAATTTTTCCGCATGACATTATTCGGAAGTAAGGAGCTCAAAATAAAAAAGGATTTCAAGAAAAGTATTTTGATTTATATATATATAAAAAAAAAAAAAAAAACACCTTTCCTTGTAAATCAATAAAACCACCTAAAGAAACTTTCCAGAAACCCAATATTTTCTCTTTTTATTCACCGATTTTCTTCAAAGAAGAAAGACAGAAAACCTATAAGAGATGTCTCAATAAAGACTACTACGAGGTTTTAAAATGTCTACTTCAAGAATGCCTTCACTGTGAGTGCTAGTTGAAGTCGAATTACGATAATTGAGGATTACATGGCGGGTTCAATAGTATTTTTCTGATTGCACCAAGCACACTTTTAGGATTTAGTTCACAATTTTTATTCGATACGTTTTTAAAAAATCTAGCTAATGCAAAAAGAGTAATAATAAAATCAGTTGAATTGTCACCATCGCGTCATTCCTAATGGATCATCCTTGGTTACTAACAGTTGCTAACTTGTTAGTGATGAGGATTATTAATCATTCGGCATAAACAAGAAAATAATCAAATATATGTACTACCCAGAAGTTGAGGTATCAGTGGTATTTAGAAATAGCGATAATGCCAAATTATATTTCATTTTAATCTGAGTATGTTTGTTTTAAAGGAAATGGATTATGCATCGTATGCTAAATAATGGATTAATAATTTTATAATCCATTGATAAATTTTTTCATAGTATAAAACTATTTTGATGTAGTAGTAAAATTAAGGGGACTTGGTACCCCTTGTTTTCACAAAAAAAAAATAATAATAATAATAAACATATAATTTTTCGATTTTTTGCGTGTTTATAATCATTGAAACCGTCTCCTCATTCTAGCAAGTTTTTGAGCTGATACGATAACTGCAATTGCAGAAAAACTATATTTTTATGGAGAATTTAGCGTTTTTGCATCCTTTGATGTTTCAAACCTATTTTTCTAAGTTAAAGATTTCTGAAATTCCAAACTTATTAAAAATGCTAAAACTTCAGCAAATATGAATGAAAGGACTTGAATTTTTTCGTGTCATAATTAATACATATTTGACAAAAATAGGCATGGGTTTTGGAATAAAATAAAAACTTATTTTTACAAATTTAAATGTTGAAAAATAATTGTTTTTTACGGTTTTTTACCTATAGGTACAGTAATTATCGTTTTTCTTGAAAACTATTTTATTTATTCTAAATCCTATGCCTAAAAAGTTAGAGTATATTGTTAAGAACATTTTTTTTTTTTTTTAAATTAGAAAAAAATATTGAAAACTGAAAAAGTAGATAGAATTTGAAATTTGTTGAATTTGTTTAAAAATTTAAAGCATAATGGGAATTTTTTTAAAAATAAAATTTAGTTTTTGCATAGTAATACTTCTAAAAATGTAAAAATTATAATCTTAAAGGCTTAAATTTAAAAAAAAGTCTGAAGGGTACAAAGTTCCTTTGAGTATATTAGTAGGAACTCATTGAGATATATGCCAATGAGACGATTAATTTCTTTTAAATTGACTTATATCACGTACTCAAGTTTTATAGCAAGTATTATAATAGATTATTGTGGCATCTTATTTTAGATGTTATCAAATAAGTCATGTTAATGTTAATAATATGAAGTTATACATTTTTTATTATTATATCTTATATTCGAAGTGTTTTATGAATGTAAAATATAATTTATCGCAACAGAGGCTTAGATCAAACCACAAATTGTAGTTTTCGTTATCTAGATATATCTCAATCATCAAATGTGACTAATTTGGCAAAATGAGAGGTATATACTAGTAATTATAGACCAGTTTGTGTCAATTCACAATCGAACTTTAATCTTTTTTTATTTTTTTTTTTATTTATTTAAAACAAGTTTGGTCAGTCACTATCACTAAATCCCACAAAGCCGCTTTTATACTTGTTTAGGTATATTATGTTCAGACACTATGGTTGTATAATTTTCGTAACATTTATGACGGAAATCCCTCCTCCTTTCTCTGTTTGGAGTTCGCAGTATGTAATAAGAAGTTACCGAGTTCGTCTGCAATCTTGGTAAGAAAAGTCGTAACTATAACATTTCTAATTTAGGCTTAACGATTCGGTGAAATCGATAACGTTGGTCATTTCCGGTAATTTTGTTAGCATTTGAATTTTAGAATGGAAACTTGTTTCGGCATGATCTTTCATTTGCTCTATCAGAAATGCCCGTAGAACTAATATTTTTTTATGGGAATGTTGATCTCAGATATATTATAGGCTTTAAATATGCTTCTTTTTACAATAGTAGTGCAGTGTAAAAATAAGAGGAAATTCGATTATACATTGCCTTAACAACTCTAATATACTGTTTTCTTCTCTTTAATCACTGACAAATTATTTTACCTTTAATTTAAAATCTCAACCTTAAATTTACTCCCGATTATGGCCTAGAAAAAATGTATGTGTGTCTGTCTGAACGTATGGGACCTGTCATAATGTTTGTCAAAATTGCGTATGTGCATAAGGTAGCTTCTCTTAGAAAAATTTCTGTTTTTCAGCAATTGCCAAAAAACGGCTTTAATGATTTTGATGAAAATCTCTGTCGTTAATGCTTTTTAAGGTGCTTTAAACATCCGTCAGTGTTAAAGTGTTAACCGTAAGTATAAAAGTGCGTAAAATGTTGAAAAACGAATGTATTTAACACCGAGTTCTCTTTTCTTGAGCATCACCCATCAACGACTGCTTATCCTCCGTTTCACTTATAAGAAAGTGTGATGTAATATTTATCGAAAATTACATACCTAATTTCGTAATTTTTTTTTTTTTTTTTTTTTTTTTTTTTTTTGCAATGAAATATTTATCACCAAAAATATAGCCAAACTAAAAAAATTTTCTTCAAATTAATGAAAATATGAAAACAAAAATGGTAAATTACACTTATTCATGGTAAATTTAAATTCAATTACCAGTATCATGTGCAATTGAAAGTTGTACAGAGTTCCACTTTCCTAGTTTATCTAAAGATCTCAACTTTATCAGGACACTTAATCCTTAAAAAATACAACTCGCATCATTATCAAACTTTTCTATTAACTTTAAGAACAGGTGCGCGAACCTTATTATTAAAAGAGAGATAATTTTTTTTTAACAATATTTCAGACTTCATTAGAATATGCGCTTAATTAGGTTCTAGTAATTGGATTTTTAATGCGTTTCCATTTCACTTTGAGGTCCATTTAACCAAGTGGAAGTGGGGGACCTACAGCTAATGGGGTATGGATATCTTTAACTGACATTTTACGAAGGTTCTAAAAGAATATTTCTTTAAGGCGGAGGTTGCTGGATGTGCCTCTGCATTTCTAGGAGAAGAAAAACCGCCTTGAAACTTTTGCAAACTACTTAAAAGTTGTTTTAATTAATAAGTTTTAAGAATTGATTATGATATACTTTCTTTGTATTTCTCTAGCCATTAAATAAATGCTGCATAAAGGATTTGTGGTTATGCAGTTCAGGTAAGTTGAAGTAAAAAGAGGTTTTAAATTAAGAATTTTTAGTCAGGCTATCCATTTGTCGATAATGAGAAATAATTCATCAAGTTACAAATTGGGTGTACTAAAAGTAAGTAATGCAATTTCATAATTATTTCTGAATTCATGATATTTAAGGTTGCGTAGAGGAATAACTTTTATGGAAGATTATCAGAGTTTGATATTATATTTTATTGTTGAGAGATATAATGAAACTTGAGTTGGAAATCGGAACCTAGACATGCAAATGTAGCTGGTTCTTCTTGCGATAAATCGTATCCCGTAAATCCCTCACAGAGTATCCAGTGGAATTTTAACAATTAAGTTCAATTTATCAAAAAGTAATGAAGGGAATTTTTTAAAGAACTGCGTCTTTAAAACCGTTTTAGAATTATTTATTGTAGTTTAAAGGAGGACAGAAGAAGAGGGTATCATTTGCAAGACGATTCGACACATATAGTACCCTCTTCATAGAGTCCTTTCTAATAGAGTACTAACAACTAATCCCTTCACATAGAGTAACCTCTAATCCCTTCTCAGAGAATAAAATAATAATAATAATAATAATAATTAATAATAATAATAAGAAGAAGAAGAAGAATTGGTAATAATAATAATAATTAATATTAATAATGATAATAATAATATTAATAATAATAATAATAATAATAATAATAATAATAATAATAATAATAATAATAATAATAATAATAATAATAATAATAATAATAATAATAATAATAATAATAATAATAATAATAATAATAATAATAATAATAATAATAATAATAATAATAATAATTAATAATATTAATAATAATAATTAATAATAATAATATTTAATAATAATAATAATAATAATAAATAAATAATAATAATAATAATAAATAAATAATAAAAAATAAAAATAAAAAAAACTACTCAAACGACTAGAAATAATTATCAATGGAAATAATACATAAGATTTTAAAATCATCATAGTGTAGAGTTTGGTTTGTTGTCATATAAATTTTTAAAAAATATATAAAAAGAAAGGTATTCAATTTCAAACATAGATGGCGCTTTACTGTAAAAACTTAAAATATAATGCAGTTATAAACAATATCCACATAGAGCCATTATCCCCCTGTGAGTGAAATTAAAAATATATTATTTTAATTTTAATCAAATTATCACCATTTATAAAAAATTTATAGTGAATAAATAGTTAGCATTCGTTGTCAATAATAATAACTTTATACGAATAGTTTATTCCAAAATTTGACCTCACGTGTCCACAAATGCTTATAAATTCATCATTTTGTTAAATAGATTTCGGAATATATTTCAAATATTTTATTTCTATTTCGACAACACATAAACTACCGGGATATTAATGCATATCATAAGTTTCTTTTTTTCGTTTTGACTTTTAGAAGTTTAAATTTCATTCCTTATGATAATTTATTTGAAACCTGTTTTCATTAGTTAAACTTTTTTGTACTCAAATCACAATCATCCTGTGTTGTTGAGATTTTAAAAGTTGGTAATGAAAACTATTTCACAAATTTCTAAATTCATTCAGTTCATAAAGATCATGTTTCCCAATGAAGAATAATGATTAAAATTCGTAATATCATATTCACAAGAAAATTCCTAAAACTAATTACTTTCATACACATAGATGAGTTAGAACATACTTGAACTCACTTTTTGGCAATAACAAGTACTTCAAAAACAATTCTTTGGGGGAAAAAAAAAAAAAAAAAAAAAAAAAATACATTACGATCTTCGGTATAGCTCAAAGATTAGTTTCAGATTCTTGAAGGAAAAATGCAGTTCCTTAATTCCTTAATCAAATATGCGTGTGACGAATATTTCTTTCCCAGTTATTTTTTCAAGTACAAGGATCAGGACAATTTTGTTATTCGTCCGAGAACATTAATATGCTAATGAAATCAGCGAGTTCTGGAATATATTCATGACTGAAGGAGTTGATTAACGAGAAAACTAGTTTATCACGAAGAGTTATTTGTACCAATTTCTTCTCGCTGGGGGGTGCCAAGTACAACGTTTTATGTAGATTTAGGTATTTTTCAAAATATTTCCTTATCAATAAATTTATTTAAAATTCCTTATATGCAATTAATACACCATGGTTAAAACCACATTACCACATTTTTTTTATTAAAATTATAAAAATAGGTTCGATTTAATCGATACAAAAAACTGAATTTTATTAAAGTTGTTATAATATTTTCCATTTATTCAAATATTCCATTTGGATATATATTTCAATAACCATGGATTTAATCATAAATATTTTTACATTACTGAAGGTCTTTGTTAGCTGTGTTGTAAAATAAAAGAGTATATTAGATTTTTCTCATTCATTATGGATAATTAACGATGTTTAAATTTTAAAACATGTATTGTAAATCTTATTCTATTGATTAATGTACCCAAATGCAGACAGTACTTTTTCTTTATGCCATTAATTTCATTACTTTCAATTTAATCCAAATACAACTATTGTACTTGTTTCTTGTAATTTCGTTAGATATGAAAAAAAAAAAAATAATAATAATAATAATAATAATAATTCAAGAAATTTTTTATCTATACTAATTAAACAAATATTTTATCTGTTTGTAAATCTGTGACCTATCATTCTATGGAAACTAACTTCTAGTATTCGGAAAATTTTGAACTTTTTTACATAAATAGTATTTAACCTCTAATTTAACTGTAATTTTGATTAGTTTATTAATAGTTTTGTTTAAATTTAAATGTAGGAAAAAACTTATTGCAATCAGATCCCAATTTTATACTAGTTAGCAAACCAAAAATCTTGGTTTTATAATATTTCCGAGTTTACGGAGAATTTTTTTCCATTTTTAAAAATGGGAAGGGTGTATTAACTTATCAAAAATATCTTGTCAAAATGAAATGTCAGTTTCTCAGTTTCTAGTTTTGGTTAATAAAATTAACACTGAACAGATATACGTAAAAACATAGCTTTTGTATAAGCCAAAGTCTTTACAGTGTAATGAGTAAGTTAAATATTTTTTAGTAGTATAAGGATTGATTCTTAGATGTGCGTGTATCTTTTCATTTATTTTGGTTCTGATCGATCTGAAAGTTTCATTGTTCTGTAACAACAGTTGACTTATGGTAAAAATGAT
This sequence comes from Linyphia triangularis, assembly GCA_963978545.1. NCBI lineage: Eukaryota > Metazoa > Arthropoda > Arachnida > Araneae > Linyphiidae > Linyphia > Linyphia triangularis. The sequence continues at coordinate 34,475,228 of OZ021727.1, read as the reverse complement.
TGTTTGTATTGAAAAAAGTTTTTTTTTTACTCCTTTAATGTATTATTATTGAAATGTTGACCGAAATAGGTGTTTAGAATATCTGAAAAGATATTACGATAATGATTCTTATCAAAACCATTAGAGTAATATTTTGACAATTCTTTAAAAATCTCAAAAGTTTGAATGGCAGGTATTTTCTGTACATGCATGATTTGCCATGGACATTTTCAATTTTTATATCACCTTCCGTTCTGGATGAATGTTTATCACAAAAAGAATTACATTTTTTTTTTTTTTTTTTTTTTTTTTTTTTTTTTTGACTTAGACTAGCAAATACTTTACATCAGTGCATCAATGTACAAACTTGATGCCAATGCAATATTTTTCTTTATATTACATACTTAAAGGCCTGTGCTAATCCTTCGAATTAAAAGTTACTTTTCTTTGGAAGGAATTATTATTATTATTATTTTTTTTTTGGAAGTTCAACAGATTAAGATATTTTATTCAGATTAAGATATTTAGAAGTGAAATAATATACCTTACATTTCTTTAGAGTGGTTAAACATATATTTCTGTTAACTATAATGCTGCCATCTAATGTGTACTATCGCAACTTCCAAACATTTAGGAACTATTTCTAATTTTTTTTTTTATATATAGCTTCGATTTTTAAGCGAATAACACACAGTACAACCCTAAATAAACTATTTTTCAGTGCTGTAGGTTTTATCTTTTAAATAGATGTATAAGTTATCAATTTTGGTCTTGACTAAAGGGAAGAAAAAGGATCCTAATAAAAAACTTCGTTCAGAAATAATATATAAGATTAAGTAATTGAAAGGAAAAAAAACATAAAAAGTTCAATAGAGATTAGGAGGCGTTGAAGTGAACACTGTACCCGATAATGAACAAATAAGAATATTTTCCCACTAAATAGCTATAGCGTTTAGCATTAACTCGTTTAGCATACACAAGATTTATTTTATTTGTTATGAAATACAACATTTAATTTTTAAAAGTAGATAAATAAAATAAACGATGCGCAGTGATTTTACCAAAATATCACGTTTTTTGCAAGAGAAAAAAACTTATTTAAATTTTCTTGATACCATTTCTTATTTTTCTGTTGTTGATTTTTAAAAAAACTTGTATAACATATCATAAAAACTATAAATACATATAGATTAAACAAAAGTAAACTTAGCCTTTTCACTTGAACAATATGAACATGACAGTAATCAAAAGAACCAAGGAAGTTTTTATTTTTAACTTTTTGCCATTCAATTCAAAATACTTGTCAGGAAATATTTTAATTAAGGTAATATTTATCAATACATCCTTTCAAAAAAGTTCTTTTCAGCTCAAATCACAGTTGAATATGCTCACAAACTCGATAAATTCTTTAGTTTTTAACATTCACTGAAAGGATTATATTGTCTTTTTGATATAATTAAAAAAAAGTAGTAAACGCAAGGTATTTATTTGTGCAACGTTAGAATAGATACTTCAAATATAATTTAAATTTTTTTTCTATACGGTTATCAAAAGGTAAAATGAAATGTTCAACAATGCGTGCCTCTAAGTGATTAAGTGATAAAAATGTCAAGTACATGAATCGAATATAATGATGTATTAAATATGTCATTGAATTTTTATTATACTAATTGAAGGGAACTATACAGGGAACGGAACAAATTGTAAGGAATAAACTGAACTGATGTTCGTAACATATGTAATATTTAAACATATTTAATTGAACATATGTAAGGAACGAATTGCACAGATTCAAACTTAAAACAATTTAAACAAGTTATCATACTAAATGTCGAAAGGGGATAAGCCGTGTACATAATATCAATTCTGCTGAAAACTACTGTATTAGAAAATATTGTAGAACCAGTGAACTTTCTACATTTAAAGAAGTCAACATGTTATTCCACAAGAAATTCCAGTTTTATAACAAAAACCTTATCGAACTTGTTATCCACGAAGTTCTTTAATTGCAAACTGACGAAAAATGTATTTTGCTGGATTGTTTCTTCAAACTAAATTCCCAAACAACGCCTTGTAAAAAAGTAAATCAATACGTATATATGCATAAATTCGCAAATTATTAAATGTCAATATATTTAAAATATTACACAATAAAAGCCTACTATGATAATGAGCTTGCTGAGGAAACTCTTTTTGCAACACAACTTCACGATCCTTCCTCTACCCTCCACCAATCCTATTTCCAAGAAAATCTCATATAACAATCTCGCGTACATTATTTCGATAGGATTTCGGGAGAATGATAGGAAATGTGCCTTTTTATTTTGCATACCTCATTATTTTGTGAACCATGCACGAAGGGGTAAAGTAGATCAGGATGAAAGGGAGAATAAAGAAGCGGAAGTGTTGAAGGAAACTCGATATTTTTCTCGTGGGGAAAAGTATCAGCCAAGTATTCCCTAAAATTGAGCTTCAGACTAGTTTGAGAGTTGGATACCACGAGAAATGATACAGAGAATGATACTATAAGAAATGATACAAAGCAGGTAATACAGAACATAAAAAAAAATTGGTCTGTTCAGGAAACTTGGTAAAAAATTTCTGTTCATCAGAAAGTCTATACAAATATCTATCAAAGATGGATGTTTTTTGAGGAGAAGGGGGGGGGGGGGAGGTGGTTAAAGGGTTTTATAACTGATAAATCAATTTTCGAGCAATTTAGGCATGTGATGCATGTGTTTAGAGTATATTTCATGTTCAATCGAATGCAAGACAATCTAATAAATCTAGAAAAAATTACCGTCCTTTTTATAAACGGAAACACATATAAAAAGCGAAGAAAGGTATGAGGTTAACTGAAAAATAATTTTCGTATAATATTGAAATGTGACACATGTGTGTGGAGTATTTTTCGACGCTGAATCGAATGAAAATAAAGCAAGACGATATAACTATCCTATAAAAAGTTAAAGCCATTTTTATAAACAAAACTACCTGTAAAAGTGTATCTTATTTCATTTTGTATTCTTTATCCCTTATACTTTTGTTTACTTACTATTTCAATTTTTCACTACTACTTATCTATTTTATTACTAATTGGTACCTTTTCTATTCAATTTTTTTTTAACTTTTCCCACTCAGTTTTAGATTCATTATATATACTTTTATATTGCACGTATTTTCGTTATAAAATTTATAAATGGACTATAACTTTTTATAGGATAGCTATATCGTCTTTCATTTTTCCCATTAGATTCAGCGTCAAATAATACTCCACACATACGTTTCACAAGCCTAGGTTATACAAAAATTAATTTCCAGTTTAAAAAAAAAATCTCCCCCACCTACCCCCTCTAAAAACACCCTTCTATGCTAGATATTTTTATAGACTCTTTTGTTTATTTATACTCATGACAAATAAAACGTTGATCTTCCCTTTCATGAAGGGACCCATTTCTTATATCTTTATGTCGTACTTTACATTTCCTCGCTTTTTACATGTTCGTTTATAAAAAGGATTGCAACTTTTTTAGAGTTCAAAATAGTGATCTATAAAAAATGTCTGTGTCTGTGGTCAGCATAACTTCCGAAGGGACTAATCTACGATGTTCAATTTTTGAATACAAGTTAGTGGTAGGCATGGGACCTTTCATTCAAGTTTTCGTCAAAATCGCGCATGTTCATAAGGTAGCTGCCATCGAAAAAGTTATGTTTTTCAACAATTGCTAAAAAATGGCTCTAACGATTTCGATCAAAATTGCTGTGGTAAAGCCTCGTAAGGTGTCCTAAACATTCCATCTCTGAAACTCCCATAAAAATGCTATAAAAATAAATGGGGGGGGGGTGTATTTAACACACAGTTATCTTCTCTTGAGCATCGAGCATAAATGACTTTTTGGCCTATGTTTCACTTACAAGAAAGAATAATGTAAGAATTATCGAAAAGTATATTGCGAAATTCGACATTGTGTGCATTTTTTCTCCTTGAATCAATATAAGAATTATTGCCAAACATATCGCAAAGTGGAAATTTTTAATAGATAAAAAACAGTAAATTACACTTATCCACGCCAAATTTAAATGCCATTACCAGCAATATAGGGCAGAGTCGGGAGGGATGGGATAGTTTTTACAAAAATATCTCTAAGAAATTATTTCCTGTTGATACAACATTGATATTTTTTAGAATAACATCTTGAAACATTTTAGCATACTTAAAAAAATATAAATATGATGGTAATTCTTTTTATATTAGTTTAATAAGCAAATTAAAAGAGCAAGACAAATGTCCTATCCCTTCCTCATCTGAGGGAGGGATGGGACATGTGTGTGAAAAAATACATGCATAATTTTCAAAAATATAATGAAAAAAGGATCGAAACAGTTTTACCATTTGTACCTAAGGCTTATTGTGTATTTTTGAACCTTTATTTTTTCGAACATCATTTCAAGTTGTTAAAATAAATTGTCTTATTTGTTACAATTTTTTTTTTTTATTCCTTATGATATCTCCAGCCAAATAATTATGCTGACTGTACAAACTTAAATATTTACGTAGTCAGCATAGTCATTTTGGCTGAAGATATCATAGGGTTCCATTCCTTCCTGTTCACACAACATTTCAATAAAATAACTTGTTATTAAAATCACGCTGGTTTTCGGCTTAACCTAACTGCTAATTCATAAAAGTTATATTACTAAGTCTACAAAACATTAAAAACAAATTTGTTAGGAATAATGAAATATATTAAAAACTTTTATAAAAAATAAAGAAAGGTATTTACTTTTAGTGTTGCAAAATAGCTTTTTGTTACATAACCTCATAAAAGCCTGCAACTAAAACGATACCTAACTAGAAATTTGTATCTATAGTTACTTCACCTGGTGGAAGAATCGAAACATTTTAAAAATGTTTTATCTAGAAGTTATTGCAGATGTCCCATCCCTCCCAACTTAAACTAGTGTAATTGAAAGTTGTACAATGATCCAGATCCCTAGTTGTTTGTGCTTTTTAGAATAACAACTCTATGAAAATTTGATATTTTTTCTTACTAATTTTTATCATAATAAGACTTTTGCAAGCACATTTATAAACATCAGTGGATTTCACACGTTTTATTCAATTATTTCGAAACGCCCAGGCCTTCTGAACCCAATTGTAAAGCTGTAAGAATAGCTTGCATTTCTTTTCTATAGTTATCAGAATAATATGACTATAACAAGTGAAACCGCAAGCAGTTTTCTTTGTCAACGTCCAAAGTCCTCTCCCGTTTCCTTACAAAAACTTTCATTTAGAATAATTTAAAAAAAATTAAAAAATAATCCCATCTCAGTTTCTCCGAGAACAGTAAACCTACTGAAAATATCCATTAGAAGTCTCCTTTCAAGTTCCATCCCCCTTCCCATATATTCACCTAACAAGAAAAGCCCCTTCACTGGCAATTTCCACAACCCTACTTGGTAACAAGAAAAATGGGAAAGGGTCATTTTTATTTCTTGCACCCTATTATATTGTAAGAATGCAAGAAAAAGTAGTGGAGCACAACAAACGATAGATAAAAAGGTGGAAGTGTCGTGGAGGTGACACGATTCTTCTTGTGAAATCGTTATCAAAGGTCCCTTGAATGTACTACTAGTTTGAGGGTAGTGTAAAAAGATAACTAAATTAATTGTCCCGATTGGCTAGAGATTTGAGATTAGATGACGCAAAAGGTAAGATGACTGATTGAATTTTTAGAGGGTAAAGTTTACATTTTTTCAAAAGTACAATAAGAATGGAAGATTTACTGCTTTTATGGGATATGATACTCTTGAACTAATTTTTTTATTTGAAATTATTTACTATTATATGTTTTGAAGCCTAATTAAGATAAAATATATCAAAGAATTCATAGCTGGAATCTGTTTATAGTGTCTGTACTCCAAAGGTCAAAATCGAACACTTACGTAATCACTGTAATATATGACCTTTCTAAATATTAAAGGTTTAATGTCTTGTCAAACGAACTAGTTCAATAATTTTGACTCTTCAAAAAAGTATAAACGGACAAATTAACTTTGATTATGTACGTAAACAATCACGATAACTGCGTTGATTTGGTGCTATCTCACCCGAAAAGAATTAGAGCCCTTAATGAACATGTTTTTATACTCTTCTAAAAATCTTCTCCACAAATTGTATACGATAAAACATAGAATAATTTTAAAAAATTTGAAATTCTGAAATTGCTTTTCTAAGTTTGGAAAGAAAACCCTTTTTTATATCACAAAATTTTTCAGTACCATATGAAGACTATAAATGAGATAATTAAAAAAAGTTCATATGTATGACTTGTTATATTTTTATGAAAGACAAATCAAATTAACTGTTGAAGAATATCTGCCCTCTCCCTCATTCTCATAAAAGTTAGATAATTTGGAAAATTAAAAAATAGAACACAATGAAAAGTTTATATGTTTCATAATTTAAATACTATATAAATTTACGGAAGCTATCGATAATTTACACTGAAACGTATTTAATACTTGGGCTCATCGTAAGAGGCTATAGTCTAAACATAACCTGCGCTGGTTATTAAAATCATAAATTACCATTAAACAGTTATTACTATTTGATGGTTTCAATTCTCATTCCAGCCCTTTAAAAATTTATTGATACTGAATTGCCTAACGTAAAGTAACTTTAAAATAAAACCATCACACATGAGTACTCGTATACAAAATGTACGAAACACACGGTGTGTGAGTATTCTCGTTCAACCATTTTGTTTAATTAAAACTCTTTAAGATTCCTTAAATGTTTCGAAACTAAAATATGTCTCCCCTCCAAATTTACAAAATTAATTACTTCAACATATTCTTCTAGGACAATAAAACCCTGAAAAAATCCATTAACCACCCCACTTTATGTTCTATCCACTATCTACGAGTTTTCTTCACAAGAAAAAATACGTCCCCGTAACAATCTCCCCAAGAATAATGGGAAAAGGACCTTTTTATTACGGACACCCCATTATTTTGTGGGACATGCACGAAGAGGTAAAATAGGATCACGCGGAAAGAGTGGGGAAAAAATTTGGAAGTGTTACAAGAAACTCTATTTTTTCTCATGAGGATCATTATCGGAGAATTCTTTACAGTGAGCTGAATATGTTGTTTTGAGGGCTGTGGAAGAAGAGAAAGAAGGATTTGATCAAATTTTTGGAAATTCTAAAATGCGGAATAAAAATATGAAATTGCTGCTCTATAAGGTGAGTCTGAAAAACTTCATGGAATTATGTAAAAAAAAAGATACAAATAAAATTAATTTATTAGCCAGTGTTACTATCGACTAACACAATATCCATAAATAATAATATGTCCTTCAATGTTGACTGACTTTCTTCCTCGGTAAAATCATTATTTTATCAGTTTATGAATGGATCTGGTCTGTCGGTCACACTTGAACTCATGAATAAGTTTTTATTCACTGGAAAAGATTTGATTCACACGAAAGCCCGCTAGAACCTTTACAGGAGTTAAGGCCAAAGGATAGGATTTGTCAACATTCTCCGAAACGTCGTACATGGTGATTGGTTTTTCAGCGTTTTCCAGCATACAATTATTGTACGCTATACTGTAATATTTCTTAAAGGATCCAAACACGCCTTTGTGTGTATGGCTTTTAAGAAATACTACTGGTTTTTTTTCATAAATTCGCATTTTTTATAAAAAAACAAATTAGTAATCCTGAATAATAATAGCAAACATAATTTTATAAGTCAAGAACATTGAAAATTTCAAAGAAAAATGTATTAGCCCTCTCATTTAAATAACAGCCAATAAAAAAAATTGGACAGAATCAAAATGGTTCAGATAATTAAGGCCAGTTTCCTCCATTTAATGATAAAATTTTTAAATAAAATAAAAACATAAAAGATAAGAGTGCAATTGTACCTAGGGCCATGTCCCTAGGTACAAGGCAACTATGTGGCCCTGGGTACACGACTTGGTAATTTCATATAAAATGTCTTCTACTAAAATGCATATGGAGAAAGGACTTGTTTAAGCATCTCATTTAGTATTTTACGTTAGAGACAAAGTTATTTACTAGAATTCAAAGAAAATATTTTAATTAACTTTGTAAAACAATAAAAGGCATGAGCTGCAAAATGTTACTGTAGACCATATAAAAACGTTTTCCACGAATAACTCCCCATAGTTTTCTATTCTAAGATTTTAAAATGACTTCTACAAGAGAAATTGGGTGTTGTCCCTTAAACAAGTAAGTAAAACCACTTGGAACTAAATATTATTCAATAAAAGTGGAGTGTCCCTAGGTACATGGTGGCCCTAAGTACTCAAGTCTCCCCTATATGACACCTCACATAATAAAAAAATATATACAATTAATAAAGATCTTCCATGATTTACAACGGTACTTGTCGTTTTAAATTGCATCAATTAGAATACAAGATATAGCCATCGTTCGGAGTTTTTTTTTTTTTTTTGCGTACTGTACAAGACAGTTAGTCGTGTCTCTTACGTGCTTAACAACTTACTTGAGTGGTAAAACAAATTAGTCTTACATTCTTTCAAACATATACAAATAACAATCAATCTACAGTCCCACTCAATAAGATACAAGAACAGGCTTCAAAATAAACTTCACTGGCCATTATATGCGTTTGACAATGTTTGTAAATTTGCTGAAAACCGTCGTATAGGCCTCTTTGGAATTGATCAAATCTCACGTGTGTAAAGATGAGCGTTACGTCTGCAAAATATATGCCTTCCAGAGCTTTGTTAAGGTGGAAGATCAACCACTTGACAATTGATAATTCATTTATAGGGATGAAAATGTCTTCGAAGGCTGTTGTAGCAAATTCAGCATCATCGAATGTGGTATTATTAGACTTGTCTGAAGATACTTTACTTGGAATTTATTGTGTCTGAAGCATTTATAAAAAAACAGGTTATTAGAAAGAGTTCTTCCAGGAGTCGACAGTAGTGTCACTAATGTGTTGAAGTGAACCCAAAAGAAGAAATCTAGTATATTAAGATCACGGAAGCGTTGAAACCAAACAGAAAATCCCTCACCCTCAATCCACCGCTTACGCAACATATGGTGGTAAAGGAAAATGCTACTTCTTGAGCAAAGTACTGGTCTGGTGCAGTCTAGAGTTAGTTAAACTGCAGACAGTCCTCAGGTTCTTACATAAATATGGTTAAAACTCCTTAAATGGTGAAATGTTTAGTAATTAAATCAGCCGAAATATCGCATAGTGGAACTCCTTTGAGGAGTGTGGTTTTGAAAAAGCTGTTCAATAAACATAATCAAAGTGATAACAAACAAATTTATTAAATACTAGGTTTACTTTACAGAATAGAATATTACGTTTAACAATTAATGATCGCTTCTCTTTTACCAATTTAAACATTGAATCTACTTTATGAAGTCGATCTTAAATGACCAATCCTATCAATTTTATATTAAAACACCCAAAATCGGGTACAGCTTACACATATCCAAACACATTACATTTAAATAAGTCATTTGGTCAGAATTCAGTTGCCCTCACTACTTTGTGGTTCATATTTAATGTTAAATAACTCAAAAGTTAAAGTCAGAAAGCTGGAAGATTAAAACTAAAATGTGAATAATTGACATCACGGTACCTGGGGCCATACTCGTCATGGCGTATTCTGCCATCCTCGGGAAAAACCTATAATCCAACCGGGCCTGCGGCGTTCGCTAATTCACTCCAAACTCTCAACTTCAAGCAAAACTCCGAATAATTTTTCCCCTTTTTACTTCAAGACCAAGGCGGGGTCAAAATTTACGTCCAGCCAGTCCTGGGATCGATAAGCTTAAAACTCTGGTTTTGAACTCTATCCAATCGTGAACCCTAACCTCACGGAGCTCCCGCCTCTGATCCACAAGCGTCAGAGATTGGGCTCGGACCTTCTGACGTCAATTCCAGGAACCGCCTAGAAATCTCAAAGCTCCCCTTTTTGCAGCTGCCAAAATACCTGGATCTCAATAATTTTGAATCCCAGTTTGCTGTCAAGTCCTGCGCCACTCTTTGTAAACCTCACCTAAAATTGAAAAGCCCCCAAGTATTTACGATGTCTGGCTTCTGGCTCGATTCCACCCTCTCTCGAAATAGTGAATGTAAGCCTCCCATTTCAAGTCTTCCTGCCTTTTCATACCTAACTGTCCTTCTTGACCCATAACATTCCCTGCAATCCCGGGCTTTTGAAAGTAACCCGCTATCATATGTTCCGAATGACCCTTTTATCGGCCGAGACTTTGCAAAAGTGTTAATTGACTTCTTTGCTTTTCTCTGAACTTTCCAAAAATCCTGATGTTAAGTTCAGCGGACTAACACAAAGCTCGTCCTTGAGCAAAGCTCGCCCTTGTTTTTCTAAGTGAATAAATGGATTGCCGTGCTGTTGTACCATAGTATAATTATTTATAATGCGGTGTATTATCACGGATATTATTTTGTTGATAGAGTTCAGAAAAACTATTGAATTCATTTAATAGAAATATGATAAAAGTACAAGTCTAAAGGATTTTTAGTTTGAAGTGGTAAAAGTTATTATAGAATTGTAAGACTTCGTTTATTCGGTGAGCTTAAAAGACATATCATAGGAATAGACTCTATCTGTCAGGAGTCCTTTGAAGACAAGTTTATTCACAGATAGTTTTATAGGCAGATACCAATAATTGTGTGTTAGTTACAATGGTAGGATCTTGTGTACGCGATTATATATTTCTCTCACATTCCAAATGTACTACGATGAGACAAATAATAGGAATATAGGTGGCTAAATAATTCATTAGAATTGTCCAGAATGTTCCTTTAACTAATTGAAACAATTATGGACAGACGACGAAGTGCATTTTCCATCCGAGAATATTCCACGTTTTGAAAGATACTAAGTCTATTAATGGCCACAAATTATCACTAAGTATTGAAGATTGTGATTCCTAATCAAATACGAGTTAAATTTGATCATAGGATCCAAATAATTCACTTTAGATGCACTCTGCCACATTATAGAGTCATTACCAGCTTGTACAGTATCGTTTTGACAAGTATAGACATGTGTGGACATTGTATTAATAATTATTTATTTTCAAACCAGGAATCTTCTATAAAAGTGCATTATACTTTTATGTTTGTAAATTTATAAACAAACACATAGATTACGTAATATAAACCACTTGATCTCGATTCAAATATTGCAATTTATTATAAGCATCAACTATGTTTTACAGAATTTTATTTTTAAATCAAACCTAGAGAAAAAATAAGTTTAATCAATATTCAATCCAGTGACAACGTTGTTTTATTAAAAATAAACTTCTGATTTCAACCCATATTTTTTTGTTGTGAACTAATAATACCACAAAAACATAAACATTTGTATTTTCAGAAATAAATATTCCGCTTGAATTTCTTCATATTTAAACTCTAATCCTCCAGTTGATTCCCAATTTTTTTTTTCTTTTTTTTTTTTCTGCAAGATGATAAACATTTGCTTTTTGTCACTGAGGATTTATATTGTGAATTCAATTACATTTCGTCCCAATAAAACAATCTACTTGTTTTGCTTTTGTAAAAAACTATGTTAACATTTTTAAATATCTGAAAGTAAAATTTGCTTCTGTTTTATTAAAATACTTATATCGACATCTCAGACTATTAATAACCTAAGCAACAAGAGACAAAATAAGTCTAAGTAATAAGTTATTGTTAGGGTATTTAAAAACTTATTAGAGGTATATTAAAACAAATTAATAAATTCAATTGTAAATTGAAAACCTAGTTTTTTAGAAGAAATTATGTTAAAAAATTTTGTTCTTAAAATCCTGCAATACAGATCTTTTTTTCTCCATGATGGTATTATTATTATTATTATTATTATTATTATTATTAAAATATTATTATTATTATTATTATTATTATTATTATTATTAATGTTATTATAATTATTATTATTATTATTATTATTATTATTATTATTATTATTATTATTATTATTATTATTATTATTATTATTATTATTATTATTATTATTAATGTTATTATAATTATTATTATTATTATTATTATTATTATTATTATTATTATTATTATTATTATTATTATTATTATTATTATTATTATTATTATTATTATTATTATTATTATTATTATTATTGTTGTTGTTGTTGTTGTTGTTGTTGTTGTTATTATTATTATTATTATTATTATTATTATTATTATTATTATTATTATTATTATTATTATTATTATTATTATTATTATTATTATTATTATTATTATTATTATTATTATTATTATTATTATTATTATTATTATTATTATTATTATTATTATTATTATTATTATTGCAGTGGTTTGCATTCTGTTTTTTTAAATCTAGGTGCGCGAAAGTGCACCCGCCAAGTTCACTGTCAGACATTTTTTACTGGAAGCGACTTGGCCATTACGCTCCGCAGTTACCAAGTGATACAAAATACGTAAGGGCCAAGTCACACAAGCATTTTTGTAGCTGGATATTGAGGCCTGTGAAGGAGAATTTTGACTTTGAGAAGAAAATCTTATTAATTAATAATTTTCGTTGCTCGTAATTTACAATAACGTTAAAGTTAGCTCTACTTTAGATCTCAATACTTTTGACGGCCATAGCATGAAGAACTTAAGATGTTTATTTTAGGACGCTTATTAAATGGTAGTTTGTTCTTATACCATTCTTAAGTGTTCTAACGTAATAGTAAATAACGTGAATTACTGTATTTTGACAAGCAGGCACGCTTTAATTAAATATTTTACCTAAAAAAACAACTGCAATAATTTTTCTGTTTATCAATTCCAAAATATTGAAAATTTTTAAAAAAATACCACTGTTAACATTATTTTTCAACTCTCTTGCAATAAACTATTCATTATATGTAACTAGATCGATTCAATGAAGTAAAATATGAAGATAATCATATTTTACTTGTCATTGGTTATTGTAATGATCAAGGTCTTAGTAAGGACAGGTAGAAGTTATCTGTTTAAGTATGTAGTTTTAAATTTAATGGTATATTTATAATATTTGATTTCAAGAATAAAAAATAAGCATTATTTTCTTTCGATATAAATGAGTTAAAATAGATATTTAATTTCATCCCACATCATTGATAATGATACAATATTCAAATTATATTTTAAAGATTTTATTTTATTCATTTTTACAAATTTCGAGTTGAAATCATCGTATTTTAAATGATATCTTGATTTAGTAAAAAAAAAAAATCATCTATAAAATGCTTTAAATAGTTTCCTCTTTCATTTAGATTTTGAAACAGAGTTCAACAATGGCTACAAGCATTTATAATCCTTTTAAGACTTTCGAGACATTTACACTTTGCTCACATACATACATCCTCATTATGTTCTTGTAAACTTTAAAGTCATAATTAGATAATTGAACTTTTTAGTGAATGGATTAGTTTATATTGTAAACGGGAAAATCTGGGATCAAATCTTAACCTCATTAAAACTGGTTGGCAGATGAGATACTAACTTTCTAAGTAGCATTATATGTTATTCCTAACATAATATGCATTCACAGGCAAAAATTGTTTGTTGGAAATTATCTATTTCATGAATATGAATATAAAAGCAACATTTAGTACATTGTATATAAAACTTATCCACTTACCATTTAATTTGATTTCCCCGAAATCACATAATACAACACTGGGTTAAATGAGAATTCTTTCAAAATACGACCTAACCGCAAAAAGATTTATGAGCGTCGATCAGCGCATTCAACCACCCTTCTCAATACACGGTCGATCTACGAATACCACCCAAAGTTGGCATCAACTCTTTAAATAACTCACGCTACTCCATCTTCCACATGCTAATCATCTCAAGAACCCTCCTTAAAAATTGTTTTTCCCTCCAACCCTCCTCTCCAAGCGATTCTAAAATGCACCATCGGTAGCGCAACCACCTTCGCCATGAGAAAAACCGAGAAATCTTTTTCGAAATATTGTGTGGGGTTGAAGAGATGGCGTCATGCTTCCTCCCCCGCTGAGGGCTTCTTTTTTGAAAAGCGAGAGGGGGTGGAAGAATAATTTGAGAGAGATTAGGAATCTTTTAGGGGGAGGAGGGATCGACTTCTTGTCTGGCTGTGGATTAAGGTTGGAAAAGGAAATAGAAGAGTAACTCGTAACTTTGTTGTCGCCGGTTTGAAGTTAGTTCTAGTGCAAGAAATACTCCACCCGACAGTCTTAGTCCCCAAACGCCGAGCTTGAAATTTGCTGGTAGATCTCCTAAAAGTAGTCAATTTGCCGCAATGAATTTTAAACATAGCATATAGTGTAAATAGCACATAGCATATAGCATATAGTGTAATTTAGACTTATTCTATAGTCTAAATTACACCATACCGAAAAAGTGTTGTATTAATATGATTGTGTGAGGAAAACATTAGAGTAGGATACAAAATAATACGTCAGGCCAAAACTGATCCTGATGAGTTAATCCAATTATTACTCTGACCAAACTTAAGTATGTCGAAGTCGTAAGTGCATGGAAAATGTCTGATATAGTGTAGACTTTAAGGGTATATTTAAGTGTGGTGTACTGTAGTATGGTGGGTTTGTATATCAGGGTAAGGTATGGTAAAGTGTGATGTTGTGTGGTGTAATTCAGTATAGTTGAGGATGGGGTGGCATAGTCAAGCACTCTTACAGGTGGTATCTATAGCTAATATTCTATCATATTAAATATTTATTGTAGTTATTTAACCATCTTATGTTGTTCATTTAAGCTCTATATCTATTCCAGGTTGCACAGCGCTATTGGACAATGTCGAAGTGGGAAGATTGGCCAGTCCATTTTGAATCTCGAGTATCATTCCAAAATGCTCGATTTTTTAAAAAAAAAATAAGCATTAAAAAACGAAACTTCATAAAACATGTCCCTCCTCCTTCCAAATATATATTTCAATTTAAATGTTCTTCATTAACATTTCAAGCATAACATTCTTTATATTTTACCCAGAACTGGCGAGATTGGTCTAGATCCGTATCAACGGCTAGTTTACAGGGGTCCACATCGGGATTGGCCAGTGTCGAGCCGATCGGATTTATGCTACTGAGATATAGCTAATCTAAGATGCATTTATATATGCTTGTTTATACAACCATGTTAAAAGATGTCTTCGTTAAAAAGAAGTATCTATTATTTTTATAGCCATATATCATGATATGTTCAGCCTTTATTGAACACAATCTGCTCATTGATCATACTAATCAAACCTAATAATTTCCTTAACACTTATTTTGAGAACCATTTCGCGTATTAGGTTTTTATGAAGAAATTTTGCTCATTTTATAAAAAGGGAAAAATTGTTCCTCGCGTGAAGAAAGCTGAAAAACTCATACCAGTCAGTACAACCAGTAAAACGACACTAGTATTACATAACGAAACTTGCCAAAGTAAATTTAAGGGAAGTTCATCTATGAGATTTGAATTGGAAAATTCGCGTTGGGAAATTCGTTATATTTATGAATTTTGTAGCCATATATGTTACAAAAGTCACTATAATAACAAACTTTCAAGTATTCATACTGGTAATAATTCGATTCCAAATTCAATCTGGTTTTACCTGCTGCTCATACTTAAGTTCTTCACTTCCAATTTAAAATATTACAAGCAATAAAAGCTACAGTTACCAAAATTAAATTTCTGAAATAAATGGCAAAAATTCAGTTCCGACTGAATGTACCAAAAGCGTCTGCAGTTTGAAGTATCCGTTAAGCGACACTTCTTCTCTAACCCAACCTGTTTATATTTGTAATCCCATGGGAGGGAATATGGAAAGGGGGGGAGGGTTTACGAGACAGCTTTCTTTTCTTCCCTCATCATTGGGGTGGATCGAATGCGAGATTGAGTACGCAGCTGTGTCCCCAGCACAAATGAATAGTGGGGATATCATCTGATGGACGTGACGTGGAGAAGAGATGGATCCAAACATGATTGAGCGCATTCGAGGAGGGCTTTTACCAGAAAAGGGAAAGAGGGTAAATAGAGCTATGCGAAAGTTGCGTCGGTTTCATCGCATTGAGAGTCATAGGATGGGAAAAACAGTTTGACAGGAGTTGGGGGAGGGAGAGTTTAAAAGTGAGAGTTTTGTCGATGAAGGAGGTGTTGAAGGTTAAATGTTATTCATAATTCTAAATGTTTGGTTTTATTTTTATGTAATATCTACTTAGATTATTAACATGCGGCAGATTTTTTTAGTATGACTGTGTTGAAATTTATTTATGTTTTGATACTTGTAAGATAGATGAGTTGAGTATGTACAAGAATATGTTGCTGATTTTGAATTGTTTAAATAACTACTTATAAAGAGCATAAAAACAATATATTAATGTATTCGAAGGCTACCAAATGAGATCCACGACTTTGCTTGTTTATTGATGCATACGGTTATAATAAGCAAGGATGTCAATATTTCAATATATAGATTCATTCAAAAGTAACAAGACCTATCAAAAATTGATAATTCATAAACATTTAAAAATAGTAGGATGAGGTTTACAAATAGGTATTGATCCAAAAAAGAAAAAAAAGTCTTTCATCAGCCGATGGTGCCTGAAATATATGTGAGACATTGTTCAATGCTGTTTGAAAGGGGGTTGTGTCGGTTAATTTTGAGGTATTTATGTAAAGCACCATCTGTTAGTAAAGAACAAGAACTATATTTTACTCAGTATCAATAGAAAGCATTTTTCTTAACATTTCTGTGAAAATCGGAATCCTAAACTCAAAATTGTGTGAATTATCGATTTTTTTTTTAAAAATTTCTTTACTTTTGAATCAACCTGTTTATTGTTAATGATGATAGAAAAAAGATAAGATTACAGCATAGCGGCATAATACCAAATAAAAAACAAGGAAATGCTTGATTTTGGTGAGCTTTGTTAATTATTTATTATATCATTTAGAAAGCATAATTTTTTTTTTGAAACTTGCATATGTTTATTCATTACTGAAATCCTAATGTTTACTACTCATAGTTATATTTGCAAATTAATATGCATATTTATTCCTACTATATACTTATTATACTATCTTATTTTTTAGCCAATTTTAAACTAATATCAATCAACAAGTTTTTCAGGCAATATAGTGGACAAGAGCAATTAGAAATTAAAAAAAAAAAAAAATAATAATAATAATAATTATGCCATTTATTATTTTACTATATACAATTATGATATCTATACATATACACATAAAAACGAAAACCCTGACTGACTCAATCCTTCATCACTAATTATTGCTCTTCACAAAGAGATCCTCAATTAATTCCTCTTAACCCTCACCCACAGAGAAAGTTTAAATTTGGCATAAGCGTTCCTCATAACCTAATTTAGAAGGATAAAGTTGTTTAACTACAATATATCGTTATTAAGCAAACATAGAGTAAGCTTATCATTTGAAATCTACTGAATAAATCGGAATTGTAATTTTTATAGATATTTTTATAAAACAAGATTATGATGAATGCAATTTCACTGTTTATTGAACGTGTTTTCGTATGTGTTCTTATTATCAAAGAGAATGAGAATAAGGTAGAAACTTATGTTATTTCTCAAAGTTAATTTTAAGAACGAGGTATAAACTTTTGGGATTTTCAAAGCTAATTAAATTCATGAAACGAAATATTTTTTGGATATTTTAAAACTAAACAGATATTTAAAATTCATTCACTATCGGAAATCAAACAAAGCCGATCTATTTACAAAATCCTACTATAAATATTAATTATTTAGTTCTCACAAAATATGAGAAAATTTCAATTCTACTCTAGATTAAATAGAAAGAAAAATCAATTGTGATTATTATGAATTAATACACTTACCCTGCTTAATTTTAAATTAACCATTAATAGATCTCCGTGGAATGTCTTTTTTAGAAGGTATTTTGTGTAAGTTTTGATTAAATTATTATTTCATACTGGTAATAATAATATTAAGTAATTCCAAGTTAATAAAAATAGCGTACTTCAATACTAAATAAATGAAATAAAAGAGAATTATGTTACAATAAAAATACTAAAGTGCTTTTTTTTAAATAGGTGTTATTGTGTTTTATTGCTTTCGTGAGTGGCAAGTTCATTGAAATTATCGATTTTGCTCGAAACTTAAGAGAACAGCTCGAAACTTGAAAAAAGATTATCCAGCAAAAAATCAATAAAAATGATTAATGACACCAAATCTTAAGTTTTTAGGATAAAAAAAAAATTAGACATTTACCAGTAGCTGATACTTAACGTCTTTTGCAATATTTTTTATAAACATTTTGAGAAGAGATACCCCTTCAAATCTTATTACTGTTAATAGTATAAATCGCTACAATTGGCACCTATTAGTTAATAAATTCCAATCGAAAACACAGTAAAATATTCAGTTAAATATGCAGAGGAAGTATGAAAAACGCAATTAATAGTAAAAGTACGTTGTTGAAATAGTTTTGGTCACAATTTGAAATTGAAGTTAAAATTCTGTGGCATTTTCAAATATTTATTATAATTAAAATTGGATTGTTGTTTTGGAAAACATTTTTTTATTTTATTGTTTTAAATTTATTTTGTTTTAGATGAACAGTAAAGTTTTGACAAGATTGTCTTATAATATTTTTCTGGTCATAGTGGCTTAAAGTTTAAATAATAGAATTATCAGCCATTGAATTACAAACGTTCTAGTTTTTTAAGAAACTGCGACTTGTACATGAGCTATTTTCTTTTGTTTTTCATGGCCACAATTAAACGCATTAATTCTGATTTTCTTTTCCTGCTGCTCTGTGTGATTTGATCGAAAAGCGTTTATAATTTCGTTTAACTATGTTAGCTAAACAATGATTTATCCGTAAAGTTTCATATTAATATGCATGATTTAAATTTTATTCCATGAAAAATGTATTCTTCAATGACTGTTTCTATATCAATGGGAAATAAATTTCATAACTATTCATTTTGAACCGCTCAAATTTTGAAATTAGAATTCCAGGGGGTGTTTTAATGCATTTGAAAACTTTTTTTCCCTTATATATTTTAAGTATCATTTACTTCAGAACGTAGGTAAAGGCATGAATCTTCTTTATAATATCGAATGCATTTTTCTTAAGTTAGAATTTGATGCAGGGCTATTGCGTCTTTAATTTTTTACAAAAACATGACATTAACTAGAGTAAAATAAAGAACATGGCCCTAAATTTGAGCATAAAAAAAAATAAAAAAATTATTAATATTTAAAAATAAAGAGACAACAAACGTATTATTTTATTCTAACACTCTTATTAAATGAACTTTAAAGGCTTTTAAAATAAAAACAACAAACAAATTAACAATTGTTTGAACTAAAACTGCTATTTGAAATAAGAAAAGTTTCTAAACTCTATAATGTAGTTTTTTGTGTTATAGGTAATTAAAGTTTTATTTCTTTTATAAGTCTTTAAAAATTCGCATTTCCCTTTTAGCTGAGACATTCATCTCATTTCACTCTAGTTGAACACTACAATACACCAAACACTTTTCAGACAATACTTTAACTAGGTGATTAAAAGTATCATAATCACGCTTAGATAATTTAACTATACAAATTAAGAAGTGGCGCTGACATTTAATATTCTAAACGTTTTTAAACCATTTTTAAACTGCTTTAGGCACGCATAAAATAAATTCCTTACACTTAGAGGCGTTTTATATTTCTTTCTTTGTTCACTGAAATTTCACACGCATTCCTTTCTAATATATAAATATTTAATGTCCCAATGCAAATTACAGCTTGAAAGTTCAATAAATAGAAGGTATTTGCTTATTTATGGAATATCGGAAAGTCGAATACTTGCACGCTATCCCTCAATTACACTCTCCGACCCTCAATTCACATGCAAAGAAATTTTCATAAATCTAGTTCTTTGTGAATAAAAAATGGTAATAAATTATCATTTAAAGATGTAGACAAGGATAGATTATAGCTATTTTTTCACACGCGTATCAAAATCTGTTTCCGATAGGAACAAAATTCGTATAAAAAGAATGGAAAAGAATCGGTGCCATTTTTTTTTTTTTTTTTTTTTGACAAACTGAACGAATGAAAGAACAAAGAATCGATAAAATGACTTTTTATTTCTCATTTTATGTCTATCTATATCCCTTAACATTTATCCTTAAAAAATCCATGGTTCGTGATGAAGTATATAAAAAAAGAAGCTTGCATGGTTTCTCTTCATCAGGTAATCCCAAATCATTAAAACACAACTCGACTCGGGTTCTTATGATACTGTTTCTAAGAATTGAACAAAAAACTATTTTTACTTTTTTGGAAATGGGATCCGAAGATAATGATGACGATCATTATTTAGTGTCTGCCTTTTCGCTCTTTAGGGAATAGTTGCCCTTTAAAGCTCGCTACCTTTCTATTAAGTGGAAATAGTCGATAAGTAGCGTTAAATGTGTACTTTAAAAGAATGTTCGCCATTTGAATTTTACACAGAAAAATACAGGTTGTCCCAAAAAAAAAAAAAAACCTATACTTACAGTTTGAATGATTATAAGCAGTTTTTATTCACATATACTCAGGTAGCACATCGGTACTGGCTAACTAGCTAATGTCGGAAGCAGGGAAACGGGGGTTTTGAAAAGATTGGCCAATTATTGGCGAAACTTGAGCATCGTTCCAAAATGCAATTAAAAAAAAAAATTAACATTCAAAACCATTACAAAACATATTTTTAATCCCCCCCTCCCCCTCCCCGTCCTTTCTTATAACACTGCATTTCAATTTAAAACCTTTACATCAAAATTTCAAAAACTCCAGTATTTTTTATCCAGAACTGGGCGAGATTAACCAGGATCCATAGCCAATGTAGAGTTGATATCGACCAGCGGATTTGTGCTGCTGGGGTAGTTAATGTTTTAATTTCAAAAGAATCTTCATAAAATGTATAGCTTTTCCTTCTACGCAGACGTTTCCTTCAACACAAAATTGATTTTTACCAGTTTCGGCCATTTTCACCCCGACAGACCACTGGATTCGTATACATAATCCACTTACTTTTCTCCACATTAAATAAAAAATTCAGAATGATGTTCGAATGGATATTTAAGCTTGCAGTAGTCACCTCTCAGTCTACTAGGTGATGAAATATCTCTATTTTATTATGAATTTACTGTTTTTCGGACCAGGGAATATCTCCTGAATTTTTCTACTATGAAACTTCGCAACTAACCCTACTTATCTCGTCACAGGAAAGTTATAAATGTCATTAAGTCCCTCTTTATTATTAGTAAATTCATTTTAACCATTATCCTTTACATACTCTTTCAAGATACAGCTATGATTCTAGCTGATCTTTCAACCATGTCATCTCACTCACAACACCTTGTTATAGCACCACAAACAATTCAATACAAAGGATTAGAGCGTTACCAGATCTAACACTCCCAAAATCAGCTTAAATTATTCACAACTCCGCGCATTCCCAGTTGCCACTATTCCCAGATACGTCGTTACACAGATTCTGTCTGCATCAATTATGGGCACGACCCATGGGATTAGACTTGAACAGAATAATGAGAAGCCCACCAGAGTCCATACGAGCCCCCCCCCCCTCCTCTCTCCCCCCGTTTAGCTAGAAGTACAGTTTCCAAGTTTGCGGTAAATTGAACTTGTAGAGATTGTTAGTTTCAGTGTATGTCGTCAGCGTATTCCTTTGAGGGGATTATTGCTTAAAATTGAACAGGATTCTGATGTTTGAATATGGAAATTTGAGCCATGAAATTTCTAAGTGCTTGGTTTATTTAATGTGATAAATTCTTAACGGTTGTGGATTGAATTAATTATGTAAGATATAGTTTTATCTGGTATGTGGTTATTTTCTTGAATAGATCAATTTATGAATACTTGTTTTTAACTTGAAAATTCTACTCCATTATCACTGATATTTGTATGAAACGAGTAATTATCTTAGTAATTTTACAGTTCATAACTATTTAAACATAAAATTTTAAAGTTATGTATGATATTATAAAATTAAGTATGAAATTTTAAAATTAAGTATAAAATTATGTTTTGTATAAAATTATAAAATTATGTATAAAAGCATAAAGTTAGGAGTTATGTATAAAAAAAATAAAGAATTTCTAATACCATTCAAATTTTTACCCACTGTTAAAAAATGCTCCCTAAATATCAATTTTCACAATTAGCATTTAAATTATTTCGAAGTTATATCATATGTTCTAGTATTTATCCACAATTTAAATCATTTCTTTAACCCAAAGCAGAAAGAATTTTTAGTTTTAACTTTCTTAATTAGCACAATTCACTATAAGACTCAAACTAACAATTCAGAAAACAGCTTCGCAACTTTTAAAACGCATAAGATTTCTAAAGTGTAATTTTCAAAAACATAAGTATAATTGTATGAAACATTACAAAAATTATACCATTTACTTTGTTCTAGGGTACTTATTAGGTATGTAAAAAGGATTCATTATTGTATGAAATGATTTTTCGTGATGAAAAGTTTGTGACCTTTTTTTCGGGGCGTGCACCATGCAATTAGCATTATGCAGACTAATTTTAAATTATTACTCCAAAAATACCAGAGACTGTAAATCTTTAATGAAAAATTATAGAAATGTAAGATTTACACAGAGTAGGAGAAAGGATCTCATTTTTATAAACATTCTTATTAGTGCTCTTTATGGCTAAAGAAGTTGGTTACATGGATTCTGTAGATCCTTATTTACCTGTAGTTAATTACTACTTTTAATTTGAACTTAACCAACGTTCTATATTTACAAAGTATTCTATATTCAGATTCTATACATACAAAATTTCCTTGTCTAAGTAGACCATAATAAAACACTTTGGAGAGAAAACACTTAAGGAAAATAGATTAAAATTGAAAGCGTTTTTTTAATCATGCATAAAATAAAATTTCACTGCTCATTTCAGGTTTTGCTTAAAAATGAAGATTCCTAAACTTAAATCCCAGAAAACTTGTTCTTTTTTTTTTTTATAAAACTATTACAAATCATAAAAACGTTGCGTATATGTAAAACATCGTTACATAATATTTTTAAGAACAGCTAAAATAAAATGTTCACCAGTCATCTCAGGTTTGACTTAAAAAATGTAGACTCGTAAACTTTTGTCACAAAAAAATGGATGTTTTTATAAAACTAGTACAAATCATAGCAACGACACATATAACTTAGTTAAAAAAAACCTAGTTACATAACATTTTTTAAGAACAGCATTGAAATATTTAAATTTTTCTTGTATAGAAACAACTAACTGATGACGTTCCACAGGCTCATTTCTAAAAAAAATTCTAAACAAAATTGCCCATGCTCATAAAAATTCACACACCGTCCTCGATTCAAAAATAGGAAGCAGCTTACATTAAATTCTGAACCATTATCTGAAGCATAGTATTCAGAGAATCCATCACCAGAAAGAAGATGCAGTAAAGGACTAGTTTAAAGATTCCTGCGATTTTAGTCTCTAAATTTCTCGTCAAATGGCAAGATTTGGAAGGAAAGGAAATATTCATTATTCTTGTATCATAATGGCAAGGATAAAATTAGATTTTTTTTTTTTTTTTTTATTTTTTTTTTGTAGAAACCAATTTCACTAGATGTATATATTTTTACTTGCCATTATATCGTAAGATTTCCCGTTCACAAACTCTCCTGGAAACCTTCTCCAGCCTTAAAATATTTTACAAAGAAATTCTTTTAGTTTGTTCGATTTATAATTGGATTAAACTGTCATTTTCTACACGTATCATGCTTATGTATTTTTTTTTCTTCCTAAAAAGTACTTTAGAAATGTTTCGTATTATTTCTTGTACAGTTTATCCACTTAAAGTAATAATGTAAACTTATTTCTATATAATGGGACTTTCCTACGCATTTTGTTATTCTTGGGCACTGTATCTTTTAAAACATGAAAATTTTCAAGTAACATTATGTACCATTAAAGAGGAAATGGGTAAATATCTTAGGTAAAAAGCTTATATTTTAAGAAAATTCCACAGATAAAAACAAGTTGGATGGTGACAATAACTATCAATAAAAGGTTTAGGTTTAATGAATTGCAAATAAAATTGCCGGAACTTTCTATCATAATATTCTGCTAAACTTGGGTACTGGAACTCGTCTTGGTGAAACCTTTAATTTGACATATCATTTGTGTTTGTATCATTTGTTGTTAGCTCTAAGATTGCTGACGTACTATTTTTCTTGACAGATGTACTATTTTTTCAATATTTTAATTTACTTTAGAAAATCAAGTCGAGTAAAATAAAAGTACATAAAATCAATCATGTGTAACAATATAGATTATTAGTGTAATTCAAAATTATTGCGGGTGCATATTTGGTAACTTTTTTACAAAGGTTTCTTTTTGATAATAAATATGACTTTCAAAAAAAAATTCAAATAATTGAATCTATCCAATATAATACTGAAAACAATATAGTTATTGCAATTAAATATTTTAATTCATATTCTGAAAATTTATCTTTTTAGTTACTATCTTATTGAAACCATTTCAGGAAAAAATGAAAAAATAAACAGTTTTGTTTTGGTTGAAATGGCTGTTTTTGTCTGAAATATAGTCAAAACTAACATGGTTGTTAAAATCTGCTGAATTACTTAGCTAATGTTTTCTCCCTTTATTAACTTTAAATAGAAGTAATTCAATAATTTGATTTCCATGAAATTGCAAGCAGTTGCACTATTGTATGTTTAGAGAAGTATTTTAAAATATATATTTGTATTTTATATTAATAATCATCAGCTAATTATTGAAGAATATAAAAAAAAATAATAAAAGTTATGAATTCATACATCAATTTAGTGCATATCTAAATAATGTCTGTAACACAAATTATATTTCTTCGTTTCATATTAGTAAATAATAGTTATTACTGAAAGAATATTCTTTAGAAAATATAACAGTTCAGTATATGTCATAATCCAATTTAATGCATATGTGTAATCTAACTTTAAACGTATATCTTTTTAAACAATAGTTATTGATGAAGGAAAATTATTTAGAAAAGTTTAGTATAAATAGCATATCATTTGAGTTTATGATAAATTAATCGAAACTTTTAGTTTTGTTCCAGTCCATAATTAATAACAGTTTTGTAATTAATTAGTTTTCTTATTATTTTTTTCAATAAATTTACTAGCTATGCATTGATTTACTACTGGAACTAAATATAATACTGTATAAATATGGTGTGTATAAATATGCAGGTATTGTATAAATTATATATTATATTTTTTTACGTATGTATTATATTATAAATGTGTTCTGTGCTACTACTCTAAATATGCATTTAATTAGTTATAAATAAAAGTGTCTATAACAAAACAAAAAAATAACAACAAGTAATGTATCATTTAATTAGTTTATTCAACACAATAAAAAATACTCTTATTGAGTCATATAAAATTCAAATTGACAAAAAGATACTAAAATATTTGTTTTTAAAAAATATCTTCACAGTTCTTTCTTTCTTTATGAACATAAATTTAATACCATTTACATAAACTATATTTGTATGTTGCTTCAGTAAAAAATACAAAAGATATTGCCTATCCAAATTGATCTATCAGACAACAAAATTGGCCCAAGTATGTTATCTTTTTACTAAGCAAACTATACAGTATATTTGAACTTATTTCAAAATAAACCAGGATTTTAATGGATTTATAAATATTTACTAGATACTTTTACGTGAGTTATCTCAATCAGAGAAACGATAACGATTGCAAAAAATAAGAAATGCATTGTTCTGTATGCATAAAACCTGCAGAACAAATTCGGAAATTTCCTACAACCTTTGCTTATGGATTATGGGTATGTTACACTTTAAGAGAGGAATTATGGTCTATCTTTAAAGCTTTACAATAACATGCATGAAATAGTACCAAAAATGACATATAATGGAATTTTTTTTTTTTAAATGATATCCGATGCCTGAGTAAATATCCATTAGAGTTTTGTATGCCCTATTTTCTTTTGATTTGCTTGTAAACAGAGTGTGAGAGTTTTGATTTTTATTATTAACAAAAGTTCTGGTTTTCATTTGTTTCAAAATGCATCGAAATTTTTTAAAGTCACCAAGAAGGAAAATTAAGAGCATAATAGATAGAATATATTTATTTAGATAAAAGTATAACTCTATACTTTATAGAGTTATACTTTTATCTACATTAATCAATAAAAAATACTGGATCATAAACATTAAAAATTACAAACTATAAACATTTATTTAAAACACACGTTAAGTTGTAGTATTGACATCAATAGTTTTTCTTAAACACCAATCTTAATAATATTAAATTGCACACAAAAATAATATTTTTTATGTTGATAGTATATGGCTATTATAAAAAAGGATTTAAATTCTTTTTAAAAATTAAAATATATAATGTCAAGAAAAGAAACATATAACAATAATATATCAGTTACTGACAAAGAGTTCTGTAATGGATTAATTAGTTAATGAAATGCTTGAGGGATCAGAAATTTATTTATTTTTCTAATGAGTTTATTTTTTCATCTTAAATAAATTGTTGCTATTGTATGTTATTATTTTTTTTTATTTAATTTAAATGTTCGTTTCTGTTTACACTTTTCTAACTATAATAATAATAATAATAATAATAATAATAATAGTAAATAAAAATAATATTAGTAATAATAATAAATAATAATAATAACAACAAAAACAACAACAGTAGTAATGACACCATACATTTAGCATTTATAAAACAAAATGTAATTAAAAATTAAGTTTTATTTTCTTTCGGAAAATAAATCAGTAAATCACATTATAGTAACTCATCTGTAAAAGAATTCACAATAACTACATTTAAGCCGCAAATTATCGCCGTAATCAATAAAAAAAAAAAAAAAAAAAAAAACGTCAATCTTTTATTCAAATTCCCCTAAGATAAACAAAATTACACGCGTTATGTTTCATTTTCCTACTTGAAATGCTTGACAAACCGATCCAATTTTCTCATTTCTAACGACATAAAATACCTCCTTCTCTTTTGTTTACCACATTTCCTGACAGAATGCAACCACGCTATTTACTTCGCTCAGCTGATTATTAATGACAAAAATAAAACAATAATTAAACATAAACCAACATCTATAATTAAACAATTCCCCCTTTAGATATTGGTGATTAATGAAATCAACCTCGCTTCTAAAGAACAATTATCGTTTGCCATTTCGGAAGGTTGAGTTAAATAAAATGATAAATGCAATGCAAATAAATATTAAAGTTAATTTAACTACGAATATGTATGCCTGGCATCATGCCAACTGTGAAATTCAGAAAAAAATACATGATTTAGCACCACCCGCGAATTTAGAAACTGTGGTTTATTCAATTATAAATAGTGCTGCCAGATACATTTAAAGAAGAAGGAAAATAAATATGTATCTTTTGCATTTAAGTAGAAAACTTTTTATTCTGACTTAATAAAGCGTCTGAAATAAAATTCAGTTAAAACAGTTCTGCATGTTATATTTACTAATGATATTTGGCTTTACGAAATTCTAGAAGAAAATACTTTGTGATGTGTGTAATATTTTAGAGCTTAGCTTAGAAATCCGACTTGTCTAAAATGAACTATTTAAACTTCCTTTGAAGGGTATAAATACTAAATACATGTGCTTAAATATAATATGCAATCTTTTAAGAAGTGTTTATACATATATTACTGTTCATAAATTACAGTAATATATATACATATATATTTCTACAAATTTAATTGTGAAGTCATTATTTAAAATATTATTTCTCTCTTTCCCTTTTTAACAATGGAAACCTTATTTACGTTTATACCGAGAAATTGAAGAGAATAATACTGTATATGTTTGTTCATTATATTAGATACAATTGGTGTACAATAATTACTGATATTTAATTTAAATATTTTCTTATAAACATAATATAACATGGGATACAAGTAACTATGCTAATTATTTCATCTCTAATTGTTTCATTAGCTCATAATCACATTTGAAATTAAAATACTAAAATCTCAAATAAAATAAATATGCGTGATAGTTTCAAAGAAAAACTTGCTCCGTAAATTAAAGCATTTTATTTTAAAAGGTAGGTTTATACTTTCCATTTGAAAATATAGTTAAACAGCTAGAATTTTTCTTAGAACGAATTTGAGCTTTTAAACTAATATTATAAGAATCAAATTTTTCTACAAAGCAATTTTGTCCAATTTTTATGCGTACAATAATTTTTATTTAAAAAAAATTATTGTTTTAATGGCTTGATTAAAAATTTTAACTGACAAAGTAATACAGTAAACTTATATGCTTTTAAAATTCAAAATAATTTTAGAAATATTTTTAATTCAACTAAAATATCCTTAAGTAATTCCTCATTCAATAACTCTTTTTACCTCATTTTCATACTTTAATTTCGTCAATTCATTTATGATTTCAATTGAAGCAAGAAAATATCGAAACTTTTTTTTTTTTTTTTTTTGAAAAAGGACTTCATTTTCTATTTAAAATTTTTCATCTCATAACGAAATAAATCACACCTAAAATATCATTTTCATTCTCTAAAAGTTTCTCTACATCATAATAGTAATTGTTGACACATTAAACTTCAACGACTAAATCACAAGTAATTTTCATAATGAAGGTGGGATACACACTACATTTAAAAGCAACACAGCATCGCTTGAAGAAATATTACAAAACTCGGTATAAGCCTTTTCAAAATTATTCATAATTAATAGCCACCATACTAATCGAATATCAATTTCCTAAAGAAATACACATATTTTTATCTATGTATTGAATAATAGATAACCACCACAGGTAATTTCATTTTTATATGTTACTAATTAAAAAACTACCGTAACAATAAAATTTAAATGAACGTTCTCTATTAACTTATCCAGGAAAAGGTGTGATAAACACAGATTGAGGTTACCCTCCGTTTAAGAGATAAGCCCCTTTTAATGATGATGGGTTTCCGGCCACGCCTGATAAAAAACCGACCGGATGATAAGATCCGAGCGCCTTATCTCCGGCGCGGGAAAGAATCAAGGCATTATTGCTGAGGAGGTAGTAGAGTTCAACATTAGAAGCAATTAGGGTTTTTCACATAAACCGTTAGGAATTTTATTGAATTTATTTGTGATAGTGGGATGCGATTCGAGTCAAAGAAATTTTATAAATTGAAAAGGGTTGTCCAGGATTTGAATATATGAGTCAGTAGGAGATGTGCAGTTTGCTTTAGGTTATTTTTGTTGAAATGGTTTGTTGTTGTTGGAGATTAATTCCCTTGACTATCGTTGCTTTCCGAGGATTTGACCACCCGTGTCTAAGTATAAGTTGGAATTTATTCCTAACTTGAAATATTTTGGTACTTTGTCATCTGTCATTTGGCATCTTACAGAATATTTTTTGATTTTAATAGGTAGTTCCTAAATTTAGTTGGTAATTTCAGCTGTCACAAAATGTATCAATAAAAGATATGATACAATGCATCTTATTTTTTTTTTATATTTATATATTTTGTTCAGGGTATCATTTATATACTGCTTAAGGTCAGTTTAAAAATCTTGGCGCAATTGAGTGACCCCAGGCCACGAGTCCATTCTATGGGGATGTACCAAAAAGGATTACCTTATTAAAAATCGTTATGTTGATGGAACTACGAAGATCTCGTGACTGAAAATTATTTCACTAGATGTGGCGTGGCTAAAACTTTCATGGAAGTGCCTCTAAAGGGCTCTCCACGCGTAAAAGACAGAGAAATTACCTTGAACACAGTATGTTCAGAAGGGGAGAGTCATTTGTTTACACAATATGTATGAATTTTTCTTCGCTTAGAGGATTTCATTGCTTAAAAAGTTAACTTTTCTTAAATAAGGATACTAGAATACTCATTCAAACCTCTTCATTTTGAAATTTATAAAACAGGGTATGTAAAAAAAGACTGACTCTTATCTACTCAACGGACTGCACTCATGGCAGTATATTCGTCTTTAACATGTGGAGAGCTCTCTAGGGGCATTTCCTTAAAAACTGCAAGTCATACCTCATCCAGCGACATAATTTCATTCACGAGATCTTCGTCTTTCGATAAATGTAACGATTTGGAATCAGGATGCTCTTGTTGGTATTCCCTGTACTATTCCCTTAATTTCTTCTCTCTTCAAGAGAAACTTTACACTATCACCTCTTCTAGAGACAATTTATACTATGGGAAGAATATTTAGAAATGAAAAGTAAAACAGATCTTACAAATTTCTGCTAGACTTTCGAACAATTAAATTTTGTCAACAATTAATAACAATTTTCTCATAAATTATAAAATTTTCGAAGGATTTTAGAATGATATATATATTTATTTTTTAAATATTACTTTAATGTGAAAGAATCGTTGTTAAAGTAGATTTTTCTTTATTGCTTAATACGTATAACCCATATTTTATAACAAATGCTTATATAGTTTTTTACGACTGAAGGAATTTTTCTTTCCTCCCACATTCAGATAACGCTCCACAGTATACGTTAAAAATGTAAAAATTTCCAAGTAACTTAAACGAATAAACAAAATCTATACAAAGTATCTTTTTAAAACTATTTTTAAAAAATGCTAAAACACTTAGACACTTGTCTTTCACCTTTAAATATTTTTTAAAAAACTCAACAGATCTGATAAGATAAACGCCTATCGTCAATCTCAACAGACTACCCATAAACAAACTAACAACACATCTCAATGTAATATCATACTTCCAAACATATAACTAACAAGAAAAATTATGCCATTTTTTTTTGTACTAGTGAGCTGTCGTTATTATAGCAGATCGCTCTATCTCCAGATTTCTTGATGTCCCGTTATTTTTCACTCAGAAAAGCAAAACTTCGAATTAGCAGCGCAACTCTTGTGATAAATGTTTTTGTTGGAGAAGTTAGTTTTCGTTTCTCAAATTGCCGGTTTCTGGAAGCAGCCAGAAATGAAGGATCTCTTTATCTATCGAGCGAGTTTGTTTAGTTGGCGCGCTGTTAGTTTCGTTTCATTTCGCCATTAGTCATTTGTGAAAAGTTATATTTTGCACTCAAATGTTACTGTTTTGTTTTAGTTTGTTTTTTTCCTGAGATGAAAAGTTTTAAATTGTACTTCTATTGTTTGACATAAGATCATTTGTTTTAAAGTTTATTTCATTGATGGGTAAGAGACTTGATTTATTGTTTCCTTTGTTTGGAAACTTGATGAAGTATTAAAGATTGGTGTATTGTTCGGAATTAACAATTGCTTTGATATAATTAATTATTTTGTAATAAAAATATATGCTTATTGATGCCAATGGCTACTAAATCAAACTAAAGAGGCTTGTGAAATAATTTTTATTACGTTTAAATTATACTCTTTGAGGCTGCCAATGGCATCTTGCAAAATAAAACATAATAATGATATTCTATCTCTTCCCCAAAAGACATTTTACTGATCTATATTAAAATAAAATATTCTGCTATTTATAATTTCAAACTGTTCATTTGAGAAATAGTTCAAATCTACTATTGTTTCTGTCAGTGTTTGTTTAAAATCTCAAATTTTTAACGTAATTAGTATTATCCTAGACATAAATCTAGAAATCATATAATTAAAAATAAATTTACAAATAATGAATGTTTTAGCATTATGGAAAACCCTTTTATACGCATTTACGACTAAATCTCAATAGACTTACAGAAAGATATACTATACATCTAATTATTCTCCTCTCCACAAAAATTATTTTAAACATTAAACTTAAATTGTTTTTATTGTATTATAATTTCCTATTTTTCTCAATAAAAATTTTGATGTAGGTTAGCAATAAAGAACTGTTAAAGTAAAAATACTTTTTTTTCTGAAAGAATCTATTTAAAAAACGCTAAGACCAAAGATTTCAAAATGGTAACTCTTGGAATGGTACACTTTATAAGTATCACCTATTTGCAACAACGTAAGATCCTTCGTGTAAGTGAAGAATTTTTTTATCAGCAGGTTACATTTGACTTTTGAATTTGGATCGCTAACTTATATCTTTTTATCTAGAGATTTGAATGATAATGTTTTTTATCATAAATATGATAATACAGTACATATTTTACGCCTCATTTTGATCACAGTTCAGTGGTAAAGTCTACATTCAGGAATGCAAAAATGATTAGTTTTAAAAATATACATAAAATAATTACTATTCCTCTAAAATAGTATTTTGACAAACTGTGGCACTAGTTAGTTTGCGAGCATTTCTTTATAAAATGGTACAAACTCCTCTCTCATTACAAATCAAAATATATTTGTTCCAAACACAATTAGTAAACATGCCTTCTGGGAATTAAATCAGATCCTTTCACGCAAGAGGATAAATTATCGCTCTTTCGTATAATGTAAAAACCACCATTTTATAAGAGAAGAATTTTGATTTTATTTAACACAGTGATCATCATTTTCGTACCATATGTTAGATAATCCCATATTTCTGATAAAATTACTTCAAATTAAAGCGAGAAATCGTACCCATACCCATGAACATAGAGATAATTGCTTTGATAATTTTCGATTTCCATTACACTCTGGCAATCTCTTACGCAATAAAGTGATTAAGTAGAAGCAATTATCCTCAAATTAACTACTTCTTAATTTTGGATCATCTAATGGCTGATTTCTGCGATTAGAATGAGAGTAACAGAATTCCGAATCATTTAAGTTTTCCTGGAACTATTTTGTTCCTTTTTGAGAGGAGAGCGGAAGTTTCATAAAGCTTTTGTCGTGGATACGAAGAAGATAATTTCACTCCATTTCGATCTCAGATTTAATGAGAGTTTTCTTAAAAATTGTTCCCAGAGGAATCGTCTGCAGATGGAATGGAAGTTTCTCTAATGCTGATGGCACTCATGCTGAGAATCGATTGACATTAGTGCAATATCGATGTTAATTACGATGGACTCGACGATGTGTAATCTTAAGGTAAGTAATAAGAAATAATCTCTTCTTAAGTTGTTTCCATCGTCAATAACGTAATAAATTATTCAAATAAGTAGAAAGTTCGAATCATTATAGTTTCAAATGCATCACAGTGCATAGTAATATCTTTCAAATAGTTTCAAAGTGCTTTAATACTCCTAAAAGTATGTGACTTGGCATGGTGAATGAGTTATTTAATATTATATACAGACATATAATAAGAGGAGAAATTATTTTTAAAGATTAAAATGAAATCAATATAATGAGGTTCAAAAAGCGTCTACTTCTATCACTTATTTCAAACAACAAATCCATCCGTCAACTGCGACTTTGAAAAAACTCCTATAAATTTTATATCAACAGTCAGGTATTGCTGAATCAATTCACACATCTGCATGAAGAACTGTACTTACAAACATTTCCTATGAATAAAGTATTTTGAATGACAATTTTGTCAACCGCCTTTCAGTGTTTTGACCAACAATTACTCATTCTTCATTTCTAAACAATAAATATATTGTATCCTACCACTGACTATGGTAATTTTTTTTATTTAAGTGGAATCGGAGTTTAGGAACGTTAAAACATCAATTTTGAAAAAAAAAAAAAAAAAAAAAAAAAAGAAGGGGTGGGGGGTGGGAGAAGAAAAAAAAAGGGGGGGGGGAGAGAAAAGAACTTCAAACATTTTGAATTCCGACGGTGCGAAAATATTTAATTTCGCTAAATTAGAAGTATTTTTTATATTTTTTAAAAAGTGTTGGAAATCAATTTGTATTATCGTTTTCAACTTTAACGTCATTATCTTCAAGGAATAATTTTTAGACGTAAGGAACAGTTACTAAAAACTATTAAAGTTAAATGCCTAACATTTTTAATATATATTCTTACGAATATGTTGCATACACTTTGAATGTAGCATTTTTAAATATTTTAATATTTTTGTTTTGTTTTAAGGAAATACAAATTAAAAGTGTGATTAAAAGTGTGATGTGAATTTTCAAAAATTTAAATTATTTTTAGCAATAAAACTGCATAAAATCTTCAATTTCAAAAATATTAAAAAATGATTCAACAAAATTGCGCAATATATTCGAAAGAATATATGTTAAAAATTTTAGGTATTTATCTTTAAAAGTTTTTGTGTAAATGTTCCTTACGTCCTCCAAAATTTTGTTCGGAGGCATGGGCCATTAAAGTTCAAAATGACAATACAAATTGATGCCAACACTTTTTTTTAAATAATAAAAAAATACTTCTAATTTATCGAGACGTCGGATTCAAATTTTTTTTTTTTTTTTACAATATTAATCACAAAATGTATTTTTTGACGTTATTAAACTCCAACTCCTTTTCAATTTTCTCTAAATAATATTTCAATATTTCTATACTTAAAAAAAATATTTTTCCATTAAAAAGTAGCAGTAAGTACATGCTAATGTATCAATTTTCCAAATTACTTAGTGTAATTATATTGCATTTTGTAGTACTGGTATTGCAACAAACATAAAAATAATTTAAATAATAAACTCTTTAAGTGCCAATAATCTATTTCAAACATAGGTACTTCTATTTTAATTAATTTTTAATCTTAACAATTTTACTTGAATTTAAGTTCACCAATTCTTTTTTAAATAATTTGTAAGAAATCCTTTATTTACATTTTGCTACATTCATTTCAAATATATTATTAAAGTTGTCATAATGATCTATAGTAATGAGGATATATTTATAACTAAATCTCATAGTTGATATAATAGTATCTATCCATATATCACAAATAAAATATCTGTATAACACATATCCTCTAATCTTCATCTGCTACTTCATTTTTTTTCCTGAAGCATAAGTATAGTTTCCTAAGTCCAATCATAACACCTTTCCCCATCAAAACATTTGGCTTCAAAGCATAACTTTTACCAAAACACAGTCTCCAAGGAAAAAAGAAGTTATAATTCCTCACCGAAACAGATGTAGCGAGATATTTTCTCAAGGATAATCCCTTTCCTCGCTTACCCATAATCCTCTAGGGGGTCTCCTGTTGGTTCCCTCAGGCGAAAAGGGTAAAGAACAAAGGAAATTAATTCCTCCTGTTAAAGAACTGTTTCCGGGTCAAAAGATTCCTTCAAACTTCATTATTCTGAGTTGAAATCGGAGATGAGTTGTTAGGTGGTGTGGTTGTTGAGCATCACTGACGAAAATATATTCAAAGTTGAATGAACTTAAAATGAATATGCAAACTTTGGTTTGTAGTTTGAATGAAAATATTTTACCAAAAAAAAAACATGTTTTTACTTTCAATTATCCATATGTATACATAGGGTAATGAAAGTATAGGATTCGGTCAAAAAAAACTTTCGATTTTTTTTTTTTTTTTTTTTTTGCATTTCCCCACGTTTTGGAACATTCTGATCTCAAAAAAGTGATCTAGAAAAAATTTGTGTGTGTGTGTGTGTGTGTGTGTGTGTGTGTGTGTGTGTGTGTGTGTGTGTGTGTGTGTGTGTGTGTGTGTGTGTGTGTGTGTGTGTGTGTGTGTGTGTGTGTGTGTGTGTGTGTGTGTGTGTGTGTGTGTGTGTGTGTGTGTGTGTGTGTGTGTGTGTGTGTGTGTGTGTGTGTGGTGAGCATAACTCCCGAAAAATTGACCTACGTTGATGAAATTTGGTGAGGAGGTTGGTGGTGGCCATGGGACCTATCATTAAGGTTTTCGTCAAAATCGCGCATGAGCTCCCATCGAAAAAATCACGTTTTCGAGTGATTGTTAAAAAACGGCTCTAACGATTTTGATAAAAATCGTTGTGGGGATGCCTCTTAAGGTGTTCTAAACAAAACCACCACTTCCGAAATTCTTGTAAAAATGCTTTAATGGCGTAAAAAGTTGAAAAACGAATGTCTTCGATACAGACTTCTCTTTCCTTGAGCATACCTCATCAACGATCGTTTTTTCTTCTCCCCTTTGTTTCATTTATAATAATGGATAATGGATAATATTAGGATTATCGAAAAGTATATAGCTAAAATCACCATTTTAAAGTTTTTTTTTTTACCCATACAAGAATTATTGCAAAAGATATCGCCAAACTGGCCATTTTTGGTAAATGACTGCTGAAAATATAAAAACGGTAAATGACGCAAATCCAAGTCAGTATTTTAGTGTAATTGTAAGTTGTGCGATGTTCCACACCCCTAGTTATGAATACTTTATATGGAATGTCAAGTTTTACATGTAATTGCAACTTACTTAACAAATTTCGAGCTTAGATCGATATTCCAAAATGATTGGCCACTTTGAAAAAAAAAAAGAAGAAAAAAAAAAAAAGCATTTATTCCGTGCTATTGACAAGCTTTTTTTTTCCTTGCTCGCAAACCCTGATAGAATATACTATCATCGACCAAAAGTCTGTATTCTAAATTCAACTCGATTAAATGATGGAAAGTGGGTTACTTAGCTCTCCAAAGATTAAGTCCGATATAAAAACAAATATTAGTGTGGAAGTTATTTCAATAAAATTTGAAATTATTTCTAAAACATAACACGATTTCTTCATATATTTAAATTTCTATATTTATCAGTTTATTTCTTTTATATTCAGGTATTTAAATGTTAGACAATACATACATCCATTGTGTCCCCTTATCGTTTCTGATTATTTATGCAATTCACAATAAATTTTAATTGAATTATAGAATCAAATTAATAACTTAGTTTGTAGTTTATCTAAAAATTTTACTACTAAATGTTTTGAAGTATTGAAATAAGAGTTTAAAATAATTTGCTTAACTAGCCTTTTTTAAGAGACTTCTTATCTAATAGTTTTTGAAATCACATTTAGCTGCATATTGTATGTACGTCTTTATGCATTCAGGTGTTTTAATATGCAAGTATTAAATATATTTAATATGTATTCTAAGACTTTTAAATATATTCAGATATTGAAATAGAGTTGTTTTTAGCAATTCACAATTTTCTTGGCAGTTAACTTGAAAAATGTGAAACACAAAAGGCATTTAATTCCCGCCCTCTAAACACATGTAACCAGATCAAAAGGTTTCTAAATTCAACATAATTTCAAGTGTTGAACTTCAAAGACGAGGCGATTCAGAAGATAAATTCCTATCATCTGAATCATACGAATCACTTCAAAGACTTCTTTCAAACAGGAAATGGAGAAGGAAAAAAAAAATACACGAGAAATTTATTTAGAAAATTAATCAGAAACTTTGTTTGGATATGATATGTTGGTTGTTTGTATACGATACTTTTATAGACACGTCTTTGCTATCACATTTAAAATGGGATTGAACTTCGGAAATCGTAGTACATGGGATAGAGCCTCGCCGGTGTTCTGATTTCTATCTTTTTAAAGTAAAGAATAAACACGGTTCCAAATTTGACAGAAAGTTAGCTTCTTATTATTTATTTGTTTGTCATTCTAGTTATTTTATATATCGTGTTAGTTATTATTTTTTTTTCGTGTTTCTTTCCATTCGAGACTCAATTGCTTGTCAGTTTTCTCATTTAAAGATTTTTCAGAATGATACGAATCACTTCAAAGTATTTCTTCATAATAAAAATGAGGACCAAATTATGGTGTGGTACAGTGTTAGTCTTGCTCTTGCGCCAGACAATCTTTACTCCGATAACCTATTAAACTGTTTTATTCTCCGCAATTTAACATCAGCTAAATGTAATCAAAATTATACAAACCGAAAGGAAATTAGTATTTTGTAATTTTTATGCCAAATTTTTTTTTCAAAAACAAGAAAATTATGACATAATTCTAATAATACGTTTCTTTCGAATTTTCCTTTTAATATGATATATTAAAATTGACACAATTTGGCATTTAATGTCTTGAAATATTTAGTTTTGTTTTTCATAGTTATGAAAATGATAAATAATAGTTGTTTTAGAAAACACTAACTTTTAACACTACAATTTTTCTTTGGCTTCCTTACAACTAAAAGTTTTATATCAGTAATGTATATTAAATTTATGTACTTTTGAGTATACGTAGAATCTTTTACCAAATGCCAAATTTTTTTTTTTTTTTTTTTTTTTTTTTTTTTTTTTAAAGTAAACATCAAGGAATCTTATTACTAAAGATATTTTTTATCATTTAGTTTAAAGCAAAATGCAATTAAACAACCGATTTGGTATTATTAAAGGATTATGATCAAAATGTGTATTATTTTCCAATTTATGGTAACAGATCAATAAAATGATACAAACATTATTTGTTTATAAAACTTTGTAGATAAAAAAAAACTTTTGTACTTACTATGTCTAAATATAAGTCAATATCATCGTATCTGTCTCGCTGTTACCTGCAAATATAAAATTTAAAATTAATTAAAGCAATTTAAATAGAACAATATATTTTAATATTAAAAAAAATATTATGCTATAAGCAAAATGTTTAATTGCTTTATTGTAAGATATCTTCTTATTTTCATTATTTAAATATAGTCATATAGTACTTCAAATTAATCAAAACAGAAAAGTGTAAAAGTATCGCCCTGTAGTGTAGGATATTTATATTTAATGCTAGTCTTATTATGGAGTCCGGTAGTGTAGGATATTTATATTTAATGCCAGTCCTATTATGGAGTCCTGTAGTGTAGGATATTTATATTTAATGCTAGTCCTATTATGGAGTCCTGTAGTGTAGGATATTTATATTTAATGCTAGTCCTATTATGGAGTCCTGTAGTGTAGGATATTTATATTTAATGCTAGTCCTATTATGGAGTCCTGTAGAGTAGGATATTTATATTTAATGCTAGTCCTATTATGGAGGACTAGTAATAAATATATCTCTGCCTAATATTGAGATCATGGAAAAACGATCATAAATAATAATAATAATAATAAATCTCTTATAAAACTTTTAAGTTAAAAAAAATTTAAGTGTTTTTCAAGAATTCAGTACATCAGAGATATTTAAATTTGTAAATTAAAAAAAATAATAATGATTAAATTATTGTGTAAGAATTCTTCAAAGACTACAAGTACAATATTGATATTTAAATTTTTAAATTGAAAAAAAGTTATATTAGTGTATAAGGAATCTTTAAGAATTACAAGTTCATCAGAAATGTTTAATTTTTTTAATTAAAAAAGTAGTAAATTAGTGTCTAAGTATTTTTCAAGAACTACAAATACATCAGAGACATTGAAAATTGTTTTGTAATATTTTCTTCATGATCTGAAACTACATTTACATCCCTCTTTAGCTTGTAAAGGTAACTAATAATTAAAGTAAAACTTTTCTGCCTGGTGGTATAATTGTAACTGTGATTTTTTCCCCTTCTTCTTATATTACTATTCCATAGTCTACAATAATATGTTCTTTCAAACTTTTATTGAGATGCATTCATTAATAAATGTCTAGACGTTTCCGAAGAAAAACACTTTGATTATAATTCAAACCTGCTTTTTGTTGAGTAGAATTTTAAAATAATGTCATATTCACTACAACAAGAATTCGCCAAAAGATTAATGTGGCAAGAGAAAAACAGAACATATTCCTTCAGAAATAGTTCTTTGCAAATAACATTGCATCTGGCATTAGATTACTCTATTGCTTAGGTTTGCTTTTCTTTAAGCTTAGTAAGGAAAGCTAAGTTGTAATTGTTTTCGCAACTAATCATGACTTCTGGGTGCTCTTTTTGCAATGCTTTCGTAATCATTTATGATGCGATGAGAATGTTTTGGGTAAGAAAGAGAAGAAAGAGAAGAGAGAAATGGCGTTCTTCATTTGCGTAATTACCATATACACAGAAAGTAATTTATGAAGTGTTGATTTAGTTTTTAATTTTGTCGATTCTTATAAATCTTTGTCCGTTAAAAACGTGGCTGTTAAGTATGCTTAAAGTAATGTCTAATGATTCGAATAAAAATGCAACATAATTTCTGAGTTATGAATGATATTTTTGCCAGGTATTATTCTCCTTTAGTTCAAAAGAACAGCAGTTAGGTATATGTTTTCAAAAATAGTTTTGAAAAATTATTGCATTTCCATTTATTCATTTTGATGAAATGGGCTGATTTTAATGAAAGTTATGGTAATCCTTAAGCAAAATACTAAGCAATTTTTTTTTATTAAATTTGTCCGTCTAAAACCTAACCGTACAAAATGAATTCAAAGAATTTTAATCAGAAATACCAAAAGATGCCTAAATATCAATCGACCAATATATAAGTAATGAAAAGGGATGGGATCAACAACAGAAGTAATTATCATTGTAACATTGAAAAAAGTATTAAATATTTAAAAACAAAGTTACTATGATAATACTAATTTGTCATATTAAACATATTTTTTTTTAATATATATATTTCAAACACTTGAAATCATTAGGATGTGAGGTTTTAATAATATAACTTAATATATC
The DNA here is from genome assembly GCA_963978545.1 of Linyphia triangularis. NCBI lineage: Eukaryota > Metazoa > Arthropoda > Arachnida > Araneae > Linyphiidae > Linyphia > Linyphia triangularis. The sequence goes on along the minus strand of OZ021727.1, from coordinate 34,434,744 downwards.
ACTAAATATTTAACAATCACAAAATATTGTTTTCAATTTCAATATTTTCTAACTAATGAATTAAGATGAGTTCCACGCAAAAATTCACAGTCAAGTAAAATTTTTAAAATGCTCGCAACTATGATATGATTACATTTATTGTAAGCTGAAATGAAATTTTCATTCTTGATAAAAAAAATCTCCCGAACACGAACGGATTAGCCCGAACACGCTGTATAGTATATAAATGAACCAGTGCTTAATTTAAACCAGCATATCAAATTTTAAAAACAAAGTATTGCCATGTAGGAAAAATATGTCTGGTATAGTCATCTCTAACTGCTCTAGTGAATATATTTTCCATAAGGTGTATTAAACATACCCTTTTAACCGATGAAAATTATATCTGAATGGGAAAAAAATTCAGTTCAAATTTTCTTCACCAGGTGGAAATATGTCACTTCAAGGACTTACATTGAACTTATCTTTATAGTCTGAATGGTATTCACCATTCTACTACCTTTAGAATTGTTCTATATCGATAATGATGGGATCCCTTTAATATTCCCCCTCTTCAAAGTCTCAGTTTTCAGATATTGACCTTTGTTTGTATGCTAATCATTACGATCAGGTCAAATTCCAACATTCTATCAGTTCTAAAAGTACCCTAGAAGTTTCAATGGTGAGTGAGTACATACCAAAATGAGCCATTTTGAGCTAGAGTATATCAGGAAATAAATGAGATAGAAAACCCGAACTGCTTTTCCTGGATAAGTTGCCTTCTGTAGAATACGAAAATAATTGCCATTTGTTCGAGTTCTCTTTCATTTGGCGTAACGAGGGGGTGGATGCATTGCAAGATGCTTCGGGAAAATTTCGGTTGTGGTGTGACATGACGAGAATTTAGTGGTGAAATACGATGCTCCCAGACATTGTGTCATATCAATAATTACGTTAAAAATAATTATTTTACCCAAATTTTGTAATTTTTATTGCGTTAAAAAGATTAATTACATATATAGTAGGGAAAAAACTGTAAAAGTCATTTATCTGAACGTAGTGATACTGATGTAATAAGACCTGCAGACTTTCGGAAAAGGTTAAAACTAATGAATTTATTCACAGTAAATGATTGGGAGTTGCGCTAAAGACAGATTTAGTAAGTGTATTTATAGCGTACAGTAATTTTTCTTCAAGTTGAAAAGTAAGTTTTCATAGTTGTAAAAACTGTTTCTTAAAATAGTAATAACTATCATGATAGCCAGTATTGTAAAAAAGTTGGTTTGAATTTAGTTTATCAATTTTGGTTTTACATTACATTTCAGGGTTAGGCCTAGAGTGAACTGTAGTACATGACACCCATGAGCTGATGGTAATGAGAAATCATCTTCAAGATGGTAAGGTGGAAACATTTCCGCCTTACATAAAAAGGCATGCTTATTTTAAGTTTGCCTTTTCTTATTGCAACCATGAACGGAGATGTCTATTAATAATAAATGGAACCGTGCTTAAATGAGATACAAGAGAGAAATAATGAGGTCGTGAGCAATTTTGTAAAATATTACTTTCATTATTATAAAAGTTAATTTTTTATAAATTTTGAATTGCATTTAAATTAAATTATTAGACTCAATATCTTTATTTCATCATTAACAGTACATTTTCGAAAGATGTAAAGTCAACTTAACACACATAAAAAAAAAATAGTATGCAAACTATTACATTTTTAAGTATGTTATGAATATTAACTATAAAAAGAATTATGACTATCATTGTTCATTTTCAGAGGAGAATAATAATAAAAATGAATTATAAAACAAACTAAACAATTATGGTTTTCCCGTTTTTCTGATTTCCTCTAATATGCATCCTTCTCATGTAAAGAAATAACTATCTTCTTGATACTACTCTATTACCAATTTCTTTTATGTCGTTTAAATCTGATATCCGACTTCAAACATTTTTTATTTATTTTTCTAACATATTAAAATTTTGAAAGTTTTCAAGACACTTATATGCCTAGAGTTGAGTATTCTATAACTTGCTTTTGAATAATTTTGTTTTCATTAGCCTCAAACCAACCGAAAAAATCTCTTTATTCAGTAATTCAAGTATGAAATTCATCTTATTTTATTAGCATTTTTGGCAGTAGAGAGCATGATATTTAATTTTCGTTCTCTCAAATTATCTTTGCAACAGTTTTATTTTTTATTTTTGCAAATTTTATAAAACTTTATGAAATTGTTATCAATAACGTTTATTTACGATAGAAACTAGATACTTCCTGAAGAGTATAATACTTGTTATACGTTTGTGAGTTATCGCCAAGTATTTCGTCTGCATATGCCCTAAATACCACTTTTCCTCAAATATATTACAGTAGCAGCAAAACAGATTTTACAGAAAGTGTTAACCATTCACTTGGAAAAGAACAATGTATATTATATTCAAACCAATTTTTATTCAAACTAGAACAAATCAAATTCAAACAAACGTAACTTTTGTAAATTAATGCACAAAGTAAATTTCCATTATAAATTAACTAATTGTTGTATATAAAAAATTATAAAATTTTGTAAAGTTTCTAAATTATGCTATTTTTTAATAACGTAACTAAACTGAGTTGACCGTGCAGTATCCGATTCTAAATATGAAATATATCGAATACAAAAGTTTAATGAATTTTATAGATAATTCTAGGCAAAATGCAATTAGATTACGATAGGTAAAATATCACTCTAAGAAATTATGAAATATTCTTTTAGATAATTAAAATTATAAAATAATTTTATTACATCATACTATTCTAACCGAATGTTCATATTAGAAATAAATATTTACTTTTATCTTTACAAGGTATATACTACACAATCCCTTAAAAGGGTAATGATTTTCAGTTTAAATTAATGCTTCTTAAGTGTGTTCATTACTTTTGTAAATGCGAGGCAGCATTTTAAGGAACAAAGATAAATTTAAGTACATTTGCTCTTTGCTGTTAAAAACATAAAGTAGAAGAGGTAATTTTTTTCTTGTAATTTATTTTCTTTTATAACCAAGCTCTTAACTCATTTAGTGCTTTTTACAGCAATTAATGCCAAGAAAATGCTCGTTAATGACTTTAATTACGGAACAAAACTTTTTTAACGCCGTTCATTAGTCTATTTCTTAGTGCAAACGTTGCACAGAGATATAAAAAAAAAAAAGATTTAAATCACCTTCTGTGCAAATTTTTTATTTTTTTTTATTTTCTTGTATTTAGGACTAGGAAAAACTCTCATTAAGATTAAATTTTGATCATTACTTTCTAAGGTGTGTTTTTAGTGAAAGTACTTAAATTCGAAAGTTGAAGTTTTATAAATAAAAGTCAATAATTTTTCTATCACATTCGAAACCGGTTTTTGTTCTCTGATCCATCATATGAATAAAGTATTTGACACATCAAAAATTTTAACTTATTTAAACCTAACTTGGTACTCTAATTCAATAAATAAGAAAATGCTGGTGATGTATGTCTATTTATCCTACACGCTGCGCTGAAAATTTTATATTTCATAAGCCTTAAACTAGTTTAACAGTCAGTTTAATAAAACTTGAATGGTATATTTCTTGCTCAACAAAAGGATAATTACAAACTTATAATGGGAGTTGCTCTTACACTGAGAAAAACAGATGATCTAAAACATGCAAAATACAGGGTGTTCACAAATTATTTGGGCAATGGAGTTCAAATAGATCTGTATAGTTCTTAATAACAAAGCATAATAAACAATTTTTTTTCGTATAGAATGACATGGTGAACATAAATTAATTGGGGAAAAGAATGGTTTATAAAACCCAGTTATTAAGAGCTATTCAGATGTATTTGAATTCCATTTACCGACTAATTTGTGGACACCCTGTATTAATAATATACCTTTTCTGTTTGTACAACACGATGAAAATCATGTTTATACGTCTGAACTGCTGAATGGGTATAAAACTTGAAAAGTATACTTGTTGTGGATTTGATGGATCCTGACACAAATTTAAATAGGTACGTATCCTTTCTGTGATAATTCCATGTGTTTTTTTTCTGTAAAATAGAATTAATAAATAGTGATTGTCAGGACAATGGTTTTCGAAATTTTATAAATTGAATATTATAAATCAACTTTAACGTTCATATGACGTTAGGTGCTCTTCAAAATTCAAGTGGCTTTATAACTCATCTATCTTTACTAACGTTATCTTACACTAACCTCTTGTATTTACACCTATGCATTTTTATTTAATAAATTTCCAGATTGCACAGTAGTATTGGACAATGTCAAAAACAGGAGTTATGGAAAATTGGCCATTTCTGACTGATACTTGAACATCGTTCTAAAATACCCAATATTTTTTTAAACTAACATGTCAAAACTATCTCAAAAATTACTTTTTGCCTTCCGTCATTTTTTATAATTAAACTATATCAATTTTACAGCTGTACCTCTACTTTTCAAAACTTCCATTATGTTTTATCCTACATTGGCCGATACTGGCCAATACCTGAAACAATGGCCGGTAGACAACGTTCCACATCCGGATTGCCCAAAGCCCAGGCCGAAAAGCCGAAATTAACTTTGTTTTCATATTTAATATTTTCAGGAAAAACTGCGAGAAATATCCCAAATGATGAGCATTGGTCTATTTACACTAATAATCTTTAAAAAATAATTGATGTCACTATAGGATTAAGAACCAATGTTAATCAGAACCTAAAATATCTTTTGATTATGCAATAGAAATAAATTATAAAATATGCAGAAAAGTTTATCTTTTAAAGTTATTATTGAAACAATTTTCTAAACCAAAATTGCTAATTTATACAATGTCTTACAAGCATCTTATTTTGTTATAATTTTATATTTATATTTAACATGTAATATATATGTAAAATTTACTTGTTTATTTTAAGTTACCTATAGGTAGTAAGGTGGTATAAAGCGTCATGGTCATCATAGGTAATCATATAAAATGTCCCACCCTAGAAAAAGTATTTTATTAGTCTTTTTACATTTTAAATTTTATTTATTATTATTATTATTATTATTATTATCTTTTTTCGTTGCTAAACAGCATTTAAATAACTTTCTTTAAAAAAAAATCTTTTTAGTAACGATGAGCAAATCAATGAAGCTCGTAGCTTTGTAAAAAACTATTCACGAGTTCATTTCAAGGTGAAAATTCAAAAGATTCTGACATTTTTTTCATGAAATTTGACAGCAAGTTGAAATTCGGAAGTGACTTTATAACTTCGTTTTCTAAAGACTCAATAAATGAAGACGTTGAAATTTATTGCTCCTTTCTATAATGTAGAGTTTGATTTAATATTCAACAGTAATTTTTCACATTTTTTTAAATGGCAGTATTCATCAATTTTGTTAATCTAAGGCAAAGTAATTTTTTTTTATCTCCATCATTCATATAAAAAATAACAGTTTTTTTTATTTAAGCATTGAATCTTTTTAGTATCAAAGAACGATACACAGATGATTAAGAGATGTTTTTTAAATTCAATTTCAATGTTTTATTTTTCAATAATAAAACTGTACACTTGTATATATTTGTATTTTTAAATTTTTCAAAATAATAAATATATATTTTTAAATTTTATCAAGAGATTTTTTTATGCAAATAGCCAAAGTTCAATTTTTTAAAGCAATATTTTTATATTCATTTTAAAATTGTTTCGTAGTGTATTTTAGAAGGCAATTTTAATAGTCAATTAAACGTGTAAACTAAGTAGGACATTTTAAAGAAAAAAATGTGTTAAATTTTTTAAACTTTCTCTTTATTTATCATCTAGTTACAACTACTTTCCTTATACTCTTTTAAATTATACAAAAGATGTATGAGTATTTTTTATATAGTTACTAAAAACTAATTTATAGAGTTATTCATACGCTAATATATATGACTATTTGTCTTAAATGATATTCTTTCAGAAATTATTCAGTTTTGAAGATAAGAAAGTAAATGTGAAAATTAAAATTAAAAATAGTTTTTGACAAAAAAAATTCTAGATTTAGGGATAAATTCAAAGAAATGCAATAGATAACTAGTTGTTTGGTAGTTTGGAAAGATTTCCAATCTGGTTTGTTTTAGATTGAATTCTTTTGAAGGATTCTGTCTCGACATAAAATTTTTATAAGAAATCGGAATTATTTATCAGATTGAAATAGGCTACATGTTTCGTATTATTTTTTTTATTATATTGAAAGAGAATATTTAAGTTTTCCGCAGTAAGCTTAATCTTAATGTTTAAGAAAGGGAATCCGAAAAGAAATTCATTCACTACATTAATGAAAAAAAAAAAAAGGAAAAAAAAAAAAAAAAAATGTGAGTGTCAAGAATACAAAGTTGTTTTTTTATATGATTTTTGCTACAAATTCTCAAATAGCCACAAATATATGAAATAGAAACATATATTATTAGCTTGTAATATAAATCTATTTATTACATATATTAGCCATATTTTTTTCAAGATTCTTTGATTGAAAAAAAAATTTAATCATCATTTCCAATATCCCAAGTAGCACAAATCCACTGGCCAATATCTCTCAACACTAGCCAATCCTGCTGTAGATCATTATAAACTATCCGTTTCTAATGATCTTGGTCAATCTCGCCCAGTTCTGAATAAACAGGAAAAAAAATTGTAAAATATACAGGAAATTTTGAAATGCTGATGTAGCATTTTTAAATTGAAATATATTTTTATAAGAAAGGACAGAGGAGGGAAATACGTTTTGTGATGGTTTTGACTTGTTTATTTTTTAAAAATTCGCGTATTTTGGAACGATGCTCAAGCTTTGGCATGGATTCTAATCTTCCCAGATCCTCTGTTTTGACCATTTGCCAATACCTCTGTGCTACCTGGGATGTAGCTATAAAAATATATATGTTTTACTAGTGGACCCATTGACAGCTTGGGAATTGATGAAAGTTCATCAAAGTTAGATATTGTATTCTGTTGCTGAAAGATATATAACTTGATTTGGAAAGCAGAACTTGAACTTGGTCGCTATGGTAATAAATCGTATCCCATACAATCACAAAGAAATGTAGTTCAATAAATTTCCTTTATTATTTCTTGATAAATTAAATGAAAATGTCGAAAAAGTTAAGTTCTTGATGGATGTATGGGATTACATAATGCATCCCCGCAGAATACCAATTTATCATCCACATAGGGTCCCTTCTCAGACAGTACCAAAATATTCTTTACAGCGAGTTTTCTATAGAGTACTAAAAAAATCAACTTCCATTTTCAAACAAATAACACGATGTGCAATTTTAAAAAAAAAAAAAAAAAAAACACCATTTGAGAACTAGAATGGAAACGCCCAAAAAAAAAAAAAATTCAGTTGAGCCGAAAAATGAAGAACACTTGCATCTGGTACTTAAGGATATGACTAAGTACCAGATTGAATTGGAACCATTGCTACTGAAGTTCGCCCTTTGAGGTTCTCCACTTTGTTTACCTTGGTCTTAAAAAAAAAAAAATTGTAATTTCTATTTCTAGTCCTCGTTTGTCAGAAGTGGAGGTCTTGGCATTTAAATTATTATGGACAACCAATATTGCAACTTCCTTTTATTTCTTTTCATAAAGTTTTCAATCATCATCAGTATTTCCTAAGCTATATTAGAAATAAAACATATCACTATTGATCATCACTTAGAAAGATCATAAGTTAACTACAAGTGAATAATCTCTTAGCGTGCTAATTGGAATTCTCATTCGTCAGAATTTTTAAGAATGTAAACCATACTTTTACGATATAATAATTGTAAATAAGATAACCAGAATAATCATTCACATTTTTAAATTGGAATAAAAATAAATATAAAAGTTTTATTCAAATGTTCAGCGTAGTACTTTACTAAATCTAGTTTACTTTGATAAACAGTAAAAATATGCCTTGACGCCGAAGCTTGCTTTTACAATACTAAACACAGAATCCAATTTCTACAGTACATATTATCTAGTAACAAAAGTCATTTATTATCATTCACAAACATTAAATTTATTCAGAACACAAAATTTATCTCTGCAAATTGCATTTATCCCAATAAAATACGTCAATCCTTGCCCTGTAATAGCAACTACATTTCCTTTTGAAATTACCTTCGCAGACAAATTCCAGATAAATCACGTCTTAAGATTACTTTCCAAGGGATGGTATCACATGAGTATTACAAAAGCGAATCACGTTTTAGTATCCGGTTCATCCCCCTTTCGGAGGTGCACCATTACCAAAAGCTGTCTCATAAATCAGTATTATACATACTGAATTCCCATTGGCTTTTGGCACCTACCGTGTTGTTGATAGAGGAGGTGGTTTTACCAATAGGAGGTGATTATTATGCAGTTAAGGATGGTGAGACTGATATGTTGTGTTTGCATGATCATGTGTGATGCCACGATATAGGAGTAAAGGATTGTTTTGGAAACTTCATTATCTCTATGCTCAGTTAGTTATATTGGTGGTAAATCTTGTTAAGGAATTTTCTTAGGGTAACGTGGTTTGGATTGTTGAAGATAGTAAATTAGGAAAAGAGGCTTTTATTAAATTTCTTTCTGGGAAAAGATTTCATCTAAAATTTTATCATAATTGGATGCCTCATGATTCTACTTAAATTGTCTTAATCAATATACGTAGTATTTGCATTTTGAAGAATCTAATAACGGAAAGCGAAAAAAAAAAACTTGATTAATTACTCGGACAATTGTTTATATCACTAATTAGTAGTATTTTGAGGAAAATTAATTACTTATTGCACATCAGTCATATTATGGCGTAATAATAAACAATTTATTAGATAAGTGTGAATATCTAATCGTATCATTCGGAATTATATCATAAGGAAATAACATACAACTTACGAGATAGACAACTTACGAGCATTAAATTATTTTTAGAGTTCAGAAAATATTATTTATTTATTTATTTATTTATTTATTTATTTATTTATTTATTTATTTATTTATTTATTTATTTATTTATTTATTTATTTATTTATTTATTTATTTATTTATTTATTTATTTATTTATTTATTTATTTATTTATTTATTTATTTATTTATTTATTTATTTATTTATTTATTTATTTATTTATTTATTTATTTATTTGAACTAACAATTTTTCATATGCAGAAAACAAAATTTTATAACACATGTTACCGCAAATACAATTTCTTTTTACTTTTTCATTCATCAGATGTATAAAATAATACAACGCTGATTCTAAAAAGGTAAAAATCTCGATGGTGTCGGTCCTTCCTTTCATTCATCCATCTTCATAAAAACTGTACCTTCTAAGTCTAAAAATACTGCACCCATATTAGAAAGATTCGAAAGGTATGTGCTGTTGGGAGTTAACTGAATTTTAACGAAATTCAGTTACTGGAAGCTCAAAGCTCAAGATTTTTGTTCCTTTTAAGCATCGTAAGAATAAAGGAGGATTTCATTGAAATTGTTAGCGTAAAAAAGGTACAATAAATAGAAATAAAACGATGAAACCGTTCAGATCCTGTTATTAGATCCTAGAATGATCTGTTATATGTTTATAACTATTTGTTTGGTTACAAAAAAAAAAATATTCTACCATCCTTACAGAAACTATGGGTATCAAACTGAGTATTGTCTGAAAATTCTGCTTTCTTGGTGTCTGGACTCAATTTAGGATAATAAAAACGTATGAAGAAGTGTCTATCTAGTGGCATTTCTCCCAAAAGTTAGCTTTCATTCTTATAATAAGTATGTTATAAATCCATGAATTGCCTTTAATTTTATAACCTTAATTACTCCTTTGAAATATTTCAAATAAAAAAATGTCTATAAGAATATTGATATTGGGTCTTAAAAGAGTTCAGACTAAAATTCAATAGGGAGATAATTCCTACAGCAGCAATTGTATTCAAAGGAAGTAAAATTTAATTATATAACAATCTAACCTAAAATTATAAAAATGAATTTTTCTCAAGATTTAAGTTCATCAAGGAAATGAATGCCAGAGAAACTAACGCAGTAGGCCATTTAAATATCATTCCAGCATAAATAATTTCACAGTTCTTAATTATTTATTTGAATAACAGTGAATAAACATTGAATAGAGCATTGTCTGATACGAATTATCGTAAATTAGGCGAGGAAAATCAAACAGAGCACACAAACTCAGCCAACTGAAACAACCGCCTACTTCCTTCACCTTAACCAAAACCAATGGAGAAACGCTATTAATACATCAAATCCTCATAATAAATCAACTCTCTAGTGACTACACCTCCGGGGTTAACCAGTGGCGCGTTCTGTCAATATCCGTTACCAGCTACTATCAATCAATACAAATCATACAGATGACAACACACTTTTATACGAAAATAATTCATTCATCTGTAACTTCTGTGAAGCAACTCTTGAATATATTTGAGAAACTATTGCAGAGGGATGTTTACGATTAGCACATACGAGTTAATTATTTATTAATGCATTGGTGACGTGGTGCCTGAACTTGTCAACTCCCTTGTGTATCAATTATATAATACGAATTTGATAGGATTGTCAAATCCCTGTAGACTGGCATAAAATATATAGTTCATGGTGACAGTCAGCAATGTATTAAGGTGAACTTTTGAAATTAAAACATTAAGAGTACGTGTATTGGTTTTAAGGTTAGGTGGATTGTTTTTAGATCTGTTTAGAGATAATTTTTTCTAAATTGCATCATCCGAGTTTCTAACTTTAAATTAATTTTTACTTATCAAACTTTTTAAACTTCAAATGTATTTTTTAAGACTAAATTTAGGACGCGATGTTTTTTTATCATTCAAGACGTGATGTTCATTTTTTAGATTAGTTTAGTTTTTATGGTTCCGGCTATCTTTTTTCGACACTATGAAGTGCTTATAATAACCAAATAAGCCTCGTAATTTTGAACAACTATAGTATTACGATGTTGAAACCTTATCACTCCAGCTCCACCACACCAACGAGAGAACATTGAGGTCACGATCTATTTAATGAGCCCCATCCCCCATTATCGTACATACCAATATTCGGCTAGGCCAAGACCGATCCTACTATCTTCTGCTATTGAGCTCGATGCCCTTAACCGCCAGGACACTGTAGCCGGATGGTTTTGAAATGTATACTTGGTGTGTTTGTCAATGTTCTATTAATAGTGGCATTAATTAACTGTTTAATCGTTTATTTTTCTAAATATTACAATCTTAAAATTCACTCATTTTTTTAATTTTTGTTCTTTAATAACTTTAATGCTTACAATACAGCAACACAGCGGGTTTGGTCATCATTATAAAAAACTACTTTGATCTCATTGATCTAATATAAGGGGATGCTTAAACAAAATCTTCCTTCTCTGGTTAATATTCCAAGCAAAAGAGCAAATTCTACACACACGTGCAATATCAAAAATGAAAGTTCTCTTCAAGTCATTCATTCTAAATTTACAATAACAACTTTGCATTTGTCACATTAAACATCATCCATGACATCATCAATACACGTTTCAAAAAATAAAAGTTAGTTTAGTATTTGGTACAACGAAGTAAAATTTTGAATAAGGCAATTGAAGAACGAAACTCATCAATTGGCTTAAATCGATAAGTTAAATTTTGAATAAAAACTCAAAAATTAATTTCAGTAGATAAAATACATTTCAATTCCAGTTTGTACATATTTAGTAACACCATAATTGAAAAGATTACTTATGATCTATCTGAATGCCTAGATATTCCCCGTCTAGAATTAATGAAGCGGACTTAAACTTTCCGATCATTAACGTGAGTAAGCCGCACATACTTAGTGGTCAGTACTTGTCTCCAGGGTCATTAATGTCCTTTACTATCATTAGTCACCGTTATTGGATTTTAATACCACTCTATATGTTCCTTGTTAATGACTTACGATCTGTGGATAAAACTATAGCTTTCGTGTTGTTAATATTGAGCTGGTTTTAAGTTGCACGGATATAAAATAAGTTGCTTAGCTGAATAGGATAAGAGAGATTTGGATGTTAAACATCAGAAGAAAATATTTAAGAATATGTAAATTGTAAATGATAATGTGTAACGTAACAAATTTTTGGAATTATTGGATTTCGGTGATCGAAAATAGGCTTGTAAATTTCTAAAAGTAATTAGGAAACCTTCACTATTTTATTACATAAGGCGAATAGCATTGACTGTCGCTTATAATAAAACTTGTTCATTTCATTTTTCTTTTTTATATTTTACTTTAAGTTTCTTTAATTACCGATGGATTTAAATACTTTCTACAACAAACTAACCTCTGACTGGTTCATTCACAAAATATTTGATTTAAAAGTATTATAAGATAGACAATATCCTTATAAGAACATTACTTGAAACGAGAACATAGTCTCATTTCAATGTCTAAATTTTAGAAGTTTATTTTTTTTCAAAGAATGTTTTGCTACATACATTTAAAATAAGTACTACAAACTGCTTTAGAGGCAAATAAAAACTCGGGCAGTAAAAAAGGTTACAGATCACTAACAGCGATCTACATCAAGTTATATAGCAATCGATTTTTTTTTATCTGATTGCCAGATGGAACGGTTTGCACAACACAATCACATTACTCTTTTCCTGCAGATTCCGATTAAACCACCGGAATTCATTTTCCCAAGAAACTCTTTCAATTCCACTTCCAACAACAGAAGAAAATAAAAAAAAAACCTCAAGAGGTTATTTATATTCAAAGCTCGTGTTCCCTCCGCCTTTGAGAAAAGAAACCCACCAAAGACTTAACGATGAACAATTATTTAAACTTGAATGTTACAGTAACGCCAAGGAAATAAATGAAGATCTTTTTATCTCTTTTGTAGGGTGGTGCTTCACCCAAGGGTGTCCCATTCCTCCAGAGAAAGGATCTTCTTCTCAAGATGGATGGTACTTCCGATGTTGCGGTTCATTTAAATCAGATTTGCATGACGAAATTAAGAAATCCCCTAACACTTTTAAGAGAGTTTGACTGTCGCTGGAGGACATATTAGGCCTTCCTAAATGACTTGAAACTTCTTTCGGGTGATTTATACCTGTGTCTTTAAGATTAAAATGTCTTTTTGAGGAGGAGGTGGTTTCAGTTTCAGTTTCTTTTTTTTAAGTTGTTTGATTTGATGAGAAATTGTTAGTTTTGTTGGATTTTTATCCATTTCCTTTTTTTAGGGCGAAGCAGGTTTTCCATTTTATGTGAATTTGAACAAGCCTGAAATTGTAATGAGGGTACTTTCTGCATTTATCTTATAGTAAAAGTAATTGAATCTATGAAATACAGGTTGTTTAAATTGAGGTATAGAGTTTTAGTGAGGGAGACAACACAAAGGAATAGCATAAGAATGTCGTCTAAATGTGATATTTAGTGGAGTTTCCCAACACTGTTGGATCATTTTAACGTCGCAATACTAATAACAATTTAAAATGGTTATTTAACAAATTTTTCTTAAAAACTGTAATATTATACCGAATAATTATTTTTCTATACTCATTGACATATAATTTTCATCTCTTAGAGTATCACTAGCAAATTAAAGAGGCTTTCCAAAACCTACTCAAACACATATTTACGAGCAATACATTTTAATTTTGTAGCATTAAAAATACTGTGAAATATACCGTGAAGATTACGTTTTGAAAAGTAATAATTAATATTATTTTTAAAGAAATTAGTACTATTATTATTATTATTATTATTATTATTGCTTTTATTTATAATTTCATTATTCCTTTTGCATAAAAACTGAATCAAACTATCTCCAAGCAAGCTTAAAAATTTTTCACAACGCAAGACTTAACTCTGAACTTTTGTAGAAAAAAAAATAATCCAAAGTCAAATAGCATAAATGATGAAACAAAATTTTAATTTTGATTTGATTTTATAAATATTTTTAAGTGAAGTACTATAAAATAAATGAACTAAACTCTTTTTCTTTAGTAACTGGTACGTACATAACAGAGATCATATAAATAATTACATTCAACTGCAACTTTTTATATGCTGAAGTACTTGTAAAAACAAGAACAATTATTGTTCTCTACAAATGTACAGATCAAACACAGATCTACAAACGTACAGATCAAAAATCTAGCTTTTGGTAGAGGAATTCCTTCATTGCAACGTATAAAACAGAAACGACGTTTTTAAACAAAATTTTCTTGTTTTACTATCAGAAAATACTCAACGGTCTTAGGAGAATTCGGTTTAAATATTAACCACGTTTAGAAAGCAGAAATCACAAAAACGGTACATAGAGGCTAATAATTTTGTTTAGAAATGCATTTCGAATATTGCAAAGTTGAACAACGCACAATATTTCTGCAAAAGTATCTGCTGTAAAATGTAGTTTGAACTTCTAAAAAATATTCAATTCCCGATGATGTTGCCATTACCCTTCTTTCAAAACTATCAATGCGTCATAAACACACAGAGTGGATTACCCACAATTTAAAAACACAATTTGCACTAAACAAATTAATCACACAATTAAAAAAAATCCTAATAAAAATAACACAGTACGAACAAAATAACAATCTTGTAAAACTAAGCTATAGAGTAGTGAAGTGTCACGAGTATAAACATATATTCTCATCAAATCTTGTCAAGTAAATAGATTGTAGACCATCGCCTTCAAACTTCCAGCAATTTCTAAGGGAACCCCATTAGAATGCATACCTCGGCGGCAGCTTGAGTCGTGTGTTTTAATTAAATGAATCGGAACCGTCTTAACGGAATGCACGCAGAACGTCTTCATGGCTCCCCTTTTCGATTACGGAAATACGAACGGAATTTCAAACACGAGGAATTTGTAGTTATTTGCATCGCAATTAACTCGAAAGGTGCTTCTCAAAAAGAGTTTTTAATCAGAGGATAAAGTGTTATTTCTCGAACTGAATTAGAATAATTCTCTTGATACTTTTTTTTTTTTAAAAAACAATCAAGCGAGAAAGATGTTACTTTTTATATAAAAGCTCATTATCTTGATATAGATATACTGGAGAGGGAATTTTGACAGCTAGAAAGTCGTAATTGGTGATTTAAGTTTAAAAATTTATATTTAGAAAAAAATTTAGTTCAATTAATAACAGTTTAAATAGTTTTATGATTACATATCGAAAATTGTGTTGTTAAGGTATTAAAAGACCTCACTCTGCTCTAAGCTATACGGTTAATAATATGGCTCTGAACTTTTGATTGCGACAATAAGCTATTCATTTTCTTCTTCTTCTTTATGCTGAAAACTCCTTTAATTTAGCCACTGGTTTAAATCTCTAAAGCAAACTATCATCTAATTGGTGTGCAAAATAAATAAACAATATTAAAATACAATAAGGTGATTAAAAACCTTAATAAAAATAAATATGAATAGATAAATAAAGATAAATTCTTCAATTGCAGTATTCAATTCTAGAGAATTTTCTTCAAGAGCTGCTACAGTATTTTATGAACAACCTTCTTGTACTTAGTTAAGAAAAGTTATTTGAGTTTTGTTAAAAATAAAACTTGTTTATCTATATGGTTATCTTCACCAAAAGTTTTTTCGATAAACTACTCGAAACTTTTGTTTCGAGTTTCCACAAAAAGTACTTCAGATAAATCTATTTAGATTAAGAATCTTTTTTAGAATAGTGTATATTTATATTCATTATCTTCATTTCAATCGCTTTAGTTACTATGTTATGGCTTTTTGAACTCAAGTGATGTATTTAAATGAGTATATTTTATGTTTATTCGTAACGAACTCATGGCGTTTATGCGGCAGAATGCAATTAAAACCAATGGTTCCATATCTTTATTTCCATTCCTTCAGTAAGAACAATGAAGATAAGGTTTACCCAAGTGTTTGCTAAGGAAACGAAAACCAATTTTGATATAATAGATAAAAAATCTTTTTCTTCTTTTTGAAAAAAATGTGGGTGTGTATTTCGTGCAGAAGTGAGAAAGCTTTACTTTTAATTACTTAAGAAAGGCGATATTTTTTCAAATATATTCGATATCCATGATTGCTCTAAAGACTTCAATTTTTATAAAGAACCCTAATGTGTTCCGTAATTTAAGTAATCAGTTTAAGATTTAGAACTTAGATGTCGAGTAAAACATTTCAAATAAAAAGTAAAAAATGACTGTTTAACTTTAGAAATGGAAATAATTCTATTTTAATTCTGGTAAAAAAATTAACCTTGACTCTCAAATATTATTTTAGGGAAAAAATTATCGATAAAAAATTAACTAGTGCAAATACGGAATTTTTCAGAACATCTTTAGAGAATCTTGTTTAAAAAATGAAAACTAATATGTAGATTGATATATTTGTTATATTATGTTTAACTCAAAAAAACTTCTTTGTTCAACTATTAAAAAAAAAAAAAAAAAAAAAAAAACTTAAATGTTTCTAATATTGCTAGCTATTACTGTAGGAGAAAAATCATTATAAATTTAAAACATTTGCAATATGTATGAATATGCTATTTTTTTCTTACAAGAAAAGAGTTGAGAATATTTTTGAAATCAAACGGAAAATACTTCCTTTGGGATTTCTTTTTTGTGGAGTCAAAAAACATTTGAAATACTCTGTTACAATTATGTTTCTTTCTACATAACAATATAAATAAAATTGAGTAAAAATGTTCTCGAATGATTGAACATATTTTCTGTAAATACTTAGACCAAATAAGAAACTATTTCCAAAACTAAATAAAAATTCGAGATCCAAAGAACATTTAATATAGATGTTCTAGAAATATTTTTGAACATTTTAGTATGCCGCCATATTTTTCGCATTATTTTATGATTTCAGTATTAAACCTATTTTAGTAGTTGGATGGATTCAAACTGTAAGTGTGAAGGGACTTATGTGAAAACTGTGACATCAAAATCAAGCTTATTAATATAACATGGGTATTAAATTATTGTGCATAGAAATGTAAAAATGTGTGATAAACAAGTTTTACATATCAAGTAATAGAAACTAGTGGGTAGAGCGTTACAAAATTATTACATACATTCAGGGGGAGGGGGGGGGGGTTATGTTGGATACATTTTAGATCTGAATTACTTTTAGAAAATCAGTACATATTTTTCTTTCTTAAGTCTTCAGATAAGAAAATTCCAAATTTTTACTAGTTACTTTATAAATTTAGATGTAGTCTTTGCTTGAATGTTTTCTTATGTATATTAACTAACAACAACAAAAATAACATCAGAACATAACAATTAAAGTAATCCGGCTAAGAACCGATATCTTCGTAAATTCATGTTCGATATAAACGGATTAGACTTAAAGTTCTGGTAACTTCCTTGGGTAACTAGCGGTAATTATATCAAAAGCGGATTGATATTTAAAAGCTTTAGATTTATGTTCCTAGGATAAAACAAGTAACGTTCCTATAGAGAGAAAATACTGGAATATATTTAATTAAAACAAAGCGCTCCTCCGTGATTAATAACGAGTTTTGGAGGGTGCGTTGTGACAAATTAATTTAAGAGCTTCCCTTCAAATCTTCGCATGAGTAATACATTATCGCCCATTTGGGAGCAATAAAGTATTTCCAATCTGCATAATAAAATAGCATCGGTCAAATATTTCTCTATTTAAATATTAGAAACCTTTTTAGCATTATTTGTTATTTTAGCAGCATTAAACAGAGAAATAGATACTAATGTATGCATTTTATGTTATACTAATTATTCATTGAAAAATAATTGGGAAGTTTTATACAAGTTTGATGATTTATTATTAAAATTTGTCAAAAAAAATTTAAAACTTGGTTGTTAAAAAAGAAAGCTAACGTTATGTATAATTAATGATTTTGTTTGCTTATAACTTTGATTTAAAAGTGAAAGCTTAGATGGTTTTTAATTATATAAAGTTATTTGAAGAGTAAAATGAAATATCAAAGTAACGGGACTTTTAAAAAATCGAGAATTCATAAACATTTAAAAGCAGGAAGATGTGGTTCTACAATGTTTAGAAAAAATCTGATTTTTTTATCTTTTTATCTTTTTTCACACTTAAATCTTTTTACTGAAACACTGAATCTTTTATCTTTCACACTTAATGTAACTATATAAAATATATTTAAATCGTATTTCCAATAAACAATTGATTCTTTTGAACAAGAGATGGATTTGTATCTGTGAGATACTATCCAATGTTATTTTAGTGAATTGAGGCTACTGTTATTAATATTTTATTTAAAGCTCAATCAGTTGAAAACGGACTATTTTTTTTACTGTGGGTTAGACAAAAAAAATCGATTTTTCCTATACATTTTCGCAACACCGCACCTTTTTGCATCCAAATGCTTAGATAATCAATTTCTCAAATGTTCTGTTACTTTCTATCATCTTAAGGGAATTCGAAGTTCTAAATGTAATGATAAAACAATAAATACTGTAAAATGGCGACCCTTCTTTCTTTTCATACAATTGGATATGGTACGAAAAATTAAAGTAGATTATCAATATATAAAAGACAACTTATACAATTCTTAATAAAACCCATTTATGAGTTAAAAGGGTTTAATTTATGATCTTGGGTAAAATATATTGAAGTAAAATAACCTACGTCTTCTCAGAAGGCGTTTTTAAAGTTCCATAAAAAAAAATTCTTTTTATATTTCATATTTAATGTTACTATATAAAATATATTTAAATCGTATTTTCAATAAAACAAAAGTACAATAAATAAAACAAAAGTAAAAAAAAAAGGTTCGCAACATAAATGAAAAAAAAAAATGTTTCATCTCTAGTTTTTCAGTTATTTCAATTTCTGTTGTCAGATTATTTTTTAAAATTTAAAGATTACCCCGAGTTAATTATAAATAAAGTTCAACATTCAAAACGTTGTTGAAAAATAACTACTTGTCAGAATGACCAGAAATTCGACCTGAATATAAGTAAAAAAAAGGAAAATGGTGTGACATAAAAATTTATTTCTGGCTATTTTTTCGTATGGCATAGAACTTTAACCTTCTCCACATACATTAAGTTCAAATTTCCGATAATTCTGACCATCGTTTTTACGGCTTTTTGAAAGTTTAACTTTAATTATAATCACCCCGTTGATTTATCGTTGGACATATTTTCAGAAAATAGTACATTTAATTTTTTTTTAATACTGTTGAGGAAAACAATGCTTTCCACAAGTCTTTCCAAGTATTTTTAATAATGGAATTCTTTCTCTATGTTATTCAACAGAGGGACTATAATTAAAGTCAAACTTTCAGAAATATGATCAAAATGACCTGAATATATTCGGCGAAGGGGATAATATTATAGCATAATGTATATTTAGCTGTTGAAATATTGTGAAGCAAAACAATGTCTTCTACAAGTCTCTCACTCTATTTTCAATAACCGAATTTCCAAACAAAGCTGTAAATATGAAAAGTACGATATTTAATTTTAACACGGAAGTTTGATTCAGTTCAGATAAAAAAAAAACTGATAGCGTTTATCGATTTACCTTAAAATAATTATTATTCCTAAAGTGAAAAGTGTGGTTGGAATTTGATTTATAGAATGAAGTTTCTAATTTAAGAAGTGTTTGCAGTGACTAAGCTAAGATACTATTCAACACTTGAAACAATCTAAGAGGAAACGGAACTTGAGGTTCTTACTGAGAAGGGTGCAGCTTGCGTTAAAGAGTTTGCCTCAGTTACATGCTCTGGGATATTGGAAGGAAGAGCTGATGAAGTGTCTTTGTTCATCGATTTCTCTATTATCACCAATTATCCCAAATTAGCGGCGACTCCCGCCAATAAATTGATGGACGACCAAATAGGCAATGGGAAGCTTTGTTTCTAAGCTCATCCTTTTCTGTTGGACAAGCTAAGGGCTTGCAAAGGTGCTGTTGAGGAAGGTTGCGTTTAGAAGTAGGTTGATCTGACTCTATTTAGATTTAAGATATTTAATGATGACTAGGTTACAATATTTACAAAGGGAGGAATGACACGCACGTCTGTTTTCTAAGATGATCGTGGGCAGTCATATGGTTAATTACTATGCAGGGTTTGAACTCTGATGTAAATATCAGGTGCACATAGCGTGGTAGAACAGTGTCGCCTGCTTGAGATGCGCACGTGATCGAAGAGTAAAATCGGATTCCCTGCAGGCTTATTATATAACCTGGAATTTACCAACTTATGACTTTTTTCCTATGACTTTCCGATTATATGATTGTTTGCCTATAACTCCCTGACTTAGGCCATATGTGAGATAGACGATGAATTCCTGACTTTTGAATACTATTATTTCCTGACTTAAGACTGAAGGCTTTTTGCATATATAAAAGTAATAAAGGTAATATATCTAATGGAGAGCCTGCCTTGCTTTTACAAAAAGGGGTATTGCGTTCAAGAACTATACCTCCTTTTGAACATGGAAATTAGTTCAATACAGATATTTTTTTTATAAAGAAATAATTAATATACACTATTACTTATAGACTTATGGCATAAATACATTGCTTATGATTTTCGCATCCTCTTTCATTCCAGTTATAAAATTAAAGAAGAGACTGGTTTAAAAAATTGCACAACATATTAATTAGTAAACTAAGCTATAAGGGTAAAATGACTAAGGAAAGTCTGGCCGCTAGTTTGCGTGCGATTGAAAGATGATTACCTTCAATGTGCGTGCTCTAAAGCAATATATTTTGAACACTTTATTAGACATTAAGCATTAAATACTCCTCAAACTCCCGTCCTTATAAAGTTATATATAACTAACAAAAAAAATGCAGTATTATTTTACGACAAAATCTTCATTATTTTCATAAATCACAACCATTGCTTCTTAGGTTCGGGCCTTATTTCTCCTTAGTGGTATGAAATGCACTCAATTGACTGCTTAAACATAATTGCAGTCATCTTGAAGAAAAATGGGAATGTTTACAAAATGGAGGAATATTTATTAAGGTACTCACAGTCTAAATCTAACATAGCTTTAGTTGAATAATATATAATGTAATTCCAAAATACACTGTTTATACCAATAATAATGGTACTGCTTACACCAAACACTGTAATTCCAAAATACACTATAAATACAATAGTTTTTTTTAACTATTAAACTGTGCAAGAACTATTAGTTAGGTTCACTTCGGCATGAGCTAGTGAGTAGTAATGTAATAAATTATAAATCTTTTTGAATTAACCAAAAAATACACGCACACAAAATCCACTCAGTAATTATACATCTGTCATTAAACCGTGCAATATAACTTAGCAGAAAAATAGTTAACCTGCATTATAATTATGAAGGCAGGAATGTTTGAATATTTTTTTCAAATGTCGAAAAGCTCTACCCCCCCCCCCCCCCTCGCCTCGTCTCCGTTTTTTTTTAATTAAGTAAAAGTGGGAGAAATCAAAAAATTAAAAAAAAATAAAAAAAAATCTATTAATCACTCTTGGTACAAATCCTTCTGTTGTCCATGAATGACTCTTTTAATGTATTTAAATTGGAGGGGAAACACGTTTTTCTTTCTTTTACGGAAGCTCATGTCCCCAACGGATCTTTTCACAAAGCTAAATAAGTACAACACTCGGCTTTTTGAATGACAATTCCTTACCATGATCACAACACTTTTTTTAACAATAAAAAAAATAAAAAAATAAAAAATAAAAAAACAGCACGTTGCAGAAAGCCGTCACAATTCCAGTCAGATAGTTTAGGTTGCTGGCACGGTCTAGAATAGAATTCCAGTCACCACGTTCCAGTGACTTCCAGTCAACTTACGAGATTGCATACCAACAATAGGAATATGTAAATTTCTTAAGCTGTCATTTATTCAAGTTATCTTCTTTAACGCATCATTGAATGGATTTAAATTCTTTTAGGTTATTAATTACTTTTTTTATTTTAAAAGATTTGATTTAAAATGTATTATTCTCTCACTGTATACATATGCTGTATGAAAATGCATTAAAATTTAAATTCATAAACAACTCACGGTTTGGGGATGTCGTATGATACAATTCAATACATAGCTTAAGGAACTAAAATTATATTTTCTCTTAAATTATCTGGATTTGAATGGCATTTGAATTCCAAATATAAGTTACTACTAGAACGCATTTTTCGAAAAACGAAACTGTAATTATCGTTTGTTCATTGCCATAGCAAGAGACATATGGCGTTAATATTATTTATTTAATAAGCAGACGCATTAGGATTATTAAATCAAAATATTTAATCATGCGTGAAAATATACCCAATATTATGGCAGAAAAAAGTTATCAATAGTAATGAGAGGTTTTAACGATGTCATGTTGAAGTCGGTTGAAATTTGGTTATATAACTCCAGGACAAACATTTAATTTGAAGGAAATAACAAGAAAAAGCAGGAAAATATTTGAATTTTTAAACGAGCTTTTCTACACACACACAAAAAGTCAAAGTGTAAAAAGTTACCCTGGCATGAAGCAAAAACAATTTAATAAATAAACTTTATTTAATAAAAATAACAAATCAACTTACTTTTGATTGACGATAAACAAGTCCTCACATAATACGAAACCGTTCACAAATCAATCAATCTTCTAAAACACTAGACAAAGAATTTAATCAAACCACTTTACTGTCATTCGACGAAATTGGGATTTCGCGTTCCCTATAGAAACATATGACGCGGAGAAAGATATGTAGAGCTGAGAAGAGATGTCTGGATGCTGCTGCTCTCAGTTCAGGCGACAGAATGATCGTTTTCATCGGGGATCGTCTGCTAAGGGGGGGAGGAGGAAAGTGAGAAAGACGAGGGATGGCGCTTTCTGCAAAATATGTCTTTTTATAGAGGTGTCAAATAACATTTTATTTAATTATGCTGAATGATCTGAAGTATATTTAACAAAATTATATTGATATATCTCGATTAATGATTAGGCCACTAATGTATAAGAAACATTTTACAATTTTTATAACTGTTTATCAACTATACAAATTAAATTACTATTGCCAAAATATATTTCAATTATATAAACAAATTAAACTTCAAAAAAGCACTAGTACTCGCAAACATTCTCAGTCTTGTTCCATTATCTGGTATGAAGTAAGGCAATCAATTCAACACATAACACGTGTTAACCAATACCACATATATACTATCTATATTTACCACTTCACTGAGTGCGATATGTAATATACTATTCTTTAAAGTGTACAATTTAATTATTTTCAATTACTCTATATATATAGGTAGGGTAATAAAAATACTCATTCGGTCAAAAAAAAAATTATATATATATATATATATATATATATATATATATATATATATATATATATATATATATGCCTAATCTGATCTGCGGAGGGCTGATTTACCTATTTGCATCATCCGATCGAGCTAAAATTTGTCTGATAGATTCGTTGTCTGAGAATGCATTCTATCAAGTTTTAAGGTCCATCACTTAAATGCCACTTTTACACACGCTTCTATGGTTGCTTCCAAGGACTAATCATCCACTCGAGCTGAAACAGCAGATAGAATGCAATGTCATTGACAACGAGTCCAACTAGTTTTGAAGATTTAAAAAAAAAAAAAAAAAAGATCCATTGCACGGTTGGTTTTCTTCGTAGTGGTCAAACGGTATGAAAATTAGATCTGAACGCAAAATCGCTTAAATAAGTTGCAAATGCACGCAAGATTTAGCAATGCATATAAATTATTTACATTAAAAAAAATGCTTTTATGAGTTACTTTCCATACTTGTTTCTTTCTGTAACCGGATGATATACAGTATGTAATCAAGTTCAATCGATGTCCACAAATGCATTATATTCTTTGATATTCTGTAGTTCATGAATTCGTGTAGTTCAAAATAATCTTTAAACGCAGTATTTAACTTATTCCCGTAAGAAGAAATGGATTACTTTAGGCACAGCAGAGCTGAAGGGAACCCCATTGACGATTAATGCTGTTATTTAATATTGGTTTATTCACAATATTAATATTATTAATAGGTTTTAAAAATATTTTATATTTAATGACGTTGATCAAATGCTTTGAACTATTAATAGTCATACAATAATTCTATTTTTTTTATAATTATATTATGACAAAGAAGAGACTTTCAGAAGAATTTGAGGGCCTCCAAAATTCGAAGTCCCTTAGCCTAGGCCTTATGGGAAACAAGGCCCTGAACATAGTGTTATCCGATGAACTGAGTGGCCATGCACTTATGCTGCCACGTCTAAAACATCTGTTCTAACTGACACCCTAAAAGTTCTCACAACTATCTCCAATTCTTTTCAACACATTTCCGAAGTTTCTATGAAAGTTTTGGAGAATTACTCATTGCTCTTCGTCCCATGTAGGTTCATTTTGAACATCTTTTGAAATTTCTTTTGCATTTACTGATTTTCTTGAGCACTTCTTAACAATTTGCGTGTTACTAAGGTGACGTCATTTTTTATTAAATTTTTATTTTCTTTCTTGCTTACAGCTGCAAAGTGCGTAATGATGCATTTACATTTTTTGTTTAAATAGAGTATAAAAGTTTCGCAATAAAATTGTTCGAATATCATCAATCAACCGGACTTAATATTTTCGATTTATATCGCTATTTGATATCGAAGATATTTTTTATTCATGCATCCTGCTATTAAAACGCTATACAATGAAATTTGATACCATTTTTATGAAGAAAAATATTACTGTACTTGGATAAAGATATTTTATTAAACACCTATTGTAAAAATATCCTTAAATGTATCTGGTGTAGAAGAAATGTGAAACACTTCATTTGCAGTGCGTTAGGTTGTTATAATTTGATAAGAGTGTTGTATAGAAAACAGCTTGTGAAATTTTTTATTATCTATTGGATTTTGATGTTTTACCATCAGTGATCAGTACAGAAAAATAGTCTGTCCAATGTATCAGGAAATATATATTCTTCACATTTTACTTTTTGTTCTGTGCTGTACAGTTCAGTATTATAAAGGTATGATAATACTAAGGAGTTCTGTGATGTAATTATTTCGTCATCGTTTTATTCTATCAGTTAGAATAAAACGTTCAGAAGTTATTCCACTCTATTAGAATAAAGTTCAGAAGTTATTACACTCTATTTTTAATGTGTACATGTAGAGAGGTTTTAGACTGTCGTACTAGGAGAATTATGCAAATTATATATTTATTTCCAAGTCACTGCTATTTATTTTTAATATAGTTGTATTTCATTACCATTCATAGATTAATGTATTGCATATATTTATATATTTGGAATTTAAAAACTGTATCCAGTCTTAAAAGCAATTGAACGTTTTGTGATGTTTCACTCACCTTTAGCTCATTTTTAATCGCGCATTTTATAAAACATCACTTTCAAATTTACATAAACATGGCTTTCTCAATGAATAATTTATTTTCATTACTTACACATATTGAGATAAATATTAAAATATGTCGATAGTTTGAGGCATTTATACAATACCATAAATTCATCACGTAAGATATCAATATTTATGCTATCACGTGGTAAAGATGACATACGGAGCACTCAATTGTGGATTTTAATTAGTATTTCTAGATAAACAAAAATTGATGAATTATATATACCAATTTAAAACCCAAGTTCTCCTCTTGTGACGAATAATTTATTTACAGTGTGTACCTGTGCTATTTGTTTGAAAATCAAAGTTAAAAAAATCAAAATAATTCTCAAATTTTGGGAAGTTATAATAGTATACATTAAATAACAGCACTGCAAAAGAGAAAATAAAATGTAAGCACGTTGAGGAAATCTAAGTAAACTGATATATCTATCAGCAATAAAATACAATGTCTGACTGTGTTGAACTTCAAAAAAAGTAATTCATCTAAGCATTCTTAAATGTCATGAGGCGCACGGACCTACTATTTCAATTACTTTTCAGATAAAAAAAGGGAGGGGGAGGGAGGCTTTGATATATCTAAAGCTCTGCACTAGGCTCCTTCAATAAAGAAAAAGCTTCTGTGAGACATCTACAAATGTTTAATATTTTTTAACCAATACTTTATATTATTTTTAATCATTTGAAAATAATCAGTAATTGATATTAAAAAAATATTATTGAAAAAAGAATCAGTTACTGACTTTAATGCAAATCACTCAATGATAATATGACACATTTTCCCAAATTTTATTGAATTGAGTAATTTGCATTCTGTTTTCATTTTATATTTCGTTATAGTATTCTAAGGGAATATTTTACTAAAACATTTCAATTTTCAATGTTATATTTCTTCTAGTCTCATAAATAGTTAAAGCATTTTTATATAGTTTTAAATCATCATACATTTCTTTTTAAAATAAGAATTTGCACGATAGAATGCTTAATGAATTTATATTTGAATAGCTGTGGTCCAATACTTACTAATATTTTCCAATTATTTTGAATCATTGGAGTTACCAGTTATCACCACTCCATATGAAGCATTTATAATTAAGCATACATCAAGTATTAAACACAGTATTAAACCCAAATTACTGACAATATTATATACATAATCTTTCCTATTTTGCATATGCACATGCTAAGTGAATATAAGAACTGCTAACTTCAAAGAGATATAAAAATATAATTTGTTTTTACATACCATATTCATTACAAATACACACAAAAACCCCAGAATGATCACATCTTTTTTCCCCTTTCTATTAATTTTTATCTCACATTGAAAAAAATCTAAATTTTGTAATATTAATTGGATTAATTCAACGTGTATACCATGTGCTCTGTTCTAGAAAAACATAATTAGCTCATCCAAAAAATATTCTTATAATGACAGTTCCCAAAAGAATTTGAAACGAAAACATTCTTGTTATTTCATTTTCTTAGAAACGATCGAACTGAGGAAAAAGTGACAATCCGCAGTTCCCTATAATTTTATTACTAGAAGTATGAAAAAACTGCTGCAAAACCCTCCAAGATAAATGGGTTTGAGGATGCAAAAAGAACGGGTGCTTTAAATCTTTCTTAATTTGAATTCTTCTGGTAGTGAGTTATTTAAATCCATTTCAAAAGAACTTGGAGTGAAACAAAAAAGGGTGACAAAATTTAAAACTAGCAGAGGAATGCTTTGGCCATTTGTGTTCGGAGTTTAATATAGTTTTTTCTTCTGAAGAAGAATATCTAGTTTGAATTTGATTTGTTAAAATACAAAATTTTATTCAAGTTTGATAAAATTATTTTAACACTCACTTTGTGAAAAATACGACGCAAATGTCATTTCTAGAAATGAAATAAAATGATTATTTTTTTTTTCCGACAGTCGATTTTTTTTATTAAAATAACTTCCATTAAAGCCAAGTAACTTATTTAAGATTTTACTTTCAAACATAAACTAATACAATGAGATTTAAAAATATTTTAGGAGCGTAAAAATAATGGAATATTGTGCTTAAGCTAACTTCTAATGCTTTTAAATATAACAATATGTTATAAAAGTAAGCTAAAGGTTTAAGCCATTTCTAATTATAATATAATAATGCCATAATTAAGACCGAATTATATTTTAAATTATATCTAGAAGGAAAAGTTATGGTGAGTCTATGTGAAAAAGTTGGTATCAATATTAGAAATAGATGATGTTAAACATCATTAATGACCAGTTATGTTCATTAATGCTGAGTTTTTTTATTGTATTTCACTGAGCTGAATTTTCAACAATGTGGCAATGGAGGTAACAAACAAGAAACACATAAATCACAATATATCTTTGATCACCATAAGAAAAAATACGCAAGAAGAAAAGACAAAGTTTTTGTTTAGTTTAAAAAATTTCATTTTAAAATTCAATTTAATTCTTTCTTTTTTTTATTCACTTTATCGAGTAATTCTTTTATTTTTAGATGAACTAAAGACATCTATACTTAACAAGTAAATCTAAAACTAAATTATTTGGATCATTTATATCTCAACAAAGTTGATACGCTATATTCCTACCAATACTAAACAATATGTATTCCATGTAGCTGTTCAATTGAGAAATGAATTAACTTATTCACACTACTTTTTTTTACTATGATTGAAATAACTTTGTTTGTTCATATATGGCTCAATCTGCGGTCTATAAAATAAAAACAAAGACGCAATTAACTCTGTAGAATGAAAGTACCAATGGTGGACTAGTATTTTAGTGCCTCAAATAAAAAAGCTATATGCAGTGTGTTAATTGAGGATTAGAAATGGAAAACGCCCTATGTCCAAAAAATAAAAATTTTAATATATAAATGAACTAAGTACCAAAAAAGTTGAATTTTTTTTTTGTTATGATTGTTAGCAATGGCTATGATGTGGTACAAACGAAAAACAACATTGCCAACTACCAATTTTCTTGAACATTTGAATGTTGAAATTTATTGTTAGTTGTTATGGAACTTGGACGGTTATCCCTAGCTTGTACTCGGTCACAAATTTCCTTTGAGCTCTTATTATTTGAGCTGTTATTATTCGAGATGTTATTACATGAGTTATGATCAGGCTGTTATTACTCGAATAGTAGGAATAGATCGATACACGCTCAGAAAAGTTGTATTTCGGGATTGTAACCGAAAAATGGGCAACAACAATAAGAGGGTGCATGTTAGAAAAAAATGCCATGTCCTGCATTCAACCGCCAAATTTTAATTGAATCTCCACAACTGTTCAAAAGTTATCAAGGTTTATTTTCATATAACTATATAATTGCCACCCAGTAACTTACTGTAATTGGAAAATCAGTCGTATTTCACTTCCTGCAGCGAATCAGCTGATCATTAATTGCGTCTTTAAATATACTCACACGACTAATTTATTTTATATTAGTTGAGTAAATATCTGATCAACCCAAAATAATTCGTTAAGAAAGCTGGTGGTGATACCATATATATTTAACCTAATAAATTAGCTCTAAGTTTTTAAATATAACTAAATTAAATAATTACACTTCGGATTTTGGGCTTGCCTGTGTGGTTTAAAGAAGAAATAACTTCCAATTTCGTTATACATCCAATATATAGTTTTTTCGATATAAAAATAAGTTTTATTTATGCTAATAATAATTATATGCATTTCATTTGAGATCTTTCTTCAATATATATTTTAAGAATATATCCTACACATTTAGTAATTAATTGCTATGGTTTAAACATTTGGATAATATTTTATGGTTCGATATTTTAAAATTATACTTGATCCAAAAAATTAGTATAAATTAACTCTGAGAGTGATTAATTTGAAAACAATTGCCAAAAAATGAGGCATGGAAGAAAATTCCACCCGGAAGAAGGCAAGTTTCCACCCGGGGCTGTCGCGCCACTGAAGAAGAAGAAGTGTAAAATATTGTACGTATCTATTGCACAAATTCGAAATTTGGTTTGGAAACAATTTACAATTATTATTATTATTATAAGTTTATGATTAAGAATTTATATATTTCAACCTTACTAATATTTTATTCACAACGCCCTTTGTAAATGCCAACATATTCAGAAATACAGTCAAACCCCGTTAACACGAACATCAAATCCGAATTTCGTTTAAAACCATTTTCATCAAATTAAGACAAATTTATACTACTAGCGATACGGGATTTAATACAGCTGGTTTTAATTCACGACTTCATTTTTGCCAATCCGAATCATTTTCCTTGCAGGTTTAAATTTATATAAAGCAAAATTCGTTTCAATCTTTTCTCAATTTTTTTAAAATAGTTGATAGAATGCTGCAGACGATTCCATACTTGGCCAAAATTTTTGCTGTTTTAAAAAGAATTTATCCCGAATTTCATTTTAAATTTTCTGCATCTTTTCTATTGATAACGGTTTCTACTTCCGACTCATTTTGACAAGATTCAATATTCGATATAGATTCAATATTCAAATACGATTGAGTTGATTTTCTATACTTACTGCTGGATACACGAAGGGCACATGATATCACAAAACCAGTTTACGGAGCGATGCCATCTAAATTCGCTCTGAAATCAGTTCATTTCACTGCAATTTTCTTGAATTTGATCACTCGGGTATTCCTGTTTCATAGATAAAGAATAGAAGAATATTACACCTTAAAAATTTCGTCTCAAATAATATTAACTTCATTGACAAAATTATTTAAAGAGCACATTTTTTTCCTCTTAAGTAGAATTTCATATTATTCTATTTAGTGTTAAACGAATAAAGTCACGTTAAGTTGAAGATTCGTTGTAAAGAAAACTCATATAGTTCGCTTTAAATTAAATTTAGTGTTAAGAGATTTCGCTTTAACCGAGTTTGACTGTAATCATTTATATCTCTAAAGAAAACAATATGCATGGAATAACCTTCATGTGATAATCCTTGTTTTATTTAAACTTTTATGTTACTACTTTATAATAACTAAAAATTTTACTATTAATAAACGAAGGTGTTTTAATTTAAGTATGTATAAAACAAAATAAATAAATATGGCTTACACCATCTCATGTAGCAAGTGTGTCTGAATCAAGAAACAAACTGTCGTCATGGTAACCAAATTTATTAGTCTAAAAGAGACAAAGAAAGAGGAAGAGAGAGACATCAACTCAGTTCCCTCTAGATAAGTAAAATATGAAGTGCCAAAACGAACGTTAGTCTTTTTATAGACCTTCAGGGCGACACATGCACAAAAGATATGGCGTCACCTGTAAACCAGTCTAAACTGGATTAAACTGGATAAGTAAGCCAAATCTATGGAAAATCTCAAGAAAAGTCGGATTAATACCGATAGCACTAAGAAAGGCTTATATAATATAAAAAGTAAAGGACTTATGGAAAATATATTACTAACATCAAGGCATAGACATATTGTAATTAATTTGCTTAAGTCGTTTGAAAATAGGAATCCTTCACAAGTTGTTATTATTTCTATAATATTATGAAACTAGCGAATTTTTTAATTTGCTAAAAATGCATCTAATAAAAAATCTTTTAAAATAACTGCCAATTTCAGAAGTTCAATTCATCTTCCTGCTTTTACGAGATGAATCAAATTGCTTTCAACCACCGAAACTGAAAATCTGATACAATAGTAGCTCATTATTTCAACCCTCCCTACTAAAAATAAAGTTCCTCAAAGAATTGAATTAAAAATATTTATTCGCAGATGCATTTTTTTTCCCTACACAACGTCTTCGTTTTTAATGAATACTTTCACAAAACTGAAACTCGGAAAAAAATTAAGTTTGTGAAAAATAAAAAAAATAATAAATAATAAAAAAGTCTTCCATCTTGCAATCAATAATTATTATTTTTACTGGCTAAGCAGGATGAGAATGAAAATCAAAGCCGATGATAACGTTCTTTCATTTTTTAAATTTTCGTGTAGAGAATTCGATGGTGCTTCCAAAAAAAAAAAAAAAAAAAAATTAACTTACTTTTGATTTCTGAGAAAAACGTACACTAATTAGGTTCTTTATTTGAATTTTTTTGGCATCTTTGTAAAAAAAAAAAATCATTGAAGTCCCTGGACATGCTCGTAAAAAGGATCCTGAAGAGAGCTAATTAATTCCAGAAATTAAATTTCTGCATTAAATCCGTTCCGTCAAATTGTGCTACACTTTAATTTTTTAATTGCCTTTTACAATTCTGGTGGCAAATTGAAATGTTTATTCATTTTACTTAAGAGTTTCTCAAGCCTTTTAAGTTTCCTGATTTGTTATCAACGCTCTTTGTGGCATCTTTTGATTTCTAAAAATAACTAGTACTTAGTGGAAAAAAATTACAAGGAACACTCTTTTATTTTGTCAAAAGATATTAAAGATGGATTTATTTTATTGCTGTAAATTTGTCAAAATATCTTAATTCTAATAATAATAATCTCATTTATAGATACTTATAAAACATTATTTCGTATTTAAAAATAAAATTACGACTAGGGTGAATGCACAAAATAAGAGTAACCTAAGATTTGAGAATTTTTATTTCTGGAAACAGTCAACCACTATTCGATTTGATCCACTGATTTAACTTTTAAGATATTTTGTTATTTTTTGAGGATTTTATGCAATATCTACTTATATATGATGGATGAGATTGAACACGTAATGCAACATAGATATAAATTTCAACTTCCACTTCATACTTTCAAAGTTAATACAAGTTGCTCGTTGAGAAAGAGAAATTTGTTTCGTTAGCATAATCTAGCCTAGCGGAGTGGTGTGACTTATTGTCCCTCCTCCTTGTTCGCTACCATAAAACCCCATGACATCTTATTGTTGAACATCTTTCTCTTTGATATTGCATTCTACACATTTCGCTTGACAAATTGTGATAAAAAATGTGGTTGAAAACTACAATACCTAGAAGTGCCATTCTTTCATATAAAGCAAGCTGTTTATTTCTGACAGTGTTAGTTGCAGGCTTTCACGAATGTAATTTCGGGGTAAGGATAGCAACAAACACATAGAAAACACGCAAAAAGTATACACCATAAACTGACAAAAAAAAAAAAAAAAACACACTCACATACATTAAAATTGCATGAAACAATAGTGGTTTTGACCTCAAAACAAGTTATCCATACTTTAAATAAAATTGGATTAAAAAAATTACCCAAATGGAGAGGTTTACACAAAACTGTACCAGAACCATATGTGCATAAAAAAATAATAAAAAAAAAATAATAATAATAATTAATAATAAAAAAAAATTAAAAAAAAAAAGAAAGAAAAAAAAAAGAAGAAAAAAAAGATTGAGCTACATTTTTTTTATGCCCACTACAGATACTTTTGGAATAAGATCGTTTGCTTCTCAGAAAACTAGGAACATTTTTATGTACTTGATAGTTAGTACTATAAAACGACAGTTGGCGCATGTATAAAAAAATTGCTGTTTCACAAAATTACTCCACTAAATACTAAAACCTCCCGTTTGATAGTGTACATATAAATATTGACAATTCAAGTTAACCTCGAATACTAGGATTAACATTTCAACTACAGTCTCAGATTAGATTAACGACTTATTGAATATCTAGCTGTTTCTGAAATATCAATTCTCAGAGAGAGAAGGAAAAACAAGGATTTCGAATGTGTCGAGAATTTGGTTGCAGAGAGAATTCCAAATTCCCTATCCTAAAACTCATATCACCCTCATTTAATTAATACCTGAGAATAGATCATTTTAAAAATATTCTCCTTAGAAACATAATGACAGGATAGACAAATTAGCTAACATCTTCCTGTATAGAATCCCCACTTCAATAAGGCACTTAAAAGCGGGTGCTTTCTTTAAAGGTTTTTTTAGAGTTTCGTTTCCTTAGTTGATTGATGAATGATAATTTTAAAAAAGTTTATAGGAATTAACATGCCATAAAATAATGATTCCTTTGCTGTAAATTTCCTTTTTTTATTTATATTATTTCCCCCCGAACTTTAATTGAAACTGACTATATGCTTTTAATAGTTGTTTTGAAATTTATACCTTATTCTTATAGAATGACGTATAAAATTTCATAAGCTCAGATTTAAATCCAGTGACAGAAAATATCTTAAAGTTTAAAATAAATAGTTCTCTGAAAATATAAAATATCAATGGAAAAAATAAATTCCACAAATTTTAATATAATACACAAATACGAGTATATTTTCACGTACTAAAAGTCAGTTCTAAAAGAGGTATCCATAAAAGAGCACATGTCCTATACTTTATTCTTTGAATGGTAGAATTGAATTCCCAAAACAAGATTTTAATTCCTTTTCATTAATCTTTTATCCTTTGTACTTTGACATAAGGATAATTAAAAAAAAAGTTGTAGTTGAAGAATCTAGAAAATGGAATTCAAACTATTTCCAACTTCTTGCTTTCATTTTCTTTATCTATTAAGATCTAGTTGTCTGAGATATTTCTAATCTTCAGTTGTCATTCACAAGACAGAAAGATAATTGAAATCTCTTTTTTATGTGTGTTGTGGAATCTCTAAAAAGTACAAGCCTCGTTTCGTATATTTGGGCACTTTACTTGTTTTTAAAATAAAAATATAAAATTTTATAGATAATTCCAACTAAAACGAAATTAATTAACTTCAAAGGATTTAATGTTTTGAATGTAAAACACAAAAATCCAGATTTAAATTACTTTTGTTTTGAAGGAATAAAATTTTCAATCGAATTTTTACTTTAACTTTATGTGTTATAAAATAAAATGTGTGCTATTTTGAAAATAAAATTAATGTATGGTAGTACGAAATCTCAACTAGAGTAAGATGTTGAAGTGTCATGAAACCTCATTTTCAAATTCTGTTTCGAAAGACTATAAATTTAAAAGAAAGACCAGGAAGTCTTATGATAGCAAATTTAGATATTGCTTTTAGCACCATTTCACGGCTATGCAAATTTTTATTTCTCTCATACTCTTATAATCCTCCCAAACTCTTGCAACTCTCACTGTCATGTAACTCCCTTCAAAGACCATGACAATTGCTGTCCAATTCCTGGTGGCCACAAATTATCATGTAAATGGGGTCTAAATAGAGTGGTATAACGCTAAATCCACTGCAAATTGAAATGTTTTAAAATAACACACAAAAGTGACATTGGATTCAGACACCAATTGGAGTCCCAATTTAAGACATGGATTTTAGTGCATACATAAATTTTAGACAGAAGTGAAGCATGGTCAACAGAGAGTAGTAGCATTATAGCTTATATCAGTGTAGTAGAATTTCAAACCTAACTGTTTCAAATCTTTGCTAGTGACCCAACCCATTCAGACATTTCAATGGTCTGAAAATACTCCCAATATTAAAAATCACAGGTATCTCAGATTATTATTATTATTATTATTATTATTATTATTATTATTATTATTATTATTATTATTATTATTATTATTATTATTATTATTATTATTATTATTATTATTATTATTATTATTATTATCATTATTATCATTATTATCATTATTATCATTATTATTATTATTATCATTATTATCATTATTATCATTATTATCATTATTATTATTATTATTATTATTATTATTATTATTATTATTATTATTCGTAGTAGTTATATATTGGTGTGCCGATCTATTGAAACTCAATTGCCACAATAATTTATGATCACCATGAATAATGGTACAAAGTTAATAACCATGATGAATGCTTTGCTCGTTAGTATCTAAATTACATTAGTTTTATAATACGGACATGATTAAATCTATATTGTTAGTTTGAAGACCTTTTCCACACACACATTCACATTATGCCTTTGTTGTATTCCAAATAAAACACGAAAGGTTTCGACTAATTTCCTTTGACAACTATTGTAACTCTCCACTTTTCATGCATAACCTTTCAATGTTGAAATTTTAAAGACGCATTTAAGGCAATCGAGCCCATTTTCATAAGAAAATCTGTTTGATCATATATTCCACTACCAGTTGCTTAAATCCGGTAATCACCAAGCAATCCACTTCCAAGTAACCCAATAATAGCGAATTTACTTCCTATAAACTTTTTTTCCGGAGCCCATAACCCCTCCCACAAGCCTTTAATTAATCGTCCGGCGGTGTTTCCGGAAAGATTAAAAATCCAATTTTTACCCACCAGCTCGGAAAGAATACTTTAACTTAACCCTCAAACTACATTAAAACTCGATCAAGGATATGGAAGGATGGTAAAAAATAAAAAAAGAAGAGTCCGATGCAGGCCTACTTTGTTCTGTACGGAACTTGGCAATAATCGATAGCTACAGAAGATTGCCCAAGTTGTTGCCATTCTCATCGGAGAAGATTCAGTGGGTGTGGCTGTTGGGTCATTATCTGGATATAAATATTGAAGAAGCTTCTTTTCCTTAATGAGCTCTGAACGAGGGGTAAATAATGGAAGAAAAAGATCCGAGTGTTTGTCTTGAAAGGAACTGCACAATCTGCTCTGGAGGGCATGTATGAATTATTAACCGCCTATCTGCTGCTCGTTATTCTTATTTTTGTCACTTGACTTTGTTAATTCTGCTTCTCTTATGACCAAATATGATCGATATGAATTGTCGACGTTAATTATAGGATTTGTTCGCACTGTTTTCTACCACTGGAGTGTTTTTGAAAAATGGGTCATGTTACTTGGCGCTGCACAGAATTCAATTAGAGTACACGCAAATAACAGAAATGTATTCATTTAACCAAAAATACGTCAGTTTTATTCATTATTTTTGAATAACTAAAGATAACATCTCCACCATATATCTATGATGAAAATATAGTTACTTGTTATTTTAGCTAATAAAAGCTCAGTGGCGTACAAGTCGTCTGGAAGCCCAGAAAATTTCAACCGTTTGGCACAGATGTGTTTTGGCACCGGCATGGGCTCTTTATTTCAGAAGAGAGAAAACATGTAAAACCTAAAGAGAAAAAAAACATTATTAATAAAATAATTTTTTTCAGCAAACCATAAATAATGTTTTTGAATAAATTTACTCGACACTTTTCCTTTTGTCACAATAGGACTATCTTTTAGTCGGGCCTATTTGCGTGAAACCTGTCAATTCCCAGACATCCTTAACCCTTTTTGTTTGATAACTATTATGTTTCTTCTTTACAATAAGGCAGTTTTAGATAAAAGTTGACAAACTTGCTCTTAAAGCTATAGTTTTTTTATCCATTTAAGTATGGTATAGGCGCCAGAGAGTACTGATATAAAGACTTCGTTTTTAAATCCTTTATATTAACTTTGATTTTGTGGGTGGGTGTCGTCATCCAATCTGACTGAAATTTAACAGGTAGATTCGTTGTCCGTAAGTTTATAATATATTAAGTTTTGAGGACTATCACTGTCACTAAAAGGCCACTTTTACATACGCTTATATTATCGTTTCTGAATATGAATGGATGTACTACTTTCCACCATCTGATCGTACTGAAACTTTTCTGGTGTACTCGTTCTCGATGACAATGCTTTCTACCAATCTTTCAAAGGCCATTTTTACTCACGTTTCTATTGCCTTACGTCAGACTCATTAACTTTCACTCAGGTTCTATTATACATGTACCAAGCTTAATTCAAACATGTTCAATTTGATAATATATTATTCCCTTATTGAGGTTGACGAGTCAAAATCTTCGGAGGGCTAGTTAGCCAATCCACCTGAATCTTAGCAAATAGGCTCTTTTTGGATGTCAATGTATTCAATCAAGTTTTGGGGCAAAAAAAAAGTTAGCAAATAGTTTTATTTGTTGTTTTTTCTGCAAATCTCTTGTTCTTAGCGATCAAATACTATGAAAATCGATGCTGAAAGTTAAACTTAAGTTGTGGACATCCTGAATATTGAAATGGGCTATACATTTTGTATAATAATAAATTTTGAGAAGTGCGCATCAATTCTTTCTTTAGTCTGTTCTATCCAAAAATCGAAGCCAAACTCCTCCATCAGAGGCAACACACACGCCAAGCATGTGAAACAACTCCTGTTCGTTACCAAGCTTTGTCACTCTTGCAAGGAAATTAATAGACACAATGAGGATTGTTTGATCAATTGTAAGAAGTTATCATTTCGAAGCTTTTCTTATTCAATACTCAAAACCAAAAAGTGCCTTTAAAATATCCTTTCATAAGCCATTTATATTAAATATTTTAAGAATTCCACTAAATGGAATAGTTAGTAAATATATATATATATATATATATATATATATATATATTGACGTCATCTATATCTATTTATGACGTCATATTATTTTATTTTTGACTTCACTCTCCCAAAACTCGAGAAATTCGATTGACTGTAATACTTTCTCATGTGTATTTATGCATAGACCAATTAATTTTAATTTAAAAACAAAAATTAACTCATAAAAACAAAGTTTTCCATATAAATCATTTTTATTCATTGTCCTCTTTTGGTGACCATTGAAGCTTATTTTAGTGATTTTGAGGTTAGATCGAATTTTCATAATGTCTGACCAAGAAAAAAACAATTCCATACCATTGACTAACTTTTTACCCCAAAGCTCAATAGAATCTATTGTTATCCACAGCTACTTTGTCTTCCAAGTTTTAACTCACATGCATGAAGGCATGTGTTTGATTAGGCCTTCTGAAGATTTTTTACCGTGGCAGTTTTTAATATGAGGGATTTTATAAAAATGCCACAAGAAAAGAATTTCAGCAATAATCGGATTATAAAACTCCTTTCAGATATATAGTTAAATGGATGTTAGTTAATTCTTAACTACCATGAAATATATTTCTTTTAATTAATTTTCAGAACGAAAAGAAAAGCGAATAGTTCTGAAAATAGAGGGGCTGTACTAATCTTCCAAACACAATGTATTGCATAAATTTCACGATCCTAGAGCTTAAAATCCATCTTTAAAGTCTTAAAAATTATCAAGTAGCCATCCTGTCCATAACAACTTTACTACCTAAGAACAATCTCCTATTGACCACAATCTTACACCAATTTATATTATAACAGAAATTAAACCCAGAAATTCCTAAACAATTTAACCCCATAAAGGGTGTTTGGGAATGAAGACACAAAAGTTGAGTTGTGCGATGCAAAACTCCTCTTTCAAGTTCTAGTAGGTGGCTCCGTGCCAGCTATCAGGGTTCGTTCGCTCCCCGCTCATTAACCTCAAAATCCTTCCATTCGGCAAAAGCCAAAAAGAAAATTCTTCTACAAGGTTCATCGCATCGATTTGATGCTGAGAATGATTCTGTTTAGGGGATTTTGGTCAGTGTTTTTTTCAATATTTTTTTATTGCGTGTGGAGAGGGTTTCGTTTTTATGTAAAAAGAATCGTATCAATAACTCAGTTTCAAATTGTAGACTTTGTGGCTCCTAAAATTAGTTTTGTATCGTGACTTGTCCGTTTTATAAGAAAGATGTCTCTTTTTCTGTTCAGTTTCGGAATTCATCTCATTCGTTTAGTTTTCTAATATGTCTAATATTGATAATTTGAAGATTTATTTTAGTTTTTGGTTTCGATATTAATGTATTAAGAAGCTTCTACGAAAGCTCTTGTTAGTCTGTCTTTATGGTAATTCGTCCATCTGTCAGGCCATTCGTCTGTCTTTCTGAAATAAACATGACCAACTGGCCAGTTACAGAACATTGGGGAAGGGCATGGAATATTACTTTGTCGACAGAAATCAAGGCAACTCCTTTATTCAAGAACTAAATAATTATTATCAGTTTTAGTTTAATTAATATTTATTTAATTATAAGTTAATATTTGTTTTGTAATTATTTGTAAATAATAACGTTAATTTTTTTTAATTAGTTTTAGTTATTGTTTATGTAATTTTTTATTAAATGTTATTTAAATGTAATTAATATTAAATTAATCTCATTTTAAATAGTGCTTAGCTTTTCAGTAATGTTCCCCTCCATTTTAGAATTTCGTTACATTTTAATCAATATTCTTTCCTTTGTATTAATTATTTTAAAGATGAAGTAAATTTTATTAGGTTTTAAACTTTTATTTAAAGTTTGATTTTTTAAGTACATTTTTTTCACTCGCATAAAATTCTCTACGATTCCTAATTTTTATTTTCCTATTCCCATAAAATTATTTTCAACTCCTACAATTTATTCTAATAAAATAGGCCATGCTCCTAAAATAAGTCAGTGTTTTCAAGCTATCATCATCCAATTGTATAACAAGCAATATATTTTCAATAATATCCATTTTCTTCAATGTTAGTCTCAATATTATTCATCATTGAGTTTGTATAAACCACATTAGGTATGTTGAATCTCCAATCGGATCTCATGGAAACAACCATTAAAATCTTGAAATACTCTAAAGCTTGCTTGATGAAACTTCTCATCTTCACTGGATGTCCATTGTCACCTGCCAATTTTGTTATTGTCAAAGAGAAAACCTTTCTCGGAAAAATTCTTGAAAACGACGAAAAATATACACTTTGTTTTATTAGTGAAACATCTCTTTTTCTTATATTCACAGCATATAATAATTCGTTTTTGACTGATGGGAAAATAACATTTCTAAAATTAACCATGGAATTGCATTGGTATTATTACAAAATTATTAAAAAAGTTTAAACATTTTGTGCATTTTTTAATAATTTACAACTTGACAATAGAAGTTATAAGTTACTAAAAATGTACAAAACATCTAGACATAATTTTTAATTAACTCCTAAGCATAACCAGCCATTTAAACGAATTTGTGATATTAGTACCATGTAGTAGTCTATTAATGCTTATTCTAAAGTTTAGAGTTCATTCTAATAATCGGACTCATTTAGCAGAGAGCGTATTTTTGATCAAGATGTGTACTATTGGAATGATATCGACCTAATTCCCAAATGCTTAATCCTAACCTATTCTTATGAGTAATTTCATTTTTGGTCCTACTTGTTGCCACTGACAGAACTTTCAACAGCAGAACCAGTTCTCAGTGGGAAAATTATCCTATTTAATAATGAATTCCTGTTTCATCTACGATATGAAATATAAAATAGCAATTTCGTTATCATATGACATATTAGTAGATTACATCAATTATTAAAAAATACACAAACCAATTTCAGTATTCTTGCACATTTATTTAGCTATATTTCGAATGCCTGTTTATTTCTCTCCTCCACTCCTCCCCACACCGAAATATTAGCTATTTACCCGTAAAATAACTGATTAGGCAAATCTATATGCAAAAATAGTACGTAGAAACCTTATATAATTATATGTGTAGTTGAACTCATTTCTGGAAAAAATGGGTTTTTGAAAAGTCTATCAAGCTAAAGTTAAATTATTTTTATTGCAAGTGAAATTTAACATTAAAATAACAATTAAAGTTAGTATGTTTGAATTGAACAAATGTATACTTTAACGTAATGACAAGTTAAAATGGGTAAAACCGCTATCAAAGGCAAATTACAATACTTGGTTGCATAGTTTCAATTGGGTACTTAATCGAAATTGACATTTGTCTGTTGAGACGTTAGTACCAACAACAGTGGTTTAATAGGGTTAGAGTTAGGCGACATTTCTGAGTATTTGAAGAGTATTTGGGAACGAGGAAGAGGGGGGGGGGGGTAAAAAACTTAATTATCTATTTATAGTTAATAATTAACTTATATTTAATACATTTCAGTTTATTGGTAGTGCATATCTAAGTTACCATTTGGAAAAATGTTGACTTCATTTTGTAAGCTTTATTTTTTTCTGTATACGTTAAACTTATTTTTCTGTCTAAAGACGAAATTGCCTACCTGTTTCTATTGATCAAGTATTGTTTTTTGTCTTACCATACTTCTTACCCCTATAGGATATGTTGCTTGTGGTGTCCATTACAGAAGGTTTTTGTTTCCTCAAATCAAATTTTATCAAATTGAGATCAAATTTCGAGACCAACACGAATAACCTTTCTTTATTTGATGATAAGTTTATTTCAAGGTTTAAATAAATTAAATATATATATTTCATACGATTTCATTTTCCCACGATTTCAAAACGAAATCCTCCTTGTTTTGTTAAATGTTTAGTTTGTAACACAATATTCCCATATCTACAAGAAGTATTTTTTTATCTGTTATATTTTTCCTTTTAATGCCTATTTCATCCCTTTTCAATAACTATCCTAATAGCAAGAAAACTTACTCACTCTAACACTCATTCATAAACCAATATGCTTGTTTCAAATGCAACATGTTGCCAAGTACCTAAAAGTAGTACTGAAAAAATAAATAAAAATAAGTCAGGAAATAAACTCAACAGGGGGGGGGGGGGACTCCACTTCTCTCTCCTGACCTCATAAAGAGGTCAGTTATCCACAACCTTCGACTGACGTCATGACTGCTCCCTGCTCCGCACATCGCCTTATTTTAATGAACTGTAACATGGGATCGAAATTTGCAGTTGCTCGAGGCAACCAGTTTTTTAAAAGAACATCTGAAACAAACATTTTAAATAAAACTAATCAATTGGATTTCCAGAACTTGATCCATTTAACTTATCCTAGGTGAAAAACCGGTAATTTCACGTGATCCGTCAATCACGTGAAATTAAAAGCTCTGTATTTTAAGTGAGAAGAATATTTACAGACATAAAAATCTACATCTACATTTTGCATCCTTTTCCTTTCTTATCGTTGACTGAACGTTTATTCTCTGTAATATTGAAAAATTTGAAGACAACAAATGTTATTTGAGGACAACCAAGATCACTTTAGTGGTTGCCCTTAAGACAACCATAAAAAATCATAAGATTCGACCCCTGGTGGGAACACCACTCAATTCAATATTATATTGCAGTAGAGCGTTTCGAGTGCATTACCATAAAAAAAACTATTGTAGGACATCCGGAAGGATAATTTATATTAATAAATATTAATAAATGCAGCTACATTGATGCTTTGCAAATCAATTAAATGTTACTCCCCGAACTTTGTCTTTTCAGCATTTCACGTACCCAAACCATTTGCCCACCAATAAAGTTTCTTCAAGCGAATCCAACCGCGATATATCAATGTCTTTTGATGTCCTCACTTCATCAGCATTTTAATAATGATAAATCCATTAGTCTCTCCATCTGTGCCCAGTCCTCCAGTTGTTATCATTCCTTTTGATGATTCGCTTCCTCAGAAACAGGACGAAATAAAAGCATTCCTCATCAAATAGGAAGTCCAGGTTTCGTCTTGGCCTTTGTGAGGCTACCCAAATAAAAAAGGAAATGGTAGTTCAGTTAGGAGAAAGTGGCATCACAGAAGAAAAAAGACTATGCCGAAATTCGCCATCATCATTGAAAAGACTTTGGATGGTATCCAAATAATAAGGAGGCTTTCCTGAGTATAGCCATGATACCTTGCCGTGTTAAGGTCTTTGATAGTCTCAGGAAATTCCGCTAGTTTGTGAGATATGAAGGGAATTTCCGCGATGTAATTTCTCCCATTTGTTTCTTCGCTTTTATTTTATTTCCTAATATTTCTTGTTGGTTCCACATCGATGCAGTTGACCCACCTTTATATTAACGACGATTATTCTATCGTCTCATAAGAAAAGCATTGAAGACGAAATAATAAAAATTCACTTTATACAATAAAAAAATTAAGATTTTATCTATGCAATTTTATTTTATAATTATATTTTAAAAGTTCTCATTAATATCTTATTAAATTAAGCTTGAAATCATAAACAATTAGCTAAGGATCTAAGATATCGGCCTAACTTGGAATGCAAAATATATACATTTTAACATCCAAGCATTTGTTGCAGTCTTGTATTAAAATTTACAATTTTATATAAAAGTACGTATTATTAAACACGATTATATTATCGATTATTTTTTCCGTAACAAAGAAAACTTCAATTATTAGAAATCTCAAATCACGTTTTAACTTTGACAACAACTTTTTATACTTGAATAGATTTAAATCCCATTCTTATTCATCTTTAAAGAGACCCTCCACTCTTAAATTTAATATTTTTCTCTTAAAAAAATTCCTAAATGTTATTTTTGCTTTCAAAACAGAATATGCTCTCTTTGAAATGTAAAACTTCAACCCATTGAATTGACTAACTTAAAGTATTTATTTAATTTTTTCGTAGATTTAGCGCAAAACTTTTATATGAATTTTTAAATTATATTTTCATATCAAGTTTTAATCGTAACTTCATCACTAAATTAAAAAATTTAAATTTTTTAGTTTATAATTTGATGAAAAAAATGATTTCTTAATTTATTTCGATATGTTAAAATGAAATAAATTGTTTTAGATAACATTATTTTTGCATTTGTTGAGAAAAATCGACAATGCATAAAACTTATATATAATTGCTAGGATACATATCTCTTGATACATAAATAAATCTTGGTTCGTGACTATTCAATATTTTATTGAATGTTTAGTTTACCTTCTGTTTTATTTAGATATGATTAAGGAGATTTCTAAAGTTTTTAGGAAGTTTGAAGTTTTCTTTTTAAAGTTTCCTATAAAACAAACATACTAAGATTATTGAATTTGTTTTATCGATGTTTTTATTTTCATAGTGTATATACAATTTAAATTTGAACTTGGGAAAACAGATTTCTTAACAATACTTTTGTTTAATA
The DNA here is from genome assembly GCA_963978545.1 of Linyphia triangularis. Taxonomy (NCBI): domain Eukaryota; kingdom Metazoa; phylum Arthropoda; class Arachnida; order Araneae; family Linyphiidae; genus Linyphia; species Linyphia triangularis. The sequence goes on along the minus strand of OZ021727.1, from coordinate 34,390,699 downwards.
ATTATTCCTTTTTGAAACGTTTCTTAAAATTATTTTACTCATGAAATACAGTAACTTTTTTTTTCTTTCAAAAGGTATTAAATTTCAAATATTTAATTTTTGTTTATCTTATTATATAATAATTAAAAATATTATTATTTGAGAGCAGTATTTTTCTGCTTTTGTTAGTATAACCATTAAAATTATTTAAACACTTCTTTTTTAAAAAATATTTCTTGAAAGCTAGTTCTAGTTTTTTAAGTTTATATATAAAGAAAATACTAGTTGTCAATTTCTTGATTTGGTTTTGTTCTCCTAAACTGTTGTTCTCAGATTTTGCAAAAACATTTAAACTTTAAAAAAATAAAAAATATTTAAATATTTAAAAAAAAAAATCAGCTTCATACCACATAAAGTATTCCACATTTAATACAATAATTAGTGACACTACCTATTTAACAAGACTAATTTTTTATGAACATATACTGTTGACAATTAATCAATATGTATTATTATAAACATTTATTAAAATATGGATTTGATAATAATAAATATTATTTAATTACCAAAACCTGGTTTTGGCCACAGTTGATAAAAAATGTTTAAAACTGTTTATATATGCAAAATTTTAACACTAACCTGTAAAATGTAACTCAAGACATTTTATTTGCACTATTTGTGTCACAAGTTCCATTTTCTAATAAAAAAATAATAATTAAAAAAAAAAAAAAACTACTGAGCAGATATACGTTTTGCTTTTTCAATACAATTTTTATTTTATATTTCTTTGTAATTGATGTAATTGTAGAGTAGTTTTCTCTAAGGTCATGCATTTTATTTAAATTAGGCTGGATAGGCCATTTACGTTTTACTATCACTAATAAAATTCAATCCACATTTGTTCATTTTACTCAAAATAATGTTTGGTATGCCAAGTTTTCAATTATTTATACACTTATTATTTTTTCTTTTGAAGAAGTTCTAACTACGCATTTTTTCAATTTAATCATGTATTTTTTGCAAAAGTAAAAGTTTTCTGAAGTAAAAAGATTTCGCAAGCAAAAGATTTCGAAATATGCAGTTGGACGCGTGTCCTCTGTGAAAATATAAATATATATCGTTTCGAATCGAAATAAGCAAAGTTTACTCTAATTTTATAAGACGCCTTTGAAGTTAGTTGAGTTTACGTCACAAAAATTTACTCTTGGGTGATTCTTTTCTTAGGTGACTTTCTTGTCTTTGTCAACTTTAATCTTCTAAGTCTTTTCACTCTCTCAAGATTTTTTCGAATATAATGAAAAGTTGCCAAGTTTGTTTGAAGGAGAATTTATGGCTTGGAATTAAAATATGTGTTGTAATGACTTTACATTAAACCTACAAGTTCAACAAATTTCACAAATTCAAAGAAGAACTTATAACATATTCCCAAAATCATAGAAGAATTCACTTAAAAAATTTTGTTTTTAAAATCTCATGCTTAAAAGTTTTAGTTTGCAAAATGACACACTGAAAAGTTTAGTTTGCTGAATATCACTTTAGACCCATGCATCAATAGAGTGTTCTATTAGTACTCTAACTGATAAATGACGACGATATGTGAGTGGAGTTCAGTGGAAAAAATGAATTTTGTAGAGAACAGAACACTTCTCTCTCAAAACTGAAATGCCACAGAACTCACAACCTTCTTATCCGTAATTTTTAAATTAGTTCGTTAGATAGTTAAATTTTAAATAAATATTTAGTATTGTTACTTTTATAAGATAATGGCACCAAAATCTTCATCGTCATAGTGTTTCCTTATAAAATAACACTTTCCATCGTATGTTCGGTATTTGAAGTTTTCAATTTTCTGCACTGAGTATTGACTCGACGGCAGCCTTTGAGATGAGAAAAATTTAATATTACTAGAAGAAAGAAAATATACCGTTTAGTAATTATAAGAATTCCAGCCCCCTCTCCCCCCCCCCCCCATCTCCCCAACTGGGCTGTTACTCCACTGAGTTTAGTTTAATTATAAGAATTCACTTATTATGATTATATGAGAAAACTAAAATAATTTTTTTGCAATAAAATATTTTCACTAATCTCAATAAAACGATACCTTCTTCATAAATAGGCAATCAGTAATCGATATTTTATATTGTCGTGATGGTAGTTTTACGTATTGAAGAATGAATGTTATAGTATAGTTTTTTAAGAGTTAAATTTAGTTAAAGTTTCGAATAATTAACATTTTGTTTAAACGTAAAATATTATTAAAAAAATAAAAGATCCTAGAAGTCAAATTTAATTGTTTAGTTAATGTTATTGCTTGTTTTTAATTCTATGGGCATACATGTTACTTTATTCTAATTTATTTAAAATAAATAAACGGAAGATTGCATTTATTTTGAGCATTGAATACTAATAGAGTGAACCTTTATTCATTATGTGGCAACTACTTGTAAAACCTTCATAAAATCAGTTCAAATTTCATTCAATACAAAATCCTGTAATTCAAATTGTAAAGGTATTAGAGACAATTTGAGCCTAATCTATGTATAAAAGCCCGGATTTCAAATCATCGTTCAAATACATAGTGATACAAAGCCAACATAACTTGATTGATAATTCAAAGAGATTTGAGAGAAACAAAATGACATCCTTCAAATTTTCAGAAAAAATATCTATTTTGCGAACAAATTGAAATTTTTTTTATTTTTTTTATCAAAAGATCGCACTTTGCATCGTATCTTAATTATTAGCAACCCAAAAACCATTAAAATAACATTTATCAGTGCAGATAGATTCCTACAGCCCCATCTTTTAATGGAAAAAGTTTTTATGGGGATATTTTTTTTTTTTTTTTTTTTTTTTTTTTTTTTTTTTTTAAGAATATCTGTAAAAATCTGCTTCTTACAAATCTTGAATCACTCTGTAAATTTAAGTATCCATTTAAAGTCTTACTATTCTAATGATTTTACCTTTAACTACTCCATTCCCATCCGACGATTACCCACAGAAAATCTTAAGCATCCTCCACTCTATCTCCACTTGAATTTCAGGGACATCCATGAGAAAATCGCCCATTTTCCAGAAGGAAATCGCCTGAAGGTAAGTATCCATTGAGGCAATCCTTCCCAGAGTGATCCAAACTCTCCTCGTTGATAACTCTTACGTGTTGCATCTCAATTGAATTGCTCCTATCTGAAAGCACAGGAAGTGCAGCTGATGCCACTTTCGAATATAGTATATCCTTGTAGGTACAACAATGGCTCGACTGAGTGCGTGTCTGTGATAGAAAATGGCTTGAAGTGCATTCTTGGATATTTTTTTTTCCCTCTGTATATGATTTTAGAGCGAGTGAGGAATCTGCGAAGTTTTAAATTCTTGTGGATATCAACGAAGTCATTAGTTTATAAATACGTGTTAGCTAATGGAATTTCATCAAAGAAAAATAAGAAGGGAAATGCAATTTCTTGTTAAAAAAAATATCAAAAAATTGTATTTGAGGCGAAAAAAAAATTGCTTTTATTTGTTTGTTTGTTTATTTATTTATTTATTCAATTGTTTGTTTGTTTGTTTGTTTGTTTGTTTGTTTGTTTGTTTGTTTGTTTGTTTGTTTGTTTGTTTGTTTGTTTGTTTGTTTGTTCGTTCGTTCGTTCATTTGTTTCTTTGTTTTTCTGTTTATCTGTTTATTTGTGTATTTATTGATTTATTTATTTATTCATTTATTTATTTAATTGTTTTTTTTTGTTTGTTTGTTTGTTTGTTTGTTTGTTTGTTTGTTTGTTCCTTTGTTTTTCTGTTTATCTGTTAATCTGTTTATTTGTTTATTTATTTATTTATTTATTTATTTATTTATTTATTTATTTATTTATTTATTTATTTATTTATTTATTTATTTATTTATTTATTTATTTATTTATTTATTTATTTATTTATTTATTTATTTATTTATTTATTAAATTTCGTTTGTGCTGATTTACGATAAGAATTATTGTTTTCTGAAACTTTTTTTGTTGTATCTATATTTATTTGCATTTGAAGTATTTTATAATAATTTGATTTTTATGTTTTCCAATGTTATTTATTTTATGCATTGTCTGAAAGGGCAGATGCCACATGACTATCAATAATAAACATAAAGTTCTTAGTGTTTTTACTCAGGATAATGCTTGACGTAAAAAACTTTTATATCGGTGTATTATATTTTTGTATTTGAGAACATACAAAGCAACATGCTTAAACTAAATGTGTTCAGTAACTTTCTGCATACAGTCCACTAGATGGCGCTATGCGCAATTGTTTTTATATTTTATCTTGTCTACTAAAATGTAACCGTCAGTAGAGAGTAGCCATGTGAACTTTCTTGCTACTACGTACCTTTCATGCTGAGATGACGGTTCCAATAAAATGTACCAGAAACCTGTAAGTAATTCTTTAATGTCTTGTCATGAGTACCATACGAAACAGAACGTGTTAATTAAGTACAAACATTTTTTGGTCTCCTCGTAGCTGGAGTTTCTGTTCTGTGAAAATTTCGAATTCTATTGTGCTTTGTGTAACGTTCAAAATTCTAGTTCTGTTTCGTCGCGAGTTTTGGCTGTGTAATGTTCTTTCCAAACACTTTTCTATGGTACATTGTGAAACATTCTTAAGCTATAACTATTTCTGCTTTTTTGAGATTATGAAAATTGCAGTTTTATTTTTATGTGAAACATTCTAAAAGCGAAACATTCTAACTTAAATTGAAGATCGCCAAATTAAGCGATCAGTTAACTATCCGTTCGTGATCCTTAATTTATGGTAAACCTGTGCACTTGCCACATAGACCAAAGATAAAGCAGACTGATCGTAAACCTCCAAATCCTTGACCGAGACGCGCGAGGAATTGTGGGGCACAGATCTCCAAAACATAAACGCATTTTGTATAGACAATGGCTGCTTGCTCCGCATTTGGATACATAAATCACCCGTCAAAAATAGTATGTACAGCTCCAAATATTTCATTTTACAGGTAAGTTCTTTTCTAACACTGTCTAATTATAGTTTGCATTGATTTTAGTTTCTAAAACTATTTATTTGTGTTTGAATGACTTCAAAATGAAAGGTCGTGTGGGTACTCGTTTCGTTTTCCTTCATTATTGTGTGTATCGCGGAATTTTCGATTAAATTTCAATTAGCCTACAGACTGGCATATAATAATTAATTAATAACTACCACTTTAGAAGAGGCTATTGAGGTATCTGAATTTTTAAGAATTGTTTTCGTGAAGTCAGTATTTTCTGGAGAGGAAGGATGAGTCACGTTAGGTGATCAAGTTTTGAATGAAAGCACGTGTGCTCTTCTCTCCGGAAATGGAAAAACATAGTTGATTCTCTACTTTGGTTTCAATGTTAAGAAACCAGTCAATGATATATGATGCAGTGCATTCAATAATTAAAAGTCACAGTTCATAAAGAACTTGTTGTGTAAAAGAATTAGTTTCCCATAAGATGAAAAAGTGAAACCGAAAGTTATATTTACATGTTTACCTAACAATACAAAATTTTTCAGCTATGTAATTGTGAATGTGTAATTATGTTATACATCTGTCCAATTCCTACAATATAGTTATTATAACATACATTAAAATTATGTGCTAAATATTATGCATTAACAAAATATGTTAAATTTTTGGAAAGATAATGAAAAAAATTTAATTTCTTGAACATTTGTTAATTGTTAAATGGGATTTCCGTTTTATGAAATTGCTATTATCAATTTTTATCAATTATCATTAATTTTAGTCGTATGCAAAATAAGAGATGACATTTTTCTTTACACTTTTTCAAAGCCATAATATTCTACTGTGTTTAAGCTTCAACACAAAAACTTGATCTTGGAAGGAAGATTTAAAAAAAAAAAATGTTAAATCAGTATTTAAAAAAAATGTTAAACCAATTATTTGAATAAGCATTATGATACTTAAATAATGAGATTTTCATTATTAAATATTTTTCCATTTTTCTTTATCTAGTAATAGTTTTTTTATTTGTAATTATTGAAAGGTGAACTTAGGAAGAATATGTTCGCCTGTAAAATAACATTTTAAAGATGTTAAAGTTCTTTTTAATAAAAGTGTACATTCATGCAAATGGGTTATTTGTTCTTTCATAACTAAACTAAATACCTTTTAAAATATCTAAAAAACAAATAAAAATATGATACGTTTGTTTGCATCATGAAGACAGATCGAGATGATATTTTATGTGTTTTGTTGCCATTGTTGTTGTTTTTTAAAGAATTTTAATAAAGAATATTTTGTAATGCTATTACTTTTTGAATTTCCTAAATATTATTCAAAAACATAAAATTAATATTCCTTGTTATTTTAATGAATAGTTAGAAATAAATAAACCTGTTGAGCCGAAACTTTTTCCTTTATTCAAATTTATAATTTCACCGGTAATTGTATGGCGAATGATGCGGCCACGATCCGTCACGGATGCGGGAAGAATGTGTTGGAAGAACCCCCACACTTTACCGTCGACGGACAAATAGGTGAACTTCTTGAAGTCAAATTTAATAAAATTATCCGAAACTTTCTTCTTTTCTTCTTAATGCAGCATAATGTATACATTCTAAGGAAAATATGTGAATTTTTTCATAAGATTTATTCATATATTAGTGGATAAAACGTTATTTTTAAAATGCGAAATTTTACACAGTACGCAAGGCGTTTGCTGTTTCTTTTGGAATTATGTTACCCATGATGCCTCAAAACATGTAATGTTTTTCTCCAATGAAGGTCAATGGGAAACGCCGCCTCTGCTCCTATTCTTTGCTCTATGACTTGCCATCTCGTTTTTTTTCTATTCTCTCTTATTCTACGGTTTTGTTTATATTCGAATGAGTCAGAGTCAGTCGTTTGGAGTTCTCTTTCCTTTCTTTTTTTATTGAGTGAGTTGCTTCTTTTTGCTGAGCTATGGATTTTAAAACGCTTCTCAATCAGAAAAAGAGTATAAAATCTTCCATTACTCGATTAAAAGCTAAAACAGATGGAGATCTACAAACTTTGACTTTGGCGCAATTGGAAGCGAGACGGAATCGTTTCTTAAGTATAAAGGGAGAGTTAGGCGCGATTTTCACTTCTTTAATAAGCTCATGTAAAGATGATGAAATTTATGCATTTTCAATTGAAAGAGATGATTCTTTGGATATTCTTGAAGAAATGTTGGCGTTACTTGGGGGAAACATACACAAAATTTCTGAAATTGATCGAACACAAAGAGAAACAAGTCCAAAAATCCCTGAATTTGCAGATGTGAAACTTCCAACATTGACTTTACCGACATTTTCAGGTGTTGTTGAGGACTGGCTAACTTTTTCCGATCTTTTTCGAGCTGCTGTTTCGAAAAATTCAAATTTGTCAGCTGCTCAAAAATTACAATATTTAAAAGGCGTTTTGAAGGGAGACGCACAAAAAATTGTTCATTCATTACCTATCACAGATAGTAATTTTCAAATCGCTTGGGACTTGTTAACTGAAAGGTATTTTAATAAGCGCGAGATACTATCCTCTTTAATGAAAAAATTCATGAATATGTCACCCTTAAATAATGAGTCGTACACTCAAATGCTAAATTTTGTAGATTCTACTAAAGAATTTGTGAGAACTTTAGAGTCACTGGAGTTCAAAGTAGATCAAACTGCGGATACATTTCTTGTGTTTTTTGTGCTATTCAAATTGGATCCTAATACCAGGACTTGGTTCGAGAGAACACTTTCCGATTATGAGGTACCAAAACTGGATAATTTGCTTAAATTTCTTTCAACTCATGCAAGGTCTATTATGACAGGAAATCAAAGTGCAAAGAGAAACTTTCAAAAAAGGTGACTTAAGTTGCTTCCAACATACAGTCACAGTGTCCTCTCTGTCAAAATGGCCATACTTTAGGTAGATGCGAATCATTTACAAAATTACCAGTTCAGAAGCGTATGGAATTTGTTAAATCCAATAATGTGTGTTATAACTGCTTGGCCCAATTTCACGGAAGCAGAACTTGTAAGAGTAAGTTTAGATGTCGTACGTGCAAAAAGCCTCATCATACTTTAATCCATTTCGAAACATTTAATGCTAGAGACAGGCAGAACACAAGTAGTGCGTCAAATCTCAGTGAACTTTCAATAAATGCTCCTGTTTTTACACCTATTTCTGCATCGGGTCAGAATGTTTCTAATGAACTATCTGATAATTCAAGAATGGTGGGTATTACATCCTGTCTATCAAATGTTGGCTCTGCAGTTCAAATTCTTCTCTGCACAGCCATAATTCGTGTAAGAGATATATGGGGTAATTTTCAAACGTACAGTTGTTTACTAAATAGTGGTAGCCAGGCTTCATTAATTACAAATGAGTGCATTGAAAAACTTGGTTTGAGTAAACAGAAAGCTAATGTTCGTATTTCTTGTTTGGGTGCGTCAGACACTCGAACAAATGGGATTTCTCAGATCCAGTTCACTTCTCATTTTCCTTCTCAATGTTCACTACAGCTTCCGTGTATGTGGTAAACAAAATTGTGGGCATGCTTCCACACCACAATTTAGATTCTTCTTATTTTGAAATCTTTGAGGATCTCACTCTTGCTGATCCAACGTTTTATAAAAGTAGTGCAATAGATATTCTTCTTGGAGTTGATCTCACACTACCATTACTGAGAGGTCAGACACTGTCAATGGGTGAAGATAGGCCATTCGCAATACGTTCAGAACTTGGTTGGGTGATAGGTGGTAAAGCCGCTTCTGGGAGTCAAACTCTTCTGCATGTAAATAACATTCAATTAGTGTCCGATCAGCTAATTAACAAATTCTGGGAATTGGATTCTGTTCCTTGTGTAAAATCACTAACTTCTTTAGAAAGGTCACGCGAAGAGGATTTCAGAGAGACACATTCTAGAAATGATGATGGCAGGTACACTGTTAGGTTACCATTTCATTGCTCAGCAACGAGGTTAGGTCAATCTAGACAAACAGCCCTTCGTAGATTGGTTAGTATGGAACGTCATCTCAGTTCTAACTTGGAAAAATACAATCAATATAGGAAATTTATGACCGAATATTTAAAGTTAAATCACATGGTAGCTGTTCCCAAATCTGAGTATAACAGAAAAAACGCTTACTATCTGTCTCACCATGCTGTTTTAAGAGAACCTAGTAGCACTACTAAATTGAAAGTTGTGTTTGATGGATTTAGTAAGACGTCGTCAGGACATTCACTCAATGACTTTCTCATGGTTGGCTATCGAGTACAACCTGAACTGTACCCTATTCTGATTCAATTCAGAATGTTTCAAGTAGCTGTCAGTGTAGATGCAGAAAAGATGTTTCGCCAAATCAGAGTTCATGACGAAGATACTGATTGGCAGCGTATCCTTTGGCGAAATTCGCCCGACGATGAAATCGAAGAATATCGTCTTGTCACTGTCACATACGGGACTGCTTGCGCACCATTTCTTTCAACAAGAACCTTACGTCAACTTGCACTAGACGAAAAAGATAAATACCCAGCCGCATCAAGTGCAACACTCAGACATTTCTACGTAGATGATCTTCTTAGTGGAGCCTCAACTAGGGAGGAAGCTATTCTGCTTGTAAACGAACTTCAATCAATGATGAAACAAGGGGGCTTCCATCTTCGTAAATTGCATTCAAATGATCCGTCCATATTTCGGGAAATTTCTATCGATACCAAAGAAAACGATCTAGTTCACCTGGATGCTGACAATGACTGCAAGGTACTGGGGATCAAATGGTGTCCCAAATTGGATATGTTTCAATTTGTTGTTTCTCCAGTTGAGACAAAGGCTATTTATACCAAACGTGAAGTTCTCTCTCAAATAGCTCGTGTGTTCGACCCATTGGTACTCTTGTCACCATGCGTGATATTTATGAAGATCGTTCTTCAAGAGTTGTGGATGCATAAGTTCACTTGGGATCACCCGCTTCCAGACGAACTTTGAGTAAGGTGGAGGTCATTTCTGGAAGAACTTCATCTTATCGAACAAGTCAAATTTCCGAGATACATATTACAACCTCATGCTGAAATTGAAGTGCATGCCTTCTGCGACGCTTCTGAAAAAGAATACTGTGCAGCAATCTATGTACGCTGCATTTCCTTTGATTCTGTTCGAGTTATTCTTCTGACATCTAAAACACGTGTGGCACCTCTCAATGTACAATCTCTTCCTAGGTTGGAACTTTGTTCTGCTCTTTTACTCTCGAACTTATTACATTCTACTCTACCGTCTTTAGACATTCCTATTAAGAGAAAAAATGCGTGGTCCGATTCCAAAATCACTCTTGCATGGATAACTTCAGAGCCTAGACGATGGCAACCATTCGTTGCAAATCGAGTGTCACAAATTCAAGAACTGGTTCCTGATCTTCAGTGGAACTTTGTGAGTGGATTCGATAATCCTGCAGATTGTGGCACAAGAGGCTTAACACCATCGAAATTCGTTAACGCTGACTTGTGGTTCAATGGTCCTACGTGGTTGAAGGATTCTTCTCTACCCACCGCACAGGTAGAACAGGATCATCTTCTTAAAGGTGAGATGTCAAAAGAGGAGAAGAAACAAACTAAGATTACCATGTTACAAACTGTAAGTGAAACATTCAAAATTGATATTTTTCATAAATATTCCTCGTGGAATAAATTGAAAAGAATTCTTTCATGGTGTCTTAGATTTCGCAGAAATTGTTCTCTGCCAGCTAAGAAAAGAAGGAAGACATCTTTGACGACCGAAGAGTTGAATGACTCAGAAAAGATTATCGTAAAAATTGTACAACAAGCTCATTTCTGCTAAGAAATCTCATGTCTTACCGCCGGGAAACAACTTTCTTCAAGCAACAAAATTCTCGCTTTAACACCATTCATCGATGATTCTGGACTTCTTCGAGTGGGCGGCAGGTTGGAAAATGCAAGGGTTCCAGAAGAGAAGAAGCATCCTCTTCTACTTCCGAAAAGTGATCACGTCGTAGATTTGATCATCAATCACTACCATCTGAATACTCCACGCGGGTCCAGAACTTCTTCAAGCAGCAATGAGAGAAAAATTTTGGGTTCTTTCCGCCAGAGATGCTGTCAGAAGAGTTGTCAGAAGATGCGTTCCGTGTTTCAGGAATCGGCCAAGGCTTGCTGAGCAAATCTTGGGAAATCTTTCCGAGTTCAGAGTTAGTCCTTCAACAGTTTTTCAAAGAACTGGTCTTGACTTCGCTGGACCGTTTCTTATCCGAAGTTCCAAAGGAAGAGGAAGTCGGACCACAAAGTGCTACATCTGTGTCTTCGTGTGCCTCGCAACTAAGGCAGTTCATCTTGAAGTTGTGAGTGATTTAACAACCACTGCATTCATCGCTTGTTTGAAGAGATTTGTAGCTAGCAGGGGTAAGCCTTTTGAGATCTTTTGCGATTGTGGAACGAACTTCTGTGGAACAAGCCGAGCCCTAACCAAAGAATCTGGATGTTGGAGATTTAGTTTTGATAAGAAACGTGAACCTCACTCTACTTCAATGGAAGTTGGGTAAAATTTCCAAAACATTCCCTGGAAAGAACAACAAGGTTCGCGTCGTTAGGGTAAAAACTCAAAATGGCGAACTTATCAGACCAATTGTGAAACTGTGCCCTTTACCTATTCAAGATTGAACATTCTTATTTTCTATGTTTATTTCAATTATAATTATTCTAATTTTTTTCTTTCAGCAATGTAAAGAGTCATCTTTCCATCTGTGTATCTTTTCTATATACTTGCATATTGTTATCTTTAGTAGGTTTTAGTTATAATATTTTTCTTGCATTGTTGAAACCCCCCTCCGAGGTTTCAAGGGGGGCGGTATGTTCAGTAACTTTCTGCATACAGTCCACTAGATGGCGCTATGCGCAATTGTTTTTATATTTTATCTTTTCTACTAAAAGGTAACCGTCAGTAGAGAGTAGCCATGTGAACTTTCTTGCTACCACGTACCTTTCATGCTGAGATGACGGTTCCAATAAAATGTACCAGAAACCTGTAAGTAATTCTTTACTGTCTTGTCATGAGTACCATACGAAACAGAACGAGTTAATTAAGTACAAACAAAATGTATTTGCATTTTGCTATCCAAAGCATTAGTAATGATAATTAGTATCAACAAATAATAACTTCAAATTGGATAAATAGAGAACTCAAGTATCTACAACTCTAATTTCCTAAAATTTTATTAATATAAACAGTTTTTTTAATAATTGAAGCAATAATAATAATCCTTTAGAAAAAATTAAATTTTTGTATTTATATTTATACTATGTATTTTGACACTGAAACGTTATAATTATACATATATTTTTAAGCTAAGCTTTAAAAAGCAGATCAGATAACCTTAATAATTAAAACAATTCGGCGAATGAGAATTAAACTCACGCGCATTCAGAATTTTCAAAATCAAGCAAACTAACTATAAGTGGCAAAATGTGTACTTTCTTAGCATTTTGGCTGCATTTTTATATCCTAAGATGGGCATAATAGTAACATTATAATTTTGTTCTAATAATTGTTATAAGAGTAATTTTATTTACCGATATTTAAAATTTAACTTAGAAAAAAGTTTTGCAAAAACCCTTGAGCCAAAAATGTGTATTCAAAATTGCTTTTAGTTTTCAAGTATTATCTAACTAACTTCAGACAGTGCAATATACTATATTACTTATATTTTTCCCGATGTTGATATAAAAGAACTCACTCTTAATTCTTTTAATAAATAAAATTAGACATATCACCAATGCTGCATTATAGTGTGTTTTCAGAAAATAATGACTGTTCAAAAGTTTATATATTTCCTGACACCTTAAAAAAGGATTAATACATTCCAGTTACCGTAACTAGTTCAGTTGTACAATTATCTCTCTCCACAATTAATGGTGAGTTGGTGTGCGTTTTCAGAAAGTAGAGGACAAGAACATATCCAACCACTCAAACCATCAATAACAAAGCTCACCTATGCGTTCTTAACAGTCTTCGGTGTCGTTAAAAGCCCCCAGCGAATTCTTCTTTCTTTTTTTATAGAACAAAAACATGTGAACTTCCTAAAGAAGAATACGTGGTTTCTTTCACTTCAATTGAATTGGAAACGTCGCCGGGGGGGGGGCTGAAAAGAAACATAACAGAAGTTTTATCTTTTGGTATCCTTTCAACCATAGATCAAGGCTGGTAAGTAAAAGATAAGGTTGGCTCGTAATATTCGTCAATCTATCCTTTTCAAAGGAAGACTTCATCTGCAGTATTGTAAAGAAAGGGGTTAGAGGTGACATAAATTCCATCAATATAGATTGAAGATTGCCCCAAAGCCGTGTCATCTATAGTTGAAAAGATATGTCAAATTATATTCAATAATTATCACGTCAGGGTCATTATCTTTCAGGGACTCTGTTTGAGGAGAGTTCGTGTAATTCAGGAATATACAAATCAACAGTGATTGGATAGCCAGTTGTAAATCACACTACTACGGCATGCGTGAACTACTGTATGGAACTCCTTTAATTCTAGAATAGTATGAAGTTGCTCTTACCTAGTGCAACTAGCATAAAACATCACAGATATTCATTAGAGTTACAAAACTAAAAATGAAGATTTTGTTTGATTATTGACTTAATAATTATAAGCTAGCATGAAGTTCCGAGATGGCACAACAGTATTGGTCATAGTCGGAAACAAGGGTCCTGCGAAGATTGGCCAGTACATTCCGAAATCTCGAGCATTATTCCAAAACACACGATTTTTTATTTATTTTTTACTAAACATGTCAAAACCATTACAAAAAATGTTTTTATACCTCTTTTCTTTCTTATTACACTATACTTCAATTTTAAAACTCTGCATCAGCATTTCTAAACTTCCACAGGATTTTACCCAGCACTAGGGCGAAATTAACAAAGACCCATAGCAATGGCCAGCCTGCAACGTCCTACGGTCCACATCAGAATTGAATAGTGTTGAACTGATGTTGGCCAGCGGATTGGTACTGCTGGAGTTGGAACAAGGCGTCACAAATGTTAAAAGAAATAGGATTAAACCCTAAATGTGATTTGTTTAAAAATGTTTTCTTTTTTTATCTTCTTCTTGTCTGAAATAATTTTTCTAATGGATTAAATAACAAAAGTACACTAATTCTGAGTAACATTTACATTAGTACAAAGATATGCATATTGCACATCTCATCTCAGAAAGCATTACATCACTGTTTTCAAGATTTCCGTTTCGTCAAGACTGCTAAGTGAATCTAACCAAATAATTGCAGCGGAACCAAGCGACTTTCAGTGGCCTAGCAAAACATAGCAATGAGAGTTTTCTTTGAAATGGCTGTCTTTTGACGTCTTCTATCTCAGGGAGAGGAAAGTAACGAGACAAACGTCTTCCCCGTCTCTTAACCTTGCCTCAAGGTGGTTGGTGAAGATGCGCGTTGGGAGAAGAGGGTGCCCAGTGGAAATTACTACTGATTAAGGGCTCCATTTTCTCCACACTTCTTGTATCCATTGCAGCAAAAGGTAATTTGATCTAATGTTTTGTGGAGTGAATTCTTCAGTTGACTTGAATGTAGTTGAAGGTTATGTTGATAAGCATAGATGAGGTAGGATGAGATGGAGTGCGCATTGTGCAATAAGCTGTTAATCTATAAAATGTAAAGTTACTTCGACAATGGCTAGTTTTTAAAATTTTATACATGAAAAACAATTTGCCTTTGAAGTGAATATATACTTTTTATGGTTAGTAACACACATTTGTCTATTTTTGCTTATTTTACAAAATTGTTAAGTTTTTTAAGTATATATAAAAACAAGAGTGCACTTGTAATAGATACATGCATAAATATCATATAGATTCAAATGTAATTTACACTGCGTGTTAATAAACAAATTCACTATGCAAGTGCTTATTTTATTTTGTAAAGGTCAGCATGGTTTAAAATATTTTAAATTTTGTATCTATGCATAGCTGGTTTTATTTTAGAATCACACATATAAATGTGTTTGTGTTGCTGATTTATACACAGTAAAAGTTCAATTCTTTTACATTTATTCGTATCAAACTTTTCCTGCCTCACGTATTGAAAATTAAAACCGCACCTCCAAATTTCAGCAACTATAAAAATGAATTTTTATTACTCGTTATAAAAAAATTTGCATTATAAAAAATTTGCATCATTTAGAAATCGTTCACTACTTAATAATATTAAATAAATCCTAATCCGGTCAACCCGTATGACATCATAATCACATGATAATCCCTAAATGCTAACGTAGTAGTCACATATATCATTTTTTAGAACCAAGCAGGGCAAAGATATTTTCCGAGTCAAGTTTATAATTTTAATAGTTTTCAAAAGGAAGACTTTTTTATATAAAACTATAAAAATGAAACTAATGAATTCCTGAAATGATAACTACACTTTAGAGATCCTACAACTTATGAATAGATTAGTAAATATCACCTGATAAAATATAAAAACATTACTTACACTCCATTATTTTAAATTTCAATTATCATTTCATGGTACTTTACTAAAGTAACCTTGTTGGGAGAATGTTTGTGCAAGTTGACTCAAATAATAACATGGCATTTTAAGAAAGGATAATTCATCAATATTTTTTAGAACAAAGATGCGGCGCTTACAGAATCAATCGAAAAAGATTAAAGTGTATTTTTTTTACAAAAGGTAAAAAATAGTTAATTTTTTATCAATAGGTAGTGGATAAATTAAAAACGTTAAATAGCCCACAACCTACTTAAATAATATTGGTAAGTAACTCACAGATACTTACAGCGTCCTCTGTTAATAAAAGAAACAACTGTATTTTCTAAACATTTCTGTAGAACCATATGTTCCAACTTTCATTTGTTCATGAATAATCGGTTTTTCAAAAGTTCTCATACTTTAGGATTACTCTGCATATTATGTATTAGAATACTGCCTAATTTCGAAATTATAGTATTAAAGGAACAATACCAGTATTTCATTTTAAAATTTGTGAAAATATAGACAAGATATGTGAATTCAAAGAACAATTACAATATGTTTCGATGTAACACAGTTTATTTCATTCTTCAATTATTCCATTTATCTTCTTTCTCGTGTCTTCCTTATGTAAATCCATATTTCCTCCTATTATGAAAATTTTTTAAAAAATCATTTTTTTCATGGAATACGTACTCATTCCCTAATAGCACACATCCTCCCAGGGAGGTCCCTGGGAAGTCATTCGTAGTCCCGGGGATGACGACTGGGGACTTCCTAGGGACCTCTCTGGGAGGATGTGTGCTATTAGGGTTATTACTATAAATCTTAAACAAGATATTGTTCAAATAATTAATTACAATAAAAGAGGTGATAGAAAAAAGTCTTCATAAAATCCAGCAGGTAAATTTTATATATTTTTCAATTCTATTTCATTCAAAATATTTACAAATCTTTTCCCCCTTTCCATATTTCCAACTATAAATGGATATGTCAATTATGAATTTTTGAAGTTTTATATTAGCGTTCGTGATAACAGCATAACCAAAATAATTTCCACGCTCACCTTTTAAAATGTGTGTTAAAAGTTTCACAAGTCTAGACTTTCGACTTATTACGAAAGGATTTCAATTTGGATCTTCCTGAAAGATTTAAAATATGGCCATTTTGGAGAATATTTGATATCGATAATGGCATTTGCAAAGACATCGTACTTGGTTTAGTAGAAGAAGCATATTGATATTCGTGTGTTAAAGTGGAAAATATCTACATATAAAATACCCTAAGTGCATTATTTTAAAGTTTGAAAATGAGGACGGGAATATTCAGTAGGCTTTCCTATGCATTTAGATAGTCTCTCGACTATAGCATTACACTGTGAAATGGCTTGAAAAATATCCTGCAAATAGAACAAACTGCTCTTTACCCAATACGAATGGAATAAAATATTAGCTTATATTTATTAAGTATTCAAAAAATTTAAAGGTCATTTTTTGTAAAGTTAAAGTGGAATCTATGTATTTGTTAACTCCTTTAACTGTGATTCTTTTGTTTTATGTAAGGTTTCCTTTAAAAAAAATTTCATTAATAATATTTAAAAATTACATCAGCACTTTTTCATATTTTTGAAAACGTTACTATATTGTTAACAAAGATCTTAGGTAGCATTATTTTGAAATTTAGATTGTGAGATAATTTTAAACTTAAAAATAATTAAGTGTCATAAATTAAATGAGAGACAATTGTAAAGAATTTTCATTGTCAAATAAGCATTGATACACTTTTTATTTAGATTAGGATTAATTATGAAATGATAAAATGTTTTCCTTTTTATCAATAATTCCTTTTTATATAATTATTAAATGATAAAATTTTTTCCTTTTTATATAATTATTAAATGATAAACTGTTTTCCTTTTTATCAATATCTTACTGAAAAAACTCCCTCGCCCTAAATAAATGCACCTAAAACTTCATATTCCATTCACTTCCATTTTTTTTTTTTTTTTTTTTAAATTAAATATTGAAATTTCTGGATGCATATCAATATCAAATACATCAACCAAACTTGGATTTAAACCCCAACTTTTCTTATTTCAAAATTACTTCAATAGAAGAAAAAAAGTTTAGAATATGGACCTCCCCAACTCCAAATAAGTTTCTATCTACAACACTAATATAATTAAATTAATTTCTAAGACGATAAAAATAAGTTTGACGCTTCATGTTTTTAATAAATATAAATACAGCGTGCATACTCAGAGCAGATCTAAAACTGCGTCTTAGCAAAACTTTAACCATAGTTTTTCGAAAGAATTATACTTACAAATATATGAATTTATGCGCTAAGAATAAATATAAATGCCGAAGTTTAGCAATTGTACAGTAATACTCACAGAAAGCATATTTATTTTTCTCGAATGTTCTGTTCTTGAGAACGAACATGAGAAAAGAGCATATGGGATTATTTTCTAGTGTTTTTTTTTCCTGGTGAAGAAAAAAATACTCTTACCAGAGATGGAAAACAACATTTTCTGAGATATGAAATATTTGAAACTACATTTTTATGAAGTAACATAATTTTTGTAAATATAATGTTCATGAAAAATTCAATTCTTGAATAAATTTCTCTTTCCTTCTTTAAAAATTTTTGAATTAGAAAAATACTAAATTAAAGTTTAAATGTTTTAGTCTTAGCAAACTATGTACACTTTAACTATCTATTTTTTATAACTAAATCATAAATTAATTGTAGTTCAAAAGATTTATAATCCAAAGAACGAGAATTCAGTTTTATATCGAAACGCACTTTAATGCAGAATATTTAATGGAGCTTTTGTAAACAAGCGGAAGGTTTCCAAGTTAGTTTCTTTAAATATTTTCTATTGAATAATTAAATGTTTTGATAATTACAACGATATCCATAAGTTCTTATATGTAAACAACTTCCCATTGTAATTAATTTCGAAAAGGTTCAAATTAATTCATTTGCATTAGTAATTTTTTCAGGCTTATTTGTTTGTATTAGAAGTTGCTGTTTGTTATTTCTGTGCAATTACAGAAACATAGTGTGTTGGGGATTTAATTTCCTTTTAATTGAACAGTTTAGTATATGTTAAGAGACATGAAAAGCTCATTTAAATAACATTTTCATCCAATAAACTCTTCAATGGATAACAAGTTTTACATAATGTATATAGATATGAAAGTTATCAATCTGAATGAGAAATTTATTTATTTCATGATTATTTTGAAAAAAAATTGGAAGAATTCTTAAGTTGATAATTGTGATGTTCAATATTAAATTTTAAAAAACTGCTTTAGATTTCAAATTATTAATTTTAATTCAACACCTTTGTGTTTGAACATTTTAAAGGACATGGAAAGCTCATGTAAATAGAATTTCCTTTCACCAAACATATTAATGGATATCAAGTTTTGCATATAGGTATAAAATTGAGCTATCTAAAAAAGAAATATTATTTATTTCATGATTACTTTTTTTTTTTTTAAATTAAAAGAGTTCTAATGTTAATAATGAAATGCAATATTAATTTTTAAAAAACTATTTTAGATTTCAAATTTATGAACTAGTAAGTACTTTATTCTAATAACTTTCAGGAAGTAAATTAAATCATAGTGTTTTATAATTAAAACTATAACCACTTGAAGCCAAATTCATTCTTAATCCCAAATTCACTTGCTTTATTATTAAGTGTTAAACCTTACTAGGGGGCTTCGCCCCCTGCTCGCTAAAGCTCGCCAACCCCCAAACACCTCACTGCGCTCGGATTGAGCGGCTTTGCCGCTCGAATTTGTGGTTAAAACATCTTGCTGCGCTCGAATAGGTTTGCCAGCCATAAAAAATGTAACCAAATTTTTATAACTTTAATGGAAGGCCTAATAGAGAAAACACCCAAATTGCAAGTTTCATAATAGAAAGTTAAATATACTACATTGAAGTCCCAATATCTTTTATTTATTCTGATAATACGTAAGGATAGCTTTAAAATTAGCAACGGTTGGTTGGTTGGTTGGTTGAACCCCCGAGCAGCGGGTTTGTTTACTTAAGGATGTTGCCATTCTTATATTCAAAATCATTGAGGCTTTGTAGTAGCTTAATGATGAAAAATATTGAAATTTAACTAATTAATAAAATGTTAATTAATTATTTTGGCACGTTTTGGCAAATCTACAGCTTATTTCCTTTAAAATGACACCTTGATCATTGAAATTGGTTGAGTAGTTTAGGCGGACGGACTAACCCCAAAAAACGTATTGCCTATTAAATATATAAATGTTTACTTTCCTGAATCCACAGTCAAAAAATTATCTACGTTTTCTCTCTACCAAAAATTTTAAACTTACTCCATCATTTATCCAAACTCGCTTGCTTGATCACTGAGTGTTAAATCTTACGCTTGAAGTTCATTAAAATTTTCTCTATTCAAAATTTATCATCGCCCTTCTATAGTAAAGATACTAAAAACACTTATTCGTCAATCATTAATACCCTAAATTTAAACTTTGGTAAGATGGCTTTTAATCAGAAAAAGCTGTTTCTAAACTTGCTCGTGAATATTTTATGTAATGTAAGCTACGACTATGATAATATGGAACTCACTCCAAGTAAGTTTTGTCACTTGTAATAGAGACTACTTCAAAGTAATCAAGCTGTAACTCTACTTTGAAGCTGATTTTATGGAACATATTACAAAGCAAATTCAAAATAATACAATAACAGAACTTTCTAAACAAAACTTGGCAATGTGTCATGTAAAATGAACTTATGCAAATTAAAAGAGTGACTCATGTTATTCAAGAATTGGCAAAACACTTTTCAACAACTATACAGATAATATTTTAACAATTTAATGGTCGTCAACACATTTAAAAATTATCTTTATTTTTATGTGGTTCAAAAAATTTGAATAATCAATCAATTCAATATGAATTTTAGAAGCAGACAAAATATTTGCATATCTGTCAACCGATAGGTTGCGACAAGTTTAAAGCTTGGTGCTCATAAAATCTTACTTTAGTCTTTTGCTGAAAATGGGTCCTGAACGTGATATTTTTGAAACAACGAAATCGTGTATTTTATCATTGTCTAAAGATGGAAAGAAACAACAATTTATCTCGGATCAGATGAATGTTTCACAATCTACAGTTTCGAAGATTTTAAAGGAATATAAAAGAACCGGCCAACTAAAAAGTAACCGATGTAATTGTGGTAGAAAGCTTATAACAACTGCCAGAGATGAACGCATATTAAAACGAATCATCCAAAATAATCACTTTAAAACTGTTTTTTATATCGATAAGTGTTGGAAAGAATCTGCAGTTGTCGTGCTAAATTCAACTATACTTAGCGATTGCATAAATTCGAGTTTCAAACAAGAGTCCTCAAAATAAAACTAACGATGAACCTGAAGCAGAGACGTTCACAATTCTGGTCCAAAGAAAAGAGCACACATAGGTTCAACAAGATTGAAAATTTTTTATTCAGAGATGAATCCATATTTAAAATATCTGTTGACGAATCTTGTTTAAAACTCCAGATGAGCTTCTCTTTGCACCAGAAGAGTAGTGCAAGTCTCTACTTCATGTTCATCTTTGGTTTAACCTAGAAGACCCACGATTGAAACTCAAATTTATGCAATTGTCTGAGTATAATTAACATTGACACGACAAATCCAGATTCTTTCCAACATTTCTTGATGTTAAAAACAGTTTTAAATCGATTATTTTGGACGATTCGTTTTAACTTGCGTTCACTTCTGGCAGTTACTATTTTTCTACCACATTTACTTCAGTTACTTTTTAGTTGACCGGTTCTTCTGTATTCAAAACCGTAGATTGTGAAACATTCATTTGATCTGAGATAAATTGTTGTTTCTTTCCATCTTTAAACAATAATAAAATACACGATTTCGTTGTTCCAGAAATATCAAGTTGAGGACCCATTTTCAGCAAAAAACTTACGTAAGATTTTCCGAGAGCCAAGCTCTATACTTGTCGCAACTTATCGGTTAACAGGTATGCAAATATTTTGTCTGCTTCTAAAATTCATATTGAATTAATTGATTATTCTAATTTTTTGACCCGTATTAAAAATCAACCTAATTTTTAAATGAATTAACGACCCTTAAATTGTAAAAAAAATATATGTATAGTTGTTGAAATTTGTTTTGCCAATTCCAGAATAACATTGGTCACTCTTTTAATTTGCATTTGTTCATTTTACACGATGCATTGCCAAGTTCTATTATTCTATTATTTTGAATTTTGTGCAACTGGTATGTGCTACTAATATGTGCAACTGGTTACGTAGACGTATGTCAACAAGGGTTTATTACAACATCATGAAGTACATGTTATAAATTATGGAGATGAAAGGATAAGAAAATACATCGGAAAATGCCTTTCTTCTAATACAATGTAAATAAAAACTGGTGTGGTTTATAGCTTTTAATCAAATATTTATACTTTTTAAACTGCTGTAATGTGTATCTCTTCTATATTGTATTGCGCAGATTGAAACTTTGTTCATAACTAAATATCATAAAATAATAAAATCTATTACTTTAAAAAAATATTTAAAAAACAACATTAACATTGTTTAAGGTATGAATTATAATTTCAAGTGTATATCATTGTTTTTTTAAATATCACAACACTCTTTTTCTTAATAAGTTATAATTCTAGTTTATAACTATCAAAACAATCTTTTCACACGATAGCATTAGATTTACCATATTCATATGTACTTCCATTTAATACTTAATGCATCCAGCAAATAAGCTAAACATGTCCAAGAAATAAAGCCAACTCGCCCTGACTGCTTTATAATTAAATTTCCCGTGTTCCTACATCCTACAACACGGAACTTCGTACATCTTATTCAGACATGGCACGTCGTTCGCTCTCATCCCAGGAAGAGAGCAGGGAGTGGAGCT
The DNA here is from genome assembly GCA_963978545.1 of Linyphia triangularis. NCBI lineage: Eukaryota > Metazoa > Arthropoda > Arachnida > Araneae > Linyphiidae > Linyphia > Linyphia triangularis. The sequence continues at coordinate 34,368,255 of OZ021727.1, read as the reverse complement.
TCGAATTGAAGACGACGACAACTGAAATCTCGACTGTCTTAATTAGATCTTTCCGACTGCGCAGGATTCTTTCTCATTTTCAATACCCGAAGTATCTCTGCTTCACTCGAATTGTATTGTGTTCTTTGTTGCTACTTTTGATGTAATAACTATCATGGATACTGTTGGTGCTGCTGTTTCTGAAAACTAACAAATAATTGAAGCATAACTCTGCTTGTTTTTGGTTTCAAGAGATTAAGTTTTAATATGAACTGGAATAAGTGGACTGAATAATTTTGAATAGTATGTAAATTTATACATAAATTATGCTATGACGTATAAATGTCGACAGTTAGATTTTTTTTTTTTTTTTTTTTTTTTTTTTTAATATACTCACACAAAGTGTTCTTGCATGCGTTTCAGAAATAATTGTTTATCAAATAAGCCAACATAATATTTAATTTAAATCATGTTAATTTATAATTGTTAACTTCTAAATGTGATGTATATCAAATTCATTTATTAAAAAAAGTGGGTAAAGTTAAATAAATGTAACTGGTAAAATCTTATAGAAAAGCATAATAGGCAAGATCTTTTAAGAAAGTCTAAGAATCAGCTAATCCAAAATAAAAATAATACTCCTTGGCTTTATCTTGATACCTCAAATGTATAATTTTACGCTCAATTGTTTGCTAAAAAAAGCAATAAAAATTTAGAATTCATATAAATTGTACCATATAGTTTTGATAAAATCAAGTTTTTATTTTATTTTATTTATTTTAGAAATTCACTAAATATTACATCTAATTCCTGTGTCATATAAAATTTAATAACTATTAATATTTTGTATTTAATTTCCTCTCATATACTTCATAAAGCTTTCAGTAGGAAAATATTTTTGAGAATTTGTCATGACTGTCACACGAAAGTATGCTTAAACTGAAAAACGAATTATCTTATTTTACAAATTAACAGATAAGTTATTAATTCGGAAAATGATAAAAAAAAATTCAAATACTTCAATTCCTTTTTTATACAGTTACACGTAGACAGATAAATTTGAATTCATTTAAAATATATTTGTTTCCAGTGAAAATATCAATAACGACAAGCTTTCATTTTAGAGTAATGTTGTGAAATACAGCTTTTATTCTGGATATTCCATGGGATATTTTGGTAAATTTATTGTTCTCACGGAGTGTAGTAAATTAAAGATGCGAGTGACTCATTTAATTGTATTTTAGTACTTTGAAGAACTAATTTAATTGATTAAATACCTCAGATACCATTTATAAAAGACAAAATATATTTATCCTCTTGAAATAGTAATTAGTACATTAAACAACTCGAGTTACACATTTAAAGTAAATTTTCGAATCATGGGCATCACGATGCGAAATAATAATAATGCAATTTGGGGATTGTAATATAATTAGTTACAAATTTATCTGCGTTAATTAGGAATAGGTTGCTTATGCATGACATAATTTGAAGCGGAGTTATTGATCTCGACAAAATCAACCGAAATTGTGAACAATTAATACACCATTAAAAACAAATTTGAATTTTCAACAAATCCAAAATCAGTAGAGTCGGAATGACTTCGCAACATCTACATGCATAAAATTCAGAGATATTGAAAAGTATATTTAGCATTTATTTGAACAACACACTATTGTCAAATTATATTATATGCATGATAGTTTTACTGAAATATTGTATACGTTGGAGAACTATAATTTTTTTTCTCTGTCGTTTGGACTTATCGTCTCAAAAGAGGATCTCTATTTTTAAAAATGAGCACCTAGAAAGCACTTACTCACAAAAGATTAAAATTTCCCATATGATTATTGCAGAGTCAACAAAATTCAAACCAGAATTTTATGAACTATCCAATAAACATACGATTAGTTTGCATTCACTATAACTTTTTTCAAGTTGTTCATTTTTAAAAATAGGAAGTAGCTTTTGGATCGATGGCTAATATATTTCGTACCCGAACATTAGCTATATATTGCATATCCGAACAATGGCTATATATTGCATTATAATTAATTATACAAAAAAATAAAAGTACCGTTGTAATTCTTGGTAGATTTTTAATAATTGATTTTTAATTCAGATTGTCACAAACAAATATTAAAATGTGCTATACATTTTCTTACCCAGAATTTTCAGGGTGTGTGCATCAAATTCGTCCCTTTGTAAGTTGTATCCAGTGACAGAGCCAAATTCCTTCATCAGAGTCAACATACGCGCCAAGCATGTGAGACGACTCAGGATCAATTTCCCACATTGGCACTACATAATTTTTTTTTTTTTTTTTTTTTTTAAATTATGAACTGAGATCTAATGAAAAGTTAAGAAATAAATTTTCAGCTAAAGTTAGTAAGCAGTAGCCCAAGAAAACAAAATATATATACTTGGCATATACAGAATCATTAAGAAATTACTTTGGTGCTAACCGAAATATTCTACAACTTTTAGAAGTGAAGATATGACTACACAAATTAATGGATATTTCTCTCTAGTAAGGGAATTAATAAAGATTTTTTTTTTTTTTTTTATTTATTTATTTCAGTTGTTAAAGATTTTAGAACTAGGCAAATCTATTAATTAAAACTATTATGTCGAATCAAGTATTAACAAATACTTTTTATTTTCTAAATGCTCTGATTAAAAGACTATATTAAAACTGTCTTAACTTTCATTCCAATAGAAATTCTTTTAAAGTCCAATGATGTATACAATAATATCCAAAGATAAAATATAAAATTTACATTGCATTTCCTCTTTCAATGTTAATTACTAGTTTTAAAATAAGAATAATTTTATAAAAGTTGCTTTTTTTTTTAAAGAAAAATTATATTTGAAAAGGGATATGAAACTACTTCAATTTAGCTTGGACCAAATAAAATATAAAATAAGTGCGCACAGTACATAAAATGTGTTCCTCTGAATGCCAATATATTTGATCAACAAATGAAATAGAGTGTTGTCATCACTTTCCAAATGACAATGGATTAGACCGATAACAATTTATTTTTCTAAGAGAACAATTCACTCAATGGACTTTTCCTATTAAGAAAGATTGAGCAGGGAATCAAGTAATATCCCATTGGCACTAGGTCTCAATAAATTTTACGCCTTTTCTTGTAATATACACAAACTGATAATATTGAATTGTCATGTGTTAATTTATTAAAATGTTGAGCAAGTTAAGTATTTTATAAACTTCTACAACATTAACAAAAATAATTATTTCAGTTTGTATATTCTTTAATTTTGAATTTCTATTTTCTTAAATTTAAAATTGAGAAAAGAAATTGAAAATTTAAAAGTTCTGTAAGAACACATAGATAAGAATTTGCACTTTATTTCTTCTAGACTTGTGTAATTTTTTAAAATTACAAAGTAATAGTCACTTTAAAGTAAACTTTTATGGGTTAGAAGAGAAATTAAAGCGCCAGGATTGTTGAGGTTAGATATAGAGAAAAAGGCCAAGTTTGATCATTGCTGTTGAACAGTTAAATAGTCAAATTGAAGTGAGAGGTGGAAGAGATAAGTTATTATTTTATTATTTGAGAGGATGGAGAGGAAGATAAATTGTTGATTTAAAGGTTAACTTAACTTAATATATAAATAATAAGAAACTGAATTATATAAATAAAAACACGGCATATTATTTAAGCTTGGAAAAATTAAATGCAGCTAAGTACAACTATTGCTTAATATTTTGTACGTTACGATTAAAAACGTTATTCGTCTAAATGCTATATGTGTATTAGGAATGGCAATTTTATTCAATAAAAAATATCTAGAGTTATAAAAGACAATTTTTCTGTAAGTTATGGCCAATCCTATTAGTGAACTATGTTATTTGACAATACAAAAAATATCATCATTACCAATCACTCAGTTTGAACTTAACGCATTAATCGCTTACTGTTTCGAATTTTTCTTTCCCGGAATGAGGATACAGGATTTCTATATTTTTCTCAAAGAACTCTACAATTCGTACTATATCTACACCAAGTAGTTTTCAAGATCACGTAAGATTTTCAGTAACCGCCGACTCAACATCAACAAAAGCACTAACTTCATGCACTTCAAAAAAATCTGGACCCCATTCACAATTTAAACTAAAACATCGATTAACAGCGACCGACAGTCACTAACATAGGTTGCTGATTTTTATAACTTTCTAGAAGAATCCCAATACCACCTAACGGTTGCCACTGCTTTCGAGCTTGTATTTCAACTTCTAAACTAAAGCTATAACTAAAACAGTTTGCAGATTGAAATTGAACTAGAATTTACAAAATATTTACGTTAAGTGCAATTATTAACAAAATCTCGATTGAAACAAGAGCACTTTTTCCAAAATTCTTTAGTTTTGCTTAGAATTAAATAAAATTTGACACAAACATAAAAGATGTGACTTATAATACAACAACAAAATTTGAACAACTAATGTAAAAAAATTGTAAATTATTGAGAAAAATGCATTAAAATAATACGAAATTTAAACTTTTTTCAAAATGATCCCCGTGACACAGTATTTTAAACAATATGTAAAAAAAAAAATTGAAGTTGTTTATCAATATATTATAAACATTTTCAATCATACTTTTATCCTTAGGTGCTATAGTTGAACAGAAATAAAATTTCAAACTTGGCGCTAAAGATGTTTTATTAAAAAATGGACATATTTAAAACTCCCAACCTGAAAAAAAAAATAGAAAAATTATGTGTCATAAAAAAGCGTGTGCGAATTTTTTTATAGTACATTAAAAATTATTTATACAAAAAAATTAGGCGTACTTATCAAAAAAGGAATCACAAGTAGCTTTTCGAACATGTAAAATGTGAAAAGGCGAAGCTGAGAAAAATGCATTTTTAACTTTTGCCAACAAGTGTGCGATACGTAAAAATAGATAGTTGAAATAAAAATTTCACCACTTAAAATCAGCGGGTTTCGAAAATTCAAACCCGAAATTAAAGCTAGTGACGTCAACTATTTTTATAGAGCGAAAATAAAACACGTCATTTTTGGTGATTTCAGTGTCCAAGTCCCCTTAAGAGTATTCTTCTTTGGCCCATCTAAAGCAAAGAGATTTCTAATAGCAGTTATTGCAGCTGTGTCTGTCTATTCTAACTGTATCGTCACGTATCTCAATAGCATCGATCAACGTCTATGTGTCACAACGGGAAGTAACCATTTGTCACACGACGCCATAACTATGTCAATCAGCCATTAGTCAACTCAGCGAGCATCGCCAATATCGACAAATTATTAATGTCTAACTTAAAGATACGACACAGAGAAAGTTGTGATTGGCTGAAATCTCACTTTACACAGAGTTTAACCTCTATATTGTGTTGATTTTGAAGCTTTTAAACCAATCAGTATACGAAGTATGCAAATTTTTGATTATCTTTTTTTTTTTTTTTTTTTTTTTTTTTTTTTAATTTAAAAATATATTTAGTTACTAATTCAAATAATTTTCATTTTCTACAACACTGGAGAAATTTACCTCGTTAAACAATTTCTCATTTTAAATTGCAGACCATAACGTGTTCATGTTGAAATAAAATCTTATAACAAAGTGTTTTTATTCAGAAAGTGCATTTATGGATTTAGTTATAAAATATAAAATACAGCTTTTAACCAAATGAAAAAGAAAATACTTCTATTTTTATTATTATAATTATAATTATTATTATTATTAGTAGTAGTAATAGTAGTAGTAGTAGTATATAAGATAATATGACCATGCAAATCATCTCGCCATAGTAATGTAGTAATATTTCTGGTATTAGAAGACTTTAAATAACATCTTGTTGGTAAGCGGTGTCCAATGTAATTTCTAGTATGTTCGCTAGGTAAGGTCAATCTAATTATTTTAAAATTAGGTGTCTACATTTTGTTTAAGTTTTTTTTTTTTTTTTCTTTTTTTTTTTCCTCTCTCTTTTTATGTGTCCCTTTTAATGTTTAATGAGTAACGGGAGCAGAGGACTTAATTTTACTAGTTTACTTTTTAATTTAGTTTAGATTCACTTTAGTTTAAAAATTATAAATTCTTTGGCGGGTAAAGAACAAAATCCTGTGCTCCTTTGCATTGAAAATGGTGAAAAAGGTGCTCAATATTTGACAACTTAGCACACATTTTTTGACCATCGGTTTTAGTTCAACTCATTAGAACAGTTTCTACCAATTTGTTCTCAGTTTTTTTTTTTTTTTTTTTTTTTTTTTACAACAGAGAGAAAAGCCAAAAAGTAGTCTTTTCAACAGCAAATAGTTATTCAACGAGTGATTCAGAAAACTCCGTTTCCTTATCAGATATAGCAAATCCCTGGCATAAAGTCGAGAAAATAAAACATATCTTTACCTCTGCAGCACAATTATTCACACCTCATATTACTGGTGCCTTAGATTGTAATAATAAATCTGATTGTGAAGCACTTCATTTGATTGTTCCAGTAATCAAAGCTTTGGGACATGATATTCGAATACTTCTTATTCAAGAAGTATCCTTCAAATATCAAGAAAAAAAGCTCTAAAAGAATATTTAAAACTGAATGTAGTTTAGTCTTTCGTTGCGACGGCAACTTCTGTTAGAATCTTTTGTACTAGGAAGGTTGATCGCTTGCTTGTATACATTTCGGTTATTGAAAAAACCCTTCTTGGTGCTCCAAGGTTGAGTAGGGAAGAGACATTGAGAAATGCAACCAAAATCTGTTTTTAGGCTAGTAAATCAATGGGGATTGCAGTAAAAGATAAGGTTTGAAATTTTCAAACAAGTATAAATACTAGCTGCGTACAAGAAGCATGTAGTAATACTACAGAGAAAAAAATTAAGCTTTTACTATTGCTGCTAGTCTGCATCTACAGCGATATTATCATGGTATTAAATAATATTGACAAAGGTACAGGGTGGTCCTAAAGAAACTTTGTCGATATATGGACCTCTAGCTTCCGTTCCGCTCAACAGATCGCGATGAGATTTCAGGTATAGTTAGTTATTCACAGGTAAGAGCTCGGGATTCTGTGAATGGCTACAAAATTGAGCTCACGGTAACAATTACAGTTTTAAAAACTCGAAATTTTAGAATGGCAACACCTACTTTTTCCTGTCGCAAAATGCTCAGCGCATGTGAAAACCCCAAAGAGAGTCGGAACGGCACGTGTATTAAAAAACGATTAATGCATGCACAAAAAACAGCTCTGCGAACAGCCAACAGAAACACTATCGGAGCACATGTAGGCCGCTCGCTAGATATTCACCATAGAAAACCGTTAAAATTGCCTGAGATGGCACCCATGTGGACTTTGGCCTCTGTCATATGCAAATTTCCACTGTGCGCCCTGATCGTTGGTGTTTTTCATCAGAACTGCTATTTGTGCGTGCATAACGCGTCCGTTTTTATTGATACACGTACCATTCCAACGTTTTTTAGGGTTATCGCATGCTCTGAGCGTTTTGCGACAGGAAAAAGTTGGTGTTTCCATTCGAAAATTTCGAGTTTCTGTAACTATAACCATGAGTGCAATTATTTGCCAATCACAGAATCCCGAGTACATACCTTTGAATAACTATACCTGAAATCTCATCTCGATCTTTTGAACGGAACTGGAAGCTAGAAGTCCACATATCGGAAAAGTTTCTTTATGACCACCCTGTATTTAAGTTGTGCTTTGGACCATCATGTCTCCTAGAGGTTCCACTCCAATAGATTCAAAACGTTTGACAAGAAATTGAATAAATAAATTTTTGAGCTTCAGAACTGAAAGAAGTCACTAAAGAGTTTAAAGTTTCAATTAAAGCATTATTTTTCTATTTCGATAAAGTTATGAGTTTATTATAATGAGGTAATAGAGTTGACATTAATTGTTTTGGGTAATCCACTTTAGAAAATCCATTGGAGAGAACAGTGTGCTTGCTAGATGGTAGATGGCTAAAGTCATATATGCTTTTTAAACTTTCCTGCTCAAAGATCAGTAAACGATTTTAAGTGTAACGAAGAGAGAAGAAATACAGCCCAACTATTTGTACAGTTCAGTGTTCTTTTGTTCTGGAGGTGATCTGAATCTACGGAAAATCTTTAAATATATGAAACTATTGATTCTGACCCTGGAATTGTAGCTAAAAAAATATTTAGGAACCAATAATATTTTTCAGATGAATTGGATGGTTTGGCCCTATTTTTAGATAGGAATTATAATACAAGAACTTAATTACTAAAGTCTGATGAGGTCTCTATGGAGTTTCTTTTATAAGTTGTTGAAGCAAATCGACAGACAATACGTAGCAAGACAGCCAAACAATCTATGTTTAATTGTCTTTCAGAAAAAGATGCATAAAAAAGCTAAAATTTTAATTATTTCATAAATCTTCCTTTTGTGGCTTTTAATTACTATGCAAATAAAAATTTAATTTAATTGTTTTTATTTGCATTAAACTTAACTGCTTTTATTTAAACTTTTTAGCAAACCCCACTAAAATTGCCTTAAAACAAACACATAATTGTAAATATTTACAGTAGACAGCCAATTAAGCACCCTCTTTTAGTTGAAATAAGAGAATGAAATTTTGACACATATTAGTTGGGTTGGATGTAAAAAAATTAGGTCTTTATGTATTTTTTCCACCTTATGTTCTTGAACCACTCTACTGAACAATAACAAAAACTCAAGCATTCTGCAGTTTAAAAAACCAGAGTACCATTTACAGCAGCTCACTACCAAGAGACAACGACTAAATTAACTGAACTGGACTGTACTTGGAAAAATGAGCCAGTCTTTGTTGGATGGGGATATTTTACAAAAAATTTCAAAAGTGCAAGTAAACCTATTTATAGCCTATATTTTAAAGCTCGTATTTCTGCTACTATTTACAAATATTACATGAATTAAAAGGTATAATTAAAATATATTTTTGAATAAAAGTATAATTAGAATTGATGAAAAATTTACAAATGTCTACAATTATTGTCTATCTCGTACGTATATTGATATTATTGATCAAATTAATGAATCTCAGTTAACTATATTGAATACTTATAAAAGAAATTTGTAATTAAATTACAAAAAATTCAAATTGAAATTAGTGGGTAACCAGGTAAAACACATTACCACTGCAAAATGGTTTTCCGATTCATTTAGAAAGCTAAAAACGTTCTTAATGTGATAAAACTGTACAAAAAAATAAATCGAAATTCCAAGCTTCCTAACTAGCAAAGAAAGAAGCAAATATTTTAAATTTGTTTGTAAAATACTTTCAATTCATTTTTTTTTTTTTTTTTACATTTTTTTTTTTTTTTTTTTTTTTTCAGAAAACATTTATATAACCACTAAACTAATTAGTAAAGGAAAAAAGCTAAGCGATTTTATCGGTAATATGTATAATAAATGATGAATAATGATGAGTACTTTCTAAAAGAAAAAATTTCCAAATCTCAAAGAATCCAAAATTTCTTCAGCAACAATCCAATTGAATAAACGTTTGGTTCTATGAATAGTCAATGAAATCTGGTAACTAAATCTTGCCATCGTTTATTTAGTTTACTCATACCATAGCTTATTTAATTAACAATTGTCTTTTTTAAGAATGTAATCCATTCTAAAGAAAATTAAGCTCTTCTTTTTAATAAGAGCTTGAAATAATTATCTTTCAATTAACTAGCCTTAGTTTATTATTATTTCCAATCTAATTAATTTCATAATGTTTGTACGTAGTTAATAGAAATCAGGATGAATAATTATTTTAATAACTCAAGTGGAATCATTCTCCTTGGCTATTTGCCAATGGATAACTTATTTGTATGTTCAATTATAATTACCTATCGATATATTAACATGGAAATTAAGACCTGTTCTTTAATTACTAGGTATATTTGCATCTCAATTTTCAAGGACTCCAATAAAGTCTCTATAAGCAAAAATGAATTTTTCTTAGACAACAGCTGATCAAAGAAATGTTTCAAAACAATTTTCAATATATTTCAGGTATTTTACAGTTCGTGTGGTTTTTCTTTTCACTTACATTTTCCCATTCATCTGTCTTTGAGACGCAAAGATTTTCAAAAAACACTCACTTCCTTCCCCCCCCCCCCCCCTTTTTATGCTACAACGGGTGCAAAATTATTTGTACTTATTTTGAATCTGATATAGTTATAGACTCCAACCCAAATACAAAAGTATTTAAAATAGGAGGTTCAAAGTAATAATACAACTTTCTCAGAAGCAATAACATTTTATGGATAAACTCTTTGGTCAATTTAGAAATTTTTTATTCTAAACCAGTAGCACAAATCCCCCGGCCAATATCGGCTCGACACTGGGCAATCCCGATGTGAACCGTTGTATATTGACCGTTACTACGGATCTTGGTCAATCTCGTCCAGTGCTGGATTAAATATACTGGAAGTTTTGAAATGTTGATGCAGAATTTTCAAATTGATGTATAGTGTTTATAAGAAAGGATGGAGGGATAAAAATATGTTTTGTGATGGTTTTAAAACGTTTATTTTTAAAAAAAGTTTTGTATTTTGGAATGATGCTCGAGGTTTGGCATGGACCAGCCAATCTTCCCAGAATACTTGTTTCCGTCATTGGCCAATACCGCGAGCGCTGTGCTACTTGGGTATTAATGGAATTTTTTCACAGTCCTAACATGAAGTTCATACCCTTACAGTCATTAACTTTAAAAAGTATTTTAAACCTAGCATGATAGTCTATGTGAAGTATAAAAGAAGTTACAATTGGAGTATTAGTCCATACAACTTAAACGTTTTCTAACGTGATAATGCTAAATAAAGAACTAACAAGTAAAAAAAAAACATTACCTAATTTATACATCCTGCGATGTTAAAATAAAATACATTTATTTTATATATCAATCCTATAACACCTAAACTTTTGTTCCTGTGTCTTCTACATTCAACAAACGACTGATGTTTTCTTTCAAGTGAATGCGTGGACATTAGCACAATAATTTTAAATTAGGACCATATATACATGAATTCACTGTTAAGCTTTACCATTCACAAAATATTTGTGTCGTAAATAAAGCGCCGCTTCTACCAGATTTGTTATAAAGCCTATATCATGTACAGGTTTAAACCCTTTCGTATCTGAAATCTAAACACCATTACACTTTTCAGACTGTTAAAGAAAAGAAGAACCAAATTTCAAAACCTTTCAAAAGTTTAGCAGACGAAGAAGAAGAAAACGATGAACAACGGGAAAATCCACTTTGCTATCCCCTAGAGGCGAAAAAAGGGGAAAAAAGGCCCCCTTCACCTAAGAAATTCAGAAAATTCCCTGAAACGTATTTTCACAGCTTTCTTTTGTCATTTCCGTGTCAGACACCTCCGATTCAAAAGTGAAAAATAAGTGAGGATTTACGAAGTAAACGTTGCTTCAAGGATAAAAAATATAATAAAGAAAAAGTTGTATAAATATCTGTGTTTAGCTGTCTATCAATACAATTTTCTTCAGGAAAGAGAAGGCTTATGGTTCGATATCCTTTTTGAAAAGGAAGAATTCTTAGCTATAGGGGACTTTGTAAGGAAATTGTGGTAAAAAAAATTCTACATGAAATAAATACTTTTTTAAACATGAAATATGATGTTGCTCCATGATTAAAAATAGCAGGTATTTTATCCCTATTTTAGAATATTACCCCTGCATCTGGGAGGCAGCATGCCTGCAAGAGGTCTCGGGATCAAACCTCGCCGGTGCCCGGCAGTGCTTTTTTTTCTTCTTTTTTTTTTTTCTCTCTCTCTCTCTCTTTTCAAAGTGAGTAGAACTTATAAGGAAACAAATATAACAGATACTAAAGTATCATGTGTAGGTATGACTGGTGGGAGTTTTACGTGTTTCCCTTAGTTCAAGTCACAAATACAAGTGAGCTTCTTTTAGAAAGATCTCCCGGAAGGCATTCCTCTTTTCACACAGATGTTGATTTCACGACCTTCAGAGTTCAAACGCAGTAAAGCTCTTGTATAGCACTTGCATAAAAATTGTCAATACAACCAACTTGTATATTTGTTACAGTTGCAGCTAACTTACCTTTGAAATGGTTTTTGATCTTTAACAATTATTCCCTTTCTTTTTTTTTTTTTTTTTTTTTTTTCTTCTTTTTTTTTTGGATAATGTACGAAGACTGGATTAATATACATGTTTAAATTGAATCTTTAAATTAACATACTTAACATAATAGGTTCACCAAAATAATATTTCTGGTAACAGTCATAGTCTACCATTTTACAGATTATTTTTTTTTCCTAACCTATAGATTTCGAAATTTAGGAAAAGATATGTTGTTTACAACGATGAGAGATTTAGATGTTTTTCAGCAAATGATCCTACATTTGATGCCTAATGCATAACAATAAACTCTGGACAACGGTCTAAAAATTGGAAATATTAATTTCAAAATTGCAATGTTTATATTCTAAAATTAATATTTTTGTGAAAATGCTATATAACAATCAGCCCACTGCCAAATATATCGTTTAGAAATCAATAAAAAAAAAAATTCTTTTTGGATTTTCTATTTCAAAATACAAGGGTAATTTCTTTTATTTTTATTAATATTTTTCCTGAACATCATTTTCTTTCACAACTTAGAAACTCAATACGTATCCTCTTTTGAAACTATACATCCATCTCGGTGTGTTGCTTTATTCACTTTTTTATAGTCATTCCAACCTCACTAACATATTTAAATAACTTTTTCAGAATAAAAAAAATAGTTCTTGGATATTGCAGTCAAAAAAACTTTTTGCTAATCAATTTCATTAAACATTTAAGGCCATTTGTATATCATCAAAGGAGAACCTATAATTTCCAGTGAAATTTAATCAAAAAGAAATATCGCATGGTAAGTTATTGGCCTCAATCAAAACAATTTTGGAGTATAAGTTTATTTTATTAGATGCAGTCAGGTTTTCTATTTAACATATGTTTCAGATTCACTCAATAAGTTTATTATATATGAAGTCGCATTTCTGTAGTCACAGTAGCAATAGCAAAGGTTATTGAGGTCTTCAACATCACGGATGTTTCTTGCGTAGACTATGTTTTTAACACAACCCCAAAAGAAGAAGGAAAAAAAAGAAAGTAATGTCTGAAGAACTTGGTGGTCAGGCAACTGGACTATCGCGTCTGGAACCGCGAGATAGATTAACGGGAGACGCAAAATTACAAAAAAAAAAAAAAATCCCCAAAATCTAAGAATTCAGCAGTCAATTTTGCCTAATATCACCAACCTATCAATAATATATTTTTTTTAAAAAGAAAACTCAAATTAGAGGCATTTCATTCTGTCACCCTGTATATCAATTTACTATTCAATTGAATAGTTTAAAATCTATATTATACTTCTTTTTCCTGTGAATTTTACCACTTTTCTCCACTAGTTGGGTCAAGGGAGTGCAAGTTCACCCCCTTGATACAACTTTGAAGCGCTCATGTTGACATAAATCGATATGAAATCCCATAACTAATGTAAGATAAGTAGAATTTGTTTTTAGAAATATAATGCACACAATACCATAATAATATTCATCTAAAAACTCTGTTTTCTCGCTATACTAAACCAAAATTGATGATTACCTCCAAGCCAAACTTCGGTTTTTTTATTCTGCTTTTTTTTTATAAAAAAAAACTTGTTCCTTTTAGAATTCTTTCTACCAGAAAATCATTCCTTGTATTTTTACTTCTTTTCATTTCGTAGATTCTTCATGAGAAAAATTTCCCATTAAAAAAAAGAGGAATTCCCAACACACTTATCCCTTAAGAACAGAGCAAAAAGGAGGCTTTGTACTTAAGCCTTCATAAAATCTTCTCGGGAACAGACCGTAACAAACCTTCGATAACATAACAAGTATAGAAAAGAACTGAACCAGTAGCGGCAGATTACTCGGCAAAGAGTTCTAGACCTCTAACTGACAGAAAAAAGCCATATTTTATCCCTCTAGAAATATGTAAGTCCTAAAAGAACGGACAAATCATAAATCAACAAAAATGAAGTGCCCCAGGAACGATCGGCGCCATTTTTATTATTTATTCTACTTTTATTTATTTTATTTTTTATATATATAGGAAGAGAACTATTTTTCTACGCGCCGGATACTGTAAGACGGCTATTGATCTCAACCGTTCGGATGTGAGAAGGTGGTTACGCTCCGGATTTTGGATTTATATCCATTGTAATAGAATATGAGTTTTAGATTGTTCTAGTTTCAAGTGTTTTGTTGGAATTTTTAGAATGCGATGTCGTAAAATTTTTATCTTGTTTTTTTCCATTCTGAACTTTGAAATTAGGGTTATTTTTGGATTCAGTTCATCTGAAAACTCCATATACAATTATGATTTATTTGTATCCTCTTTTCACAGACTTATATAAACTAAACTCCGTGGCGTAACAGCCCCGTGGGGGGACTTATATAATAGAATAGTATTTTGATAATTGCTATATTGATCACGTTTTAATATATTGATCAAATTTTAGACTAAAACTTACATTGATTTTGACACTACTGAAATTTAGGCAAAGCATTGCGATCGTTTGTAAGTTGTAAGAATTTCAATCGAATTTTTAAATAAATATTCACTGATGAAAAAAATATTTCATATTTTTATTTTCAATTACCCATATGTTTACATAGTAGGGTAATAAAAGTATAAAATTCGATTTAGAAAAAAAAAAAGAAAAAAGCGTTTTTTTTTTTTTTTTTTTTTTTTTTTTTTTTTTTCTTTGGAACACCGTAATTTCAAAAAAGTGGTCTTGAGAAAATATCTGTCTGTGTGTACGCGGTCAGCATAATTCCCGAGCAAATTGACCTACGATGGTTAAATTTTATGTACAGGTCAGTAGTAGCCCTGGGACCAACCATTAAGGTTTTCATCAAAATCACGCATACGCCTAAGGTTGAAATCATGAAAAAATCATGTTTTTCAGCAATTGCTCTAACAATTTTAATTAAAGTTCCTTTGCAAATGCCTCTTAAGATGTTTTAATCAGCCCCACCTTCGAAATTCTCGTAGAAATATGATGAAAGCGTAAAAAGTCAAAAAACGCTTGCCATTAACACATAGCTCTCTGCCCTTGAGCATCACCCATAAACGATTGATTTTTTTTGTTTCACTTACAATAAAGCACAGGGCTGCCACAGGCGACTAATAAGGCTACTAAAGCGACTATTTTAGTGACCAGGCGACTATGGCAACTATTTCAATGAAAAAAGGGCCCAAAACGACTATTTTGAACAAAACCTTCAACTATTTTTGGGCTTAGGCGACTATTTTTTTAGAAATTGGATACTGTCCTATAGTAAGACGAAAAAAAAAAAATCGGCACTAAGGTACAAAAAATTTTGTCGAAATGGCGATTTTTTTTAAAGGGGGCGGGAGAGCGAACACTACCGAAATAGTTGTTCATATTCGCGGGTAGATTGATCACTTAGTCCGACGCTAGTAACCTCACGCAAGACAGTTGTTTTTGACGACAACCGCGGTTAGCCTACCTGTTAGGTTCCAATGTTTTATCTTTCGCCATGCAAGGACAATTGCATACACAATTATATTCTCAAATATCAAATTATTTCGCTTTATTTACTCTAAAAAAATGAATTTGTGGAATTTGCCCTAAACACCAGAAGAAAGTGCCATCAGTATGGATAGTATTGAGGCTATTAGATGTTATGTCCGAGATTTGTGCCGGTGTGATGAACAATTTCGCCGTGTAGGTCAATCGACGCAGAATGATTAGAATTTCAATGTTGTAGCTAAACTTATGAAAAATAAAATAATTTAAATTTTTAAGCAATTTATTTCATTACTTTGAACGTAGCTTAAACAGGGTGGTGACAGAATTTTGAATTCAGGGAAATGTCAAGGAATTTCGTAAAATTACTCATTAATCAGGGAATTTTGAAATTTTCGAGTTTCCTTTCTCGCGTACCCCGTGTGTGGGTACGGACATCTATCCCGAATCGTGTCACACGATATATATAAGTAGTTTTTATAGTTGGGTGTACGAAGTTTTCGAACTTTTTCTACTCTCGGCAGCTAAGCCAAACCGGCCAATCCCCCTCCTCGGCTCACAACCACATGTTTATGTTCAGCTTTTCTTTTCTCCTTTTCTTATCTTTCTGAAATCATTCTTTCTGAAATAACTTCGCTTCCGCCGGCGTGTTATTGTTAAAAAAAATCTTCAAACTTCAATCTGTCTACATTCTATACAGAAATTATTTTTTTTCTTCTTGCCTTGCGTTTTTTGTCAACAGATAATTATTTACGTATTATTTTTCTGTTAGATTTTTAGTAATCCTAAATCTAACTGCATCCTTTACAGACATGATTATTTTTCTTCTTGTCTTGTGTTTTTTGTCAATAGAATATATTGGAACCCTAAATTCCTTAATATTTCAAATTGATTCCATCATATTTTTTCGTTTTTATGAACCCTTTACAGCACTGTGTTATAGATGTGCAACAAATCTGTAGACATTCATAAGCAAAATGAAAACTGGCCTTAAAGAAATTCGATTGTCATTGTCAATATATAGTATAATTGTTTAAACATGATACTTGTTTTTCTGAAAAAAATTGTTTGACTTCGGAAGTTTAAAAAAAGTTATCTTGTTTTGCCAATCGATTTTTACCGTCGCTTTTGCGTGAAGTTTAGCTTTTTTTTTTTTTTTTTTTTTTTTTGCTTAGGTGCTGTCTGGGAGTAAAGTTAAGTTGCCAACTTCCATCGCAGTATTTAAATATGATAGCACCTCCCCCAAGACACATGCCTTTTACCGTATGGGATGTAATGTTTTAGACACTATTTTGAATCGAAAGAAGAGTGTTTCTGGATTTTCGTGTTTTATGTAAATCAACAGTTTTATTCCGATCTTATTAAAAGTTATGAAAAGTGAAGCTACTATTTTCAGCACCTGAGACTACTATTTTCAATGTGTGAGACTACTATTTTGGCTACTATTTTTAAGATCTGAGGCTACTAAAGCAACTATTTTCAAAGCTTGCAGTCAGTGGCAGCACTGAAAGCACAATGTAATATTTAACGAATAACAACGCCAACTTCGCATTGTGGTGGTCCCCCCCCCCCCTTCTCCTAGCCCATGTAAAAAGTACTGCCAATAGTATCGCCAAAGTTTCCATTTTAATTTAAATGAGTGAAAATATGAAAACGGAAAATAACATCATATCAAATTTTAATGCAATGACCAATATTATAGTGTAATTGAAAGTTTTACCACACCCCTAATTTTTCTAGATTTTGTATTAAGTTGAACTTTAAAACGAAACCAAAAAAAAAAAAGCTGATAAGGAAAATTATGAGTTATAAGAAAATAGAAAGCTTAATTTAATGTGGTTAAATTTATTTATAAATCTTCAACTGGAGGGGGTTTCTACAACTTCATTGATTTAATACTAAAACCATAATACATAAATTAAATTATTAAAAATAACGTTTTAACTTGCACATAATGTTTGGAGAAATTAATTTGAAATTTAAAACTTAATTTGCTTTATTTTTATATTTTATGTCGTCACGTAATATTCAAAAAACAAATTAGTCCTTATATACTAAAATTGAAAATTTATATTAAATTGGATTAACAAATCTTCTGAGCATTAAATTCTTATTTCCAAGCAAATACTCTTAGATCCATTGTAGTAACGTTAGGTTGCAAAATATTAGAGACTGAGATTGAGTTTCATAAATGTATTATGAAAATAGAAAAATAAATTTAATTTCTTATAGCATGTCAAATGGAAAGTAAACTCATATTTTCTTATCGATATAAAAATTTAACAGACCACACAAGTAACTATATTAAAAATACTTTTATATTTTTAATTTAAAATTATGAATGGCAATATTTTATTTAAGAATCTTTGCCATTCTGTCAGATAATTATATAAACAATGAAAAATGACAATATTTTCTGGTTTTTTTGTATAACTATACATAATTTCGACACTACACTTTTTTTTTAGTTTAGATATCCAAGAATCAAAATACAAGTACATTCTTTTATTTTTAAATTTGTTACTTTTACAATACTAAACAAAATTGGGGAACATTTTTAGTCTAATAAGAATTCTACAGAAATGAAAAATGCACTAAAAATTATTATTTTCTTTATCTACGTATGAAATCGTTAGCTAGATATAGCTTTTTGGGAATTTTTGTAATTGTTAAGTTGAAAGAAATGTAAGATTCGTTTGTTTTTGTTTCTTTGAAGATTTTTGAAATTAAAATTAAATCTTATTTTCAGCTTTTACTCCACTAATTATATTAATAGATTCATCAAAAAAATCTCCTCTTAATTTTAACAAGTAATAAGCATTATACAGGATTTCAATATAATTCAAAGTGTTTATATACTTGCATATAAAATAGTTAATTCCATGTAATGACATACTGTATATTAAATTTTACAATGCAGAGTATGGAATAAAAGATATGATTTTGAATACTTATGATAATAAACGACATAATTTTAATTAATAATTTTAAAATGCATCATTAAGTGAAAGATTAAAACTATATTTTAAAATTTTAAAACAAGATGAAATAAAATCTTATTGGAAGTTTGTAAACTAAGTTAACTGCTTTTAATGGTGCATTCATACTTCCAGAGGACAATTTATTAATTTCTTCTAAGCACCTAAACATTAGAATACCATTTAGAAACTCTTTTATTGATCCTGTTATTCTTAAGAATATTTCTAATTGATTTCACTAACCTGGAAGAATTTTCAAAACACTTCATTGATTTAAAGTGAAAAGGAGCTAACTCCACTTTTGGACTTAAGTCACTTTTAAGTATATTTGGAAACAGGAAGAGAAGACATATTGATTAGTAAAATCTACACCTAATTACTTAATGGTATGTGAATGATACGTAAAAGTTTCATCTTCGTGTTGAATTAGTACTATTGAAGAGTTTTTTGCCCTCCTGAAAACTTGGATATATTTGAGTTAGCAATTTACACTCTAACCCGACGTCTTATTATAATATGACACCTGAACACTTGCAACAAAACAAATTCTTTTACGTAGGAAGAAGAATACTAGCTTACTCGAAGTGTGATTCGAAAAAACATTGATATATCTTTTATGTAAAAACCTTTTTCATGCATAGATGCATACATTATGCACCATTCACGTTAAGAACGCCTTGACATATAAAGAGTGTAACATGAGAAAAATTATAGAATTTTCCTTTTATATCATCAAGACGAAGTCCCAATAAAAGGGTGATAAAGTAAATCATCGGGATGTGCATTACTATATGATTTATTAGTTCAAAATTTATTACGATCCATAAATAATATGACCGAGAAATGTGTAGGTTTTACAAACATCGGAAAACTTGAATAATCTTACTTGTCTTTATCAAAATAAAACCATTGTAATTTCAATACTTGCATCGTAGTATAAGTGCACTTGATTCATTCTCATGTCAACCGTATCATTGTTTTTTTGTAAGATATATAGAAGATCATCACATATTCTTGGACCAGTTAGTGATAAATTTGCCTATTAGCATGTAAAATAAAAAGCACTTATTAATTTCTTGCACTTCATTTAGAAGCCAGAGGTCTCAACTTTTTAATTTATAGGTTTGAATAAAATTAATTTTTTGGTATATTACTCACAAGTAATGCTTAAATAAGGTATTGGCTACTAAATTCGCAAAATGTTCACAATTTTTTCATTGTTTTTAAGATATAATATCAATAGATCTGAATTTTAAAAAAATCACAAGTAAAACACTAATTTAGCTACAATTTTTAAAATTTAATAATTAGCACCATGACAGTTTCTTTTCAACCATGCTGTTACAAAACCTAATGCTCAGTGATGATATTTTCCACGCCATTTGAAGTTTGAATTGATATAACTCTAGAACTATACGAGTCAAATTTTTACATGTATTTTTCAAATGAACTTCTTTAATGTAGTTTTTTTTTATATAATTGATTTGTGAATTTTAAAAATTTTATTTTATAATTTGGTGAAATGTAGAATTTTGGAGTTAAACTTAAAAAAAAAAAAAAAAAAAAAAAGATATTCTAATGATGAAAAAAAAATTATAAACACTTTATTCTTAAATCTTTGGGAATCACTTCGAATAAAAAAAATTGTAAATTGAATAGTAAGTTTTAGACACAAGTCAAAAATAAAAATATTCAAAATTGAATAAAAAAAAAATAAAAAAAAAATAATAAAAAAAAAAATAAAAAAAAAATAAAAAAAAAATTTTAAAAAAAATGGTATTTTAATATAAAATAGTGCATTTATTAAAATACATCCACCCAAAAATTTCAAAAGAGTAATTTTGAAATTAGAAATTTTAAATTTTTGTATCCAATGCCTCTTAAAATATTGGATTTTGTAAGATTGAAGAACTGGAAATGACAGTTAATTTGGAAATAATAAATGTTCACATTTCACAATTCACGGATAATTCCAATAAAGGCCATAACGATTTATCTACATTTAAAAGTCAGAGTGTTTGGTTACAGAATATATAGATTTTCCATCAACGATAATCTGATAGTTACGAGATCTTGCTAGTGCTATCTTATTTCGAGTTAAATGTTAAGTGCACAGAATCTCTATTTTTATCAATTACTACTTTAGTAGAATATTTGGGATATTAATTGTCATAAGTTTTGATCAAATGAAAGTTGCACATTGCAAATATGTAAATATTTTTTCTTTTTTCATTTGTAATGAGATCTTTATTCGTGGTCTTACTAAAGTCATCCTTCGTTAGATCTTTTATAAAAAAATAAGTTTTTTATTTAATTTATTTTTTAAGTATTCCACCAAAAGATATATTGCCTTACTGTGTGGGAATTTTTTTAATTAATAAAATCCTTAAGCGCCATTCCCTAACAAAAAGTTGGAAAGTAATTGTTTTCTCAAAAAAATTTATGTAAGAAACGGATTTAACATTTGGAAAACGACGCGATAGAAATGAATAAAACAACATGTTTGACATACGGACAACGAATAAAATATAACCAATAAAAACATCTCGGTAAAAAGGAGCCAAGTTCTTCATGCAATAGCTATGGTCGTGAAAAGAATTGTGATGTAAAGTACAGCCAAGTTTAACAATTGTTGTAAATTACTGACAATGAAAATTAGAGAGATTTTGTTCTCCAAGTAAAAATTCGATTTTCATAGAGCTAAATATCCAATTGAAAAAATGTTTGTGCGACTTGATCATTACGCGTCACATACAACAAACACGTGTTCCAGAATACGTAATGGCCCAAGTGTTAAAAACATAAATTCAATTTTCATAAGGCTAAATTATCCAGTTGCAAAAAATTTTGTGCGATTTGGTCATTACAAGTCAGAACACCAATACAACAAACAAGTGTTCCAGAATACGAAATCCAGAATAAAATTTCAATTTTAAATTGGCGAAGAAAATCTCTTGCTCAAAATTTCACATATTTACAATAATATTAAACTTATGTACTTTAGATCTCATTACTTTTCAAGGCCAAAGCTATTACGTGAACTTGATGTGTTTTTACAGATGTTTTTGATACTCATTTTAGATTTATTACGTTTTTGTATACCGATGGCTAGTAGAAAATTGCTCAGTGTTTGTAATTTTAAAGCTTGCATAACAAATTCCTGGAGTTTAAAGGGTTAAGTATATATATATATATATATTTTTTTTTTTTTTTTTTATTTGCACTTGTGTATTATACCGTTGACAAACTTTTTGTTGTCAATTAACTACAAGAACTGTATGATAAATACTACTTTAATCTTAGAATTTGAATTATTATATGGTTTTAAGAAAGTTTAACTAAACCTTTTCAACAATGTTCACTGGGATTTTGTAGTTAATGAAGTATTTATGCAATCAATGAGATTGATGAAGAGATAAAATAATTTTCAATAAATAGTTTGGCCAGATTTATAAAAAATGCTGGCAACAAGAAAAAAATTACAATTTTTGGACATTTCGTAGCCAATAAAAAAGTTGACAATGGTTGATGATATAATATGTAAGTACTCTTTTCAATTATTTCTTGATTTTAGGGCTTCACAGTGCATCAGAGCTAATATATACAAGTATTTCAGTTTTATAATTCTAACCCTAATAGAAACATTTTAGAAATAAGACTAATATTTTTGGAACAAGGCCCCTTTCAGAGGATAAAAAGGGTAAAATCTCGATTTTTAAATATTTTCCTTTGTAACCGCAAATGTTAAGCCTTACAATCATTCAAAACTTCGTAATTCTAGCTCTACTAGAAGTACATTAAAATATCAAAGATCAGTCAGTAAGTTTCAAAATATGCCGTTTTCGAATTTTATTTCCTTGACTTCCAATAAAATTGGAGACTTGAAACTTAAAGGACTTACTGAAGTGAATGTAACCAGTAAAAGAAATTTTATCTTTCAAGTATGTTGTGCAGATACGAGGAAGTCATAATTCTGCTTAAATTTTCTTTCAGTGAACATGGCGGGAACACTGCCGTGCACTTAGAATAAAAGATTATTATATTTACAGGGATTAATATACTTATAGAGAAAGACGGAAATAAAAAAATACGATTAAAAAAAGTATGAATCATAAGTAAAAGAAAATTATGAAGGGAAAAAAACGATTAAACAAAGAAAGCATATCTAAACCTAATATTTACAATGAAAGACGAAACAATAAAGAATTTAAGATTAGAAAAAGTACGTATCATAAAGAGAAAAAAATCATAAACAAAATAACGATTAAACAAAGAAAGAACGTCTAAACCTAGAGTAATTCTAAGTTAAATGAAAAAGGTGGGGGTTTTTTTCTTTTTTTTTTTTCGTTTTTTTTTTTTTTTTTTTTTTTTTTTTTCATAAATTTAATTCTATATTAAACTAAAGCCCTATTGTAATTCTATTGCATTTAACCTTTTTTCTTTACTTATTTTCATTAAATTTCATAATAATTAAAATTGAGTTAGTTAACTTTAAAAAAGTGAATAAATGTAACCCAGCGAAAGAAAAAAAAATGATTATTATACGTACTTTCAATCGTTACATATAAAAAAATTTATTAAAAGAACTAAAACAAACAACATGCTTCATGGACTTAAAAGATTTATATGATACATCAATAAATACTTTTAATATACGTGTTAAATTTTCAACGATAAAGTTTCATCATAAAAAAAAAAATTATTTCTCAAAAGAATAATATTTAGCTCCGAGACATTTTTATCGCCAAACTTCGGTCACAAATATAAAAAAACACATGATTTCAAAAAAATTTATGGTTGTCATCCCTCACCTTTCCTCAGCACTATTTTTTGAGTGATACCTTATTTTGTAAACATGACGCCCTATATATGTAAAGCCCCAAGAAATGCCCCCTCCAGAAAAAAAGATTAGAATCTGTGGACTAAATTTCAAGAATTTGCTTAAGGAAAACATTGAAAGAAAACCCAAACCATACAAATGTTGGGGTTCTTTTTTAAATACCTTTTATTGTTTTTAAATTTGAATATAAATATATAAAAATAACTCTCTTAAAGGGTATAGTTCAGCCAAAGCAGTTTTATTATTATACACTTAAAGGGAATGTTTCAATCAAGAATCCGAATTCAATCTTGAATTAAAATGTCTGGTCACGTTTATATGATTTACTTTTAATCGACTGAAGGTATGGATGCTTTGTGCGCTCAACGACCTATATTTATGCGCAATAATGACAATATTATGACAATATTATGCGTTACACTGGATCTACAAACTCTAGCAAAAAAGCATTTTTTGTTTAATTAGAAAACATATTTTTAAATTGAAGTTGAAAAATATTCAAATTATAACTCAAGTTAACGATTCTAAATATTTTGTACTTTAATATTATTTGTTATAAAATAAAAGTAGGCTACAATATGCTTTTTACAATAATATTTACATTTGAATGCAAAAAAAAAAGTTTAAAAAATTACTACAATTCAATGATATAGAAAAAGTGAAAACTTCTGATTGCTTATCGAATCATCTAAAATGCTGAATCAATAGTAAAAGTAAAAGCTGTGTATCTTTACTCTAACGAAGACATATTTGTCTTTGAAAAACTTTCGCTAACATCAGCTGAATTGTTTGTTTATTTTATAACGGATTAAACTACACAGAATAAAAGAAATGATAAATGTATTTTCCACAACATTTCTCGTTGAACTCCTTAACAAGAAATTGAGCAAAACACCACGTGATAAACAATTTCAATTCCTAAAAATCTTAATTTCTAAAAATCAATTGTCATCATTGATGAATATAATAAAGCTTTAACATAGTCAAATACTTTAGTTACATAAGTCAATTTCAAATTGACAGGAATTAGCAAACAAAATTTTTTATTTGTTAAGCTCTGAATGAGCTGCTAGAGGTAGTTAACATGACTTGACTGGCGTAGACTCTTACTGTATCAGTAATAAGAAACAACGTCCTTTAAAAGTAATTGTTTGAATGCCTTCATTATCATCAATGTCTTACGTTTTTAACAATATTTTAACACAAAGCGGAACCAATTCCTCCATCATTAACACAGTTTTTAAATGCATTGCTCCCAAATAATTAAATTCAACCTCACCTACTCAAGATTGGCAATTTAATTTTTTTTCTGGGGGGGGGGGGTAATCTGTTGAACCTCAGACTGGGGATTTTTGTATCTTGGTACAAGGTACAACCAGTTAATATTTGTTTTCGTATTCTTGGAGGCTACGAAGTTTCCGTTTAGCAATAGTTATTTATGCAACTAGTTTCGAAAGTTATACTTTTTCAAACGAGAAAAATGCTAAATAATTTATCGAGTTTCAAAAAGTATTACATACAATTGAGGACTAGAAAGGAAAAACGACCAAAGTCCAAAAAATAAAAAATTTCAGGGGAGCCGAAAAATTATCGCATCTGGTACTTAAGGCAATGGTTAAGTACATATTTCAGATTGAATCTGAACTATTCCTACTGGAGTTCACACTGGACATTTTTCCATAAAAAATTTTCGATTTTTTTTTTTTTTTTTTTTTTTTTTTTACTTATATAGTTTTCATTTTTAGTCCTCAATTCTTTTTATAATCTCGTGCAAAAAATATGTATAATTCATATATAAACTAAGGTTGGCAAATCCAGTCTGTCTTCTGAAAATGTATCATTTCTATACTAAAACCATTTAAAATTTTAGCACGAGGCGTTCGGTAACTTATTGTATCGCACTAGTGCGATAAAGTTACTTTATGGCACTCCTCGCGATAAAGTTTTTCATTCGCCAGGATTTCTGATTAAGAAAAATTAAGTTTTTTTGCACTTTACTATATTTTGTTGTATTTATTTATTTATTTATTTATTTATTTATTTATTTATTTATTTATTTATTTATTTATTTATTTATTTATTTATTTATTTATTTATTTATTTATTTATTTATTTATTTATTTATTTATTTATTTATTTATTTATTTTACCAAAAATAATACATCTAAAGATTCTAGAACATTCAAGCAATTTTCAAAGACACCTCCTATTACAAACACACACAAAATAATATTTCGTTGTTATTAGATAACAGAAAATAATCGCATCAAAACAAAACAAAAAAATTTAAAACTTGAAAATCATTCCTAAAAATCTATCCATATCTGAAAATGTAATAAAGCGAATGGAAAAAAATTTGATTACAAGAATTTCAGCTCCGAGTCTGAATCTGAAGAATATTAAATTTCAAAAATCAGGAGAGTCGGATCGAGGGAAAGAAGACCTCTGAGAAAAAAGACTTCAGAGAAAGAAAACCTTAATTTGGCAACAATGCACTTGTCAAAATAGCAGAGAAGTAAAATATCAAATATCATGTAGAAATTGTTGGGAATTGTGAACACTCACTGGAAGAAACGTTACTTAAAAGAGTCTTGAAAATCCTGAAATTTTATCCGGATAAGAATGCAATTTAAGAAACGCACTATATCGATGTCTTGTTAAGGCTCTAAAACGAGCTTTGACTCAGCTTGCCAATAAAAGAATATTTTTTTGGGGGGGTGGAGGTCAAAAAATTTCTGTTTACTGTGCTGAATAATTTATTGATCAATTTGACCACATTCTTTATCATTTCCCTCATTTATTTTAAAAGTGCAATTAGGAACTAGTAATGTGTTTGTTTGTTTGTATGTTTGTTTGTTTGTTTGTTTGTTTGTTTGTTTGTTTGTTTGTTTGTTTGTTTGTTTGTTTGTTTGTTTGTTTGTTTGTTTGTTTGTTTGTTTGTTTGTTTGTTTGTTTGTTTGTTTGTTTGTTTGTTTGTTTTATATTAATTTACATAAATATTGCTTAGTATAATATTTGGTTATTTTCCTGTAGAGTCTGCTAATATTAACATTGTGATAAAAAACTGGTAATTTAAGGCTTGTATGTAAGAAAATCTATTTGATGTAATGCTTACCATTTTTTTAAAAAAACTCTTATTTAATATTATATTAGATAAATTATTACTTTTCAATTGAATAATGAAAATAACAAGCAATAGTCATAAGGGACAACATATCTTTCTACTGTATACAATGACACCTCAAATATCTAGAGGTATGGAACATTGCACAACTTTCAATTTCACTATTATACTAACGTGGATTGGTGTTATTTACCATTTTTAAAGCCATAACGGAGATTTCGGCATAATCTATAATAATAAAACAAGCTGTCTGTCTGTCTGTGGATCTATAGAAACCTACTTAAAATTGGAGTAGAGCTCTGAAATTTTCAATTTAAGAAGTTTTGGCTTTCTAATTTTGTGTATGTCAAACAGAATATTAAAATTTTAATTAGTTCTTTTTTAATTAATTTTTTAATTAATTCATTTTTTTACAAAGTGACTTCAAATAGAGATACAGCTCTGAAATATTCAACATAAGTAGTTTTAGCCATCTAATTGGACTTTTGAAAAACAGAACGTTAAATAATAGTTAGTTAGTTAGATAATTAGTTATTTTTTAATTAATTTTCATAATTAATTAACAAATTTTTTTACAAAACGACTTCTAAGAGGGCAATAGTTCCAAAATTTTCAACATACTAAGTTTTAGCCTTTTAATTGGACTTTTGAAAAAAAAGAATATTAAATTTTTATTTAATTCATTTTTAATTAATTTTTTTAATTAGTTAATAAATATTTTACAAATGATTTCTAATAAGGCTACACCTCTAAAATTTTCAACACAAATAATTTTGGCCTTCTAATTGGACTTTTAACAAAAAGATCGTTAAAATTTTAATTTGTTTTTTAGTGAATTTTAATTAATATTTTAACAAAACGCGACTTCTAATTGGCCTAGAGCACTGAAAGTTTCAACATAAGTAGTTTTGACCTTCTAATTTTGCTTTTTACAAACATCACGTGTTTAAATATTCTTAAATGGGTGTTGTATTATAGTTATTAACGGGGAATTTTTTTCATTGTTTCTCGACCAGAGAGGGGCTTCTAATATTAAGGCTTTGCGTAGCAATTAGTTTTTAGTGTGTGAAGCTACCTTATGCTTACTCAGCAATGAACCTTACATCGTGCAAAGCGAGCTAGATTTTGCGTTGCGATGAACCTTCCTGCGAGTGAAGTTCCAAAAATTGGGGCCTTTACACCAATGACGGATTTCCGCAATGCGGGGCCTCACAGCTTGCTAAAATATTGCACATGTTAAAATTTCGTAGCGAAGCACGAGATTTTTCTAGTTACTTGTTAATAATTCTTAGATTATTCTTTCTTGTAAGTGCAACAGAAGGAAAATCAATCGTTGATGGGTGGATGCTCAAGGTCAGAGTGCTTTGTGTTAGATGCACTCGTTTTTCAACTTTTTAAGCTTTAATCACATTTCTACGAGAATTTCGATGGGGAGGATGATTAGAACACCGTAAGAGGCATTAGCACAGCGATTTTAGTCAAAATCGTTAGAGCAATTACTATAAAACATGATTTTACATGATTTTTAACCTTGTGAGCATGCGCGATTTGTGACGAAAACTCTTAAGGTAAGTCTCATGGCCACAACTAACCAGCACACAAAATTTGAACATCGTAGGTCAATTTGTTCGGCTAATATGCTGACCTAGACACACATTTTTTCTAGACCATGAATTCTTCATAGTTGAATGGAATAAGATTCAGATTTGTAATATTATAGCATCAAGCGACACGTTTGATTCTATTTCATAACACGCAGAGAGTCAGAAAAAATGAGAGTTTGAGTTTCAGCTCACTTTTCAAAGAATAAAGTTACAAACAAAAAAATGATTAAATGTTTATTTTCTTGTTCTTAAATAATGTCTCATCACTACCGCCATCTAGTGTTAATCTCAAGACTGAACAACAACCTATAATGATTATTTTGAATTTTGCAAGAATAAAGAAAAAAAAGTTAACAGTAAAAAATTTTCGTCGAATAGTACAGGTTAAATAAAACTGAGCGATTATAAAAACAAGGGTTTTTTTTAGTAGTGCGTCTGCATTATGCTTTAATTGTAGAAAGTAATTTTTATAATTTCTATAGCTGAGATTAATGACTTTTTAATACCATATTTCATTCTAATATTAATAAAGGTCACACGGATACACATAAAACTTGTTAAAATCAACCTACCCATCTGGTACGATATTTAAAAGCCATCTATACTAAACTTCAACTTAACTAGACATCACTTAGACGATAGATCGTTACAGTGCTCATACGTATTTAATCCATTTTGGCGGAGTGAAGACATAATTCTCGCCTAACCTTATAGCCTTTTGTTCTCTACAGGGTTGTGGTTTGGCGAACATTATGCTTTGACGCTGCCAAAATGGATTAAATACCTATGAGCACTGTGACGATCTACCGTCTAAGTGATGTCTATAGTTAAATTGAAGTTTAGTATAGTAAAGGGTGTTTTTTTTTTTTTTTTTTTTTTTTTTTTTTTTAAGTGCAAGTTAACAGAGAACGTTTCAAATATATTCGCTAAAAATTATGTTTTTATAATACGGTTATTTTTGAACATGAAAATACGCCATTGATAAATGAATCAAAAGAAACATTCTCATCGTCACAGTTCAACATTGATAGAATATCAAATTTACAGTTCTTAAATTAACCACGCAATTCTAAAACATCTCAAATTTCTATGGCAAAGAAGTATTTTTAATCATTGGAATTTTTCCACTTCATCACGAAATTCCTTACTTGCGGCTGGGCACTAATTGCAAAGTGGGAAATTTCCTTCTAATGGAGGATCGGAACATGCAATTTTCGAGAAAATCACGTTCCTAAAATGAAAATCCTTTCAAAGCCTGATGCTCGATATCACCTTAGCAGACTTTTAGAAATTCTATTTAATAAGCTTACTTTTTTTTTATTCTGTTTAAATAAGTTTTAGTACCTAAGTTTATTAATTAAAACTTTAACTACTTTTACTGGCTTCTTGGGATTTTTCTTTTTCTTTAATCGAACTTCTTAATGGGTGTTTAATTGACTGAATGAAGTAAACATTTTTATGTTTAAGTCAAATAGGGAAAATTAATTCTTATACATTAGATTTCGCTTAGTTAATTAAATCTCTGCTATTTTTAACAATTTTCTTTATTGTAGCTACATATTTAAAAGGTGAATAAACACAATCCTTTTTAAGAATGAAAAGCGTCTTCCAATCGCATTAAGTTATACAGCAACTTCAAAGGAAATCAAGAAAATAGCTTTTGTGACATTTTTATGATAGTTATTACTTTCAATTACCCATATGTATACATAAGGTAATGTAGGTATAGTATAGTTTTTTTTTTTTTTTTTTTTTTTTTTTTAATGTTTTGGAACACCTTGATCTCAAAAAAGTGATTTAGAAAAAATGTCTCACTGTATGTATGTGTGCACGGAGTCAGCAAAACTCCCTAACAAATTGAACTATGATGTGAGGGTTGGTGATGGCACAAGGACCTACCATTAAGGTTTTCGTCAAAATGGCGCATGCGCATAGGGTAGCAGCCATTGAAAAATTATCATGTTTTTCAGTAATTGCTAAAAAATGACTTTAATGATTTTGTTCGAAATCGCTGTGGTAATGCCTCTTAAGGTGTTCCAAACATTCCCTTCTCCGAAATTCCAGTATAAATGCTTTGATGTCGTAAAAAGTAGAAAAGAGAATGCCTTTAACATGCAGGAGGTGCTGTTGTTGAAGCTTGCGTTTATGAAAAGATTGCTCTGATCCCAAAGATTAATTAAGATATTTAATGATGACTATAAGTTACAATATTTACAAAGGAATTTAAAAGGGAGGAACGACACACACGTCTGCTCTCTAAGATAATCGCGGGCAGTCATATCAACCTTTTCCTTAACGCAACCTTCAACAACAGCACCTCCTGCATTGGTGACCAGGACGTGGTATTCAAGTGGAAAAGTAAGAGGCAATGGCCTGCATTTATCGATAAGCATATCGCCAAAATCATCATTTTGGTGGAAGAGTTCAAAACAAAAAAGTCTCATACAAGGATTATAGCAAAAAAATCGAAAAACTGTCCATTTTTACTAAAAGAACGATGAAAAAATAAATACTGTAGATGACACAAATCCACGTCAATAGTATAGAGATATTGAAAGTTGTGCTATGTTCCACATCCTTAGTTGTTTTTTTTTTTTTTTTTTTTTCTTTTTTTTTTACTTTTGCCATATTTTTAATTTAAATTCACTTCTTTAGGCCATTCTTTTTTATCTAACTATTTTCCTTTGGACTTTAAGTAGTCCATGACTATGTCCTACGTTGTCCATGGCACCTAAAAAAAAATTTTATGGGAAATGTTTATTTTAAGTAAGCATTTTTTTACTGAAAAGTAAGAAGCGCGAATGCTGTGTAGTAGAGGTGTGCAATATAAATATTTAACCATTAAGCTGTTAAATTGTGTTAGTAAATTATTATTTTAAAATAATGCCGTTTTGCTTCTTATGCGATCTCATCACCACACAATTGTATATCTATTATTTTAATTATCTTATTAATAATTTATGATCTTCTAGAATTGATTAATTGTTTATTCATGTCATATATTAATAGGCTAAAAAAAATTGCACATTGTAAACAATTTTGGGACGAAGTAATAATCCTTTTGTATTAATATTCATTATAAAGGATAGTGAGAGAATGTGAAAATATGTGATGACGGGAACTTGTACAGAATGCAAAAAAATATATGAACGATGGCTATATCTTGTATTCTAATTGGTGAAATAACAAAAGTAAAGTACAGTTGTAAATCGCTGAAGATAGCTTAATTGTATATAAAAAAAAATTATCATGAGGGGTCGTCTAGATATTAAAACTAAGCCAAACTTTAAAAAGTTAAATAGTAACCCCGTAATATTATGCCATATTTATATTTAGAATTCAAAAAAACATCTAAATACCAAATTTCATAATTTTCCTATGGGTATTAGTAATTTAAATGATGTCAAAAAAGTGGCAAATTAATTTTGAAAAGAAAAAAAAAAAATTTGGCCATAAATTCTTAAATAGTTGATATATTTTAACAATTTTTATTTCAAACGATAGTTTATAAAAGGCCAAAAATAAATAAAATGCAACTTTTTTTTATTAAACAGTTTTTTAATAATGAATTATGAATTAATAAACAAGTTTTAAATTTTTTTTAATTGAAACATGTATTTTTTTTTTTTTTTTTTTTTTTTATTATTTTTTTTTTTTTTTTTTTTTTTTTTTTGCTTTTATTAGAATTATTATGGTTGGAAACCCCTCTAGAATTATTTTCATTCCATTTTTAATTTTGGCTCTCAATATTTTACCAAAAATATAAAAAAGGGACCGTGTAATAGATTACGTCTTAAAGCACGCAAACGTTCGGATTTTTCGGCGGTCTAAATAAATTTGCCCTCAAGATCGGCCAAAACGTTTTTGCTCATAAGTGACGTGTTTCTCAACATAATGAACTGAAATATGGTATTTAGGGTAAACGAAATATTCTAAATCGAATGAAAACATAAAAAAAATAGGGATTCGTATTGAAATGTTTAAAGATAGAGTTAAATTTAGTTATTTTTAGATTTTTAGAGTTTAATTTAGTTAGTATACTTAACTTACTTAATACTTATAAACAGTGATGTAGTGTAAAATAAAAAGGTATGGGAACGCTCTATGTCGCGTCGTTACAAACGTATATACTTTTGTTGTTTTTTTTTGTGGGAATGGGGGGGGGGAGTGGAAATTACAACTACGAACTTTAATAATCTCAAAACAGATAATGAGCTCCTCAAAACTGAAAAGAAAACATGTGTGTTTAGACTTAGATTTTTTTTATTTAAATATCTTTTTAAAATTATTAAATTATCTGGATTTTTTAACAATTTGCTTTGCACAACCCATTTTAACAGATTGTTTGACACTTTATAAATGAATTAGAAGATATTTTCAAACATATTATTGACACAAATTTTTAAATAGATTTTTTGCAACAATTTTTAAACAGATTATGAATAATTCATTTTAAACAGATTATCAACAATTCATTTTAAACAGATTATTTACATGATTTCTTGAACAATTTTCAATCAGAAAAATTTCCATAAGAGATCGAGTTTCGATTCAAATCTGATGGCTGTATGGTTAGAGCTCTAGCCTCGCATGCCAAAGGTGCTAGGCATGGATGTTCGTTATGATTCGAAATCCACGTTTAGCTGTTGGTCCCTGCCCGATTAGCCGTCATTGTACATAAAAGTAAGTCGTTGAGCGTACAAACAACCAACCAAATGTAGACTCATCAATTGATAGACGTATAGATTTGCTTGAGACATTCCTGGTTTCTTTATAAGATATTGATACTGTCATCAAAATCACTACAATTTAAAAAATATCGGGAGCAATTTCATCCCCTTACCGCCACCACTGTATTTAATGTCGATTTTTTTTAAAGTTGGAAGAAAGATTTTTTTTTAAGAACTGCTGCTACATTTTGGAATAAACTCTGCAATAACTGTAAAAGTAATCTTTCCCAATCTCAAACCGAAAAGCAATTTACTTTTGAATTTTTAAATTCATTTCCATTGCTTTCTTACTATTTCACAGCATGATTTCGATGTATTATACCCATTTGCAAAAACATTAGCAATTTTATATGAAGAAAAGTGAAATATATAACCTCAAAGCAAATATGAATACCTTCACTTCTTGGAAAAGAATACATTCAATTTCATGAGTTTCGGCAGCATCATTTGTAGGTTGCAAGGAACATTTTTTTTCTTCCTAACTTTGATTTTTCAAAACTATTTCTCTTCTCACAATGACAAAAATATAAAATCTATTATTAAATGGCACACAGTTTATTTTTTCCTGCGAATTTTGCCCTTTTCTCCACTTTTATAAAAATTTAAGTAACTACTAGAGAGGGAATTAAAGCATCCTCCCATGCACCTTCCTGAAGCCACCCATTTCCATTATTTTTATGTATTGAGTTAAATTAAGCAGGAGTTACAAAATCAATACTGTTTTGAATATATTTTGTCATGTTCAAACAACGTATCAGTTTGATTTTCCCAATACCTTCCAATCCAATATAAATGCATAATTCCGTAATTTCAAAACACGTGGGTGATATAAAAAATTTTAAAAAAAAAGTTACATAACTTTTGTTGAGAAATCGATTAGCGTTTCCGTTAAAATTAGAAAAAACTTTCAGCAAGGAAAGGGCGCAAAGAACTGACAGACCGCAGTTTTGGAGAGAGTTGTCGTCATTTTGTGTACGAAGAACCATGCAACTTTGACGTCTGGAATTCATCCACAATATAGATGATGAAGAAGATAATCTGCATTTTCCCAATACCTGGCAAGCCAATATAAATGCATAATTCCGTAATTTCAAAACACGTGGGTGATATAATTTTTTTTTTTTTTTTAATTCTGTTTTAATGAAGAAGTATTAAAAAACACTAAACCATGTAGGAGAGGGGGACGTGGGGGGAGGGGCGGGTGTCGAATGCATGTGTCGGATTGTTGATGGAATGGCCGTGTGAATTAGTTGCCGCGCCTTTGTCAAGTGTTTGCAAATACTTGAACTTGCTTGCTCAGCTCTGAAGTTGCAGATCGAAAACAACAGCATAGTTCTCACTAAAGAACCTTTTCGTTTTCTTTCTTGACTTTGCGTTTTATGTCATGTAATGAAAAGAGAAAGGGAAAAAATTGAGTGAGGGAATGCCGTTCCACCTTCTGAAAAGGTAAAAAGGATCGCCGTTCCCATGCGTTCCCGCTCCACTACACCCCTGCTTATAAATACTTAAGGGAAAAAAAAATTGCACCAGACTTGTAGAAAATCGTACACAAAACATTTTGGTGCAAACCACAAGATTCTACAATAATTAAAACCGAAGGTATAGCCCACGATCGGATTTTTTTTTTAATTATTATTATTTTTTTTTATTTTTTTTTTTTTTTTTGCGTACTGTACCAGAAACTATTGAAATGATGGTATTTCCCAGCAATATTTTCATAGGCGCCGCCATGTAGGTGCAAAGGGGTGAGCTTGCACCCTCCGGGATTTTGAAAATGAAATATAATGTGAAGAAAAGTTATATTATCCAATGAAAATAGGGCGCAGTATGGCCCATTGTGTTGCCCTTGCGCCGTTTAACTCCAACCAATGAAAATAGATGAATAATATAGGTTTTAAAATATTATTACGTAACTATTAATTAAAATGTCATTATATCAAATTAAAAAATCAAGGTTAAAACAAACAAAAAAATAATAAATGATTTTCACCCCCTTGAGTGCCATATTGCACCTTTCTGAAAATAATTCTACCAACATCCATGGCTGTTTTGCCAAAATTCATGGGTGTCATGATCTACAAGAACAGATGGGAAGCTATGAATAAAAAATATTGTACATTTTTAAAGTTCGTTTCACTAGCCTTCTATATCCAAAAACTACATTAGTTAATGTATATACCGCCGGTGTCTACATTAACAACAAATTACATTTTCAGTGTGACATCAGTTTTTACACTAATAAGTGACAAGTATCATGCTGAGTACCATTTTGTGTCACTAGATCTTACTACTTCTTTAAATGGGAC
Source organism: Linyphia triangularis (assembly GCA_963978545.1). Classification (NCBI taxonomy): domain Eukaryota; kingdom Metazoa; phylum Arthropoda; class Arachnida; order Araneae; family Linyphiidae; genus Linyphia; species Linyphia triangularis. Next base: position 34,333,137 of record OZ021727.1, on the reverse strand, counting down.
TTCTATTGTACTTTTTGTGATACACAGAAAAAAAATTTATTAATGGTCCATATAACTTATTAAGTTAAGATTCCTTATACTGCAATTTATTTTAATAATAATCTTTAAAGTTCATAGACAACTTTGGCGAAATTCGCGAATTTGAGCAGTTTTCATGAGACGTAACAAAAACATAAAATGTTGCATAAATTTTTCAAGAGATACTACATGACTTAGTAAATATCCGAAATTGAAAAATCCTGATTATTAAACTTTTTTTATTTAAAATATTCTGGCTGTTGTATGTTTAGCCCGAACAAACCTAAAAATGTAGTATATTTTAACAAACATAAAAGATTCATGATTGATACGTTACCATTCTCTTTTTGGAGCGATCTAAAACAACAAAAAGTAATCATAATCGATTACTTTTTGTCATTTTAGATCATTCCAGGTAGCACAGCAGTATTGACCAATGTTTGAAACAGGGTTCTGGAAGACTAGCCAATTGCGGCCGAAATTCGAGCATTGTTGCAAAATACACGATGTTTTATTTTAATAAACAAGTCAAACAGCATCCCAAACCCTATTTTTTTACCTTCCGTCCTTTCTTATGGATAGATATCTCAATTTTAAAAATGTGCATCAACATTTCAAAATTTCCAGTATTTCTTATATAGCATTGAGAGAGATTGGCCAATATCTATAACAACGGTCGGTTTACAACATTACACATCTAAATTGCCCAATGTCAGGTGATATTGGCCAGAGTTGTTCTGCTACTGGCGATATAGCCTAAATAAAAACTTTGGCTCATTCCAATTTGAGCTCCATATTTAAGACATTTAAAATAAAAATCCCCTAATACCCTTTTGAGTGCAATTATACCCTATTTCGAATACCCTTTTGAAAATATGGATAATATTAATAAATATTTAATTTTATGTATTGATGTATGGATTCTCCAAACTCATACAATTGTAAAAGAAAATTGCTTTACTTTTATGACAATTAATAATAAGCAACTCGTTAGCGTTACGCAACTTGTACAAATAATTAATGATTATTATAAATGATTTCGTATCAATGGAGCAAAGGCAAATGTAAGAAAATGAAACATTACTTTTTGAAAATTTCGTGATTTTGTCTAATTTTGAAAATTTAGTGATTTTGTCTAATTTTACAATTTCTTCTTTGCTCCTCTAGGCATATTTTAACACCCGATAATCACCAATACTTCAATGAATGACATTAACCCATTAACGACGGTAGGTAAGAAAATTTGCCAATCGACGTTTTAGTTTTTTCTTTGCTAATAAATTGTGATTGCGGTTCAATTTAGTATTTCTTTAAAAATCATAAAAATATTTTTCCAAAAAATCTGAAAATTCAACACATACTTTAAATGATCTAAATAAACAAAATAAAAGTTAAAAACAATGAATTTTTATCCATTTCAAAGTCATCTTTGATGAGTTAACTATAAACAAGAAAGAAAACCGACATATTAACTTGCAAAATTAAGAATCTAAAAAAACAGTATTTTGTGTATAATAATTTACTCTTTTGAGATTGCGGATTTAATTTTAATTAAATTGATTCAACTGTTTGCATTTATTTCCGAGTTTCAAATAATATAGTTTATATAATATATAATCGTTACAATAGATGGCAGCACTAAAAAAAATAATTATTTTAAAAATCATTCTAAAATTGTAAATAAATTTCTTTATATATTTGAATATCTCATATTTAGAAAGTTTGCTACAGTAAGAAAAACATTAAGAAATATTATGTATAATAGTTTTTTTTTGTTTTTTTTGGGTTTTTTTTTTACAAAGACAACTTAAACAAAGTCATAAAATAAAATATTTGAATTATACTATACTTCGTTATCAAAAGAAAAAAATTAACACCAATATTTTGTAAAAAAAAAGGAAAAACATACTTTTCACGTTTTCTTCGTGGAAATCGAATCGCAATTGTAAATTTTATCATCGAAAAAAAATATTTATTTTTACCCCAATGAACTACTGCTACAGAGTAGCAAAATGCGAACTGTAGTGCTGCCATCTTATGAACAAAAAATGCCAAATTTAAAGTTACATCAATAAAAAAATATTCAGACAAACCTACCTCGGATAATATTTTTTTATATATTTTTTTTTCTTTCCATTTCCAAAAAGGGAGAAATGTATGCTCCAATGGTTTCTTTTAAAAATTCATGTCAGAATGCATCCGGACTATATTTTAAAATCCACCCATTCATCTACACTTATATAAATTACTTCTATGACAAAGACCTCTAAACCAGATCACATGGTGCAAAATTGTTTCAATATAACAATATTTTGTAGTCAAGTGAAAATAAATATTCTGTGAATCTTATGAATTTTCTATGAATTATTAAGGGGGTGGAGGGGAACATATTTTAATTATTTATTTAATTTTGCAGATATCATTATGATCTTCTTACAATAAATATATACGATAATAAAATTTTCATAAGATCATACTTTTAAAAACAACATTTAGAAAATAAAATATGCAAAAAAGTTACTGTTTTATTTTTGATGTTTGTCAAAAAATTATTTATTGACAAACAAAAATTAAGCATTTTTATAAACAAAAAAATGTATTTAACAAAACGTCTGTACAGATTTTTGTAATTTTCAAAAGATTTTTTTTATTTTAAAGTAATTGAAAAATAAAATAATGATTTCACTAATTTGCTCTTTTCTATAAAAAAAAAATAAAAAAAAAAAAAAAAAAAATTATGTAATTAATTTCTACAGACAAATTAAGGTAATATGTTTGAATTTTTTTTTTATTTGCAAAACATTTTTTTAAAAAAAATTACTGAAAAAAATGAATAATTTCACTAATCTACTTTTTATTTAAAATTAATAATTATTATTTATATGCAACTAATCCCTGCAGTCAAATTAAAGTAATATTTTTGAAAATATGTAATAGCAAGCTCGAAAGTGTTTCTTCAAAGAGATCTAATACATACATCAATTTGAGCTTCATTAAAATACGAAAAAGATCAAGATTGAGAAATGAGAAAATAAGAAACCAATTCACTAGTTAATGTTGTCAAAACTTTGTTTGCTTAAAATCATAAGTTTTACTCAACGTAGAAATATAATTTTCTATTCAATTTAGAATAAACTTAATTGTTTTTTAAAGCAATGCATTACTTGTTACATTTTTGTTTTATTTCAATCCCGTCTTAAACAAATATATTTTTGAACAATAAAATCTTTTGTTAATAACTAAGAAGTTAAATATCTTCAAAGAAACAATTGTGAAATTATAAAATTAACTAAAAAAAATACGAAACCTTACGATTTTTAAGATTAGCATTCAGACAATGACTAGACAAAATATTATCTCATTAAAATTTTGCTTCTTTCTGAAAATCTCTTCCCTCGCTTTTAAGGTATACAATAGCATGAAGAAAAGGATTGCATAGAAATTTGTAAGCATATGGGGTCAATCATCAAAACCTCTATCATCATCAATAGCACGACAACCCAGGGTGGGCAAAGGCTTTCCTTTGAAGAAATTTTCATACATTCCTCCTTTGACAATGGTTCTCCAGTTCTTAACATTTCGAACACCAAAATCTCTTTAAACTGCGTCGATTCATCGCAACTTGGGTCGACATCTTCTTCTTTGTCTGTGCGACTTCTCCAACCGATCCTTTTAAAGGGCTTGAATCATGCATTCTAATAACATGAACAGCCCAGTTTAATCTATTGGTTTTGAGAAACTTTATAATATCATGATCCTTGTAGCATTTATAAATTTCAGTATTTCAGAAGAGTGGTTCATTACCAGACCGAGTAACCACATCCGTAACATACAGTTCAGTTCAGTGGTGGTTAAAGAGATATTTGCTCGCCCATGGTACCTTAATATAAAGTAGCCCTTTGCATCGTATCCTTTCTCATTGAGTACCCGAATGAAAAAAAAATCAATTTTCAAACAAATAAAGCAATTATAAATTAACTTTGGCAAAAATGAGGGTGGGAGGGAGGTTTAAGAGGACTTGGTACTCCTTGCTTTCACAAAAAATAATAAAAATATAAATTTTCTATTTTTTGAGTGTTTATAATCTGTGAGCTGATCCGATAACTGCAATAACAGAAAAACTATAGTTTATGGAGAATTTCGCATTGTTGCAATAGCTCCTTCTATGTTTCGAGTGCATTTTTCCCAGTTCGTGATTTTAGAAATTCTCACCTTGCACAAAATGCTTAGACTTCGGCCAATATGAATGAAATAACTTGAAATTTTTTGTGTGTCATTCCTAATATATATTTGACAAAATAAGACATGGATTTTTGAGATAGATAGATAGATAGATAGATAGATAGATAGATAGATAGATAGATAGATAGATAGATAGATAGATAGATAGATAGATAGATAGATAGATAGATAGATAGATAGATAGATAGATAGATAGATAGATAGATAGATAGATAGATAGATAGATAGATAGATAGATAGATAGATAGATAGATAGATAGATAGATAGATAGATAGATAGATAGATAGATAGATAGATAGATAGATAGATAGATAGATAGATAGATAGATAGATAGATAGATAGATAGATAGATAGATAGATAGATAGATAGATAGATAGATAGATAGATAGATAGATAGATAGATAGATAGATAGATAGATAGATAGATAGATAGATAGATAGATAGATAGATAGATAGATAGATAGATAGATAGATAGATAGATAGATAGATAGATAGATAGATAGATAGATAGATAGATAGATAGATAGATAGATAGATAGATAGATAGATAGATAGATAGATAGATAGATAGATAGATAGATAGATAGATAGATAGATAGATAGATAGATAGATAGATAGATAGATAGATAGATAGATAGATAGATAGATAGATAGATAGATAGATAGATAGATAGATAGATAGATAGATAGATAGATAGATAGATAGATAGATAGATAGATAGATAGATAGATAGATAGATAGATAGATAGATAGATAGATAGATAGATAGATAGATAGATAGATAGATAGATAGATAGATAGATAGATAGATAGATAGATAGATAGATAGATAGATAGATAGATAGATAGATAGATAGATAGATAGATAGATAGATAGATAGATAGATAGATAGATAGATAGATAGATAGATAGATAGATAGATAGATAGATAGATAGATAGATAGATAGATAGATAGATAGATAGATAGATAGATAGATAGATAGATAGATAGATAGATAGATAGATAGATAGATAGATAGATAGATAGATAGATAGATAGATAGATAGATAGATAGATAGATAGATAGATAGATAGATAGATAGATAGATAGATAGATAGATAGATAGATAGATAGATAGATAGATAGATAGATAGATAGATAGATAGATAGATAGATAGATAGATAGATAGATAGATAGATAGATAGATAGATAGATAGATAGATAGATAGATAGATAGATAGATAGATAGATAGATAGATAGATAGATAGATAGATAGATAGATAGATAGATAGATAGATAGATAGATAGATAGATAGATAGATAGATAGATAGATAGATAGATAGATAGATAGATAGATAGATAGATAGATAGATAGATAGATAGATAGATAGATAGATAGATAGATAGATAGATAGATAGATAGATAGATAGATAGATAGATAGATAGATAGATAGATAGATAGATAGATAGATAGATAGATAGATAGATAGATAGATAGATAGATAGATAGATAGATAGATAGATAGATAGATAGATAGATAGATAGATAGATAGATAGATAGATAGATAGATAGATAGATAGATAGATAGATAGATAGATAGATAGATAGATAGATAGATAGATAGATAGATAGATAGATAGATAGATAGATAGATAGATAGATAGATAGATAGATAGATAGATAGATAGATAGATAGATAGATAGATAGATAGATAGATAGATAGATAGATAGATAGATAGATAGATAGATAGATAGATAGATAGATAGATAGATAGATAGATAGATAGATAGATAGATAGATAGATAGATAGATAGATAGATAGATAGATAGATAGATAGATAGATAGATAGATAGATAGATAGATAGATAGATAGATAGATAGATAGATAGATAGATAGATAGATACAGTGGTAGAAGTGGGAAAAAAAAGGTGGGAGGACGGCCAAAAGTCGGTGACAAGTGCACCCCCTCAACGATAAATTTTATAATTTCGTTTCTAATAACAATAAATCTATAACAATTAAATAAATAACAATTAACTAGTAAAAAGGAAACAATTTTCAACACGAACAAGGGTCCAAAATTTATTGTTATTTTAATGAATATTCTGCGACTTAGCTTTTTTAATAGGAAGTAAGAGATGAAGTGAAGTAATAATTCAACATTATATACATAACTGTTTATTTAGATTTAAATATTGCCTCTAAATAAGCATACTTTCATAAAATTAAATTAATAAGGAATTCTATTTTATTTTTTTTTAAATACCTTGTCTTTATATTTTTTTCTAGTTCCTCCGAAGTTAAAATTTGACCAAGTGAAAATACCTATATCTTTATACAAAGTAGTATAATACATTTTTATAACACTATGACATAAATAGGGGTTTTTTTTTTCTCAGTGACTTAAAACTTTTTCTCAGTGTCATTACATTTCGCATTTCCCTACGTGCTTGGTATATTTTTTAAGAAGATTTTAGTACTATCTAATATCCAATGTTCAAAGAAATTTATAAACAAAACTAGTGATAAAAACTGAAAACTATAGTCGGAAATAAATAAAAAAAATTATACAATTTTGAATTACATGACTCGGAAGACAGTGATAAGATGAATTTGACACCATCAACAAATAATTACCAAATGCGGCCTATGAATAGTATTTAACGAGGTAATAATAATGCAAGCATTTTTTACTCGAAATAATTGCTCAAATTTTTATAAATCGAATTCTAAAAAATGGTTTTCTGAGCGCTTCGTCATGTGACCAGAAACGATCGCTTAAGCTCCTCCCAGAATGTGACGTCAATATTGTGGAGTGGAAGTTTGTGAACAAACAACTTCATACGTTTATTTTTAAGCTTGGTTCGTCTTTCTTCCTACTTTATGATTAATTGTGACCATTGTAGGTGAATTTTAGGAAATATTTATTTAAAGAAACTTTATTGGAAAAATGTATGACAGTTTCGTAAAGGCAGACAGTTTAAATTTATCCAAAATAGACGCATTGATGGTGGGTTCTTTTTCAAATCCAGCGCAGAGTTTCTTTTTTTTTCCTTCTACTGTGTTTAGAAATGTTAAAACATCTGTGTAGATAAATAAATCGCTGTTATTATAATTTGTAGAACAAGAACTACACACTATCACAGTTATAATAATTATAAAAATATAATCAAAATTATAGCGATTAAAATAATCGGCTGAACACTGAATCGGAAACCTTTTCAACTTTCAAAGTAAAAATCCGGTGTAATAATCTTGTTAACGAACTAATTTTTGACTTTGAAACTTGAATCATACCTTCTCATATGATGATCAAACCCAAAAATGTTGAAAAAAACATTACTTCAATTTATTTTGAATTTATTCATGGTGTACCACATCACCTAGCAGAAAGGGGTGAATCGGAACACTCGTTATAATTTATGTCTGATCTTATTTAAACATTTACAGGGTAAAAAACAAAACAAGTATTAATTCATTGAAGAGAATAGGAGCACAAGATTACCATAAAAAAAATGCTATAGTAAAAATCCGCCATAACTTGGAGCGGTTTTATGCAGACAATTCTTGGCGCAAAATCCTCTATATGTCAAAAATTGGAAGTTTTACCCAAATTAGTGTTCAGCTGTTAATTGAAGTACTTGTACAGTGGGGTACAACACAGTATCGGTAAGAAATTTCCTCGAACAAAATCAAAAGGAAAATAACCCATTGCACAATTGCACAATCTCGCTTGAAACTCATTCGCGATGCTGTTTATGCAATGTTGACGTCACACAATCAGATGAATTTTTGAGCAGCGTTTTAGGGGCGGGGCTTCTGCTTGCATTTTAAAATGCGATTTTTGGCGCTTTGCGGCATTATTTTGGAAAAAGAAAAAATACGTGTCTTTTATTTTGGGCATATGCTTTATTTAAAACATATTTTGAAAATTTGTCAAATACCCTATTTTGGCATTGATAGTATATATAAGTATTGTATCGTGCATTCAAAAATTTAAAGTAAAAAAATTGCAAAATGATATTTAACCTTAGTAGTTAGAAAAGGACAGTCCTGGGCCAGGGCGGGATGCGGGATGGGATGAGGGATGATGACGTCACCGGAAGTGGGCGTGACCGGATATGGCGTCACCGGAAATCACGTGACCGGAAGTGGTGTTGAGTTGTTCCCCTCCTGCTGTTGTTTTAGTTTCGGTTTCGTTATAAGCTGTTTGTGTATGACGTCACAGTGGATATGACGTCATAATGTGTTTTATATCAAAGTTTTGAGTGGTGGCAACACTTTTTTAGTTTCGGTTTATCTAGCAGACGGAGTTGAGTTGTTCTAGGACTGCTTCTTAGTGAATAAGGTAGAGTGATAGGTTTTTTATTGCATGACGTCACAGCGGGTATGACGTCATAATGTGTTTTATGCTACAGTTTAGTTAGGTGGCAACACCTTACATCTTGAGACATAAATTTAAGGCGGAGTTGAGTTGTATTTATGCTGCCTCTAAACGAAAACGTAATTGTGATAGGCTCTAATTGTATGACGTCACTGTGGGAATGCAGTGGTAATGACGTCATAGAGAGAATATGTTAAAGTTTAACTTTTTAAGTGTGGCAACACCCTGATATAGTTTTAAGGAGGGATGCGGGATGGGTCGAGGGGACGATGACGTCACTGGAAGTTGAGTTGTTCTAGGGCTGCTTCTAAACGAATAACTTAGAGTTATAGGCTTTTTGACTAGTGACGTCACAGTGGGTATGACGTCATAATTTGTTTTATATCAAAGTTTTGAGCAGTGGCAACACTTTTTAGTTTCGGTTTACCTTTCAGGCGGAGTTGATGTTCTAGGGCTGCTTCTAAGTGAATAAGTTAGAGTTATAGGTATTTTTGACTAGTGACGTCACAGTGGGTATGACGTCATTCATGATTTTACAAAATTTACTTTTAAGACGATGGCAGCAGTAGAAATATGCTAAGTTTTAGGCGGGATGGAGTTGAGTTGTTCTAGGGCTACTTTTAAGTGAATAATTTAGAGTGATAGGCTGTTTTACCAGTGACGTCACAGTGTTAATGTAGTGGGGATGACGTCACGATTTGCTTTATATCAAAGTTTAAGGAATGGCAACATCTTGTATCCTGATATAGCTAAGTCTCCTTTGATTGGTTGAAATAAAAGTTCACTTCTGATTGGTTAGAATATGTCACGTGATTTCAAATGCTCTTCTCATTGACTATACAGTTTAGTAAGACAGTTTTCTACTAAGTTTAATGTAATTGCGGCGCCATCTAGTGGTAGGAAGGAATATAAATTACATAGTTTATAACTTTTCATGCTTAACCATTAAAAACTTCAAATACATGCAAAGATAATATACTAACACAAATGCGTAAAGTTTCGGATTGAGTGGATTTTTTTTTTCTATAAGTTCTTAACACATTTAAACTAATGTTGAGAGATATAATCGCAAGACACTTTTAAGGAATCAGGTTTAATCAATGTTAGACACATAAAGTCTCATTATTTTCTCAATAACAGTATGAAATGTAAATATAAATTAAAATTTATGAGGAAAAAAAAAAATTTTAACTTTGATATCTTAACATGAAAATTTCTTTTACAGAGCTTAACGTGTCATTAAAAAGTTTTTTTCTTTTATTGTCATAGTTTTTGAGGGATTGAATACACAACAAAAGAACTTAGACTAGAATTAATTTTCAATATTCAGCAACTGAAACCCATTATGGAAGTTAAAGCAATGATTTTACAATTATTTTTAGGTTGAGTTAGTCTGACCCTGTTGAAGGAATTAGTAGTTGTAGTGTGTTCACACGTGAGTTTGCAATACAATATTAGTAATATACATTTCCAAAAAACGAAATATTTATCACTTTGAATAGAAAAATGACGATTTTTTTTTATTTATGTAAGTATTATTCTCAATTTTATAAATTTTAAATGTATTATCCATATTTTATTGAAGAATTTATATTTTTTTTCTTCTTCTTTCAGAATGGTTTAGGAAAAACATTTCATTTTAGTCAGAACAATGTTTTCAAAGAGATGGAAATACGCAACTTTTCGATATATCAACCTTCAAATACTTTGAAATTGATTCTATTTGTTACAACCGGTTGTAATTTAAAGCTATACTGTACTATGCGAGCGATATTATATATCTTAGCTACTTACTGTCTATGTTAAAATTTATATTACCATTAAACTTGTTAGAAATTAATATGTCTATGTTAGTTATATTAATCAAGATAGTTTTTATTGTACAATGATACTTACTTAAGTTGATGAATGGCAACACAGAACTAGCTGCTAATGCTGAATAGATATGTGATAACTGATTTTGGATACTCTAATGTTTAAATAAGAGAGAAAAAGTAACATACTTGAACATCTTACAACTAAGAATTCAAAAGTGAACATGAAAATTTACTTTACGAATAAATATCATGTCTTTAAAATGTGTACGAATAATGCAAGTTTCTTTCAAATTATCTTAAGATGTTTTAAAAGTCTTACAGGCGATTTTCAAAACTTGAATGCATATCTACAATGTATTTAATATCTACAATTTATTTAATATTTTCCCCCAATTCACCTTTCTTAGATTGATAAGTAAAATAATCCTTAGTCAGCATTTATTGCACGAGTTAATATGACACCTTAACGTATATTATTACAAAGTAAATTGTCTAAGTCTTTCTTGAAGTAACATAAATTTCCAACTTGTATTGATTTTCCGATTGAAAAGTAGAGGTGAAATTTTTTCTTTGGTGTATCTATAACTAATATTTATTTTAAATCTCTTACTATTTTTCTTCTATGTAACAATTTTGTTAAGTTTTACCCGTATTGTAGCATATAATCCCACTGAGTTTGAACAATATTCAATGTTTTAAATAATAGAAAAGTTTTCAAGTAGAAATGATCTTAAATTCTCCAAGTGAATCATACTTTTTGGCTTTTTGGAAGAAAGTCCATGCGAATTCTACCTTCACTTACTAATGTGTCTTTGAAATCCACTTCATTCATTCCAAGTTTTCACAAACATTTCATTATGAAAACGGCAAAGTAGGAAAACGATAATCTCAAAGACCTGCTGACACATCACAGCATCACCCGCTGCTTGCGCGTTGATGCTGTTGTTCTTGCTGTACAAATCTCCCGGCCTGTTCCAACAAGTTTTAGCGTGACTCATCCTCCGATCTAAAAATGCCGGCGAATGGCGTATCACCTACCGCTACCCTGATTGGCTAATTACCGTCACCTGCTTATCTTCCCATTTAAAGATGTGAATTTTATATGTAAAGTGAATTTTTACGCTAATGCTTAAATTCTTTGCTATAGAAAGTTCAAGTATGTTATTTTTTTTCTCTTATATGTTACATTTTAAACACATGATATGAAATTTTTACGTTATGCTTATCTTAGAAATTTTTGAGTATGTTACTTTTTCTTTTATTTAACATTAACCTAAGAGTTTAATTGTATATGAAGAGTAAATTGTCACGTTAAAGTTTAAGGATATGATATATTTGTGAGGTAAATTTTCGTGTAAAGGTTAAAATTCTTTATCTTTGAAATTTTTATTCTGTTAAATTTCCCATTATTTAACATTAACCTAAGAAAATAATTGTGTATGAAATTTTCGCGTATTGTTTAAATTGTTGTCGAAGAAAGTTTAAGTATGTTATTTTTTTTTTCTTCTCTAATTTAGCATTATTCTTACACATTTTAAAGATAAAAATGTTATGTGTGAAATAAATTTTCGCGTATTGTTTCAATTCCTTACCTTATAAATTTTTAATATTTCTTTTTCTCTAATTTAGCGTTATTCTTACACATTTGAAAGACATAATTTTTATATGTGAGGTAAATTTTCGCGTATTATTTGAATTCTTTGCCTTATAAATTTTTAGAGTTTCTTTTTTTATCTTATTTATCGTTGATATAAGAGTATGATAGTACATGTAAAGTTAATTTTAACGTTCAATTTTAAATTCTTTGCCTTGTAAATTTTTAGTGTTTCTTTTTTCTAAAAGTTAGAGTTGTCATTATACATTTTAAAGACATGAACGGCAATGTTTGAATTCTTTGTCGTAGAAATTATAGGTATGTTATACTTTCATCCTACATTTCAAATTTAAAGTCGTGATTTTTATATGTGAAGAACATTTTTTACGTTAATGTCAAAGTTATTTGTCGTACAAAGTTTAAGTGTGTTACTTTTTTTTTTCTTTTATTTAGAGATATTTCTACATATTTTAATATCGGGATTTTTATGTGTAAAGTAAAATTTTACGTTAATGTTAAAGTTATTTGTCGTAGAAAGTTTAAGTACGTTACTTTTCTCTTGCATGTTATATTTTAAAGTCGTGATTTTTATACATGAAGGGAATTTTCGCGTAAAGGTTAAATATTTATCTTAGAAATTTTAAGTAAGTTACTTTTTTTCTCTTATTTAGCGATATTTTTACACATTTTAAAGTGATTTTTATATGTAAATTAAGTTTTTTTTTTCGTTAATTTTAAAGTTATTTGTCGTAAAGAGTTTAAGTATGTTACTTTTTTCTCTTATTTAGTGATATTCGTACACATTTTAAAGACATGATATTTATTCGTAAAGTAAATTTTCATGTTCACTTTTGAATTCTTAGTTGTAAGATGTTCAAGTATGTTACTTTTTCTCTCTTATTTAAACATTAGAGTATCCAAAATCAGTTATCACATATCTATTCAGCATTAGCAGCTAGTTCTGTGTTGCCATTCATCAACTTAAGTAAGTATCATTGTACAATAAAAACTATCTTGATTAATATAACTAACATAGACATATTAATTTCTAACATGTTTAATGGTAATATAAATTTTAGCATAGACAGTAAGTAGCTAAGATATATAATATCGCTCGCATAGTACAGTATAGCTTTAAATTACAACCGGTTGTAACAAATAGAATCAATTTCAAAGTATTTGAAGGTTGATATATCGAAAAGTTGCGTATTTCCATCTCTTTGAAAACATTGTTCTGACTAAAATGAAATGTTTTTCCTAAACCATTCTGAAAGAAGAAGAAAAAAAATATAAATTCTTCAATAAAATATGGATAATACATTTAAAATTTATAAAATTGAGAATAATACTTACATAAATAAAAAAAAATCGTCATTTTTCTATTCAAAGTGATAAATATTTCGTTTTTTGGAAATGTATATTACTAATATTGTATTGCAAACTCACGTGTGAACACACTACAACTACTAATTCCTTCAACAGGGTCAGACTAACTCAACCTAAAAATAATTGTAAAATCATTGCATTAACTTCCATAATGGGTTTCAGTTGCTGAATATTGAAAATTAATTCTAGTCTAAGTTCTTTTGTTGTGTATTCAATCCCTCAAAAACTATGACAATAAAAGAAAAAAACTTTTTAATGACACGTAAAGCTCTGTAAAAGAAATTTTCATGTTAAGATATCAAAGTTTAAATTTTTTTTTTTCCTCATAAATTTTAATTTATATTTACATTTCATACTGTTATTGAGAAAATAATGAGACTTTATGTGTCTAACATTGATTAAACCTGATTCCTTAAAAGTGTCTTGCGATTATATCTCTCAACATTAGTTTAAATGTGTTAAGAACTTATAGAAAAAAAAAATCCACTCAATCCGAAACTTTACGCATTTGTGTTGATGGATTGGATGGATTTTTGGATGGATTTCAGAATTTTTAGAAGTGGGGAGACGCATGGATATTTTCTGGACAAGTGGGGGGACGCGTCACCCCGCGTCTACCCACACTTCTAGCACTGTATATATATATATATATATATATATATATATATATATATATATATATATATATATATATATATATATATTAATATATTACAAATTTAAATGTTGAAAAATATTAAAAAAACTTACTCTTTTTTTACCTATAGATGAAGTAATTATCGCTTTTCACGAAAACTATTTTACTTATTCTAAATCTGACGCCTAAAAAGTTAGAGTATATTACTAGGAATTTTTTTTTTTTTTTTTAAATATCAGGTCAAATTATTGAAAAATGAAAAAGAAGATAGAATTTAAAATGTAATTATATATATATATATATATATATATATATATATATATATATTTATCAATTTTAGTTTTGTGTAAAGGGAGGAAAAAAGGGTTGTCATAGAAAACACCGTTCAGAAATAATATGTAGGATAATGGTCCATGATGGAGAATTAGGTTATATTTATTGGGGTTGAAGTGAAACTGTCAGTACCGCACTGACCTATAAGCGGACTCGTAGACCTTGCATAAAAAAGGCCTCATTTTCACCTCGACAAATGCATTTTTATTAATTTTATATTTTTATTTATTTGCAGTTTTAAAGAGTACAAACAAAATAATAAACTCCTTCGCATCATTGAGGGAATATGTAGGCAATAATAACCATAGAAAGAATTATTTAAGAGCAGGAGTGTCTAATTTCCATGCTCTGGCACTGTTATGATTAAAAAAATCGCCAAATCTTAATAAATAATTTTATGATTAATTAAATTTTTTCTTGAGTATCTCTATATATATAAGGCAAAGCCCTCACTCACTCACTCACTCACTCACTCACTCACTCACTGACTCACTGACTCACTCATCACTAATTCTCCCACTTCCCACATAGTCACAACTCTGAAAATCGGCACAAATATCAACAATGGTAAAAATAGAAAAAGTAAACTATTCCGATCTCGATTAACACACTTTAAGGGGTCGAAAAGGGGTCAAACGTTCCAAACGGGGGACATTCGAAAATCCTACTTCCCACATAGTCACAACTCTGAAAATCGGCACAAATATCAACAATGGTAAAAATAGAAAAAGTAAACTATTCCGATCTCGATTAACACACTTTAAGGGGTCGAAAAGGGGTCAAACGTTCCAAACGGGGGACATTCGAAAATCCTACTTCCCACATAGTCACAACGCTGAAAATCGGCACAAATATCAACAATGGTAAAAATAGAAAAAGTAAACTATTCCGATCTCGATTAACACACTTTAAGGGGTCGAAAAGGGGTCAAACGTTCCAAACGGGGGACATTCGAAAATCCTACTTCCCACATAGTCACAACTCTAAAAATCGGCACAAATATCAACAATGGTAAAAATAGAAAAAGTAAACTATTCCGATCTCGATTAACACACTTTAAGGGGTCGAAAAGGGGTCAAACGTTCCAAACGGGGGACATTCGAAAATCCTACTTCCCACATAGTCACAACTCTGAAAATCGGCACAAATATCAACAATGGTAAAAATAGAAAAAGTAAACTATTCCGATCTCGATTAACACACTTTAAGGGGTCGAAAAGGGGTCAAACGTTCCAAACGGGGGACATTCGAAAATCCTACTTCCCACATAGTCACAACGCTGAAAATCGGCACAAATATCAACAATGGTAAAAATAGAAAAAGTAAACTATTCCGATCTCGATTAACACACTTTAAGGGGTCGAAAAGGGGTCAAACGTTCCAAACGGGGGACATTCGAAAATCCTACTTCCCACATAGTCACAACTCTGAAAATCGGCACAAATATCAACAATGGTAAAAATAGAAAAAGTAAACTATTCCGATCTCGATTAACACACTTTAAGGGGTCGAAAAGGGGTCAAACGTTCCAAACGGGGGACATTCGAAAATCCTACTTCCCACATAGTCACAACGCTGAAAATCGGCACAAATATCAACAATGGTAAAAATAGAAAAAGTAAACTATTCCGATCTCGATTAAGACACTTTAAGGGGTCGAAAAGGGGTCAAACGTTCCAAACGGGGGACATTCGAAAATCCTACTTCCCACATAGTCACAACTCTGAAAATCGGCACAAATATCAACAATGGTAAAAATAGAAAAAGTAAACTATTCCGATCTCGATTAACACACTTTAAGGGGTCGAAAAGGGGTTAAACGTTCCAAACGGGGGCATTCGAAAATCCTACTTCCCACATAGTCACAACTCTGAAAATCGGCACAAATATCAACAATGGTAAAAATAGAAAAAGTAAACTATTCCGATCTCGATTAACCCACTTTAAGGGGTCGAAAAGGGGTTAAACGTTCCAAACGGGGGACATTCGAAAATCCTACTTCCCACATAGTCACAACTCTGAAAATCGGCACAAATATCAACAATGGTAAAAATAGAAAAAGTAAACTATTCCGATCTCGATTAACACACTTTAAGTGGTCGAAAAGGGGTTAAATGTTCCAAACGAGGGATATCCGAATGTTCCTCTTCCAATGTAGTCATTTTTCTGATATTTTTTTGCAAATGTTAAAAAAATAAGTCATTCTAATATCGATTAACGAATTTTTAAGGGATGAAAAGACGACGCAACATTGAAACTATACGAGGATTAACTTAATGTCTAATTAACTTAATTCCAATACAGCTACTACTTTGAAATTTAGAACTAAGAGCAAACATAAACACAATAAACTATTCCAGTTTACTATTCACAATTATAAAGTTCGTTTAAAATGTCAACAAAGGAAAGTTCCTATTTTGATAAATCAATTTGTCGGGATCGAAAAGGGAGCAAACGTCTGAAGTGTAGAATACATGAATGTCTTTTGATCGCTAAAATGCTAATGGTAAAATTTCGTAGCGCAGCACGGGTATTCAGCTAGTTTAGATATATATACGTAAACATGCGTTTTTTTTCAAAGAAATGGTAGAGAAAAAATGTGAATGGTGAAGAAAAAAGCGGGAAACGTCAAAATTTCAAATAAAATATTTTGACTTCAGATAAAGGACTTTCCGGAGGTCACAAGTGTCTTAAATATGGTCCTGACAACTATTTTGAATTAGCATCACAGAATAAAAAATAATTATTCCATGCAAGATTGCACTGTTTTCTTTATTAATTAAGTGAAGTAACTGATTTTGAGACAGATACTTAGCATGAAACGCCCTATATCTTGTTACCGAAAGGGTGTAAAATATAAATGACACTTTTAATTGTTGAGCAATTCTCTGGATGACGCACGGTACATTTTAAATAATTTTTCTACACATAAACAAATTTTAATTGCACAACTATTATCAATCTAGCATTTATCTTTTTTTTTTATATATACATAGTACTACTTGAGACAAAGTTGTATTGAAAAACAATTATTTTAACTGTGTCAAATATACATTTATAACGTATACGGGACACGTCTTTGTCATGTACGGTGGTAACTTATAAATTTATATTTGACCTTGTTAAAATATTTTACACTCAACAGATTTCACAATAACTTTTTCCAGAAAACTGCTTCGATATAGAATTTAAATTTTATTCAGACGATTCAATATCAGCTTCATCAAAATATTAAAATTCTTTTGAACAATTTTCTTACTAAGTTGTCTTTAGAAAATAATGTCATTCCTTTAAAATATATATACATAAATTCGCGATAACAAGATTCATTTTACAAATGAGGCGCACATGTTCTTCAGTAAATTAACAACGAATTGTATGCCCTAAACACTTTCTATGCCTAATTACAGCCAGGGAGCACAGCGGTATTTACCAATGTTGGAAACGGGGGTTCTGAGAAGACTGGCCAGTCCATGTCGAAGTCGAAAATCGTTCCAAAATATCTCTAATTGGTTTTTTTTCCAAAATACCCTCTATTACTTAGCAATATCAACACTTTACTTCAACACAGAGTAACGCTCATACAGCATTCTAATTGTTCCTAAGAGGCATCAATAGATTGTTCAACGATTTATGCATCTGCCATTTTTCATTGTTCATTCTTTTGAAAATCGTTTGAAAGTCGTCACGGTATTCTATCCTTTCCTCTGGATGAACTGTGTCAGGAGCATTAGAAATAAGGTCATAGAAGAAACCGTGTAAAAATCAGTTTTGTAATTTTTTTTATGTCAAAAGTTAAATGTTATCAGTTCATGAAGTTGAAATCGTTTTCCAGGACATATTGACACCATTTGAGTCTCAACTCGGTTAAAGTAGTTTTCGCTTCCTTTTATTTTAAACTTGTTTTTAAATATGATGCATTTATTTTCAATTTCTTTGTATCCTTCAACTTAAGGAAACAACTTTTGTTTGGACACAATTTTTTGTTCAAGAATGTATTTGCTTATAACGGCTAAATTTTTCAAGGGCTTATTAATCCATTTTCAGTTATCCAATGTAACCTGAAACTTGGCAGAACACTCGTTTTCAATAAAAATGTATTATTTTAAGTACTTGGGGCTGTTACTAAAGCGTCTCTTTTACACACGCTTCTATTGCCTCTTCGGAAAGACTAGTTAGCCCCCTTGCCATATTATCTAATCGAGCTAAAACTTGACAAATAGACTTGTCGATAAAAATGTATTCTATCAAATTTTGGAATCTGTCACTAAAAGATCGCTTTTACATATATTTCTATTCGCATTTCGAAGGATTAATTAATTCAAGTTGTCGAGATAAAAATAATTAATCAGGGACAAAAAATCGATTATTTTCTTCGTAGGTGTCAAGCGCTATGAAAACTCTAACTGAAAATTGCAAAAATAATTTGCAATAAATTAACAGTGTATAACTGTATACCATCAAAAACTGTGTTTTTGCGGGTTAATTTCTCATTTTAAAACTTTGCATCGGTCATTATTTAAATTTTGAGAACGAACTTATTTTCAGATACAATTTAGTTTTGAAACTGAAACACATGAACAAGCAATTTTTATAACATTATATAAAAGTAAAATGAATGCGTCCAGTTAAAGTTGCTTTAATTATATATACATTTTTTTTCTTTTCTTTTTAATTATATAAATCTTTCTGTCTAGAATTCTTATTAGTGCGAATTTCAGAATCATTTGATTAGTATGCCAGCGGACTATAACAAATAAAAGCTATAAATTTATGAAATGGCTGTAACAATACCAAGTGAAATCATTCTTAAACCTCTAACAAGGTTTTATCGAACCTAGTTATCAGATTTAAAGGACCAGTACAGATTAATACACGAATGAGTGTAACATAGTAATTATATTATAGTTTTATATTTTTTAACTAAGAATTATGCCTCATATCAATTCCTAAACATTTCTGTGTAAAAAAAAAACCTGTTGGCTATGTGCTTAGCGCCCTAGCTTCACATGCCAAAGATGCCGGCTTCGAATCCCGGGTTAGGCATGGATGTTAGTTGTGGTTAGGAGTCCACATTAAGCTGTAGGTCTTGGCCTAATTAGCCGTTATTGTGCACAAGTATAGGTCGTTGAGCGCACAAATCAACCAACCTAATGCCACAGCATTACAAACTGTTACTTAAGAGCCCCTTTCATATCAGGTGACATTTATGCTCAAAATTTTCCTTATCATCTCCGACTAATTTTTCTATCACATAATAAAATATCTAATAAGTGAGTGTAGTTATTTAGCAATTATTTATGTAATAAATTGAAGACATATAATTTGCCATTATTAAGTACTTATATTTATACATATTGCAATATATGAAATGTTTTAATTTACTTTGGAATCAAAACACATATCCTTTTGAAGCTTAGTCACAAAATAAGCGATCAAACTACAAAGTGGATTGCATAAGGTGTGGTACTAACAACCAAAATTTGAATATAATTATGCATTGTAGTTTGGGATTGACGGGGAGTATCCCATTCATCTTCTGTTAACTTTCTCATGTAATTTTTTAATCATATGTAACATCCATTTCTGCCAAGTATGGTTAGTAATATGAGGTATTAAATCCTGCTGGATCCACTACGAAACTTGTTGCTCGACATTGAATGCACGACCTTGTAAAAATTTTAGCGACCAATATTGTTGGCCCATTTTAGCCCCTTTTCCAAACAAAAACGACGTAAAACGTGACCACTTATTCCTTATCTTCCGAACTGCCTGCAAATATCAAGGTAATCACAAATTCGTCGTGATCCTGCCCTTGGTGATATTTTCGACTCATTGCACGATTAGATTAACTTTTGTCTGGTTTTAACGTATGACATATAATCGATATCATTCCTAGATATTAGCTTTTTTTTGCTTTTTTTTGTTGTTGCACGATTGTAGAAAAGGATATGATGAGGCTTTGGTTGAAGGTGCTTTCTAGTATCATCGATTTTGATTGAGTTTTGAGAGGACATGGTGTGGTTTTATCAATGCGTGTTTATTTTTTAACAGGTGTTGTCACTTTTTGGCACACAAAGGTGTTGTCAGTCGCAACCCAATGCTATCACCGTTCCATTTTGGAGAAAAGCTGCGTTTTATTTCATATTTTTTTTTTTTTTTGTTATTTATTTTGCTGAAATTGGCAACACACGGTACCAGGGTTGGCTTTTTAAAAGACACTTCGATCTGTATACCTGTCAACTCGTATACGAAAACAAAATTATACCATTGTTTTCAGGTTATTTATTTTTCTATTTCTACTTTCTATCACTTTAACGTATTAATCGCAATTTGAAAAAACCTCTAGGAGATATTTTCAAATAAGCCTATTTGAAATAGATTTTATCATTATCAGTAACACCTGATCCAACGAATCAAAACTCTTTAATTTTTTAAGTTAGTTTGGACTGTCAGAACTCAAAACATCAGAAAATAAAACCAAAAGATAAATTCTTGAAGTTGTTCTAATTCTTTTTTTTTTTTTAATACCTCTGGTTTCAATTAACTTTTAAACGTTTAATTAAAGGTTGATTGTAAAATTTATTAAATATTTGTGTACTAAATGTCGTAGAAGTGTTTTATTGCATAAATTAGTTTGAATATTAGATTCACCAATGTTTCGAACGACGGTTATTGCATAATAGCATATTTTCAATTAAATATATTTGGAGATTTCAAATGTATGTATATTTATTGTTATTGCATGTTCCTTTTAGGTAAGGCATTATTTTGAGTGGGGTTCCATCATATAACAAAACTTGGAACATGCTTGCGGCCAATCACAATACCCATTTAAAAACAAGTTCGAACTTTCACACTCCTTTAACCAATTGCGATGCACGTTTTATTAGCTATTCCATTAGCCAGTCTCAATGCAAAAGTTAATCACAACGCACAGCACAGTTTGCTTTGACGTCAGCCATTTAAAATCTCCAGTAACCTAAGTTTATCGTTTGCAAAAAACGTCTTTAAAACTATAATATTTTTTTTAATTATCCCAACTTTAATTATCGAAATATATGAAAAAATACACAAATTAATTTAATTTTATAAATTGGATCATTCACTCAACTTGAAAAAATATTGTAAGAAAACACGGTTTTTGCGTCATATTCAAGAACTGCTTATATTTTTATTTAATAATTCAGACATTTAAATGGTTCGTGAAAACAAAAACCTTGCTCATATGAACGACAGCAGGAGTCAACAAAACAAGCTCTTCCCAATCAAAGCTGTCCTTGAAATCCAACAGGGTCTACATTCGAAGCAGATAGGGCCTTCGACTTCCCAAGGATTTTCATTTATTACCGCCAAATGCCTAAAGAGGTGGTTTTCAAAGAAAGGATGAAAGTCGCCAAAGAACAAAGGTGTTCTATCTTTCAATACGTAAAACCAGCTTCTTTCTGGGAACATTTTTTTAAAAAAAGATGTGGGTTTATTTTTTAGACCGCGTCGAACGGTCGGGTTTATTTTTTGTATTAAAAAGGCTAACGATTTTTTGATTGTTTATGGTGTGTAACGGAAGTTGTGTGGGATCGACATACTTGACATACTGCCTGAGTAAGAGGGATTAACTTATTCGAGCAGATTTCGAATGCCGGAATTACATGGTTAGGGATTCTTTTGCGTACTTAACACAAGAGGAATAGCTCTTTATCGTCAAATGAAAATTTCATTATTTCCATCAAATTTTTATTGTGAAGCGTATCTATTACACAAAAAAAAATACGCTTTGAAGCTTCAAAACATATATTTTCCCAATGTTATATATTCAGTGTTGAGATTAAAGGAACAGAAAAATATTCAAAATTAGTAATTAAACGCATGTTAAAAAAAATTAAATTTTGAATTCTAATTATTCAAATACTCTACATAAATTCTTAAGCATAGTAAGTTATAAATGTTTTATGTGTGCATTTTAGCTCAAAATATCAAAGAATCTTTTTAAAATTATAAAATTCTCAAATTTTAGCAATGAAAATTATCCTGTTGTTCACATGTTTTAAAAAGTTTAAAAGTTTTCATAAATGCACTGGAGCAATAACATATTTTAATCAATATATGTAGTCCAAAAGTTATCAAATTTCCCTACAAAGTCGTAGTTTGCAGTTAATTTTTTTTTTACATCCTCTAATAATTTTTTTTTTTTTTTTTTTTTTTTTTTTTTTTTTTTTTAATAATCAAGTCGACTCTATTTAAAAAAATTGAAATTTCTTTAAAACAAAAACTATTTGAACCTAAAAAACTCAATACAATTTCTTTCGTTTATTTCCTGAGGACTTTTTAGGGAAAGAACATTGCATACACCTTATCTTCCTTAGTTAATTCTAAATATTTTATCTGATCCGAGAATTCAGGCCAACTATTCTAAGCCAACGAGATTTTATAGTTTTAAAAAATTCTTTGAAAGTTAATAACCATTGGACCCCGAATCATTTTGGGACACAAAGAGTATTTTAATTATTTTTTTAATACTGATAGAGTATCTAGTGTATTTCGCAACTCATTTAAAACCATTAATCTGAAATTATAATTTGCATTTGTGCAATTTTTTCATAAACTATTAGAACCTATAGTATGTATGCAATGTTATTTTAACAGATATAAAACACTATAGATACATATTTTTCAAAACGTCTCAGAACTAAACAGGCATTTCTTTAATAAAATTATAACGTTATGATTCACATTTAAAAAAAAATGATACCTTCTTAAAAAGAATAAACTACAAAAGCTTATCATACGTTATGTATGCAATTTTACCTCCTAAAAATTCTTTAAAATAATTTTAGTTTTTAAAAATGTATCTTGAAACAGAAATTTTATCATAGATAGAATGGAACACACAAGAGTTTAAATTCTACCAAAAAATATGCACGTTTATATATGTTAGGATTTGGTTTTGGTTTAGTGATTTTAGACAGAAAAGCATAGTAATAACGAAACACTACTAAGACTTAGTTCATTTATTTTTCTTCTTCAAAAAAGTTTTATGGGAATTTTAATTTGGAAAAAATAAGATACCAATACTTTATTTTCCAACTGGTTATTCAGTAAATACTGCCCACCTGATGGCTGTGTGTTTAGCGCTCTAACTTCACATGCCTAAGGTGCCGGGTTCGAATCCTAGGTTAAGCTTGGATATTCGTTATGGTTCGAAATCCACGTTAAGCGGTAGGTCCCTGCCTGATAAGCCGTTATTGTGCAAAAGTATAGGTCTTTGAACGCTCAAACAAACCAAACCAATCAGTAAATACCCAGCTGCGCATTCAATCTTTTTAATCTTTTGTAAACATTAGAATTTCTAATTCGTTTCCCGAAAGTAGTTAAAAACAAGTCAAAACTAACGAAAGCTTTTCAACCACAATGACAACATTTTGACTGCATCGTTTCATTAACTCACTGCTACGCCTGCCCTTTCAAACATATGTGTCATACTAGAAGGGCACGTCATATACATCCTTAATTGTGAACTCAGTTTCTTATCAACAATTGGCTGTCATGTGACCAATGACTAATTTCCTAACAAGAGTAATTATTACACAGAATAAATTGCGTCTAACGAAATCTACTTTTCTCCATAATCACGCACAATAATTAACGCCTTATATCCTCTCCTCACTGTAATGTTATTATTCTGGGTTGTATTAATAAATAAAATACTTATTTTTTAAGAGTATTAAAAATTTGAGTTTTTACTTGATTCCTAATTCTTATAAGTTTAATACAATATGCTATTTGTAATATTTAAATATTTAACATTTATATAAAAAAAAATTTCGTTAGCGAATATTTTTATTTATGGTAACTAAACAGCTGATACTTATCCAAAGAATTCATTCTATGCAAATTTAGACTATTTTCCCCTTTGTCTTTTAAGAGGCTGAGGCTATCTCATTTTTTATCATGTCTAATACGAAATTTTTAAAAGGTCCGATAGAATTCTGTTAAGGTGCATTAATATTCGTTTCGGAATCCACGTTAAATCTTGAATCTTAACTTGTTAAGCTAATATTGTGCTCAAGATTGTTTTCACAAAAGTACAAAATTCTTTGAAGCTAAATGTAAATCTTACCGCCTTATTCTTAATTGTATTTAGAAGCTGTTTTTAAAAAAATGTCTTCCATAAACCGCAAATGTTGCATAAAGTATTAATATATATTAATTAATAAAGTAGCTTAAAATATTAATACAAATAACACTATTTTAATGATACTAAGTTATATGACAATATTAGCAATTTTGCTTGTAAAAATATTAGTAAGTAATGAGATTGAAATATTAAAATATTTCAAGTAATATGATATTGATATTATTAAATAACATGGCATTAATATTAACAAGTGATATGGTAGTAATGTTGACAAATAATGTGATATTAATATTAATAAGTAAAGTGATATAATAATAACAATTAATCATGTATTAATATTAATAAGTAATTTGATATTAATATAAACTTCAATGTGGTATTAATTTTCTCAATAATATGACATTATATAAATTTGTAATATCATAGTAACATTCTAAAGTAATGTGATAAGTATATCAATATCCAATAAGTTATAAAGATAAATTTGAAAATGATAATATGATTAATTAATAATATGAATTAATATCAACTTTTAATATTTAATTAATATTAAGCAGCAATAGGATATTTGTATAAATTTTTATTTATAATTACTATTAACCAATAATATGGTCATAATAGTAAATTGTAATATGTTATTAATATTAATATTAATCAGTTATATAATATTAATATTATTCACTTATATAATATTAATATTAATCAGTTATATAATATTAATATTAATTAGTTATATAATATTAATATTAATATTAATCAGTTATTTAATTTCAACTTATAATTTATTAGTAATATTAAAATTTAACATGATATTAATATTAATATTTAAAATTATATCAATATTGCAATGTAATAATATATTAACACTAAAATTCATTATATTAATGTTAACATTTTATATGATATTATTATATCTTGTGATATAATTATTTTGATGAAAAGTATTATTTCGCATTGCTATAAAATTGGCAATTAGTAAAGAATAATTGAGTGTTATACAACATTGAGTCACACATTTTGTTAGACTTCAAAGCATATCTACTACCTTTAACACTACCTTCCACAATTATGGGGACAAATTAAATCTTTTACAAGAAAACATTTTTAATTAGTTTTATCAACTGCATTCATTTTTTAAATTACTTTCTTATACCGACACACAACACAACTATAGTTTTAATAGATAGTGTAATTGTGAGAAAACCATATTTTAGAAATATAGAAGTTTACTTTTGTCGTGCCATAAATCATTTGAGAAGGAAAAGATACCCACAATCATTGTCTCATATAATGAAGAATAAATATATTGTAATAAGATTTAAAAAATGTAATATTGTATACTGAAAAAAATGTGGATAAGGATTTATTCTTAATGTACTTAGGTTTGCTGTATTGTACAAACCAAAGGATCCAAAGAAGATCAAGTTTTTTCTTAAATATGCTCAATGTCCTCAATTTTTACAAACAGTTTTCTTATTATTAATTTACTTACATTTCTCAATATGACCTTGAATTCTGTCTTTATTTGAAACGGACTTTTTATCCAACATAATTTGCTGATAGCATAATTATTATGGTACGTTTTCTTTTCTCCAATAAAAGGTAAAATTAACAGTTATAATATTACTTCTAATATTGAAAACTAATTTAGTGATAGGAGTGAATGGTTTTGTTTTACTCAGAAGATTTGGAAACTATGAATTCCCCGATACAGAATAAAGATCACGTTAAAATTAAACCGTTTTAGAAAAATGACTGCAATCAACAATTAGAATCATTCTATTTAGCGTAGGTTTTAAAAATATTCACCTATACTGTACTTTGTTACTAAAAGCCATTGACAATAAGATTATAAAAAGGTAGTGTAAAATTATTATTACAATTCCAAATCTTAGCAGCATAACAATTCCCAAAAACCATGTACGTAAAATTCTATACTAATTTTACAGCAGAAAGGGTTATTTTCACTGAGCTTGTACCTCAAATTTGGAGAAATTAACAGAATAGTAAAATGGTGAGTTATCGCAAATGAATAATTTTCCTTAATATCATTAAAAAGAAATACTCATTAAAAACTGACGCATTTATTGTGTATCAACTGTCTGGTTTATACAAAAACCAGATAAGCAGCGTGATGAATTATAAAGAAAGTTAGAAAAATCCTATTATGTCAATAACTAATTGTATCATTCATTGAACTAATTTGGGACTTTCAGCATATTGATCAGCTTTTGCCAAAGCTCACTAAGCGTTACTTAAATTCTCAAAAAGCATCTCCATAATCGCGATCCGATAGACAAAAGCGAAGACTTTCATATCTGAAACCCCAATAACAGTGCACAAACCGGTCGCTGGGCACAAAATCTTCCACACAATTACAATAAAACGGAAACGCTACTTTCCACCAAGTGCCCCCACCAAGTTATAGCAGGTTTAAGGTCCCCCCCCCCCCTCTTTCCAATGGAACAGCAGCCCACCCCAAAATGCCTCAAAACGAAGGTTTTCTTTTTTTCTTTTTTCTCCACACAAAAGGTACCTTTCGGGTCAGCTGGAAGTCTTCTGCGTTCCGGTTACCGACTTTTAACCGTCGTATCTCGAACACCTGAATTCTTAGCTAATCATGCATCCCAAAGCCGCCTCCGAAAACGACATTTTGCAATCCCTCTCTCTTCGCCCATAATGGTTTCGCATGCGGAGTACCGTTTGTCGAATTATTATGCGATAAAAGAGGGTTGACATAATCATTAACTTTTTCTGCATCCAATAATCTCATTGGTTGAAAACATGAATTTGTAGTAGTTAATCACAACAATAGTCATTGTTATTTTTATTAGTTTTATTTATTATTATTATTATTATTATTGCTGTTGTTGTTATTATTATTATTATTATTATTATTATTATTATTTTTATTATTGCTGTTGTTATTATTATTATTATTATTATTATTATTAATAATAATAATAATAATAATAATTATAATATTATTGTTAATATTATCATACTATTATTATTATCGACATCACTTTTATCTTCAACATCACCATTATTATTATCATTATAGTTATCATTATTATTATTATTATTATTTATTGTTAATATTACGTATTATCAACATCATTTTTATCATCATCATCCCCATTATTATTATTATTATTATCATCATCATCATTATTATTGTTATTACTATCCTCATTATTATTATTCTCTTCATCATTATTATTATTCTCTTCATCATTATTATTATAATCATCATGATCATCATCATTATTATTATTAAATTTGAAATAATTAAAATACAATTCAAATAATGTGTACATTTCTTCTGAAATATGTTTTCAACGCCTTCATTAACATTTAAAAAAAAAAATCTATCAATAATAAAACTGTGACTCCCTTTTATTTAACGGAAAATACTTCACTATCATTTGTTTATTTTAATTCAATTGTTTTTTTTTTTTTTTTTTTTTTTTTTTTTATTTAATAGGTGCTGTAGGTTATACCTAAAACGGATGCGATTTCAAAATATTTGTTATAACCAACCACTGACTACAAAATGATTATCTAATTGTTAAAACTGACACCTGTCATCCAATTTAAGCTTCGACCAAAAAAATTTATTTAAACGGCAAAACTTTTCCTACCTGAAGATTCTAAGATGACCTTACGAACTTCCTCTAAAATGCTACGCAGTTTAATTAAACAATTTTAGAACCTGATTTTCTGGCATTGATTTTATCTTTCATAAAACACTGTGTCCTCAGCAATAAAATAAAATGTTTGTTTATTTAAAATCGACTCTTCGATATAACCATTTGCACAAAAGTATTTTTAAGAAATACTCCGAATAGCGAATTTATTAGTAAACATTTAAAAAAAAAATTTGTCGTAGCATCCAATCATCAATTTCTAAGGATATAAAATATACCCTCGCTAAGCTCAAAAATAATTTAAATTAATAATTTTCATTGGCCCCTATATTTCTTCTTTTGAAACTGAAAATAAATTATATCGACTATCTCATTCAATATAACATCGACATTAAATCCATTATCAAAAAAGTTTCGTTAAAAAAAAAAAAAATTAAAAAAAAATTAAAAAATGCTTCACCGATTATTGAAAAGTCTCAGTAACCGTCAAACTGTTAACAGGAACTAACTCAACATCCCTTTTGAAGGAAATCTTAATCGAACATCTGAAATTCGAATGTATCTTCCTCGCCGCTTCAGACTCAAGCAGGAACTAATTTCCTTAGTGCGTCAAGTTTAGTAGCACAATAAATAAAAAACGAAAGTAAATTCTTCCTTGCGACAAGACTCCACGCACAATTTATTCCCTCTGACCCAGATCTATTTTATTCGTAATCCTCGCTGGATTATGTCATCTAAACGCAAACTATTCATATTTATTAGATTTTTCAATATCCGTATTCAAATCCCGTATATGTGAATGAAAAAACGACTTTAAGATTTGATTAGTTTTTAATACTTCGTTGGAATGAAGAATCGTATGCTCCCTTTTATCCAATTGGGAAGGTGCAAATTTTACAAGAAGTTTAAAAATAACCTGAATTAAAAAAAAAAAAAAAAAAAAAAAAAAAAAAGATGGTGAAGAAGGTTGTAAATTAAGAATTTGTTAAAAATAAGAACGATTCAAATTTTAAATTGACATTAAAATGTATTGTTAAATATATTCTCAGCTGCGCTGCCAAACGATATAATTTATTCAGTGAAGAAGAAAATGTTAACGATTTGTAGAACACAACTCCATAAGTAAAAGGAATATGCATTACGTTTACCTATCATTTCAAGGTTCCATTTTGTTTAGTAAAACTCATTGCTGGTCGCATAAGTTACGACGATCTGGTAGAAGAAAATTGATTAGACTTAAAAAAAAAAAAAATAAAAAAAAAAATAAAAAAAAAACTATTCTTCAAAATTGAACATATTCCGTTTAAAGTGCACAACATAAGATGATTTATTATGTCTATAAAATAATCATTTGGAATTGCACTGAGTGAGAATTATATCCAATATTTTTAAAAGGGGCAGAGGCAAATTGTATTTCAAAATATTTATCGTAATTGATTTATGAAACGCAATATATTAGATAGTTAAATGTCTATAAATGTAGAAACAACTTTTTTATAGGAGACAAAAATTTTATACATTTTTACTTATTTAAATTCATCACCTTCATATCAATCCTTCATCTCCAAATCAATTATGAAATTCATTGCCAAAAGAACATATTACCTAACCAAATTATAAACACAAATAAAAATTATTCAATACTAATCAGTATACATTCATATATCAACATAATATTGCCACTAATGTTAGACAAATATTAAATTCTTTTATAATTAATTTGGAAACTATTCCAAAAGTAGTTGTATTTTTAACTCTTTAAAACTTTGTAAAGTCAAATTTTTATTTATATTCTTTTCATCACTTATAATGTTCAATGGCAAAATCACATACTAAAATTTTCCTGAATAATGTATTCAATAAATATAGAAAATATTTCTTGAAATCAATTCATTAATTTTCGAGGTAATCAAATGTGAACTCTCTAACCAGATTATCCTAAATAGCAGGACCCAAATAAAATATTTAGCAATAAAATCTCCCTAATACAATGAGTAATTTTGTGAAAAAAAATATCCAATTTCAAACAGCGATCATTGTAATTATAATAATTTGAAGCTTAGATTAGATGAACCTTTTAAAAAAAATCTTTTAAAATGAAATTGCATTTATACAAATGATTTCTTACAAATTGTATCATAAATTATTTAATTCAGCCATAAAGTGTCCTTAAGTGAATTGTTAACAATAATTATTTTCAATTTTTTCTAAATACACTTAAATTTATGAAAATAAAATATATTACCCATATATCGATTTTAAAATATTAAAAAGCATTTTTCTCTTTTCTAAATAATTAACAACTTTTAAATTGAACTCCTTACTTGTAATGTTAATGTTTTCTTCTCATCTCTTGCATGTTCTATACTTTTTGTGCTCCCTTACTTTTAAGTTTACAATTCTATCAATCATCATTTTTATATTAATACACAAATAAGAGATTTTACACAAGAGTTTTGAATAATTTTCAATCGAAATTTTTTATACAAAACCACCATTATAAATATAAAAAAAGTAAACATCTTTAAAAAAAAAAAGGATAACTGTTACAGTACCAAATATTTCTAAAAGCAATTTACACAAAAAACTACAGTCATATTTTCTTTCCACGTACGAAGTAAGCAGTTGAGCTACTTTTTAACACTGAAGACCAAACTGAAGATTAAAGTAGCCGTTTCTGACAGCACAACAAAGGAATAGCTTCCCATAAAAATCATCTAAAACAATCGGGTCAAATCATGAAACGGCTAGAAATAGCCCACATCTTATCGGTCAAGTTGGCCTAAACTTAAAGAACAAATTATGAATCATGGGAGAAATACAGTAGAGCAAACGTAAAAGAAAATATACATTTGTTATTTAAAGGTACTGAAATTATTCCGCTTACGTTCGAAATCACCGATTTGAATTTGAAGTAGTTTTTTTTTTTTTTTTTTTTTTTTTTTTTTTAATGATAAACTTAATTTAAGTTACAAATTTAATCTCACACTTTGTGGATCATTAAAGTAGATAACCGTGCTTTACCGCATCGTCTGCATCTCTCCTCTTTTCTTTGTGTTCATTTGAGTTGATCTACTATGAATTCCAACAAACTTTGAAAGATTATATAATGGGGATTTAAAGATCAAGAATAACTTTTTAATTTCCAGAGATTATTATTTTTTTTTTTTTTTTTTTTTTTTTTAAACAAAGTTTATTTTTAGAAACTTAATGCACTTGATGAAACTTTTTAAGAATTCATTAGATTTTATCCGTAATATTTGAAACATCAATTACTTATTAAACAATAAATTAATAATTACATTTATTGTAAACAATTTCACTTAAACAATATATGTAACTTTAAATTGTGTTACTTTTTCTGATATTTGTGCTTCTTACGACAAACATTAATTAATACATTCCTGCATTTATTTTTAAATGATAAATTATTTCACTCTTTACTATGATGTTTTTATTTCTGTAATGTAATGTTTTATCTAAAAAAAACTCCTTTAAGATCATTAAAAAAAAATTCCAAGTCAAACTATACCAAACATTTAATAAAATAATAACATTTAACATTAATTAACCTAAATATTCATAAAGAATGGATAAATGCATAAATTACTTTTCGAACACAAAATTTGCTTAATGCCACCATCATAATATGTACATATTATAATTACTTGGCATTCATTCATTTTAATAATTTTTGAAATGTTGAAGGGGTTCTTTTACAAAAGACGTTATCGCACAATACAAATGCAACGTTAAATGACCAACAATTTAATCATTTTGCTTGGATGGTAAGTCAACACTACTTCCTTTTCCGGTATGCGTCTCTTGAGGTTGACTCTGTCTTCCGATTCATCACATGAGTGTGATGACTATTTGTAAATACGTTTACTTATCAATATTGCTTTTTTTTATTGCGTATCTGAAAAAGTTATTTAAATTTATATCGAATACCAACACGGACAACATTTGATAATAAGAAACAATAATTAAATTTCCAAAACAAAGAACATGCTTGTACATTGAACAATTACCGTATGTTCTCAATAACTGCAAAATTCAAACTGGAGACCGTCAGGTCTTGTTGAAGCCATGATGTATTTCTGTGTGCAATCAAACCTGTTGTGAAACTGCCTTAAACACTGTTTCAAATAAATGGAAGTTGCTAATTTTATACACAACTTGATTACTTTGAATAGATTTCAGTTCTTTTAAAAAAGTATGGCGTAGTCACACTTACTTCATTTAAAGTCAATAATATTAAAAACTACCGGTTGGAGTTGGGATACTGGATACCCGTGAAACCTTGAATTGAGTTTGTTCTTATTACATTGTTGATTTAGTTTAACTTTATCTTCAAACTGTAGTTATTTAATAGTTGATTTGAATGTTGTCGTTTTTTAAATCGTTTAATTTAAAAAGTATTTTTCTAAGTAAATTTAGTAACAATATTCTATTAATTACAATTGTTGCACCGAAAGAGTAATTCTGGTCCCATTTTAGGATCAAAACTTGCAGTTTTACAAATCACAAAAAAACATTCCCAAGAAATTCCACTTTTGTAAGGGTTGCATTTAAAATATCAACTATTTATTTATTTTTATATAAATCAAATCATTCTCTTAGGAAAAAATTCGTTCTCATTTCAATCATGCAAACATTGTGAAATGTTTTTATTTAATCCAATCTAATTAATGTTGAAAGTGTCTTCGAAACCTAGAACAAAACATGTAACATAATAAGTCTCACATATAAAATTATTTGTAGCCTATAAACATTTTGGGTATTATAGCAATCTCCTTTTTTCGCTGAGATAATTTTATTACTCTACAATTGGAGCAGTCTTATTTCACATTTAAACAAAATGCACTTAAATAAACATCTTTATACATTTATGATTTCTATTTTTACTATCACCAAACATTATTTCAGAGTTGTAGAAGCCTTCAGAATCAATAGTAATAACATTAAGCAATTATAATCCGAGTGCAAAATAAAACGTTTTTATTTTTTTTTTAGTAATCATGTTTATTTACAATGTTAAATACATACAATATTGATGAGAATATTAAAAATAAGCCATAAGGAAAATATTAATATGTAAATAACTATAAATGTTCTTTATAATATATAAGACATAGATTATTGATGTAACACTAATTGTTTTCAGACATTTATCCTCACAATCTTTTACATCATAAATGTATAAGATATTAATGATAATATTACAAGAATTTACATTCTTATACATTTATCATGTATATCTTATGCATTATCATACCATATCATTTATAATAAACACATTATCATATCCTTAAAAATGTATTTTAATCCATTTTGTTACTAACATTCAATGCATTTATTTCACACGCATTTCATCCATTTTCGTACATTTATTGTTGATAAATTTGTACAACGTAATAGCTTTAAGAATTGCTTACCAAACATTTTATATTTTTCTACACAGTGTAAAAATAGCTATGATCTACCTTAAATAGTGTATTGAATCAAAATTAAGTGGTTTTGATTTTTTTTATTTAATTTTACATTTTTTTTTTTTTTTTTTTTTTTTTGAAAGGTGTATTCTGTTTTTGAATACTACGCAAAACATAAATATACCTACCTACCTTTTTAACTTTCATTGCGTTCTTGAGATTTGTGAGAAATGAATGGAATTTGCTTTGGAAATCTTTTAATGAGAAACAAAAAAATATTTAAACAAAAATACTTCCATATTGTCATTATATTAAAATAATTTACTTGAAATTGCCATCTTAATGCTTAGAAACTGGATCATGCACCTACGTATCATTTGTAATAATATAATTTAAATTACTTTCATTAACTAAGCTGTGCACTTTTAAAGAATTCGTCATGGCAAACAATTATGGAAAAAATTTTATCATTGTAGTTTTTCATATTTGAAAAGGTCATTCTAGATTGCTTGCTGAACAAGATGAAAGAAAATTTTAAGAACTTCATCCAAGTCAACAAATATATAATTAATACAAACTAAGAATGCAACTTCAACGTCAGAAAAAAAAACGTATTAAGCTTCGTGAATCAAAGCTCAGCACTCAAGAAACAAAAAATTTAGTCTTTACCAATTATGATAGTACACAAAAATGCAAGACAAGAATTCGTCAGGATGAGGCAATCAGTAAATATTGTAATTCATACTTGATTTTAAATTCTTATTTTATCAATTAGATTATGAGTAATGTTTTTTTTTTTTTAATAGTTTTGAAATTATATTTGACGAGTTATTGTGTGAGAAAAGATGTTTAATTTATGTGGACTATATTGGCTGTTGAACTACAGAATGATATTGAGAAAATATACATTAGGATAAGTCATTTGTTCATTGAAAGGATTGGAATTTAAATAATTTGTAGTCATTTGTTTTGTTTATTGAAAAGATTGAAATTTAAAGAATTTTTAGTAGTTTGTTCATTGAAAAGATTGGAACTTAAAGAATTTGTAGTAATTTGTTCATTGAAAAGATTGAAATTTAAAGAGTTTGTAATAATTTGTTCATTGAAAGATTTGAAATTTAAAGAATCTGTAGTAAATTGTTCATTGAAAAGATTGGAATTTAAAGAATCTGTAGTCATTTGTTCATTGAAAGTTTTGAAATTTAAAAAATTTGTAATCATTTGTTCAATTGAATGAAACATTTTATCTTTGTTTTGAAGTTCATTATGTCTTAAATTAACTAACTAATTTATTTCACCTTTTAATTTAAAAACAAATTGGTTTCACTCTAATTCGAAAATGAATGCTATCGGATATTTTTAGGCAATTTCTCAAAGTTTCTCAAACCAATAATTAATTTTAGTTTTTATTCTATTGAATTGATAAGACACTTTAAATATTTTATGAGGGAATAATTATTTTCCATTGAAAGCTACCAAACTATTTTATTGAACTAACGTGTATTAAAATCAAATTTGATTGAAAGGTATTCGAAACTTTTTCTTACTGTCACAAGTTTCAAAATGAGTAAGGTTTGAATTTGATACTGGAATTCACACACATTTAAACCGATCTTGCATTTCAATCGAATATTTTAGTTTCATAAGCATTTCTAGGTATTGTGGATTGTGTTCTGAAAGTATTGATTGTTTCCTTGAAAAGGGTTTATTTAAACGAAAGGCTGTAGGATAAAATTGGTGAACTTAAAGATTCCTAACTGATATGGTGACCTAAAACTGGTTTAAAAGTACTGATACAAATAGTAAATATCTAAGGCAACTAGTAGATAACATATCAGTATAAATGTAGAATATTCATTTGTATTTGTTATCAGCAACCGAACAATAGCAAATCCTCAGATCTACTATGGAATACTTTTAACAGACAAAAAAAATACTTTTCAAAGTTAAAAGTTAAACATTTTTAGTGTTAAAAAATAATACTTTTAATGCTAAAAACTAAATGCCTTTTAATGTTAAAATAAAAGAATACTTTTTAAAGTTATTAGGCCCTTTCTACACGAGTAGTTAAATAACGTAAGTGGGAATATTCAGAAGGCAAGGAATCTCTAACTGTGAGGTAGAAAGTAATTCATTGCCTATATATAGTATGCTATAATTTTAAGAAAAAATCAGTATTTGTTTCTATAGCATGGCAGGTTAGGGGCCTAACCACTACGAATAAAGAAATTGAAAGTCGTTGTTTGATGGTTTCTGTCAAGTCACCTCACTGATTTAGACCGGCTTTAATTTTAATCTATTTTTCTTAAACCTTTCTGATATGGAAAAACTGCTTTCTTTGTGAAGGCATTTAAGTATAAAGAGTTAAACACCTCATTTATCAAACTATTTGTTCTTGATAGAGTTGTAGTCGTTCATCTAATCAAGTCTCTGTGTTCGATAAGGCATAATTTTAGATTGACATCATGGTACCCAATCTGTATAAATAATCTTACTAGAAGTAGCTATTTAAAGAAGTTAACTTTCATTGCTCAAAGTGCTGTTTGTCCATCTGTGAATGTTATATTTTTTTCCTGCACTAGGAAGAAAACGTCAAAATCTCTTTTATACTGGATTTTTATTATGAAACAAAACCTGTTGAACAAGTGCTATAAGGTATTAACTTAAAATATTGTAAAAGAGAGAAGAAACTAAAATGTTGCAAGGTTATGGAATAAACATGCATACAACAGATTTTGTATTCCACAGTGTTGTTGTATGTTTCCCATTCACATTGAGCAGAAGTTGTTGAACTTCGTCGTAAAACATCTCATATAACACGTGGAATAAAAATCCCACAGAGACCTACAAAGTTCTTTGTAACTTTATTTTTTATATTTTTTAACTAGAATAATTTCATTGGTTTTTGTACAAGAAATTTTAGAAATTTTAATGAAACATTACTTTAAATTTAAAAAAAAAAAAAAAAAAAAAAAAAAAAGTTAATTAGTTTTGCACACTATTATTCGAAGTAGGAAAAAATTTGTTTTGCTAAATTATCTTAAAAGTCAAAGGCGTCCTGGGACATAAAATCGGTCCGTTGATTTCGATATATGGCGGCCCACTTTTTTATAAAATCATGAATCAAATTTTAATAATAATTATTAATAATAATGAAATAAAATATTTCCAATAATTGAATGATTTATGTAAACAATTAAATAGTTTTAATAATTATCCTACTTTGTTCTTTAAATAATATGTATAATAATTTCAATAATTAAACAGTTTTATTTATAAATTAATTTTAATAATTGAATTATTATAGTTCTGGTAGGAGTGATTGAGATTTGACTGCATTTGACTTTTTAAAAAACATTAAGGGGAGTTTAAACCTTTAGACGACAACGAAAACAGCTTTTTTTGCTTAATGTTCAATATGCTTTAAAAAAAAAAATGTATTTCATATTTTTTATTGTATTAATTTATGCTCTACAATGCTTAATTACTTCTTGAAAAAGAATAATTAGTTTAGACATAAGTATGTTTTTTAAAAAGTTATCAAGTAAAACGTAATGATAAAAAAGTTTGGATTTTTTTTTTTTTTTTTTTTTTTTTTTGACACAAGATATTTTATTAATTTTCTGGAATAAACTCAATACTATTATTGAAAATTAAAGCTAATTTATGGTTTTATTCTCCAAGTCAGAATTATCCTTTAATGCACTAGAAAATATTTTTATGTAAAAAGGAAAATTAAAATTCTAATTTTAAACTTTTTCTCTAACTATAAATGACACATAATAAAAAAAAATAAAAAAAAAAATAAATAAATAAAATAAAAAAAAAAATAAAAAAAACTTGTCATCTTAATTCCTGCTTCAGAGAATGTAAAACTATCACGTGAAACATACTTATGCTTAAAATAACGTTTTTAAGAAAGAAAGAAACATTATGCTGCATAAAAAATATCAATTAAAAATAGCAAGTACTTTTTAATTTAAAGCATATCGAAAATTACGCAAGAAAAGCCTTTTTTGCTGTTCAAAAGTTTTAAACTGCAAAGCCAACTATTTGTATTGAAAAATAATGATAACCCGGATTGATCCCTTTTTTACAGACACTGACAGACCCGATTGTTACACCGAGACAACCTTATGACCAGTACAAAGTTGTAACACAGGTTTTACGCCATTTTGTTTCCAGACACATTAAAAATTCCGCAACTCTCGGAATCTTGACAACAAACCCCTAAAAATGTCCGCTCCCTTTGGGTGCAATGTTAAACGTACAAGAGGGAGAAAGATTCCGATTCCAGACAAAAAAAAAAAAAAAAACCTGCTTGGAGAGGGGGGAGGAAAGATTTTTTTTCTTGGTGAGTTTCTCCTCCAAACCACCAGCCACCATCTGCCTGTTTAAAGGTAACAAGAAAATAAGTGAAATAATAAAAAAAAAAAAAAAAAAGAGGGAGGAGAAAAAGAGAACTTGTTGTGCCCGCATGAAATCCGGATTTCGAGTTGCATCTGTCCGTCTGTCCCTTCTCTGTAATAAATATGTTGCTTACATGCTAAAGAGGAACTTTTATACTTCGACGAAATCGTCTGCGTATTAAAAGAGAAATCGCGCTCCTGTTTTTCTTGTTAAGTGGGACGTTTCGTCATCATTCCGTTCGAAATTCCAATTTTTAAAAATAATTATGCATCTACACAACTCTTTTTTTTATTCTAAAGCAGAGGTGTTTTATTTATTTATTTATTTATTTATTTATTTATTTATTTATTTATTTATTTATTTATTTATTTATTTATTTATTTATTTATTTATTTATTTATTTATTTATTTATTTATTTATTTATTTATTTATTTATTTATTTATTTATTTATTTATTTATTTATTTATTTATTTATACTTTTCATGCAGCGCCCAAAATATTTTAGTGTAGCATTCTTATAATTTTAAATGATGTCCAACTCAAAATTTTCATCAAAAACAAAGGAACATTCTAAAACATATGATCTTGATCCGCTGGAAATTTAAAATGTATATCGATTATGTGAGGATTCCAATCGATTCAATTAATCATAAATTCAAGAGTAATTTATTTTCATGATCATCGAAACTCTACAAGACTTGAATACACATCGATGCATCATCTGAAAATTATTGCCTCAAGGCAAAAATTGTGCACAACGAATTAAATGATCGACAATTTAAAAGAATTAAAAAGATTTTTGCGTTACTATTGTTGGTATTATATAATATGTGTACAACCTTCAAAATATAAATTGGAGTGTCAAGATCAGCGGCGTTATTGGTGGGATTGGGGGGGGGGGGAGGGCATCCCCATCCCGATATGGACCGTTGCAAAACCGGACATTGTTAAGGATCTTGTCCAATCTCGTCTAATGCTTGATAAAATGTAATGTAAATTTTGAAATTTTGATGCACATCAGTTCTAAAATTCAAATATTTTTATATGAAAGGACGGAGGGACTAAAAAATATGTTTTGAAATGTTTTTTTTTTTTTTTTTTTTTTTTTTTTTTTTAATTCGTGCATTTTGGAACGATGCTCGAGTTTCAGCTAGACTTAACCAATCTTCTAGAACCTCTTTTTCCAACATTGACCAATACTGCTGTGTTATCTGGGGAAGTAGGGCATTTTCCCTTTCACTCTTTGAGGTTTTAGTTTTTGACAGCGTAATACTCGACCTTTTCTGCCCCCCCCCCCCGCTTCCCTCTTAAACACTTTTTACACTTTAAGACAACAAATCACCCCCACTGCCCATGATTGTACGAAAGGACAAATTTGTATCTCAATTAACTATCATACATTACAATAAAATACTGTATAACAGTGTGAGGATTTTAGTGTTTATTTTTTAAAATATTAACCGCACGACTTAGAAAGCGCCATTCAAACTTAATGTAAATCAAAAGATGCCTAGAATCTCCCCAAAGGGTCATATCAAATTATGTATTAATGCGGAAATAAACGAGAGCTAATTATTTTCATTCTACTGACTAATGAAAGAATTTAATGGAATATCGTTTTTAAAACAGTCAACTAATGCCGAAACATTTCCCTTTAACCAACTATTCTAATGCCGAAACATTTCCCTTTAACCAACTATTGATTGCCGTCATAAAAGTACAAGAAGAAGCACTAGGCTTTTGAAAATATAGGAAAGGAGGAGTAAAGGAGTAACATTTTATATTCAATTAATATTTTTGTAAGTTCAAGGTCAGTCAATAAGCATAGGACAAAAATTGAGGACTAGAAATGGAAAACGACCCAAGTCCAGAAAAGAAGATTTTTCAGGAGAGCCGAAAAATGATCGCATCTTGTACTTAAGGCGATCCTTAAGTACATACTTCAGATTGAATTTGAACTATTGCTAATGGAGTTTGCACTTTGAGTGTTCTCGACTTTGATTAGCTTGCTATTTAGGACATTTTTCCGTGAAAAAACAATTTTCGATTTTTTTGGTACTTCGGTCGTTTCCCATTTCTAGTCCTCTATTGATGTTCTATAAAAAAAATTCAGTTCAATATGCAAGTTCAATTTCTGAAATAATTTCCCTTTTTTTTATTCTCTGAAAATATCTCGATTGAATCACTAAAAGTAAAAAGTTAAAAAATACATATATATATATTTTTTTTCATGACCTTATGTAAACATATGTGTAATTTAAAGTAAAAAGAGGTCATGTATCATTGAAAACCATAAGACCCTGATCCCTTTTTACTTTAGACTATTTAATTTCAAGTTATAAATTAAAAAAGTGTTTGCACTTGCAACGAAACAACTCTTGTACTTATGTATCGGAATTGTATGTATACCTATCATATTTTCAAAAAATCGGGCAAACATAAAGTATCTACAACATTTATTTGTTATTATATTGTTTTAATAGTACTGATCCATATCTCCAGTAGCACTACAACTTTGGCCAGTATTGGTTGATATTGGCCAATTCCGATGAGGGACTTATAAATTGATCATTGGATATTGACATTGGGCAATCTCGCCCAACGCTAGATAAATATACTGGATATTGTGAAATATTGATGTACAGTTTTAAAATTGAAATATTATAAGAAAGGATGAAAAGGGGAAAAAAATGTTTTGTGATGCTTTTGATATGTTTATTTTTTATAAAATAGTGTATTTTGGAAAGATGCTTGAGTTTCGGTCAGAATTGACTAATCTTGCAGAACCCCTGTTTCCAACGTTGGCCAATACTGCTGTGTTACCTGAGATGCTTCTTTAATGTAAATAATTTAAAAACATTTTACATAAAAAAAGTATTAAAAAAAATTCCTTTATTTAAAAATTTTTACCAAATAGCTGCTTTGCTTTGATAACCGTTTGCGAACTTTTGAAACATTAACCTACAATCAGCGAATAAAGGATTTTTTTTTTTTTTTAAATCATCTGATAATATTGTATGAAAGGCTGTTAGATTCATTTTGAAGAGTTTCTGTCAATTTATTTAATTCCTGTAACTATTGCGTTCAAAAAGCTTAAAAAAAAATAAAAAATTAAAGAACATAAGTTTTTAATTTGTTTGGACTGGCACTAATGTACCAGAAGCATATTCTTATTCAGTTATTTTATTTACAATAAAATTGTAATTATAATTAATAGGCAGTGAAAGTGCAACAAGAAGACTCGTATTAAGAGATCAAAGCAGATTTATAGTTCTAATCATGGCCCAGTTAAACGATGCGATACTCAGTTATTTTACATACCACTAAGTCAGGGCCGTATCCAGGGGAGGGGTTCAAAGGGCTCAACCTCCAGTCCCTCACCAAAAATATTTTCCATTATATTTTTTTACACTAATAATTTTTTAATAATAGAAAA
This sequence comes from Linyphia triangularis, assembly GCA_963978545.1. Taxonomy (NCBI): domain Eukaryota; kingdom Metazoa; phylum Arthropoda; class Arachnida; order Araneae; family Linyphiidae; genus Linyphia; species Linyphia triangularis. The sequence continues at coordinate 34,291,661 of OZ021727.1, read as the reverse complement.
CCATTAAACATTCAAAATATATACATTAAACTATTCGGGCATATAATTTCGAAGTTCTTAATCAAAACAATGAGAATTGACTGGTTGATTTTTCATAGCGTTTTGCATTTTTGTGTAATAGATAAAAATAGTTTTTCAACGCCACCCTCACCCTCACAAATGAAATTATAATTACGGCATTGAATTAAGTAATTTGCCTTAAAGTGAGATTTTAAGGAAAATTTTCGATTTAGAAATATTTTATGAGTTAAATATTTAGCTAATAAATGATCTCCATAAAGGTAGCTATTTATAAATATTAATTTAATAAACACTATTTTTAAACTAAAGATACTGACATTTCGGTGTTTTTAAGAGTGAGTGAATGAGTGAGTGTGTGATTGTCAGAATAAATAAATAAATAAATAAATAAATAAATAAATAAATAAATAAATAAATAAATAAATAAATAAATAAATAAATAAATAAATAAATAAATAAATAAATAAATAAATAAATAAATAAATAAATAAATAATTAAATAAGTAAATAAATAAATAAATAAATAAATAAATAAATAAATAAATAAATAAATAAATTTTTATATGATGTAATAAAAGTAGATATGGTAATAATAAATTATAAAAATTGTTGTGAATATCTTTTTCTTCTTATTTTCTTATTAATATTACTACTACTACTACTTCTAAAAATAATAATAATAATAGTAAAGAAAACAAAAGACGGAAGATACGCAAATATGATGCGAAAGCTTGATCCACAAGCGCGGATTCAGGGATGGGCGGAAAACAGAGGCAGATGTTTATGTTCCTATCAGAGGAGACATGTATTTTCCTTTTTCAATAATGCGAGAAATTTCAAATTCATATTTCTTTTTATATCGTACAAGAAGAAATTTGGAAATATTACTTTTACCCCCCAAAAATTGCTTCTTTGTCCTTCGATTTAATAAAACCTCCTGCTCACAAGGAGAAACAACTCAACTCGACTTCGAGGCCAAAGACATCGCTTCACAGATGTTCGGAGCGTTGACTGTCGATGTTGTCTGAACTGAAGTGGGGCGTTCAGCTTCACACACTCGATCTCTTTGTTTTTGTTATGACTGCCTAGAGTAGCTGCTGTTTCTTTGTTTGTGTGTGCGCTTTTCATGTGCATCAATGTGCTTATTACAATGTTTGCCAAGTTGAGAACGGTGTGAGTATGTTATGGTGATTCGGGGAAAGTCTCCGATTGTGAATTTCTGTCGGCTTTGGAATGTTGAAGGCACTTGTGGGGACTCGGACGTCTCAACAAATGAGAGGATTTTCCAACGTCGCTCCCTCATCTCAGCATACTATCATACCTGCTCAGTCATCTTTTTTCCATTCCACAGTAAATTCTGTGAATTCTCCGGATGCAAAACCCGACAGACCTATAGGATACGGCACATTCGGAGTCGTTTGGTGAGTTTCCTTTGTTCTAAAAATCGTCTGCTAAAAATACCTTGACATGTCTCATAGGCAACAGTTTTTTCAGGGAGGAAATGTATAAAATGCTGATTTTTTCAAATAATTTATCATATGGTTAGTTTTTAATTAAGAATTTTGCCGAAGAAATTACAATTTTTTGTTGTTGTACTCTCTCTACTCCGGTTGAACCGAATCATTGTTTACCTATTGAACAGAGATTAAACGATGACTGGTCTAGCCCTAGATAGAACAGAGTGGCCACAAAACCGGGGAAATCGGTGAGCTTTCTGATTCTGGATAAAATCGGGGAAATGTCAGAGAACTTTTAAACATTTCACGAAAATCAAGGAAATTTTGTATTGTTTAAGGTATGTTCAACCATATTTTGGCGCTATTTACATGGAGATTTGTAGTAGTAAGACAGAAGTTTATTGTTACGGAATAATTTAAACTTTTCATTACCAGCAAAACTATTTTTAAAAAAATTGCATATTATCTCTGTAGCATACATGTTCTATTTGATCAGGGTGTCTAGACATCTGGAAAACCTAAGTAAATTGGGAAAATTTGAAAAAAAGTTTGCCCTAAAATCAGGGAATTTTGTAGATATCTGTCGGGGAACTTTTTTTCTTGGAATTTTGTGGCCACCCTGTAGAAAACTGTAAATTCAAAAATGTAATTTTCGTGAAAATTGGGTTCTTAGTATATTGTAAAGATGACATGATTTTTTTTTAGTTATTTAACATAAATGTTGTTTGAGAAAGAAAGTTAAGTTGTTAAGAAATAAAGTTGTTTCCCAAAAGATAAAAGAAACTAATGACAAGGAGGTAATCCTTGTCATTAGTTTCTTTTATCTTTTGGGAAAAATAAATCGGCTTATCAAAACATTCTGCCAAAATGACTGCTTTATCATAGTGAAAATTTTATATTTGCTTATAAATTGATAAAGAATATTCAGGGGTCTATGCAGAAGGAAATTTGGGTCCCCATCATAAAATTCCATGTCCAAAATACAGTCCCTTCATAAAAGTCCACAATCAACAAAAGGACTCTTCACAAAATTCCATGTTCAACAAACTAAACTTTCTCAAAATTCCACGGCAAAAAAAGAAAGGAAACTGAAAAATTTCAAAGTCCCCTGAAGTGGCCATGGGACTTGTCATTAATGTTTTTGTCAAAATAGTGCATAAAGTAGCTGCCATTGAAATTCCCCCCCCCCCACTATTGCCAAAAGACGGCTGTAACGATTTTTATTGAAAGCATTGCTTCGCAATAACGCTAAAATAGAAAAATCATAAAAGGTTGAAAAACAAACTTGTTTAAAATAGAATTATCTTTCTTTGAGGATCACCCATCAGAGATAGTTCCTTCTCTGGAGTTAGCAGAAAGGAATTAATGTAAAAAATATTGGCAGTTTGGCAATATTTGGCCAATGTAATAACTATCGCCAAACTAGACCATTTAAGTATGAAAATAAAACTTGTAAATAATATCAATCCATTTTAAATTTAAATAGTGAAAAGTATTTCATTTAAAGTTGCGCAATGTTCCACACCCCTAGTGTTTTGGCTTGAGCTATTTGTTTTTTCAAATACTGTAGAATCATTAAACATTGTGGATGCAGATGATAAAATAATGTTATGAAAATCTTTAAGTAATTTGTATAGTTTCTATGTTTACGAATGTTGCACAAACAATCTTGTTACCAAGACAAATAATTAAAAAAAATTAATTTTTTGCCATGTACAAAATTTTGGCTGTGATGTAATAATCATTAGAGTGGTCCTTCTATAGGAACAAAAAAGAAATTTCATCCAATTTTAACTTTCATCCCCTAATTTTTTTTACCTTTCGACCTCTTTTGACTGTGTTCCTAATTTTATTCTAAAAATTGAATATTAACCTGTGCAAATTCAAACTTTTGACTTATACAAACAACAAATCTTACCAGTTTCCTAGGATTGGCAAATTATCTTTGCCACCATGTAACACATTTGAACCTTTTTTGCTTTGCTCCTAAAGTTCTTTCTAAAAATAATAAGTGTTTCTTCAAATTCTTTGTTGTTTGAAGCCTTATGTAAATATGTTTTTACATCCTGAATATTCTTATGGATATAGTTTTATTTTATCCTAAGTGTTTTAATGCTTAATGTTTGGACTGCTTGTGACTTGGAACTAGTTCATTTTTTATGCACCCACAACTTATTTAATGACTCTACAACAAAAATATAACCTTTATTTTCCAATTAGTTGTTCCATGTAAACAGCAATCAGTCAGTAATAAACACTATGGGAGCACCAAACCAAAATATTAAGCACTCATGTGTGCAACTAGTTTGAATAAGACTTTCGCCATTAGTCAATTTCGCCTCTAGTTTGATGTAAATCAAAACTAACAAAAGCTGTTGGTTAACATGTAATTTGTTGCCTGTCCTGGTGATGAACATTACTAATTAAATAAGTGTTACAAGTATTACTTCTTAAACTACGCACCATATTTTAGACAAAGAATACCAAACAACTTCAAAATGAAATCTACACTGAATTAAATGTGGGACGAGGGACACTAGATTTCTGCCACTCTCCATCATCCCACAGAAGTGTACTATAATGTCATCCCCTTAATATCTCTTTTTGAGTGGAGTTAGGCCAATCTGCTATAATTTCTTAGTATTTGACAGCTGACCATGTTTATGTAACGTATACAAGTAAAATGGTCAGCGACCCAACACAATACAGTAAAATGTGGCCTCAGAATACGAACTTCAAGCTTGTTGCTGCATGGGTAAATCACTTATAGTTTTTTAAAAAATGGCTATAATATTTTTATAGTCAAAGGAAAAAAATTAGATTGTAAGAATAAAGAAATTTGAAAGTTTAAAAATAAAGACCACTTAGCGCAATGCAGTAAAATGTGGCTACATGATGCGAACTTTCAAGCTCATTGTGGCACAGGTTAATCACTTTTAATTAAAAAAATATTGGTTATAATAATGTTTTTATAGCCAGAGGAAATGAATTGGGGGGGGGGGGGTCGCGAAAAAAGAAATTTGGATGTCGAAAAATAAAGACCACACTAATGATCATGTGTCAAACAAAGCAATATTTTTTTTTACTTCATTAATGGATTATGAATTTATTATGGATTAACATTTTTTGATTTACTGATTGTAGTCTCTGTTTTTATAATCTTGTAAGATTCAATACCTTTATGTAATAATCCAAATGCCAATATGTTACCTATGCATACGTTACTTTTTGACAAGTGTAAAACAGATCTTGAATTTTTTTCAAATGAAATAAATTAGTAATTTTTATTCAAGTTAGATTTACTTTAATAAAGAATTTATTTTGTGTATGAAGTTTTTGAAGACAGCATTCATTTTAAAAACTAAATTAAGGAATTGTGTTAAAATTGATTGTTATGTAGAATGAAAAGAAAAACTCCAATTGGGTTGCTAATCACAGCAATTCAATAAATTTGAATATATAATTAGAAAGTTCATTTATGTTCTATTTAAGTGCAGTGTATGTATTTTTTTTTTAAATATCCTCTTCACCCCTGAAGATTAACAAAATGATTTAAAAAATATTTTACTGTTTTATTGAGTTATTTTGTTGTCAAGGACTATGAAAATTTTATTTTTGTATTTATAACTTTATTAGGGGGCCTAAAATTTTAGGTATACGTATGTGGACCCTAGTTTTTTATTACACAAAATAACAAGAATATTGCAATTGATAAAATGCTTGTAAAAGAAGTATTAACATGTTTTAATTAAACTTTATTATTAAACACTTTATTTTTTAAGTAATTGAGAATATTTTCATTACATTTACTTTGAATGGAACTTTTCAAAGGAATTATTTTTCTGCACACGTAAGTAAATGTTGGACTTGGTGCACATTACTCTCGTTCTAGATTTCATCCCACCAGACGACATTTGTATCCATTTTTGTCGTCCATGTACCTGGGTAGGTGACCTATATTATCAAATTGTACATCCTTTGGAGGACGATGAACAACTTTTCGTTGCTTTAAGGGCACGGGAAATTCTTCTTTAGAGGAGTTAGACAGTTTGCGTGGCCTTCCTCTGCGAGAACTCCCAGATAAATTTCCTTCATACTTCAATAAAGATGAAGCAATAATCATTCTATGCTCCAAAAGGGGAATGTATTTTTTTTTTATGTCATTGCTTTTGTGAAAGCGCACATAATAAATCCAGCAATTAGATATTGCTAGATCCACAAAATGTGTAAACATATGCACAGTCCATTTCTTTGTTCTTACAGCACAACGATAGTATGCTAAATATCGATCACAGAGATCAGTACCCCCCCCCCCCATCGAAATATTATACATTCGAATTACAACAGGCTGTGGAATGCTAGCTTTTTTGTTCTACTCTTTAGACAAATCCCTCTGTTGTAATTATGCCTGAATTTCATCTGGAGTCCATAAGCCTACAAAAAATAATTTTGTATAATATTTTAGAATTATACTTAATCACTACTATACTGTATACTCAAAATTATGATTTTGTATTAAATTAATGTTAAACAAAACAAACACTAAATCTACTTCTGCACTTAAAACATAACTAAGTTACTATTTTTTTTTTTTTTTTTTTTTTTTTTTTTTTGTTAAAAAGTTCTATAATTTAAAAATGTAAATTCCAGAATGTCTTAAACAACTTTAAATTAAATAATAAAGTAGTAAACAAACACTTTACATACACTCTGTGCACTTACACCATAATACCTCAGCTTACTAATATTTGGTTTTTGTTAAATTGTTCCAAATCTTAAATGTACAATGTTCTAATATAATTTTAGAACAAATTAATTGAGTAAAAACAAACAGTTAACATGCTCATACATTTAAGCAATAATATTTAACTATTAAACAATAATTATTTACTGATTTTAACAATAATTACTTATTAACACATTTTCATCATATTACAATAAATTCAGCCTAATGGACGAAGGTACACAAATGTGTACCCAATTAAAATTCTTGACCCAACTTTTCAATACAACATTTTTACAAACAAAACTACTCTAAGCAGATGTTGAAAGATTAACTTAATTAGAAATAATTTTATTGGATCTATAAATAATATTTAAAATACTGAAAATTACTTACGTTTTCGACTTCGCTGAGATATCGCCATTTTCAGAAAATCACTTTTGTAAACAAATATTTCTTGAGGAAAATTAAGCCTTTGATGCCCTCTATGATATTCATTACGAAGCTCAGACATCCCCAAATGTAAAGGTGAGGTTGAAATTATAAATTTTTCCACCATTAAATTTTACAAACAAATATTATGAGGTCCACATATGTAGACCTACGGAGTGAAGAGGATAGGTAGCTTTCAAAAAAATTTAAATATGTTATAAATTATATTGAAATTTATTTTCATAATAATTCTAGAGCAATAGTTGAAATTTAATACTCATGAAGAAAAGTATGTTTTCAGAGTCATAAAACTATTGCAACTAAAACAATCATAAAAATGTACTCCATTTACCATTGATCCCTCCCCCCCCCCCTTTTTTTTTTAAGTGTTCTAATTAAGTTTTCTGAATAAATTATTTACACGTATATTCCATTTATCAACTAACTATATTGTTGTAAGATCTCAATCATAACAGCATCTGTCTCTTAAACTCAGAATTGTGAGATAAAACCCTACCCTTCTGTGGTGAACTGCTTTGAAATGTATTCTTAATCTGTGAGATGCTGGGTCCATCAGGTCCCAAAAAGCAGATTTGGGGAAATTATCCAACTTTTAGTTTAACAACAACTAGTTGAATTATAGTTTGGTGAAAAAAGGTAATTAGTTCATTAAAATCTATTCAATTTCAAGAACCAGTTAATAGTTTTGTTGATCAAAAAGTAAATAGTGATAGGTTAAGTTAATCCAATACCATATTTAACTATGTTCTTTATAATTATTTAATAAAATAGACCTGAAAATTGAAATTTTCAAGTAGCAGCCAGTGACCGGTAGACACTTTTAGTTTAGTAGCATTGTCAAAAGTCATGGCAGACTTTTTTTTTTTGCCAGTGTTGCAGCCAGGGGAAGTTGGAGTTTTACCTTTTACCTGAATAAATGCAGTAGTGCATTCAGATTTTTTTTGGGAGAAGAATGGTTTAATTCTTTATTTGATTTGTATTAAATATATAAATCAAAAACACATATCTAAGTTAATTGTGTTTAATAAAATGTCAATGAAAGTCCAAGGGAAAAAAAAAAATCAAGTACAGGATCTAAGCATTTTCATTTATGAATGCCTATAGATTTGTTGCACATCTGTAACATTGCTCTGTAAAAATGAAAAAATCTGACTGAATCAATTTGAAACATTAAGGAATTGAGGGTTCTAATATATTCTGTTGACAAAAAAAGCAAGACAAGAAAAATAATCATGTCTATAAAGGATGCAGTCAGATTGAAGTTTGAGAAATTTTTTTAACAGTAAGGTTACCTGTTGCTGCACTTTTAAGTTATAGGATAACTAAAAATATAACAGAAATACGCAAATAGAATAAAGGTTCTTATATATTTTGCTGACATAAACGCCTGGCATGAAGAAAAATAATCATGTCTGTAAAGGATGCAGTCAGATTGAAGTTTGAGAAATTTTTTTAACGGTAAGGTTACCTGTGGCCGCACTTTTAAGTTATAGGATAACTAAAAATATAACAGAAATACGCAAATAGAATAAAGGTTCTTATATATTTTGCTGACATAAACGCCTGGCATGAAGAAAAATAATCATGTCTGTAAAGGATGCAGTCAGATTGAAGTTTGAAGATTTTTTTAACAATAAGGTGGTGTTCGCACCCGCATGAAAAATGCAAAAATGCAAGGGAAAATCAAAAGTTTCAAAATTCCTTGACATTTCCCCGATTTTTCTAGAAGAGTGAAATTCCCTGACATTTCTCTAATTTTCCTGAATTTCCGGTTCTATCGACACCCTATCAACTCGTGAATCCATATCGTGGATGAATGGATTTTAACTGTGTGTATACGCACATGATTAAAAAATTTCTGGAAAAGGAAGGGAGATTTTCATTGATTTGGATATCTCGGTATATTCGGTAACAATTAAAAAAATCGTAAGGGAGGGGAGAGACAAAAGGTGGCCGTTTGACTAGTTTATTTATTCGCCTCATCATGCCGTTTAATCGACGTATGGCGAGTGGGGACTAAATATTTTCAGGTCTATAATAAAATTTATTAAAAAAACCTCCTTTATTTCCCCTTTAAGAACGAGGCTTTTCATAGTTTTTAAGTCTAAAATTGGTCACAAACATAAAAAACTAAATGAATTTGGGTAAATGGTGACAAGAATTTGGTATAAGGGATAATCTATGATATCTAAAAGCATTCACTGTTATTGCATTAAAAAAATTAATTCAGTTTTAAATAAAAAACATTAAATATAATTTGAAATTGTTTAGTTAAATGTATTACAATTTACATAGTGCTTTGTATTCTTCATTATGAATAAAGCAGAAAAGTATGAATGCTACATCAAATATTCTGAATATTGAGCAAGCGATAACTTGCACAGACAGATATCACTCTTGTAACAGTTATACCATGCTCAATCCGCCTTCGGTTACTAAACTTTTTGTGGTAGTACCTGTTTATGGTTTCCTTTTGTCTGTTTTGGTTTTTTTTTATGAAATAGCAGTGAACAGATTTTGGTTCATTTTGTCTAACTGCCATCTGGTTCTCACATTAGCTACGAACCAACTTGAAAGTGATTTTGTTCATATGCTTGTTTTTCATTGAAAGGTTGAATACAATGGTGGCAGTTGAGTATCAAAAAATGCATTAAGGGGCAAATTGCAACGTTTTTTTCAATATCGCTACCAAAAATGTTAAGGGTTAAAAAGTGAGTATGCAAATATCCCTTTACAGCCAAACTTGTTGACTGAATCCTCTAAAGCTTTAAAACTTTAAATTTAGTAATGAAAGAGCATAATTGTTTTTGTTTTTAATGAAATTACAGAATTAAATAATTTGAGTTGAACAAACTAGTGAAGCTACTTTCTGTTACAGGTTTCTTGGCATTCACATACAACTCAATTGACACAGAAACATTATGTTTTATTGGTAGATACACTCTAGCATTGGAATGTAAACACTTTCTTCTCTCATCAACTTCTATTTGTTTAAAATATTAGAAAATTGGCAGTCACACTGTTTCTTTGTTTTGATCATCCAACACAAATCAATGAATCATTCAAATGACGCTCAACATTCATTACACTTCCACACTAAATAATATCAGATTAATTGGCCTTTGGAGGCCTTGAGTTGAATACTAGATTCTCTTTGGCTTCTCATAATATAAACCAAACACTCATCACTCACAAAATTGAAATCCCAAAGTAAATATTTTTTAGTAATTAAAAAAATTACAAAAGTTTCCAAGAATGTACAACTAGTTCAGTTAAAAAGTTACTTTAGAATAAAATAGTTGAAAATAAAATTCCTAATTTTCATGACAATCTTATGAAAAATGTACGTTTACATTTTTTTCTCTCAATTCGCCTTCCAAATACTTTTAATTATCTAAAATGTAGTATATAATAAAGATTAGTTTTAATTTTTTCGATATGTACCTAATATATATCTTTTGGAAAGTCCTAAATCTGAATATATTTAGTTTTGGAAAATACTCATGTGTGAACAGATTAATGTCTAAACATAATATGCTATATGATTTGGTATTCAAGTCAGCAGTACCCATATAAAATTACATTAAGGATTTTTTAAAATTATGAATACCCAGAAAATATCTATCATTGAAAATTTTAAGTTTTTTCAATTGTTAACAAAATTGGCTTAACTTTCTTCTGCATTGGCGTCACTTGTCATGTGAAGAAGAGAAAAATAGCATTATTAAAAGGGAACTACTTGTTATACATGTTATATTTTGCGATTGTTTTTTGTATCCACACTATCAGAATTCGTGCAGAAATTCACTAAAGGTATAGAGACTTTAAAAATCTGGCATTTTAAAACCATAAAAATCGTTTTTCCTGAACAATTACTATTTTATTACCCAACAAAGAAAGTTTTCATGTCATGTATACAGAAATAAATTAAAATAGACAAGCCTATCCATTTAATCTTAAATTATTCATTTAAAAGTACTTAGCTTAAACGTGCACTTCTCAATACCAAATAGCTTCTACTCAAACTGGTTTTTTATATGTTTTGGGTTTATCTTTTTCAAAGCAGGAAATTGTTTTTTCTTTGGCTATCTAAAAAAGCCTCCCGACTCTACTTGCTCAAAGGTGTTGTTAAAATATGTATTGTAACTTCTAAATGATTAGATGTATGCTTAAAATCCATATAAATTGTTTTCATAAAACACTCAACTAAGCATTGGTCTTGTGGTGATCTCGTTTGCAAATGACAGATACAACACCTAGACACTCGTGGTCACTTTTGTCTAGCAGTTAGCACGCCTGTCCACTGATCTAGGAGTCCCTGGTTTGACTCTTGTTAGCGCACATCGCTACATTGGTGACTACCGGACAACTGAATCATACTGCCATCTATAGGTGCCTTCTAAAAATACTGCACCACCTCCACACTACCAACTCAGTAAGCAACCTCTGGCGATTCACTGCCACACGCAACGGACTCAACTCGCACGCAAGCAACTCAATCATTCGCCCCTTCGCAACTCACTAGGAAAGGGCTTTGTGGTGGTTTTGTGTACTAGGAGTCCCTGGTTCGACTCCCGTTAGTGCACATCGCTACAGTCCAAACCACTCAACTACTACTATCCCTTTAAAATATTTACTCATGCCTAAAACATGTTTTAAGTGTTAGCTGAACGTCTATATGAGTGATGAATCTCTACTAGTATTTAAGCCGTGTATAACACTTTCGAGCCTGTTTTCTCGAAATCTTCTGGCTAGTGTGCTTTATTGCTCTACTGTGTGGATACCCTTAAGGTATACTACCAATCTTCCAAGTCTCATCCCGATCTGAATTTCCGAGACCGTAAGTTCCCCTTGTAAAATAACTGCAACTGATCAGGCACTCAAGGTCCTAAAAGAAAGAAAGTTACAAACTCAAGGGTACATTTTCTTAGTTTCCTGCATCGGAGTGCACCATCTAGATAGAGAACATGAGTGGGCCAGATTTTTTGTATCTATCTAAATAGTTTTCATGTGCGACTTCACACTATTCACCCCCCACCATCAAATTCCTTAGACAATTTCAAGATGTACTAAAAGAAGATTTAAATGGACATTATGTAATGTATAAAAACTTGCTATACATTATCGAACAATAAGCCATTTCATGTCGGAAAATTTTGAGAAAAGCAAAAGCTCAAACACCTTCTTCTGACTTGGATTTTGGTTTAAATTATTCTAGAATGTTTATTTGTACTGACACTTAAATTAAATGTTATGAAAGCAATGTTACCCTACATTATTCATGCACAGATTGTAAATAGATCTCGTAGCTAACATTCATGTCTAAAATTTCTTTTGTATCGAATCTTTCTGAACTTCTTGCTTTTAGGACCCATGTATCAATCTCCCTTCCCTGCCAAATAATCTCTTAAACTTTGTTATTGATTTGCTTAAATTGAATAAAAAACTTCCTTTGTACTAACACAGATATGCTACTATTCTATAGAAATTGTTTTCAATTTTTTTTTTTTTACATGGAATTTTGCTGTTCTTAGATTTGATTTAAATCGATGATAAAATTTTATCAGGGGGTTTGGTTCAATATAGAAAGTGGCGTTCACAAAAAAAAAATTCTAATATGATCGTAATTTCTTTGCCTAAATGTGTCTGCCTTCTAATTGAAAGTGTATCATAGCTGCTATCGCAAACAGCAGAAGACTGTGTGTGACTCCTTATTTTCTTTGCTGTCATAATCGTTACTGCCAAGAAGTCTTTGCTGTTGTGTTAGCCCCCTACATTGAGATTTTCTGCTGTTGTGATTAGCAGACACATAGGGATTTTTTTTGTTGAGCACTACACTGATACTATCTACCATTGCGATATCCTCTATGCCAAGACTTTTCCCTGTTGATAGCCTTTATGTCAAAAAACTCAGATAAAAAAAATTATAAAAGTATACTGTCATGTATATTGTTTAAGAGAACAATTTCTGAAAGTTTCATTGAAATCTGAGATCGTCAGACTGAAAATTGAAAACTTTTGGTTGGTTTGGAATGGCCCTTGTGAGCAGTAATTTGAATGCAGATAATGTTACACATTGGGTTCAATTGCATCCACTATCTCAGTGTAGCATAATTTGTAAAAATTGGGCATTGTTTGTTGCTTTGCACTGATATACCTTATTCTTTGAAGTTCAGCTATTTTTGTCGAAGAGCTTTAAGATTTGTCCTAATATGAAATATTGATTAAAAATTGTTGCAGTATACACCAATATTGTCAATTAGTAAAAAAGTCCTTTTCACACAGGATAATTTTATTCTCATTTGGAAGCATTTAACCACACTGTAATATATATCTGTAGTTTACATTCTAGGATGACATTACTATCCTTAGAAACAAAATGCTGCTATTGTTTTTATTGTACTTTCTAAATTAATGAGAGTATGTAAATCCTTTTTGCATTTTCCCAGCTGAGACAACTAATCAAATGAAACTTTTTTGTATATTTATCAGATTCATAATTTAACATCATAAATACCTGTGGAATGGTAAAATATTGTTCAGTTTATTGGATGATAAATTTTATGTTGATATGATCTCTTTTTATAGCTTTATGTTTTGACTTTGTTTAATTTATCAATGTTTTTTTAAATTTTCAATAGGTCAGTCACAGACCCTCGCGATGGAAAAAATGTTGCACTCAAAAAGATGCCCAATGTCTTCCAAAATCTGGTCTCCAGCAAAAGGGTATATAGAGAGATAAAGATGCTCTGCTTTTTCAAACATGAAAATGTAAGTTGCTTTTAAATGTATTACTTTTACAATAAGTTTGAAGAGAAATAATATTATAATGCCTTTGTATGCTAATTCCTAACCTAACTGTATTATATATATATATATATATATATATATATATATATATATATATATATAAATAATTGTAAAATACAAAATGTGAGGATTGGCACTCTATTGGTTATTTTTTTTCCATTTATCTTCAATATCCCCCTCCCCACTACTCCCAGTGAATAGATACATGAAAACCATTCTTAACGATATTTTATTGTAATTTGTGCTGATTTGTTTATATATAACACACGCTTAATTTACCTATGCTTCCTACGATCATGAATATCTTGTTGGCTATGCATCATTTACACGATTTTATTGAAAGAGTTTGAAAAATATCCTTCCAACTGATAGAATATTTTAAATGTGGTTGTTTATATTAGGATACACCATGGAAACTTTGTACTCTTTAAGAACATCGAGAAGTAATTAATACAAGGTGCATGTATTAATTTCTAGGACTGATCTAATAACTTCTGAAAATTTTATGTGAATTGCAACCCTTTTGACGTATGTTTCAAAGTAATCTCCATCTGCCGTAATGCACTTCTGTGCTTGTCTGTTAAATTTCGGAAACAACTTTTAAAGTCCTCTTTCACACATAATGCTCTTCAATTCTAATGTTACAATTTTCTTGATGTCTTTGAACACCCTCGAACCTTGCTCATTCATTATGAATTTGTTCCACCTGACAAGACCGTCATAGGAAAATTTTCTGTGGAAGTTCTTGCCCGACTTTGGCACATATACACAGAATAAGACTTTGTTTTCAACAGAAAAATAGTTGGCTTCTTTTGCACAGCACTGCCTGGCCCCACATTGCATGGCCTGTGAAGCAGTTTTTAGCCCAAGATGGAGATTAATCATCCTCCATAATCGGACTTGCCACTTATAGACTTTTTCTTGTTTTTGAAACTGGAAAATTTACTAAAAGGAACAAGATTTGAGGAGGTAGACTTTAAAAAACAGATGTCAGAATTGAAGAGCATTCTGAAAGAGGACTTTAAAAGTTGTTTCCGAAACTTTTACACTGGTGCGAATAGAACTGCTTTACAACAGATGGAGATTACTTGGAAATATATTGAATGATTATACAATTCACATAATATTTTTGGAGTTATTTTATCAATCCTGAAATATTAATAGCAGCATCTTGTATCTCTGAGTAAAAACACTGTGTAATACGATACTGAAAAGCTAAAAATTGTACAGAAAAATAAATTTAAAACATTTTGTCACTGATCTGTTGGGCAATGCTCTGGATGCTGCACTAAAAACACTTTTACAAAATAAAACAAACCTGACATTAGATAACACACTTGACATTAAGTAACAGCTCTGACATGATTTGGGTGTGCAGATGCTATGTTTTTTTTTATTCATTTAGTTTTTAGTGAATATATATATAATAGCAATCTTTTATATAATAACAATCTCTTTTAGTATTAACATTAATTTAATTCATCGTTTCAAAGCGCTTATTATACTTTTTTATCCCTTTACATATCTTCACTTTCTTTCTCATATTCGACAACCCATTCATGTGAGGTTTGTTTACATTAGTGTCTTTTCTAACAGCAAGTCCCATAATTAATATTCAGTATTTCTCATCTTAGCATGAAACTGTTTTCATTCATACCCTCATTTTTCTGCTGGTCTCAGCACTATTCCCACAGGGTAGTTTCTGGTGGGTTTCACCTGGATGCTCTTATTTACTTGTAACTTTCTTCTCTCTCGGAGCTTCCAACTTAACTAAATAAATATCATGACCAGTGGTGTAGTGTAAAATAAAAAGGTGTGGGAACGCTATGTCACGTCGTTACAAACGTATACTTTTTTTTTCTTCTGTCGACGAGAAGGGGAAGGGGGGAGAGGGAAAATGACAACTAATACATAACTTCATTAATATTACTTTAATAATCTCAAAACAGATAATGAGCACTTCAAAAATTAAAAAGAAAAAAAAAATGTGTTTTTAAACTCTTTTTATTTAAATTAATTTTTTTAAACTATTAAGTTTTATAGATTTTTAAACAATTTTGCACAACGCATTTTTAGAGATTGTTTGATACTTTATAAATATCTTATCTTTTATTGTCATTGACATTAATACAACATCTTTTATTGTCATTAGACACTTTCAAAGATATTATTGACATCAATTTTTAGACAGATTTTTTACAACAATTTTCAAACAGATTATCTACTGCACATTTTAAACAGATTATTTACATGATTTTTTAAACAATTTTCATTCAGAAAAATTTCCATAAGAGATCGATTTTTGATTCAGACATATTTGACTTAGAACGCACCATAATAGGGTTATCAGCTGATGTGGGTATTCAGAGTTTAGATTTAACATGATCATCTGACTTCTAGAATTTCAGAAATGCCTTAAAAGCAATGGGTTTAATAAATTTCCAGATTCTGTGACTCCTCAAAATCAGTTTTCAAAATGAATAAAAAATATTGCGATTGTCGAATATGTCGATTTAGAGTTGTATGGTTTTTCTCTTTCTCGAGAAGAAAATATAGAGAAGTTTATCTTGCTTGATAGACGCTTTCTTTCCTTTTCAAAATTTGCTCCATTATTAAAATAAAATTTACAACTAGAAGAATATCAATTGCAAAGTTGAAAATTATCAGTCAATTTAAAATTTCTTGATAAAATATTACTTTGTGCGCCATCCCAATAATCTCTAATTTTAAGAGAGATATTCAAATGTAGACTCATCACTTACTAGACATATAGATTTGCTCAGGGACATTCCTGGTTTTTTAATTTTATCAAGTTCAGTTTGTCATCCCGACAGTGGTGACAATCGTGGTGAAAACAAACTGCAAAATTTCTAAAATTTTGTGAAAAAAATTCCTAAAGTTTAAAAATGATCAGGGACAATTTCATTCATTTAATGCCGCCACTGTATTTAATGTTGATTTTTTTTAAACTTGGGGAAAAGATTTTTTTTAAGAACTCTCTGCTACATTTTTGGAATAAACTCTGAAATAGCTGTAAATGTAAACTTTCCCATTCTCAAAGAGAAAAGCACTTTAATTTGGCATTTTAAGAGGATCCAGAACTTAGAATTCTAAAATCTTTATTTTTGGATTTATTTTTCTGACATTTTTTATGCACTACTGTATTATGCTTTGGAGCTCAAAAAACTATTTTAAAGTTTAAAAAATAAAAAAAATTTTTGGCAGTTCTTATATTTGATATATTTAAAAACTTTTTTAAAAAATCATTTCATTTTTGCATTAAATTACTTCTTAAAATTTATATCATAAATTATCTTCAGGATTTTACAATAAAATATTTAGAATTTTTTTTTTTAAATATTTTGTGCAAAAACTATATAAAACTTATAGTAGGCAAAGTTCCAAAAACTTAAGAAGGTAAATCCAAATACACAATTCCTGAAGACAAATTAAAGAAATATGTTTCAAAAATAATTGTGGAATTTTTCATATATTTATAACAAATGGTTTTTAAGTTATATTCATTTAATTTAAGAAAGAGACAAAAAGTCATCCCTGAGAAAAACAGTTTCCAAGTTCCAAGATAGCACGTCCGACTCCCTTAAAAATATTTGAATTGCTTTCCTACTATTTCACAGCCCAATTTCGATGTATTATACCCATTTACAAAATCATTAGCAGTTTTATATTAAGGAAAATGAAATATATAATAGCAACAAATGAGAATACTTTTTTGTAAAATTACAGATTCAATAGCATGTGTGCTTGCAGCATTATTTGTAGAAGGTTGCAAGGAAATTTTTTTTTTGTTCAAACCTTGATTTTTCAAAACTATTTTTCTTCTCACAATGATAAATATAAAATCTGTTATTAAATGCACACAGTTTATTTTTCCCGGTAAATATTGCCCCTTTTTCCAATTTTATAAAAATGTAAGTAACTATGGAATGCAAGCATCCTCTCCCATGCATCTTCCTGGCGCCACCCATTTCCATTATTTTTACGTATTGAGTTAATCCACTGACGGTCCAGGAAATGGCCGAAGTTTAATGCATGCGAATGGCCATGTGCGGGTTGCCCTTTTAATGTTTTTGCTCTTTTAAATGTTTTGCAAATACTTGCACGGGCCTGCTCAGCTTTGTTGTTGTTGTTTCTAATCTCCCTTTTGTCTGACGAAGTCAGACAATATCAGTGAAGCCATTGACATTAATGAAGTCTGACACTAGTTGTGGACAGTTATAAATGTCCTCTCAGTCCAGTCCAAGGCAGTCCAAGATGTGCTGAGGTGCTGCTCAGCTTTAAAATTGTGGATCGAACGAAAGTATAGTTCTCGCGAAAGAACTTTTTCGTTTTCTTACTTGACTTCGCGTTTAGTGTCTCGTAAAGTAAAAAAATAATAATAATTAGGTGAGGGAACGCCGTTCCTTCTTAGAAGGTATAGGATCGCCGTTCCCACGCGTTCCCGCTCCACTACACCCCTGATCATGACTGCATCTTCAAAGACTATTTTCCTGACTTGCCACACTGCCTAAATTTACATAAATATGTGAACATTACACACTTATAATTATTGTAGAAATTACAAGAATAAAAAATTAAGAAAACCAACTATCAATTAGAAGAAACCCAAGATAATGAGGCTGATCACTTCATCAGGGGGCATAATCAGCCACAATATCAAAACAAAGCACTTTTTCTCTTATGGGACATAATCATGGTCTCAGAGGCAGTCCTATTTTACCCTGAAAGTGCTTTGAAAAGGAAGGATATTATAAAAAATAAGAAAAGAAAAAGTTTTTAAAAAAAATCAAAATAAATGTGCTGTGCAAAGATCATATAACCTACCTTATGCATAGAAAAACTACCTTCTATCAGGAGAAATATTTAAAATTAAAAATTACTTTGGTTAAACGTGCAGTTATAACACTGATGCGCGTGTGGAAATTGGGAGTATAAAGGAGGAAATTATGATGTCACATCTGACTGTTTAAAATTAATTTACTTTTTAATAAAGTGTATAGAATTTTTTTTGCTATTTAAAGTTTGGAATTTCATCCGGTGAATTGTCCAAATTTCCAAAACCATTTAAAGCTACTTTTAACTGGTAAACAGACCTGACATGAGTTGAGAAATCGGGTGTTATATGTTTATTTTTTTTTGTTTTTTTTTGTTAATTTAATTGTTAGTTTTTAGTGGATATAGCATATACTTGTGAAATTTTAGGATAATTTATTTTTTTATTAACTTTTTAGGCTTAAGACATCATGGCTAAAGTATAGTTACTTTGTTTGTCACATAGTTTACTTTTACAAAATAATTAATATGTACCAGAAAATTAAAAAAAAAAAAAAAAAATCATAAATATAGATTTATTACAATATAGATTTTTAAAACTATATAATTCCATCAAAGTTATTTTATATATTGAAAATTGGTAAAATATGAGAAATTTGACTGTCATTTTGGACATCACATTTTCTAGGCCTTGGTCTTTCTAGGTTTTAAAAAATTGTATAAAAAAAGGCTCAAGACATATTTTTATTATAATGTGCATCATAACTCTTAATACTATGTATTTTTAGAAAAAAAACAAAAAAAAAAAACATCTAATCCCTCAGGTTATTAAATTTAAAAAAAAATAATAATAATAATAAATAGACTTTTGTTGGGCATCAAAAATGTCTTAAATTTGAAAATCACTATATCCAAATTTTATGTTGCAATTCAGTAAGTCCACGACCCCCTATTCTGAATGTAAGCTGATGTAGGTTATTGCAAGTTTTTAAACTATTCTAAATTATAAGAAATACCTCAGATTTTGACTAGCTATATGATCTTTTAACATATAAAAAGTCTAATTATATTCTGTATGTTTTTTCTTTTACAGGTTCTGTCTGCTCTTGATCTGTTACAGCCCCCTAGTCTTGATTTGTTTCAAGAAATGTATCCTTTCACTTGAATAGTATTGCTTATCTTTTTTTCCATTACCTACCTCTTAAACCTTGTTTATTATTTTTACCTTGCGCACTTTATTTAACTTTTTACATTAATGCTGCAGATAACTTATAAATATTACTTTTGCATTGTGCTATATTAAAAAATACCAACAGCTTAAGAATAAAATCAAATACAATTGCTCCAAAGAGGGAATATATGCACTTGTTGATCACACGCATATTCTTTAATAGTTTAAATAGTTAAATCTTAATGTCTGCCTACAAACTATGTTAGATTTCATCATAAATCTGTCTGTTTAATAATCGGGCTAAAACTTTGAAATAATATTACACAGCAAACTAACAATTAAGGTACATTAACATTACATTTTTTTTATTAAACATGGTGGCCATAGAACCTGGAAATCTGGGAAATGTCATTGAGCTTTCTGATTCTGGAAAAAATCAGGAATTTTTTTTAAAAATTTCGTGAAAATCAGGGAATTTTTCTATTGTTTTGAAGGTATTTGTCCGAAGACCCATTCATCTGTATTTTGGCGCCATTTTCCCGGAGAATTGTAGTAATCATTAGAAATTTCATGTTATAGTACAATTCAAAGTTATCATTACTGCCCAAACTATTTGATTAAAATTGGCATATCTTCTTGACATAAATGTTCTATTTGATGTACTCATCTGGAAAAATTTAGGCAATGTGAAAAAAAGTTTGCTGTAAATCAGGGAACTTTTTTTCTTGAATTGTGTAGCCACCTTGTAAAATATGTATAAATAATCCCTAGATGATAATTGAATACTGTATTTTTAACATAAATTATTAAAGTTTGTTTTCGTTTAAAGTCCGCTAATTTAAAATTGTATTTGTTCTTTCTCGAACTAATTCCATGATTCTATCCCAAGCTTATAATGAAGGTTCTTAAAAAATATACTTGTAAGTTCACAAAATTTGAAGTATCATTTTCTTTGCTTTGCATTCCATTTTCCTTAATAAATGTTAGTTATGTGATCACAGAACTGATGCAAAGTGATTTACATAAAATAATTGTTTCACCTCAACCCCTTAGTGCTGACCATATCAAAGTGTTCTTATATCAGATTTTGAGAGGTAAGATAAAGAAACTATTATTTGCCTAAAAGTGTTATTGTTTTTAAGTAATCAGGATAATATTTGTATATTTTTATTTTCAGTCCTTAAAATTGATATTTACAAATTAAAAAGTAATTTATTCTTTTCATGAAAACATATTCCATTATTATTATTTTTTTACTTTTCATAAAAATTCTTTAATGAATATGTGTCAATTTTATATATATTATGCAAATCTTACTTGGCTAACCCTACATTTTGATCTCTTGTCCAAAATTTGATTTGTATCTCAATGAATTTTATACATTTTGTAAAATTATGTAGGACACAAACTTTAGTTTCCTATTTTTAATTAAATAAAAGTAACTCAATTTGTGAACATAAAAGGTTGAAGCTATGTATCCACTATTGTATTCATCTATAAAAATCTGTCTATAGAAAGCCCCATCCCCTTTTCAATCCATCAAACTTTATATATATTACTGGAAAATGTAAAACCAAGATAAATTCTTTCTTCCATTGCTTGCTCATGACAATATCCATGTTTCTATTTCATATTAAATGGATTTATTCTTATTCAATCGGGTATTATACACTTTAGAGTTAAAAATTTAATGCATAATACTGTTTTGTTTACTATTTCATAGGCTTGAAGTATCTTCACTCGTCCAACATTTTACATCGAGATGTAAAGCCTGGAAACCTTTTAGTTAATAGCAATTGTGTATTAAAGGTAAATATCCTCCTTATAACGTATTAATATGTTTTACTTAGAATTAACTAAAACTAACATGTATGACTGAACATAACTGGGTATTCTATGTCTACATATAAAAATATTAATTAACAATTTTCATAGCTTTTGACAAACATATAACTTGCATGAATGTAAAAATATATAAATTCATATACATAATTCTTGTTAATGTTTACAGTTAATCTATAATAATAAAACAAGCTGTCCGTGTGTCTGCCTGTGGATCGATAGAAAGCTACTTTAAATTGGAGTAGAGCTCTGAAATTTTCAACATAAGTAGTTTTGGCATTCTAATTGCGCCTATGATAAACAGATTGCTAAAATTTGAATTAGTTCTTTTTTAATTTGTTTCTTCTTTTTTTTTCTTTTCTCTTTTTGTTTACAAGTGAGTTCAAATAGAGGTACAGCTCTGAAATTGTCAATATAAGTAGTTTTAGCATTATAATTGTAATTTTGAAAAACAGAATTTTAAAATCTTGATTAGTTTTTTTTAATTAACAAATATTTTAGAAAACGATTTCTAATAGAGCTACAGCTCTTAAATTTTTAACATAAGTGGTTTTGACCTTCTAATTCTATTTTTGAGAAACAGAATTTTACGTTTTTAAAATAGTTCTCTTCTAATAATTTTTTTAATTAATTAATAAATATTTTACAAAGCGATTTCTAATAGGGTTACAGCTCTGAAATTTTCAACATCAGTAGTTTTGGCCTTCTAATTTGACTTTTGAAAATGGGAATTTTAAATTTTTATTTAGTTCATTTTTTATTAATTTATTTGATTAATTAATAAATATTTTACAAAACGAATTCCAATAGGGTTACAGTTCTGAAATTTTCAACATATGTAGTTTTGGCCTTCTAATTAGACTTTTGACAAAAAGAATGTTAAAATTTTGTTTTGGTTTTAATTAATATTTTCACAAAAAGTTACTTCTAATAGGCCTAAAGCTCTGAAAATTTCAACGTAAGTAGTTTTGCCCTCTAATTTTACTTTTCACAAACTCGTGTTAAAATATTCTCAAAGGTGTGTTCCATTATTCTATTAACGGGAAATTTTTATTTTGTTTCTCGACAGGGGAGGGATTGCTAATATTAAGGGTTTACACAGCAATTAGATTTTAGTGAGTGAAACGACCTTATGCTTACACATCAATGAACTTTTTTAAGCTAGCCCATGCTTGCATAGCAATGAACCTTTTTCAACGAGTGAAGTAAGTCTGTGCTTATCATAAACTTCTCAGCGAGCTTGGTCTTGCATAGCAATGAACCTTCCATTGAGCAAAGTGCCAAAAGCTGGGACCTATACACCAATGAAGGATCTCCGCAACGCGGGGCCATGCAACTAGCTTAAAAATTGTACATTGTAAAATTTTGTTGCGAAGCACTGGTATTCAGCTTGTAATGTAATAAAAGGTTGTTATTTAATATGTCAGTTAAGGAAATCTATTCGCTTATATCCATTTGAAGTATGAAAAGCATACCTGCCAACTTGTACGAATCATCCGTACAATGTACGGATTTTTACTATTTTGTACGGGTGTACGAACAGCTAAAAAAATCGTACGGATTTCACGGTACTTTTGGGTTTTTCCCTAAAACCGTTTTTTTTTTTTTTTTATATAAATATTTTTTTAAGTCACCAACGAAACCGAAACGATTTTCCAAAGCTGCCGCGTCCGTCAAAATATTTATTCACACTCCAAGATTGCGCATATGTTCAGCACTAAAGCGCGTTGGATAGGATGCATTGTTTTCTTTTCTGTTGCCGACTAGATTTGGCAAACCAAACCACTGCTTCGATTTTTCGGGCTTTACAGATTAATAAAGAAGCAGAAAACCGAAAGTGCTTTAGTTTTTTAATTCTACTTTCTTTTGGACTGGACTCCAAAACGTAAATAATAGTACTCGACTTGCGCGTAAATAATAGCACTAAACACGGCGCCGGGGATGCACTGTTTTCATTTGTGTTGCCAACGGGACCTGGCGAACCAAACAACTATTGCTTTGCCTCAGACTTAAGGGATTAACAAAGAATCTGAAAACCAAAAATGCTTTAGATTTTGGTTCTTCCTTCTGTTTGGACCGTACAATAATGTTGCGCGTATATAATAAAAGTACTTAAGCGCGCCGCCGGAAATTCATTGTTTTCATCTGTGTTGCCGACGGGATTTGGCGAACCAAGCAACTGTTTCGTTGTCTCGAACTTTAGAGATAATAAAGTAGAAAACTGAAAGTGCTTTAGTTTTTTTTTATTCTTCTTTTGGACCGTACTCCAACGCTGCGCACTAAATCGCGACGCCGCCGTTTTCAATTGTTTTGGCGGCACTCACCGAACGACTGTTTCGTTTTCTCGGACTTGAGAGATTAAAGCACTTTCGGTTTTCAGCTTCTTTGTTAGTCTTAATTATTTATTTTAAAATATCCAAGTTAAACAATCCTGGTGTAAAATTCCAGAAAATATCAAGTTTTTTTTAGAGTTACTTCAAACCAAGCGGTTTACTTCTAATCATCAGAAATTCAAACAAAGAAACAAATTTTGCATTCTGCTCTATCTATGCATCTGATATTAAGATTTCTTATGGAGGATTTACTGATGTCGAAGTTCATATCAATTCTAAAAGCACAGTGACAACATCAAATGTAATAATACGAATTCGAAAGCCTGCATAATTGATATTTGTGCATGTTATTAAACACTTTGAATACCACCAACTCATTGTATGTTTCACTAGAGTTTTTGTGTCATAAAGCATGTTTTATTTAGGTGTAATGTAGACTAAATCTTAAACCTCATCAGAGATTTCATCGTAAAGTTTAAATTTGATTTATTTTTAAATCCAAGTTAGTTTTTTTATTTTATAATTTCCATTTTGTGCTAAAATGTAACAATTTGTTATATTTGAGAGCAATTTAATACTATGCAATTTTTTATTTTTTTTTGCATTTGTAATAGAATTTCTATTATTTCTATATTACATTCATAAATATTGTCGCTATTTGACTTTCCATGAGTCATAGGAATGCAAATATTTGTTCCGTAAAAATTGTACTAATTTGAAAATGCCAATGTTGGCAGGTATGGAAAAGGCTTATTTGTTGGGTTAAAATATCGAAGTGTAAAACTAATTATCAATAAAGCAAAATATCATACAGGAAAACCCTATAAAATTGTTACTTGGGTATAGGCAAATTATTTTTTGCGGTCATATATTCAAGAGAATTATTTAATACCAGTGTCTAACAAACTGTAGATTGGGACCCATTAGTTAATTTTTAAGGGTTAAAAAAGTCATAAGAAAATGTTTTAAGTGGAGTTGCCGAATGAAAATTGCAATTTAATTTTAATCGTTGAAGTTTATTATTATTACAATTGCACAGAAACAGTAAATAATATTTTAAAGATACAAGAGGAGTTATCTTTTTGTTATATCTTTAAGAAATTATTTTCACTTTGCTAATATAACTAGTCAATATTGTGTTCTATTGATTCTCTAAAACTGGGCTTTAATGTTTAAAAAAACTTTTGCTCTCTGCAGGTATTTATCTAAAATTATTTATTTCCCCTAATGCCTTTTCTAAATAAATTGTAATTTGATTGAAATTTATAACAATCTATTCTTTTAGATATGCGATTTTGGTCTTGCCCGAGTCGCAGAGAGCAACAGCAGAAAGCACATGACTTTGGAAGTAGTCACACAATACTATCGAGCACCAGAGCTTTTGATGGGTGCCAGGCATTATACGTGGGCTGTCGACATCTGGTCTGTCGGGTGCATTTTCGCTGAGTTGCTGAGCCGCCGAATTTTGTTTCAAGCCCAGTCTCCTATTCAACAGGTTCGAGTCAATAGTATTTGATGTTGATTAAAATTATGTTTATTATTTAAAGAAGAGTCGATATATTTAAAAAAAAATTAGTTTGAAAGAAATTTATTGATTGTTTTGTTTATTTTTGTGATGCAAGGTATTATGATTTTGAAGTAATTTTAACTTACTGGCCAATTTTAAACATTCTATGTTTAAATTAAATCACATCCTTGTAAAACAGTTTTTGTTATATTGTCTCAGTGCTCATGTGTACTTTTTTGTCCAATGAGAATGGTTCATAAAAGTGATTATTCTTTCGTTAAATAAAATCATCTTTGTAGGAAAAGCTTCCTTGTGTAATGCATATCTGACTGAACCAATGCATGTATGAGCTTTATATGTTTTTCAGAATTTAGGTATTAATATTCGATTTTTTTTTTTTTTAATAGTCTTTAATTTGAATCGTAATTAAACTAAAATAAATTATATTACATGGAAATAAGATATATTCAGAGTTTTTTTTCTAGAGTAAGTGACTGATATTAACTTTTCCTTTTTATGCAAGTATTTTAGTATATGACAAACAAGATAATTTCTAACAATAACTTGTAACTCACTCATTTTTCCATCCTTTTCAGCTGGAACTGATAACTGATCTCCTGGGGACGCCTAATGCAGTGGATATGAAATATGCATGTGAAGGTGCTAAAAACCACATCCTCAGCAAACCCCACAAAGTCTCCTCTATGTGCAAACTGTATTTGCTGTGTAACCACGTTCCTGCCGAAGCTGTGCATCTCATAACAAAAATGCTCACTTTTAATCCAGTAGGCCATGTTCTTGGTTCCTTTTTTTCCCCCTTTCCCCCTGTGCTAAGATTAACTTCTGTCCTTTTACAAATACGTAATACTTAATGTGGAATCATATTTGACTTGATGCATGTTTTTCCAGGACCGTCGCATATCATGCTCCGAAGCCTTGTCCCATGCCTACCTCGATGAAGGTCGATTGCGATACCACTCCTGCATGTGCGGCTGCTGCTACACGACCCCAGCAGGCCGACTGTACACTGATGACTTTGAGCCAGTTTCTGGGCAAAGATTCGATGATTCTTTCGAGAAGGGGCTCACTTCTGTTAACCAGGTTAAAGGTACGGGATGCTGTCTGGCGCTATTCTGTTCATGCTTTACTTTCGTGTTCTGTCTCTATTTTCTGTTGTATATGTGTTCCCTAGTTATACTGTTAATAATTTTCACTTCCTTGGGTTTTTTTAATTGCTGACTTAGTTGTATTTTTTCTATTTCTAATTTGTGTGTCATGCTGTGCTACCTTGCTATGTTCCTGTCATTGGGTTGATTCTTGTTTTCCCTACATTTTCTCTATCTCCTATATTTGCTGCCTTATGTGTTTCTCTTTTTATAGCATTCTCATCTTCCTCTATTATTTTTCCTACTTTGTAATGCATATATTATATTTTGTTTAGTTTCTTTCAATCTTTTTATAGTATGTTCTTAGATACTTAGTTATATTTTTATACATATTTCTTCCTTCTGGTGTCATCTCCTGCAACCTTATTTCCCTTTTTAGTATGTTTATACTTTTTAAGTGTTACCCCTTTCTTGATTTGTCCTGCTACTGATTGGCTCTGACCTGTCAGCTAATATAGGTGTATGATGAATCCGATCTTTTTTCAACTCTCAGCAATCGGTACAAACCGGTTAATTAATGCTTTCCCCTCAGCCAACTAGCGGGAGCTGAGCAATACATTTCTTTCCTTTTGCTGCCAAATTGTGTTACCCTTCCTGTATTATTTCTGTTCTTCTTATGTTGCTCCCAGCTGCCCTGCTATGTTTCCTACTATGTATTTCTATTCTACTATGTATTTCTATTCTACTATGTATTTCTATTGTTTAGTAATGTCCTTTGTTGACATGATGTGTTCCCTTTCATATGTAATTTCTATTTTTCCATTGCCTCATGATACCTTCTTTGTTATATTTTTAATGATGGCCATAATTAAATGCTGATTAGGCACTCCAGAGCATGCTACAATCTACAGATCTCCATAAATTTTATATCTGTACGATTAAGAGCATGATCTCTAAAAAATGAAATAGTTAAAAAATTTACAAAGAACATTATCTGACAGTATTTAAAAACTTATTGAAATATTTTCTTTTTAGTCTTAAATTTCATTAAACTTTTTCTCATTAAGGTTGAGACCATAAACCTAACTTCCACATAAGTCCTTAACATTTGAACAGATGTTTCATTTTCTTTCCAGATATTTCATTTATTCAAATATTGTGAAGACATGTTCATTAGTACATAGATAATTTGACTTCATTAAACAGCATCAGTTTAATTATAGTCATCCTGTATATTGATATTTATAAATGTTAGCGATAAGTTAAACATTTTATATTTTGTAATACAAAATCTGGATATGTGGGATGGGATTTTCTACTCATGAAGGAAGTCAGAAAAGTTAGTAACATTCTTTAAAAATTGTGCCAAATTTCGGTTTTTGATGTTTAAAATTGAAATCTTTATCGATTCCAATATTTTGGTTTTCTGCATCATAGCTGAACTGTAAAATCAGAGACATTTATTAAAAATCAGTAATATTGTGTTTTTATTATTTTCCCACCTTGAAAAATTTATCTCAGTAGTTAAAATATCAAGGATAATTTCATGTAAGGGAATGAACTTATAGGTTTAAGTAAAGTATTAAATTTAATGTTTTAGGAATATTTTCAGCTATTTTATTAAACAAAAAAATCCATTGTAATTTTAAATCATTAGAAAATGTTTACAGTTACAAATGAAAGTCACTTTTCAAGGCTTGTATTAAAAGTTGTTTTTACCTATAGGAGAACTGCATTGTTTCATAACGGAGTATAATATGAGGACATCTCAAGTTCCATTATGCATCAATCCACAGTCTGCAGCCTTTACTAGTTTCTCAAGGTAGGTTTATTTATTTTAACTAATGGGTTTGAAAGAAAAAAGAATATTAAATGCATACTTACAGGGTTGCCACGCACCTGGAAAACAGGGGAAACCTGAAATTGTCAGGGAAAATGAAAAAGCCTAAAAAAGATCAGGGAAAACTAAAATATTTTTTATTTTCTGGAAAAGTCGGGGAATTTCTTTCATATTCAAGTTTTCTTCTAAGAAGTTCAGTAAATTTTTTCAGAACTCGCATCTGCATTTAGAAAATTCGATATTTCGTATGATATTTTCTTGTAATAATGTGTAAAAAGCACCCGCTGAAAGCAAATTGTCTGGAAAACAGGCGAAAATCTTTTGCTTTTGCGCTGATTTCCGCTATTTTTTTTTCATTTTTTCTATAATTTTATTATTTTTAATGAATTTTGTAGGGCTTTATCAGACTAAACTTGTCTAAAACATCCCTCAGAGAAAATTTCTAGCTGTGGTACACAAATATATTCTTATTCAGTTATTTTGTAGTTCAAAATAACACTGCTTATATGTTTTCCTCTTTTTTTATATTTTGACTATTTTTGCCCTAGGAAAATATAAAGGGAGATGCCCACAAAGATTGCTACTTATACCATCTAATCAATTTATCTTTATGTGCAAGTACATCAGTATTTGGTGACACAAGTAGCAAACATTTTACTGTTCTGCAAAAAAGAGGATTTCTGCTGTTTTTTTACCAAAATTTTGATTAATTGATAAAATTGAACATTAAAATATCGGAATTTTTTTTTCAGTATAATCCTTGCTTAAAATTACAATTTTAACTGCAATCGTATGCAAAAAATTTTGTTTACTTTCGGCCTAAAATGAAACATGGAAATATAAAAAAATTGTCTGAAAAAGTCAGGGAAATTTGTTCTACATTTTGAGTGACAACCCTGTACTTAGAGTTTTATTTTAATTTGAAATTTTAACAGTTTTATAGCTAAAATGCTATAAATGTACCTCTCATTTTTATGTTAAGTTATTATTTCAAATAGATTTGTCAATAATTATGATGTGTATTTATGATATGTATTTGCATTAAAATATATGAACTATGATGCAAGTCTTTAAAAATTTGCTTTTAAATAATCCAATTTTTATTCCTTAAAAATCTGGGTAAATGTAATGCAATTAATTTAATATATACTGTAGGTAAAATTGAATCCTGAATGATATCTTTATTTTCCATCCTAAAAGTCTCTTTATAAAGCTGTTAGCACCAATGCCTTCTTAATGATTTCCTGTAAGTACAGGGTTTCCATGCATAGGCAGGGGTCAAAGTGACAAAATAAGAATATATAGGATTTTTTCAAAAAAATATAGGACAATATAAAGCATCAAATAACTGCACACAGTTGCTACTGAACTTCAAAATTAATTCGTTATACATTTATATACTCGTTATATTGAATTTAAGAGAATAGAAAACACACCTTTAAAAAAAAGAAATTGCCTGATCCTGAATACGTGATCCGTTATTGCCTCAATATTCCATCCCTAAATCAAGTTTTATTAATTACATTATTTGCAATCTTGAGTCTTTTGCT
Source organism: Linyphia triangularis (assembly GCA_963978545.1). NCBI lineage: Eukaryota > Metazoa > Arthropoda > Arachnida > Araneae > Linyphiidae > Linyphia > Linyphia triangularis. The sequence goes on along the minus strand of OZ021727.1, from coordinate 34,262,054 downwards.
TCCAGCATTTTTAACTGTTCCAATTTCTTTAAGTATTTTCTTTTTATCCCTGTTTGCAATCTTTTGTTGATTCAGATTTACTGTTCAGTGTAGGCTGGATTGGCGGCGAAAAGTGGGAGATTTATCGCCGAATGTGGCGAACCTGGCACTTGGTTTTAAAGCAACCCTAGTGATCGTTTGGATTTGACAACACAACGTATTGGCGTAATTTTCAATTTTGGCGACTTTTATGAAAAATCGTGACTAATATTCCGAATCCGGTAAGAATTCTCTGCGCCAAGGCGATTTTCGCCAAAAAATGGCAGCCCTGCCATTTTTTAAGAGCAAGATAACTGCCTATGCTTGCCATAATTTGGAGTGGTTTGATGTAAACAATTCATGGCGCAGAATCCGTACAGGATTCGGAATAAAAAAATCGCCATCCGACATCATACAGTAAATCTTAACCTTTTTGTTTGCTTCATCAATTATTGACTGAGCACTCAAAATTTTCTTTAGTAGTCCTGCAAGTTAATCCCAAGTTGTTTTTATCCGTTTTTCCCGAGGTTTGTTGTTGCATCTCTCTCTGCATTATGGCCAATTAATTTATTACGTTGGAGGAGAAATCAGATCAGAAATTCTAGACCGATTGTTTTGGAAATGTTCACATGTTTACAACTCCCGCCGGTCCAGTAGAGTTGAGTTGTAGGTTATGCAGCACGTGACGTCACAAGAGATAAAACGCCGCGCCGCCGTTACAAACATCATTTTTGTCAGGTCTTCTTCACCTACGATCGCGCCAAAGAATCCGAAATATTAAAAAATGGCAACAAACGCCGCCGTTATTACGAATTCGAAGAAAATATAGATCGAATCAATGTAGAAATATAGGATATATAGGACAATTGTAAAATATAGGACAATATAGGACGTTTTTACCGATTTTTAAAAAAATATAGGATTTATAGGACATATAGGACGTCTGCGACCCCTGCATAGGGAAATGTCATGGAAAGTCATGAATTTGGACTTGTAATATTGTCATGGAAAGTTATGATTTTGAACAAAAAAATGGTTATAAGTCATGGAAATACAGTGAATTTCATGGATTTCTAAATATTTTAAGTAAAACCACGTTACTGTAACGTCATAAACGCCATGGTTGCTATTCAGCTCATCAAAAATTTATCCATGTTTTTATTTACGATTTGACAGAAACAACAGTCACAATTAAAAACCACGGCCAATGAAAACATTTCTGAACTCCAAATTTGTGACGTCACATGAGTAAGGTCTCATAGGTGGAAAAAAAAAAATTCATACTATGAAAACTGAAATGAACAGTTTTGATAAGCTTTCCTTTACATTTTTTTTTTTTTTTTTTTCTGACTTCTTTCTTCTGTTTTGCATTGTTGATTTCAGAACATTTGATTTTTGATAATATCATTTATTATTATTGACTTATTTTTCAAATATTTATTTTTATTAAAGATTACCTTTTTTTTAACACTGAAATATCAAAGAATGGAAAATTATTTTTCCTTGTTTCTTCTGATTTGGAAGTTACTGAAACAAGGATTTTTTACTTAATTTAAAATAAAACTTTATAAATATCACTGTATGGTACATTGATTTACTTACAATGTTTGTATTAGTAAAATTCATATAGATTATTATTATTATTTTTTGTGATTTGATTTCTCGAGTTGCAAAATTATTTTCATCAGTCTTTAAAAGTCATGGATTTTTGACATTTTATTTTGGCAGAAACCTTATAAATAAAAAAAAAATCTTAAACAGCTCTTTTACTATATCATTTTTCTTAAAACTAACTACAACTATATACTCTAGATTTTGTCTAATCATTCAATTTAGTAAACTTCCAATTAACTTTTAATAACCTTAATTTAGTAACCTTCCTTCCTTAACTAATTCTAAAATTTTACTACCTGATGTTATAAAATAAATAACATATGAGCAAAATTTTTTAAAGTGATTGCCTCAATATTCTGTTGGAGTTAGCGAGGAAACAAAAGAATGATTCTGTAATTTTTTAAATTTCACATCAATCTATGCAAGTCCAACCTCTTCCTAAAAAAAGATAACACAACCACTACATATCCTTGATAGATAATGGTATCTAAAACTTATCAATCAGCTCCTTGATCACACCCCTCTGAGATGGTTTATTTTTAATGTCTTTCTCACTCAGTTTTCTTTGTTCCAGCTCTACTGTTGCTCATCCCTCTGAACTGCCTCCATCACCCCACAATTGGGAGTAGCCTAAACCTCAACAGCCAATCAGATTTCTTGACTGTGATGAACTTTTGTACCACAAACAACTATTCACTGCTTATTTGCCCTTTTATAATTCTTAAGTGTTAATTTATATACCTTGTTATAACTATGTGGCAATTAGAAGTGTGATGCATTGTGTCTGTGTTATGTGCCGTCTGATTTTATGCTAATGCACAATCATTGAATGTACTTTGTTGGGCGCTTGGTAAGGCTGGGCAGTATAAAGGAAAGTGGTCCCATAATTTGTCTCCCACCCCTCCTCAATGGTAATTCAAAATGCCATTAGCTTATGAGAATACGGAGAGAGAACTGTCATCCGATCCCAATGCACTGAACTTGTGTGGTTGGATAAAGATAGCTGGAAACGCAAATTTAAAATGGTTAGTTGTAACAGTCAATGTGAAATGGATTAGATGTAACAACAAGGAAGACCAATATTTTAATCCTTGAAACATGTCACAGGAATTTCTAAAACCGGAGAAAATTAAGTTTTACCATCACCAATGCTCAACAGATATGTTGTGTACAGTAAAGGTTAAACTTTCCTGGACCTTGGACAATGTGCATACAAAACCACAAGGAACATCTGAGCCTCATATTTATATTGTCAGAACATTTGGCATGCATAGCCTCACAGCCATTAGATGAGCATGGATAACAACAGAACCGTAAAATCAAGATTATCTAATTTAATGAAATGTTGTTAAATTTGCTGATAGATAAGTTTAATTATCATGGTAATTTTTTTTCTCTGTGAGAAATGCATGTAATATGCCTGAATATCACTTGTTTGGCTGCAGAGGATGCAGTGAGAAACAATGCTTTCTAAAGGGAGGGAGGTGGATCATTACTTCTTTGTCCTAACTAGAGATTTTGATTTGCAGTTGTAAAGTTGTTATTTGAGAAGCGGAGAAGCGTTATTTACTGCCATTTAAAATGTGGGAAATTTTAAAACTTAGCTGACTGCTCACTACTTATGTTTTCCTGCCCAAATATTGAGGATTGGTCTAGGACCAGTCTAGGTTTTTAAATCTGAAAGCATTCAATGTTATATAATATACCATATAGACAAAAATTATTATTCTTTTCATACATATGTAAATAAAGAATACTAGTATAATTAGATTCAACTGCAAAAAAGTCAGCAAACTATTCAATATACTTTATAGCACAGGTCAGCCAAGTGTTTAACATTGAAGGCTGTAATACAGGTATTTACAGCATTTTAAGCTATTTTTAAAGTAGCTTTCTAGATGTGTTTCTGTTTATTAAAAACTCATCATTCATGTGTCTAAACATTCAACTCATTTCTAAAATGAAAGATTTTAACTGTACATGACAATTAAGATTTTAAATATATTGTAAGTAATTATTTTTATATAAATTAAAAGTAGATAAAATTACCCAATTTCATGTTTTAAAATTAATGAGTTACTAAATGAAAATGAAACTAATTTCCACAATTTAACTTATTGTACAAGTTGCAAGATCTTTCAGGTGTATACAAGATATAAACTCAACTAATGCATGATTGAAATGTTCAGGGATGAAATGTGTTTTTATGAAATGAATATTTATTTTTAACTAATAAGATTGTATTTTGCACACAATTCTGCAACTTGTATTATCTTTATTTTTCATTACTCAAAAATACACACACAATTTAGCTTTACATTATGCAACACTTGTGCAAAATATCTTTTTTCATACTTGTTCATTTTAAGACTAGAACATTTTATAACGTCTGATTGTTATTCAATTAGACATACGTATCTGATTCTATAAAAGTCTAAAAAATTAGTTCTTTAATTTCTAAGGATTTTTTTTTTATTTTTATTATAGCTAAATTTTTAACAATTTCATTTTATAAAATGGTAGGTAGTATGAACTATTTGTACTTCAAGTTTTGTGATTAACGATTATTACTTATTATCTTTCCTCTAGTATTAAGTTTGTTGTCAATGTTATTTAAGTTTCTTTAGCTTGTTTGTATTAAGATGTGTAAAGTAAGAGATCAAATATTAAAATCTTCATTGAATATTTTAGTTTTGCTTACTATGTAAAAGTTGTTATTGAATTTAATGAATTTCTTACCTGCTTGTCATATTCAAAAGTTAGCTTTAAGGAAATATTTGTCATTTTTATTTCATTAAGTGAAGTTGTAACAAACTACAATGGGAAACTGCTTATTGATCAGTTTTCAACAAAAATTACTTCAAACCATCTTTGTAACGATTGCATATTGAAATGTACCTTATTTCAGTGTGATAAACTTTCATGCATTATTTTTTAACAATTTTATGTAGCCTTTAAAAACATGTTTTAAGTAATGGTGCTTGGAAGAAATTATTCAAATGAAAAAAAAAAAAAAAAAAAAACTATTCTTTCATCTAGCTGTATGCACATATACTTCACTTTGCATGTACCTTGTAATACAATATGTTAAGTTTTAAAATCAATGCACTTGTCTCACTGCCACCATGCAAAGAAATTTTTTGTAAATACTTGTTAGTGATGTTCTGTAAATATGTTAATACTTTCCATGCTCAATGGACACACAATAAAAGAACCTTGCCATTACAACACATTCTTTTAACTGGAAAACCTGTGTGATCATAGTAACCTTACTTGAAGTTATGGTTTAACAATTTCAAACTTAATGCTGAAATTTCATTGCTCAGTCTACTTTGATCGAATTGTGGTATATTTGAGAAAAACTACATATCTGGTTCAATGTTTATGTAAACCAGTTTTTTTTATATTTTTCAGTGATGTCCATTCGTTTGCTTTAATGCTTTATTTTATGTTTATTAGTTTGTGGTTTTCCTTAGCATCATTGCCACTTATTTATTTAAAACACTTGTGGCATTCTTCAACAGTTAAACATATTTTATGTTAGAGTAGATTAGCTCAAACTTCAGGGAAATTGATGTTGGTCACAAACGACTGGCTAGCTTTTGTCTTAACTTTTTTTTTTACATTACTGTGATTGTGGTGTTGTAATCATATTTTAATAAAGCATAAAGAACGTTGTATGTAATTTTACTGTTTTGAAACTTTTTATTGAAATTAAGGATCAACACAAGACAACCTATTCATATAGGCATTGTGTATATATACATAACCTAAGCTTTATCACTAGTATGTATGAATTGACATTATTTGTGAATCAGTTAAGTTTTTAGGCACTCTTGTGTACAAATTCTTCACCCTTCTTGATATTTCCTTTAAGTTCAGGAATAGCTTTTTCCACTAAATCCTTTTCATAAGCTGAGAGCTTTCCAAGTCCCAAGTTCTTCTCCAATCCATTTGGCTAAACATAAAATAAATTGGTGCTTAAAATATACCCCAAATCTACTTATAATTATTGTACTTCCCTCAAACTCAATTATTAAAATGAATGGTAATTAACCTATATTTTTAACATTTTCATTAAAAATAATGCTACAACTAAGTCTGAAAAACATTTAATTTTACTAAACATTTTATTAAAAATATAATACTACTAATATTTAATGCCAATTCCATAGTGTAAACTATGAATCGGCATTAAATATTAGTAAATCATTAATTCATAGCTATTCATCAAAATATGCCTTAATTTATTTAATCACTAATTAAGATTTTTAAGGTGGTTGCTCTTGTCAAAGCAGATTTTAACCAATTTTACATTTTGTACACATTTCAAAATAGAGGTTTTCATCATTTACTGCTTCTACACAGAACTTTTTTTTTTATTTAAAATAACTTAATGAAACTAACTGCTGATTACATTCCATTTTGTTTTTTAACATTCCCTATATTTCTGTTGCCACTCATCAATTAACTGCCCCCTGTGCTTTTAAAACAAATATTTGTGCAGAAACAGTTTATATAATATACTATTTTGTTCAACAAAATCTATAACTTTGCTAAATATCAGCTTTCCTTATTCGAACAGATGTTTATAAGTTTTGTAGCAACCAAGAAATCATTAAAAACTTTATACCCTATGCAATTTAATACTTCTTTCAAAAGACAGCTAGCAACAATTCATGTTTAGGTGAACAATGCAGTATTTGCCTATAGACAAACAAGAAATAAAGAGGAGGGGCTCAAATAACTAATAGTTTAATTTAAAAAAAATATATATTTTAAGATTTTGATTTTAAATTTTGAGATGAGTTTCTTGCAATAGGAATGTGAGGCGCCGTTGTAAAAAGTAGTGAACAAATACTGATACAATGGCTAAAACAGATGGAAGTTTTTTTCATAAGCAGGGCTTAAAAATTACATATTGCAAGGTTCGTAAGGTCCTTAAAAATTCTAAGGCCTTTAAAAGAACTATTTTTTAATAAAAATGCTTATTTTTTCCCAAATTAAAACCAATATCAGCAAAATGCTGAAATCATCCAAAGTGTTTTCGTTATCCCTTTCTTAGCGTTCTTTGTTTTCTGAAAAAATGCAAAATTTTTGTTTTTCTAACGGAATGCAATAAGTGGATCACCTCTACCGAAATCGCCGTCAATATGGATTAAAGTTTTCTTTTCATTCAATTTCTTCTCATCGTATAAATCGAAAAGAAAATTCAGGTTCTTAAAAAAGTTAACGAAGTGCTTGGAAATTTTTTATTTTGAAAATCTGTTCTATTATAACTAAAAATAAAAAATTTGAAACTATTAATTGTAAGATTAATTCTTGAGCAATCTTGTAGTGAATTTATGGATGAGCTTAAAAGAAGATTAATATAAATGAATAAAAAATATAAACATTTGTAAAAAGGTTCCTCCTAAGTATTAACATTAAATGCTCAGCCAGAAAAAAATATTTTTCTACACTAAGTTTGTAAGAGCAAGCAAACACTACATTCAATGGAAAGACAGTTTTATTTGCTAGGCACCCAACTTACATTTTTTTTTTTTTTTTAAATAGACAACATTACTATAGACATTTATAAATTTTGAAATTTTATTGCCAATGGAACAAATTATCCTTTTTATTTAAGGTTTGTCATTAATTGAGTATGAAAACTCATTTTGATTGGAACTTCAAAATCTATCATAATAGCCCCCTTTTATAGTTATGTTTATGGGACATTCACATAAAAAAAATACTGAGGGCTGAATATATGATCAGTAGTTCAAATTATAATATTTAGATTTAGAAAAATTTTGCCACAAAAATTAAAGAATTACATTTTAAAAGAAATATGTTTTTAATATTGTAGCAATTAAACATTTATTTTTAAAAAACGAAATCTTTAATTATTTCCATGAAAGGCAAAATTATGAAAATGGTTAGATAATAAGATTAAGCACAGAGCAAATAAAATTATGCATTTTCATTAAAAGGGGTCTTTACCTACAAATCCAGAGAACCCATTCCGAGGTTATAAATATATATATATATCCCTGCTTGTTTGCTGAGCATTTAAAAATTAAAGCCTTAAAAATGAGGGATAAAAAGCAATTTCAACGAGTACGAAACAACATTTTACATTTCGTACAACATTTAGTACAGAATGTATTTAGGTATTTCTTGCACGTAAAAATAACTGAATTATAAACTCTATAATATCCATGTGAATCCACAAAATGTAAAATAAAATACAACAACTAACAAGGGGGCTTTAATTTGAGAGCAGATGTGCGAGTAGGCAAATCGACCATGCCAGGGATGAGTTTGGTAAAAAATCAAAAAGCTGAAAACAAAACCCAAAAATTTTATGCGTGAAACACATTTTAAGTTATATTTTTAAAAAATTGTGTTTTTCCATGTGCATTTATAACACTGCACAATCTATGTCTGTCCGTGAGCAAAAATAGCGGCCCCTAGACGTAGGGATACACTTTATACTGTCATCTGGCATGGTATAGCTCCAAAGGAGATTAAAATAAAAAATAAATTCCTGTGAAAGCAATGAAAACTGGCAAAAACTTCAAAATTTCAACAAGTCAGACAACTTTAAGCAATTATACCATATTGACAAACAGGCCAAATTTAATTAAATCCAGATTTCTAAATGTTTAAGGTACAAATACTAAAAATCTTAAAATCTAAATTTTTATTCATATTGTTAAGCTTGTTCAGTAAAATAAAAAGCAACGAACAATTTTACAAATAATTGCAGTTAAAATAACAATTTTAAACACAGATTATTTAGAAAAATTACAATTGGGACTAAATTTCAGAATATTTTTATATAACTTTTATACAAAATGATGTAGAAATTTGAGTAATTCTGCATAGATTCGAATCAAATGGCAAAATTTAACCTTAAACAGACACTAATCTAGAATATGGCAGCTATCGCATTAACGGAAGTCTAAATGAATGGCTACAATTCTGTGTTGAAAATCTCGGTAATAGCTGGTATTGCATTAGCGTAAACCTCGGCGAAAATTATCATCACTTTAACAAAAGTACTATAAGCAATATCGCTTACAATACCGGCAAAAATCTAGGTATCGGCAAAAACGAACATCACAACAACGTGCATATCGGCGATAGCGTCCACAATATCAGTTAAAATCTCGGTAATATCGATCTTTTCTTGGTAATACTAGTGCAAATTTCGGTAATATCGGATGTTACTACAGTATGGCTTTTGACGAAAATTACTCTCATGCCAACAGAAATATCAAAGTTAGAACCAAATGTACCGGGGCAACTTTCAAGAATAGCGCTAATGTATTGGCGTAACACTGGACGAAAATTACAGTCACAACAACTTAAATCTCAGCGTAAAATCTAGGTATCGGCAAAAACGAACATCACAACAACGTGCATATCGGCGATAGCGTCCACAATATCAGCACAAATCTCATCGCATATCATCAATACATAACACACATCAATGAGAGCGCAATTCATCACTGTAATATTGACATTCTTTTGGTAACATCGGTGCAAATCTCAGATTTTACAACAAGGTAGCACTCAGCGAAAATAACTATCAAATAAACATAAATATCAGTGTTGGTGCCGAATATACGGGAACAGTTCTCAGCAATAGCGTTGTTGTATTGAAGGGACATTACATCAACGTAATGATTAGCGAAAATGAGCTTCGCATACCAACGTACGTTTAGACGTACAAACGATAATTCCTTGGATGTCAGACTTGAAAGCAAGCACATTATTTGTATACGTTAAGCGCGTGAATTAGTATGAAGGAAATTACACAAAAGGATCAAATTTTGGAGCAGATGAAAAAGTCAAAAAAACGAGTTTAAGCGCCAACCTAACTAAATAAATGCATTCCAATAGATTTTTGTATTTGTAGCAGGAATGCTGTAGGTGTTCTGTTCTTCTCGATCGGGCAGAAGGGAAGCTGCTTCGCGATTCAGCCTTAGAGAAAAGGTTATTTTTCTGTGGGATAGAAAAATCGTTAAAAAACGATTTTTTTTTTTTCAGGAACTAGAAAAGCAGAACTATTTTTTTTCTAAAAAATTAAAAAAGCGAAATTCCGCCACATGGCGGATAAAACTCATCCCTGCCATGCTTAAATTTGATTTCCTTCTTAAAATTAATAACACTTTGTTCACATACGTTACTTTTTGTTAAAGTGCATTATAACACTTAAACCATCTTACTATGGTAAATTTTTATGAGATTCAAAGTTTTTGAATGTTTGTTTGGCCAACCATAATTGTTACTTTTGTATTAAATTTGTTGCTCAATTGCCATTTTAATTTGCATGCCATTTTTTAAGGTAATTTATTTTTTTGTGAATTCAAAGTATAATTTGCCAATATTTTGATTCGATGTTGTATTCAAAGTTGCTTTTTTGAAATCCATGCTACCCTACTTTAGAAAATTATATAAAAGGAGGAATAATATTAAAATTTTATAAAGAGGTGTCATTAAAGAAACTACAAGAGGCTTCATGGTTAACAAATACATTCGTGGAAATAAAACAAATTTAACTTACCCCTAAGTGTAATGGTGTAGCAAAATATGAAGCTTCAGTTTCACTGGATTTAACATAGCCACATTCAACAACTGCCTTACCCTTCATAGCATTGAGCAACTGAAAATATAAGAATATAAGGTAATGTAAAGTTATAGTCTTTTAATTGCTAGTTAACTTGCTCATATATAAACTTACTGTACCTTGAAATAATATTTAGTTACTTCTAAATCATATACATAGTTAACTTGTTGTAAATACATCAACTGCTGAGACTAAAAGCCAGTCAAAATTGGAAATCAAATTTCTCTCATAACAATCTCTCTTAAACTTATTTAAAAGTGTGAAATCAAATCTGAATGGGAATAAGGTATTTAAGCTTTCAAACAAATGAAAGCAAATTTAAAAAAAATACTTTCTTATAAATAAAAAGAACTCACTGAAAATGTAAATCTTGCTCCTGCAAAAGCCATAGATAACGTAGCAGATCCCTGAAAAGAAAATATTATACAATTAAAACAGCTTTAAATACAATTCCAACCGAGACCATTTAAGCGATGTTAATAAATATATATTATGAATCAATTATTTTTATTAATCAAAAAGAATAATTATAAATACAAGCTTAAATTGCTCTAAAAATTTAAATGGAGGACAAATTATAGCGTTTAAAAAAATTAAACTTTTATGAAAAAAAAAAATTATGCATTGAATTTAAAAAAATTATGTGCTCTAACAAAATTTTTGTATAACCTAGGCCAGTTAAGGAATAGATTTAAACAGTCCTGAAGACAAAAATGTCCTTGTCTAATTCTATGCTTAAATAGATTACAGTGTATAGTGCGCAAAGTACTACTATAATAAATATTATGATGCTTGATAATTCTTTGGATACAACTTTGCAACAATATGCCTTGGATTGTCAAATAGAATGTGTGTTACTTACAGCTCCGGCTTTGGCCTTCACGACTTCGGTACCAGCTTCCTGAATCCTCTTGGTCATAGCATCCAACTTGTCAGCATCAAATGAAACAGAGGGATTACACTGAGAGATCAGTGGAATGATGGTGATTCCAGCATGACCACCAATTACAGGGACATTCACTTCAGCTGGGTCCAAACCCTAAAAGTACAGACCATATAAGTTTATTACAATCATTGAGTTATTAAAGCAAACTTGGTGATATATTATGAAGTTATAACTCACTGTCAATTTGTGATATTATTTAAAACATATCATGTTACATTAATAAATCCATTTCCAAAAACATTGAAATTTATTCTCATTAAAAAAAAACCCTCCTAACTGAAGTATTTGAATTAAGTAATGAATAATTGGCTACAGCAAAAGAAATAATTCAGCCAAGACATTTGGGGATTAAAGTATTATATAGTATAAGGCACTTCAACATAGGAAATGCCATTTTTATACTAATAGAAGCGTATTTTAAAATTAATTTAAAAGGTTTATAAGATTTATATTTATGATAATACTTTCAATATACTAGGATACCATCAAAAGAGCAAAAATCAATACCTTCCAAATAGTATGTAACAAAGTTGAGGTCCCAAAAGCAGAAAGTGCCTAAAACTGCGACGTACGTCGCAGAACAATCAGAGTCCTTGCAGAACAATTTTAAGTTTGGAACAAATGCCCACGAGTGAGAAGAAGAATTGGAACTTCTTGCTAATTTCATAAGTTTTATGAAAGATTTTCCTTTCATTGAACATTCAAAAGAAGAAACTATTGAATTGTATTTTGAATACACTGTTTTTATTAATTGGGTGTGCAAATGTCTTGAGGAGTGTAGGAGTAGCGAGTCTTTTTTCCAGCCAAAAGAGCTTTTAAAGCACGCCATAGAAGAACTGAAGACAGAGATTCCCAGATTCATAAAACTTCTTGTTTTTATTTTTTCTGTTCCCATTTCAGAAGCAATTTGTGAATCTTGGGGATCCACAATTGATAAAATTGTTGCTAAGCGACCAAATGTTTTTGATGGAGACAATATTTCTGCTGGAACAACTAATAAAAGAATGTTTTTTCAAATGGTGCTCCACCTGGACACAAATCTTTAAGAAAACATCTTAAAGCAGCCCTTATTTCTTTGCATGGACCAACTTACCATAAACATTTTATACATAGCGGTTCTGTATCAATGTCAAAATATTTAACTTTCAAAGTCATTGATAAAGTTACAAATTTTGAATGTATGCCTTGGTTTGAAAATTAATTTTTTTCGTCATTATCATTTTGTAATAAATGTGTAGTATTAATTTTATGGGTTTTTTCTTTTATATCATATTGGAAATTTTGAAAAAATGTCTGCAGAATATTTATAACTGTCAAAAGTCCCGTTGCAGAACATCATATATTATTCTGCTTCTGGGGTTGAGATTCTCAATTAACAGAAACTTTAAAGAAATTGAACAAATATAAAACTTACCTTAGCCTCGGCAATAAATGCATTTGCTCGAACAACATCTAAAGTAGTCACTCCAAAAATCCTTTTTGGATCATATACATTGTGCTTCTTAAAGACTTCAGATGCAATAGGTACAGTTGAATTAACCTACAATGAAATTGAATAAATTAAACTGAACATTAGTTCTGAAAACACTTAACTAAAATTATGAAACTAAAATAAAATTGTACTTCTCAAAAAAGCATTTTCATCAAAAAAGCTTTAATCCTTTAAAATTAATTTGACTAATGATTAAGTTGGTCAGGAAATGAAAAGTCACTTGATGTTTGTCTGAAGAATTAAAAGTTGAATAAGGCAGATATCAGTATAACTAACCTTTAACCCTTTCAGTCCCAATTCTTTTTTTTCTTTTTTTTTTTTTAAATGTGAAATTTATAAAATATACTAATTTGGTATCCAGATTAACAGGGTTGAAAGCAATTTTTTTTTATTTAATATTTTAATTAAAATTAAAAATGATTCCAAATGGCATCATTAGGCATTAGGTATCAGACAAGTCTAAGCTATTTTGCTTCAGCATTTCTAAATAAATCAAATAGAATTTGAAATCTTCTATTTAGTAGTAAATATATCTTAATGTAGTGAATATTGCTAAAAAAAAAAAAATAGCAATAACATGGTAATAACAGTGCGAATATAAAATAAATAATACAGCCTGGAAAAGGTGTTGAATTGTACTCAACTCCCACTGATGCCAAATGGAATCATCACTTTTCAATCATTGCAAATGTTAAAATTTTAAAATATTTATACGTTAAAAATGGTTAATATTAAAGAAAATAATAGGAACATATTTGAAAGAGTTATTTATTTTAAATTACCTAAAAAAGGAAATTAATTTCGGCATCTTTTTCGGAATTGAGAAAACATAAATAAAGCCTCATTTTATTCATCAACAGAACCCGTGCAGCCATATATTGGTGAAAAAGAAAAATATATTTGTGCAGAGAATAGTTTGATGATTGTAAAAACGTTGATTTGAATTCACTGGGAGTATTAGGTGAGGAGAAAAAAAATCACAAATGTTGTGATTCCAATTGGCATCACTGGGACTGAAAGGGTTAACTATGCTGTAATTGGTTGGTTTAATAATTCTTGTACAAGAACAATGTGTGGGCTATACCGAGGCAAACAAATTAGTGAACAATGGTTTAAAATTTAAAATCATAAAACCAGAAAAAATATAAGAATCATAGAAGAAATATTTAGCATAGTAGAGGAACTAAACAAAGTGTTCTATGAAAAATGACTTGCAGTCTGTCAAAGCCCATACAGCAGTTAAAGATTGAATAAATTTGAAACGTAGTAAGTTCTAACACACCCAAACAAAAGCAAAACATTTAAAAAATATACTTATTTTACAATTGTTTTACTTCCAAGAAAAATTTTAAGTAAACAAAAGATTTTTATAAAATAGATTTAGGTACTGAATATTCAGACATTTTGTAAATATGGATACAGTTTAAAAATAAGCTTGTTTATAACCTTTCTTTATGAGAACATGGCTTAAATGGTTGTGTATTGAACTATGATTCAATCAGATTGTAGTTTGAATTTTGCTTCTTCTGTTTAACTCTTTTGAGATAAGTAGCATCATCCAACTTTTCATTATTATTATTTTTTATTTTTAATCTACCTTTCAAAAGGAAACTGCCCTACATTTAGAAATTAAAGATAACTTGTCCCAAAAAACTGATACAAGTATCTGTCAGAATATTCATTGTATTTATTGACTTTTAAAATCTGATATTACAGAGCACAGACTTGGGGAATCAAATCCAGGACCGCTAGAACTCTAGTCAAGCATTCTAACTCTGAGGGCTTCTACATAATTAAAGAGATTAAAATTATTGACAAAACTAATATTATACCAGACAAAATATATTTACTGACACTTCGAGGTTTGAAAGTTATTGAGAAAAGCTCTTGTATACTTTAACCATTTCAACATTGCACATTTCTCTGCCATTACCTCTTTATACCAAGAATCAAAACAAAGAAAACCAAAAAGTTTTCTTTACCGGATTGGCAATGATGCAGATCATGGCCTTCGGGCAATACCTAGCGCATGCATCAGCTAGATCACGGACAATGGAAGCATTCGTATTAAAGAGGTCGTCTCTGGTCATGCCAGGCTTTCGTGGTACACCAGCAGGGATCACCACAATGTCGCATTTAGTTAAACATGCCTAAAAAAAGAGATTGATATACTTAAAACACATAAACTAAAGGAGAAAACATCAAGGTTTTAAAATAACAAAAAGTAATAAACATGCCAAAAAAGTTACAAAACATCTCCTAATTAAAAGGAAATACTTGTTGGATCAATCAAAACCAGATTTAACAGCCTCAGAATGCACTGTGATTATGAGGAGTTCAATAAACAGAGTATGATTAGTTGCATTACTACTCAAATCTATAATATCTAAGACTTCTACTTACAATAAATTTAACATTTTTATAAAGTGTTATACATATTTAGCAAAATAAAGTTTGCAATTAGGCATGTAATTTGGGATTTTAAATGATAATTTAATATCTTTGCAGCATATGAATTCTACAGTCCCTTAAACAGAAAATTTATAGTTCAAGTTTTTCATTATCTTATAAGGACCAATACTTGGAAGATAAACTTTGGTGTCCACAAGACAATGATTTAAAAAACTAAGTTCAGTTATCAGAAGTCAATTATTAAACATATAAAACAATCAATGGTCATGCCAAAATTTTAAAGTATTTTAAGCAAAACATAAGCATTTGTCACTTATTTATATGAAGTGAAATTTATCTAACAAAATAATTGATAAATAAATATCTCTGTAGTAGAATTTTTTAACACTTACTGAAAGAAGCCGAAAGGTACTCTTCTGTTAGACAGGTACTATTTGGCGCCAAGCCTAAATATTTAAATAACGCTAAATGCATCGGGCCGCTTAAATGTTGCCAGTTTTATATAGGATTTATAAATGAATTGAAGGTTGTTAGTTTGGATAAGTTATTGCTGTAATTTGGCAGTTTTTATCTAGTATCCATCTAATGGAAGACATCTTGCTGTTAAACACAAAAACCAGGATTGGTAATGATTTCATGTAAATTCTTAAATCAAAGTATAATACTTCAAAAACTTTACACACATAAGTCACAGTAATAAGAGATTAAAATGCATGTTTAATTTAGATACCAAGTATAAACAAAGTAAATACAGTAGACCAAACATACCTCCAATTGATCTGGACCCATGTGACCAGTGACAGCTGCTCTGGTGTTCATGTGGCTCAAATCGGCAGCCACGCCTGGTGTATGAGCAATGTCATACAAAGAGAGATGAGAAACCAAAGGGCTTTGTTTGATAAGCAAAGACATGGGCTGCCCAATACCACCACTTGCTCCAAGCACTGCTACCTTATGTTGTCTCTGGAAAATATTTAATATTATAAGTACAATTTTGATCTGATACCATCTTAGAAAGGTTACATTAAATTTAAAAGCTGCACTGAAAAAAAAAACTCAAATATTTAGACAGCGACAAACAGATTTAGGTTTCTAGTAGATGAAATTTCTAAACATTAAAAAATTTCAAATATTTTGAGGTACTATTCCATTTCTCTAGCGCAAATCTTACCAAGCAGACTTTATTGGTGAAAACATACAGTATACACATAAAAAAAGGTAAAAGATAGCCAGTGGGGATTTTCTGTTTATCATTGGTTATATAATTTTTGGTGACTTTATGTCCTGCGTGGGCAAAATGGAAACGTACCCATTGTGAAAGTAAACCAGGAAATTAATAATTGAGCCATTCTTCGTAAAACCCACAAAGGCTTGTCGCAGCAATTTTTTTCAACACAGGGCAAGTTGAATATTTCTGTTAACCATTTAATATATTTTAATGCAATCAAAACTCTTCTAAAACAAGTTATATAAATTTAAAAATATTTCCTTTATAGGTACTAAAAAAAATACATCCACTGATATGGTTTGTCATGTGCGTGGACAATTACAACTTTTGGGTTGCTATCTTTATCAGTATTTTAATTTCATTCGTATTTCCTTGATGTTTACATTTGTTTAAAGCTATAAGGTATGTTAAGCAATGCTATACCTGGGTATAAAATTTTCAAGAGTAGGGATTTCATTACAATTAATGTAATATCTCTTGTCACAAGGCTGACACATCCATCGATATAAATAAACTGGATAGACTGCTTAACGCTGGGAAAATGAAGCCGTTGCCAGATGCCGTTGGTGGGATAAAAAATACGGATTGCCGAGGATTAAAAATAAAATTTTGGGTTGTACACAGCAGAAATGTCAATAGTAGACCTTAATTAGTAATAATGTGCAAAAAAATATGTACTCTAGCATTTTAAAAGGTTTTTCGCATTTCCATCCAACTATGAAAGTGAACCGTGATTGGTTAATCTTCCCACCAGCTTTGCAATCCCCAGCATGTTTTTCTCTTTGCATTGACAATGGAGCAGTCTATCCAGTTGTTTATCTATATCGATGGACACATCAGGTTGACATGGATATCAGATTTTAGTTGTTTAACAGCCTACCAAGTGACACAACTAATCAACTATGATAATGCAAAGAAGTCTAATATAACCATTTTGGTTGCAATACACATTTTGTACTCCTTTTTTCAACACAAGCATCACTTTATTGTGAACATGTGAAATAGATGCAACTCTTAAGATCATACCATCATATTGTTTGTCAAGATAAAATTAGTTAATAATAATAAAATATCAATCACTTAGTTGATAGTATTAGCTGTACAAATATCCATTTAGTAATTTCATGTTTATAAACCTAAGGTTCCATTCAGACAAGGGCGGATGTCGAATAGCTTAGGTAAATTTTGTTGTTTTTAAGTTAGATAACTATACCAAGCTTTAACTTTGATTAAACAGAATATGTTACAAAGAGGTAAAAATAAATTTCAATAACATAAAAACGACACTATGGTTGGCTACATAAGAATTTTCGACAATTATAAAAAGGAAATTATCATATCCGTGAACGTCTACATCCACGGAACGATCTGTATATATATATATATATATATATATATATATATATATATATATATATATATATATATATATATATATATATATATATATATATATATATATATATATATATATATATATATATATATATATATATATATTATCATACTATCTCTGAAAATGTCTTAGTTGGATTGCAATTGATAAGTTCCAAGAAGGAATTTTTTTTCTCTTGCTCAAATATATCTATCTCAAAATATTTCGTTCTATGGAGAATGAGCAAAATGGGAAAACTTCCAACCGTCAAGAGAGCTTTTGAAGTCCTAGATGCAACGGAGCATAAACATGCACCAATAATGAAAGTGAAACCAAATATTTAACTCTTTGCACACTCGAATTATTATTCAGCAAAGAAAGTGTCTACTTTATGAAAAAAATTATAAATAAAAATCACACTCTAAGAATATTTTAGTACAACAATTAAGACTTTTACTATGGATATTTCTTTTATTAAAGTAGGCAACCACGTAAAGCCGGATTTCGTTTGCTTGTATATTACATTATAAAAATAAAAAGTCTAACCGATGAAGAAGTTGAAAAACTTCGCAGGATTGATCTGCCAGTGGCCACTTTCGACATTGTGGAGAACATTTTAAAATGTTTAAAAACTTCAAGAGACTTGAAAACTACAATAATTTTCAAGGTGCAGGAGGACAAACGCTTCGTTGCCAATCTGGGAAAGCAAGTGTTCGTTTCCTCATGGTGGCTCAGTCGTAGAAGAGTTTGCATTGCAAACCAAAATACAAATTTAAATTTGCTTTTATCCAGGATTTATTTGATAAATAATTAGCTACTTATTTCTACTTAAATATATAGCAGAATATATATCCTAAAGATTTTTACGAAAAAATTCAATTTCATATTTATTAAAAAAGAGTATGTTATTGCTGCAGACAAGATAAGGCTGCTGTTCTTGTGAAATTGGAAAAGAGAAATTTAGTTTATAATATAATTTCCCTCTCTCTCATTGTTGGTATAGTTTTGAGATACCTTTTAGTTGTAAAAAATATTTATCTTCTGCCCACATCTAAGTGGTATTTATCTCTTCATTTTTTTTTTATTTCAATAATCTCTTCATTTTTTTTATTTCAATAATCTCTTCATGTAATGTTGAATTCTACTCAGTTTTAGTATTGGGGAGTCTCAAGGGTTTTAAAATTATAATTGTCACTTAGGGATAACCAATATATTTTTAATATAGGATGTGATTTGGTTTTGTATTACTGCAATTCTATTGTTTCGCCGCCGGGAAAGTGCAGGGGGGGGGGGGGACTTGCATCCCTCTCCCCTTTCGTATTTTGAAAATTAAATAAAATTTTAAGAAAAGTGGCATGATTTACTGGTAATATAAGTGTGATATAGGTTTTGAAATATCCGATGGGTAATTAGAAATTTTATACATAACTATAAATTAAAATTTCATGAAGATAGCTAATTGAGAAATCAAGGTTAGATTAACAACTGCATTGCATGAACTTGAGTGCCATCTGCACCCCCCTAAAAATAATTCTTGTGTCCATGATATGAATAGCTTTCCAGTTGTGCCCGTTTCTTATCATCTAATACTTTTTGGAAAGTTTGGTGGCTAAAATTTGTACAAATAATTATTAAATAGAAAACTTTTAAAGATTGACAAATTTTTTAAGTCCCTAAAGAACTTTTTGAAATAATATCTCCAAGCTTTTGCTAAAATAGGACTTATACAAACAATTTGAGTTAAAACAACCTTTTAAGCCTGGTGAAAGTCGGAGGAATTATTATCTCTGTATACATGACAGTAGCAGAACACAAATGCCTAACATGTAAGGATGCTCTAGTCTGATCCAAAGTACATGTTATTAAAATTTAGTAAATGTTATTTAGATTTAGTAGCTGGTTATTATAAGTGTGGCAGATGGCCCCTTTTCATTGTCAGGATATTTCACACTCTTGGTTTTCTTCCATTTGAGTTAAGATTTTAATTTCTCAAAATGTGGGGTAATTCCCCTTCGAAGACCTTTCAGTTGGTGCTCTCCTTCCATTTGAAATTCTAGCTCTTATTCGGATGGAAAATTTAATCTTGTTGTTTGATATACACATTTTTTAATGTTGACACAATAAGTAATCAACAATATATATATATATATATATATATATATATATATATATATATATATATATATATATATATATATATATATATTAAATAGGCATTCAGTTCAGATCATATTTAAAGTTTAACAGGACACATGAATGTTGCATGTTGGAAAAGTCAAATTAGAATTCAGTATGGAGCTGGGAAGAGCTTTTTATTTAAGCTCAATCCAATCCTTAGTGAGGTAACACATCAGTTCAGTTTGGGCAGAATTAGTTTTGCAGTACCACTTAAATAATGGTTTTAGAGGCAGGCTACCAAAACACCAAAATCAGGGTTCCCACGGTCATTAAAAGTAATTGTAAGTGCTTAATATTTTTGAACTTGTTTTCAAGGCCTTGAAAGTACTTTAAAATGCTTAGAGGTCCTTAAAAATCCTTAATTTTTGTGGATGTGGTGTCCGCAACAAAAATTTATAAAAATACAATTCAGACTTGCTATCCCCGCGTGACCACCATTTATTCGCACCGTATCGAAATTCTCTGACATATTTGTATTACGTATCCACCAACTTGTAACTTTTTTGGTAGAATATACTTTATTAAAAAATTATATATCGACATGATGCCTGGAAACAAATTTTCAAAGGTCCTTAAAACATTATTTAGGTCCTTAAAAGTCATTGAAGAGTCCTTGATTTTCATTCTGTGATTTGAGTGGGAACCTTGAAAATAACTCATTTCTAAATAGCTTAATTTGAAAGTGCTGTTTCCATTACACTATTTTTTCAAAAAACAATTATTTTTATTTATTTTAAGTACCGAATAACCATATTAGCTTTAGCATTGCAAATACAAGATTGAAGCAGTTCACTTTTTTTTTTTAATATTTCTTCACCTTTTTTATTTAGTTAGATTTGAATTTATAGTGTATAATCATATGTATCTTTTAGGTTTTCCTTAAACCTTTTACTCCCACAATTTTAGCTTTTGAAACCTTTAACGTCATGTCCGGCAGCAGTCGTTATTTCACCAATCACCTTGAGGACTTTTCTCAGGGTGGAACCGCCAAAATACCAAAAGACACCGTACGAACCCAGTGCGTCGAATACATGCAAGAGATCTTAGATAAACAGAGTCTGAATTCCAAAGCTTGTGATGGGGGACTGTATGTTGGTGTGGCAGGTGTTGCTTATGCATTCTACCGGCTTTCTCAACATCCAGATTTCAAAAAAGATAGTCAGGATCTCCTTGCAAAATGTTGGCACTATCTTCAACCTTCTCTGTCCTATGTTGAGAAGTCCAGGAGCGATAACGATAACTCTGCATTTTTGCTAGGTGGTGCAGGTAAGTAGGTATCGATGGTTTCTTACATTTGAAAAATGTTTTTGGTTTTTTTCTTTCTTTGTG
This sequence comes from Linyphia triangularis, assembly GCA_963978545.1. Lineage (NCBI taxonomy): Eukaryota > Metazoa > Arthropoda > Arachnida > Araneae > Linyphiidae > Linyphia > Linyphia triangularis. The sequence goes on along the minus strand of OZ021727.1, from coordinate 34,240,842 downwards.
TAAAAGTGATTGCCTGCATTTTCCCACCCTATAGATTAAAACCATTTTACAGGACACATTGCCTGTTGTAATATTGTTTGAAAATCCACAATTTTTTTTTTCAACAACAGCAATGTATCCCCCTTTAATGTTGATAACATATGATAAAAATAACTGCCATTTTGATGGTTTTAAATCCGTTACATTAACTTCGATTTTGTTTGTAATGAAAAAACTCCTCTGAGGTTTATTTAACCCACTTACCATCATCAAATCAAGCTGAAATTTTGCAGACTTATTGTTGAGGATAATGCATTCTTATTCTGTCAAATTTTTTCGAATGGGAGAGGAGAGAGTTAATTAACGGCACAGAATCAATGACTTTCTTCATAGTGATGAAACACTATGAAAATTGAACTAAAAATTTCTTAAATAAGTTGCAATTGTGTATAAAAGTTCACAATGTCTATGAAGGATTTGTAGAAAAGAATAATTGTTTTTATGTGTTAATTTTTTTTTCCACATTATTTACACTCCAGATTATCTAGAGCTAGTGGGAAAGAAATACCATATAGCAGATTGATGAGTAATCTTTTCATTAGTCAAGTCTGTAATGATATGTAAATATGTCAAATTTTATTTTGCTCATATATTTTTTTATTTTTCTACATATACAGTAATGAAATTTTGAATTCAGCATATGTATGAAATATTATAAATCAAAGGATCTGGTGAAAATTAGGTTTCTATTTAAGATTTCAGATATCTTGTAAAAATAAACTAGTAGACTACCAATTTATAAATTTTTATACAGAATTATCGCAAATTGTAAATAAGGCACATGTGGTAACATTTAACAAAATAAAAAATCCCAACATAAATATTTCATAAACATATAATAAATTTACACTGTAAGGAATTTGATTCTAATTTTAACTCATTCTTCTGAAATGAAAAGTGAATTAACATTAAATCACAGGAAACTCTAGAACCAGAGTTCCATTGACCTTTTATTACTTTAAAAATTATAAGGAGTAAAACTTTCAATTATCTTTAAAAAAAAATAGTGTGTAATATTGCTAAAAAGTTTTAATATACCAATTCCAATACCATTCATACCAAATGTGTTTTCTGTGGTTATACATTATTTAACTTTATTTTAAATGTAAACAGGTGTCTATGCTGTCACAGCTGCATACATGCAGGCCACGGACCAGCCTCAGAAGAGCAGTGATTATGTAAAGAAATATGTTTCCATCGCAGATGACTGTTTGGAGCGAGATTACCTTGGTTGTGGGTCGGATGAACTGTTTGTTGGAAGAGCAGGCTATCTCGCTGGTGCACTTTTCCTGAAGAACATTTTTGGAAAGCAGGTAATAACTGTTTACTTGATGTCAGTCATATTTTACTTCTCTGCAATGTATGGAAAGGGACATATGTTTTTCTATTATTATTATTATTTACTTGATGCATATTTAAAAATTTTGTTATATCTCTAAATTTGTTTTACTAGTTGAATATCATCCATGCTGGATTACTTAGGATTTTTATTATTTAATTTATAAAAGCATATTTTACTATATATCTTAAATTGTGTTTTTTTTTGTTTGTTTTTTTGTCTTGACAGATTGTACCGAGAGAGAAAATCAATAGTTTATGTGAAGCTATTGTAAAATCCGGAACAAGTTATTCTAGACAACACAAATCAAGAAGTCCACTGATGTTTGCATATTACGGTACAGAATATTTCGGTAAGTGACACAATTTGTTTAATTGCAGGTGATACATTATTTTATTTTATACTACTTTATCCTCTATCCCTCATGGGTTGAAAAGCAATAAGGGCATTTAGTTTTACAATTTTTTTTTCTCAGAAGTATCTGAATTGTATAGATTTAAATACAATTCTCATCATCTTTTTTTTTTTGTTATTTATATATTCTCTACTTTACATCATCAACAATCTTAAATGCTTCTGCATTACCTTTTTCTGTGCATGCAATCATTTCTGGTATGAATTTGGCATTGCTCTAATATGTGCTACTCTTGTATTATGTAAATTCATTAATTGTTTTTTATGAATTGTACATGTGTTATCAATATTTTTTAGACAGGCATTTAGAAAAAATCTATTCATATTTTAGAAACAAATTATACAAAGTATAAAAAAATTATTTCTAGTAGAGTAGCAATAAACGAGGACATAAATAATATGTGCAAAACAACCAGTCACCAATAATAATCATTTGGTTATATTTTTAGTTTACCTTTTTGAAACTTTTTAGCATAGTTTAAAGTATGGCACATATTTTTTCAAATTTTTCCTATGTCTACTCTTTTCAATCAATGCAAAAAAGCATGAGCAACACAGGCATAAATTTTTGAAAAGGGTACATTATTGATATTAAGGTGTCCACAAAGTTTAATATAAAGAACAGTATTTGTTGTCAATCACCCATTGGCAATCCTTGTTTGATCAACTATTTTTACTACCAGTAAGTAAAAATAACTAAACCATGTTTTAAATCTTGCTTTTTAGAAAAAAATCATAAAACAAATACTTGGTACAAATATTATTGAATAACTGAATTAAATAACCAAAAATGCATTTAAAACGTTGTTGTTGTTGTTTCTTATTCCACTTGATCTAGAACAAGTCTAGACCAAGTCCAAGAGACCGTACACCCAAACAAAGCCCCCTCAAGTCCTATTATGCTGCCTCATCGTGGCGAGGGTGGTGACACTGGGTGGAATGGGCGATGTACGTCTGGAGATTTTTTTTTCTCCTGGCAGGGTCACCCAAGGCGTGAAGGCCATTCCATTATAACCAGCTAAAGCATAAAGGCAATGGACAAAGTCAGACTTCTTCTCTCGGGCATCCAAGGTCCAGTACTAACAGAAGCTGCATCTATCTCCTTTACCATGAATCGTTTGCCTACAGTATTGAATACTGCATCGCCCGTCACGCAGGATAATCAGGGACGTGTCTGGAGTCTAGGCAGAGGGCTTCGTTCAAAAAACCAGATATAGTCTCCATTAAAGAAAAGAAAACTCGGGATCATTCAGTGCAATATTAATGGATTATGCACAAGGGCCATGTGGGTCAAACTTGATCAGCTTCGAGATCTAGCGGATGCGCATGGGGCTCAGGTTATTGCACTCCAAGAAACTAAACTGAAACCTCACTCTCAGTTAAAAATGAGCGGATTTGATATTTATAGGACTGACCGTTCAGATGGAGGTGGAGGAGGCTCGGCCTTCTTCATTAGAGATTTAAAATGTACACTCATTTAAATGAAAAGAAAAATTTTGCACTGTTGATTGAAGTGTAATGTTTTATTAAAGTTTAAATAAATAAAAGCTTTTTGCTAATTGGCTGTCCTTTTTATCTTTGTTAATTACAAACTACTGTGTTAATCCAGAGACAATTGTAATCAGTTTAGTGAAATATCTGCTGTATTTCACCAATAGAAATTTCTTCACATTGGAAGACCTGTTCATAAGTGCCTTTCATTTGCTCCCAAATAATTGCATATAAATATCTCAATGATGATGAAACAAAACCTGTTCCTGTCTCTATGCAATAAAAATCTCTCTCTCTATATATAAAAAAAATTTCAACTTTAAAATAAATATGTAAGTATTGTAGTAAATTGAGATATCAGGTTACCATTCGAGGTATTAATATAATATTATTCCTGGTTACTTTCTGATCACCTGTATAATGGTATGTTTTTCCTCAGGTGCTGCTCATGGGCTAACTAGTATCCTCCAAATGCTACTATGCTTCCCTGAGTACCTCGATGCCAACTCAGAAGCTGAGAAGAAGGTAAAAGAGTCTGTAGACTATCTTCTCCAGACACAAACACGTTCTGGGAACTTCCCCAGTGCTACGGACGAGGTTGATCGACCCAGGAGTGAGAGCAATGAGCTGGTACACTGGTGTCATGGGGCACCTGGTAAGGCAGCCTTTAATATGTCACTTAACATCTAATATTAGTATCTGAAAAATGGATTATGTATAAACTATTAAATTTCAAGATTATTTTTCCAGAAATAAATAAAATGTTAGATTTATTTGTTTTAAATGGTTCTGTGTATATGCATATGATTCTGTATGTATTTGTGGTAAACACATGCATTATTAAAAATGAATGAAATAGATAATTTTTATGGTGTTTTAATAATCATATAGATTTTTTTTTTTTTTTGGATTGAATCCTTAATATAAAAATATACATTTTAAAATAAACTTGGATTTAGGAGAGCTTTCATATTTATGATGGAATGAGAAAAGACTATAATTCTTAACATTGCAGTAACAATAACCTTTTTTCTCAGGTGTCGTTTACCTCATGGCAAAATCATACCTCCGCTGGAAAGAAGAGAAATACCTTCGCAGCTGCCTCGCCTGCGGAGATGTGACCTGGAACAAGGGCCTTTTGAAGAAGGGACCAGGCATATGCCACGGAGTGGCCGGATCCGGTTATGTATTCCTGCTCTTGCATCGTCTGACAGGGGAGCAGGTTCACCTGCACCGGGCGATCAAGTTTGCCGAGTTTTTACGTGGGAGTGAGTTTGCGAAGGGAGCACGAAGACCCGATTGTCCCCTCAGTCTCTATGAGGGGATCTCTGGGACGGTCTGCTTCCTTGCTGACCTGCTCCGACCGGAGTCAGCTCATTTCCCTTTCAGTGATGTGTTCTAGGCTTTTGTCTGATTTTCTAGTGTCATAATATTTACGGATTGGGAATGAGGTTGTCTCATTATTATGGGAAGAAGAGAGGCCCTATTGCGATTCATGCCCTATCGATTGAGCTTGGAATTACAAAGCAATTATGCTGTAGCTCCCTTTCTTGTGAAAACACAATATGCATGTATTCTAGGCATTCTTTGACCTAATTTTCTAGCATCTGAGTTTTACAAATCAATGCAAAGATTGTCAAGAGGAACATTTCGACTGGTTACTTGGGGGTTCTCAGTATAAAATTGTGTTAGTATATATCCTCAGTCCTTATCTTGATAAACTCTGTAACCAACCCCTTTGTAACAAATTAATATACTTGTGTTAACAAGCTCCTTATAAATTTACAAATAATAGCTAAGTTTTTAATTTCAAACCCATTTTCTGTGAGAATAAAATTCATGAATCAATGAGATGGAAATTGAATTTGTATCTCTGCACTATACTTTTTACGTTATAATAGCTATAAAATTAGTCTATTTATTGTACTTGGGGTACAAGTTTTTTGTTCGCTCATCAACAAAATGTGCCTCCAAGATTAAGTAACTTTCAGGAAGTGTCAGTAGCCCTACTTTCATGGGAGTCAAATGGACATCTATATAATTTCATAGTCAAATAAAGCAGCAATAATCCTAATGCTTGAAAACAAATACTGGAATTTTATGAGTATAAGCTCAGCACAGATATTTAAAAGTAGATCTGTTTTAACATGATTTTCCAAAAATAATCACTAATCATTCCATATATAAGGTCACTATACAAACAAGTAAAGTTCAAATTAACGGTTTTCCAACTACTAAAAACTCTTTACTGTTGAGTTCACACTGAATAAACGTTTGATTCATCGCCTTAATTGGAATTCCAACCACCATCAATTCCATTAAGTGTTACTTAAGTTTTGTCTTGAAAGCAGATTTCATGGGGAAGGGCAAGGAACTTATACCACATTAAAATAAGCAACTTAAATAGTGTGGAAAGTAGTTGAGGTATGCTGTTACTTCCTCAATAATATTTAATATTCATTTAGGATTTCTATTCCTGCTGAAACAAAGAGTCATAAAATGATAAAGCGTCACAAGTTGTAGAATTTTGATCAAAATTCACTGTAATAAAAGTTTACTATGTATTTTCATTTATGTGTGCTGAACAATTTGAACGGTATCCATGATTTGCTTGAAATACTTGCATACAGTTATGAAATTTGATGTGTTGTTACAAAAGGCCTAACCACCTTTACAGTTGTTATGAGAACGCATGGATCTGCTTTTCCCAGAGCATTTTCATTTCTTTCTTTTATACATTTTCTTTTCAGCCATAAAAATAAAAAATTGTTTGTTCCGAGTTGAATTTGTGTGTTCAAAATTCTTTGAAGTACCAACATATTGTAGTGTGTGTTTCTAAGCATTTGTGTACCATATTGAAAGCAGTATATTGCATTTATATAATATTGAACACTGATTTATTTATCTGTAGTAATAAAACAAAAAGTCTATGGCTCTGTCTGATGCTAGACAACCTCCCCCCCCCCCCCCTCCAAATTGTGTGAAATCTTGTTTTACACTTCCCTTTAAACTGTGTAACTTGTATTTGTATTTAATCACATCTTCGACAATACCCCCCTCCCCCCCAAAAAAAAATTTCTGGCTCCCTGCTTGTGGTGGGAGGAGGATCAATGGGGGAAAGCAAAAGGTTACTTCTCCGACAGGGCGAATTCTATTAATGGGGAAAAGGTTAAAAAAAGTTCTTTCACAGCAGGCGAGGGATGGTGGTATTAATGGGAATTTGTGAGTAGTGAAACTTTTTCACAAATGAAGCAAGCCTGGGTTTGCATGCCAATCTAAGAATCGAGGCCAGACAAATCTCTACGTCAGATTTTTTAAGCAAAAGCGTTTGTAAAACACAAACTGAGCATCTGTAAATCCATAAATGACTGATTCAGCTGCAATATACAGATGATATTAAAGCAATTTAAACAACAAAATCCTTAGTGAAAAGAAACGCGATTAAATTTGCCTCGAACACCTATTGTAGATAAATTATCATTCTGAGGAAAAATAAATCCTGAATAGCGCAGGGGAAACTGATCTGATCAAGTCAAAATTTGAGAGAAATGAGTTACTGAGTAAATGATTGCCTAAAAAGTCATGAACTAAGTCAGAAAAATTAAGCTATGGAAATTAGAAGTCTATTCCACCTATTTACCCAACTATTTTTTTTATATATAAAGTAGGAGAATACTTTTTCTATAGGAAATACAATGCTCAACCATATTTGTGTTGTTAGTTTTCGACCTACAAAATTGCATTCTAAATTTCTATTAAAACTTTTGCTAAGAATTTGTTACAATAAAAAAAGGTATAGTTAACAAAAAATATTTTACTAAAGCAAATTTCTGAAATTCATTAAAAAATGTATATGGGATGGGGATCTCCATTAGAGGCACATTAAATATATAAAAATTACCAATTAAAAATATAAACTAAGCAAAAGGAAAAATCGTTAAAGTTATGGAAACTGTTACTTATGATTTCAAATCCCATCTGACTTATGGATAATTTAAAGCAAGTCAACTGTTGCAGCTAAAATCAAACTGAATTTAGCGAGCAATATGGTCAAATCATTTTTGTGAAGTTATGCTTCTTCATTAAAAATTATATCTGATTATAAAATAACGAACCTTAGCAAGATTTTATTTTGAAGTGGGGTTTCATTTGCATCCTTGTGACCAATCACAACACACATTTTTTTCCTTCGAACTTAATAGTATAATTATGTCGTAGTACACATATTACCAATTAATCACAATATGGATACTTAGTTTTTATTCAATGTAAATGTTCAACATTCTTCGGAAACAAAAAATTCGAACATCAGTATAATCCTAACTATTGAGACAAATCAGGAATGTGACGTCATAATCATACCTCCTATTTTTAATGAAGAAATCAAGCAACCATTGTCAAGCAGGCAACAACTCAACTCTTGTACGTACTAAAATTGCTAATCCCATGTCAAAACAACGCCTTTCGAGGTTTCTTTTGAGAACTTGACCTAAGTTTAATTTAATTTCTACTGAGTGTTTCAATTTCCTTGTACATTTTTATAATTACATGGCTTCAGGATAGCGACAAGAACCTCTACATTTTATCCATCTTAGCTCAATACGCTCGGTAGGCGACGACAATGGCTTCAGATTCGGATGATCCCCTTTCCAAGGAAGAGAAGATGCGAATCGCTTCCGACTTTATCCTGCATTCGCCCCCGGGTGAGCACAACGAAGTCTTCAACGACGTCCGAGTCCTGATAAACGACGATTTCCTTCTGAAAGAGATTGCGATCGGCCCATTCTTCCAGTACGACAAGGATCAGCTGACGCCAGTCAAGGTCGAGGGCTCCAATTTCAAAGCCCTGATCACCCACTACAACGACCTCGGATCGGGTCGCTTCTGGGATCCTCGGAGCCAGCAGTCCTTCAAGTATGACTTCTTGAGGAAAGAAACTTCCGATTTCCGACCTTACGAGCCACCGGACAAGACTGCAGAGATTTGGAGGCGAAGTTTGGAGGAAGCCTATACCCTGTACGCGCAAGACCGGTACAGGAATGGGACCTGCAGTGTCTTCAGTAGTGTTTCTCAGGAGGGGAACATAACGTTGACAGCATGCATCGAAGATCATCAATTCCAGTCTTCCAATTATTGGAATGGGCGATGGCGATCCATCTGGACGGTGACGTTCTCTCCAGGTTCGACGACAGCTGACTTGGAGGGCCTCATCAAAGTCCGCATTCACTACTACGAGGATGGAAATATCCAGCTCGTGAGCAGCAAGGAAGTGAAGGAGGCTCTTTCTATATCGAGCGAGCAAAAGACGGCTCATGATTTCGTCGCCATAGTAGAAGAGTCTGAGACGGAGTATCAGTCTGCGATTTCTGAGAATTATCAGATCATGTCCAACACTTCGCTCAAGGCCCTGCGTCGTAAACTTCCTGTTACGAGAACCAAAATTGATTGGGCCAAGATTCTAACCTTTAAGAAATTGGGAACTGAACTTAAACACCATTAACATTCACTTTCGAATTCAAGCATTGCAAAGTTAGGCAATCAAGGTTTTTTACAGCTGGGGATGTATTCTTTATAGCTTTTGCAAGATGCTTGTTTTTGTTGTTGCTTTTTTTAAATTTAAAATAATTGTTCGCAAGAATACAATGTGCTTGGTTCGGAAACTGATTTCATAAGGTTTTTTTTACCATGTTTAAAATTGGTTCTTTTATTATATTGATTAAATTTTCTCCTTTGATTTTAAAGAAAGGGTTATTCATTGCTTGTATCTGAAGGTTATTTTTGTATCTCATGAATTTATTTCGGTATTGAGTTTTATACTTATTCTACGATTGTTAATAAATTGTTGTATCACCAATTCCCTTCAACTTACAACCTTGGTAGATATTATAAGAGCAAAAAAAAAAAAATGTTGTGATTTTATGCTACTTACATTTGAAAATTTTTAAAAACAAAAAAATATTAATAACTTTATTTGAAAATATTGTAATTACTGAACGTTTTTTTAACAAAATGTAGTAAACTGTTACGTTTTTAGTCCACAATATAGCTGAATAAATTATATCTGTATACTGAACAGTTGTGCTTTGTAAAATTTAGTGTTTTATGCCAATACTATCATGCAGTTATCTTTATTCGGCATAATTGTAATAGCAAACTATGGTAGTGATGACATCAATTGTTCAAAGAGGGAGCTAACCACTTCTGGATAGTCTGAGAAATTGGGCCGTTTTTCTGGTGAGGATCATGAATCTGGCCTCCACTGAAATTTTAATAATTTAGCTTTATTATTGCAATTTTGAATCCTGAGACTTATATTTTTCTTAAAGATATTATGCTCAATTCTCGAGAAATTTTTGCTAGTATAAAAGAAATATCAGAGATATATCAGTGGCGTATATAGGTTACAATTTCGGGAGGGGCCCAATATGACCACACTTACCTTTAAATGCATTTTTTTTTTTTTTTAAGTGAACTCTCATTTAATGATTAAGGATAGTTTTCAAGGGGTTTTAAACGAAATTTGGGGAAAACAATCTAGTTATTATTTCTTTTACATATATTTTCAGTTTACTTTTATAACTGAAGTGAATTAATGCTTTATTATATTAAAGCGGATAATTTTATAAAACATACGCATTTAACACTTAATTGCATTCTCGTTAATATTATTTTCCTGACTCCCCCTACTTTTTTCCTTATGTAACTTTTTTGTATTTAACCATTGGCTGTGTTACTAATTCCCTTGTTACTTGGTGAACTCCTTTGCCTACACTTTTGGAGTTTGAAAATATCAAGCAATATTTACAAAAAGATCCAGATTTTTCTTCAGAATAAGCTAAGCTAACCACTCAAATTCTTCTAGCCATTTAATTTGATTTGAGATAAAACTATTATACTGGTCTTCTCAATTAAAGGATATTACAGATTTTCCCTAATAACTTCTCAATGGGACAGCATAGACACATGAAATTCACATCAAAGAGACATCTTTATGTAACATAACGATAAGTAAAACAACTCAGTCGTAAATTGAAATGCAAAGTGTACAGTGGGGACATATGCAAAAGAATGAAGTACCATTAGTGTGCAGTTGTAAAAATGCATCCACATTAAAAATCTCGCAACTCATGGAGTTGACTTTTAGTGTGAGATATGATCTCCCCTGTCATCAGTGTTTACTTGGCACTGTATTCCCATACTTAATATGAGTTTCTTGATGAATTCTAGTGACTAAATGGCCATAAGTATCAATAACACGATTTAGAAACTGATATTTTAACGACTTGTCTAGATCAAGGTTAAGTAATTACAGTAAAAAAGTGGAAATTATCGTTTGCGCTCTTGAGGAGCTTATAAAACAAATTAAACATATTGCACGTAAAGACCAAAACTCTTTTCCCACTAAATCGTTATCTTGTTTTGGAATTTACCACGTAATATCGTTTACTCCTCTTTCTATAGAACCTCTGACGTCCAATATTACTCACGACACAGAAAAAATTATTTTCAGTAAAAAGTATCTGATGTTAAAAAGATTTGTTCTTTGGATGCAATATGGTGAATTGGTTTAATAAGCTCTCCAAGAGCGCAAGAGATAATTAAATTCAACTTTTTCACTGTAATTACGTTAACTTGATCTAGGCAAGTGTTTAATGGGGAAATATTGGTTTTTAAATAGTGTTTATTGTTACTTATGGCAAATTTTGTTCCACTTTTGCTTTGGATAAATGATTAAAAAAATATGAAAATTTCCCCTATAAGTAAGCCAGATCCCTCCTCTAATCCGAATTTCATCAAACATGTTTTGGACGCTTCTACGATATTTATTTTGTAAAGATTTAATTTACTGGGAACGTTCCGTCTCTTGCAAAAAGTTTAAAAGATTAGACGAGCAGTTTAACCATTAGAATTAATCAAGAAACTTATGTTGAGTACGAGAATACAGTGCCAAGTAAACACTGATGACAGGGGAGATCATATCTCACACTAAAAGTCAACTCCACGAGTTGCGTGATTTTTAATTAAATGCTTCTGTACAACTGCACTCTAATGCTACTCCATTCTTTTGCATATGCCATGCCCCCGCTGTCAGGGCATTCATTCCCATAAGGCCCTTACCTAGTATCCCCAAATTGCCAGAAAAATCATGAGTTATTATGCAACTATCATTATTATGTTCAGCACACTTGATCAATGCCATAAAATACAAAAATAAATTTTAGTAATGCTTATTGGTTATTAAAATATTAATATCTCAACATTAATTTAATCAAGACAGTAATCGAAATTGTCACTAATATTTAAATAACTCCAACAATCATCAAAGAGGGGCTCCATCTGCAATCTTGTGCCTACAGTAATCAATTTTCTAAATCAGGCCCTGTCCATTGTACTCTTTGCATTTCAATTTGCGACCAAGCTGTTTTACTTATCGCATCGTTAGGCTGCATAAAGATGTATCTGTGATGTGAATTTCATGTATCTATGCTGCTCCACTGAGAAGTTATAAGGAAAAACTGAAATATCCTTTAATTTTGCAGGTCAGTGTAGAAGAAGAATAAAATTAGTATAAAGGTTCCATATATTTTCTACGAGTAAAATTTTTCTTTATTTGTTTTTCTTTATCTGAATTTATTTCTTTAAATCCTCCGCAACTGATGCTGGATCAACGCTACAGGAATTTGCGAGGTCAGAAGACACATTGTTACTGGCACAACCAAATTCAGCACTGCCAATAACAGGGATATTTACACTATGTTTTTTTACAAAATAGTTTGGAATAGAATGCTCATCTCTTCATTATGAATGCCATTAACTTAATAAAACAAATTAAGATTCCAGAACAGCAAAATGCAGAGGATCGCAGATACACAGCTATTTAAAGATCTTACTAACTGAATAAACAGAGACTTACAGATAAAACTTCAAGGCCACATTTTCCTTTTGCACCCTTAATTTAATTTCACAATACTCCTGGTGTACATTTCTTTATTAAATTAAAAAAAATCCTGATTTCGGGAGGGGCCAGGGCCCCTTGGTCCCACCCCATATATACGCCCTTGAGATATATGCTGATTTCTTATAAAACTATTATAACTACAGAGTGGCCACAGAACCTGGAAATCAGGGAGCTTTTTGATTCTGGAAAAAATCAGGGAACTTTTTAAAATTTCATGAAAATCAGGGAAATGTTCTTTTTTCTGAAGGTTACGATTGCCCGTTTTGTATATTGGCGCCATTTACCCCGAGAATTGTGGTGGTAATCGTTAGAAGTTAAATGTTACGGAATAATTTAAACTTTTCATTATCAGCCAAAATAATTTAAAAAAAAAATAGTATATTATCTCTTTAGCCTACATGTTCTATTCAATCACACATTTGGAAAAGTTAAGGAAATTTGAAAAAAAATTGCCGTAAAATCAGGAAACTTTTTTCCTTGAATTTTGTGGCCACCCTGAACTATGTTTGACAACATACATCATATGTTTGTATTATAAAATGTTAATTATTTACTTAAATGTGAAGTCAGGAAATCAAAATATCATATTGATGAAGAATGACTGAATTTTGGTATCTGGAAACATGACAGTGATCTAATGTACCAAGTATCACCAATGAAGTGATGTTTTATTACATACACTTTGGTTGTACAGTGTTAATACTGTACTACTGAAGTGTATGCAACTAAACAGCATATAGTTCTGAGAAATTAAATATCGAAAACAGCTAGAGAATTATTTACAGCTTTAAAGGTTGGTTAAATTTGAGTGGTAGTAATCGGTGTAGTTAAAGTGGAAAAACTGTGTATTAAAGAGGTAAGTTTTTCAGAATCTCCACAATTCTTCTTCATCCTCTATGTTGAAAAAGATACAGGCCAAACTACTTAACCAATTCTTTTATGAAAAAGCTCATTTTGTTCATATCCATTGTTACTACAAAGGTTTGTAAACAGTTCATAATTGTTTTTGTTTGTTAAAAAAAAAAAAAAAAAAAAAACATGCTAGAAAGTGAATGAAAAATCATTTACAGTAAAACATATATTTTTATTAAGCTGTATTTTAAAGTGGCATCCTGTTGAATCGTTAAGACAGTGGACTTAAGATTGCAAGAACTCCAGTTTGTTTCTCATAGACAACCCATATTCAATCTTTTCAGAATAGTAAAAGAATTTTGAATTTTTTTCTGTACATTAATTTCATTTCAGAATCCAGCATAAAATAAATCTTTCAAAGAGAACGGAAATCTAAAAAAAAAAAAAAAAAAAAAAAAAAATACTAAGGTGGTAAAAAATCTCCTCCAGTGAAATGGCCAGATTACATCTTGACTCATATTCAACACAATGCCCTTTTGCCTTGATTCCTAAGCATAAATAGCAATTTGGATTTAATTTGACAATTTATTCATTTTAAAACTGTGAAAAGTAGTTGTTTGTTACATTACTAAGCTATTCTTAAAACATTCTATAAAGGATTTGTATGGAACTGTCGGCATGTATTCAGAACACCCAAAAAGAAATGAGCTAAAATTTTTAATGCATTTTTATTTAGGAATGCTAAAAATTGAAAGATTTTTTTGCTTTCACCATTCTTTAACTTGTTAAAATTAAATTTAGTTGGTATAATTTTTCTTTTCATTGTGTTTTAAGTGTGGACTTTTTTTCTCAAATATCACAATAATTTTGCAAGATTTAAAGATTTCTTATATTTGTCGTTAAAACAGTAATACTTAATTACTGATTCCATTAGTTAAAAGTAAATGAAAGTGCTTGAATATTCGTAGCCTGTTAGTATATTCGTAGCCTGTTAGTATATTCGTAAGCGATATTTTTAACCCTAGATGAAACTTAAATCACTCAATACTCTGTAACTAATCATTTACTTTTAAATTTATTTTTATACTTCCTCTATTTATATCAAACAAATTAATGGAACCTAAGAGCAAGTATTATAATATTTTAAGTAACAATTAGAAAAATGATAAAAATTATTCTCGCTGTGAGTGAAGTGAGGTAAGCTCTAATGGGAATGTAAAGTGATGTTGCTTTCCAATGGAGGTTGTGTGCGACTTGGTCATACAGTGATCAGGTAAGGAATAATCTGTTCAGCTTGTGAGTATTTGAGCTTGACTTTTTTTCCCCTTCATTTTATTTCAAAGTTCCATATGCCATAGATGAAAATAGCTTTAACAGTTGAGAACCGTTGATTGTGCAGTTGCATTCAGGTTTGTCGATGTTCCGCATCCCTAGTTGTAATATAATCGTAACGTTGTCGATTTTAACTTAAAACCATAATTAGCAATATATTTGCAGTATTTAGCAATTTTTAATTCTATAAACTAAAAGATAAAAAGTGCTGCGTTTCCAAAAAAAAAAAAAAAAAAAAAAAAAAAAACATCTATACGAAATTATGTTTTTGATCGAAATTAAGTTGTTGTTGCTTATACTCCATGTCTGACGGAGTAGAATGAGATCCATGAGTCCGCTGACTAACAAAGTTGAGTACAAAAATAGGGTTCATGATAGATGTCCTCTCTTGAGAGGTTCAAACTGTCCATCAAATGCTATGGTGAAGCTCTTCCTACCCTCGATGAATGTGAAGCGTTTGATGTGACCGATAGCTAGTTTAGAAATTGCATTCCGGGAGCCTCTGTCACACGGTTGATCTAAAGCAGCGTCAGCCACTATGCTGGCCGGATTTGGCCCGCGACGGATTTTTCTGCGGCCCTCCGGCACCACAGAAGATAAAAAAAATAATGATAATCTAATTTCGCAGTATGGACCTTTTTTTTATACATAATTATAATTCATCCGAAATAATATGTTTTAACTGTGTAAAACAGAGTTTTTCACTACGTGCCCGAAGACACTATATGAAGAAGCTTTTAGCAGGGTGGTTTTAATCAAGAATAAATACAGGAATATCTTAACTGAATCTCATTTGGACAATTTATTAAAATTGACTGCGACAAATACTCCAAAAGACATCGACTCTATTAATAAAAAAATAAACTGAACGATTTTGACTGCCATCGTCTTACAATTGATATCGATTAAAACTTAAAACCGTGTAATTTGGAAGTACAGTTTAAATACTTTTATCACTGTCATGTTGAAACAATGGATTCACTTCCTTTTTACTAATAATGAAAACTATTATTTTTTTTTAATTATTTGAAGAAAAAAAAAATTGTAATTTTATTAAGATAATTCCCCCCCCCCCCCCTCTAGTTTTCTGAAGTGTTATTTGTTGTTATATCGATAGTAATTCAAGATAAATATTTTGGTGTATCCGGCCCGTGAAAAGCTCCAACATAAGTCATACGGCCCGCTTCTAAAAGTTAGTGGCGAACGCTGGTCAAAATCATTCCCGTGGTTTTACCCAATTCCCAATGATGGGTGGGGGGCTCTCTCCACTCCACTGAAGTTTTTGATTTTTCCCGTGGATTTAATTCCAGAAAAGTCAAAGAGTAAGGGGTGGAGTGACCAGGGCCCGAGTTGCAAATGTAAGGGCCAGGGCACAAATCCTGATGGGGGCCCCCTTCTCGTGAAAAGTGACTTCCGAAAGAAAATTATAACCAATAACAGGGATGAGATTCTTCCGCTTTTTTGTAATTTTGGAGAAAATCCGCTCCCCCCCCCCCCCCGCGAATTTCCATTTTTTTCTCCTCTGCAAATGTTTACTTTTCTTTTCGAAAATTCCACCAAAAAAAAAGAAATCCGTTTTTGAAAGAAAATTCTCGAAAAATATGCTCAACCCCGCTGTATAATTTTTACGAGCATCGCCGGAAAACGCATAGAATTCTCAAATCATCGCCAAAAAACGTATGGAATTCTCAAATCGCCTGTAATGCTGGCATCCACGTTAGAAGGGGGAATATTTTTCTATTATATTTAAATAAAAATCTGTTTCTAGGGAACCTGTGTCCAGTGGTGTAGTGTAAAATGAAAAGGTGTGGGAACGCCATGTCGCGTCGTTACAAATGTTTACTTTTTTTCTGTGGGGATGCGCGGGTAGGGGGGGGGGGGTGAAAATGACAACACAGAATAAATAACTTAATTAATACTACTTTAGTAATCTCAAAACAGATTACGAGCACCTCAAAAATGTTTAAAAAAAAAAAAAAATTGTGTGTTTAGACATTTTTTATTTAAATAATTTTTTAAACAATTAAGTTATATGGATTTTTAACAATTCGCTTTGCACAATCCATTTTAACAGATTATTTGAAACTTTATAAATGGGTTAAAAGACATTTTCAAACATATTACTAACACAAATTTTTAAACAGACTTTTTGCAACAATTTTTAAACAGATTACTTGCAACACATTTTAAACATATTATTGACGTAATTTTTTTAATAATTTTCGATTAGAAAAATTTCCATAAGAGATCAAATTTAGATTCTGACACATTTGACTTAGAGCTTATCATAATAGGGTAGTCAACTGATCTGTGTTTTCAGAGCCTAAATTTAACTTGATCATCTGACTTCCAGAATTTCAGAGATTCCTTAACCAGCAATGGGATCGAATAAATTTCCATATTCTGTAGCTCGAAATCTGTTTTCAAAATGAATTAAAAAGATTGCGATTGTTGCAGACGTCGATTAAGAGTTTTACGTTTTTTTTTTTTTTTTTTCCTTCCCGAAATGAAAATGTAAAGAAGTACTTCTTTCTTGATAGCTTTGGCTCAACCAGAAAATTTCTGTGGGAGGTTTTTTTATCTAAGTTTGTTCCAGTATTTCTCTGTATAAGAAACAATTTCTGTGCAAAACTTTCTCATCCCATGTTTGTTACATATCATCAATATTTTTACGCTTTTTCCCTTTGAGGGTCATGGACGTATATATACGTCCTTTGATCCCCAGTTTTTCCAGCAATACTCAACACTTTTAAACTTATAAATAAAATTTGAAATAAAATAGTTTTTTAAATATTTTTATTAGGATAATAGTTTAAAACCTATTTAAAGCTAAATAAATAAAAATTATTTATTTGAATCAGAAATATGATTTAAAATTATTACAGGAAAAAAAATTACAATTTCGCCCATTACCTGGACACTCAGAGGGTTAATCTATCACCTACATTATGACAAAATATTAAATGGTTTTTGTCTAGTTTTAGAGTTATACAAAGCAATCTAACATGGTACAACATTTTATCTAGATCCCATATTAACCATATTTTCTAGAATTCTAGATAATAAATTAATATGAAATTCTTTCGTTTATTTAAGTTCAGTTACAGAAGGAGTAATATTTTAGGTTAACGGACAAACACCAATATCATTTTGATTTTGGTGACATTGAACATTAAAACATTGAAAGACTGGAAGGGAGGAGGGGGAGTCTAATGCATCAATCGGATTGTTGATGGAATGGCCATGTCCGGGTTGCCGCGCCTCTTTCAAGTAGTTTTTAAATACTAGAAGTACTTTTTAAGTACTTTTTAGAAGGAGGGAACGCCGTTCCTCCTTCTAGAAAGGTAAAGGATTGCCGTTCCCACACGTTCCCGCTCCACTACATCTCTGGTTGTTAGATTATTCTCTCTATCATATTTAACAATAATTTATCCATAATCATATAGTTGTAGTCAACTCTAATCTATTATCGTAAATTCGCACGTAGTCAACCATTGGGTCGCCTTTATGTTATTGAGACTTTTTACCTCTTTGTAACAAATTCTGCGTAATCAAAGTTAAGCTATCCCATATTATCATAATGCAACTTAAGAGCAACAAAATTTTCCTAAGCAATTCAAAAGCTACCGCCCTCTCCGTAATAAAATTCTGGATCCGCCATTGGGGGAAGGGGGGGGGGGGGATCCTACCACTATTATCTAATGGTATCTTTAAAAATCGGGGGGGGGGGGGGTGCAATTTAGTATGTAACAGTTTTTAAAAGTTCTTATTTTTTGTCGGGGGGGGGGGGATGAAGGGAGTCTACCGTTTATTCTGCAATTTCTTTCCCAAACAAAGGGGATTATTTTTCGAAGTGCTTTTTTTTTATAGGGAGGGGGGAGGCATTTATCACTTGCAGATAGAATGCATTCTCACAATCTTGAACGAATTCCAAAACATAAGTAGAACAAAGGCTCCATTTCAATAAAAAAAATAATTAATTTTCAAATTGCAGTTTCGAAGAAATTAATTAAACGTGTAAAAGTTATTTGGAAATCGCACTACAACACGGAACAAGAACAAAATATATAGGTAGTAAATTATCAATTCGAACAAAAAATTATGTACAGCTATTAACTAATATCAAATTAGGAAGTCCAATCCCCATTTTCGAAAAATCTAGGATTAAACAAAGACTTTTGCCACCTTATACCTCCCTGTTAGCGATCTGCACCTCCCTGCAAATATTCCTATCGGCGCTCATGGACAATATAATTGCACTTCAAAATACAATAATTATTAAAAACGTTTTGTTAATTAATTTTTAAATACTTTTTAACATATTTTCCTAACCAAAAAATGAAAGAGGATTTTTCTTTTTCTTGAAAAGTATATTAATAGTAAAATTTAATTTTTTTTTTTAGCAATTTAACACAGAAATTTACTTCTTAAAAATTTTTACTTCGTGTTCATATTTTTTACCAAAACTGCTGGATTGAATTTAATGATTTTTTTTTAGGTTTTTCAGCAATAATTTCTGCAAATATTACTCGTTTGTTTAATAATAATCATTTGTTCCAGAAGAAAATTATAATCCTAATTTTCTCTAAGCAGGACTAAAAATGAATTATATTACTTTAGCATTAAACGAAACTACAATATTATTTATGTAAAAAAAAATATACATGAACCTCTATTCTAATGAAGCAGAAATCAAGTTTTACAAAGTAAATTATTCTCAACTAATTCACTACCCTAATGAATTTCGAATTTAGTAACAAAATGTTCAGCTCTATAAAAAAGCATACCATAATTTTCTGCACAAAAATCCAAACTAAGTAAGGAATATTAGTATATCTACGAAGTTTTTTTTTTTTTTTTTTAGGGGGGGGGGGGGAGAGGAGGGGATGCATTCAAATCTCTAATGTTATTATCTTGAGGAAGGAGAAGTTGCGCATATGATCTTCTAAAGAAGAGAAACGTCACAGTCACCATCAGATTTCTAAAAAAACTCCCCCATTCTCAACTTTAAAGGTTATGATCCTAATGTGAGTTCTACTGATCCAATTTGAAATATTTTTAAAGGTATTTTGACTAATCTAACTTATCTGAAACACGGTGCCTTCCCGATGTTTCATGTATAAAGTGGTGAAATCGAGGATAGGTGTGAAAGGGTACTCACTACTTCTAATAGACCGAAATCTGGTTGTAAGTCGGACAACGTCAGGCCGCAGCTATTTGACAACAGGAAACGTCAAGAAATTTAGATAGTATTATAACAAACCTTTCAATACTTTTCTAATTGTTATTTTGTTACAATAAATGCGACATTGCCTACCAATTTACATGGCATGCATTATTTCGGTAATACATTTGTGGTTGTATCGTGTACAAGTGACAGATACAACACCTAAGCACTAGTGATCACTTTGCCTAGTGGTTAGCGCGCCTGTCTCCTGATCTAGGAGTCAAGTGTTCGACTCTCCATTACCGCACACCGTAACACATTTTTAATAGATGAAGTACTATATAACAACATTTATAGAGTTCTACGTGACATTAATTGCAATAATTTGGCAAAATGTAATAGAAATATATTTCAACAGAATTATATGCTACTTCCATTTCACTCAACTTCACGTTCGCAATAAGTAAAAACTAGGGGTGTGGAACATCGCACAACTTTCAATTGCACTATAATACTGACGTGGATTTGTGTCATTTACCGTTTGTATATTTTCATCCTTCATTTAGAATAAATGGCCAGTTTGGAGATAATTCTTGTATGGGTCTTTAAAAAAAAAAAAAAAAAAAAAAAAAAAAATGGGGATTTTGGCGATACACTTGTCGTTAATCTTTATATTATCCTTTATTATAAGCGAAACTTAGAGGAGAAGAAAAAACGATCGTTGATGAGGTATGCTCAAGGAAAGAGAACTCTGTGTTGAAGGCATACATTTTTCAACTTTTTTCGCCATTAAAACATTTTTACGGGAATTTCGGAGGTGGGGATGTTTAGAACACCTTAAGAGGCATTACCACGACGATTTTTATCAAAATCGTTAGAGCCGTTTTTTTGCAATCATTGAAAAACATGATTTTTTTCAATGGCAGCTACCTTATGCGAATGTTCGATTTTGAAGAAAACCTTAATGGTAGGTCCCATGGCCGCCACTAACCCTCATACCAAATTTGAACATCGTATGTCAATTTGTTGGGGAGTTATGCTGACCACTGACACACACACAGACAGACATTTTTCTAGATCACTTTTTTTAAAATCAGGATGTTCCAAAACGTGGAGAAATGCAAAAAAAAAAAATCGAATTTTTTATTTTTTTTACCGAATGCTATACTTTATTACCCTATACATATGAGAAATTGAAAGTAATAAACCTATTTGAATAACCTTATAAAATGTATTTTTTATATTTTTCTTTACCAAAAAATAAGCAAGTTTTATTCGAAATTGAAACTTCTGAATTAAAAAACTTACGACAGTCAACTTGACGATTTATACAATTAAATGTACTGATTTGAACTTGAAAGAAAATTATTCATTCTGAAGATAATTTGTGGAAATTGATATTTGTGCAACAATACGGGGTAAGGGAGATATGTTCATATTTAATTTCATTTAGAAGTTGTTAGTGACGATATCAACTTAAATATTCCTGCAAAAAAAGGATATACTTACTCCAATTTAAAATTGCCGACCGCTAACTTGGGCTGAATTGTGATCAGGATTTTTAAATACTATTGACGATTTTAATTATTTATATTTTTTCTATTCAATATGTTTTAAAACATCCCTCACTTGGCACTTTTAAAGGAATAGATGAAATTTTGGAAATTGGCCGAGTGCCGTCTTTTTTTTCTAAAAACTTTGGCGGGGAGAGATAATGAAGATATCTATGATTTGTGTTCGCACGATACCTATTATATGTAGGTAGTCCATCAATGTAGGTGGTGGAAAACACACCGACTCCCTTATAATAGACTTCTAGTGTAAAAATGCCGATTCGTTAAACTCGGGTCGGTATTTTTATTATTTCTGTGTTCGGGATTTTTTTTTTTTTTTTTTTTTTTTTTTATTCAATTTGATTTTGTTGTGGAAAAAAAGGGCTGTTAAAAAAATGGCTCGATAAAATTTCGAAAATTTGCCGACTGTTCAACTTTTTAAAAATTTGGGGGGGAGGGGGGGGGCGAGATGCCCCCTACGCCCCCGTTCCCGTCGTCCCTGAACCCAATATATAGAGCATAAATTAAACCCCATCCCACTTCCTCAGTAACATATAGTAGAAATAACCCAAAGAGGCCTTCAATTCTTCAATAGAATTATGCTGACACGAGTTTGTGGCTAATTATAAGTCATTCAAAGCTTAAACCAATGATGTTTATTTCGATGGGGAAATGATGGTGAACGATGATTTCCAGATGTCATATTTGAATTGTTCTTCATGAAACGCGAACCAAAACTTTTTGAAAAACAAAAATTGTGTTCAAGCACTTTCGGTTCTCTCTCTGTTGCTTGTAATTTTTATAACATCAATTGGAAGGATCTTGATTGTGAACTTCTCGCCCTACTAAGAAATGAATGAGTATAAAATTTTCGTTTTTTGATCAATCTTTAAAAGGTAAACAAGTAATCGATTTCGATAAAAAAAAATGGCGGGGCAGGGACAATCAAGATAAAAACGTTGATTATTGTAATTGCTCTTTTAAGTTGCTTGAAGATCACCAAATTTTACACTTATATAAAGCCGAGGATGAATCAAGATAACAAAGCAAATTATAGTTTGAAAATGTTTAATGTGTGTGTATCCAAGGTATGGGAAATAAAAGAACAGTCTGCTATTTTGAGCCTGTTCCTTAAAAAGAGCAGGAACATTCTGTTCTTTGATCACACCAAAACCCTGTTCCTTATCATTCTTCAACGATATCTTTCCCCTTCCGATTCTATGCATCACACCTCTGACGTCACTCTTGAGGAAGAAGGTTTCGTTTCCCCCTCTCCCTCCTCGCACACATTCCTTATCCATGATCTCTCTCCTAACAGCAGGTAGTCTGGGCGCTAATGTCGAAAAAAGTGGTCCCGTGGGCCACTTCATGATGCAAACATGTGGGTGATGTCATTCGATTCGTATGAATGCGTAGAAAATGAATTCCGATGGTGGGTATCTGGCATCCGGGTATGAGTGGCGCTACAGTCGAAAATCCAAAATGGCCGCCTCCTTACCATCTAACGTAGGTTTTTACCGAATAATGGCTTTCCAGCTCATTTTGTCAACTAGTTGACGCTAAAAAACTTGTAGGAAATAAAAATTCCTTTCCAATGGTATATAACACATGTATGTTAGGTAAAATTACAAAATTCAAAATGGCCGCCGGATTGCGATTTTAAGTACGTTTTTTAAGTTGATTGACTGATTTGTGCGCTCAATGACATATACTTGTGCACAATAACAGCTAATCAGTCCGGGACCTGCAACTTAATACCGAACCAAAAAGAACATCCATCCCTAATCCGGGATTCGAACCCGGCACCCTTAGCATGCGAAGCCAGATTTAACTACACAGCCATCAGATCAATTAGAAAGGCAGACTGGGATTTGCACTTGGCAGCCACACAGGACTTCATAAAGTATGCCTTTGATCGACTAAACTCTGCAAGAAGGATTCTACTGTACTTGATGGATATGGAGAGATTTAATATAATGCATACAACTATATGGCATGAATTGCAGCAAGGAAAGTGGGTAGTCAATGAAACCAAAATATTGTTTTACGCTTTAGGAGCTGATGAAGCTCTGGAGCACCAGAATAGAAAACTTAAAGTCCAAGGTGGACTTACAGGCATCACTCTAAATGAGAATGCTCGGACAAGATTCTTTCTGGCAGATCCGGAACTCACAATAATTGCTGTAGCAACCGAAGCAATGATTAAAAATGTCACCACAAATGCAAAGTGTCATCATGAACATTGCCTATCGATTCGCAAGCGTCAAGATCACAACGTTGAAAAGTTGATAGAGATTTTTAAATCGACAACCAACCCTTTTAAATGCAACACAGAACGTCTTATACATCTGGTGACTAAACAAGTTCTGTCCGATGATGTTCAAAAAGACAATTGTACAGTTGCTGATATTGGTGAGAGTCTTCTTTCCAAATTCATTGAGGAAGGCATTAAAATTATCAACCAACTAATAGTACCAACAGAAAAATCAGTCCCATCAAAGCCTTCAGTACAGTTTTGGGAACCAGTGAAAAAGGTAAAACTTAAGCCTGTAATCAGCATTCAAAAATTTTAAAGTAATATTGAAGGAAAAAGTTTTTTTTTTTTTTTTTTTCAATATTTTCTATCAATTCTATCAATTTCTAAACTGATGATTGCAGCAAGAAATCGGTGTGATATAGATTTGAAGGCAACTTTTTATCGTTATGAAATCTCATTATTGCTACCTGCTTTGTTTCCCTTACATGTATGTATGCATTACTGTTCGTAAAAAAGCAAGCTTATGGGTATCCTGGAGGAGCTTCCTCAAAACCTATACCCTTCATCTAATGTTAAAAACAAATTCTCACACAATTCATTTCCAGTAGACGAAGCGGCACAAACTGTTGCAGTAATTGATGGAATGGCAGTTGGTTGTTTTCAGATTATCTGGCGCCGTCAGCAACACTAGGGCTATAATGCACCGAAACATTCATCATTAGACAAGCCAACATACATTTACAAACACCCATGCCTAACACGGGAATCGAACCCGCAACCTCGCGGTCTAGAAGCTAGCACGTTAACCACTATACCGTTTGGTCGGCCTGATGGAATGGCAGAGCTGCATTCCATTGATAAACCTAAGACTGGCAAGACTTCTGAAGAACTTGCAGATCACTTTTTCAGACAAATGTCAAAGAAGTTTGGTATGTACAAAGAGGTTCACATGATATTTGACACCTACAAGCAGAATTCGCTGAGGACATCGACAAGGGTGAAACATCAGGGTGAATCGGTCTATATTCAATACCAAGTGCATCCATCAACAATTATCCTTAAATTAACCATGCACCTGCAGATACTAAAATAATTTTGCACAGTATACATGTGTTGCTTCCAGAAGCATTAGCAAGATTCACATATACTCTCCAGACATAGATGTATTAGTACTTGCTCTTCGGAGATATCCACTGCTTCCAAGAGAATCCAGCATTATAGTGGGTAGTAGCAGAAACAAAATTTTAATTCATCTTCAGCCAATCTGACATGCTAGGGCGCAATAAGGCTTCAAAATTACCAGGACTTCACGCCCCTTTTGGTGCTGATTTCACAGGATCATTGCACCAACAAAAGCATCTCTCTGTCCAGGTCTTTTGCGTGCACACTACCAAGCAATGATTTGGACACAAGATACTCGACAGCATCCTGACATACCTCAACTTATTGATTTTGGCTGGTCACTTGTAAATGGGAAATTTGAGCCTATTACGTGTCCAGAACCTTGTGCTCAGCACAGGCTTTTAGAGTTGACTAAACGCTCCTGCCTGAAGCGTCGGTGTGCCATTCCCTGCCGATGCAATCTCACCAATCTGCCTTGCACAGAGATGTGATCATGTTGTGGAGATGATGACTTATGTGACTGTACTGTTATTGTTGACCTGATGATGAATGATAATGGGGAGGATGAAGATGTTAATTTAACTTAATGATAAGGACAATCTTAATATTGTTTACACCATTTGTTACATATAACAAAAATTATTACACTGTTACACTCTTCTGTAACATTTATATTCCAAGTATTAAAAAGCTTTGTCGTATCAATTTTAAACTGCCGTAGTTTATTATCAGTCCGTTGTACTTATCAAAAGTGTCGCTTTATTTTATTGCCCAATCTGTAAGTATTAACTGTCCGTGATGTTCATTTATCTTACAATATAATGTGGAAACTATTATTAGAGTCCCAAAGAGGTGACCACTAATGGTGTCCTTTTGAAATTTAAATCTTGAATTGACAATGTAAAGGTCTATTACTGTCAGAAAGCTTTTTTATTTCCAAAAAGTTTTCTAATAACTAACATGCTCATTTAGAGTACCCGAAAGTTATTATTCTGAAAAGACGTTCAGGCAATGGTGATGCTGCGCTCATTTTGAATTTTGACTTAGGTAGATATACCATTATAAAAGTCATTTTATTTCCTACAGTGTATAAAGCGCACTGAGAAGCTATTATTCTGAAAAACGTTCTGCCCACTTGATGGCTGTGTGGTCAGAGTTCTAACTTCGAATGCTAAGGGTACCGGATTCGAATCCCGGATAAGGCATGGAATATATTTGTGGTTCGGCATTCACGTTAAGTTGAAGGTCCCGAACTGATTAGCCATTATTGTGCACAAATATATGTCATTGAGCTTACAAACCAACCAATCAACCTGAAAAAAGTACTTAAAAATGTGATCCAGCAGTCATTGTGAATTTTGTAATTTTACCTAACATACATGTGTTATATACCATTGGAAAGGAAATTTTATTTCCTACAAGTTTTTTAACAGTCAACTAGTTGATAAAATGAGCTGGAAAGCCATTATTCGGCAAAAACCTACGTTAGATGGTAAGGAGGCGGCCATTTTGGATTTTCTACTGTAGCGACCCTCATATCCGGATGCCAGATACCCACCATCGGAATTCATTTTCTACGCATTAATACGAAGCGAATGACACCACCCACATGTTTGCATCATGAAGTGGCCCACGGGATTACATTTGCTCCTGAACTAACTATTTTTATTGATAAGGATGAACATTTTATGCCTAACTTTGAACTGATATAAAAACTCGACCGGCAATGAAATACGAGTGGCTCCACTTCTTAAAATGATCAGAATGATATACTCTATCAATGTGTAACGAACAATTTGTACGATAACAAAAAAAATTAATTTTGTTTTATAACATTTTTATTATCTGTTATGTGCAAAAAAATGTATCGTTTTTTTTAAAATAAATGATATGATCATTTGAAAGAATATACGATCCGTGTAACTGTGGGGATCAATCAATTGAAAAATGTTTTATCTGTACACAAATATTAAGAGACAATTTTAAATAAAAAATGCTTTGTAACAGAGTAATTTATGGAGAAGGCAAAGATTAAGTATTCCCTATAAACTTTAAATTTTTATCTGATCATTCTCAACAGATGACGTCACTGCAGAAACTCGTACGTAATATTTATAATGCAATTTTATATTGTTCTTTTTCTAGAATCTAGTGATGTAATTGAACAGAAATTATCTAAATCTCTACGAAAAAATAATGGTCATCATTATTATAGGATACAATATAGGTATACTTTATATTCTATTTTAATAATATTGCTTTTCAGCCTTACATGTTTGTTGGGTTGTTATTACGGTAATCTTATATTTCTCTTGATTTTATGCAGTGGTAGGAGTGGGAAAAGAAAAGTAGGGGGATGTCCAAAAATAGGTGATAAGTGTACCCCCCCCCCCCCTTCACAGCCACCCCAACGATAATTTTATAATTTCGTATCTTAAAATAAAAATATTAAGTAGTAAGGAAATAACTTATACTTCCTAACACTAACATTGAGCAAAGGTCCAAAATTTATTGTTATTTCAATGAATATTCTGCGACTTAGTTTTTATTACTCGGAAGATAGTACTTCCAAATGTGCATATTTTCATGGAATTAAATTAATAGAGAAAATATATATATATATTTTTATATAATTGAATTTGTTTGCAACAAGAATAAAAATTTAACTTGAAAGAAAGTTTCTCCTAAGTTAAAAGTTGACCAAGTGTATCAGTATTTGACAATGAAAATACCTATATCTCCATTCAAAGTAGTATGATACATTTTTAAAATAGTATGAGACATACCATAAATATTTTTTTTTTTTTACATTTGAAAAGTTTAAATCACTTTTTCTGTGTCACTAGATTTACAGATTAATGTTATTTTTCTGTAATAGTTTCTAGACGGATTGAGTGTTTTAAAAAGTGGGGATATGGATTTCAGTTGTTTTAGAAGAGGGAAGACGCGTCACCCCACGTCTACCCATACTTCTAGCACTGATTTTACGTAAGAAATGTGAGTAAAATACACATATAATGTGTCCCTCTTCCCTTCCATGTGTAACTATATTGCAAACATGGTCTTATTTGATGTTCCGTGTTTATTAATATATGCAAAATTTTAAATATATTTAATAATCTACGTTTTGAGTATGTATAGTGTAAGTATTTCAGAGGGATGTTGTTTCTGAAACCCTCCTAAAGTTACCAAATCTTCACCTGACTATAAAGGAAAAATATTTTTTATAACATGAGGCTTATATTGCATGTTGCTCTTTTTTTTTTTTTTTTTTTTTTTTTTTTTTTTTTTTGTTTAACATTGTTTCCAACAAGCCTTTTTTTATTTAATTTGCGCAATTTATGTTATTATATGGTGTACTATGTGTAGATAATATTTATCTGTTTAAAATTATTTATTTTAAACAATGTTTCATTTAGTTACATTTCAATTGTTATCATTTCCATTTAAAATAATGAGAAGTATTAGAGACAAATAAACCATATTGTTGCACGCGATACACAGTTTGGATATAACACTGAAATCCCATTTCTTTGTAGACAACAAGATTAAAAAAAAGTTGTCGAATAAAGTAAACTGCCATTTGAAAAAGCGAGATTTTATTTGCGCTTGTGTGAAAATCGTTGCTTGTTGTCATTAAAAGCGAGTTTATTGCTTATTGAAAGTTGTTATTGCTGATTGAAATTGAGATATGGATTGAGAGGAGATGGAGTGGGAACACAGTTGTCCCTTTTGGGAGGTAGATGTGATCCTGGAGTCAGAGGAGCCCATGAAGTGGTTGTCTAGTTCGCTAGAAGTGGAGGAGGTGGTGGAGGAAAAAAAGGAGGTGGTGGAAGAGGAGGTGGAAGAGGGTCCCCATCATTTGGACTTCTTTCGCCTCCTCTTGCACTGTCACCTTAAACTCCTGGGTTCCTCTGGTGAGGGATCACAAGCGGAATAGGCGGTGAATGTGAAAAAAACATCAAGTGGGTGGGTTGGGCGGTGTAAAAAGGACTCTCCAATTCGATCTCTAAAGTGTGTAGGTTAGAGTATAACACTCCAACTCCTCAACACAGTCCTTTGACAGGTCTCAATGAATAATACATAGATATACGACTAAACCAAACTACTAGAAGAACTAAATCTTGAAATACAATGCGACAGAGAATCAACTGAAATGTGTGCAAGAAAATGTCTTATGAAATCGTTTTAAATGGATTCATGGATTCGTCTGAATGGAGTTAATTCTTCTGATACCTTTAAAAACTGTTGCTCATTCAGGATATGTAATACTCCACTCCCATGGTCATTTTCACTTGTTCATCTGTATTGAAGAAGACTAAAGTTTACAAAGCAATGCCTACTTAAGAAGACGACCCAAGTGGCTAAACTGGATCAGTCGATGAACAACATCTGCATCCAGAAGCTTCGAATTCTCCATTGTCATGAGATCTGAACATAGAAGAAGGTTTGTCTGCGTAATATTACGATGAATACTGTTTCCAGGCAGAATGTATGGAGATATTATTACTTCAGATTTCGACAGAATGATGTGAACTACGATACTTCTGAAAGGGACGAGAATAAAGATGATATATGATTGTTGACTCTGACACAGACAGAATTAAATACTTTTTGCTCAAGAACAGCTATTAGAAAGAAATCCCTCCTCGAGGGAATGACATAAAAGTTTGAAATGAATCAGTCGATGAACAACAACTGCAGTTAATCGCTTCGCTATACATTACTGCAAAACCTGATTACAAAAGAGGGTTTGACTGTAGACTACAATGATGAAAATTGTTCACAGCTACGATGCATTCAGACGTTCTTACTTCAGACTTTGATTGGATGATGTGAACTACGTTATACGTCTGAGAACGACCAGAATGAAATTGATAAATGTAACTGACAGCAATGGAATAGCTGTACTCAGTACTAGATTTAAAGTTCATCTTTAAAGGAAGAGTCTAAGCAACAAGACAAGTTGTGGAAGCTTCTTGCGCCCTATCTGTAGAAACTCATAAAAGTATCGTTCATTGTGGAGCAATGTAAATATTGTATATTGTTTGGAATGTAAATATTGTATATACAATGTAAATATTGTAAATAGTTTGTTTTTAAATATTGTATATGTTGCCTATATTTTGCCTCAACTTCATTAACATTTATATATTTTTGGGTCTTTCAATAAACAAGCTGAAATAAAAGTATTTGCTTATGTTTTATTTATTGATAAGTACTTTATTACTATTTGATAGCATTCTTATTAATTTAACGAAAAGTCTTACTTATTTATACAGGCACTCTTATTCAGCAAAGATACTGAAGTATGTGCAAAGTAAGAAATAAAATCTATCATATATAACCAATGCTTTAACTTTTCAAATGGTTTTCAAAGTCCTATATTGCATAAATCATTATAAGAAGAAACGTATATTATGTTCCTGATAGTACAAATTGTCTTAATAATTCCAACAAATACGAGGGAAAGTAGTTAAAAAAGGTAATAAAAAGAGATCCTCAGCAAAAGAAATATCTATTATGTTATGTTATGTATATATTTATTTATTAAAGCAATTTTGGCAACAGGAAAGAGTTTTTTCAACGATCGGTTAAATGCTTTTTTCAGCTCTATTGGATGATGGCAAGTTGGTTTAATAGTATGACGAGAAAGCGACTTTCTAGGGACAATGACAGTCGCCAAAATTTGATAGAATGCATTGTCATCGACATCGAATCTCTATCTGCCAAGTTTCAGCCCGATTGGAATATAAACAGTGGTGTAGTGTAAAATAAAAAGATGTGGGGACGCTATGTCGCGTCGTTAGAAACGTATACTTTTTTTTTTTCTGTGTGGAGACGAGGGAAGGGGGGGGGGGGTCGAAAATTAAGAATAAATAACCTTTATTGATATTTCTTTAATAATCTCAAAACAGATAATGAGCACCTTAAAAACTAAAAAGAAAAATGTGTATTTTAACTTTTGTTATTTAAATAATTTTTTAAACTATTAAATTATATAAATTTTTAGACAATTTGCCTTGCATAAACAATTTTAAGAGATTGTTTGACACTTTATAAATGGATTATAAGACATTTTCAAACATACTATTGACACAAATTTTAAGCAGATTATTTAGATGATTTTTTTTTTTTTAAACAATTTTGAGATCGAGTTTCGTATCTGCCAAGTTTGATTTAGAACGCACCCCACTAATAGGGTCATCATCAGATCTAGGTTTTCGGAGCCTAAATACATTATTATCTGACTTCCAGATTTTCAGAGATACCTTACAAGCAATGGGTTCGGATAAATTCCCAGATTTTGTAGCTCTTCCAAATCTGTTTTTAAAATGCATTAAAAAGGTAGAGATTTTTGTAGTTCAAAATCACTAGCGTTTAAAAAAGATCGAGGCAATTTTGTCCCCTTAATGCCGCCACTGTATTCTGTATTTAGTGTTTTTTTTTTTTTTTTAAATTTGAGGAAAAAGATTTTGTAAGAACTGCTGCTATATTTTTGGAATAAACTCTGAAATAACTGTAAATGTAAGCTTTCCCATTCTCAAACCGTAAAGCAATTTACTTTTGCATTTTAAAATACATTTGAATTGCTTTCCTACTATTTCACAGCCCAATTTCAAGGTATTATACAAACTTTTAGTTGTTTTATATTAAAAATATAAAGCACAAAAGTATACTTTTCTATATATAGACGGGGAGAGGGGGTGAAAATTAAATACCTTCTCAAAAAGTGAATGTGAATGACTTCACTTTTTGGTAAATTCATTAGCATGGTGGCCGGCAGCATTATCTGTAAAAGGTTGCAAGTAAATAAAAATATTTTAGTTCAAAAACCTTGATTTTTCCAAAATATTTTGCTTATCACAATGACAAATATAAAATCCGTTATTAAATGGCACAGAGTTTATTTTTCCGGTGAATATTGCCCATTCTCCACTTTTATAAAAATGTAAGCTATTAGGGGAATAACAAGCATCCTCCCATACACATTCCTGGCGCCACTCATTTTCATTATTTTTACGTTTTGAGTAAGAGTTCAAAAAACAACACTGTTTTGAATATAGTTTGTTATGTTCAAACAACGGTATCAGTTTGATTTTCCCAATAACTGGCCAGTCAATATAAATGCATAATTCCGTGATCTCAAAACATCCTAAAAGCTAATATAAAATATCGAAATTTTTCACTCTCAGCTCTGTCAGAATTTCAGGCTTTTTTTTTATAGCCTTTTTGGATTGTCCAAAAAACGCATCTTTTATTGTCATTCTTTTCTCTATTGCACAAATTCATTTCTTTGGCTCGGAGAAAGGTTTACAAGAGGGTTTACAGAAGGGGAAAAAATAAAACGTATGTCACTTTTGTTGATATTTCGGTTAGCGTTCCCGTTAAAATTAGAGGAGAAGAAACATTCTTCAAGGAACGGGTGCAAAGAACTGAATGTACCAGGCCATAGTTTTGTTTAAAAATGGAGATAGTTGGCGTGAACTTGTGTATGGAAGTTTTAGTCCGTATTCATGAGGAGCCATATAAATTGGAGGTATGGAATTCATCCACAAATACAGATCATTTCTTGAAGAAGATAATTGGCATAGGATGAATCATAGATGTAAACATATTATATCAGTTCGTTTCTAATGAAGGAGCAATGAAACATTGAAA
Source organism: Linyphia triangularis (assembly GCA_963978545.1). NCBI lineage: Eukaryota > Metazoa > Arthropoda > Arachnida > Araneae > Linyphiidae > Linyphia > Linyphia triangularis. Next base: position 34,208,655 of record OZ021727.1, on the reverse strand, counting down.
GACCACTTAATAAATTCAAAGAAGGGGGAGGGAGGGAGTTTAGTGCATGTGTCGCATTGTTTATGGAATGGCCTTTTAAGTGTTTTGCAAATACTTCAACTTGCCTGCTCAGCCCTGAAGTTGGGGATCGAAAATAAAAGCGTAGTTCTCACGAAAGAATTGCATAGTTCTCGCGAAATAATTTATTTGATTTCTTACTTGACTTTGAGTTTAGTGTCACGTAAAGAAAAAAAAAAAAAAAAAACACTTAAAAAAAAAAAAAAATTAATTTGTATTTTGTAAGTGAGGGAACGCCGTTCCTCTCTCTAAAAAGGTAAAGGATCGTCGCTCCCACGCGTTCCAGCTCCACTACACCCCTGCCTGTGTTCTGTTCTAGGTGTTACACGTGCTCTACATTCTTTCCTTTTTCATTCTATTCTAATGATCGTGGGTCATTTGTGCAATGAAATTGTACAGGGATGAGATTCTTCCACTTTTTGGCGGAATTCTGCTTTTTTGTATTTTTGAGGAAAATCTGTTTTTTTGTAGTTTTTTTCTCTTGAAATTCTGCTTTTTTTTTTTTTTTTTTTTTTCCAGCAATTTTTAATTTTTTCCTCCACTGCAGATTTTTGCTTTTCCTTCAGGAAATTCCGCCAAAGAAAAGAAATCTTCCGCTTTCGAAAGAAAATACGTTTATTACGACGCTACATAGCGTTCCCACACCTTTTTGTTTTACACTACACCACCGATTGGTTGGTTGTTTTCAGATTATCTGGCGCCGTCAGCAACACGAGGGCTATAATGAGCCGAAACATTCATCATTAGACAAGCCAACATACATTTACAAACACCCATGCCAACACGGGACTTAAACCCGCAACCTCACGGTCTAGAAGCTAGCACGCTAACCACTATACCGTTACACCATTGATTGGATGCCTGCCAGTTGGTTTTTTAGAATACTGAAGATAGAAGCGCGTGTAAAAGCGACCTTTTAGTGACAATGACAACTCTTATATCCCAAAACATGATATAATGCAACCTTATCAAAAAAAAATCTACCTGTTAAATTTCAGGGCGATTGGATGAAGGCAAATTTTCTTTTTTAGTATCTGAAGATACAAGCGTAGATAAAAGCGACATTTTAGTGGCAGTAAAAATTGATAGAATGCCCCCAAAATTTGATAGAATGCAGTTTCATCGACATCGAATCTATCTGCCAATCTGGGTTAATCGAGATCGGAATAGCTTACTTCTTCTACGTTTGTCTTTATTGATATTCGCACCAGTTTTCAGAGTTGTGACGAAATGGGAAGTAGGACATTCGAATATCCCTGGTTTGGAGCGTTTAACCCCTTTTTGACCTCTGAAAGTGGGTTAGTCGAGATCGGAATAGCTTACTTTTTCTATGCTTACCATTGTTAATATTTGTACCAATTTTTAGAGTTGTGACCACATGGGAAAAAGTACATTCGAATATTTGATCGTTTCAGAGGTGTAGTGTAAAATAAAAAGGTGTGGGAGCGCTATATCGCGTCATTACAAACGTTTAGGTTTTTTTCTGTGAGGATGCGGGGGGGGGGGGGGGTAGTAAAAATGACTACTAAGAATAAATAACTTTATTAATACTACTTTAGTAATTTCAAAACAAACTACATGCACCTGAAAAATACAAACGTCAGTTTATTTCTAATGAAGTAGCATTAAAACATTGAAAGACTGGGAGGGGGAGTCTAATTCATCAATAGGATTGTTCATTGAATGGCCAAGGCGGGTTGCCGGGCCTCTTTCAAGTGTCTTGCAAATACTTGAACTTGCCTGCCCAACTCATCTATCAATGGCTCAGCTCTAAAGTTGTGGATCGAAAACGAAGGCATAGTTCTCACAAAAGAACTTTTTAATTTTCTTATTTGACTTTCAGTTAAGTGTCACGTAAAGAAAAGAAAAAAAAAAAAAATCAGGTGAGGGAACGCCGTTCCTCCTTCAAAAAAGGTAAAGGATCGCCGTTCCCACGCGTTCCCGCTCCACTACACCCCTGGATCGTTTATCCCCTTTTCCACCCCTTAAAGTGGGTTATTTGAGATCGGAATAGCTAACTTTTTCCACGTTTGTCTTTGTTGATACTTGCACCAGTTTTCAGAGTTGTGACGAAATGGGAAGTAGAACATTCGAATATCCCTCCTTTGGAACGTTTAATCCCTTTTTGACCCCTTAAAGTGGGTTAATCGAGATCGGAATAGCATGCTTTTTCTATGTTTACCATTGCGGATATTTGTACATAATTTTGTCAAATATCAATGGGTTATTATGTGAACCAAAATAATGCTTGGTAAAAATAATTTATACTGCAATATTTAGAATTTAAAAAACTTGTAATATTTATTTGTAACAATTTATTAGAATAAATTTTCATTGGGATGAACGCTCTGGCCTTTTGTATGTCAAAGGTGCCAGATTTGATTCCTGGGTTAGGTGTGGATGTTCGTTGTGATTTGGAATCCACGTTAATCCCGAACTGATTAGTCGTTATTATGCACTAAAATAGGTCGTTGTGCGTACAAACTAACCAATCGAGCTGAAACTTGGCAGACAGGCTCTTTGTCGATGGCAACGTATTATTTTAAGTTTTGGGAGTTGAGTTGCCGTATACAAGTTTCTAGTACTCGTTCGTGGTCGATTTTGATGGTTATTGCCGTCCGCATTCAACCAATTTGTCAATTTTCAAGTAGATTTTGGCATGTAAGATATCATTGAACTCAACTTGAAGAATTATGAATATTCATGGTACTAGGTGTACCATAGGTGGTACTACTTCTGGTTTATCAATTTTGAAGATAAATATGGCATGTGGGTTGTCGTTGGGCTTGTCTTGAAAAATTATGAATGTTTAAGGTACCAGGTATAGCATAGGTAGTACCACTTTTGGTTTATCAAGTTTCAAGATAAATATGCCATGTTGGACTTTTGTTTTGACGAATTATGAATGTTTAAAGTACCAGGTATGCTATTGATACCACTTCCGGTTTATCAATTTTAAAGATAATTATTGCATGTAAGGTATCGTCGAACTCAGTTTGAAGAATTATGAACATTCCTGGTACCAGGTGTACCATAGGTGTTAAATAGAAAAACGACGAAACGGACAAATTTAAAAAATAGAAGTCGCCAGTGTTTAAAAAAAAGTTATGATATCCCCCAAAAAAACACTTTTGAAAAGTCGAAGAACCACCAACCTCAAAAACACAAAAATCTTTCTTGCAATAAAAAAATCATAAACATGATAAAAATTTTCAGCCACAAACACAGTGATATAAAAAATGGCCAACCTCTAATTACAACTCTCAGTTGTGACTCGCTTAAGAATGTATGCTTACTTAGTTTATTTTTAAAATTTAAGTTCCTCTCCCATAAAAATTTACGCTGCTTGAGGTTGGCGCCCGTCTTAATTACTAACCTTTAAAACCCCCCACACAATAAAAACTTTCCAAAATGTATGTATCAACCAAACAAAAGCTTACCACAAACACTTCAGTTTCCTACTTAAAAAATTCTTAATAAATCCCTCCCCCCCCAAAAAAAAATTATTCTAAAATAATCATTGTAACAATTTGTAGAGCATGTTACGAAACGAAATTTCAAAGCAGATTTAGGAAATTTAAGTGTGGGAAAAAGATAAGGATATTTCATGCATGAAATTTTAAAACTTAAAATTTTTTTTTTGCAAAAGCCAAAAACCTGTTATCCAATCCCTTTTTGGTCGAATCAACTTTAACATAAGTATCATTTCCTTTATAATCATCAATCATTAAATTTCTAAAAAAACTCTTGTACAAAATACAAAAATGTTTAGTAGTTTTATCCCCCACTGTAATAATGGAATAATCCAATTTGGATTATTACAGTTGTGGATAAAGCTGCTAATATTTTTTATATTATGTGCACCTGTTTTATTTAGAAATAATGCAATGCATTTTAGTCGGCGAAAAGTCCTTGAAGAAAAAATCAAATCAAGCATTGGAGTTGGAAAGTGTGAAGTAATTTGCTGTGGGTCTGGCCCGATCAACTATAAAGAAGGATAGAGCGGTTTCACGATGGCCCCGGTTTGACCAGCCACATTTCTGGATTTGTCTACATGACATATCGTATAAGCATTCTTGAGCCTCGTTGGTGCCAGAAAAGCAGCTGCAATTTCATGGGCAGAAAAAGAACTCTGTTTGGGTTTGTTTGGTTTTCCTTTCTTCCAACGGCACTCATCCTGAATTCAATAATTTCTGCTGACTCAAATTATATTCTGCTGACAAGAAAAATTGAGCACTTTTTTTTGTTTGTACAAATACGAGACAGTTGTACTAGGCTATTTTTGTTTCATGACACAGATTATGGTTTTAAATACCATAATAATCCAAGATTCATTGCTTGTTTTGTATTCAAAGACTAGAATGTACGAAAAGTTGTAAATGTTAGTTTCAATTTTTACTTTCAATTACCTATATATCAAATTATTCTGCTGATATGAATTATTCTTATGATAATGAAAGTATAGCATTCGATCAAAAAAAAAATTTCGATTTTTCTTTTGCATTTTTCCACATTTTGGAATATCCTAATTTCAAAAAAAGTGATCTAGAAAAAATGTCTGTGTGTGTATGTGGTCAGCATAACTCCCGAACAAATTGACCTACGATGTTCAAATTTGGTGTGCGAGTTGATGGTAGCCATGGGACCTACCGTTAAGGTTTTCGTCAAAATCGCGCATGCGCGTAAGGTAGCTGCCTTTGAAAAAATCATGTTTTTCAGTAATTGCTAAAAAACGGCTGTAACTATTTTGTTTGAAATCGCTATGGTAATGTCTCTTAAGGTGTTCTAAACATCCTCACCACCGAAATTTCTGTAAAAATGCTTTAATGGCGCACAAAGTTGAAAAACAAATGCCTTTAACACAGAGTTCTCTTTCCTTGAGCATACCTCATCAACGATCGTAGTGGGTTTTTTTTTTTTTTTTTTTTTTTTTTATCTCTGCTCAGTCTCGCGTACAAGTATTGATAATATAAGAATTATCAATAAGCATATCGTAAAAATTCCCATTTTTTTTTTTTTTTTTTTTTTAAGACTCATATAAGAATTATTACAAAAAATATCACCAAACTGGTCATTTTTTCTAAGCGACTGATGAAAATATGAAAATGATAAATTACTCAAATCTACATCAGCAATATAGTGTAATTGAAAGTTGTGCGATGTTCCACACCCCTAGTTTATGTAGCACCGTAATTGCTCGCTAGTTTCATACCTTTAATACCGCAGCTATTTTTCTTATTCCACATTGTTTTTATTTACATTGTTACACTATGTTGAAGAACAAAATTCGAATAACATTTGAGATTTCACATTATATTATGAGAGTGTATTATCTTCCAGTTAATTTCAATCCATTTGTCAATCAAACAGAAAGGTCCACAGCCGAAACGCGTGTTCACTAAGACTGGAAAAGTTCATAAAAATAATAGGATTAATTTTTTTTAAAAAAGAGGGAACTTTTACAGATTGTATCTTCCGAACCCGATCACTGCGCATATTTTCTTTTTCTATAGTAACGCATTCATTTCACAAGCACAAGCTAATTTCAGTGTAAACCTTTAACCCCGTGGCTACTTGGATACAGATTCATTTATAGGAATTATTTTGCATTTCATTCATTTATAGGAATCTATTATTATAAAACAAGCTGTGTGTCTGTCTGTCTGTGGATCTATAGAAACCTATTTAAAATTGTAGTAGAGCTCTGAAATTTTCAGCATAAGTAGTTTTGGCCATCTAGTTGTATACATCGCAAACAGAATGTTAAAATTTTAATTAGTTCTTTTTAATTAATTTTTTTATTTAATTAATAAATATGTTACAAAACGATATCTAATAGGGCTCTGAAATTTTCAACCGAAGTAGTTTTAGCTTTTTAATCGGACTTTTAAAAAACAGAATTTTAAATTTTTATTTTGTTCTTTTTTAATTAATTAATAAACATTTTACAAAACGATTACTAATAGGGCTACAGCTCTGAAATTTTCAACATAAGTAGTTTAGGCCTTTTAATTGGACTTTTAAAAAACATAATTTTAAATTTTTAGTTTGTTCTTTTTTAATTAATTAATAAATATGTTACAAAACGATATCTAATAGGGCTATAACTCTGAAATTTTCAACATAAGTAGTTTTGGCTTTTAAATTGGACTTCTAAAAAACAGAATTTTGAATTTTTATTTTGTTCTTTTTTTAATTAATTTTTTTAATTAATCAATAAACATTTTACAAAACGACTACTAACAGGGCTACAGCTCTGAAATTTTCAACATAAGTAGTTTTGGCCTTCTAATTGGACTTTTGAAACACAGAATTAAATTTTTTTTTAACTAATTAACAAATATTTTACAAAACGATTTGTAATTTAGTTACATTTCTGAAATTTTCAACACAAGTAGTTTGGTCTTTTTAATTGGACTGACGAAAAGAAAGTTAAAATTTTTATTTGTTTTTCAATTAATTTTTTCACAAAAAGCGACTTCGAGTAGGCCTAAATCTCGGAAAGTTTCAATATAAGTAGTTTTAGCCTCTAATTTTGCTTTCCACAAACACGTGTTAAAATAATCTTAAAGGGTAGTTGTATTATTGTATTAACGGGGATTTTTTTCTTTCTTAACAAGGGAGAGGCTTCCAATATTAAGTCTTTACGTAGCAATTATATTTTAGTGAGTGAAGCGAGCTTATGCTTACGCAGCAATGAACCTTTCAGCGAGCGAAGCGATCCTATGCTTGCATAACAATGAACCTTTTAACGAGTGAAATAAGCCTGTGTGTATGTGTCCATGAACCTTCCAACGAGCGAAGCGCCAAAAACTGGGTCCTATACACGATTGACAGATTTCCGCAATGCGAGGCCTCACAGTTAGCTAAAATATTGCACATGTTAAAATTTTGTAGCTATGTAGCTAGTTATTTATATTCTTATTAGAAATCATCAAAATCATAAATCAGCTTCTGAACACTATAATCATACTGCAGGATTAGTGTGTTATCTTAAGTACATTATTTCACCAATACCCCCACCTGATGGATGTGTGGTTAGCGCTCTGCCTTCGCATGCCAAAGGTGCCGGGTTTGAATTCCGGATCAGGCATGGATGCTGGTTGTGGTTCGGATTCCACCTTAAGCTGTAGGTCCCAGCCTGATTCGCATTTATTGTGCATAAAAATAGGTCGTTGAACGTAGAAACCAACCACCAATACTATTATTAATATTAAAAATTTTATTGCTATTAATTATTTTAAACAAAATCACAGTAACGTGACATTGAAGACTGAATTTTCAAAACTTTAGTACTTTATTTATTAATTAATGACTAGAAATTTCACTTCTCATTTCAAGCATTTTACGTTACATAACAATTATAATTAATAAAGGTTATATCTTGCAATATTTTTTGCTGCAAGAGTTTTCCTCTTTGTTTCCCTTCAAAAAGGTTATGTTATAGTTTTGACACCCATAACTAAATTAGTTATTATTATACTGTTGAAGAGTTTACCTATTTTAACACTCTTATAGGCATTTCTAGTATATACGAGAAAAGTAAACATTTGTTGTAAAAAAAGAATAAAAACAAATTTAGACTAAAATTCCTTACATTTGCACAATATTGGACACTTATTTCCAGGGGTATTGTGGAGGGGCGGAAGCATGGAACTGTGTCCCCTTACCTTCTAAAAAGCGAGAACAACGGTCCCTCTCCTACAAAGTTTTTAATTTGTATATATTTTTCTTTGGCACTAAACCCAAGGTCAAGTAAGGAAATTAAAAATTTCTTTCGTAGAGGAGAATTTTTTTTTTTTTTCTCGATGCACAATTTATAGCTGAGCAGGCAAGTTCAAGTATTTGCAGCACACATAAACAGTGGTGTAGTGTAAAATAAAAAGGTGTGGGAACGCTAAACCCCCTCATTACGAACATATACTTTTTTTTTCTCCAGAAGAGTGAGGGGGGGGGGGGAAGGGGAGTGAAAATGACAACTAAGAATAAATAACTTTATTAATATTATATTAAAAATCTCAAAACAGATAAAGAGTATCTTGTGAATTGAAGAGAAACTTGGAGTGTAGAACATCACCCTTGTTTCAATTATACTATAACAATGGTCATTGGATTCAAATTTGATATAGAATGGTGTTATTTACCGTTTCCATATTTTCACTACAGTAATTTTTACATGGGTCAACAAAATAAAATAAATAAATAAAAAAATTAGGAAATTGGCGATGTTTTTCGATAAACATTACATTATCCTTTCTTTTGCGTGAAACAGAGAAAAATCAATCGTTGATGGGCGATGCTCCAAGGAGGAAAACTTTGTGTGAAGGCATTCATTTTTCAACTTTTTCCGTTTTTATTGCATTTCTACGGGAATTTAGGTTGGATTGTCCGCTCAGCGACCTACTTTGTGCAAAATAACGGCTAATCAGGCCGGGACCTACAGCTTAACGTGGATTCCGAACCACAACGAACATCTATGTCAAAAACGGGATTGGAATCCATCAACTTTAAAATGCGAGACCACAGTGCTAACTAACCACGCAAGATCAGATGGCCAAATTAACAACTAGATAAATATCAATTAGAAAGTTGGAATCCATCAATCGATTTACGATTTCTTAATAAAATATTAATTTATGCACCATCCCATTAATTATAATTAGAGAATATAAAAAAAAAAAAAAAAAAAAAAAAAGAACGAAAAGAGCAAAGAAAAAAAAGAAAAGAACATCAACTGTATGTGCCAGACCACAGTTTTGTTCTTTAAAAATGGAGATGGTTGGCTTGAAGTTGTGTATTGGAATCCATATCCATAAAATTTGACGTCTGGAATTTATACACAAATACATACTCATAGAAATGCTGGTTCATTTCTAATGAAGGAGAGAGGGGGATGTCGAAAGCATGTGTTAGATTGTTGATGGAATGGCCATGTGCCGGTTTGCCGCGACTCTTTCAAGTGTTTTGCAAATACTGGAATTTGCCTGCTCAGCTGTGAAGTTGTTGGATTGAGAACGAAAGTATAGTTCTCATGAAATAATTAATAGTTTAAAAAACTAAAAAATAAACTTTAATAGAAAAGTGAACTAAAAAGTAGAAAATAATTTTAAATAAGTTTGAAATAAGAATAGAGTGATTAACAAGAAATATTTATTTTATCGTAAAAAAGCGTGGGGTGCTTTTTAAGATATTTTTACCAATATCTGTCATTAAATATTTTCAACAATTGACATCAAGCAACCCACGCTTTTTTACGATAAAATAAATATTTCTTGTTAATCACTCTATTCTTATTTCAAACTTATTTAAAATTATTTTCTACTTTTTAGTTCACTTTTCTATTAAAGCGTATTTTTTAGTTTTTTAAACTATTAATTATTTTTTACTTTTTAGTTTGGTTTTCTATTAAAGCGTGTTTTTTAGTTTTTAAACTATTAATTATTTTTCATGTAAACTCTAATTTTTTTTTAGTTAGTGTACAAAACTCTCCAGTTGTTTCTGCCAATAGTCACATGCATGTCTCAAATTTAAGTCATGTGTATGCCTTAGTACACTCCGTATTACTTGGCACAAAACACTACCGTGTCTCTGAATATGAAAAATCACTAATCCTGAAGATCCTGGTAAGGATAATGCCACTAAAAAAAAACACGCTTTGTATAACTATCGTTCAAACGACAAATCTTTCAAACGGCACACCAGGGTTCGATTCCGGAGAAGGTTGGTTGGTTGGAATTTAACGGCGCAAGGGCAACACGAGCTAATCCTTGTGATAAGCGGCAAACGCGCCTGGTGTTTCCCTTATTGGTCTTGACGCAGACACTCCGGGTCTCAGGAAAACAAAAAATCGCTAATCCTGATTATCCTAGTAAGGATAACGGGTCAAACTGTTTAAAATATTGAATTGTCATCGGTCCTTAATAAGTATGCCAAATTTCGAGTTAATCCGACGTTTGAAGGGGGTCAAAATCATGTTCAAAGATTCCGTTACATACTAACATACATACATAGGTCTGAAGCTAATAAAAGCGTATTAAAAACTCATTCGTTTTCTTACTTGATTTTGCAGCTACGGTGGTTCAAAAATATTATTTAAAAATATATATATTTAAAAAAAAAACATAAAACTATGCAAATTTTAATTGAATTTAAAAAAAAATTAGGGGTAGGGAACGCCGCTCCCCCTTCTAAAAAGGTAAAGAATCGCCGATCCCAAGCGTTCCTTCTCCACTACACCCCAGCACATAAATAAGGCCCGGCAACCAGCACTTGACAACATCCATCAACAATTCAACACATACATTAGATCACACTTTTCTTCCTTCACCGATGACTTTTAGTATTAGTGAATGAAGTCCAGCCGTCGAATTTATATGGTTCTTCATGATTGCGGATCTAAATCTCATCCACAACTTCAGGCCAACAATCTGCATTTTTAAACAGCAAAACGTCTGACGCGACGTGTACTGTTCTTTTTAAGCTTTTCTTGCCGAATATTTCTCCTTCTCATACAAAAACACGAAGTGATTTATAAACAAAAGTAATTATTTTTTAAATAATTATAACACCAACTAAATAATTTGCTTATAAGCCTTGATTATACAAAAGAAATGAAAGCGTCTAAGAGAAAGATACAAATGATGATGAAGATGCATTTTTTGGATTACTCGAAGAGAAACAATTAACGATTCCAACTGAGACTCGAGATAGGTAAGTGTAATGAATGCTAACATTTTATTTTATTTGTTAAGATGTTTAGAGATTTCGAAATTATAAATTTATTTATGCTTGCTAGATATTAGGAAAGCCAAACTGATACGTTATTTAAACATGACATTATCTATTTAAAACAACATTGATTTTTTTCTATATAAAAATAATAGACAGGATGATGCTAGGAAGGTGCAAGGGAAATGCCTTCATCCACCTAGTTGTTAATTTCACAAAAAAAAAAAAAAAAAAAAAAAAAAAAAAAAAAAAAAATGGAGAAAGACGGCAAAATTCATAGGAATTCATTTCACGCTGTTTAATAATATATTTTAATTTGGTCATTGAGAACAGAAATAGTTGTGAAAAATCGTTTAAAAGAAAAATGTACTTCCTTGCAGCTTTCTGTTCATGGCCGCATCTTTTCTTTATTCGAAAAGGGATAAATTCCCATTTGTTAAATTTATATATCTGAATTTACTTAATGCTATATTATAATAATTTAGGATACATTGAAACCAGACTGCGAAATATTAGGAACGCAAATCAATTGTATATTGAAATGCAAAAGTAAATTGTTTTCCGTTTGGGAATGGAAAAGTTTACATTTATAGTTTTTTCAAAAATGTATCAGTATCTCTTAAAAAAATTAATTTCCTCAAGTTTCAGAAAACCAGAACTAAATGCAGAGGTGGCGAAAAGGGGTTTAACTCGTACTTTTTAATATATATGTGATTTTGATGGCAATATTAGATGAATTTTGAAGTTTGCCCCTTATCTTCCATTCATACTTACTTCTGACGATTTTTTCCCTCCAATCTCCACCTCTGACTAAAAGATAAACTCAAATGGACAAGATTAAAAAATATTGAGTGTTCTGAATAAGTAGTAAGCCTACCTGTGAATATCTCATTTGTAATACAATTAGATGTAATTTGAATTGGGATAATGAATAAACTAATATTTTATCAAAGAATTCTAAATCGACTAATGGACTTAGGCTATCTTATTGATATTCATCGAGTTGTTAATTTCATTTTAATAATGGAGCAAATTTTGAAGGAGAAAGATTAGGTTCTATCAAGGAATGGAAACATTTACATTTGCATTTCGAGAAAGGGAAAACAAAATCAAAAAAAAAAAAACAAAAAAAAAACTGTCAGCCGACATACTTAGCAATCGCATTCGTGTCGGTTAATTTTGAAAGGAGATTTCGAGGTGATACAGAATCTAGGAATTTATATCGAACTCGTTTTATGTAATGCATGTTCTGCTTCTAAAGTAATCGATTTTTTTTTATCGAACATGAGTGTTAATGAGACGATGAAGAAAGGATGTTAATGAATTTCTGGGTATTCTTTTTAATAACATACACTGAATGTGAAACAATTATGTATTTACACAAACGAAAAAAATGGTAAGTTTTAAAAGTAAAATATCAATTTAGCAGTTTACTGCATCAATATTAACACAACAAATCGATGGTTCTATTAATGCAAATAGGTGAGCGATGAACGTCTTATTTCATCCCCCCCCCCCATCCCTCGGGAAAAAAACCCGTATATAACCACGTGACCTCGAATCCCCCACTTTCAAACAAGCATGTTACAAGAACGTTATTTTGCACCGTAATTCCAAAAAACTTTCTGATAGAGTTTGTAATTTTTTCTTCTTTTTTTATTCCTTTCACATTCCCATCTTAAAAATCTTTTATTTTGACTTACATTTTGGAACACAATTTTTGCTGGTGATATTTATTGACGTTCAAGATCTGATTCAAAAATTTTCCCATTTGTCATGCAAACAAAATTATATTTTTCGTTTTTGTGTTTTAAAATGTATGTTTCCAAACAAAAATATTTTACAGGTTGGAGTCACGTTACAATCCATTCAAATAAAAGTTTCTGTATGCACTGATTGGGTCACAAGTCCTAGGGCCCACTTCAGAAAGTAAAAAAAAAAAAAAAGTGATAAAATTAGTAGTTATAAAATTGTATTTAATTTCTTTTCGAAACACTCTAAATCTGTATTTAACACGTCTAAGAGAGCTCTTCCACAACGGGATATGTCCCCCTTTTAAAAGAACGAAATATCTTATATCTACATTGACAACATCATTTGGAAACAGTCCACCGAAAGACCTTTGTAACTTTTTGATAATTTCGGCGAGAACAACTACCAACTACTGACCATCGATATACATGCTCCTGACCCCTTGGATTAGAGAGAGAAAGGTTGTGAAGAGAGTAGGGATGGGAAATAAAAGAACAGTCTGCTATTTTGAGCCTGTTCCTTAAAAAGAGCAAGAACATCCTGTTCTTTGATCTCACCAAAACCCTGTTCCTTAACATTCTTCGATGATATCCTTCCAGCTCCGATCCTATGCGTCACACCTCTGACGTCGCACTTGAGGAAGAAGGTTTCGTTTCCCCCTCTCCCTCCACACACACATTCCTCATCCGTGATCTATCTCCTAACAGCAGGGCTGCGTTGCGCAGGCGCAGAGTAGATGAACAACATCGGTATGGAGTACTATCGATGAGCAGGTTTGTTTCAAAGAGCCAGTTCTTTTCAACCAGCTCTGTTCAGAACAGTTGAGCTGAGTTGCTCTTTCCGAACGGCTCAGTTTGAACTGCTCCGTAAAGAGCTAGTTCATTTGAACTATTCCCGTTCACTTGTTCTCTGCTCATTCCCGCTCTGTATCGGAACGGGAGCTTCTACAGAACTGGTTCCGTGTTTCTCGGATATGCTGTTGATTTCATTATTAGGACTGTGTTGAAATGCTCGCGGGGAGGGGGGGGGGGGAGATCTTTTCAATTAATTTCAGCAGGTATAATGCTTATATGTTGTTGTTTTTTATTGTTTTAATAATAATAAGGTAATTATTTCATTTCTCGTTTATATTCAAACTATCAATGCATTGAATGAAACTGCGTTTTTCTTATATTGTAATGTGTTACAAGTGTGTTTTTAAATTAAGTAAACTTAATTTTTGGTAAATTTGGAAAAAGGAAACATAATTTATGATAACAAAATGTTGTGGAATATTTAACTTTGGAATTTTTAATTTTTTTTTTTTAATTTTTAATGTATTAGGTCTATGTTACATTGGTCCGGTAAATCCCAACCGGCAAAACAACAAAATATTTTTTTTTTACTCTGGTTTTAAATTGAAATTATTATAATTTTTTTTCACTAGATTTGTATGTAACAAATAAAAGCTAGTTTTGAAAGAATTAAAAAAATAAATTTGCGGAGTTTATAATAAATTTGTCAAGAACATGTTCTTTCACAGAATTCTCGGCATGTGAGGACTTGCAAACAGTTTGACTTTCTTTACTTACGAAATATATACACAATGCAAAATAGGAATACATAATTGAAAATGTTGAATTCTGCAATTTCGGTATTTTCTATTATGCATTCTGCATATTCGGTTTTTTATAATGTGTATTTTATAAATTCAGTATTTTATTTTGTCTAGACCAACCCTCCTGGATCATAAGCCTCTTCTTGGTCTTCTAATTTGTATTAATTAAGAAAGAAACGAAATCAATTCCAAAGGTTGCTTGTCATACTCTTAAGGTGCTAGGTTCGAATCCTTATAGCAGGCTGAGTTGTTCGTTGTGTTTCGAAATCCACTGTAATGAAGGTTGTATTTTTTATATAATGTGTAATAAAACTAGTATAATGTGTAATAGTCCCATTATATTGTAAATCTATTGTGAAATATTATTTTGGTAAAAGGACCTGGGCTATCTCTAACATTTTTGTTTCAAGTTAATTTTTTCTACACTACATTATCACTGTGGGAATCTTTCACAAATTACTCATACTCTATCGCCCCATCGGGCCAATGCAATTTCTACTATCCAGAAACGAGTAGGCACGACAGTGATTGTAACAAATTATCTCTCACTAGTTGTGAAGGTGTTACATTTGTTTTTTTTAATTTTCTCCAGTATAATAAGTGTTATATAGCAAGATAGTTATAATATTATAAGAATTTTGTTTTCAGAAACGAGTATGTTCAAAAATAATTTAAATTTTTGAGTTACTTATATAAAATTATAACTTTCTAGAAATTAAAAAAAAAAAAAAAAACTAAAACGTTGTTCAGATGGCGCCGATTAAATGCGTGTTTTTCTTAGCATAGTTTACCATTGAAATGAAAACTAGGGGTGTGGAACATCGCACAACTTTCAATTACATACTGACGTGAACTTGTGTCATTTACCGTTTTTATATATTATCCTTTATTATAAGTGAATCTGAGGGGAGAAGAAAAAAACAATCGTTGATGAGGTATGCTCAAGGAAAGAGAACTTTTGTAGAAGGCATTCATTTTTCAACTTTTTACGCCATTAAAGCATTTTTATAAGAATTTCGAAGGTGGGTATATCTAGAACACCTTAAGAAGCATTTCCACAGTGATTTTGATGAAAATCGTTGGAGCCGTTTTTTAGCAATAATTGAAAAACATGATTTTTTCAATGGCAGTTACCTTGTGCGCATGCGCAATTTTGACGAAAACCTAAATGGTATCCATGGCCACCACATACCCGCATACTAAATTTGAACATCGTAGGTCAACTTTTTCGGGAGTTATGCTGACCACAGACGTATATTTTTTCTAGATCACTTTTTTGAAAGCCGAATGTTTCAAAACGTGGTGAAATGCAAATACAAAATCGATTTTTTTTTTTTGACCGAATGCTATACTTTCATTACCCTATGTATACATATGGGTAATTCAAGCGTTTTTTTAGTCCCAAAATTTTTAGGTTTGCCATTAAAACACAAAAATCAATTTATATTTTGTTTAAAATATTAAATTTATTTAAAACTAGCTGAATACCCGTGCTTCACTACGAAATTTTATCATGTGCAATATTTCAGCTACCTGTGAGGCCTCGCGTTGCGGAAAACTGTCATTCGTGTATAGGAACCAGTTTTTGGCGCTTCACTAGTAGAAAGGTTCATCACTACGCAAAATCGAGCTCGCTTCGTTTGCTGAAAAGTTCATTGACACATAAACACAGGCTTACTTTACTCGTTGAAAGGTTCATTGCTATGCAAGCATAGGTTCGCTTCGCTGGCTGAAAGTTTCATTGCTGCGTAAGCATAAGCTCACTTCACTCACTAAAATCTAATTGCTACGTAAAGCCTTAATATTGGAAGCCTCTCCCTTGTCGAGGAAAAAAATTTCCCCTTTAGTACAATAATACAACACCCCTTTAAGATTATTTTAACATGAGTTTGTGGAAAGCAAAATTAGAGACCAAAACTACTTATGTTGAAACTTTCAGAACTCTAGGCCTATTCGAAGTCGCTCTTTAGGAAAAAATTAATTAAAAAACAAATTAAAATTTTAACCTTCCTTTTGTCAGTCCAATTAGAAAGCCGTTGTGGCTTTCTAATTGGACTGACAAAAGGACTTTGCTACTTGTGTTGAAAATTTCAGAAATGTAGCCCTATTTGAAAGCGTTTTGTAAAATATATATTAATTAACTAATGAATTAAAAAGAAACTGAATAAAAATTTAAAATTCTGTTTTTCTAAAGTCCAATTGGAAGGTCAAAACTACTTATGTTGAAAAATTTAGAGCTGTAGTCCTATTAGAAATCGTTTTGTAAAATATTAATTAATTAATTAAAAAGAAACTAAATAAAAATTTAAAATTCTGTTTTTCAAAAGTTCAATTAGAAAGCCAAAACTAATTATGTTGAAAATTTCAGAGCTGTAGCCCCATTAGTAATCGTTTTGTAAAATGTTTATTTATTAACTAAAAAGAATTAATCAAAAAAGAACAAAATAAAAATTTAAAATTCTGTTTTTTAGAAATCCAATTAAAACGCCAAAGCTACTTATGTTGAAAATTTCAGAGCTGTAGCCCTATTAGATATCGTTTTGTAACATATATATTAATTAAAACAATTAATTAAAAAATAATTAATTAAAATTTTAACTTTCTGTTTTGTGATGTATACAATTAGAAGGAAAAAACTACTTATGCTGAAAATTTCAGAGCTCTACTCCAATTTTAAGTAGGTTTCTATTATAGATCCACAGACAAATAGACAGACAGACACACAGCTTATTTTACTATTATAGATGTTTTTGAATGTCTAAGGATACAGACAAAATAGCTATTATCTTGATTACTAAATACATGCGGCATTGATAAAGAGGATTGTATGATTTATTGATATGATTTCATATCCCCTCCCGAAATTTTTTTCTTCTGGCTACGCCCTTGGGGTAAATGAAAGTAAAAAAAAAATCATTTCTAGGGTGTCGGGAAAAAAATTATACAATATTCACCATCGTTTGTGATTTTGTATACCTCCATTAATTTCTAATTTAAAGTTTTAATTTATTTATTTATCCCTTTTAATAAATTATAGACTAAATAAAATGCAATAATATTTGTTTTTGTCCATTGAGGTTTTGAACATTCTTTGAGTCCCAGTGTTTTGGAAACTTTATATATTAAAAACTCCATTCACTTAAAATTACTGCATTATAAATGCAAATATTCAGCCTAAAATTATATGTAGAGCTTATAATTTAAGGAGTGTGACTGTCACAATCATATTTTCGAAAATATCAAAAAGTCTTCTAATTTGTATATATTATTCTGACGCAGTCATAGGAAAATCAAACAAAAACTTAGTAACTTTCCCTCTCATTCTTTAAAACGCAACGTCATCAGAGCAGCGGAGTGCGGGAAGATTCGTCCTTGACCCTTGTGATCTACCCCAAAGACCGACCGGCACTTCTTCGCAATGATTTCGGTAAATGGAAAAAAAGAACTGGTTCTTCAAAAGAACGGGTTAATGAGTAGTTCATTTTAAAAGAACAGGAGCAGAGAACACCTGTTCAGCAAAAAGAACGTAAATATCACATCTCTAGAAGAGAGTCGGATTTCTGACACGTGCATCTATAAATATTCCTATTTCTCCATCATTCCAGTAGCTGTTCTTTATAACCACCTGCCATAAATATCTCACTTCTTCCGTCCGTCTATTTGCGGTTTTTTGTAGCCACCTGCACCACTAAATATGGTGAGTAATATCCAATGAAAGATATTTGCCATTGCGAGGATCCCTGCTTCTAAAACAATCTGGGTGTGGATCAGGGGGAAGGGAGTTGCTACAGGGTGGCAAAACATTCATTTGTGTTGACAGAGATGCAGCTGGAAAATGTTTTTCGAAAGAAAAGATGAACGACTTTGTACAGAATTGTACTTTGAACTGCATTTACTATACGCAAAAGACATCTTGGGTGGATAAAGGGAACCAACATCCTATCGTTCTTACATAAATGAAAATAAAGAAAACTATCAAAATTAAGAAGAAAAAAAAAACTTTGTTTGTGATACATACGGAAACATTTTATAAACGGGTTAGTTTTATCAATTAAAATTCTTAAAAAAAAAAAAAAAAAAAAAAAAAAAAAACACATGCTGAAATTAGTAAAGAAGTTCCCAAAAACTACGGTCACAAAATGAAGTACATGTATCAAGGAGAGAATGGGTGTTTATCTAAAATAAGAGAGTACTATTAGTGTGCATGTGTCTAAAATGCATGTTTGCCTCTCCCTCTATCCACTCCTCCCCAAAACAACTCCAGAAGTTGATCTTTCATAGTAGATATTCCTCCAACATGAGTGTCTGACTTCAGAGAGAAACCAGTGATGCGCTTGATAATTAAATAAAGTAACTGGGGAAATGTAATGCAATTGCTAGAGTTTTCACCAGAAGTTAATCGTTTTTCTTTACGCACAACAATATTCCAAAGGAAAATCCAAGTCGATCAACTCAAAGCGCAGCAATTTTGGGTAAGATTTA
This sequence comes from Linyphia triangularis, assembly GCA_963978545.1. Classification (NCBI taxonomy): domain Eukaryota; kingdom Metazoa; phylum Arthropoda; class Arachnida; order Araneae; family Linyphiidae; genus Linyphia; species Linyphia triangularis. Next base: position 34,190,039 of record OZ021727.1, on the reverse strand, counting down.
AATTGGTGGGAATACCAACAGAAATCAGTTACTAGTGTATGCAAATTGCGATGCACATATGGATGCCAAGATTTTTAAATTCTGAAATGAATCTATATACAATTAGCTAAATACCCGTGCTTTATATGTTACCATGTGCATTTTAGCAATCAACAGCCATTCATACATTCCACATTTCAGACGATTACGCACATTTCAACCTCTAAAAATTAGTTTATCAAAATAGAAATACCTTTATTTACGCTTGTATTTGTTGACATTTGTTCAAATTTTCATAATTGTGACTGTATTGGAAAGTGGAGCATTGAGATATTCCTCGTATGGAACGTTTCAATCATTTTTCGGCCCTTTAAAATTAATTAATCGTTATCGGTCGATCATACTTTTTCTATGTTTACTTTTTCTGATATTTGTACCAAATTTCAGTATTGCGACTACGTTGGAAGTGGAAAATTCCTTGTTTGGAAAATTTTGACTTCTTAAAAATAGTTAAATGTGATCAGAATAGCTTGTTTATCTGTGCTTAATGCTTACCCTTGGTTCCCATTTTCAAAAATTTGACTTTGTTTGAAGTAGGACATTTGAATATTCCTCATTCATTCGGAACGTTTAAACCACTTCCGACACTTTAAAATTAGTTAATTGAGCCTTATTGATACTTGCATCAAATTGCAAATGACTCGGGTCATACATTGAGTCACATTTGTATATTTCTCGTTTGCAGAGTTTCGCCCCTTTAAAATAGATTAATTCACATCGAAATAGTTTACTTTTTCGATGCTTGCTCTTGTTGACGTTTGTACCAAACATCAACTGTGACTATACTTGAATTGGGACATTTGAATAGCCTTCGTTTGCCACATTTTCGACACCTTAGAAATGGTTAATTGACATAGAAATAGTTTATGTTTTCGATACCATGCAATTATACCAAATATCAGTGACTTCATTGGGAGTATTACATATGAATATTCCTCGTTTGGAACGTTTGGCCCCTTTTAGAGCCTTTAAAATTTTTAATCGAAATCGGAATAGTTTCCTTTTTCTATATTTGGCCTTGCTGACATTTGTATCAAATTTCAGAGTGGTGACTTATGAGAAGAGGGTCATTTGAAAATCCCTCGTTTCGAAAGTTTGATCTCTTTTCGGCCCTCTAAAGCTGGTTAATCGAGATTGGAATAGCTTACTTTTTCTGTGCTTAGCCTAGTTGATATTTGTACCAAATTCCAGAGTTGTGATTATATGAAAAGCGGGAAAATTAACCCTTTGCAATCCAGGCCTTTTTCACGCGGAGGAATCAGCAACTCGAGACATTTTAGGTTCGGCTGGTGTTTATGGATTTTCTTCATAGAAACTAAACACAGTCATTGGATTTGCATCGAATTTCCGCATCACACCTAATGGTCCTCTCGTGGTTTGGCATCCAATCGTGTGGCGCTTGAGAGGCGCCACTGGAGTGCAAAGGGTTAATGATGAGTGAAGGCTTTGCCTTATACTCGTATATAGATAGATAGGCAAGACGTTTTTTAGTGATGGGCACTCCTCCTACTCAATAAATTTTTACGGTTGGTTGTTTTCAGATTATATGGCACCGTCAGCAACACGAGGGCTATAATGCGCCGAAACATTCGTCATTAGACAAGCCAACATACATTTACAAACACCCATGCCTAACACGGGACTCGAACGCGCAACCTCGCGGTCTAGAAGCTAGCACGCTAACCACTACACCGTTTGGTCGGCAATAAATTTTTACGATTAACGTGTCATTTGAAGGATATTGAACTGTAGATTTGCCAAAATGCTCCAAAACTACAAAAAACTACTTATTAATTAGTTTAATTATAATATTTTTTATCATTTGGCTTGAGGGGTAAGTGGGAGATTGTGCTTTTACCTAGGTCCTTTGTCACTAGGGCCGATATAACACGACTTGATAATTTATTTAACCTAGTCTACTTCATACTTTTATGGTTGCGTGTCATAAACTCTTAGGAAGATAAAAGACACACTTTTAAAAATAACTTGCAATTTAATTTAACAAATGAGTATTACAACTACTTTAAAAACAAATAGAAAGATGCCAGCATTCAGACTATAACGGGGGCTTGCCACTATTTGAATGAGACTAGCGTGTATAAAAGTGTTGGCTAACGAAGCCAAAGTTCCTGGGACTTCCATCTCCTTCTATTCCTCCTCATAAAGAAGATTTGCATCTTTCGTTCTTTGCTATTTAATGCATGTCAGTAACAACATCCTGAAAATTCAAATTAAAGTACTCCTGGGAGACAAAAAGTTAAACAGCAAAAAAAAGTTCTCCTTCAAAAAAAAAAAAAAAAAAAAAAAAAAGAGTTCTAAAAGTTGTTAGAGCGCCACAGGCTATTGAACATGCCTCTACTAGGGCAACGATTTTCAATAATCTGAGGGGCAACGGTGAGTTGTTTACATTTGTGGTATTTTTGTAAACCACATTTTTTTAGATAATAACTCACAAATTTATTTAAATCGAATGGTTTCAAGTTTTGCTTTTAAAATTAATTGTTGTTCTTATTCGAAAGCAGAGTTTATGCTCTTGCCAATATCATTTTTTCTGTAACATCCTTCATCCTCATATTATTCGGATACTTTATTTGGATTTTAAAGGTTTGTAAACCAAAACACGACTTTTACCTTTGTAAATGTTCTTTAAAATAAGCAATGCAATTTAGTAATTTTGTTTGGAGATGAAATAGTAGACTATGTTTAAACTTACTATTAAAATCTTCATTGATTGAGAATTGAAAAGATAGCTATTGATATCATGATAATTGTATATTTTCAGACAACCATACAGAGTAAATGCCGACCAAACGGTGTAGTGGTTAGCGTGCTAGCCTCCAGACCGAGAGGTTGCGGGTTCGAGTCCCGTGTTAGGCATGGGTGTTTGTAAATGTATGTTGGCTTGTCTAATGACGAATGTTTCGGCGCATTATAGCCCTTGTGTTGCTGACGGCGCCAGATAATCTGAAAACAACCAACCAACCATACAGAGTAAATTTGCAGCCAATTAATCTGTGTTAAATGGAAAGTTTGCTTTATATCTTTTCTAGTACTATTCCGTTAGCAGAGTGCCGGATAAAAACCGCAATTTGTAGCCCTAACTTATCCAAACTAACATCATTCAAATCATTTATAATCCCGATAACAAACTGCTACCATTTAGGCTTGGCGGTATAAGAGTGCCTTTGCTGGCAGATTTCTAAACTGCGTAGACGCGATGGTGATTGGGACAGATAGTGGCGTTTCAATTGAGGTTGTTCTTTGTGGAAATTTTTCATCGAGTATTCTCCCATTTGATTCGCAAATGCAGGACACTTTCTTCGTTAAAGGAAGATCCCATTGACATTCGGACTCCTCTTAGATTGGTTGTTTTTAGATTATTAGGCACCGTCAGCAACACGAGGGCCATAATGCGCCTAAACATTCGTCATTTGACAAGCCAACATACATTTACAAATACCCATGCCTAACACGGGATTCGAACCCGCAACCTCGCGGTCTTAAAGCTAGTACGTTAATCACTATACCGTTTGGTCGGCAGACTTCCCTTAGAAGTTGCCGACAAAACGGTATAGTGTTTAGCGTGCTAGCTTCTAGACCGCGAGGTTGCGGGTTCGAGTCCCGTGTTAGGCATGGGTGTTTGTAAATGTATGTTGGCTTGTCAAATGACGAATGTTCCGGTGCATTATAGCTCTCGTGTTGCTGACGGCGCCAGATAATCTGAAAACAACCAACCAAACCATCCAACCAAAGCAGTTAAGTTGTTAGATGGTTAGAGTGCACAAAGTTCGACTTACCGTTATCTAGAATTTTGGTTGCTTGTATCCAATCTTTTCTTGCTTAAGAACTAACTACACGGGTGTTATATTTCCCCGGATCGTGGTATTAAAAACTGGGCTGCCGAGAGTAGTCTTCTTATCGAGGATGTTTTTTTTTTTGTTTTTTTTTTAATTTTTTATATATATATATATATATATATATATATATATATATATATATATATATATATATATATATATATATATATTTTATTTTTTTAAATTTAGTAAATTTCGGCTGTGCATCTGATGTTTGAGCGGTTCGGGCTCTGGTCTCGGAGGTATTCGAATCCCTAGTAGGCTTGAAATGCCGTTTTCTGGTTTGGAACCTTCCAATAATCGGTTGCAAATATGCCAGTGAATTGAGTTCGATTGGTCGGTTGGTTTGTAAGCTCAACGATCTTATATTTTTCACAATAACAGCTGATCAGCCCCGGACCTACAGCTTAACGTGGATTCCGAAGTGCAACGAACATCCATGCCTAAACCAGGATTCGAACACGGCATTTTGGCATGTGAGGCCAGAGCGCTAATCATACACTCGAATCAGGCGGGCAGAATCGAGTTCGAAATTCGCAAATGCAGCTTGTTTCTCAAAAGACACCATTATATAATGCATCTATTTCTGCTCTATTTTTTAACCAAAAGTGGAAGTGTTACGTGATGCAAATGATTACCCTCTCCCCCCCCCCCCCCTTCTCCCTTCTCCTTGTCACATTTTCGATGATGGAGTTCTTTTAACCTATCTTAAAAGACTAAATTACCAAACGTTGTTATAGCAAAACAACGTGTTTATTGACATTTCCTTCACTTGGTTGGTTTTACAAAACATTGGGTTGTGTCTAAAAATGTCTATGTCAAAAGGTTTATACATTCGTCTCAACGCCCATCCAGCAATCCAGGAAAAGGGAAGTGCTCTTAACTCGTTTAAGGATAGGCCACGCAAGCTTTACCCATGTGCATCTTCTGCTGGCAGAAGATGCCCCCACATGCAATTCCTGTGGACTTATTTTTTCTGTTCATATTTTAACCGAATGTCCGCCTTTTAATACAATCAGATTTAATTATTTTAATATGGACCATCCTCCATTATCATCTCTTTTATGTTCACCCCCTCTTACAAATTTTTTTAACTTCTTACTTGAAAGCTGTTTTTATCATTTGATTTGAGTACGTTGTTTTGTCATCTTTATCTTTTATGAACCGTCATGTTCTTTTAATTAATTTTAACATTGGTTGACAGCAATCATATTGTTCAGCGCAGTATGGCCCACGTGAAGCCTTTGCGCCAGAAATCTAACCTACCAACCAACCATTCGCCGCAACGAACTACGGTTTTGCTGCTAGCAACAGAAAAAAATCTCTGCTTCTTCTATAAAAGGCTCCTCAAGTAGCAAGCCATCTGGGAAATATCTTTGACAATGATTGACCCCCTTTTCCCCTCTCCACGTCTGCCTGCGACGTAATTTATGTACAGCCCCCAACACGAAAATGGGAAAAGTTGTAAAAAAGCAACATGTCAATTACCATTTTTTTTCCTTAAGTTTTTGAGAGAAGTTCAAAAATGCATTCCCGAGTAGTTTGATGTGCATAGTAGTATAATGTAATGTACGACGTATAATGGAAAATATATTTTAAAAAAATGTCGGGGAGAGTGATTTGAGCCCTATAAATGTGCTTCCCTTGGATAAAGCCCTGCCTAGATTAACAGTTACTTGGTAAGTCATAAAATGTTTAATCGATTAGGCATTAATGTTCGTTGTTGGTTCGGAATCCACGTTAAGATGTCGATACCGGCCTAATTAGCCGTCATTGTGCATACAAGTAGTTCGTTGAGCGTATAAACCAACCATAAAATGTTTAAAAGATGCATGATTTCAAGTGTGTCCATCATTAAAACTCAATTATCGAAATTAAAAAAAAAAAAAAAAAAAACTGAGATCCACCGAAATCGACTGTGAGTTTTAGAAATGACGCGTTTCGTACTTAGCAACTAAACTTCATCGTGCAACTTTTTAATCACATTTTGGACAGCAAGCTTTGCCCACAAAAAAAAAGATAATTCCGCCTGAACATAATAAATGGATTGGCATCATAGTCAATAAGAAAAAAAAGAAGCTGTTGGTTGAATTGGATTTTTCTTGATGCAAAAGCGACATGAGGGCAATACATCGTGAATGCGTATTTTCTTGTAACATGGCTTCCAATTTCAAAGAGAGAATAAATTTCGGGAGGTCTTTCGAAAAGAAACTATACCGCATTTGTGTCCCGAATGGGAGAAAACCTCCATCCATCAGTTCAACAATTGACTTGTGAGTATCCGTTAAAATCACCTTCGTGCAGAATGCTTTTTGATAATAAAGATATCAGATCACCAACAATATAACACATTTTTATTACTCTTCGTATGAAATAAGATTTTCCAACTACAGCTAAAAGAAGTTGTTAAACATTTGTTGAAGAATATTTCTTATTTAACGATCTAGTTTCACATTTCTCAGATATCTTTATCAGTTTGATTCACCCACCTGATGGCTGTGTGGTTGGCGCTATGGCCTCACAAGAGAAGATACTGAGTTCGAACCCGGGATGTTAGTTGTAGTTCGGAATCCATGCTAAATCATAGGCTCCTGACTAATTAGCCATTATTGTGCACAAAAATAAATCATTGATCATACATACTAATCAAACAACCAACTCAATTTAATTATAAAATTATTTTTAGAAAATTGAAGGTCCCACCTGAAGGCTGTGTGGTTAGCGCTCTGGCCTCGCATACCAAAGATATCGAGTTCGAATCCCGGGTTTGGCATGGATAATCGTTGTGGCTCAGAATCCACGTTAAGCTGTAGGTCCCGGCCTGATTAGCCGTCTTTGTGTATAAAAATATGTCGTTGAGAGTGGAAACCAACCAACAAAGAAAAATTTAATTTATAGTGCAAAGAATATGGTTAATCGAAAAGTTTTAATTAAGTGCATTTACACTTATTGCAGTATTAACTTACATGAAACGTTGTTTGTAAAACATTTGCAGATGTTTCGTTGGATTGTGGAAATAAAGCACCAATTAATCATGTACCAACACTTACAAGCATTATAAAAGTTAAACAGTAGGTAACATGTACTGCTAAGAGTGCGATAAAGTTGTGAAATGTGAACGTAGTATTTTATTTTCTTTGAGAATCAAAAGTTAGGCATTAAGCGAATAAAGAAAACTGATATACAATCAAATAATTAGTATAATTTAAGTAAAAGTATCTTTCCACTTAAGTGACAGGCCGACCAAACGGTATAGTGGTTAGCGTGCTAGCTTCTAGACCGTAAGGTTGTGGGTTCGAGTCCCGTATTAGGCATGGGTATTTGTAAATGTATGTTGGCTTGTCTAATGACGAATGTTTCGGCGCATTATAGCCCTCGTGTTGCTGACGGTGCCAGATAATCTGAAAACAACCAACCAACTTAAGTGACAGTAGATCTTATACATGAAGAACACAATATTCTGAAATGTTTGACTTCACCTCGACCACGCTTGTACGTAAATCTTGCTAAAATATTAATTTATGCTTTAAGTGCCAATTTTGAGTTATTAAAAAAAAAAAAAAAAAAAAAAAAACCCTTTCAAATAATATAACGTATTAACTGTATTAAAAAATATTTTAGGTTTGATTGGTTGTTTGCTTTGTACGCTCAATAACCTATTTTTATGCACAATGACGGCTAATCAGGCCTTACAGCTTAACATTGATTCCGAACCGCAACGAACTTTTATCGGATTTAAGTGGTATCCTATCGTCCCGATATTCCCGATTAAGTAATGGAAAAATCGGAAGGAAGGATAAATGTACATTAAAAAATGTCGAATACTTTACTATATTTATTTTGACGAATTGTAGAACACTTTCGGAAATGGCAAGATACTTTTTAAAGAAATAAACCTATATTAGAACCCTAATTAAATATTAGAACTGCATTTTGACAATCTAAGTTAATTGTTTGTCAATTAAGTTATTTTAATGTGAATTAATAAATAGGTATTATTAACTTTTACATTTAGAATATTTTGCATGCAAAATTTAATTATTCCAAAAATCGGCTGTCAATTGCGCTAAAACTTATCAGCAAGAAATGCTAATAAAAGTGATGAATGAAGAGATTTTAACGCCAAAGTGGCAAACGGAGCACTAAGTTTATGTAAAATAATCGTCTGGTGCAGAGTTATTCAATTCAAAGAAAATGTCGGCTGTGGGGCAACAAAACTGAAAGAAAAGTCTTCTTTGGTTTTCTAAAAAAAAATTTACATTAGTTTACTCGTTGAGTCATCTTAATCATCGCCAACATTTGGCGTCGTTTAATTAGAGTTGGATATTGTCAGGAAGTTCTTTAATGTCTGAGTGGGCGTGGAAATACCTGTAATTGGTTGAGGGATTAAAAGCGGGATAATATTTTAAGGTTGCAATAACGATTCCGTTTGTTCTGCGCAATTAGCAAATTGCTTTTGTTCTATTTCTCCTGGATACCGTGTAGAGTAGATCTTGTGTCGCACGCTCCTCTGTTCTAGAATATACCATTTAGGTAAGCCTATTTTTTTTTCAATCCATTTTTGTAGTTTAATTGATTTTTTTCATCTTTAACTGCTAATCTTTATTAATTGTAGAATTAAATGTGAAAAAGATCGATTTATGGCGCCTCACAACGAAGAATTGATAAATTCTAATTGGGTTACACAATGGACGACTTTCTAACTCTTTGTCTTTCTTAATCATTGCATTCTAAGGTGGAAATTATTCAGCTACAAATAAGTTTGTTAGAAGCCATCTCAGTTGAAAAAATTACGTCATATTTTATGTGTGTGTGACGATTAATATCTTTAAATTTAAGTTTTCTGTTAATAATCCGAGTTTTGTTACTTGAATTTAGAATTCAATCGAATTCCTTATGATAGAAGAGCAGGACATCGAAACTTCTATTTTAAATAAAAGTTTTCAGCTAATTTACCGTTCCGTAAAATTGCTAACAGGCATTTATGTTTTAGGAATCTAAACATTGCGAAATTGAATACTTGAATTTTTTAAAAGTAATTTCACTCTTTCAGAGTGACCACAGAAACCTGAAAAAACATGGAATTCAGGGTAATGTCGGAGCTTTTGATTTTGGATGAAATCAGGGAAATGTCAGGGAACTTTTTAGAATTCCACGTAAATCATTGAAATTTTCTATCATTATTTTGAAGATATATTGCCCCAACCATTCGTAGTTGGGCACCATTTGCTCGGAGCATGATAGTGATAATCGTTAGAAGTTTAATATTACCGAATAATATCAACTTTTCAGTACCGTTCAAAATATTAAAAAAAAAAAAAAAAAAGATAAGCTTTTTTTCTCTTAAGCTTACTTGTTCTATTTATCAAGGACATCTGGATAACCTGGAGAAATTGAGGAAACTTGAAAATAAGTTGACCGTAAAATCGGGGATTTTTTTTAGTAAATGGGGAATTATCAGGAACTTTTTTTTCCTGAATTTTGTGGTCGCCCTTTGAGTGTTTTATGTACATATCTTCAATAGATGTTTCTGTAAGTCATATTTGATGGTTTTTATAAATCCCCTTCCTACTCTTTAAGATTCTATGATGTGTCTGCTGAGCACTCGGCATCATCCAAGCGTTGACGGAACTGAAGATCCTGGCTTCAAATCCCCTGTGAATGGTAAGTTTTTGAAACTGACGATTGGGAGCTGACTCTGGAGTTGGGTAAGTGGAACTTCTTTCTACCTGAATAGAAGTCAATAAGAGGGAATAATTTATTGAAAAATTATGAAGAAAAAAAAGTTAAGGTTCAGGAAATACTGAATTTTTTTAAAAGCTGTGAAAAAAGTGATTTGATAAAAGTTCGTCAGTGTTGTAGATTATTTTACTGTTCCTAATTATTAGTAAACCGTAGAATCTAGTTGATTGGTTTACTCTGCGTCCTATTTTAAGTCACACTTAACTTTGATTCCGAATTCTCTTCTTGACTTCAATTCTTCTCCTGTTCTCTGGATATATTTATGTACTATTTTAAGTAATTGTAAAATGCATAGAAAATGGAGGAAGGGCTGATTTATAGCTCAGAAACGGGTAGATGTGTTGGCAATTGTGGCGACATTGGGTTACGAAAGCACAATAAGTGACTTTCTTGTTGGGAGCTTTTTGGAAGCCAATCTCGAACGTGACAATGTGGTTTTAAATTAATGAGTAGATGTGCAATAACCTTTCTTAATTATTTATTAAAAGAATCGGCTAACTAGATAGAAAAGGATATTGTTAATTTTCTGAAATTATCAGAAAGATTTGTTGGGAAATGTTTGAAAATTTTCAAAAATGGAAGTTTAATTTTTCATTCTAAAGTTTAAAATGTTTAAAAATTATTCTACTCTATCGTTTGATTCATAATCAAACATGTTACAGTTCAGTAGAAATACCGATTTCAGCTTTTTGAACCGGAATTTCAGTACTTTCAGTGTGGGTAAAATAAATAAATTAGAAAACAGAGTTTAATTAGATTAATTTATTTGTTTAAATGCTAAGTTGCTCTGAAATTTAATATTTAATATGCTAAGTTTCTCTGAAATTTAGTATTTAATATGTTAATGGTTTTTGTAGCTTAAGCAAGAAATTTAGATTTTTTTTTGTGCATGGGAACTGTACCATATCTTCTTAATTCAATATACTATAATTTTTTGTAAATTTTCTGTTATATTTTATTATTTGAATTATTACTTTGTGATGTTCAGTGTGATTTTAGTTTTGTCTTACGTTTTATTACGTATCAGTTGCACTTAAAGTTAAATATATTAGTTAATTTTTTTTTTTTTTTTGACTTGTGCAATCATTAAGACATTCCAACTTATTCATCAATTTAAAACTATAGCGATTAGCTGTTAAATTGTGGTACCTTGAAAAGTTAAAATTTATTCCTTATTGAAATTGTTTTTAAAAATATTCTTCCTATTTGTCCCATAAATAATCTTTGTGCAGTTTGTCTCAAAACTATCGACACAGGTAAAAATTAAAATTGTAAAAGCAACATAGCAAATGAAAAATTAAAAGACAATCTGTATTATAGCGTTTCATATTTATAAAAGCTCTACTAAAAAGTTAGCTAAAAATTAATTTACTTATATTGAAAAACAAAAAAAAAGTGTCTCATAATTATAGACTTAAATAGTTTGACATTTTATATGTATACGGCAATTAGTAAAAACTAATTAATATTTAATGCTACATCTCTTTTTTTTTTAAAGCTACTTTAAAAACAGGATATTATATAGAATATATAAATTTTGTATGATTAATGGTGGTATTGTAGACCATGTCTTTCTAATGGTTGTTCTCCAGTCATTTTTAGAGAAATGCTGTGTTCCATTTAACATGCCCTGCATATTTTCGGTTAAGTCAAGACTACTACTTCTTCCCGGTTGAAATAATTTATTTTTTTATTGTTGTAACCAAGCTTTTGTCGAGTTTGAAGTTTATTGTCTGATGCTCTATTTTTCTGGAAAATAGTATCCAATCGTTCCAGAAAAGTACTAAATTGTCTGAGTATTTCTTGATATTCCTCATATTTTATTCCTCCACTCGAAATTTCGGAAATGTTTGACTGTTAAATCCAAAATTTCCACAGAATGTCACTCTTAACTCCTTAATTCCTTTCTTAAATTGTGTCAATAACTTGTGTATCCGTTGGGCCCTTCTAAGTACATTTTTTCATCACTGAAAATAACTTGGAACCCATTTTTATTTTAGGACATAAAAGCTTTTGATCCATTTTAAACGTTCTGTTTTATGTCTTTCCTTCAAAATTGGTTTTCATGCTGCTTTCTTAAAGACAACATTTCCGGAAGTTTTAATTATTCAGTAACTTTCATAAACATTATATTTTGAAACTGCAACAGTTGAGGCAATTTTCGTCAAAGACATATTGTACGTATTGTTATCTTCTCTTCTGCGAGTTTTCTTGGTCTTCCAGTGTGTTCCCTGTTCCTTCCACTGAGTTACTCAGTTTTGGATGATAAATCTCCATAAATACTGTGTACGCAATCTTTACAATTTATGTAGCTAACTTTTCATCTACTATTAATCTTAATTTTTTTTTTTTACCATTTTCTCTTTGGAAATGTCTTTAAATCTTTACCTCTTGCCATTGAGACCATGAATTTAAAAAAGACTAAGAGATATGAATTCTCAAAAGGAAATAAAATAAAAATAATATAAAGATAAGCAATATTATGTCACAATGTTGTTGCTAGATTTGACATAAAAATAGTTATTCAGATTTGCATACGATAGTAAATAAAAAATATTTTGAAAGATTTAGAATAAAAAATTTCATCTACTATTAATCTTAATTTTTTTTTTTTACTATTTTCTCTTTGGAAATGTCTTTAAATCTTTACCTCTTGCCATTGAGACCATGAATTTAAAAAAGACTAAGAGATATGAATTCTCAAAAGGAAATAAAATAAAAATAATATAAAGATAAGCAATATTATGTCACAATGTTGTTGCTAGATTTGACATAAAAATAGTTATTCAGATTTGCATACGATAGTAAATAAAAAATATTTTGAAAGATTTAGAATAAAAATGTCTTGAGTTATGAGACACTATTTTTTTTAATTTTAATACTGTAATTATAATTTTTTTTTTGTGGTAAATTAGATTGGCTGGTTAGAGTTTAACGGCCCAAGGGCAACACATGGACCACACTGCGCTTGTTGTGGTAGAACTTGTATAAATATTAAAAGCTATAATACAGATTGCCATTCATTGTTGAATTCCCCATGTTTTTTTGACAACTGCAATTTTTTTGTTTGTGTCCTTATGCTTTTGAGGTGGACTGAATTAGCTTGTTGAGCTTCCTAATTTATAAAAAACTAATTAAGTGATCTACTTTTTTTATTAGTTTTTCCTAAACTTTAGAAAGTAAGTTGCCTATATCTTGCTTTTCTTACATTAATCTAATACTAAAATAAACTATTCCACCTTGCATTAGCCTGTAAAATAATCCAAATTTCATTAAACCTAATAGATATTCTAGAATTAAAGGCTAATATTATTGAAAAGTTGTAGATATTCAAGTAGTTCTTTAAGTAGAAATCTGCCTAATTATTTTTTATACAGTAATACTCGAGCTATTTTGTTGTTCTTTGTTAGTGTATATATAGACTGTAATTCAAAGGAAGCTGAACATCAATTATGAGAAGTTGCATTTTCCCCCATGACAAAACCTTTTTTTTTTTTTTTTTTTTTTTTTTTTTTTTTTTGTGACAACAGCTAGTCATTTGAGATAGAAGTTTATCAATGGCTTTGTCCTCCATGAAATTTGGAGCCATTTTAATAAATCTTGTCCTCAACAGGGTATTGGTATTCTCATTCCATATGAAACCACATTATACGTTTGGCATTGACTTTAGAAAAGCTGTCCTATTTCAAATTGGTCTGGAGGTGGCAGATAATTTTGATACAGCTTTAAATGTAATTCTGATCTTTAAATGGAATGTATAGAAATATCAGTAGGGGGGGGGGGGGGTTTAAGGACATCTTGATCTGCCAGACTTCGGTCAGCCGGAATGAACTAGCAACAATCCAAATTAAATGGGTCGAAATCTTTCATAATTCTCCAAATTATGAACATGCAATTTATTTTGGAAACCTTTGTTCGCTACTTACAACAAGAATTAGTCTTGTTGAATTTTTTTTTTTTTTTTTTTTTATTTTTTTTTTTTTTATTTTTATTTCCTACAGCAATATATTTGTTCACTAGCAGATGTCAACTTGGCAACAACATTGCATATTCATTTATATCAGCAAATTTGTCATCTGTTTGAGAATTAATATATTGCTTTTTTTTAATTGGAGGGAAATATTTCGTGAAATGAGTTTTCATTACAAAATAATGAATAGAGGTTTCTAAAATAAATCGTTTCTAAAATAAATGATTTCCAGAATGTTTAAAATTTATAAGGCAGGAGAATTTAAGGGACAATAAAAGATGGGAATTTTAGAGAAAAATCACATTTTCTTTCTAATGTTATTTTGTCAAACTTCTAGTTCAATACTTTTTATCACAAAATTTGAATTTGTAATTTATTTTATACGATTATTTTCAATGTTTTCGATAATTTTGGGAAATTTTTACTATGCGACACCTTTCCTTTTCTTTAATTTTTTAAGTGTTTACTTTTTTTTTGTAATTAGAAAAAAATTATTTTTCTTTTATATACGTTGTTAAACAATATTTTAAGTATTCTAAAATTGTTAAAAAATCATTTTTGTTCTATACTTTGAATTTTTTAAATTATTTACCTTTGCATGCATAATCGAACGAATATCTGGTAACCAGAAATACATAAAGATATTTCAGGAAATAGATTTTCTTTTGCTCATAAAGTTAATATTTTATTCGGTTTGGATTGGTCTGCGAATCCTTTCCGCCTGCCTAACTGTAGTCTGCCTGACCCAGATATTCTTTAACTACTGGTACTTCTCTACATTTCTAAGAAATCCTATAATTATGTTTGTTGCTGTACCAAAATCTGAAGTCATTTCTCTGACAAAAAGTATCAAACATTTTATTGCATTGTTTATATTCGACAGCTGTAAGAGTGGAGTTTTCGCACAGTTGGGATACGCGCAAAGCGCCACGCAAATCGAATTGGTATCGGTTCATCGAAATCATCGTGCATTTTCAAAACACTCGGTTTCAGAAACATCGCCGCTGCTCCCACCGCATCGTTTTAGGTCCGATGTTGCTTGGGAGTAACTCTGCGTAAATATGCTCTCCGTAGATTTCGGAGGACAAAAAAAGAGGAAGGAGACATTTCGGGTAGATCTCGGATAAAACCCGAAGCGCGCTTCTGGAATTCGGGTGATTGTGTGGGAACGAAGATTGGGGAATTATCGGTTGCATTTCCCCGATGCCATTAATGGTGGTGTCGTTAGTCTGAAATGTTCGGTTGACGTCCGAGAAAAAAAAAAGGGTACAGATGTAGTATAGGACATTTGGCGATCAGAAAAATCGCTAAAATTTAAACGTGGCAACTAAATAAAATAAAAATATATATAAATAATGATAAAAATAACTTAAAATATAAATAATGAAAAATAAGTTAAAATAAAATAACGAAAAAAAAATTAAGTAAAAATATAGAAAAATTAAGTTTTTATATCACTATAGCTATAATATAAAATATAACTTAATATAAAACCCTTTGTCAGAAGCTGGAAAAAAAATCATTTAAAGAAAATCGTGATTAATTAATGTCCTATACTACATCTGTATCAAAAAAGTGGATGAATGGATGCTTTTGAATGAACTAAAAAAAAGTGGCGTAAGCAGGGATACTTAAGGATGGAGGGTATAGCTCATCCCAATAATTATAAGTTTTAAAAGAAATAAAAATAATCGGGAATATTTTTTCGTGGGCATAACTATAAATAGTTATCCTTTCTGCTTAAAGAGGCTATGATATTATGCCTATTCATTGAAGTGTTTTTGTGCGGGTCCCTGTTTCAAAGACAGTTTGAACGCTTTTGGTGAAAAATCTGCGTTTTTCAGTGTTCAATGAATATTTGCATGCCTAGTCTTAAAGGCATTGCTATATTTGTCAGAGGTTGCAATGGTGCGTCTTCTTTCATCCTACCCTGCTTACGCCACCGGGTGAGTGAACTACAAAGGTGAAATTTCTTTTAAAAAAAAATGGTCTTGTGAGTTGTATTACTTAGAATGATTCAACTTGAACATAAAAAGTTACACTTGGAATCATTTTGTGATGAAATATATTGAAAAAATATATTCTTTTTGATATTTCGGTTACTGGCAAATTTTCTGACCTAATGCTTAAGCGAAAAAGCCTAATATCTGTGTGTTTTTATAGTATTTACATTTGGTTTTTTCATCATGTTGTTGGAAAAGGAACCAGCAGCTTAAAATTAAGCTTTGTTATCCTCATAGACTATGGTTATCCTCTAACACCCTACTCTAGACATTTATTCCTTTCTCCTTTATAAAACAAGATCATAAAGTGTAAATTCTTTTCTAAATTAGCTGACAAACAAGTTAAATTTAAAATTAATATCCTCTACACCAGTTTCAACCGAAAACTATCTCCCTTTTAGCATTCATTAACACACATTTCTCAACATTTGGGGTTGGACAGTTAAATACTACATTTAACAAATTAATTTTTTTTTCATTAATTAATTAAAAAAAGTTCAATTCCGAATGTATGCAAATATAAGTGTGTGTAAAAGTATTTGAATAATAATATTTCTAAAGAATATACATTATGTCCTTATTTTAACAAATCTGTTCACACTTCAAATGTATACATCTTTTAAACACAAAGCTGACTCCCTTTGTAATATTCTTATACGTGTTCTTATGGAATAAATTTAATTTTTATCCCCCTCCTTCCAGAACAGTCCTAGCTGCTACCTGAGCCATCAGCTATAAATTTGAAATTATCTCTGCACAGGCCTAGTGGCATTAACTTACATAAAGAGAGAAAAGAGTAAAGAAATTAATTATATTTTTAATTGATTCTATTTAATTTTTTTTAATTGTATTTATATACATTGATCCTTTTAAAATAACAATCAAATGTTAAATGTAGTTAAAAAAATTAATCAAAAGTAGCTGCTTTTGAAAATGACAAGTGCCTGGACAAATACGAGTCAAATTATATTCTAGTGTATATTATTTCTCCTGTCTTCTATGGTTAAAATGAGAACTGAAGACACTTAGTGAATCCCGATTTAATTGATGGAGTGGCATACTGTACAAACAACGTTTTTTGGAATAGCAGTCTAACATACATCTAATGATACCTCTGTTTAACCTCTTAACCACTGCATTGTACATACAATTTGTTTTAATTCGCTCAATTCCATTTAACATATTTATATATATAACTTAACAAGTACGGCCACACTAAAACAATTTGCATCGATAATTTTGCATTGTTTTGCTTTTAATTACTATCCGGTTCTTATTTAGGTTAGTGTGGCCTTTGAGACACAATAGGTATCAAATTGGATATTTTATTTTTAACATGTGTGTAGTATTTCTTCCAACACATCTTCACAACGTATGCTCCCTTTTTGTTCTTTCCTACACATGCACATTCAGATTATAAATTATTGGTATACACTACAATTTCAATTTTCAGAGGTCGCGTTCGCCCTAATATTATATCCTAAAATTCATAATATTGTTTTCAAATTTTTCAATATTTTTTTTAAAAAATTGAAAACCCTTGAAAATTTTTCCTCGAAAACCTTCGAAAAAACCCAGATAATCCCCCAGAGGAAAAATCTTTTATGAGATTTTAATTATTGATTATTCAGTTTTTTTGCCTGTAATGAAATATGCTTTGAAAAGAAAGTTTGCGTTAGGAGTATATGTCAGCCTCTTAAAAAAAATATCTTTAATTTAAAAAAAAAAAAAAAAAAAATTCCCTTAAAGTTTTGGAATTGCCCCTAAAGTCTTTAGGAATTATCCCTAAAATGTTCCTGAAATTCTTGGAATTATTCCTAAAATTCCTAACTAATGTTTTTTTTTTTTTAACTCTTTTTTTTCTGAAGTTAGCATCTGAAAGGTAAAAGATTATCTTGATTTTTTAAAAAAAAGTATTATATAAACGAATTGAATGTTATACCAAGTGACGTCTATGTAACTAAAATGTTATGGAAAATTAAACCTGTTGCATAATTGAAATAATTGGGATTTTTTTTTTCATAAATTATGTTCCCATGTGTATGCCTCATAACCACTGGTAATTGTATACATCCCTTTTGGCAAATATTATGAATACATTTTTTTTTTAAAGAAACTAAGTTACATTTCGAGAATTACGGTCTACCTGCTGTTGTAACTTAACACCTAATAATAATAATGACAAGCGAATGTGCCCAAATTTTAAAGCACCTTTAATTAAACGACTTTGGTTGGAATTGAATCCGGACTGGGGAAATTCATTATATTTTGAAACCATTATAGATGTTTACGTAACCAACGAGTTACACAGTTTTTTCTTGAAATACAATTTTACTTAGCAACACGATCTGCTTTTCTAAACAACACTTTAGTTATATTTGGAATGTGATAGAAATAATATTACAGAAAATGTGCAATATATAAATATTTTTTGATATAAATATTGATAAATAAATATCCTTTCTCAATCTAAAATTTTTAATTAAGTTATTCATAATTCCATTTAAGCTATTAAATTTTTTATTTATAATAAGTAATAAAGGTATAGATAACTGATTAATTTAGTGATGTTAAATATTGGGAGGAAATCAATGTTAAACAATGGAATTAAATAATGGTACTTACTATAAACTTACACTACTTAAAATGAACATTAAGAAACTGGCTTCAATGTTTTTTTCTTTTAAATAGTGTACAGTTTGAACTATCGCGATAGGGGTTAAGGCCTTCGTTGTTTTTAGAACGTATATTTAAATTGCGTTTAGAATTTGGAATAACTCCCCCCTAGTACAGTTAGGGATGAATTTTGTTGCACAGTCAATGCGAAACGGAATGTGCTCGGAGGATTTTTATAGATTTAGATCTCATGAAAACCACTGTGGTCTTGTTTGTTATTATTGTATGATGTACAATCTCACCACAGAATGACATCGTTAATTATTAGGAATTATTTATGTAGAAATAAATTAAGGGACGTGGACTTAAAATTACTAAGAACATTTTTTAAAAATTCATGCTATCGCGTATTGAAGCCAAGCAAAGGAAGCTGTATATGCATTACTGAAAAACATTTAGTAACATCTTTCTCACCACGAAGGAAACTTATTATTAGTCTGCTTTAAAATTAGGATGTCCGTTAAATTTTTGGGAAAGTTATTACACAAGCATAAATTTTTTTGTAAAATCAAATTACTAAGTGATTTTTTTTTTCTGGCTTTTGAAATTTAAATTTCTTTATTAACTTTCATTCTTGTAAAATATGTATTAATGCTACTATTTAAACTCCGTTTTTTTATGTTTTGATTGTGGCTTTGTATAAATTGAAAAATATCCCATTTGCGTTTTCTTAGTTGCTAAATAAGTGAAAGAAAACACATTTATTAAATTGTTAAGTGAAATTTGCTGTTTGTTAATTGTTTTATTATAAAACCATTATTTAAACTATTAATTACTAGCTCATGTTGTGTAAGCATAAGAATTAAAATTGAGACTGAGTTAATATAATTGCTGGCTTTTTACAAAACGTATTATATCCATTTGTTTAAAAGTATAATTCATTAATTTATGATTAGTGAAAATACGCAAAGGAATACATATCCACAAAAATTATTTATGCTATGACACATATGCTAATAATAATGCTCTTTTTGTATTGTTTTAAGTGTGTTTGACTTTTTTTTAACTTATACCCTCTTTCATAACATTTAACTATGTTTGAATACATATTCAAAATATTCGTTAAAAAGTGATAGAGAATTTTATCTTTAAAAATAAACTCTTAACAACTGGACTGGATGATTCTGAATTGTACTATTTGACACATTACCCAAAATGATTTTCCCCCTTTGGTACGACTGAATGATTCCTTAACTACACCATTTAGTATCTTCTAAATTTTAACTTCGCAAAATTGCTACTTTTATTGATTAAAAGGAGAATTTGGTTGTTGCTGATCAAGGAAAATCAATAAATTTCGTCAGTAGTAGTCATTTGTGATTCATTCTGCTTCTCATTACTGCATTTTCTAGTTCTAACTCCTTTTTTCCCCCTTTCATTTGGGGACAGAAACGTGTCAGAATGTCGTTCTATTTTAGCGTAGTTGACTCCGAGGGTACGACTTCATTGCTTTCTTTAAATGTAACAACATAATGTTGGGTATTCTCCGTCATGCAAATGTCATTGCAATTAGAAATTTAGTTAGTTTTTTATTTCAAATTACATCTAAATAAAAGGGGTAAATTCATTTAAAAATAAAATTTACTTTAATTTGATTGGGATCTGCTTGGGCCTAGAAAAGTCGAACTAACGAAAATTAAGTGATATCACTTTACCAGTAAAGGATTTTTTTTTATAAATAGTTAATGGGCGTTGTTAGTTTTTTACTTCAGCATCCCTTTAGCTTGACCGCGTTATTTCCATTTAAAGTAGTTTATTATCTATGTCGCTCAGGTGTGTCATTTTATCCCATTTGCTTTATTTCAGTTTAATGGGAATTGTATTAAAGTCGCTGCAATATACTTTGTACATGGGAATGACACCTTTTAATGGATTGAAGACTCTTCACAAATAAAAAAAAAAATAAAAAAAATTAAAAAAAAAAAAAAAAAAAAAAATCAGAAAATATTTAAAAGTAACCGCATAACAATAAACAGTTATGAATTTCTTGGGTATTTTATAAATCCTTATATTGTAATAAGTTATAAGAATTAAGGAAATAAACACCTATTAGTTAAAATAAATTTATTGCACAGTATAAGATCGAACTATTGTAGTGACTCACTGTAATTATCAGCCGATTATATTACTTAGAATTAACAATTACACTTGCTTAGGGATGGTCTTTACAAAACATCAATTTTCTCGATTTTAGATAAATTACTTGCCGTAAAGATCCTTTTTAATAATTTTATTGATATAGTAAGATAATTATTTTTTTTCCTTCTAATCAGCGGAAAAACGATGAAAATATAAAATTACAAAAGTTAAAATGCTCCTTCATGACCTGTATCGCCATCCAAGTAACTGAAAGATCTGAATCGTTTTAAAAGTTCCAAGCCTTAACTTATAATCTATTTTATACGTCTCTCGAGTTTCTGTATGATGTCTCCAGACTAAAATGCTCCACATATTAACCAAGGTCACGATGATATCGTCCAATATAAAATATTTTGGGAAACTGATTATATATTTTGAATCGAACTGCGTAAATCTTATCACCATTTGGCTTTTTTTATAACGGCCTGGTGTGTGGTGTCTTGATATGTAAGCTGAAGAAAAGGCTATGCAATTTGACCACTGAGACTGGCTATCCAGGTGAACGAAATCCAGAAAAAGTTATCCGCCTCTCGATGGAATCAGTCGACTCTATCGGGGGGGGGGTCTGACCCATCAGCCCCTGGGTTTTAGCCGACAAAACCCGGGTCTATCAGGAAATAGGAGTTGATCTCGAAGGATCAAGAAGGCCATCTACATTGTGTAGAGTGTCTGTTTATGTATTATCGGATGTTAAAGACCGTTCTTTCAATAGTTTGGCATTTTATTGGATATCTTTATTTAAGCAACTCATTAGTGGATGTACAATTCAATAAAAGCATTATGCAAATATATGTATAGTAGATAAAATCTAACTATGTTGTATTTGGGAATACTTTCTTTTGATCCAATTGAAGAAAAACATTCTTTTCGGGAATTTGAGATAAATTTCAGAGTTCCTTCATTTATTGAACACCAATACCTTAATGTACTCGTTTAAAATTCCTTTTTGAAGTTGCCTTTATTTAGACGATTTTTATATCGGACCTTTTGTAATGTCAGCATTGTATTTGTTTTCAGTGTGTTCTGTCAATTTTCAGAATATCCTTAAAAAGTCGGGTATGAGAGATTTCGGTTTATTTTGCTACAATAAAAAGACATCCACCATAAATTTCCGTACTTCACAATATTTTTAAATTATATTTTTTGAAGGTTTTATATACAAACTAAAAATTGGAATCAGCTGAGGAATAGTAATAATAAGGCTTTTCCACATCCGAATTGGAAACCATTTTTATTATTCGAAAATGTTGACAACAGTTAATTCCTTATGAGTACCAACCTTACTTTACGAATAGAAAATATTTTTTACCTTAGTCTTTCTCAAATTAGGTATCTCAATCATCGTTTTCCAAAAAGATTTATTGCGATGATACTTTACAGATCTTGAACTTTTAATACTGCATTCTCATACACACACTGAAATCCATCTTCGTTTATTACTTTGCAATTTTTTTTAATTGATCACCAAAACTTTTTCGTTTATTTTCTTTGATTTCTTCAATAGAAAGTAATGTAAAAAATTTAAATTCATTCTATATATATTTTTTTAATATTTACTTATGATTTCCTTTTGAGAAAAATAATTTATTAATAATTTAGTTTGAAACTATTTAAAACTGTAAGTCCCTACGATACGAATTAATTAGTTTCATCGAGAAGATAATAACAATTGTTTCAAGAAAGTTGGAGTTTGAGTTACTTTATATTCGAATTTGGAGGGAGAGCAGAAATTGCTACTTGAATAGTTTTTTTTTTTACTTGATAATTTATTCGTGGATCTGGATTCGTTTTTATTTCAGTAAGTTGCACCTTCCTTTTGTCAGCAGTTGGATATTATTAATTTATGGTATTCAATTAATTTAAAAAAGATTTAAGTTGTTCAACTTCCAAGTGTTTAAAAGATGCCCATACTTCACAATATTAGTATCGGAAGGAAATCTAAAACTTACTGATTATTTTCTGTTCGTAGGGTGATAGAGATTTGTGATTGTAAATTCATTGCATGCGAGAAAAAAAAATTCAACTAATTTGGCATTAGAGGAAATTAATGTTTGTGTAGTAGCTAAACATAGTAGATTTTAAACGCTTGAAAAATTGTATGCTTAATCGTAATTAAAACTGACAAACACATTATTTACATTTTTTTACGATTCGGATTTATGTGGGTAGTAAAGCTTATAACAAAGGAAATTAAATAATATTTGTTTATTCAATTAATATATAAACAAAAGATATCTAAAGAAATTTCTGAGTTAATCTTGATAAAGGCTAATTATATAACAAATCTTAACAAAAGGGAAAAAATAGTTTTCAAATATCTGTAACACATTGTTTGCATAATTTTTAATCCCCTCTGGCACGCAATTCCCTTTAAAATCACTTTTGGTAACTGAAACATATGAGAACTCTTTATGGCACCATTCATTTTTCAAACTATTTTGTTACCTGCTTTTTATTTAGTCTTGCATGCTCCCATACTTAAAAAACAATTGATTGGCAATATTTTGCTGGATAAACACACTATTTTTTCGGCAAGGCGCAATGTAAATTTAAATTAATCATCTGGCTACTTTAAATGGCACCATTTACACTGAATATTCATAATTAAAGAACTCACCTGATTTTAGAAGGGACATTCATGGCAAAACATTCTATTTTCAATAATTACCTTCTAAGGGCATTTTGCAGTTTCATAAAGCATTTATTATTATTAACCGTCAAGTATATTAATCATACATATTAATAGTGAATGATATTATACTGACACTGGTGTCTATCAGTGCGACAGTTTTTTTTTTTTTTTAATGCTTTTGTGGGCTCTGTGTGAAATGTAAATATAAATAACTCGTTTTGTGTTATAAATTATTGCAGTCAATGAAAAGTTTTATTTTTCATTTTTACGGTGTTACTTATTATACATCAATCCACATACTTCTTTCTGAACAATTTGAAATTATTTCAATCAAATATTTTTAGGTATCTAAAATTAGATTTATTTTGGTACATTTATTCTCGTGGAAATTTTTTTTAAAAAATTAAAAGTTCTTCAGCATTGCAGTTGTAGTACAAGCTTTTTATAATTTGTTAAATGCAAAATTATAATTTAAACCACTGTGTTAACTTTTACCACAAATATTGAAGAGCTTAAATTGCATCATTACAGCTTAAAAAAATTTGTTAACAATTTTATGCACTTCAATCTTCAGATTTTAATATTAAATTATATGATAAAATAAATATCCCATTTTATAATAAAATATTATATCATATCCTAATTTAGACAATTAAAAAACAATGTGTAATTTAACCCTTGGAAGCATTTGATTTAAGCAAATGCTTGCCTAAGGGGTTTACACATTATTAAAACGGTACACGCTATTTACAATTTGCTAAATGCAAATTATAATTTATGCCTCAGTACCTTTTTTGGTGGTTTATGACACATATTTGTTAGTTAAAAGTCCTTTTCATATTAATAAGTAAAAACCTCTTTTGCCAGTTGGCATTTTTCTAAACAAACCCACACATGCAATAAACTCATTAAAATTATTTTTTATTTAATTTGGCTTGTTAATTAAGTTCAACTAATAAGCAAATGAAATTATCTGTTGATTGTGCCTTTCTTAACTTGAAATTATACCATATACACTGAATAATCATAATTAAAGAACTCACTTGATTTTAGAAGGGACATTCATGACAACAAATTCTATTTTCAATATTTACCTTTTAAGGGCATTTTACAGTTTCATAAAGCATATTATTAATCATCAAATATATTAATGATACATATTAATAATGAATGATATTATACTGACACTGCTGTCTGTCAGTGCGGCAGTTTTTTTTTATGCTTTTGTTGTCTCTGTATGAAATGGAAAGAACTCGTTTTGTGTTTTAAATTATTGCAGTCAATGAAAAGTTTTATTTTTTATTTTTACGGTGTTACTTATTATACATCAGTCCACATATTTTTTTTCTGAAAAATTTGAAATTATTTCAACCGAATATTTTTAAGTATTTAATTAGATTTATTTTGGTACATTTATTCTTATGGAAATTTTTTGGGAAAAAAAAGTTCTTTAGAATTGCAGTTGTAGTTCCACTTTTACCCTGCCTTCTTGTATTTATTGTAATATCTGTTATTGAAATCGGGATATGTTCAGAAAACGTAATAAAAATATTGAATTAAGGTTCAATATAACCTAACCTTCCTGAATATTTTTTTTATCTCTTCTAGCTTTGGCTATTTTAAAATTATGTTGCAACTTGTTCTTAAGCTCTCGTCACCTTTATAAGGGTTCCCTACTAGAAAATCAACGGGACAATTCTCTGGTGTACGTACGGGACGTTTTGGCTTTATTTTCTACTCGCAACCAAATTGGAGTTATAAAATTAAGATTAATCTAAGAGTTGTGATTTTATTTTATATAATATTACTTGGTGACAAAGTTATATGGAAAAGTAATTACTTAAAGTAGGTCAAAAATGCATTCATATGCACCGATGCAAGGCGCACTCCAAGCCTCTTGATTTAAGAGCTGAGGAAAAGGTTTTGCACTCAATTATACTGGCTATCCAGGTCCGAGAGAGAAGTTATCCGCCTCTTGATGGAATCAGTCGGCTCAACCGGGAGATCCATTAGCCGGTGGGTTTAGCCGATGGAACCCGGGGCCATCAGGAGGTGGGGATCTGATCTCGAAAGAAGCCCAGGAGAATCCGTTCCAAATAAGCAACTACGCTGAAATATGTCTTAAAAATAGTTTTCTTTTAACTTTTAACGATACATATTTAATTTTTTTTTTTTTTTTTAGAGCTTTTTGGAATTGATTGTCATTGGCTATGAAATTCGTGTTTTTATATGCATTACCGAATGTAATGAACGTTTAAATACACAATAATTGAGAAATTTTATTGAAATTGGTCTATGTCTAGAGAACTTGACGAAAAAATATCAAATTACGGTTCATTATATACAAACCTTACTGATTTTTTTATATCTTGAAACTTGGACTATTTTAAAAACGTACATCAAATGCTTTGAAGCTCTCGCTATCCTCATATTGTTCCTATAAGGAATACTAGAAAATCAACGGTATACTAACTTCGGCAGTTCTTCTTTATACAAATACTCGGACCACACAGCAGAGAATTAAGCATAAAACACCGCATTTTCGATATGGCATGACAGCTAGTCCACTCACAGAGACAATTATAGGAAATTTTTAAGTTATAAGGCGAATTGGTACTTCTTGAAATTGTAGGAATTATCGGGGAATTCGAATGAAATAATAGGAAGAGAATGTTCAAGGCAAAAATATTTTCAGTTAATAAAGCTAGTGCTGGTAACAAGAGATGCGTTTATTCTTAAAAAGTTTTCAACTCTGTTACTGCAAACTGGATTGTCTTGGATATTCGTCTACACTTTGACTCATAGTATATGTAACTCATTTCAAGCACTAAATCGAATTGTGATATAGGATAAGGAGTGACTGATACTAGATTTCACTCTTAATTCACATTTGGAATCAAAATCCATAAGTTATCATTTCTATATTATTAATGTTTCGAGGATTCTAATAATAGGTCTCCACTCCGACGTCTATAGTATTAAGGAAAAAAACAGTATTTGGTGAAAATTTATTTTTTAGATTGACTTGTATCTGTCATGCTGATTAAAAAACTCCAAGTATTAAAGATTCACAGTTAAAAAAATCTTAAATTTTCTAAATTGATTCTTGGGCTGTTACGTTTAGGCGCGTTTAAAAAAAAAAAAAAAACATGTCCACACCCAAAATTAACTCTCTCCTAAATTTGAAATATGCATATAAACATTAGTTGCTGACAGGAAGAAGTCATCGAAATTATGTATCATATTGTTATTTTATTATTAGCATCTATTGTCGTTGTTCTATTAGCATCTATTCTGGTGGTCATATTAAGCACTATTATTTCTCACGTGTCGAACATTATTTCGATCAGATCTCTTTATAATGTTATATAACTGATACTGATAACAAATAAATTTCTTCGTTACATCATGGTAACGAAGACCAGCACACTGATCATGTTCATGCTTTCTAAACTTGAGAATTAAAAATCGCATGGCGATGGTTCGCATAAAATCTCCCTAGATAAATTATTTTATAAATTTACTAATGCAGTAAAAATGCGTTAAGAAATACTGACTATACTTGTGTTTCAGAAAAGTAGCTGTAATTGTAACGGTCTAAAAGCAGCTATATGCTTTAGAATGCGGGATGTGTTAAAATATTTTTATGATATTTCAGTCTTGCTGCTTTTTAGCTAATTATTAGCGTTTTTCCACAAGAAACATTTTAATATTAAATATTAAAATGTTTCTTGTGGGCAAAACGTAATGTGAAACGTGTAAAGCGCATACAAATTTATGCTCAGGTGATAGAAATTGTGTTAAAGCTTACTGACATCTTTAAGGTTTTTTAAAAGTAGTGATAATTGTAAAAGTCCTTATTTGATTGTAAGTGTAGTTGAAAACTTAATATGATATGGCAGTTAAGCAATATTCATGGCCGTAGTTTGTCACTAGAAGGGCACAAGCTTTTTACATTTTTCCAAATGCAAATTATAATTTATGCCACTGTGCTCGTTGTAGTTACGAGTATTATTTTTTCATTAGAAATTTAATATAACACTACTAAAAATGAAAAAAAAACAAAAAACATTATGATCGTAAACTTCAAAATTTGATATTAACTTTTAATATTCTAGTATTTAGAAATGAAAAATTCCTCTCATTATATTCTCCAAATTTCGATATTAATAAAAAATTAAATCATAAATTGTTCCTCAGTTTTTGATTTGGCCACTTAAAATTAGCTAAGTGCAAGTTAATCCTTTCAAGCATTTGATTTATACAAATACTTCGTTAAGGGTTAGCACATCATCACTAAAATGTCACAAGCTTTTTACATTTTGCTAAATGCAAATAATAATTTATGCCATTGTGCCTGTTGTCGTGTACCAGTATTATTTTTTTATTACAAAATAAAAATAACAGTACTAAAAATGAAAATAAATTCTCATCGTAAATTTCAAAATTTGAAATTAACTGTCAACATTTTAGTATTTAGAAGAAAAAAAAAAAGAAGAAAAAAAGAAAGAAAGAAAAAAAAATCCTCTCTTCATATTTTCCAAATTTCGATATTAATATAAAATTATATCATTTTGGCCAATTAAAATTAACAATGTGTAAATTTACCCTTTCAAGCATTTGATTAATGCAAATACTTCGTTAAGGGTTTGCACATAATCACTAAAATGGCACAAGCTTTTTATAATTTGTTAAATGCAAATTATATTTTAAGCCACTGTGCTAGATTTAGTGTACTACTAAAATTGGTTTAGTAAAAAGCTTAACTTTCATCATCACAGTTTTAAAAAATAAAAAAATTCTTATCATGTTCTTCAACCTTCGGTATCAATATTCAAATATATGATAAAATAAATATCCATTTTATAATAAATTATCTTATCATATCCTAATTTAGACAAATGAAAAATAATATGTAAATTTACACTTTGAAGCATTTATAATAAGCAAATGCTTCAATTGCGGGGTTTAGACATACTACAACGGTACAAAGTATTTTTAATTTGTTAAATGCAAATTATAAGTTATGCCTCAGTTTCAGTTTCGGCGGTTTATGGCACATATTTGTTAGATAAAAGTCCTTTTAATATTAATTAATAAAAACCTCTATTGATATTTAGCATTTTTCTAAGCAAACCAATAGATGCAATTCACTCATTAAAATTATTTTTTATTAATTAGGTTTGCTAGTTAAGTTCAAGTAATAAGCAAATGAAATTTTTTGTTGATTTTGCTTTTTAACTTAAAATTTCCTAAACAAACTTGACATTTTATCTCGATGAATATCGGAACAAAAAACTGGAATTCATTGATATTCATCACTCTTTTCTTAAAGCATAGTGGATACAATTTATAAATGTAAAAATTGGAATAGTAATTAGTTTGTATGATATTGAACAAATATTTTTTTTTTCAAACTTATGACAAAAATAGAAATAGGTGTAAAATTATTAGAGTATCAAGTTTTTATGTGAATCTTATCTGTAAATTTATTTCTATTGAAAACGTTGCTTGGAGTAAAGGTACCTCTTGTCTTTTCAACATTATTTTCACTCAACATTATTCTGTCTCTACATAATAGCACATATCTTCTCTTAAGCATAGATTTCCATAACTCTTAGACTCCATGACCATTTTAAAATTGGTATTATAAAAAGAGAATATTTAGAGATAGCGTGGATATGGCTGGTACGATGATCACTCTAAAGAATTTCTTTTAAGAACTTTCTACATGATTCATTAATCTCGGGGAAAAGAAATTTTCTGATGAAATGAAAATATGTTAAAGCACACTGATCATTTTAGTGTTCCCCAAAAGTAGACATAATAGTAAAACTCATTATCCTATAAATTTATAACTATAGTAGAACATTTTTATATACTTTGACAGTTCAGGAATATTCGTGTTGTGATATAGATTATAATACAATTTTATTATTTATTTGAGAGAAAAAACTTTATATTTCAATAAGAATTTCTTTAAGTAGTGAAAATTGAAATTTTTATTTAATTTATTTAATGCTTTTAACAGTTCCAACATCATGCAAAATTAAACTTCAACTATTTTAAGCAGTAAATTGTTTCAGAAAACATAAAAACCATACTTGATAACACGCGTCTTTTATCAGTCAAAACTAAACTTAGCTATTATCACTAAAATGGTACAAGCCTTTTACATTTTGCCACTTGCAAATTATAATTTATGCCACTGTGTCCGTTGTAGTGTACGAGTATTATTTTTTCATTACAAATTTAATATAACAGTACTAAATATGGAAATAAAAATCTCCTCGTAAACTTCAATACTTGATATAAACTTTCAACATTTTAGTATATAGAAATGAAAAAATCCACTCATCATGTTCCCCAAATTTCGATATTAATATAAAATTAAATTATAAAATGTTCATCTGTCTTCGATTTGGCCGATCAAAATTAACAAATAATTTGAAATTATATGATAAAATAAATATCCATTTTATTATAAAATATCTTATCACACCTTAATTTAGACAATTAAAAAACAATGTGTAAATTTACACTTTAAAGCTTTTTACATTTTGCTAAATGCAAATTATAATTTATGCCACTGTGCACGTTTTAGTTACGAGTATAATTTTTTCATAAAATTTTTATATAATAGTTCTGAAAATGGGAAAAAAAAATTCTCAACGTATACTTCAAAATTTGATTTTAACTTTCACCATTTTAGTATTTAGAAATGAAAAATCCTCTCATCAAATTACCCAAATTTCGGTATTAATATAAAATTATATCATAAAATGTTTATCAATCATTGATTTGGCCAATAAAAATTAACAATGTGTAAATTAACCCTCTCAAGCATTTGATTTATGCAAATACTTCGTTAAGTGTTAGCGCATTATCACTCAAATGGCACAATCTTTTTACAATTTGCTACATGCAAATTATAATTTAAGCCACTGTGCTAGATTTAGTGAACCACAAAAATTGGTTTATTGAAAAGCTTAACTTTCATCATTACAGTTCTAAAAAATAAAATCTTTTCATGTTCTTCTATCTTCAGTATCAATATTAAATTATATGATAAAATAAATATCCATTTTATAATAAAATATCTTATCAAACTTAGACAACAAAAAAAAAAAAAAATGTGTAAATTTACACTTTGAAGCTTTTTACATTTTCCCAAATGCAAATTATAATTTATGCCACTTTGCCCGTTGTTGTTTACCAGTATTATTTTTTCATAACAAATTCAATATACCGGTACTAAAAATAGAAAAAAATTCTCATTGTAAACTTCAAAATTTGATATTACCTTTCAACCTTTTAGTATTTAGAAGTGAAAAAATCCTCTCATCATATTCCCCAAATTTCGATATTAATATAAAATTATATCATAAAATGTTCATCAGTCTTTGATTTGGCCACTTAAAATTAGAAATGTGTTAATTAATCCTTCCAAGCATTTTATTTATGCAATACTTTGGTAAGGGTTTGCACATCATAACTGAAGTGGCACAAGCATTTTACATTTTGGTAAATGCAAATTATAAATTATTCCACTGTGCCTGTTGTGATTACGAGAGTTATTTTTTTTATCACAAATTTAATATAACAGTACTAAAAACGTTAAAAAAAATCTCATCATAAACTTCAAAATTTTACATTAACCTTTAACATTTTAGTATTTAGAAATGAAAAAATCCTCTCATTATCCTCAAATTTTGATATTAATATGAAATTAAATCATAAAATGTTCATCAGTTTTTGATATGGCCAATCAAAATTAACAATGTGTAAATTAATCCTTTCAAGCATTTGATTTATGCAAATACTTCGTTAAGGGTTTGCACATTATCACTAAAATGGTACAAGCTTTTTACAATTTGTTAAATGCAAATTATAATTTAAGCCACTGTGCTAGATTTAGTGAACCGCAAAGATTGGCTAATAAACCATGAGCAAATTTACATTTTGAACCTTTTTACGTTTTGCCTAATGCAAATTATTATTTATGCCACTGTGACCGTTGTAGTATACGTGTATTATTTTTTTCATTACAAATTTAGTATTACATTACTAAAAATGGGAGAAAAATATTGTAAACGTCAAGATTTGATTTTAACTTTCAACATTTTACTATTTAGAAATGAAAAGCTCCTCTCATCATAATCCCCAAATTTCGATATTAATATGAAATTTTATCAAAATGTTCAGTCTTTGATTTGGCCACTTAAAATTAGCAATGTGTGAATTAATCCTTTCAAGCATTTGATTTATACAAATACTTCGTTAAGGGTTTGCACATTATCACTAAAATGGCACAAGCTTTTTACTATTTGTTACATGCAAATTATAATTTAAGCCACTGTGCTAGATTTAATGAACGTTTAAACTTGGTTCATTGAAAAGTTTAACTTTCATCGTTACAGTTTTAAAAAATTAAAAAAATATTTTCATGTTCTTCCATCTTCAGTATCAATTTTAAATTAAATGATAAAATAAATATCCATTTTATAATATTATCACATCATCATTTTATAATATTATCATATCTTATCACATCATAATTTAGACAAATAAAAAAACTGTGTGTAAATTAACACTTTGAAGCATTTGCGTTAAGCTAATGCTTGTCTAAGGTGTTTACATATGCTACAACGGTACAAGCTATTTACAATTTGTTACATGTTAATTAAAAGTTATGCCTCAGTATCAGTTTTGGTAGGTCCTTTTAGTCCTTTTAATAATAACTAATAAAAACCTCTCTTGATATTTATCATTTTTCTAAGCGAACCCACAGAGATAATACATTCAATTAAATTATTTCTATTTAATTAGGTATGCTAATTGAGTTCAAGTAGTAAACAAATAAAATGGGCTCTAGATTTTGCCTTTATTAACTTGAAATTTCCTAAACAAACTTTTTTCGGTATGAATATCGAAACCGAATGATTGGAATTCATTGATATTCATCAAGCTTTTCTTAAAGCATAAAGGATACAATTTATAAATGTAAAAATTGAAAAATAGTAATAAGTTTGCATGATATTGAACAAATATTTTTCTTCAAAATTTTTTACAAAAATAGAAATAGATGTAAAATTATTAAGAGTATTAAGCTTTTATGTGGAATTTATTTCTATTGAAAACGTTGCTTGGAGTAAAGGTACTTCTTGTCTTTTCAACATTATTTTCACTCAACATTATTCTGCCTTTACATAATAGCACATTTCTTCTCTTAAGCATAGATTTCCATAACTCTAGTTTCCATGACCATTTTAAAATTGGTATTTTAAATATAGAACATTTAAAGATCACAAGGAGATGGCTGGTACGATGATCACTCTTAACATTTTTTTTTAGAACTTTGTTCCTACATGTTTCACTAATTTCGGGGAAAAAAATTTCTGATGAAATGAAATGAAAATATGTTTAAGCATAGTGATCATTTTAGCGTTCCCCAAAAGTAGAGATAATAGTAAAATTCATTATCCTACAGATTATATCTGTTGTCGAAATTTTTTATATGTTTTGGTAGTTAAGGAATATTCGTGTTGTGATATAGATTATAATACAATTTTCATTATTTATTTGAGAGATATAACTTTATATTTATCACTAGAATTTTTATAAGTAGTGAAAATTAAAAATTTCTTTTAATTTATTTAATATATTTTAACAGTTTCAACATCATGCAAAATTAAACTTCTTCATAAAAATAAGTTCATAACACGCGTCTTTTATCAGTCAAACCTTAACCTAGCAATTATCACTAAAATGGCACACTCTTTTTACGTTGTGCTAAATACAAATTTAAATTTACTCCACTCTGCCCTGTTGTAGTGTTCCAATAATATTTATTCATTAAAAAAATTAACTTCAATATATCAGTACTAAGAAGTAGAAAAAAAAATCTCATCCTAAATTTTAAAATTTAATATTAACTTTTAGCATTTTACTGTTTAGAAATGAAGAAATCCTTTCATTATATTCTCAAAATTTCGATGTTATATAAATTTCTCATGAAACATCCATTAGTTCTTTATTTTAGCCAATTAAAATTAACAATGTGTATACTAACGCTTTCAAGTATTTGATTTATGCAAATACTTCGTTAAGGGTTCTACACATTATTACTAAAACGGCACAAACTTTTTACAATTTGCTAAATGCAAATGTTAATTTACGCCTCTGTGCTAGTTTTGGTGTACCATAAATATTGGTTTATTATAAATCTGAATTTTTATCATAAAAGAATTATGAAATAGATAAATTATATCATGCTTCGATTTTATTGTAAAATTACCCCTTATGAGTACTAGGCCCTTTTAAGAGTATAATGTCATTTATCAGCAACTTTACGTAATAAATTTCAAAGCAATATGTAATCTTTCAAGTATTACTAAATTCAAACTGGTGGTTAAATAAATTTTCTATTGAGACTGTATTTATATTTCTTAACTTGAAATTTCTTAAACATCCTTTGCTTTATACTGTATGAATATCAAAATGGAAAGACTTAATTTATTGAATAAGCTGTTTCAAATGCATAGCGTATAAATATCGAAGCTAAAAAAAATAGCGATACGTTTGTATTTTATTGCAAACATATTTTAGTTTTATTTAACATAACTCATGATAGGTGTAAAATTAATAATAATATTAATAGATTTTATGTAGATCTTTAGGTATAAAATTAATAATATAATAAGTTTTTACGATGATCTTTTCCACGTACATCTATTGGAAAAGCTTCTTGAATTAAATGCTCCTCTCTTGCTCACTCAGCTTTTCTCTCTCGATCAATATTTTTATGATTAACATCTGGCACATTTCCCCTTAAACACTGATTACCTAAACCCCGTAACTGTTCAAAATAGATATTTGTGGTACCCTCAGATTTTCTGTAATTGCACTTGAATATGAACTAAACAACAACACAAGTGAACTGACCATGCCTATGTTTTCGAAAAATACAGAAAATATTAAAATTATGAAACGTCGGATAGCATGAAAAACTTGAAGCTTAATTATTTTTTAAACATTTTGATCCTTTTGACCTCATTTATCTGGCGATGGTGATGCAAACCTAATAAAGCTTGCTGTAAATTCTAGCGTTTTGCCAAGGTAGGGGTAATGGTAAAAGTAAAGTTAAATTGAGATAGCAGTAGAGCGCTTTATATTATTTCTGTAGTGTGAATATTTTATTAATAAAATTAATCTATATTTCTTACGAATTAACTTTTTTTATTTATTGAGTTTTATAAGTTCCGCGATCAAGCAGAATATAACGTTAACGATTTTAAATATTAGATTATTTCAATAAGTATATAAACCTCAAGATAATATATCAGTCACCGATATTGGTTTCTATTCAAATTATTCAAAATAGGTAAACACATACCAATTTATTTTGATTCGGATTATTTTATTTTATCACGCCATAAATTGTTCTGAGAATTTTTTTTATGAGCCTTTGGAAACGACAGGAATTGGCACTGAAATATTTGCTTATGAATTGTATGTACTTAGGAAGGAAAGGTCACTGGTTTTTGAATGATCATAGAATCACTTCTATTTACACAATTTTATTGGTTATATCTTTTATTCAACTTATTCGGATGTTTATATTGAACATTGGTACTATGGTTTTTAAATCAGTAGAAGTGTTTAGTGGATAAGGCCGTTTAGTCGTATTTCGAATTTTTTCTTTAGTTCGATTAACAAAATAAGCAGTCGTCTGAATTTTATTCAAAAACATTTAAAATTATACTTTTTCTTAACAGTCCAATAACAAATCCTCTAATGTATGCTCTACGATACTCAGAATGTCAAAAATGTCTTTAAAATCTTCTTTAAAGAAAATGAAAATATGTTTTTTCAAATATTATAGGAGATCCAAGCACGAGCCATCATAGCTGAATTTTTGAATAAATATTCCATGCGACAGCGTATTATATTGATATATAACTAAAAACTAGCCTCCTATTAGCTACATACAACTAGTCTGGTCTCGTGTTTTCCTCAATGCAGAAATATAATGGCTGTTTGAACTGGCTCGAAGTGTTTTCTTAACTTCTGATTAAATGTTACTTTTAGGGAGAGAGTCCAAATCACTTTAAGCAAAATATATAAAAAGGAAACACTATGATCGCATTATCTCCAAATGTTTAAATGCTTGAAGACATACCAAGGATCAAAATTCCAGTGACTAATTTTAAATTTATCTTTTAACTGGTCAAGTTATAGAAACAAATAAATAGTTCCAATAATAGTGAACTATTCAGTTTCTTGAGTAATATTTAGAAATTTTTTGTAACCCACCTACAATTTATTACCGACCCACAGTTTAAGAAATGCTACTCTAATATTTAACTGGGTTCCTTTTCTACCTCCATTTATTTCATGGCATCCAATCGTTAAGCCTTCTTAGTGCATTCAATTAACTCAATTAATCCGTATTAACTAATCTTTTTAAGTACAAT
The DNA here is from genome assembly GCA_963978545.1 of Linyphia triangularis. Taxonomy (NCBI): domain Eukaryota; kingdom Metazoa; phylum Arthropoda; class Arachnida; order Araneae; family Linyphiidae; genus Linyphia; species Linyphia triangularis. The sequence continues at coordinate 34,154,505 of OZ021727.1, read as the reverse complement.
TGTCCTTACCGACAAGTTCGTGTTAAATATGTTTCCCCTCCCCCCCCCCCCAGACAAATCTAAAAATGCAGAAGTTGCCATACCATTGGATATATTTAATTCAAGTGTTTCTCAAAATAGTCGAGAAAAGATGGCTACAAAAACATAACAATTATTAGGGAAATAAATACAACTTTTTTTTGTGCAAATGAACGTACTGTGATAGGATTTAAAAGTTACTTCGAACGATTCAAATCTTGTGTCGTTTATAAATGAATAATAGTTTTTAATGGATTCGTATCTTTAATTTCCGGTTGGAATATTTTTATTAGCCCTTAATTGAATTTATAAATTACTTACACGTATACAATCGGAATTTTAAAACCACTTTTCTAATGCAGCATGAAAAACGACGATGTCTTCAGTTACTGAAGAAATGCACTACTTTCAAAACATTAAGGTTAAAAATGATTTGTTAATTACAAATTCAATGTTGAACTCTATTACAAACGGCTTTTCAATTGTTTGATTTATGCAAACTTGTAACTTGGCAAAGAGCTACTTGGCTCTAAATTTATTACAAATTAATCAAAATTAAAACCACAAATTCTAATTTTCAACATAACATTTAATTTGACTGTTCATACTCTCTCATGCCCAAATTGAAGTATTTTATACACTCACAGAAACTACAATGCATCGACTTAGTTTTTAATATTGACATTTGTTAATAAGTGGCAGCTCATTCCTTTTAGTAATTGAGTATGCTTCTTAATCAAAAAAAATTAAATGACTTTTTGTTTTGAGTTTTAAAAACTAATAATTAAAGTAACCTTAATTATAATTAAAGTTTAATTTTATATTACATGTTAACTATATTAATTTTTTTTATTAATTTAAATTTTTAATAATTAAACTTTTTACTAATTTATTTTTTATTTTTATTAATTAATTTTTTTTTTTAATTTCTATTTTTTTTTTTTTTTTTTTAATTTTTATGAATTTAAATTTGTATTAATTTAATCTTGAAATTATTTTCTATTTGTTTAAGTGTCAGTTTGTGTCAAAAAAAAATGTTTTTAAGAAAATATTTTATGTATGTAAAAATAATATTACCTTATAATTTTTAATCTTTCTTGAAAAATTCATTCCATTTTTAATGAATTGCAACACTTAGTGTTGAAAGATGCAAAAAACCATCTATCAAATAAAAGTTAAACCCCATTAAAGTAATTTTGAGTAATTACATTTCACTTAAGATCTAGACTATTTAGGAGTTTGCTCACTGAACTGGGTATTGTATTATTGATTGAACTTCATTTAAATTTCATCTTGGCAATTTTATCATTTTTGTGTAAAATGTGCTTCAGCTTAAATTGTTATCAGCTTAAATGGTTAACTCTGCGTAGTTCCAACATGATAATAATTTTTTATTAATTAATGTTTTACTTGATACAATCATCATAACAAAATTATGTAAACAGAAAAATGTGTGTTAAGGAGTGGAGAGTTCCTAGCCTCTTCAAGAGACATTTTTGCTGTTTTCAGTTTTCTCAAATTTAAGGACTGCAACCACTTGCAAACATTATCCACAGTTCGAAGAAATAATAGTGCTTAGAAAACTTTTTATAGTGAACTATCTATCAATAACTTTCGTCACTTGTTGTACGACATAAAATACTATTTCCAAACTGAACTCCTGATGATGCTAAACTTGTAGTAGTCTCTCCTCTGGTTCTTAAGTTAACGCATAAAAAAAATTCATATTTCTACAATCTAAGAGAGACTGAAAGAAAAGCCTGTTATTTAACTGTAGTGCTTGGATTTAAAGTGGTGATGCGAAACTGAAAGTTATCTCTCCCCCGATTCTTAAGTAAACACATAATGAAGAACCACCTTTCTCCGATCTAAGACAGAGAGATAGTGGAAAAAAAACTTTCATTGAACTGTAGTGCTCACCTTCAAATAAAATTCATTTTGGTGCGCTACTTGAAGAGTCCTTCTCCAGGGGCCTAAGTTTCACATCCTGAAAAACTTCAACTGCTTCAATCCAAATCCCAGAGTACAGAAAAAAACCAGTACCATGCTCAAGTGCTCAAATTCAAACTGAATTCATGGTTGTGCGCATGGCTGGAAGTGTCCCTCTCAAGGTGCCTGAACACAACAACATGAAGAACTTCATCTACCTCATTCCAAATCCTTGAGTACGGAAAGAAAAGAAAAAATTAACATACTCAAGTACTCAGTTTCATACTGAATTCATGGTGGTGCACACAACTGGAAATGTCGCTCTCCTGGTTCCTGAACACCACAACCTGACGAACTTCTACTTCATTTGAAATCCCTAAATACGAAAAGAGAAAAAAAAACACTATTACACTCAAGTGCTCTGCTTAAAACTGAATTCGTGGTGGTGTATAGCTAAAAGTGACCCTCCCTTAGTTTCTAAGTACCACATCCTGAAGAACTTATTCTACTTCAATCCCAATCTTTAAGTATGAAAAGAAAAAACTTTATTAAATTCAAGTGCTCAGCTACCAACTGAATTCATGGTGGTGCACAATTGGAAGAGTCTTTCTCCTGGTTCCTGAGTACCCGGTCCTGAAGAACTTCTACTTCAATCCAAATCCCTGAGTGCGGGGGAAGAAAAAAAAAGAAGGAAAAAAAAACCATTAACGCATCCAAGTGCTCAGCTATAAATTCAATTCATCGTGTTGCACACAACTGGAAGGGTCCTTCTCCTGTTTCCTGAACACCACAACCTGCAGAAATCCTTCTCCTGGTTCCTGAGTACCCCATCCTGAAAAAATTCCTCAACTTAATTCCAAATTCCTGAAAACAAGGGGGAAAAAAAGAAAGAAAAAAAAAAAAAACATTATCACACTCAAGTGCTCAGCTTTAAATTGAATTCATGGTGGTGCACAACAGGAAGAGTCCTTCTCCCGGTTCCCGAGTACCCCATTATAGGAAATGTATCAACTTCATTCCAAATCCCCGAGTACGAAAAGAAAAGAAAAAAACAAAAAAAAGAAAGAAAAAAAAACAAAACATTATCACACTCAAGTGCTCAGCTTCAAACTGAATTCATGGTGGTACACAGCAGGAAGAGTTCTTCTCCTGGTTCCCGAGTATCCCATCCTGAGGAAATGCATCAACTTCATTCCAAATCCCCGAGTACGGAAAGAAAAGGAAAAAAAAAACAACCTTATCACACTCAAGTTCTCAGCTTCAAACTGAATTCATGGTGGTACACAACAGGAAGAGTCCTTCTCCTGGTTCCCGAGTACCCCATCCTGAGGAAATGCATCAACTTCATTCCAAATCCCAGAGTACGAAAAGAAAAGGAAAAAAAAAAAAAAAAAAACCTTATCACACTCAAGTGCTCAGCTTCAAACTGAATTCATGGTGGTACACAACAGGAAGAGTCCTTCTCCTGGATCCCGAGTACCCCATCCTGAGGAAATGCATCAACTTCATTCCAAATCCCTGAGTACGAAAAGAAAAGAAGAAAGAAAAAAAAAGGGGGGGGGGGGGAACATTATCACCCTCAAGTGCTCAGCGGCAAACTGAATTCACGATGGTGCACAACAGGAAGGATCCCTCTCCTGGTTCCTGAACACTACAACCTGCAGATCTTTCTCTACTTCATTCCTAAATCCCTGAGTGCAAAAACGGGGGGAAATCACACTCAAGTTCTCAGTCTGAAACTGTATTCGTAGCGATGCACAGCTAAAGGGGACTCCCATGGTTCCTATGTACCACATCGTGAAGAACTTATTCTGCTTCTATCCAAATCCTTGAGCATGGAAAATATAAAGAAAGAAAGAAAAAAAAAACAAAAAAAAAACACTAACATGCAAGTGCTCAGCTACAAATTGAATTCAAGATGGTGTACAACAGGAAGAATCCCTCTCGTGGTTCCTGAACACAACAACCTACAGAACTTCATCTGCTTCATTCCAAATCCCCGAGTACGGAGAGGGGGGGGGGGGGAACATTATCACACTCAAGCGCAGGGTCCTTCTCCTGGTTCCTGGGTAACCCACCCTGAAGAACTTCTATTTCATTCCAAATCCCTGAGCGCGGGAGGGGGGAAAAAAAACAAAAAAACATTATCACACTCAAGTGCTCAGCTTCAAACTGAATTCATGGTGGTGCACAACAAGAAGGTGCCTTCTCCAGGTTCCTGAGTATCACATCCTGAAGAACCTAATATAATGCTACCCTTTGTACGAAAAGAAAATAAATATTAACGCACATGAAGTATTCAGCTTTCAACTGAATTCGTAGTGATACCAAACTAAAAGTTTTCGCTTCCCTGGTTCCTACGTAACGCATCCGGAAGAACTTCATCTCTCTCCAATCTAATGTAAGGAATGGAGAGAGAAAAAAAACTATTCATGTACTGAAGTACTTAGCTTCAAACTGAATTCATGGTGATGCGAAACTGAAAGTTATCTCTCTCCCAATTCTCAAGTAAGCACATCACAATGAATTATCTTTCTCCGATCTAAGAGAGAGAGAGAGAGGAAAAAACTTATTGAACTGTAGTGCTCACCTTCAAATAGAATTCATTTTGGTGCACTTCTTGAAGAGTCCTTCTCCCGGCGCCAAAGTATCACATCTTGAAGAACTTCACCCACTTCAATCCAAATCCTAGAGGATGTATAGAAGGAAAAGAAAAAAGCTGTAACATGCTCAAGTGCTCAGATTCAAACTGAATTCATGGTTGTGAACATAACTGGAAAAGTCCCTCTCAAGGTTCCTGAGTACCGCATCCTGAAGAACTTCATCTACTTTATTCCAAATCCATGAGTACGAAAAGAAAAAAAAATATATAAATTAACTCACTCGAGTTCTCAGCTACAAAATGAATTCATGGTGGTGCACAACTTGAATAGTCCTTCTCGTGATTCCCGAGTGTCAAATCCTGAAGAACTTCTACTTCATTCCAAATCCCTGAGCGCGGGAAAAAAAAACATTAACGCACCCAAGTGCTCAACTACAAATTGAATTCATGGTGGTGCACAACAGGAAAATCCCTCCCCTGGTTCCTGAACACCACAACCTGCTGGAATTCATCTACTTCATTCCAAATCCCTGAGTACAAAAAGAAGAAAAAAAGAGAAGGGAGAAAAAAAAAAACATTATCACACACAAGTGCTCAGCTTCAAACTGAATTCATAGTGGTGCACAACTGGAAGGGTCCTTCTCTTGGTTCCTGAGTACCCATCCTGAAGAACTTCTACTTTATTCCAAATCCCTAAACTCAAAGTGTGTGTGGGGGGAGGGGGAGTACAAATGTTCAGCTACAAATTGAATTCATGGTGGTGCACAACAGTAAGGATCCCTCCCCTGGTTCCTGAACACCACAACCTGCTGGAATTCATCTACTTCATATCAAATCCCTGAGTACAAAAAGAAGAAAACAAGGGGAAAAAAAGAAGAAAAAAAGTGATCAGCTTAAAATGGAATTCATGGTTGTGCACACAACTGGGGGGGGGGGGGGGTCCCTTCCCTGATTTCTAAGCACCACATCCTGAAAAACTTTGTCTATTTCATTCCAAATCCCTGAGTGCGGGGAAGAAAAAAAAAAAAAAGAAAAAAAAAACATTAACGCATCCAAATGCTCAGCTACAAATTGAATTCATGGTGGTGCACACAACTGGAAGGGCCGCTCTCCTAGTTCCTGAGTACCACATTTTGAAAAACTTCATCAACTGCATTACAAATTCCTGAGTACGAAAAGAAAATAAACATTAACGCACATAAAGTGATCAACTTTAAACTGAATTCGTAGTGATTTCAAACTGAAAGTTTTCTCTCCCTTGGTTCCTGCGTAAGGCATCAGGAAGAACTTCATATCTCTCTAATCTAAAGTAAGGAATGGAGAGAAATAAAACTATTAATGCACTGAAATACTCAGCTTCAAACTAAATTCATGGTAACGAGAAAATGGAAGTTTCTCTCCCCTGGTTCTTACGAACAGATCACGAAGAACATTGTCTTTCTATGATATAAAATACAAACAAGAGAACAAAAAACTATGAACCCACTGATGTGCTCAGCTTCAAACTAAATTCATGGTGTTGTGAAACTGGAAGTTTTTTTCTTATCTGCTTTCCTACTTAACACATTACGATGAATTTCATCTCTCCCCCATCTCAAATATTTATTGGAGAGAAAAAAAAAACTATTAACCTACTCAATTGCTCAGCTTTAAACTGAACACTGGTTAAACTTTAAACTGGTGGTGCAAAACTGGAAGTGTGATCTCTCTTAGCTAAACAGAAACTACATTTTTGTTCATCTAAGTTTAACTTTATATTTTCAATATTTTTATACTCTTTGCTAAAAACATTGATAATCAGATTTGGAACAACAATAAGTCGACTCAATTGATTGTAAAAGTGACTCCTGGTGAACTCGGTAATCTTATTTTGTTTCAGGACATCGTTAAGTCTCTCCACTCCAACACATAATGGACAAAATACATCTGATTCAACTTGAAGACTTTCCTTTAAAATATTATTTATAGTGTTTAGTTTTGAACCCTAATATCGAGTACTTTCTCATATCTGAATTTAGATCCACTGCCATTGCAATGTTTTCGTGCACTACATACTTGAAAATTTCAAAAAGGATCTTTTATTTAAAAAAAAAAAAAAAAAAAAAGTATAGCAATGCATTTTGAGCAATATTTTATAAGATTTAAGTTGAATTATTAATTTTTTAAGGCTGTAATTCAAATCTTAATTGTTTATATTTATAAGTAATAACTTTATTCATAAATAAAATTTAAAACTGAATAAAAATAACTGAAATTACCATACAAAAAGTTTAATTGATATTTTTCATGTAATGCATCTTTAGCTTTCCAAAATTGGAAAGCATAATGTTTAAATTGTTTGAATTTTTTTATTTAAGTATAATCCAATTTTATTCTTTATTATTTATTCTTATATTTTTAACTTTTAAATTTGAATCTGAACTTTTAATTTTAAATATTAATAATTCTGTAATGATAAGTATATTAATGCACGAAAACAAAAATAATAATTATTAAAATGCAATGTTGGGTACCAGGTTGCTATTTGAATCTGGTCTGGAAAATAATCCTTTTTGAAATGAAATCATCATATTTATTTGAATGAGAGTGAGCAATTCTTGTGTCAGCAATAAACAGCTGCCTTTATTTACATGAGTGGTTGAGTTGCATCTTTTGCTGTAGTGTATTTATTGAAAGCCTGTTATATTATTACCAATATTTTGAGCATTATATTTCACTTTAAAAGTGTCTTGACAAAAAAGTGTTTTTCCCCTAAAGATTGCCTCTTTTGCATTCCAGAATTTAATAGCATATATATATATTTTTTTAATTTCAAATTATTTGGATATAGATGTGATATTTTTTTTACAGTTTTCTAATTGTAATGAACTATTAATTCATTTTTATAATTACATAAATTAATTTCTTAAATTTTTATAATTGGCATTTACTACATTTAAGTTATTTCAAGGAATGCATTTTAATGTGTCAAAATTTATGAGCATAACTTTAAATTTAAATTAATTTTTAAGCTTGAGTTAAATTTAATTTTTTTAAATTAAATGTAATTTAATTTGACATTTTTAATTCACATAAATTTTTTATATGATTTTAATTATATTTAAAATGAATATTGAACATTGAAGTTCTTAAATTGAATTATTAAAATGTTAATAGTTGGTAAATAATGACCACGTTTAGTACAAAAAAAAAAAAAAATCTCTGACATAAAAGTATCTTTTTATAAATATTATTGCATCTTTTGTGTTACAGAATTTAAGTAACATGATTTTTTAATTTTGAAATTAAGTTTTGGTAGAGATGTGATATTCTTTAATTTTATGAGTAGAATGAACTATTAATATATATTTTAATTACATAAATAAATTTTTTTAATATATAAAATTGGTAAATAGTAAATTCTTCCATGAAATGCATCTTGGTGTGGCAGAATTTATGAGCATAACTTTTAAACTAAATTTGAATTGTTTTTTAAACTTAAATTTAATTGAATTTTTTTTAAAATTAAATTATGATGACATTTTTATTTACATTTAAATTGTATTTAAAATGACTAACTTTTAAATTTTTAAATTAAAATATATTTTAATTTAAATATTAATTATTTGCCTATAAGGTGCCTGTTCATATTTAAAAAAACAAACAAAAAAACCTGCCTCTATTTACATGAGTGGTTGAGCTGCATCTTTTTCTGTAATGTAATGTATTGATTGTTTGTGCCGATTATATTATTGCCAAGATTTTATGCATTATATTTAAATTATTTCAAATGGTATAATACACACATATAAGAGACTGATCGTGACTGATTGTTACATCCCTTGCTTTAAATGCTTTGATTCTAATTGCCTTTTAGTGACAGAGTTTGTTAATTCATCAAACTGCTTTGATACTTACATTTTAATTAGCTATACATTGCTGCCATGCAATTACTGGCCTCACCACTCTCTTGTTATTGTATATCATTATTGTATTTCCATATTGCTTTGCTATACAATACTCACATTGTTTAATCGTAACAAACGTCTCTGAGGCTCAGTTTATTGTGTAACTCCTGAATTGTTCTAACTACAGTTACTAAATGTTATGAGCAGCCCTCTTAAATTTAAAATAAATTATTCTGATATTTTCTTGGAGGAAATTTTATAATTTTCTAATAGAAAAACTTCATTTCGCCTTTCCATTTTATTTTCCATCCATTTACTTCTAGTGTGTGTATATTGGTATTCGTTACTAATTTGTTTTTCAATGTGAGGCATGGGAGATCAATTTCGTTGTATCTTAACATATCTCAAAAACTTTTATTCTGCATTGTGAAAAGGTGTTTTCTAAGTTCTCGTATTCAAATCCCTTTAAATTTAACCAAAAACCAAATTCGTCACCAAAATGTGTAAAAAAAAAAAAAAAAAAAAAAAAGTGTCACAAAAAAAAAAAATTTCGTGAACTTTTAAAATTGAGTTACAATGTTTGTTGACAGTTATTAAATCTCCTTTATTATTACTTTTTTTTAATATGAATAATGTTTAGATTATTCGCACCTGTAGCTCGTTTGGGTTTGACAATTTATTCAATGGTATACCACTACTGAAGCATATGTTACCTATTTTATTATATATATATTGTACATGTTTTTCTTTTCACTAACCTATTTTAGTATTTTCAATAAGGTTTTGAAAACGTCTCTTACAATAAAATTTCGGAGTTCATGGGTTTAACTCAATGATTCTTAAGCTGTGGATTGGGAATGAATAAAATTTAGGTTGGTTAAAAAAAAAGTATGCTTATCATGTAAAAAATGATAAGTATTATTATACATTATGTGTATTTCAAAAAATTACAGTAAAACTTCGTTACTTTTAAATCATTATAATCGCAAGTAATTTGAGATGTTACGTTTTTAAAATTATAATTTGTAATACATTAGATTATAAAAGTATCAATGTGAAAATATTTAAAGGAATGCATCAAATACTTTGTCGTTGCCGATGAAATTTCTAAAGAATACGCTCTGTTGCAAGAAGCAAAAGCTTGTGGTTGGACGCCTTCTTAAAGAAATGATAGCTGAAAGTACAGATTGCTCTGAATTAGGGAGGTTTGTAAATAAGCTGTAAAGAATGGTGCATTTAGTGACATTTAGAATAAAAGCCTACATCCATATTATTGCAAGTTAAATAGGATCTAGTTTATTATTTGGAGAAAATATTGTATTATGAATCTTCTCTAAGTGTTTCACCATACCTTACTATTTTTGCACTTTGAAAATTTGAAAAGCTCCATTTAGGGAATCGTTAGGGAGTACCATATTACATCCGAATAAGTTGCATAACGGACATGGTACAAGATTATATTCATTAGAGGATGAGAGGAAAACAGAAAAGTAAACAAAACCAATTGGAGCTAATTAGTTGACTTGCAAGCTAAATTATTTTCATTAGATTTGAAGTTAGGGAATTACTTTTTGACTAATTGGTACATTGTTAATGTATTAAGAAAATCAATCTCGGCAAAATAATGAGTGAAACTAACACAGCAGTAATGATGAATCACGTGTTTCGATTGTGGCAACATTGAAGCAAGAAAGTAAGAATTCAGTAAGAGGAACCTTCATAATGAAAAATAGGAATAATACTGTTTAAAATATAAAAATTCAATGAATTGTTTTATAAAGATTAAGCTTCTACCATTTCGAATGATGATAAGTTAGAATGAATGTCTAATATGTGAAAGTTTTTCTGTAGACTTTGTTATTATCCAATTACAATTTTATTATTATCCAATTACAATTTTATTATTATCCAATTACAATTTTTTTACATGGATCAGTGTCAAATCCAAAAAAAAAAAAAAAAAAAAAAAAAAAATAATAATAATAATCCTCACATTGCGATTGTTCCAAAGCTTCTTTATCATCAGCACTAATTTGTTTATTGGCTGAATTGAACTACTGAAAAATGACTTAAAGTAATTAAGATGTTTTATTAATCACTTAGTAACGCACTCTTATGTTGATCAAGAGAGTAAGACTTGAGCAAGAGGATCTCTCATAATGAAATACAGGGAAAATACTATTATAAAATGTAGAAAATAAATTGAACTAATTCTATCTCTTCTAAACATTATAATTTATTCAACTTGAGTAACTTTTAGCTTATAGAGTTAAGGGAGTTTATACTTCTAAATTTATTGATGTGTTTGATTATGTCCCTGTTGTATTTTCTTGTCATGATGGAACCTAAATTAACAGAAGTATGGTGGACAGGGCTGTTCAGTTGACTCAATTTATTCGCGAACCACCATATTATTGATGAATCTTGTCTAATACTATGTAACACAAGTATGATCAGTATGCTTAAATATTTCCAACTCCTTCACAGAAAATAAAATGTAATTTTCTCAAAAATCAAATTGTAAGGAAGGTGGTTATACAATGCATTGTTTTGATTAAAGCAAAAATAGACAATCCCCCATTTTAGACATTTTTCTTTCTCAAAAGATAACTTACACAACGAGGCAAACTCAAGTATACTGTTTAGTTGCTAACAGACTGGAACCATAAACTCCCCATGAAATCATATACTCACATTATAATTTGTTGCAAACAACAATAAAATCATCTAAACTAAAGTTTAATTTGTGATCAGTGGGCTTTATATTTTTAATCCTATTTTGGAGAGCAGAGTTACTACGCTCCTCAGGAACTCGTAAAATATGTTGTGCGTTTTTTAAAAAGATTCTTAAAATATACTTTCGTTTTTTCTTTAATCATAATTTCCTTTAATACCTTTAATATTTTTACGTTCCAAATAGTCAATTTAAACAAAGTTGGGCACATAACTTTCAAACTTGTAGATTCTCCGTATCTGCTTTTTTTTCTATTAAAAATTGTCGTAGTTCCTTGGAAAGTAATTAGGGACTTTCCTGCATAACCTACCAGACTGATATTTAATCTATAGGTATCGTATTTCACAATCTTGAAAACATTTTTAGTATAAGTTAAGAACATGAGTTTGATCAGTGTGCTTCATTATTTTGGAATTTTATCGATGTTTAGCTTAAAATTTTTTTCCCGAGTCACCTATAAAAAGGAAACAATTCAATTCTCAGTAACGTAAGATAAAGAAAATATAGTTTTATTTTACTTCTGCTTTTTTTGCATGCAGGTTATCAAGAGTTTCATTGAAATTAGTGATAAATACTTCCCGTAAAAAGGAGGACAAATTGTTATGGAGTTCACTTGTAAAACTTAAAGCATTCTTTTTTCTGAATTATCACTAAATTGGAGTATTTTTATTATTATTATTTTTTTTCCTCAGAATTACATGGGTGGCCTTCTTTCTTTGAACATCAGTTATGTACGACCTTGTAATTAAGAATATATTTTCTGCACAAATTCATTGGCATTAGAATTCGGTATAAGAAGTTATATTTTATATTGAAGAGTTTTTTACTTAACTTTTAATAGAAATGACTTCTTTATCAGTAGTAACCTAGAAATGGTAAAACTCATTGTAAAATGTTGTAAATACGAAGTTACGATAAAAAGAGGGTAGGGTTTAAAAGTAGAACTTCTAAATTATAATTTTTTTTCTTCTCTTCAAAATTCTTTTGACAAAATGCAGTTAAACCTAGTTGTTGGGGAGTTCTATATTACATCCGAATAAGTTGCATAACGGACATGCTACATGATTACATTCATTAGAGGATGAGAGAAAAACAGAAAAGTTAACAAACCAAGTTGGAATTAATTAGCTGACATGCAAGCTAAATTATTTTCATTAGTTTCGAAGTTGAGGAATTACTTTTTGAACAATTAGTACAATGTTAATGTATTAAAAAAAAACAATCTCGAAAAATAATGAGTGAAACTCGGTAATAAAATACTTGTTTAGATTGTGGCAGCATTAAATCAAGAAAGTAAGACTTGAGCAAGAGGAACATTCATGATGACAAATAGAAATAATACTGTTTAAAATATCAAAATTTAATGAAATGTTTGAAAAAGATTAATTTTCTCCCATTTCAAATGATGATAAGTTAGAATGAATGTCTATTCTTATGTTAGGAATTTCTTGATAGATGGTCGTGTTATTGTTAGGTCAAGTTTTTCTTTAGACCTTGTTAATTATTCTACGATTAAATTTTTTTTACATGGGTCAGTGTTAAATAAAAGTGAACTATAATCCTCACTTTGCGATAGCTTCAAAGCTCTTTTATCATCAGCACAAATTTGTTTATTGGCTGAATTGAACTATTGAATGACTTAAAGTAATTAAGATGTTTTCTTAAAAATCACTAAGCATTAGCAACGTAATCTTATGTTGATCATGCGAGTATGATTTGAGCAAGAGAAACCCCTATAATGAAATACGTGAAAAATACTATTATAAAATGTAGAAAGTCAAATGAAGTAATTCTAACTCTTCTAAATATTCTAATATATTCAACTTGAGTTACTTTTAGCTGAAAAAGTTACGGGGAGTTCATACTTCTAAATTTATTGATGTGTTTGATTATGTCCCTGGTGTATTTTCTTGTCAAGATGGAACCAAAATAAACAGAAGTATGGCGGGCAGGACTGTTCAGTTGACACAATTTATTCACGAGCCACCATATTTTCGCTGATATTATGTAACACAAGTATGATCAGTATGCTTAAATATTTCCTACTCTTATTTAAATAATAAATTATAGTTTTCTCAAAAATCAAATTGTAAGGAAAACGGTTACCCAATGCATTGTTTTGGACCAAACATCGATCGACAGAATCCCTCCTTTTCAGACATTATTGCTTTTCCGCATGATTACTTTTCAACGAGGCAAACACAAATATAGTTTTTAGTTGCTGAAACCATAAACTCCCCATTAAATCATATAACCTCTTTAAGTGATGTTGTAAACAACAATAAAATGATCTCAACTCAAGTTCAATGGGAGTGTGATCAGTGTGCTTTATATTTTTAATCCTATTTTGGGGAGCAGAGTTACTGCGATCCTCAGAAACTCATAAAATATGTTGTGTGTTTTTTAAAAAGATTCTTGAAATATGCTTTCGTATTTCTTAAAACACTTAAAAATTTTTACTTTTCATATAGTCAATTTAAACAAAGGTACATTGTTTTCAAATTTGTAGGTTCTACGCATCTGTCAATTTCTATATTAAAAATTTTCGTAGTTCCTTGGAAAGTAATTAGGGACTTTCCTGCATAACCAACCAAACTGGTATTTAATCTATTAGTATCGTATTACACGATCTTGAAGAAAACTTTTTTCGCATTTCTTTAGAACACGAGTTTGATCAGTGTGCTTCATTATTTTGGAATTTTATCGATGTTTAAGCTTAAATCCCCCCCCCCCCTCCCGAGTCACCTATAAAAAGGCAACAATTCAAATCTCAGTAACGCAAGATAAAGAAAATATAGTTTTATTTTACTTCTGCTTTTATTGCATGCAGGTTATCAAGAGTTTCATTGAAATTAGTGATAAATACTTTCTGAAAAAAAGAGGACAAATTGTTATGGAGTTCACTTGTAAAACTTAAAGCATTCTTTTTTCTGAATTACCACTAAGTAGAAGCATTATTATTATTTTTTTTTCAGAATTACAAGGGTGGAATTCTTTTGGTAGAACATCAGTTATGTACGACCTTGTAATCAAGAATGTATTTTCTTAACAAATTCATTGGCCTTTAAAAAAAAAATAAAAAGAATCGATATACGAAGTTATTTTTTTTATATTGAGAAGTTTCTCACTCAACTTTTAATAAAAGGACTTCTTTATCAGTAGTAACCTAGAAAAGGTAAAACTCAGTGTAAAATGTTGTAAATATGAAGTAACAATAAAAAGAGAGCAGGGTTAAAAGTAGAACTACTATTTTATTATTTTATACTTTCCCTTTTGGATGCAAGCTCTCTCTTTTTGGAAAGAGATGAGTCAAAGAATACAGAACATCTCAATTATACTTGTATTATTTGTTTGATCTGTTTATTACTGTTGAGAGTTGTTCCTTGTAGAAATGTACGTAATAATGTTTCGGGAGATGTGAAATCCTCCTCTGGTCATAGTTTCTGGAAGACACACAAGAAATCTTTTCAGAGTTCGCTACACCGGAATGTTGCATAAAATCCGATTGCTCCATACAACGACCGTTTCTAATTTCTGCTCCAAAGCAACTCCAAAAGCTCTTCATATCTAAATTGTTACAGAACTGCTCCATTTTAAAAATGTCCTTTTGAAATTAAACTTAACAATTAAAAATTTAAATTCAATATTGTCAAATGAATGAGTATTAGTTCGCATATTTGGATGTATATGTTTTGCACGTTTTCATATATTGCACGAAATGCTTATCGAATTAAAAATTAAGACTAAATTGGGAACTGTTGTCTTTAAAAACGATAAATAATGTCATTATTTAAAAAGTTTGTTCCAAAGATGATAAGTAGTTCTTAATTACGTGATTATTTGATTGCTTCTAAACTGTGACTTTATGCTCCAATTTATCCTTTTTGTTTGAAGATTCTCACATTTTCATACAGTTCCCACAGAGTCCACACGGTAGTGTCTTTCATCCTTCAAATAATGCAGTAATTCTCCTTGTGTAGTCATTTACATTATATACGTTTGGAAATTGTTTATAATAAAAAATGCTCGCATCCTGCAAATGCTGCAACAACAATGTTTTAATTGCCTATTAGAAGGTAAATGCTTCAAAATAAATGCTTTCATAAATATTATTTAATTTAAAAAAAAAAGTGCTTTTTTTCTTTTATTAAAAGTAAGATGGTTTATTAAGTACCACAAGATACTATAAAATGTTTATTTTCAATGCCATGCATCTTTTAAAAGCTCCCACATAAGTAGTAAAGCCTACTTGCGTCCCAAGTATGGTCCCAAGAAACTTCTTTGATGTTTCGGGGGGGGGGGGGGGGAAGCAGTTTACCTGTCTTTTTGAGAACTTACTTTTGTTGTGTTAATGCAGGTCTTATTCTTATTTGGTTAACAGCAATATAGTACTAAAATATGGCATTCTTTGATCTTACTGGGAAGTATTTTTTTTTTTTTTTTTAAAAGCTTGCACAAAAACTACTTGGAAAATGCCTACTTATTTTTGGGTATGGAACGGAGAATTTAACCATTAATCTCTATCAATAATTTATGTCTAGAATTTGTAGCTACAAAAAGAGTTATTGTTTATTTTGAGATTTTATCATTCGTAAGAGTATTGTTAAATTTTGATGTCTTTCTTATAATAAATATTCTGAACAATTATGAAGTCCCCGTCAAAAATTGTATATATATACACACGCATTGTAAGAAGGCTTAAATGTTTATTCGCGACTCTTAAATAACTTTTATTTTGACTTACTAAAAATTAGATTCTATGTTTTAATGGAAAAGCTTGCTATGATATTCTTACAATTTTTCCCCTATGGTATTCAACAATGAAATAAAATGTGTAGAAAATGTTTTATTCCATCATTTTTGCCCTATTGAATCCGATTTTAACGCTTAACTTTTTCATTCAAACGATTAATCCGATGATAATTTTTAATTCAATAGTTCGGTGATGGATTTTAGTTGAATGAGAATGCATTTTCAAAATCACAAGAAATTGAGGAATTTATAATTGATTGGTTGTCTGCGACAATGTGATCTTACATATTTTTATCATATTTTCATAAAATATTGACCCTCCTTAATTGAAACATTTATTGAGAAAAAAATAACTGATTTCGATCTCGTAAAACTGATTTTTTAAGTATAAATTAACTATTCTGTCCATATTCTTGACAATTTCAAACGTAACATCAGTATTTTTTAATTTTTAGTACACACTGTATGAAATAATAAATAATGTCAGTATTACCCCAAGTTAAAATTCCTTGTTGTTAATGTTAAATGCACAAATGTTAGAATTATTAATATCTTTTCGATTATATCCTAGTTCTTGACAAATCCTTTAGATTCAATAAGTCTTCGGTCTTTGTTACTTAGTTATCTTTTTCATAATATTTTTGTGGTGGGCAGTAGGTTTCCAAAATACCGGTATAAGTGTGCATCAACTTTAGACATCTTCCTTGATCTGTTTGGTAGTATGTGGTTTCTGGATATAAAAATGAAAACTGTAAGGAATATTTTGAATAAGATGGAAAAGACATGCAACAGCGATGTCCACGTGATTCAATTTTCGCTAAGTTTTTTTTTTTTTTATCCTTTACACATGGTTATTCTCTGAAATTAAATATGTTCCGTCATCTTGTAAAAAACTGTGTCTAGATATATGAACTTTGTTATCCTAGTAAAAGAAGATACAATTAAATAGTTAATTCCTTGCTCCCATTATTGGCTGTGTGTTTTATTAAACAATTTTAATACTTATCACCTATTTTGCCTAGATTGGTGTTGTAGTTATTGGAATTCAGATTGATAATGAAGTCTCGGAATGTTTCTTATGGAATGTGTTTTAAGTTGAAATAAGTAATCGTCGTACATTAAGGGTTTGAATTCCTTCAGGATAAGCTTCCATAATTTTGCGCCAAACCCTAAGCGGCGGTCGCATTGCATATCGGAATAGAAATATTTCAAATGATCACCGGTTTATGTAAACACATTAAAATTAATTAATAGTTTTAGATTGAGTGAGTTTTCTAATAATATTTCTTTCATATTCAGGACAATTTAACAGCGAATAAACTATGGTTATCAACGTGTAAACTATGGTTTGCATATTTTTAAAATGATGTCTTGCAGATATTTGGTTTCGTCGTTTGCATCATTCATCAGAAAGTCCCAATTAATTTCAATTCGAAATATGTGAACCCATTTCCTGAACCGTTCTCACGGTCCGTTTAAAAGGATTTTCAAGTAATTGGTTCACTATCAGGACTTTCAAATAACAACATAACAAAATCTATTTAATCACAATCGTCGAGAATTTTTCCTTCGTATATACACTGACTTCGGTAAAGATAGGTCTATTCATTATATTAAAATTGTTTGTAGAAACAGTAAATAAGTAAATTCAAAAGGAAGATTTTTTCCCCCCCTTCTTATTTATTCTGTTATATCAGACAAGAATACTCTGGTATGAAGAATGTTTTATCGGTCACATTTGGAACCTTTTTACGGAATTGTAAAAATACAACCGTTTTTTAATACAAAAGCTTGTAAGAGGTCTAAAATTTTTTTTCAATATGTGACTCGACTATTAATAACAACAACTTAATACTCTATGTTGCATAGTGATAGAACCGCCTTGTATTTTCAAACTAGCATATTAGTATTTTTAAAAAGTAATTGATATTAACTTTTTTATTGAAAACATACAAAATACGAATGCAAATAAAAACATAATACACGTTTATCTTATCATGTGATGAAATAAAAAATACAAATATAACGTTGCAAAGTGATAGAACCAGTCACAATTAGTATCTTGTAAACTAAACTTTTTGTGTTATAACTTCAAAAAATTCTATCAGGCATGTTGTCTACTTGACGTTTGATTAAATCTGAGTTAATATTATCCCATTTTGTTTTAATGGAATCTTTCAATTCTTGAATAGTTGCATATTACTTTCCGTTTGCTTATACGGATGCATGAGTAAGATACCCTAGGTGTCCTCTATGGGGGGTTCAAATTAGGAGAAGAAACTAGCCAGTTGATTACTTGTACTCTGTTATCCAGAAACTATTCCCAAGACGAGTTGGCAACATGAATACTTGCGTTGTTCTGTTGGAGTTTCCAAAATGGACTCTCGATTATTTCTCCAAACATCAGCAAATTGTCTTCCAACGTGTCTTAGTAATCCACTGATTTCATTATATCAGTGGGGAACACAAGTTTTGTTAGTCCATCATTTCTAAAATCAACTCAAACCATAATCGTTCCTTCATTTCCGAGATCCCTCCAATAGAACGCCCATCCGTCAGGACCATCTAGATTGAATTTTGGTCATCACTGAAGACTACTTGAAACCACTGTTCCTTCCAAGTCATATGTTCTTTACCCCCATAACATTCTTCTTCGCTTCTGAAGCTCTGTAGGTTTCGGCTACACAATATGTTTGTTCCTCCAAACTACTTTTGGTAAAGCAGACTTGTGAGCGTTGTTGGTAGGGTCTTGTGATAGTCTGGTCTATGCTTCACCGACTTTTAGTTTCTGTACTACTAATCTTTCTTGCCGTATTTGTTAGCTTTCGAGGTCATCCAAGTATTTTCTGTTTCCCATCTTTCAGTCCAAGATGGAAAAAATTATTAACCGCGTGAGGTGAACGTCCAATTTATGTTGCCATATTCCGTGACGACAATTCTAATTTGTTGAAAGCTGAATTTACCCCTTTTAAAAATCTAATAAATTTTTTTCCCTACCCATACTAAATGATACCTTTACAAATCAATTAACTAGACGTATAACAATAAAAGCTAAGTAAGATTATTTTAACTTGATCAAACTAAGCTTTCATATACGTATTTGTTAAAAACCCAACTGCGTATGCATCTCTGGAACCGATTATTCCACTTATAAATAGGGGTAGTGCTATATTTTTGCAACAGTAAACTACCATTTTTTGTAAATATTTGCTTATTAAAACTAACTCGGAACTCCTAACAGCTTTATATCACTCATGCCACTTTAATACATTATTCTGATTTTAGGAAGCATTACTAACTTATGCAGAAATGTATTATTTAGTTTTTACAAGGAATAACCAAAGAAATTTTATCATTATGCAAAGCTGTGTATTTCATTGTGGAAAGAGTCGAATTCGAACAAATTATCTCTGCAGATTTGTAAACTTCTAAATATGGATGCAGATCCAACATAGAACTCATCTGAAATTGATGACACATTTAAACAACAAATCGATATTTGGAGTTTTATTTTCATGCTATTAATGATTCAATATCACTTTACTTTGATATACTTAACCTATTGTTGATGCGGTCTGGAAAGCAATGAAGTCTAAAAGGAAAATAGTATTATTGTTTGTGCTCCAATGTTTCGTTATTTTTTACCAATCATGCCGTTTTTTACCTCTCTCTTTGCCAGTCATTATAAAATTAATAATAAATTAATAGTTAATTTCTTTGTTGGAATGGCCATCGGCAGTACATTTGCAATGTTGCGTGCTATTTATGTATTCATATTTGTTTTCGTTTTTGACTGTTTTTCCTTCCATTTCCTCTGTATACGAAGTCGTGTCGGGCTCAGACTTGTGCCTTTCTTTTTTAAATATCACCATTCCTTGAGTTTTGAGGCATTTTAAATTAGTTACATTTGGATCATCCAGTCCGTAAATAAATTTTATAACATTGACATTTGAATGAAGCCTTTTAAGATATTTACACATCATTATTAGTTTTGTTTCCCGAAATATGCTATTTGTTACTGTCAAAATTAGAACACGTTGTTCTTAACTGAAATTAATAAAGTTTAAAAGTACATTACAGAATGAAAATCCAAACCAGACCAATTCTAAACATTGTTTTCAAACCCGGCGGACAATTGGCTTTAAAGCAGCACGAATGTATTGAAAATACATATTTTTAAAAAATGCATGAGTCCTTGTATAGAAAAGGGCCACAGCAACATTAAAGTTTCAATTGATTCAAACAAAAACACACACCAAAAAACAATTTAAATCCCAAAGGATTAAAAATTCAATCGCCCAATAATTTATG
Source organism: Linyphia triangularis (assembly GCA_963978545.1). Taxonomy (NCBI): domain Eukaryota; kingdom Metazoa; phylum Arthropoda; class Arachnida; order Araneae; family Linyphiidae; genus Linyphia; species Linyphia triangularis. The sequence continues at coordinate 34,134,272 of OZ021727.1, read as the reverse complement.
TTCTTCAGATTTTGAAACAGGCTGTATTGATCACCATTCAGCGCTCATCATCAATTAGACATTTTATTGACTTTATTTTTCTGTAAATTTATGCTTCCCTGGTTTGAAATTTTAATACTTAAAAGAAATGGTACTAAAAGGAAACGCATGAGGAAGACTTGCAAAAAAGATTTTTTCTTAATATTTCTAACAAAATTATTTCGTAGCTGTAGATACTAGGAAAAGTTCTTTAGAGCCAGAAATTTTTTTAATAAATAATCTGTAGATTTAATCTCCAACTGTCAGAATTAGCTTAGACCTATAAAAATATAAGACTGTTGTTATAGATAACAGTATTGTGTCAATATATTTCGTCTTTTTTTTTTTCTTCCCCTTTTTTTTCTTTTTTTCTTCTTTTTTTTTTTTTGTGAAAAATAACAATAACTTCACATAAATTTTACTACTTTGAATGCTTAATTTGGTAGAATCAAGCAGGGAAAATCTAATAACATTTACAACAATTGAAGCAGTTAAATCATTGAATTTATTTTCATTCTTTATTTCTAAAATAAAAAACAAATATAAGAAATTCTACCTATCGCAAAAAAAAAAAAAAAAAAAAAAAAAAAAAAAATCAATGTTTGTGCAATAAATTTCCTGGAAATTCAGTTTTTAATGAGCTTATAGTTATATTGCAAAGTGGCCATAGAACCTGGAAATCAGCGAAATGCTAAGTTTTTTTTAACTATTTTTTAAAAATTGGATTATTACCTTTTTAACATACATGCTCTATTTGATCACACATCTGGGAAAGTTGAGGAAATTTAAACAAATATTTGCTGTCAAATCGCGGAATTTTGTAGAAATCTATCAGAATTATCAGGAAAGTTTTTTTCCCCTGAATTTTGTGGCCACCCTGTATTGTGTATGAGTAGGGGTAGACGTAATGTTGAGGTAGTTTCAGGAGAATTAGACCAGTTTTCCTCTTAGATCACCCTAAAGAGAAATTTTTCATGTTGTCTCTAAAATGTGTATTTTCGCTGATATTAAAAAGCGCAGTTATTGTTAATGCGTAATTAGTCTCTTGGTGCTAATAATTATTTGTTACAAATAATTTTCACAGTCGGAAACTAATTTGTAAAGTTCAATAAATGCATATACGATAGTTTCCAACAATGGCTCCTTTTTTTTTTGTGCAGTATTATTGACTTTAGCAACAGTCGAAATAGTACATTGTCAAAAGGTTTCTGCTCTAACTGATCTTATCTCCAACTCATTAAATGCTCTTCGAAACTCAACCTGGCAACTATTAAGAAAAATTATGCAATTTCTAGGAGATATGTCATTGCGAAACTTATTTTTAGTTTGGTATGACTTTTTTTGTTTGAATTTTACGGGAACAGTAATGAAACTTTTACCGATATCATTTTGTGGTAACGTTGTAAAAACCTACACCTTAAGTACCCAGATTTGTCATTTAATTTTTTTTAATTTCTCTTGCATTTTTTGGAATTACGGCTAAAGTTTTTGGAATTATCCGTAAAATATTTAGGAATTGTCCTTAAAATGTACCTGAAATGTTTTAATTATCCCTAAAAACACTTACCTAATTTTTTAACTTACTGTGCCCCTTGCGAATGTAAGAAGTGCACAGAATTTTCACCACATGAGTCCTCGTATCTGCTTCCAAAGAAATAATTAGTAGTGGCCCAATACTGTGCTACCCAAAACCTATTTCAGGATTCTGATATATTTTTTTTTACCTAATTATGCTCTGTCCTTTTGCATAATAATTTTAAAGAACTGTTCAATCAAAAATTAAAAAGGGATGTACACAATTCTTTAAAAATGAGGCTTGCATAAATTTTAATTAATAAATATAATTTTGCAACAAAATAAGATAATGTAAAATTCAGAAATCATTCATTTAATTCCAAATCATTCCAAATATTTTTTTTTCCTAATTATGCTCTGTCCTTTTGCATAATAATTTTAAAGAACTGCTCAATCACAAATTAAAAAGGGATGTACACAATTCTTTAACAATGAGGTTTGCATAAATTTTAATTAATAAATCTAGTTTTGCAACAAAACAAGATTATTGAAAATTTACAAATATTTTCTAAAATTCTAATACTATTTAATTGCTATATTCTGATTTTAAACAATTATTATTAACATAGTTTGTTAATATTCATAATGGAATTATTATTTCTTAAACAGCCATCTGATGTTCACGAAACAACCATGACATTCACAAGCAAAAGTCGATTTACATTATCTTCCTAAAAATACTGAACTTTTCCGCATTTCACAAGGTGTATAGTTTTTTTAAAATACCAGGAATGAAATTTTATAATTAAGTTTTTAGTTATTTAGGAATGGTGTTAGCATTTTATTCTTACAGAAGTCACCAGATCCCACAAAGCAATCATAAACTATTTATAAAAAATAATCAGAAACGCGCTAAATCTTAAAATTTACTTATTTTGCTTTGAGTACACGCTTTAATTTTCTTAATCAGATTTCCTTTCTTAATCCTTATTATCCAAATAATCTTACAAAAACGACCAATTAGAAATAGGCCATCACGCTCTTGGACTAGACAAAAGAGAAAAAACAATATCAAGATTTTGACTGAAGTTTTACACCAACGTTTTAGTTTATAAAGATTTTTTTTAGAAGGAGCGCCCCGCTCCTTGGACCATGCCGAAGGAGCGGGAAAATCTAGGATTAAAGAGATTTTTTTTGCAAAGGTATGTAATTGAACGCCCTGGTCATATTTTTCAAATCTAAATGCTCAATCAAATTTACAAGATTTTCTAGTCAACTATCAATATTTCTAATTGCTATTGGGTTTTTTTTTATAAATGTTATCCGAATATCTTCAACGTAAATTTGTCACTTAATATTACAATACACAATTTCACTTATTAATATCACTTTTTAATAATATTTATCATACCTCATTCTACCAAGTCATAAAATTGATTCATTATTTTGATTATTATTAGTAAAATGAATACAAAAACATTCAGGCCTTAAAATTTTGCTGCTGACGGTATACTCTGTTTCTAAATTTTGTACTCTGTATTTTTTATACTTTTTTTGTAGATTATAGTTTGTACTGTTTGCCACTTCTTCTAAAAGAAAATAGTATATAGCTTGCCATTTTTCGAGACTGAATTGTTAGAAAGTTGCTGTGTTTTAAGCAGTCTCATGTGTAGAAACCAACCTTTTCAACATAAAAGTTGTTTCTTGGGAAGTAATTGATGGAAAAATGCTTTCATTGAAATTGAGTTGAAATCCTTAGAAATATGTTTTGGTGATATTTTTTTTTATTTTTTTTTTTATAATAGCTGGTAAATGAAACTACATCTGCAAGAGTCGGTGCTGAAGGGATTAAATTTAAATCCTACTATGCTGTAATAGAATAGTGCATGACTGACACATTACGAAAGAGACCTGAAAATTGCAAGCCGGAGACACTTAAAAAGTTATCCCAACCCCCAACATACACTTAATAATGTTCAGCAATCAAAAACTGAAAAATTCATTTAATATAAATGTTTTACATTTCATTTATATTAATTACATTTCTTTTTATACCGTCACCTTTATAAAATTCTTACTTGTTGAACTTTTATTGCCATAGCCCTTAAAATGGTCGGGAAGCAGCTGGTACTATTTCTGTTCTTTTGTTTTCACCTTATTAACAAACACATGCCATACCATCCACTAAACATGATTTCGCGACACACATTTTGGAAAAGTATTGAATCAAAAAGAAATTTTGAATTCCGGAAATATCGGAGAAATGGCGAAGACTGGAAGTGGATTTATTTTTTAATTTCAAGAGGCGACAAAATAATTGTACGATAGCTGTGTCTAATAATAACTTGTATTTTTAGAAATACCATTCACTACTATTTCAATAATTTTGCCAAAAACTTCAGTATTTTCAAAGATTGAATCAAATTTGTTTACCCTTTAAAATACATTTGTACTTTTATGCACTGCTTCAAGAGAAAAGCTCTGTAGTCTGTCTAACAGCACTCATAATTTTTGTTTTTGTTTTTGTTTATTGCTACCACAAACTACTGATACGAATGCTGTGGTGAGTACCAGTCAAATGGACGTGGATTCAATTAAAAAACAAAACAATCCCTTACTTTCTTCCTCTTTGTTCAATACGCAGGATAAAATCCGAATGATGGCTGATAACTTTTTTTGATGGGAAATTTGTGGAAAAGTTTATATTAATGTATATATATATATTTTTAATATGAAATCATATTAATATAATGATCATAACTTAGTACTATCACCTAAATTAAATCATTTTGAATACATCTCTATTGAAATCCCATTTGACCAGTTTAACTTTCTCACAAGCTTCATTGCATTTGCTATTTTTATTTTTCTTAGGTCAGCACTTCTGATAACCTTGCCATATTTACAAGCCACTTAGTATTCAATATGGCGCCTTGGAACTCATTCAGTTTTAACGTTCCCACTGTCTCCCATATTTCAGTTGATTAAACAAATCATACTCGTATATTTTCATTGAGTTCTACTGTTAGTGAGATTTTTTTTAAATAAAAAAATTTAATTAGCTTTAATTGTTGAAGCAATTTCCAAAAATTGGATTTAGGTTGTATGTTGTATCGTAAATTGAATGACTTCGTGAAAAATAGTACTTTGTATTTAATTTTTCAGTAGATAAACTTGAAGACGATCCCTTAAGAGAAAACTTTTTTTTCATGCAGAGCTTTAGAAAATTTTGTATGGAGATACTTTGGGTTCAAGCTAAACTAAAACTATAGTCATTATTTGGATTTTTTTTTTTTGGCGTACTCTACTAGAAGCATTACTTTGTGTGGATACATCTCAATATCTGCCGGAAAAGGTGCTGTCCTTATTGAAACTATAGAAATGCTAATTTAAACAGATTAAAGGTCGCAGAATATAGTTCTGAATTTAGGCTAGGATTTCACAAGCTTGTTTTCAATCTTGGTAGCTCGTCACCCAATTGCACACTTGTACACTATATGAGACAAAAATTTTAGCTAGTGGGGGGCCTATATTATAGAACGTAAGTTAATATTCCAACCTTAAGTTAAGATTAATTTGCTCTTCAAGGTATCCAGACAGCTTATAAAAGTGTGCATGTATGTGAAACGAAACATGCAACAATTTCCCCATTTTTAGGTAGGGAAATAGTCACTCGATAGGTATCCACGAGTAAACAAGCTTTTTAAATACACTAATGATAAGCGAACTCTTTATAATTAATTCAATTAATGTTTAAGCATTCAGTTCTCCATAAATCAATTATTCATCAGAGTAATGTGATAGGGTTGTGTGTCGGCAAACGTGTATTTTGAAGGGGAGGGTACAGCTTCTTGACCCTATAGTGCTGCGTACAACCAGCTCCATTGAGTTTGATTCCAAGGGAAAAGACGTTCAGCACAATCAAAAGAAAAGCATCCATTCAGATTGTTTGACTCTAGCTATTTGGCTCACAGGAGGGCAAAATATCAAACAGTTTCAATAGTTTTTTAAGTTGTTAAAAATCTTGAGGTCAATAAATTTAAATAATAATAACAAAATACTAATAATAAATAATAAAATGCGCGAATAAAAAAAAAAAAAAAATATATATATATATATATATATATATATATATATATATATATATATATATATATATATATATATATATATATATATATATATATATATATATATATAGAGGGAGGGAAAATGCCACACAACCAAGGAGATATTTATATCGAAAAACCTTACAATTAATGTTTCTTGAAGTAGCAATGCATCAAACTGGAATGTGTGTACCCGAGTTTGTAGACTCAACTAGTCCGAATTGCCATCAATTCTAATGAAAAGGGGAAAAAAACCTAACCTGATCCATTGAAAAGGCGTTATCTTTTACTTGATACAATAGCAAAGAGCGGTCCAAAGAGGAGTACCTCAACAGGAGCCAATTAGTTAGAGCCGGACAACTCGGGAAAATATCTCCTTGCATTTCAGAAGCAGACACACTATCTTCGGTGACATCGGGAAAATGCAACCTATATTTCTTCAATCCTCTTTCCCACACTATCTCCCGAATTCCCGAAACTCGCTTCGGGTTTTGTCCGAAATCTTCCCGAAATGCCTCTCCCTCCTCTTTTTTTGTCCTTCCAAGTCTGCGTGAAGAGCATATGGACGCAGAGTTCCGCCCGGGTTGGCACCGGGATAAAAACGTTGCGTTGGGAGTAGCAACACGCGGTGTTTCTGGGGTCGAGTTTGAAAATGCACGATGATGGGATGGATCGATCTCAGTTCGACGTGCGTTGCGTTTTGCGTTGATCCCTACTTTGCGAAATTACCTGACAGCTGTTTAATATCCTATTTCAATGCAAGAAGGCGACATCTTGTTGCTTATGCGCCAGCGACAAGAAAATACCCTTATTTAGTAGAAGATTTTCCATGTAATTATTCTCAGTTGACATTCCTGAGGATTGAATGTCTGTGGTGATTCTGGTGGAGGCGAGTCTCAAAGAGCACGTAACTTTTTGCTCCTCCACAAAAATTATGCGCGGACTTGTCCCCTCTGGCAACTTTCGACCATTTTTTCCCAACAAGAACTAGAATCTTTGGTGTTTCTCCACTTAACAATTGTTCTCGCCTTTGCAAAACAAATGCCAATTTGGCTGAATTATTACGTGAATTAAGGTGTAATGATGAGCCAAACTGGTGATTATTTAATTAGATTAGATAGATTAGATTAGATTTGCGAGGGGAGAACACCAAAGATTTCAGTTCTCGTTGATAAAGAATAAATGGAGGTTATCAGGGGAAAAAAAAAAAAAAAAAAAGAAGGAAAAAAAAAAAAAAACTCCTGCTTTTTGTTTAGCTAGGCTTTAAAATTTTGATAAGTCAGTAAATATATTGTACTAGGTTTTCCATTAAACAAGGGTACTATTAAAAACACGGAAATTCAGGGATTTGGAAATTTTGAGAAAAGGGATTTTTTTTTAATCAGTAAGGATTTTGGTGAATGGTGACAGGGGGAAAATGCACTGAAATCTTATGTGAAGGTGTATTTGAATAAGGTTAAAAAAAATTCACATTTAGGTGACAGATTACCTGTACACCTACTAATTTCCCTTCTCTAAAGTTTTCAGTGTATTCTTCTCCTGGAGAACATTCACCAAACCTTACTGAAAAAAAATAGTATAGGATGCGGAGATGAAATTATTAAATAATACTTCAAAAAAGTTGTCTAGGTTAAAAATACGGTATACCAAATTTTTTTTTAGTCAATATCTTTTAACTGCTATATTAAAAAATTAAACCTTTTTCATATTTTTTTTAACAATTTATTAGAAAAATTTTAGCAAAAATTATTTTTTACTCGCGCATCTACGTGGCTTCTAAATGTACATCAAAGTAATGAGCATTTATTTTTTATTTGATGATTTTTTTGTGCTGCTCTTTAATTTTCAATGAGGAAGAGCACAAACGATGTCTCTTCTCTGGTCCCAAATACTTGCATTTTTTTTTAAAGTGAGTCAAGTTGCCAATAAATATTACGTCATTAGTTACGTAATATTTATCGCAAACTTGGCTTACTTAAAAGATGAAAGAACTTGTCGCTATAGAAATAAAATCATGTGAACTCTTCCCCATTGAAAATTAAAGAACAGTTACGTTCCCAAAAAAAAATCTATTCATTATTTAGCAAGTTACGTATTCTCCAGCAGAAGAATCATGACAGACATTAAACATTTTAATTAAGAATGTTAATTAAGCGCAATTACATGGAAAGTTTTCTTTGTGAATGAGTGTATTTTTTGTCGCTGTCTTTCGGTTTGTTCTGGTACTATAAATTGTCAAAGAAAGTGGCTTATTGTGCGGAGTTCAAAATCAAGAGTTGTTAAAAATATATGTTTGGCATTTTCAATTATAGTAGATGGAATGATCTCGTTTTTTACGTTTGTTACACTTGTCATGGATACAAATTAACAATTTGAACTTAGTGATAATCCATTCTTTTAGAATTACTCCATTGCATATTTTGTATTTATTTTTAGGACTACATTTCTCATATGCACTAAATGATATAATTGTATTAATAACCTTTTCTTCCCATTTAGCGCTTTTATGAGTCTATTAAGGTAAGTTATTTTATATAGATTACATCTTAGGTCAAATAATTATTATTAATTTATTTAATAGCCAACTTTTCATCATTTTTTTGTGTTAAAAAATTACAAGTACTTTACGAGGTTAAAGTGACTTAAAAAGTTTTTGAAAAAAATTAGCGACTTCGTTATAAAGAACCAGGTTATACTATAATATCTATCCTTTGTAGAGACCTTAATATTTAAATTAGTGTTTTAATTTAAAGTTTTAACTTAGAGTTTTTTACTATGATGATAAAAGAAGTCTAACATAGATAAATTTAATTTTACTAATTAAAAAATAACTTTTGTATGAACATGTAATAATTTCTTAATAATCAGTGTTAAAAATATTTTCATGAATGGACACTTTTTAATACTAAATGGTTTAGGGAGCAACGTAAATTGCTCAAAAGTTATACACATTCTCACAAGTCTCTTTGCTATATAATAAAGATGCAACAAATCATTACATTTAAAACAATCCATATGAAGCTAGTTTTAAAAACCGACATGTGAATCGGTTGCGTTAAGTTTTAACTTAAAATTATTAACTCAAGTATGAAAATTGGTCAAACGTAAATCATTGATTAGGCAAACACGATCATACAATGATGTATGCTAGCTCATGCTATCAGACAAAGTTACTACTATAGTTCTGAGAAAATAATTTATTTTGATCTTCCTCGCAATGGATGCACTCATTTATTGGCTCAATTGTTGGAAGTAACATCACACAATCGGACTATCATTGTTTAATATGTGCTGCCGCTTTCGGCATTGTTGCTTCTTATTTTCTTGTACAACTCTGGACATTAACTCTCCATTCGATTGTATTATGGTTAATAACGATCACAATCTAAAAGTTCGGATCAGCACTGGTTGCTCTGTCAAGGCTTCCTCGTCATACGAAGCAAATACGTATTTAGTAAAAGAACTAAATTTTTTTATATTGACATAAAAACTGTGGTCAGCATAACTCCCGAACAGACACCCATACTATGTTCAAGTTTCGTGAACGAGTTAGTGATGGCCGTGGGACCGGTCATCAAGAGTTTCATCAAAATTATGCAATACCACAATAAGGTAACATCTTGTTTCCATCTTTCTGCCATAGAAAAATTATGTTTTTCAGCAATTGCCAAAAAATAGCTCGAACGATTTTGATCAAAATCATCGTGGTAATGTCTTTTAACTTTCTTTAAACATCCCCAAAGTTTCCGTAGAAATGCCGTTAATTTAGAGTTCCCTTCTCTGGAACATCGCCCACCAACGACTCTATTTCCTTTGTTACACTTACAAGGAAGGACTATGTAATATTTATTGAAAAACATATCTCCAATTTTGCCGTTTTGGTGATGTTTTCCCCTTTTTGCTAGTGTAATAATTGTGGCCAAACTGGCTATTTTTTAAAACAATATTAAAAGTATGGAAACGACTACGTTAAATTCACCGATCCATGATAAATTTAAATGCAGTGACCAATATTAAGTGTAACTGAAAGTAGTGCGATGTACCACACCTCTAATTTGTCATTACTGTTTTAAGCCTGATGGCTTTTGTAATCTCATATAAATTCAAGTTTGGGAATGATTTCAAGAGAATTGAGTTCAGCCAATATCCCATGCCTTGCATCATTAAATATTTTATATAGAGCGTGAATTTATCATGGCATGCAATTAATTTTTTGTTCGGAGTTTTCTTTTCCACAACCTTAGGTAAAAAGTTTCAGATCATCGAATGGAATGCGCCCATTGTGATGGTGGTTATTTTCTCACCAACTAAATATATTTTAGAAACTGAAGAATTCTATTTTCTACAGAAAAGACTAGACAATTTTTATTTTCCCCACAAATTAAATGTATTTTATTTGCTGAAAAATTATATTTTGAACTATGATATATTTAGTAAAAGTAAGAATTTATATCAATAATGGCGAATTACAGTTAACTAAAAAAATTACACAAGCAAGTTAATTTACAAAAAATAAAAGGGGGGGGGGAGGGGGGGGGGAATCGTTCATCGTATTATCAAAGGGAAAAAAAAAAGTATTCGATCGACCATATAGTTAATATTTTGTTGGGCCTTCTTTTGTCCTCTTCAAGCATTATGGTAATTTTAAACACAAACTTTAGTAACAAACATGTGGCACACACGAAGCTTCCTTCGTTTGATGAATTTTTGTTGAAGCATAATTTTCAAACCCTTTATAAAAGTTTGATTTTGTATGTATTTTGTGGCAGCATATCCCCAGAAGGCTGATTATTTATTCCATTTGCCAACATCCAATCTATCTCATACTTGGCAGATAGACTCGTTGTCAATGACAATGCCTTTTTCCAAGTTTAGAGTTTAAACAATTATCATTCCAAAAGTGGTTCATATTTAGTCAAAGACAAGGAATCAATAGTTTTCTTCGTGTTGGTTCAAAAACTACGAAAACTCGATTTTAGCTCAGAATCTCTTAGTTTAATTCGAATATAAAAGTTGATACTGCATATAAAGAATATATAGAAACAAGTGTTTCGTTGCCCGTTTATTTGACTTCGAAGGGTTTTCAATGGATTGATTGATTTTAAAGCCTAAGTCTTGATTTTCTTAATTCAAACTAAAATAGTTTTCTTGTTCGTCCACTATGACGCATCCTTTTTGATAAAAGGTTAATTTTAAGTTACGGTAAGAAGCTGTTTTATACTTGCATTTATAGCATGTTTTCCAAAATCAATACTTTCTTTTATTTAAGATTCGATGGTTCATTCGATTTTTCAGATCCCCTTAGTGTTAAATGATAAAATAAATTCGGATATGCTGTTACCAGATGCCTTGCCCTGGAACTAATTATCTATGCGTTCGATTCACTCTTGTCAAAATATCCACAATCTGCACATGCATTACACATTCCATCGTATCGCTTCTTGATGTTATGACTCGTTTCTATAGAGCTTGTTTCTAAAACATCGGAAAGCAAAAATATACCTTATTATTTGTTAGTTTTATTCGTGTACTTTTTTTTATTATTATAAACGAAATATTTTTTATTCTGAATCCTTTCTTGAACATTGTTTCTGTACCCACTTTGAAGTCTGCACTCTTTCACCTCTTCACTTCGAAAGGTAGTCAGTTCAACAAATAAACAAACTAATCTAGATATACGATAAACTGCACATTGCCGATACTATGTTATACCTCATCATTCTTATAATCTACATTATATAAAATCGTGAGTAAATATTCTCTCCTATAGACAAAAACGAGTTACAGGGTTCGCATTCGTCCTAAAATTTCTAATATTCCTTAAATATTTGTGATTCCCTAAAATTGTATTTAAATTTTTCGATAGTTTATGGAAAAAAATGTTAAATTCTCGGAAATTCCCCGATTTTCTTCCAAAACCCTCGAAAAAACCTTATATTTTTCCAGAGGGAAATACATTTTCTGAGATTTTAATTATTCAATTTTTTGAAAATTTACAGTTTTTGCCGGTAATGAAACATGCTTTGGAAAGGATGTCCATGTTAGTCTGTCAGCTTTAGAATAAATATTTCTACATTTTTTAGAATTATCCTTAGAATTTTTGAGCCCATCTGATGGCTGTGTGGTTCGCGCTCCGCCCATGCATGCCAATGGTGCCGGGTTCGAATCCCGGGTTAGGCATTGATGCTCGTTGGGGTTTGGAATCCACGTTAAGCTGTAGGTCCAGGCCTGATTAGCCGTTATTGTGCATAAAAATAGGTCATTTAGAGTATAAACCAACCAACCCTAAAATTAACTACCCTTATAATTTTTAGAAATTATCTCTAAAATTCCTAACTAATTTTTTTTTAGAAAATTCACTGCGTTTCGCTTTCTGCCAATTACTAATTTGTTCATCTTACTTATGTCAAGGATGGAAATAGTGATGGTTGTCCTAGAAGTCTTTGCTCTTTAACGCAAAAATGATGTAATTTTACTTAGGTTGTATTTTTTTTATTGCTGCTGCATCTGTTGTGGGCAGTGCCGGAACTAGGGGGGGGCAGGCGGGGCCGCTGCCCCGGGCGCTAACCAGAGGGGGCGCCGAAAAGCCAACAAAGCACTATTTGTTGTATAAATTTTAATATTTGGACGAAAGGATAATTTTTCATAAATAAATTTTCATTTTTTCTTAAAATTCTGGATGATCTTTAAGATATCCAACAGAAGAAAAAATCCACTAGAAAAAAAAAAAATACATTTCTGTACAAAGAAAGTAATAATCTATCCTTTTACAAAAGAATGACAACGAATTCTCCCTACCCCCTGATGAAGAATAGGTTTGTGCTACATGGCAGGCTGCCAGAAATGCTAATTTAAAATCGCATTGGTAATATAGTCGCAATGTAGTTAGATAAAATTTAGCATTACAACAATTTAATGCTGTTGAAATTTTCGTAAATTGAAATATGTCGAAGAAATTATATGGGGCGCAGAATCGCAGAAAAGCAAAAGAAACTGCAAGAATATCCCAACCTTTTATCATCTTGGCTAGTTCACGAGACTGAAACCAATGAAGGTAAGAATTTTTTTAAATTTGTAACCTAATAAACTTCGGAAGATGTGTATTAAGGACAAGGGTTACGTTTGGGAAATATCTCTTGCCAAATATATTTATTGTTCTCTAGGAGTCCGCAGGAATTTTTACAGGGGGCTGCAAGATGTTGAATTGTTTAGAAATCGTTTACTTTTGTTTTTGAGGTTGATTATCATTAACTTTAAAGATTTATTGCGATTCCTAATGAAAATTAATTAGCAAAAAGTTAATTAAAAATTGAAATAATTAACGATTGAAACGTTTTCTTTAAGAGAATAATTTAGTATTTCTTCAGCTAAAAACAGATTTTTTTTTCATTTTTACACATTTTGAATCGTGCTGAGTTTAAAAAACCTGGGGGTGTTGAACTTTGAACAACTTTCAATTCCCACTGTTTCCTTCATTTAATTTAGCAATTATTTTGGCTGTAAAAATGACAGCGCAAGCACCATTTTGACAAAAACCGTAACGCCAGGTGTAATGGCCAAAGTAGGTCAATCCGTTTGAAAGTAATGCTGACCACAGACAACACACGGACCCACAAACTTTTTTTCTAGAACACTTTTTTGATTCAGAATGTTCTAAAACGTGAAGAAATGCAAAAAAATTATGCGATAAAAAGTTGACACAAGAATTCCTATTGAGCACAAGAATTCCTATTTATCGCAAAACATATCGATTTTTTAAAAATAAAAACGAAAACAGTAAATTACATCCTATCCAAATCTCAATTTAAATGCACTGACTAAATATGTGACTATATATTTTTAACAATATATTTTACTATATATTTTTAAATCCCTTATATTAACTTCCCTTTTGTTTGAGTGTGCGTTTGAGCCTGGCGTACAAATCTGCGGATGCTTAATTAACCCCCTTCCCATCATCCTATCGTCCTGAAACTTGGCCAATTAGCTTAAAGCCCATGACAATACATTGGGTCTATTCCTAGTTGACGTTAAAATATCGCCAAGCCGATTTGGCGCTGTTTTGTAGGCGATACAGTTCTAAATTTGGCAATCCCATTTTTTTTATTGACGCGCTTTGGCTTCAACCTTCCTATACTACAAATCATGGAGCTGGTTCGTTTCTCAATTTTTCATATTGGAATTCCGAATTGAAGACATTCTGGCTTTGTCGCCAACTTTTCAAAAGTGCGCCAACCCATAAACGTGAACTAGGAATTTACCTTTTTTTGTTTTTTTTAATCGACGCGGAGTTTCGAAAGCATTTTAATAAATCATTTTTAAAAAAAATACTTTTATTGTTAATAAATTGATAATTCTTATAAGGGATTTGATTAAAAAGTTTGTTTTTTACAGGTTAAATTATTAACACTCCTACTTTTCTTTTTTGATCATACACAAGCATTCAAACATGTTTCGTAAAAAGAGAAAACGGAAGCATAAAAGTGCCTAAGTGTAACATTTTATCTATTCCTAAATAATGAAAAAATAATAAAACATCAAGGCATGAATTCTAAAAATAGATCTCAAGGCCTTATTTTTCATAAAAAATAACGAAAAAGAAAGTATTTTCCAGGAAGTGATAAATAAAATAAAAAGAATCCAGTCTCCATGCTACGAGAAAAAGGCGCCAATTTTCAGCGTGAGTTATATTGTCATTTTGACGGCATTATTTTTCACCAAACAGATGTCATGTTCGTCAAATTTTATCCATTGCGTTGGTGAGAATTTTAAATTCTCCAAGAAAATGGAGAACTCACACATAGCACAGTAAGTAATATATTATTCATTCTATTATTAAAGTGAGTTTCAGTAAGTTTAAATTAATTGTTCTAAAATAAACATTTATGTGTTTACCAACTATTCAATGATTTTTGTGGACTAGTCATTAAATTAATTTGCTTTTGTGTTCAATGAGTTCTGGTAATATTCGGAAGCTTTTTAAATTTTTGTATTAGTATTTTACAGAAGAAAATATTTTTTGAAATGTAAAACAGCTTAATTGTTTATGATCTAAGACGTTTTGAAACCAGGTTAACCAGATTTTGTGTTAAAAAGTGTTACATATCATTCAACTATATGTTCTTTTATTTCATTGTAACTGACATTATTTGTATTGATTCATTAGTTTTTTTTTTGTCTTTATGCAAATCTTTATGCAAGCAGAATGAACCCTGGTCATTAATAAGGGCTTGTCAAATATATTTATTTAAAATTTCAATTAATTAATTCTTTTATTGTTTGTTTCAAAACAGAATTTTACAAAGGAAAAACCTTTGTTAATTTTCAATGTATATATAGTTAGCTTCAAATCTAAAAAATTATTGTGTGGGGGCGCCAAAATGAATTCTTGCCTCGGGTAAAAAGTGACCTAGTTCCGTCCCTGGTTGTGGGTTTAGTTTTTCCTGCATTCACAGCAATCCATCCATCAGCAATTAGTCCAAGAATTTCGTCTTTTAATTTCAAAATGTTTAATTACTTATGTTGAGTTTGCAGATTGATGTCGCATTAACACCTGTACTTTCCATGTCCTTGTTGAACTCTCACTTATTACAATTTACCACTGTCTATTGTATGAAAGTTCAGTTAAATTTCTGTAAACATTTTTAACAATAGTAAGCTCTATATCATCCTGAAACGTTGTGCTTTGTTTAGCACAAACTCTCGCTGGAAAATGACTTTATATAAGACTCTCTTGGAAATAAAAAAGTTCCAATAATTTGAGTCAGTAAGTTTTTTTTTTTTTTTTTTTTTTTTTTTTTTTTACAGAAACTGCAATGTCGATTGAAACCTTCTTCTAACTTATATCGAACACTGTGTCTTTTCCTCTAATGAATAGTAAATAGATAGAACCGGGTAATAATCGACACTTATGAGACTCTTTTACATGCATGATTTACCTTCTTGCACGCATGAGTATTACAAACTTGTCAAGGACTGGTAACAAGACTCAGACACTGAAGTTAACACGGCATGTTTAATTTTTATCATTTGACCGCCTTGACCTTAAATAAATAAGGCTACATGCAGAAACGATGCTATGCAATTGTAACTGTATCGTATGGAAAGGGGTAAATAAGTTAGGACACTAGAACAACATTCATTGTCTTGTGAGAAAAATTTGAATTTTCTAAGTGAGAAAAGACTTAACGAGTTGAAACTCTCGAATATGTAAGGAACTCTAAATTAAAAAAATTAACATTGTATATGCAAATAAAAACACTATAAATATTCAAGATAATTCATTTTTATTTTCCTATAAAAACCACCCTCCAAAGAAGTCATGAAAATAGGCATAAGTTACCAGACTACTACCTTAATTTGAGTTCCAAATAATAGATAATTTGTTTAATGTACTATCAATAATTTAATTTGGAAATAAATTAATATTTAGATAAACATTTTTTAAAGCTCTTGGCCAATTTGGCTGTAGTTTGGATCTCTGATATTTAAATACATTTTTAAAAGACAAGATTTTTAACAGTCACTTTTTCCTATAAAACACTATGATTTTTTAAACAATAAAATGGTGTAATTTGTTGGTTCACATTAATTATGTTTTAATGTGATAATTACCATTATAATTAGTTGTTGACCTAATTTATAATTTATGACATTTTACTTGACGCAATGTTTTCAATTTTTCTTGCTCGATCTGTAAGTGTATTAGTACAGATACAGGTAATCATTTTCAATATGACGTCTCCATCAAATGTAAAAATCAAGCTCATTCCATTTACTACAATTTTTAAACTATCTTCTCATGATCCCAATTTAATTTACAGCCCATTTGTCTGCTCTGAGTCCATTTCTCCCACTAAAAATTATCTGTCTAATTGTATTTTTTAAGATTTTTTTTGTTTACCATTAATTTAATATTTCAATCTGTTATTCTGTTGAACATGTTGAAAAAAAATGTATTAATATTTTTAGAATAGAATTAGTTGTAAACTGTATATATATATATATATATATATGTGTGTGCTTAAACATATTTTAATGCTTCAATGTATTGCTACAAATCTATTAATAATTTATATTATTTTGTTTTGTTTTTACAGAATCCTTTCAACAAGTAATAACACAGATAAAATTGATACTGGATTATTTTGATAACAAAATATACATTTATACTTAAACAATGAGAGGTGTAGGGTGTGTGCAGTGAGTCAGTTTGTTTACAACTCACTTCTTTTCCATCTCTATATGTACTTGTAGCACTTTGATTCCAAAGACTTAGTATCGATATAATATTAAACAAACGTTATTCCCTCTTAATTATAGATTTGTTTGATGTTGCCTGGCCCATCTGAGTATATACGGAGATTTTAAGAAATAGGCATGACAACATCGACAGCTCAGTTAAAATTCTGCGATGCCGTTTAATCCAATTCTAAAACGAACTTGGTATATTGCTGGTTAGTTGCTATAAACTAAAAAGTTAGTAATTAAACTAAGCCATGCCTCAATTCGACGTGGAAACTAAGGATAATTTTTATTCATATAAACATAACTTAAGTGCTGGGGAGTAAGCACTTAAACTAAGATTTTATTTAAGTAATGGAGCTGTTAAGATTGGAAATTTATAACCTGGTTTTTAACGTTTATATCAATTTAAGTTGCCTATCAATAGTGTAATCTCTTAATATGATCTATATGATTCGTGTATAAGAACACTCCTAAAAGGTTTCTGTATTTGGATTTTAGACTGAATGTGAAAATCGGTCTGAGTTTTTAATCTCATTCAACAAAACATTTATGCAGTTCTTCTGACTTATTCTTGTGTTCTTATAGTGGACAGTGTATTCATTTTCTTTCATCAGACGAAATTACTTTAACAACTGTTTTGTAACTTAAATTATTCATTAGAGTGTTTAAAATTTTGTCCATATTTTCAAACTTTGTAATTTTACAGATGAGCCTGTTAATTTTGTTCTCCTATTTTAAAATGTAACATATTTATTTATGCAAAATTTGATGAAAATTATTAAGATTTTAGGTGACTCCGCCATCTTGATTTTTAGAAATACATGTAATGCAGCACTCAGTGATACCCGCTTATTTCAGGGGGGGGGGGGGGGAATGTGTTTGAAAGATTTATGAAAGGTGATCTTAAACGCTATAGTATGATAATTATGTTATGTTTATCTTGGAAGTAGCTAACAGTCTCCTTATAAAGTTCTTTTTATGAAGTCTGAAAATATTTTTGATTTGATACAATTGTAAATTTTTTTTTTTTTTTTCAGTATTAGTGTCCAATATGTTATACTCATCCTTTAGGCCAGTTCCTTTTTCGTCACTTTATACAACACCTTTTCTTGGCAAAGCCTTTTGCAGTTTGATAATAGTTTTTATGCCATTCCACAGCACCAATGATGGAAGTCCAGTGTTTTCATAGAAAGCCCCACAACTGTTTTGAATTCACATACCTTTAAAAGTAGCAGAAGGGAGAAGAAGAAATTCCTCTCCGAGATACCGAAAATGGGAAAAGGATTTTATGATTACAATACTGTAAATGCCTTCATTGATGTTTTTGTAGCTATCTATATTCTTCAGGGTAAACGCTTTCAATAAGAAAGCATGCTCCTTTCTGACCAGTGTTGGCTTTTATGTTTTCGGTCAACCCTAACTTCCCCAGCGTTTCGTAGACTGCACTTGAATTTTACCAGAAGGAATTTTTGTAGCACCCTAAACCACTGCTCCAGATAGTTTCCTGCGACTCAAACAGGTACTCTCTTATACTCTATTAGCTACGTCTGCTTCATATTAACACTATTAGTATTATCCAACATTGTTGCGCAGGTACAGGAAATAGTTTATGAGGAAATTTTCTTTCCTTTATCAAACGGTATAGTGGTTAGCTTTCTAACCTCTAGACCGCGAGGTTGCGGGTTCGAGTCTCGTGTAAGGCATGGGTGTTTGTAAATGTATGTTGGCTTGTCAAATGACGAATGTTTCGGCGCAATATAGCTCTCGTGTTGCTGACGGCGCCAGATAATCTGAAAACAACCAACCTTTATCGATAAAGAATGAAATTCATTTAATATTTTATAGAATCCAAAACTTGAGGATCAAAGTGATACAAGTACATGTACAGTTGGAAAACAAGTGAGTCGTAAACATAAACTGTCTGCCCTACTAAGTATTCTAAATATCAAAATGAAATGCCTTCTGTGAAGTGGCTTGAAAATGAAGTAATCTCTCTAAATTGTATAGGATATAATTCGCTAAATTAAGTTCTGAAAACTGAAATAAAATTCCCCAATATTGGCTCTTTTACTTTGGCGTTTTTAGTGGGATTTTTTTCTGATATTCTAAAGTTAAATTTATTTAGGGTAAAAATACGGTATATTTTTTATTCAAAATCTTTTAGCTGTTATATTAAAACATTGAATTCCTTTCAGATTTTTAAAAAAAAATTCATTAGAAAATTGTCTGCAAAAATTATTTTACTCGCGTAACTACGTAGCTTCTAAATGATCTCAAAATAATGAGCATTCATTTTTTGATCATGCGCTGCTCTTAAATTTTAATGAAGAAGAGTAAAGACGATTTCACTTCTCTGGTACCAAATACTTGAATTTCTTAAAAGTGAGTCAAGTTGGCAATAAATATTAGGTCATTAGTTACGTAATATTTATTGCTAACTTGGCTTACTTAAAAGAGGAAAGAACTTGTCGCTAGAGAATTAAAATCATGTGTATTCTTCTATATTAAAAAGTAAAGAACAGTTACGTTTCCAAATAAAAGTTTATTCATTATTTGTCAAGTTCCGTATTCTCCACCAGAAGAATCCTGATAGACATTTTACGTTCTAATTAAGAATGTTAATTAAGCGCAATTCCATGGATTTTTTTTTTTTTTTTTTTTGTCGCTGTGTTTCGGTCTGTTCTGGTACTACAAACTGTCAAAGAAACTGGCTTAATGTTCCGAATTCTAAATCTAGAGTTCTTAAAAATATAATTTTGGGAATTGCATTTTCCATTGTATGATATGGATTGAACTCGATTTTTACGTTTGTTACACTTGTCATGGGTATATGTTAACAATTTTACTTTAGTGGTAATCAATTCTTTTACAATTGCTCCATTGCATATTTTGTATTTATTTTTAGGACTACATTTCTCAAATGCACTAAATAATATAATTGTATTAATGACCTTTTCTTCCCATTTAGCTCTTTTCTGAGTCAATTAAGGTAAGTTATTTAATTTAGATTAATTGCAATATAGGTCAAATAAATTATTAATTTATTCATTTGCCAACATTTCACTATTTTTTTGTGTTAAAAAATTACAAGTATTTTACAAGTTTAAAGTGACTTAAAAAGCTGTTGAAAAAAAATTAGCGATTTTGTATTAAAGTTCCACCTTATGCTATAATATCCTTTGTAGAGATACCTTAAAATATAAATTAGTGTTTAAAATTTTAACTTTAAGTTATTTACTTGGAAGATAAAAGAAGTCGAACGCATATAAATTTAATTTTATTTTTAATTATCAGTGCTGAAAATATGTGCATGGATGGACACTTTTTAAGAAGAAATGGTTTAAGGAGCAACGTAAATTTCTCAAAAGTTATACACATTCTCACAAGTCTTTTTGCTATATAATAAAATTGCAAAAAATCATTAAATTCAAAACAATCTATATGAAGCTAGTTTTAAAAAACAACTTGTATATCAATTGAGTTAAGTTTTAACTTAAAAGTTATCAACTTAAGTATGAAAATTGGTCAAACGTATAACGTTGATTCGGCAAACACGTTCATACTATGAATGTTAGCTAATGCTATCGGACATAGCTACTACTAGTACTGAGAAAATAATTTATTTTGATCTTCCTCGCAGTGAATCTTTAGTTTAACTCATTTATTGACTCAATTGTTGGAAGTAACATCAAACAATGGGACAATCATTGTTTAATATGTGCTGCTGCTTTCGGCATTGTTGCATCTTGTTTTCTTATACAACTCTGGACGTTAACTCTCCATTCGATTGTATTATGGTTAATGACGATCACAATGCGCACGTTCGAATCAGCACTGGTTGCTCTGTCAAGGCTTCCTCTTCATACGAAGCAAATGCGTATTTAGTAAAAACACCCATTTTTTGTATATTCACTTAAAAACTGTGGTCAGCATAACTCCCAAATAGACACCCATACTATGTTCAAATTTCGTGAGCGAGTTAGTGGTGGCCGTGGGACCTGTCATTAAGAGTTTTGTCAAAATTATGCATGAGTCTTGTTTCCATCTTGCTGCCATAGAAAAATGCATGTTTTTCAGCAATTGCCAAAAAATAGCTCGAACGATTTTGATAAAAATCATCGTGGTAATGCCTTTTAACGTGCTTTAAACATCTCCAAAATTTCCGTAGAAATGCGATAAAGGCGTAAAAAGTTTAAAAATGAATTTCGTTATTTTACAGTTCCCTTCTCTGGAGCATCGCCCACCAACGACTGCCTTTCCTTTGTTACACTTACAAGGAAGGGCAATGTAATATTTATTGAAAAACATATCTCCAATTTTTTCGTTTTGTTGATGTGTTTCCCTCTTTTCCAATGTAATAATTATGGCCAAACTGGCTATTTTTAATATTAAAAGTATGGAAGTAACTACGTTAAATTCACCGATTTATGACAAATTTAAATGCAGTGGCTTATATTAAGTGTAACTGAGAGTTGTGCGATGTACCACACCTCTAATTTGTCATTACTGCTTTAAGCCAGATGGCTTTTGCAATCGCATCTAAATTCAAATTTGGGAATGATTTCAAGAGAATTGAGTTAAGCCAATATCCCATGCCTTGCGACTTTAAATTTTTACAGTGAGCGTGAATATACCATGGGAATGTAATTAACTCCCTGTTCGGAGTTTTCTTTGACACAACCTTTGCAGGGGTGGGAATTCTGCGCCAATTGCGCCAGCGCGCGCCAAAAGTGGTATCCTGCCCCAACCTGCTACAAAACCACATTTAAGCACAATTCTGCGCCAATTTTGCTTTAAATCTACTTTTAAACGCGCACGCTAAAGCGCCAAACCATCTCGCGCATGTCGAATCTATGTGGAGACGAAATTACGGCAACCTCAAGGGCCGTTTTCGCACGAATTTGCAAAACATTTGATTTTTCCCCCAATAGAATGCAATATTTGGAAAATCACGTGCAATCTCTGAAATCGGCATTTACGCATGCGCATTCATGTTCAAACGCGTCTTGCACCGGGACAAATTGAAATCGCCGAGTGCGTCATTGCTAGATAGAATTTAAGGGGCAGCCTCAAAATTTCCGATTTCTAATTAGCACGGATGACAATTTCGTACGTACCTTGATTAAGTGTTTTTCGCCGGATTTTTATCACATCCTCTTGCTCTAAATAAAGAAGAAAGTAATTGGAAAGTTAAGGGTGTATAACCATCAAATGTTTTTACTAAGCATTTAAAAAGAATATTTCCTCTCGGACACGCGTAATGACGATGCCTTCTATATTTAGGGTTGCTTTTTGTAATTTTTACTTGTTGGCTGTTGGTAATTAACTTTTAAACGTCTGTTTTACATTTGAAATAAAGTATCACTGAAATGCAATCAAAATCCCGGAATGTTTCCGATTTCAAAAAAATAAAAATAATACTTTTTTTATAAGTTTATAAAACGGCATGTAGGGTAAAATCGCCATTTTGACACAGAATTTGACCCGACTAGGAAAATAAAAAAAAATTCATAAAATTTTTGAAAATACACAAAAATTTAGAAACATTCTTATTTTAATTTTACTGTATTGCTATTTTTGCTATAAGAATTGCTATTTTTATACAAATGAGTCTTATAATAATAAAACAAAGAGCGTGTGGATCTGTAGAAAGCTGCTTAAAATAGGTGTAGAACTGAACATACAATTTTTTACATAAGTAGTTTTGGTCTTCTGATTGTACCTTTGATAAACGGAATGTTAAAATTTTAATTAGTTCATTTTTAATTATTTTTTTTACCAACCGACTTCAAATAGAGGTACAGCTCTGAAATTTTCAACATCGGTAGTTTTGGTCTTTTTTTAGTTGGACTTTTTAAAAACGGATTGTTAAAATTTAATTAGTTTTTTAACTAATTAAAAAAAATTACAAAACGATTTCTAATAAGGCTACAGCTCAGAAATTTTCAGCATAAGTAGTTTTGACCTTCAGATTGTACATTTGACAAACAGAATGACAAATTTTTTTTTACGAAGCGACTTAAAATATAGGTACACCTCTGAAAATTTCAACCTATGTAGGTTTGGACTTCTAATTAGATTTTTGAAACGCAGAATTTAAAAAATGTAATTTGTTTTTAATTAATATTTTTACAAAGCGACTTCTAATAGATCTAGAGCTCTGAAATTTTCAACATAAGTAGTTTTTGCCTTCTAATTTTGCTTTTCATAAACATTTGTAAAAATAATTCAGGGGGGTGATTGGGGTTGTGTTATTGTATCGACGGGCAAATTTTTCGGTTCTCGATGAGGAGGGTGCTTTAATGAACCTTCTAGAGAGTGAAGCTAGCCTGTCCTTGTATAGCAATAAATTTTCAGCGAGCTTGTGTTTGCGTAGCAATTAAACTTTTCAGAGATCTAAGCGAGCTGTGTTTGTGTTACAATGAAACTTTTAGTGTGCAAAGAGAGCTTTGTTTTGTATAGCAAACCCGTTTGTGAAGTGTCAAATGCTAATAAGTATAAATGTGTTTTTTTTTTTTTTTTTTTTTTTTTTTTTTTTAATTTACAAATTATATTTTTTGTTGTAATTTTATGTATATCTTATAATTTTATATTTATTAATATGTGTTTTATGTAGAAAAATTAAATCGGATACAATTTGTTATATTTCTGCTACTAATATCTTCGAATTTTTCTGCTACATTTTATCTTATTCTGCTCCGAAAGTTAAATTTTGTTGCTACATTTTCTCTTATTCCGCTCCAAATGTTAAATTTTGCTGCTCCAAAATTGCTCCAAACTGGGCTTTTGCACTTCCCACCCCTGCCTTTGGCAAAAGTTCCAGATCATCAATTGGAATGCGCACATTGTGATCGTGGTTATTTTCTCACCAACTTAATATATTTTAGAAACCGAAGTATTCTATTTTCTACAGAAAAGACTAGAAAAATTCAAGTTTTCCACAAATTACAGAGTGGCCCCAGAACCGGGAAAACCTGGAAATCAGGGAAATGTCAGAGAACTTTTTAAAATTTCATGAAAATCAGGGACATTTTATATTGCTTAAGGCACATACATCCATATTTTGGCGCTATTTACATGGAGATTTGTAGCGGTAAGCCATTAGAAGTTTATTGTTATGGAATAATTTAAACTTTTCATTACCAGCAAAACTATTTTTTTGAATAATGCATATTATCTCTTAAACATAGATGTTCTATTTGATCAGGGCGTCTAGACATCTGGAAAACCTAAGAAAATTTAGAAAGTTTGAAAACAAGTTTGACCTAAAATCAGAGAATTTTTTAGAAATCTATCAAGGAAATCAGGGTATTATCAGTGAACTTTTTTTCCTGAATTTTGTGGCCACCCTGAATTAAATATACTTTATTTACTGAAAAATTCTATTTTTCAACTATAATGTATTTAGTAACAGTAAGAATTTATATCAATACTGAGAATTACAGTTAACTAAAAAAATAACACAAGCAAGTTATTTTACAAGGGGGGGGGGGGGTGAAAGTCCTTCACCGTATTATCAAGAAAAAAGTATTCTATCCACCATTTGGTTAATATTTTGTTGTTCTTTCTTTTGCCCTCATCAAGCATTATGGTAACTTTAAACATAAACTTTAGTAATTAACATGTGGGGTAAACACGAAGCTTCTTGTGTTGAATGATGTTTTGGTGAAGCATAATTTTCAAACCCTTTATATAACTTTGATTTTGTGTGTATTTTGTGGTGGCATATCCCTGAAAGGTAGATAATTCCATTTGCCGACATCCAATCCATCTGATACTTTGCAGATAGACTCGTTGTCAATGACAATGCATCCCAAGTTTAAAGTTTAAACAATTATCAGTTCAAAAAGTGGTCCATATTTAGTCAAAGACACGGAATCAATGGTTTTCTTCGTGTTGGTTCAAAAACTACGAAAACTAGATTTTAGCTCAGAATCGCTTAATTTAAGTTGAATATAAAAGTTGATGCTGCATATGAAGAATTTATAGAAAACAGTTGTGTTTTTTTAATTTGAAAATGTTTTTCGTTTCCAATTATTTAATTTCGAAGGACCTTCAATGGATTGTTTGATTTTAAGTCTTGATTTCCTTAATTCAAACTAAAATAGTTTTCTTGTTTCGTCCACTATGACGCATCCTCTTTGATTAAAGGATAATTTTAAGTTACGGTAAGAAGCTGTTTTATACTTGAATTTATAGCGTGTTTTCCCCAACCAATTTTTCTTTTTATTCAAGATTCAATAATTCATTTGATTTCTCAGATCCTCTTAATGTTAAATGATAAAATAAATTTGGATATGCTGCTACCCGAACCAATTATCTATGCATTCGATTCACTCTTGTCAAAATCTCCACAATCTGCAGATGCATTACATATTCTTTCGTATTGCTCCTTGACGTATGACTCGTTTCTTTAGAGCTTGTTTCTATAAAATCCGACAGCAAAAATATACTTTATCTTGTTAGTTTTATCCATGTATTTTTTTTTTATTATTATATATGAAATATTTTCTATTCTAAATCCTTTCACTGTTTCTGCACTCACTTTGAAGTCTGCACTCTTACACCTCTTATCCTCGGAAGGCAGTCAGTTCAACAAATGAACTAATCTCGGTATACGGTAAATTGCACGTTACCAATACTATGTTATGTCCCAACATTCTTATAATCCACATTAACTAAAATTGTGGGTAAATATTATCTCCTATAGACGAAAACCAGTGACAGAGTTCACATTCGCCCTAAAATTTCTAATATTCTTTGAATATTTGTGATTCTCTAAAATTTCTAAAAATGTATTTTAATTTTTCAATAATTCAAGAAAAAAAGTTTTAAAAATCTTAAAAAATTCTCTAATTTTCTTCCAAAACCCGCGAAAAATGCCAGATATTCCTCCAGAGGAAAATACATTTTCTGAGATTTTAATTATTCAATTGTTTGAAAATTGGCAGCTTTTGCCTGTATCAAAACATGCTTTGAAGCGAATGTTCATGTTAGGAGTCTATGTCAGTTTAAAATAAATATTCCTACATTTTTTTAGAATTATCTCTAACATTTTTGGCCCCATATGATGGCTGTGTGGTTAGCGCTCTGCCACGCATGCCAAAGGTGCTTGGTTCGAATCCCGTATTACGCATTTATGTTCGTTGTGGTTCGGAATCCACGTTAAGATATCTTGCAGGCGTATGAACCAACCAACTCTAAAAAAACTTTGGAATTACCCTTATAATTTTTAGAAATTATCCCTAAAATGTCTACCTAATTTTTTTAGAAAATTCACTGTGCGCATGATGTGTCTAGATGACTTTGATCTGGAACCGAAAAAATGTATCTTATCATCTTGTTATAGTTTTATACATATTTTTTTTTTGCACATGAAATATTTTCGAATTTAAATGATTTTTGAACACTGTTTCTGTAATTACCTCGAAACTTGCACTCTTTTCATCTCTTTACCTCGGATAGTACTCAGCTCTTAGTTTAATGAATAAAAAAAAAAAAAAATCATTATTATAATAAACAAAAGATTATAGAGATAACATGTAAGCTCCATGCTTGTATGTTCTCTTCTCCGAATTGTTTTTATACTTCATAGGATGAATTTAGATGGTGGCTACAGATGTAATATTACTTAGGTCGTATTTTTTTTATTGCTGCTGCATCTGTTGCGGGTTTAGTTTTTCCTGCATTCAAAGCAATCCATCCATCAGCAACTAATCCAAGAATTTCGTCTTATAGTTTCAAAATGTTTAATTACTTCTGTTAAGTTTGCAGATTGGTGTCGCATTAACCCCTGTACTTTCCATGCCCTTGTTGAACTCCCATTTATTACAAGTTACCACTGTCTATTGTATGAAAGTTCAGTTAAATTTCTGTAAACATTTTAAGCACTAGTAAGCTTTTTATAATCCTGAAACGTTGTGCTTTGTTTTAGCAAGTAAGTTCCATTACTCTCGCTGAAAACTGACTAAGCATTTCCTAAAATAAAAAAGTTCTAATAATTTGAATAAGTAAGTTTTTTTTCCCCTACAGAAACTGTAATGCCGCTTGAAACTTCTAACTTACATCAAACACTGTGTCTTTTCCTATAATGAGTACTAAATAGCTAGAGCCGGATAATAATCGACACTTATGAGCCCCTTTTACATGCATTATTTACCTTCTTGCATACATGAGTAATTACAAACTTGTAAAGAACTAGGAAAAACACTTGGCCACTAAAGTTAACGAGGCATGTTTAATTTTTGTCATTTGACCGCCTTAACCTTACTAGAACAACATTTATTGTTTCACTAACTATTAGAGGAAAATTTGAATTTTCTAAGTGAGAAAAGACTTAACGAGTAGAAACTCTTGAATATGTAAAAAACTCTAAATTAAAATAATTAACACTCCAAAAGTTAATTTTGTTTCTGTCAAACAGATTGAAAAATGTTTAAACTTTCCTCAATTATCGGTTGTGTACTCCTTGTGAAATTTCATTACTGACATTGACAAAATGAAATTCCCACTTCTTATAATCAAATATAGAGCTTGTTTTTGCGTTCTCGATGCATAAGGTTATCATTGCTTCTATTATGTTTCTGGCTTTGTTGAGTATGTATGTATGTTGCTGGCTTTGTTGGGCATGTATGTGTGTTGCTGGCTTTGTTGGGCATGTCTGTATTTTTTGGTTTTGTTGGGTACGTTTATATGTTGCTGACTTTCATGGGTATGTTTGTATGTTTCTGGCTTTGTTGGGTATGTTTGTAAGTTTCTGACTTAGTTGAGTATGTTTCTGGCTTTGTTGAGTATATATGCGTTTGTCGTGTGTGTTGATGTGTGTGTGCATGTCAGAGTGGCCACAGAACCTGGAAGTCGTTAGAAGTTTAATGTTACGGAATAATTTTAACTTTCATTACTGCCAAAACTATTTTTTAAAAATTGGCATATTGCCTATATTTAACATACATGTTCTATTTGATCAGAGTGTCGACACATGTGAAAAAGTTTCGGTAATTTGAAAAAACTTTGCCATAAAGTCAGGAAATTTTTTAGAAATCTTATCACGGAACTTTTTTTCCTGATTTTTGTGGCTATCCTGCATGTGGTTTTTGTGTGCTTGTTGGGTTGGTTCTGGTTTTGTTGCGTGCGTGTGTGTGTGTGTTTGTGTGTGGTTACTAGGTTTTTTTTTTTGGTATGTGTGTGTATTTACTGGTTTTATGTGGATGGTTATAATTTTCTTTTCGTGGTTTTGGTTTTGTTTTGTGTGTTGTATAGGCTTGGTATGTGTGAATACGAGTATGATTCACCATAAGCCGGTTGTGTTGTTAAAGCAATGATAACCTGTATGCAACAAGCCCACGAAAAACAAGATCTACTTTCCTTCATCAAAATTGCAATTCTGTCCCTAATTCTTATGGCGAACTAATAAGATACTTTAAATATTCAATGAAAAAAAGTGTCTTTAAATATAAATATAAATATTCCATTTTCTTCCCCATTCTATGATGTCACTGTTGAACTATAAGTTTGTGACGTCATCCCCTTCACGTCTTTAAACACACCTTTATTAATTAATAATAATCAAGCTAACAATTTTCGGTAAAGACTAATTTGAATAGTGGTGAAACATAATATAAAAAGTACTCTTGTAGTTCAAACCTCTTCTATAAGTACTCTTGTTGTTCCGCTTCTATAATGTGGCTGGACACTTGTGCTGCACTACATTTAGCTCAATATTTGCTAGTTTAAAACAAAGACATCTAGTTCAGGCGTCATTTGTCAAGTTATTAACACCTTTTGTAGCTAAGCAGAACTATTTTTGAATCAAATAGAAACAAGATGTGATTGCACGATTTTGTGTGTCAACGAACGAATGTCCTTAATTCGATATAGAGCAACAGAGCAATAATTAACAAAATCCATTCTGGAAAGTTATTTGTTATGTGAATCTGCTCGTTACAGAGCAGACAAACACTTTCTAAGCCAATGTCTTTGAAATTGACTGTTCCAGTTATTCCTCGATGTCTTCTTAGTTGCTGCATTTCTCGATATTTCCCCCCTATTATCTGTACAAAATTGATACTTTAATGGTGTTGTTATTCAAAGAAAAAAGTTAATAAATTTTTTATTGAATTTTAGGGCACAGCTCAAGTCTTTCTTAGGAAAGTTCAGGCAGACACTTGAGTCGCTTTCTTGAACCATTTATTCCCTTGCACTAATGTTCTTTCAGCAAGTGCCTCCTCCTCAACCTTTAGAAATTATCTCTATATTCTTGTGATTATTATCAATATGATATTTCTTAAATTAATACATGGTTCGTACGGTCCTTAAAAGTCCTTAAAAACTCGAACAAATTTCTAAGGCCCTTAAAAGTTCTTATTTAAAAAAAAAAAATCCTTAAAGTCCTTATTTTTTTCGAAGTTAAAAACCAATGTTAACGAAATTTGGATATCATCATTTAAAGTGTTTTCATCCTTCCTGCCTTTTTTGTTTGGAAAAAAAAAGCAGTTTTTCTCCGAAAATAACATCTTTTCTGTTCTTTTCTGAAAAAAAGCAAAATTTTCAAATGGAATGCAATATGCGGATCACCCCTACCGAAATCGCCTGTTGCGCAAGCGCATTCACGTACAAACGTGCCACGCACAGACCAGTGACTCGCTGAATTCATGGAATGTCTTTTGATGCCAGGAGCATCATTAGTAGGTAGATTGCTGGGGTCCGTCCCAAAAATTACGAGTGTTAGTAAGCATGTATGCCTATTTCATACGTACCTTGATTAAGTGTATTTCTCTGGATTTTTTTTACCATGCCTCCTTACTCAAAATAGAGATGAAAGTTATTGGAAACGGTAGTTTAAAACTTATTCTAAGGTATATAAACCATAAAGTGTTTTTTACGAAGCATTTAAAAAGAATATATTTCCGCACCAATACGCGAAATCGCGATGCTCTCTTACTAAATTTAGGGGAACGCTTTGTGTAATTTTAGCTATTGCTAATAAATTTCTGAATGTCCGATTTATATTTGAAATTAAATATCACAGGGATGTAATCAAAATCCCGGATTATTTCCGATTAAAAATATATATACACATCTTTTAAAGCCTATAGTAGCTGCATGTATGACAAAAAATTGCAGTTTTAAGCAGAATTTGATCTGGTT
The DNA here is from genome assembly GCA_963978545.1 of Linyphia triangularis. Lineage (NCBI taxonomy): Eukaryota > Metazoa > Arthropoda > Arachnida > Araneae > Linyphiidae > Linyphia > Linyphia triangularis. The sequence continues at coordinate 34,104,237 of OZ021727.1, read as the reverse complement.
TTGGAAATAAAAATTCACATATTTTAAGACATAGTCCAAGTTCTTTAATTAGAATATTCTTTTTGTGATATCATGAATTTGGTATGCTTTTAATAGCCAGCAAAAAGTACGGCTAAATTTGGAGAAATACTATCTTCTTTCTAACAATGACTAAGCCTAAAAAGTAATGTTAAACGGTTGGGGTTGATCAAATTTTAGAAAATTTTTCATTGAAGTTGGTTACAAATACTTTATTAACATTCTTAGCTAAATATTACAGTTATAAATGGCTATTTTTGTACACATCAGGGTGGCAACAGACCAGGAATTCAGGGAAATGTCTGGGAATTTCACTCTTAACTCTGGGAATTTCGTAAAATTACTCTTTAATCAGGGAATTCTAAAATATTTGAGTTTCTTTTCTCGCATTCCCTGTGCGGGTGCGGACATCTATCTCGGATCGCGTTACTTGAAATGGATGCCGTGAGGTCAGCGCCGTATTGTGAGAAAAAATCCTCAAACTTCAATCTGACTGCATCCTTTAGAGACACGATTATTTTCTTGCCTCGAGTCTTTTATCAACAGAATATATTAGAACTCAAATTATTTACATATTATTTATGTTAGATTTTTAGTTACCTTGTAACTTAGAAGCATGGCCGCCAGTAGCCTTTCGGTTAAAAAAATCTTCTAATTTCAATATAACTGCATCCTTTACAGATATGATTATTTTTCTTCTTGACCTGGATATTTTGTCAACAGAATATATTAGAGCTCTACATTCCTTAATATTTAAAATTGATTCCATCAGAATTTTTCGTTTTTTTTAACCGTTTTAGCGCTGTGTTACAGTTTTGTAACTATCCTAAAAGCATTCATAAGCAAAAATGCTTAGATCCTGTACTTAATATATATATATTTTTTTTGTACTTTCATTTTGACATTTTATTGAATACAATTAACTGAAAGTGATGTGTGTGAATTTTTAATCTTTTAATTAATGTTTTCCATTCTTTTTCATGCTCTAAAGATGCTTGTTTTGATTTTTAGTGTAAATTTATTTTGGAGCAATTATGCTTAGACTATTTAAAATTACATTTACTTATAAAATTTGTATATTTTTAAATTAGCCATTATTTTCTGTTTCGTTTTTTGAATGATAACATCGACAGAGAGACATCAGGGAATTTTCTGGCAATCAGTGAAATGTCAGGGAATTTTGTTTCTTGAATTCTGTCGCCACCCTGCAAATGAATATTTGATGAAAATCTTACTAAGTGTAGATGTTTTTCTTTATATTCAATAATTTTCTTTTAATCACATTCCAACAGAGGTGGGACTGGAGCATTTTTAATTGATATTTTATTATTTTAATATCATTTAACTTTTGAGTTTTAAAATATTTTATGAAGAAGTTTTTAATTCCTGCCCTTTTGAGCATCATTGTTAAAATTTTGAAATCATTGTTAATTTAAAGGTATTCATCGTGGTAGAAAAATAAAATAATGTAGAAATTATGGCAGAAAACCAGTTACGAAATTTTGCAATTTGCTTTAAAAGTACCCTCGGAAACAGGAGATTATTAAAAATATGCATAATTTATATTGCACTTCAAAAATTTAAACTACATTTAGTAAAAGTATATCTATTTCTCAAAATGATTGGTTATAATCATAAGGAATTAAAAGAAATTTCATTCATGAATTTTAACATGCATTAAAATTTTCTTTTCATTCAATTTCTCCCCATCGTATAAATCAAAAAGAAAGTTGAGGTCCTTAAAAAAGTTAACAAAGTACTTAAAAAGTCCTTATTTTTTATTTTGAAAATCTGTATGAACCATGTAATAAAACTGAAAAAGAGTTATTAAGGACAACCATCAAATTTCTATCACTGATATCTGTTCTTAATTTAATGATTTGGACTACGTGTATGCATCTTTACTCAGTACTTAGACAATGCGGCATGAAAGTTGATTGGATATACAACGCCTAATAGATCATACAATGTGATTTATTTTACTGTATTTTTTTTATCTAGCGTTGCATGTGGACGACTGCTTCGAGGAATATTTTTACATTACTCCAAAGATTTTTTCCCCTAAATGTCACATAAGGTACTTTTTGCATTTACAAGTCCTTCAGACATTACGTCTTTTAAATATTTCGCAATTCTAAGTTTTTGGTCATTACAAATTTCTTTAACTTGTGTCATTGTTCAACAGCGACTAATTCTTTGTTTCAATTCTTGAGCCACGATTCCACATTATTTAAGTTATTCTATTTACAAAGATCTTGACTCTATGCATGTTATTTTAATTTTCAGAAATCATTAAAAATGCATTGCATAAGCTAGCGATCGAATGCTTTTTTTTTCTCCATGATATAACTCTGTGATATTTTTTATTTTTTGAAACTGTAATTATTTGTCAATCGCGATATTTTTGAGGGTTTATTTTGTCCTTGTAATAAATATTATTAAAATATCGTCTAAATGGATTTTTTTTAATTAATTACGATATGAAAACAAAAATTATAAAGTGTACCAATTCATGTCAAATATTAAAAAAGTGTCCAGTATTATAGTGTAATTGAAAGTTGTGCGGTGCTAGTTCACACCGCTAGTTTGCTGAGGATTGTTTTGCTTCTTCAGGTAGCTGGCAATTTTGATTTATATTCATGGGTAAAACTCGTATGTAAAGCTCCATAATAATTACCTTTAGTAAACTGACACCAGCAGAGATTGCAAGTAGCGATTTGGACTTGAATCTATAAGATTTCAAAATTTTCATTAGTAATTGTTGACCATGCAATTTGTATTATACTCTAATAATTGTCTGTGAAATATGACTACTGGTTAGCACTTAAATCTACAACAAAATACGTTGCATGAAAAAACAAAACTTCTCTTGATTTTAGAGACGCGCTTGCTGATTTCACTTCAATACCGTTACCTTTATCATAAAAATCTTGTGGGTTCCAATGGATTTGGAACTTTTAGTCACAATAAAAATAAGTTATTGAAAAAATGTAAAATTTGTATCCATTATTTGTGGCTCTACTCTATAACTATAATTAATGAATATAACACTTTTTCTTAACGGAATTAAGTAGTTCTACACCTATAGATTCTGAATCAATTTAAAAAATAGCAACAAATACTCCTTCTAACTATGCAAATGTTCTTTATATCAATGCACAAACAGACATATTTATAATAATCAATAAGACTAATTTTGTAAAAACATAACTAGCACAGATGTTTTCGTATACTGCTGTATTTATTGGATTGTACACATTCCTATTAAACCACCTGCTAGGACTAACTTTGATTATAAGATTTTGACCATATCTTCCGGAAATAGTGTCTCCAACTGTCACCAAAACGTTATACTTTTTAAGTTTGATCTAATTTGAGTTACAAAAAATAGATAATTTGTTTACGAAACTATCACCGATTTATTTTGGAATTAAATTGATATTTAGGTAATTTTTTTTTAAAGATCTTTGCCAAATGGTTCTTCTCTGATCAAATGGCAGTAGTTTGGATCTCTGATAATTAAATACGTTTTTAAAAGATAAGGTTTTTAACAGTCACTTTTTTCTTGTAAAATATTATATTTTTTTAAGCAACAAAATGGTGTAATTTTTGGTTCACATTATTTATGTTTTAATGTGATAATTACCATTATAATTAGTTGTTGACCTAATTTGTAATCTATGACATTTTACTTGACGCAATGTTTTCCATTTTTCTTGATCGATCTGTAAGTGCATTAGTACAGATACAGATAATCATTTTTAATATGACATTTCCATTAAGGGGGTCCGGTACCAAAAATAAAAAAAACTTTATTTATGTACATTTTTATGTCAAAAAATTATCTTAAGTATGAGATACTATTTATATATCTTTGAGATAATGTTTTCTTAAATATTGTGTTAAGTTTTTTTTTTTTTTAAATTAAAAACCAAGGAAAATCCATAATAATTGATGTTTGCGTATTTTGATATAAGTCAAGAAAAAATAAATTTTTTTTCAAAGTGAAAGCTTTCTGTAATACATAATTATATAAAGAAAATTTTGTCCTCACAGAATTTTGATAGGTGAATTAGAAATTTTTTTAAAAATTCTCAAAGTTAAAATATTGAAATTTTTGCTTTTTTTTTATGTAATTCTTTACGCTAAATGTTATATTTTAAAACAGAATTAAAAAAAATAAAATTCTGTGAAGACAAAATGTTTAAAATTATATAAATTAAATGCTCCAAAAATTTGAATAGCCAATTATTAATGGTTCTGGAGATATATCGATTTGAATATGCAACATCTGTGAAAAACACTAGTGCTCGAAAAACGCACTTAAAGTAGACGCTTCAAGGTGTTACGCCCATTAGTGATATTTAAATCACAGTTAATTTTGTGGCGTTCTAATCACCTGAGGAATAAGATAAAAACATCATACTCTTCAGGAATGTATGAACTTCTTTTTAAAATCAGAAAAGAAAAAAATTGGGATTTTTGACGAAATTTCGGTACTGGACCCCCTTAAATGTAAAAAACCAAGGTCATTCCATTTAGTACAATTTGTAAACTATCTTCTCGTGATCACAATTTAATTTACAGCCCATTTGGCTGCGCTTAGTCCATTTCTCTAATTGCAATACTATAAATGCCTTTATTGATGTTTTTGTAGCCATGAAGCTTCTTCAGGGTAAACGCGTTCAATAAGAAAGCATTCTTCTTTCTGACCTGTGTTGACTTTTATGTTTTCGGTTAACCCAAAGTTCCCCAGCGTTTTGTAGACTGCAGTTGAACTTTACCAGAATTAATTTTTGTGGCACCCTAAACCACTGCTCCAGATAGTTTCCTGTGACTCAAACAGGTACTCTATTATACTCTATTAGCTACGTCTGCTTCATATTTAAACATTATTATTATTATTATTATCCAACATTGATGCTGGTACAGGAGATAGTTTATGATGAAATATTTTTTCCTTTATCGTTAAAGAACAAAGTTCATTTAATATTTTCTAGATTCCAAAACTTGAGGATCAAAGTACATGTGCAGTTGGAAAATAAGTGACTCGTAAACATAAACTGCCTGCCTTACTAAGTATTCCAAATATCAAAATTAAATGCCTTCTGTGAAGTGGCTTGAAAATGAAGTGATCGCTCCGAATTGACTAGGATATAATTCACTAATTTAAGTTCTAAAAACTGAAATAAAATTCTTCTATATTGGCTGTCTTACTTTGGCTTTATCAGCGAGATTTTTTTCTGATATTCTAATGACCGCTCAAATAATGGTGTCATCTCTTACTTTACAATCAACGTATTCTTCTTGAGACATTTAGCTCAGTTAAAACCTCACAAAAAGTGCACTGCATTTCATTCTTGTAATTTATTTCACATTATAATCCTGTGATTTGTTGACCATATTTGATCTCCTCGTAGTCCTCTTGCGTTCTGCTGACCAACGGTTATAAAATGATGCTGAAGAGAGGATACTGAATGATACTGAAGAGATGCTGCATTGGGCAAATGACGTTACATAATTCCTTTTCATGTTATTGTTGTGTTTTTGTTTTTCATTTAGCATAGGCTTAGCCCAGCTTTTGCAAGAAGCTCTACTTTGTGGTCTTTGCAGAATCGGACTGAGATGTTTTCTCTCGTGCTCCTGGAATATAATCATCCAGAAGAGAGTTTTACTTGCTGCTGTAGGTAATATGTGTTACTTTTTTTTTTCTTTATGTATTTCGTGATGTTTCCTTTTATGTTTAAGAGCTATTGCTCGTAAAATTAGGACAAAATTACCCAAATTGTGACATCAACGATTTAGAATTCCATTATTTTTTTACTCTTGTTACCTTACCCTAGGAAAGGATAACTCTCAAGTATTTTGGCTCTTTTATATTTGGCGGCACCAAACCAATAAAAGTCAGAAAAGCAGATGATATATACTTTCAAAAAATGTAAGTAAATAATCATCTGCTGGAAATATTATTTAACAAATAATAATTTTAAGGAAAATCAGGCGATGTCTATTTTTATGGGACAGGCAATTTTTAATTTTTTTAAACTTTTACCCAAATTTTACTTATTTTCTAACATTGTTTTACAATAAAACCAAACAAATCAATTAAAAAAGTATAATTGAATCATTTCTGAAAATGCATTAACGATATTTTAACTTGGGATGTCATTTTTTATCTGTGTTTATATTTTTGTTACATGCTGTACATAACACTATTTTAAGTTAAATCCATTGATCAAATATCAAACTTAACACAGGATTTTTATTAAAAAATTATACAGTATTATAGTATAAAAAGATAGAGGGAAAAGTTATCGATGAAACTAACTATAGTCACTGGCCATTTTGGAAATTTCTTTTCCGTGAAATTTTTTAACGTATTTTGGAACTGTCTCTTTTTGAGCTCTAGCAGTAATCTGTCATCATGTGCGTATCCATGATTCTTCCTTGGTAGCGGTGAAATCTTTTATTTTGTTCCTCACTTGTGTCTCGTAAACTTAACAGAAAACTGCTTAAGTGACTGTGTAAATTGTGTCCCTTAATACTCATGTCACAACTAAGGATTTGAAACTGTTAGGCATCTTATTTACCAGTTCAACATAGTTTTCAGCTTTGTTCAACATAGTTTCCGGACTTTTCACTCAGTCTCATTCATGAATTTGTGTAGGCAGGATAATAAATCAGTTGTCTTTTTTATAAAGCGTCAAATATTCCTGTTTTAATTTCTTCCTCAATCGAGATGATTTTTTCTCGTATAAGTAAGGGCTCGCTTATGACATTTCTTTCCCCAACATCCATGTTTTCTCCCTTTAGCCACTCTTTTTAATCCCAGTGGTGTGTTTTATCACTGCTATCCCAGAGACACAAGAAGCAAGGATATGTTTTGTAGCCACTTTGCTGTTCAAAGGAGAAAGTTTATCATCTCCAATGAAAAGCTAAGGTGTAATTTTCTTCTTTCAATTTTGTTGAGTGAGCAATTAGATATTGAACCGCATTTGTTCCCATTGTGTAGAAGGACACATATCAAACTTCTCTTTTACCTGTCAATAAATAGGCGCCAATCATCTGGAAAATATTCAAGAAAACTAATTTTTTCCTGGAGGCCCCTAATTTCGTGACAAAATACAAGATGGTCTTCTTGAGAGAAGAAGACTAGCAGATACTTTTCGCTTGTAGGGTAAAAAGTAATTTTGGTGCTTTATTCCAATTTTTTTCTTTTAACTTAGAAGTCAGTAACTCGGAAGCTTCTTTTGAAAGGTTGAGATATATGGTGAGATCAGTTAATTCATTTTGGTTGAAACGTTGAAGAATTCGTGATATCCCCTCATAATCACCATCACCTTCATTTATATCAGAAGGACAATACTCATCCTCACAGAGATGGTGAAACGTTCGATTAGCACTTCATCTGAGTGAGAGACCTGGCGTCATGAAGACACTAAATTATTAATACGGTTTTTTCGATTGATTCCAGTAATATCTACTGGACAGAATAAGTATCCAACCCTTGTATATATCATTTTGAATTCCACAAAATGAAGTTAAAATTGCACATTTAGTATAGAACTACGAATTTTTTTTTTAAAAAAGCGCAATTATTTAAAAAAGTAGAGCTGATAGAGAAAAACTGATTTCATAGTTAGATTCATCACCCCAAATATAGCTAAAATCAGTTGAAAAATCTTAAACACCAAATAGTTTTTTTTTTTTTTTTTTTTTTTTTTTTTTGTAATTGAATTGACAAATGTGAATTCAATTGGATGTGTCCAGAAAGAGGAGTGATTTCTGTATGCATCCCACTAACTATATGATCTTGTATATCCTATTCATCTATACAGTAGTTTTCAAGGCAGAGCAAATTGATTACTTTTATTATTATTATTGTTGTTATTATTATTGTTTTCTTTTCTTCGGGTGTGAGGCTTATTTTTAAAAGTCTAAAATTGTCACAAGACCTAATAACTATGCTGAGACAATAATTCTATGTAAGCAGTATGCATTTATATATATAGGTGGTCGGAGCCAGTAGAAATAATCCTCTTTAAAGTAACACAAAAATGCTTTTGAAATCATGTTTGGACCCCCTTACAAAGAGGTTCCGAGCTCCCACAATGCACGTTGGCCTTGTATTCCCTTTAAATGGCGGTGTTAATGGCTCTGCAGAAGAAAAAAAAAATTCATTTGAATCGTGTCAAAGTCAAAACGTATAGGATTTTTTTTTTTTTTTAAAGAAAAAACGCCGTTTTGGGGAGATCATTATCTGTGGCTCCGACTATCTACAAGTGAATTGTTCCCTTTGAGATGTTAAACACAACTTATATAAGATGTTAGGAAAAAAAAATTGTTAGAAGCCCCTCAAACCCAATCGTAAATTCAATAACAAAACAGCAAAAACTACTATAAATTATTTCGACGTCATTAGTATATCACACTTTAACCCCTTCTCCCCATAAACGCCAAAAAAAAGAAGGAAAAAAAAAGAAAGAGCAATCTATTTCAGATTTATTCCTTCCCAGTGTAATGTTAACATCGAGAAATTCTGACAGTCGGTGATGGCCGATCGTTGCCTGATTTTTAAGTGCAATTCCTCGTTATGCCATTATTTTAATTATTTTAAATTTGAATTAATAAACAAATATATCTATCGAAAGCAGTATACACATTTTTAACCCTTATCCTGGATTATTAAAGTTTTCTGCATGTGGCAAAATAAACAGTATTAGACCATCGTTTATACTAATACAAATGGGTATTACACTTTTTAGTGTTTTTAAGAAAATTCACATGCTTGCAAGTTTTTAAAATTCCTAGAATTTTGACATAGCCAAGCTTATTGGTTCAAAAATTTTGAAAAAATACTCGACTTTTTAATATATTTTCTTTATTTTTAAAGATTTTTGGTCTCAATATGGTAGTTCCTTCCCCAAATATCTTCCCCACACTCATTTAGTCGTTAAAACCAGATTTTGGTACTCCAACTTGAAAATTTGCATTTTTAAAAAAAATCTTAAAATGCCCGTTATTACATATTTTTATGAAAACTGAATTTGGAAATTGATCTAAAATCTATATATAATTAGATATAGATTTGATGAGATAATGAAAACATAATACAAGTGTATAATATTTAAGGATAATTCTCTGAATGATGCACAGGACATTTTTCGCACTTTTTTCCTAATCGTAAATAAATAAGAATTGCGATTGAATTTGCATTATGTGCTATTAACCATTTTATTAACCATGCTAGTTCTAAGACACTTACGAAATTCCATAAAATCCCCCCCCCCCCCCAACTTTCATCTATGATAGGGACATTTTATTCCTTAAGTCTGTATTGTGCTAATCAATTAAAAAGCTTTTTTTTTCTTTCTGATAGACATCTAAATATTGGTCTCAAATGCTTTACTGGAAGTTCAATTAACATTTACGAAAACCCTAAATTAAATTCTAATGATATGCAAGAAGCAGATAAAATTTTACCTGATTTGTTTTGAGTTTGTATCAAGTAGTGTTAGACCACTACTAAGAAAACAATCAATTCCGTGCCATTAATTAACTTTTTTGTCTGCCCCAACATTTTTATAGAATTTGATAAAATGCGTTGCCATATTATCACCAACAATGAATCTATAAGCCAGTTTCAGTGCTATGGCACCTCTATCCTGCTTAAATTAAAGCTCATTTCTCTCAATCATGATGTTCATTTGCAATGGGTACCTTCCCATGTGAATCTCCACGGGAACGAAATGGCCGATATCCTTGCTAAGGAGGGTTGCAGAATTTCAACATCTCCCTCTTACATACTTACTTTTTTGGAATTATACTCTTTGGAAAAATCAAAGATCTCGGAGGAGTGGAAAACACCCCCAACCCATAATTGGTACAAGGGCTCAAAACCGGGTTTGTCCCTTGACCTCCCGTGTGACAGACGTACCCGGACTGTTCTATCAAGGCTTGCTAGCGGTCACATCAAGTGCCTCACTTTCAACCAGTGCAGGAAAACCTTCGCCACCTGCACCAAGTGCCAAATTCATCAGGCCTCTCTTGAGCACCTCTTGGATTGCATGGGACTCTCTAAGGAGGATCTCTTTAGCAATCCTCTCCTAGTCTTCGACTTCCTTTTAGTCAACGAACTCGTGGATTTTGTCCGACTCCGTCAGACAGTGAGGATTAGCAGCAGCAGCAACAGTTCTATGGCATGACGGCAAGTGAGGCCATCCGAAGATTCATTTACATCAACATAAAGCCTTTATATGAATTAAAGTTAAAGCGTATCAATTTAGATATTTTCCTGTCCATCAAAGTATGCATTTACCTAACTTTTACGCTTTCTGAGAATTCAAGACAATCAATAGACTTTCTTTGGCACTTACATAATTGCAAGCAATGAATACAGGTGGTCTTATATATTTGCCTAGAACTTGACATAAAATTTTCTAAATTGCCAAATGTAAATATAATCCTTCTGTTGGCATCACTTATAATTAGATGCACGGGATTTTGTAATGTTGGCATCACATATAATTAGATGCACGGGCTCATGTTAAAATAGTGTAAGATATTGATAGAACAAGAGAGTTTGAGTGAAGTATGCAGAGCTGAAGTAAGTGCGTAAGAAACAGGAAATAAAATATATCTTGAAAACCTTACGTAGCATTTATTTGTTAAGAGGTTTTAACATTTCAGAAGTGGGATTGATATCTACAATCCGCCAACGGACAACGATAAAAAAAAAAAAAAAAAAAAAAAAAGTTTTAATAACTTAAGTAAACGTACTTAACGCATTACGACAGGCAACGATTAAGCCTAACGGAATACTCAATACGGAGCAACACCGACGTACAACGATAAAGTCCACCGAAGATTTATACGATCCTACGAAGAAATAATTTGTATAAAGGACTACTATGATTATGTGGAAAATCGCATAGGCAAAAAAATTGCGATTTAAGTCTTATTCGAAGATTAGCTCTGACGGGACTTGTTCTCAAGTGCAACGCCTTTATGAACTTTTCCAGTTAATAAGGAAACCTTTTCGTTACGGATGTAAGGTACGTGCTTCTATAATATCCAAAGTATATTTCAAGTGTAACTCATTGACGGAACATTTTGAGCTCCAACGCATTGTGGAAACCTTCAAATAAAGGAGTTATTGGATAAATATTCATATATTGTTATTTGAATTTCTTTTCTGTGCAAAATGTCTTATTTGGCGAAAGCTAAGAAAGCTGAATTATTGGAGTTGGCAGATGAGTTGGGTTTGAAAATTAATGATAGAATGAAAGTTGTAGAGTTAAAGTCATTAATTATAAATTCTGAAAATTATGAAGAAGAGTTTGTAAAATTAATGTTAGAAAGAATGATTAGTGAAAAAGAAAGAGCATTTGAGTTAGAAAAGCAAGAAAAAGAACGAATGGAAAGGGAACAAGAAAGAGAACGAGCTTTTGAGTTAGAAAAGTTGAGAATTGCATATCAAAATAGTCCCAATGATACGAATCTTGGAAATTTTCAAAAGCTGATTCGTAAGTTTGATCTTAAGGAGGCGGAAATTAGTCTCTATTTAGTTCTTTTTGAAAGACAAGCGCGGAGAGCTGATTTACCAAAAGCGGATTAGGTTTCACATCTGTTGGGACTGCTTCCTTACGAAATTTCGCAAATAATCGCAAGAGAGTCAGAGGAAATGGCAAGCGATTATGAACACGTTAAAAGGTTGTTATTGAAACGTTTTAAACTTAGTCCAGAAAAATTTCATCAAAAATTTATTCATCACCAAAATTCAAACAGTACATGGAGTGATTTTGCTTTTGAATTACAAAACTTCTTTGAGGAATGGATCGCAGGATTAGGTGTTGTAGATTTTCAAGGTCTGAAAGATTTGATGATTACAGACCAGATGAAGAGAAAAGTCCCTTTTGAACTTAAAGATCATTTTATAGATGAGTGGTCGAAGTTCGTAACTCCTAAAGAACTCGCTGATAAGTTAGACGAATATGAAACAGTGAGAGGAACTAGGGTCAAGGCCTCTGACCGAAAGCAGACAATTCGATTCGATAAGAATCAAGGTAACGCTCAATTTCAACGTTCTGAATATGACAACGGTAAATCAAAGCCCCGAGTACCACAAACGAAATCAACACAAAATAGCAAGACTCAAGGTTACCGGAAACCTTTACGTAACGAGAAAGGTGAGCCCAAATGCTTCAATTGCAATGATTATGGACATTATTCGAAGGATTGTCCCGAGAAGATGCAGAATTCAGGAAATGACGTTACTAATTTAACTACGAAGATTAGAGATGGTTCAAATTCATTTCTCTACCTCAAAACGGCCAAGCTTAACAATGAAAACTGGGTGAGTGCATTAATTGACACAGGAAGCTCAGGATGCTTGATGAAAGAATCAGTCGCAAAGAAGTTAAACATTGAAGTTATTCCTGAAATAAATGAAGTTTACGGATTTGGCAACCAAATTACACCAGCTGCTAAAACTCTTGGAAAAGCAGTAGTTGATATTGAAATCGATACAGTCTTAGGAAAGGACATAACAGTTCTCATTGTAGGCGATGAAAATCAACCAGTGGATTTGTTAATTGGCAGAACATGGTTAGATATGCCTCATATAGCTTATGCCAGAATGGGTAACGAATTGCATATCGATGAAGCGCCATTCAATAAACTGCAGCTAAGTTTGGATAACACACGTATTACTCTAAAATCAGTGCAAGCTACTGTACTCGAGAAAAATACGGTTAATTTGATTCAATGTAGGACTGAAAGTCAGTATGATGGATTAGTCATGTTTAAGAGAAATAAAGAGATAGGTTGTTTATTGGAAGTGGTTAAAGGAGAAGCAAAAATACCTATTACAAATTGTCAAAATCAAAGTATTATCTTAACGAAAAACCAATGTGTTGGTAGAGGTGACGCAGTAGAATTGCTTCCAAGCAATGATTGTTTAGGAAATGAAGAATGTGTCGTTTCGATCCTGGTTAATGAAGCTTCAGAATCAGACAGTTTCGAAATTTTCGACAACCAAATTTTAAAAACTTCAAACGAAGTTCCTGAAATAAAACTTCCCATCAAATGTGAAGACATCAAAACTGACGAAGATGTTACTTATAACGAGAAGCAAGAGTTAGTTCATCTTCTAAACGAATATAGAGATTGCTTTGCTCTAAACTTGAGCGAGCTTGGGTGTACTGACTTGATAACGATGGAAATTAAAGAGATAGAAGGCAGCAAACCAGTTTCCATGCGTCCATACAGAACTAATGCCGAAGAACGATCAATAATAAAGGAAATCGTGAAAGAATGGAAAGATAACGGAATCGTTACTGAAACAAGATCTCCTTACGCAAGTCCAGTGATGATTGTAAAGAAGAAGACGGGAGAACACCGCTTAGTAGTTGACTATAGAAAGTTAAACTTGCAAACGATAAAAGATAAATATCCATTACCGAGGATAGATGATCTGTTAGAGTCTTTAAACAGCTGTTCAATGTTTACAACGTTAGATTTGGCCCATGGATATTTACAGATTCCGTTAACTGAAGACGCTAAACAGAAGACGGCTTTCATAACTCCCGATGAGACTGGGCAGTTTGAAAGAATGATTTTTGGATTGACTAACGCTCCTTCGGAATTTCAACGCATGATGCATGTAGTATTGGAACCATTGCTGAACAATACTGTGTTATGTTATCTGGACGATATTCTCATACCTGCAAAAAATTGGTCGGAGATGATGGATAAACTGAAGCAAGTTTTGGATCGTCTGAAGTCAGCCAAACTAACATTAAAGTTACCAAAATGTGAATTCGGCAAGAAAGAAATCGAGTTCCTAGGATTCGTGGTTAACGAAAATGGAATTAAACCGGGTCGAAGGAAAATAAAGGTTATTGCTGAATTTCCGACACCAGGTAATGTGCACGAAGTTAGAAGGTTTCTGGGTCTCACCAGTTTTTTCAGACGTTTCATACCTAAGTATGCTACACATGCTGAACCACTGAGTCGACTTACACGAAAAGATACTAAATTCCAGTGGAATGAAGAACAACAGAAGGCATTTGAGAAGTTAAGAGATAATCTGACAGAAGAACCTATTTTGGAGTTGTATCACCCTGACGCCAAAACAGAGGTACATACTGATGCAAGTTCTGACGGTATTGCTGGTATGCTACTCCAACAAGGTGAAGATGGAAAACTTCATTTAGTATATTGTGTTAGTAAGAAAACGACAGGAGCTGAATCAAAATATCATTCCAGCAAATTAGAATTGATGGCCATTGTTTGGACTCTAGACAGACTACGCCAATTCCTGATTGGTATAGAGTTCACCGTTGTTACAGATTGTCAGGCTCTTGTTTACCTAAATACTAAGAAGACGCATAACCCTCAAATTGCTAGATGGAGTAACTTGATACAAGAATACGACTTTGAGGTGAAGTTTCGACCTGGAACGAAGATGGGTCATGTAGATGCTTTAAGTCGTTCCCCTGTTTTACAAGAAGGCGACACTTTAGATACAGTAGTCGAAAATAACTAAGATATTTATCAAACATTTACGGAGGATGAAAAAGTCTTAATAATGCAACATGCTGATCAAGATCTGAGGCAACTCATAAAGATATTTGAAAAAGATCCTCACGAGAGAACCACCGAGGAGAAACAGAAAATAAAGGACTTTGACTATAAGCAGAAGAGATTATATCGAATAGTTCAACATAAAGAAGAAAAGAAGTTACTGTACGTGGTTCCTAAAAGTATGAGGAAAAGTTTAGTCGTTAGGTTTCACGATTTTATGGGACACTTTTCTGTTGATAAAACGACAGCCAAAATTAAGGAACTTTACTGGTTCGCTTCTATGAAAAGATATGTCAGACGGCACATATCAATGTGTTTCGAGTGCCTAGTAAATAAAGTACCAAGTGGAAAGCAACAAGGAACCTTGCACCCCATCAAACCAGGAAAAAGACCGTTTGCTATAGTTCATCTAGACCATCTAGGTCCGTTTGTTAAAAGTTCTAAATTGAATAGTTATTTGCTGATCATAATTGATAACCTTACACGATTCGTAAGACTCTTCCCCACTAAAAATACTTCAGTCAAGAATGTAATCAGCGCCTTAGGAATGTTTGTCGATGAATTCGGGCTTCCTGAAAGGATCATCAGTGATAGAGGCTCGTGCTTCACATCGCATGCATTCGAAGAATACTGCAGGATGAATGGAATTCAGCAGACTTTGACTTCTTCCCAACGACCGCAAGGAAATGGAATGGTTGAAAGAGTAAATAGGACTGTACTACCTGTAATTATGACAAGCATGACACACCCTGGACACAAAGATTGGGACAAAAGAATTAAGCAATGCGAAAGAAATTTGAACAATATGGTAAACAACACAACAGACAAAACGCCATTTGAAATGCTGCATGGTTATTCCCCAAGATTCAATGACGGAATACTACGAATTTTGGCCGATGATGATGCTGATGTTTGGAAAGATCCAGAAATGGTTCAAGCTGAAGCAAGAAAAACAATCGAAGATAAACAGGAAAAAGCAAAGAAATATTACGACAGAAAGAAGTGCAAAACTATGAAGTTTGATCAAGAAGAAATAGTCGTGGTCAGAAGATCACCGAGACCAACAGGAGAACCAACTAAAACTCAACTAAAATATCGTGGTCCATTAGTAGTGACGGAAGTACTCCCAAGCGACACTTACAGAATTTCCCAGCTCGAACCTAAGGAGCAGGGACGTTTCTATTCCACCACCGCTCATGTTAGTCAATTGAAGGCGTGGCGATGTGAGAGCGAGGAAGACGAGGATGCGGATGACCAGGACAAAGAATCTCCACCCAGGAGGAATCCTACACGCACCCGAAGAATTCCTGCTCGATATCCGAACTAAAACTGAGAGACTTAAAACCCCAAGAACTTTAAACTCTAAGTTTATGATTGTTATTATTCAGTATTTATGTATTTAGGCTAGCTTTCAAACTTTAAGTTTTCAGTTGTATATTACATTATTAGTATTAGTTATACCTCTAAATCGAGGACGATTGTATGCCAGGATGGTCGAATGTTGGCATCACTTATAATTAGATGCACGGGATTTTGTAATGTTGGCATCACATATAATTAGATGCACGGGCTCATGTTAAAATAGTGTAAGATATTGATAGAACAAGAGAGTTTGAGTGAAGTATGCAGAGCTGAAGTAAGTGCGTAAGAAACAGGAAATAAAATATATCTTGAAAACCTTACGTAGCATTTATTTGTTAAGAGGTTTTAACACTTCAATATTGTAAGATTGGTGGCATTATTTTAACGTAATTGCCCTTAAATCAAATTTGTTATTTATTTATTTTAAGAAAATATTTGAATTAGTCTTTATTGTTGGCAGTGATGTTCGACATGTTTGCAAAAACGTACGAGCATCTGTTAGCAAAACTTAAATAACTTTGCCCTAAAATTGTACAAGAAAAGTAATTAAAGCATTTGATGGAATCTTGTACTGAATTGCTTAGTTTTGATTCCAATATCACAGTTTGTATCATCATTGAGTAGATCTGTCATCTAAAGAAATTGTCATTATATACTTCTAGCAATATGCTGAGTCGAAAGAGAATGACAGTTGAAGCAATTTAAAAGTTCAAAATTGGAATAGCCGAAAAAAATCCTCTTCAGAAAAAAAGCCGGCACAAGCAAATTTTAAGAGTCGTTATGATTCATTCACCTCTGAACCTGCTTTATCTGAAGTGGACAATTTTCATTTTCAAAAACAACCTGAATAGCTGTTCGCGTATATTTTGTTAATTACTTCGAATCAGATGATTTAATCTTCGTATTTTAGCGCCTTCAGCAATAATGTCTTTTTCTGTTACAACCCTTAGATGTATAGGTTTCCGGTCACCGAATGGAAAGCGAATATTGTTTTAAAATCAGGGATTAAAACAATATTTGCTACATATTTGAAATATTATACTTATAGAAAAAGAATGAGTTTATCAATTACATTAAGTACCTTTAACCTTTATTAGATTACAGGCAAGTAACTTTAGTCTGAAAAGAATGCTTCAGATCAATTTTATTTAATTATTTGTTGGCCCTCCTTTTGACCTGATCAAGCATTACAGTATAAACTTATCAACATTGACATGCATCTGGTAAAATTTCGTTGCAGCTGTTATTTATAGCGTGGCTTAATTCCTCCACATTTATATATATATAATCTTATCTTATCAAACATTTTAATAAGATGTTTCCAAATATTTTCTATTGATTTAAAATCCGGACTATTTGCGGTTGTGTCATTGGCCAATTTCTATATTCATACGAATATTTGCAGTTATGTCATGGGTCGATTTCTATATCAATACAAAACATATTTGGTCTTTTTAATTCGATGACAAAATTCGTTAACTTTTTTTAATGTAGTTACAACTCCACTAAAAACATTGTTGTGGAAATTTTGCTTCACTTTTGATGAATGACACTTTGCTTTTAAATTTTCATCAGCCCTCCTCCATACAAAGGTTTCAGGATCATCCAAACCTAATTTATGCTGAGGCGGATTAACTACAAATAATAAGTATTGTACCAATAATCAAAACTCTAGTTTTTATGCTTTTTGAATAATTGAATACGTTTTTTTTGTTTTGTTTTTTGTCATATATAGTTTTGTTTTGGATTTGCAGAAGTAGGATTCTTTAGTATTCAAAATAATTCGCATCATACGTTCACACACCTTTGCTCCTCTCTTAAACCACTCGCCATTGATAACAACGCCAGATAGATAATGCAATTTGAAGAATTTCCATGTCTTGTCTCTTTTAGATAATGGGACATTTCTATTACTATAGAGACATTCGTCATTCTAAACTTGCTTAAAATTTCTCAGCCATGATTTCACCTTTTATACTGTTTACTTATATCTACACCTCATGCTTGGTGAGTTAAAATGTGTGCATTCATCTCTTAAAATACCATGCATATTGTAGCGATCGAATACTTTTTTTTTTCTCTCTCGATAATATGATGGTCGGGAACTTTTTTCTTTTGCTTCTCAACTTGCTGGTGTTTGGTTAAAGTCAACTGTAATTTATGTTATTGATATAAACTCTTATACTACAAATGCTTCATATTTCACAATGCAATTCTTTAATTTATAGTTTTCGTGGATGAATAACCACTGATATTGACACAAATATGTGAACTTCATTCGGTAATCCCAAACTTTTAGACAAGGGCTTTATATGTTTGTAATAAACCTATTTTATGAATGCAATTTAAAATGTAATTGCTGTTTTAAATTGTAGATGTTCAAATTTCTTGAAAGTGCAAGTGAGTGCTAGAGTCTTCATTTCATTTCAACCAGTGGGTTTGAGAAATGATATGCCTTCAGCAATTCAAACTATAATACTTACTTACATTAAAAAAAATTATTTGCTAATTGAAAATTTTATCATAGAAGAAATAACTGAAGAATTTGGTTTATTGCACACAGACAGTCTGCATGAATTGCTCTCATAAACCCATTTAGTTTTTATAAATTTATTTTTAATTCAACATGAGTATACCCATAAATACTTTCTTATAGAATTTGTTAAAATAATTTATTTTTATAATTATTGAATATACTTCTGTTCTTTAAAAATTTACCAGGACATCTTTTAATAACAAGTCTGCTAATGAATAAGTTTTTCATATGGTTGCCATATGTTTAGGAGATGACTCACCATAGTTCATTTATACTATATGGGTCCTGTATAGGCCCACATGAATCCACATCATTATGCTTATTCGAAAACTTCCAATATTTTTTTTAAACCCCATAAACGTCCTTTCCTGGCATTTGCTGAAAACCCATGAAATAATACCTGAAATTATATAATTCAGAAACAAATTACATAGTTTTTCTTATTTCATTCGCATCGTTTTGCACCACATCGTTTATATTAAAAGTGACTTCGTAATTTCAGGATGAATAAAGAATGTGTAAAATTAAATGCTCAATATTTCATTCGCTTACAGAACAATTTAATGAATTGACGTACTCATTAATTTTATTTTATAGTAAGATATAACATTTTAACTCGATGGTTATCTCGTTTTGTACTTTTAGGTCATACCCACCCTACTAACCATCTTTGTCACAGTTACGTCACTGCAACGAAGTTTTTCGTCGCAAAGATCACGGTCACAATGTGACTTGCATGGGATATCGCAGCGATGTCGCAAAAGTTCACGTCACTTTCGACTTCCATGTGATATCGCAGCGACATCACAATGTGACGAAGTTGCAATGTTGCTTTGTGATATCGCAGCGACATCCAGTGATATCCCAAAATAATTTTATATAATGAAAATCACAAATAGGTCATTTTGTGACATGTATGTGATATAAGACGTAATTTTGCGATATCGCAGGGATACACAGGGATATCACATTTTAACATTTATGCTATTTTTGTGGTATCAGTGTGATCTCTATGTGATTTTGGGGACATCTATGTGATTTATGCGACGAGTATGTGATTTTATCAACGAATCTCACGTCACTGCTATATCACATTGTGATCAGTATGCGATCTTAGTGACTTTGGCGACATCTATGTGATTTATGCGATTTTCGCAACGAAAGCTTTGTCGCTGCGATGTCACATTGTGATCTGTATGTGATCTTAGTGATTTTGGCGACATCCATGTGATTTATGCGATTTTCGCAACGAAAGCTTTGTCCCTGCGATATCACATTGTGATCTGTATGTGATCTTAGTGACTTTGGCGACATCCGTGTGATTTATGCGATTTTTGCAACGTAAGCTTTGTCACTGCGATATCACATTGTGATCTGTATGTGATCTTAGTGACTTTGGCGACATCCATGTGATTTATGCGATTTTCGCAACGAAAGCTTTGTCACTGCGATATCACATTGTGATCTGTATGTGATCTTAGTGATTTTGGCGACATCCATGTGATTTATGCGATTTTCGCAACGAAAGCTTTGTCACTGCGATATCACATTGTGATCTGTATGTGATCTTAGTGATTTTGGCGACATCCATGTGATTTATACGATTTTCGCAACGAAAGCTTTGTCACTGCGATATCACATTGTGATCTGTATGTGATCTTAGTGACTTTGGCGACATCCGTGTGATTTATGCGATTTTCGCAACGAAAACTTTGTCACTGCGATATCACATTGTGATCTGTCTGTGATCTTAGTGACTTTGGCGACATCCATGTGATTTATGCGATTTTCGCAACGAAAACTTTGTCACTGCGATATCACATTGTGATCTGTATGTGATCTTAGTGACTTTGGCGACATCCGTGTGATTTATGCGATTTTCGCAACGAAAACTTTGTCACTGCGATATCACATTGTGATCTGTATGTGATCTTAGTGACTTTGGCGACATCCATGTGATTTATGCGATTTTCGCAACGAAAACTTTGTCACTGCGATATCACATTGTGATCTGTATGTGATCTTAGTGACTTTGGCAACATACGTGTGATTTATGCGATTTTCCCAACGAAAGCTTTGTCACTGCGATATCACATTGTGATCTGTATGTGATCTTAGTGACTTTGGCGACATCCGTGTGATTTATGCGATTTTCGCAACGAAAACTTTGTCACTGCGATATCACATTGTGATCTGTATGTGATCTTAGTGACTTTGGCGACATCCATGTGATTTATGCGATTTTCGCAACGAAAACTTTGTTACTGCGATATCACATTGTGATCTGTATGTGATCTTAGTGACTTTGGCGACATCCGTGTGATTTATGCGATTTTCGCAACGAAAACTTTGTCACTGCGATATCACATTGTGATCTGTATGTGATCTTAGTGACTTTGGCGACATCCATGTGACTTATGCGATTTTCGCAACGAAAACTTTGGCACTGCGATATCACATTGTGATCTGTATGTGATCTTAGTGACTTTGGCAACATACGTGTGATTTATGCGATTTTCACAACGAAAGCTTTGTCACTGCGATATCACATTGTGATCTGTATGTGATTTTAGTGACTTTGGCGACATCCGTGTGATTTATGCGATTTTTGCAACGAAAGCTTTGTCACTGCGATATCAAAAATAAAAAATTGGTCCGTTCATGAAACTTTGCAAAAACGTTTTATTTGTCATGAGTATAAAGAAACAAAGTAGTTCATAAAATATCTAGCATAGAAGGGTGTTTTTTGAGGAGTGGGAGGGGGGAGTTTTTTTGTTTTTTTTTAAATTGAAAAGTAATTTTGGTATAACCTGGGCATTTCACCTTACGCTAAGATAGCGAGTCAGAAATGTGACGAAAAAGGGGGAGGGGGGGGGGGGGTAATCAATGAATACGGATTATCTTGAAGTATATTTCTAGAACACTGCATATTTTTTTTTTTTTTTTAAACTTTTTTAAAATATTTTATTTCATCCTGGCTAAGGCACAAGTGTTGCGCCCCCGCCCCCCCTCAGGAAAATAATAGATCTGCCACTAATGTGAACTGAAATAAAAAAAAAAAAAGATTCGCGTACACACATCACGAATAAGCTCCTTCTCGCCTTCTTCACAGTCGGAGTCAGAATCTGCATAAGTTTCATCTTCACTAATTTCATCCCATTTAGAAACAATGTCCTCAATTTCAAACTGGGTTAGAAAACGTTTTCTTTTAGGCATTTTAAAATAATTTAGTAAAAAATTATCAAGACTTCAGATAGTCAGAAGAATGAACATAGCAGTCAGCACGGGAAATCGTAAAAATGCAGCTAGCGAAAACACACTAGCAGGTAAAAGTCACTTATCATTTACTAAATTGCCCCCCTGTCAAACAGCTTCAAAATACCCCTTTGTGTCCCCAACTCAATGGGCTGGCCATGTGTGCGTTGCTTGAAGTGCGACAATAGGCTTTTGTGGCACGACTTTTCAGACTGCCTCACTCTGTGAGGGTAAATGCTCCGACATTTCGAGTGGAAAACTTCTCAGGGAAACTGGAATTATTTAAATACGAAACGATTCGTTCCACATCATTTCAATCTATGAAATTTACTGACACTCGTCACTGTTTCTTTGCTCCGGCTTAGTTTTCAATTTTTAAAAACTCTATAGAGAAATCACAAAAAAAAAAAAAAATATTCGGACCCTATCACAATGACCTTTTTTTATAATTTTTTAGTGCAAAAATATTAACATGTTATCACTTTAAAATTTAAAAGATAAATTTGAATCAGAATAATATAGATTTTGAGTTTTACACATTTTTTGTTGTTGATATTTATTACTTTCTCACTTTTGTATTTGATTACTTTGTACAATTTTGATGCAATAACTTTTCCTACACTTAGTATAACAATTTAAATATTTATGTTTTTTAATTGTTTAATGATTATTAAGAGTGTTGTGTTAAAAATATAATATTGTTCTAAAACAAGCCGGTAGACAGGATTTTTTTTCGGGGCGATAGGGGGTGGGTATGGTCGAAGATTTCATTAAACACATATAGCAAATTACACACACACACAAAAAAAGAAGGGGAAGTTGTTTAACAAGATTTCATACCATTTTTTTGGGGGGGGGGTGGCCGGGGTTCTACCGCCCCCCCTTCCCCGTCCACGGCCCTGTAATAAAATGAATCCTTTTTAATTATTAAACAAATATTCCTTTATAGCCAGAGTGAATTTATAATCTTTATGTAGAAACTTTCTACCTTTATTACTGCGATATAATAGATTTATTTTTTAATATTTTTATTCAAATATATATGAAACAACTTAAGCACAATTTACTTACTGTTATGTTAAAAATAAACACCGACAGTTATTGCAATCTTTTAGCACTAGCAGTTGACTATGTGTTTAAGATTGGAATCAATTTAATACAAATTTTTTATTGAAACAATCATGGGTCACCTAAGAGGGTGGTAGACCAACTTTCCAGAGGGCGCCAAGCTCCTCTGACACCCATCAAAATATCCTAAAGTGGTATAAGCCACACTGTGATACCTTATAGGCAGTAGGTTAGACTTTTCTTCGTAGACGAATACAAATAAAAAGAATTTATTGAAACCCATTGTATATAATTTGAAGGTAGATTGTAAATAAATATGCAAGTACCAAAGGGACCAAAATAAATGTCCCACAACGATAATTAAAAAAGACACCAAGACTAAATTCTACTGATGGAATATTATATTATGACCATCATTTTAAAAAGCAAGATGCCAACACATTTCAGATCTGCTTTCACATGTCTTATTAATGATAACTTCGCTACCGATTGAGTTTAAAAACATTACTCAGTGGTCATTACAAAACTTCTAAATGCTCATTAATTAATCGGGCCAAAGGACAAGTTTTATGTTTAGCTTAGAAAACAATATCTCGCAAGAGTTTAGTAAGAAGCATTGTCAACAGGTTATCGTAAACTTGAAATAGTCCCGAATATTTAAGAGTACGTATTTTATTCTATTAATATTATAAAAAAAAAAAACTTCAAATATAAGAATTACACTCCTTCCCTTCGGTACATTTAATAAATTCGTCCCAATCCTCTTCTTCATCATCAATAATCTAACTCATTTTTTCCCCTCGTACAGCAGTACCTAAAATAGTCTCGGCCCATTTGATGGTTGGCTGCTGGGTTAGCAAGTTAGTCTCTCATGCCAAAGGTACTGGGTTCGAATCCTGAGTAAAAAATGGTTGAACGTTGTGGTTCGGATTCCACGTTAAGCTGTAGGTCACGTCCTGATTAGCAGTTATTGTGCATAAAAATAAGTCAGTGAGCATACAAAACAACCAACCCAGAGTAGTTTTGAACATTATATCAATTCCTAATCTTTAGCCCTCAATCTATAAACGTGAGTAATTCTTCTCTTAGTTTATCCACTGAAGGAATAACTTCACAGATTCTGGATTCTGTCTAAAGCATTCAGTGATAGTGATCCCTGCGCGGAAAGTCGTTAGGAATCAAATCATGAAATAACCAAGTAAAAGTCGTTAGTAAATTTATTGTCCATTGTTTGAATTATCTTGTCTAAAATACGTAATAAAACACTGAAATGCGAGAGGTATTTTCAGAAGTTGAAGCAACGTTTTCATGTCTTATATCCTCTTCTGGCATTTTTTTTAAAAATGTGTACTCTTTTCTATCCTAGTTCAGTTTTAATTGTGATCTTTAAAGAGAGCAATCAAATTCGTCTCTTCGTTCTAGAAGGTTTGACGTATTTTAACAATTATATTGCGGCATTCAAAGTAGTACATAGAGGGAAAACATTTTAACTTTAATGAAAAGTATTCTATTAACTTCCAAGATTGAACATTGTAAAGGTTCTTTGTCTATAAGTATTCTGATAGAGCAGTTACTTTTTAGATGTAGAGAAATATCATGCCTATACCAAAATTGTTTCAAATTATAAAAAGTTGTTTAAAGAAAAATTATTTTTACCTATCTGGCAGAAAAAATGATGGAAAATGTAAAAAACCAACCAGTCAATTCCCATTGTTTTTGTTCCCAAAGTTAGAAATATTTGTACGAGTATTTTAATGTTTAGTTGTTTAATGTATTTTTATTAATATATAATGATGGGAGAGGGGGGGGGGGGGCTTTGGTCGAACCCTAAAAATCTTCACCGTGGAAAATGCATCGATTCATCAGAAGCGCGTTTCATAACGCAACTCCTAACAATTTAACAAAAGGAACGTTTTTTTTTCTGTGTGCTCACTATTGACCTTGAAAAGGATATAAGGATGTTTTCTAAAATCCAGAGACGATCTTATTTAGATATATTTTCACCATTATTATTATTATTATTTTTTTTTTTTTTTACTTCCACTGTATTGACGTGTTTTTGTTATCTGATGATGCTGAGTGAAGCTTCAAGGGAGAGCGCTAAGGAGAATTGGACACCAAGTGGACAAGCCACATTCGGTACTTCCGTTCCGGTACGGGGACCAAATTCTACGCCTTTCTTGTACTTGCTTTCAAGGTCAGATTCTGAGAATTCTGCGATAGTGGCTTTGTCTTCAAACCCCCTCTGGGTACCTTCGTCCTTATTTTAGTGTTCCTGCTCCTCTCCCCTCACTTGGAAAGATTCTTGGAATGGAAACACAAACCCAACAGAGTACTTTGACAGAGCAACTATTATATGCCGGCGCTGACGAGATTGTTTGCAGGGGGATACAAGAGACTTCAAGAATTTTGCTTAGATTCATTTCCTCTGGGAATTTTGAAGGATAAAGACTGGCTATGTGTAAGTTTTACTAAATTTTCCAAAATGAATGTTTTAAATGTTTTCCTTTCTAACAAAAATTTAAAAGTTAGCGACTATTAATATGTGACCGAACTTTCCAGAAAGTTTTTGATACTTTGATGAGTTTTTTTTATTATTATTATTAAACCATGCAATTTGGAAAAAAATAAAAAATCGTCAAAGTTTTAAGTATAATTTTTATTACAACGTAAAAATTTTTAAAAATTAGTGTATGACTTTTCTACTAATTAGCAGAAATATTTTAAAAGAAATAACTTATAATTTGTGTTTTGGTTTTTGTAAATTGTATTTAATGTTCAAACTGATAATGTATGGATAAAAAATCCGCTAAATGCATTCGTCAACGCAGAATAGCAGGAAGATAATTTGTAAATATTTGAATTTTTTACGGAATGTCTAATACATAGGAGCGTTTTATCGTTTGTATCTAAAATTCTTATTTGGCATAAACAGTTTTTGACTTTAAAAATTCTCCATTGATACCTCAAGTTATATCATTTGGGTAACTTACGTTATAGATTTTAATTTTTGAATATTTAACTAAAAAAATTATAATAACAATTATCTGTTTGGTTTTAATTAACATCATATGAAAGTAAACACATTTCTGGAAACTTACATACTACATGAAGCAATCCATTTTAAAATAAACGAAATAAAAAAAAAATTATCATTGAAAAACTTGTTTAAACAATTTTTACTATTATTTAAGTTAATATAATAATTTACAAATCCTTTGTACAACTATTGACAAAACAATAAATTATTTTTCCCACTTTAAAAATCACACCATCCACTTTCAACAAAACAGAACGAACTCGACTATAATTCAAGAGTCAACTTTTAGAAATTAACATATTAAAAAAAGGAACTACTAGAAAGGAACTTTAAATCTTTTTATACCCAAAATTCTATAAAAAATATTTGATTCAAATTTTCATTTTTACAAGTTTTTCCTTCTTTGCATGGAATGACCCTTCTTGATGATAATAATTGTGTTTTTTATTGCCAAATATTTTTTTCTAGAATTTTAAAGATTAATTTTTAAAGTTTTATGTTGGTTTACACTTTTCTCTCACTGTCATCTGGCTGATAGACTTAGCCTCGCCTTTTAATTTTTATATTGCTCCCTGGTTTTTCTCTTCTGCTCCAGTTGTTCCTATGACAATTTAGCTCTGTATTATATAGTTCTTGTAATTGCTGTTGTTGATAAATTTGATAGAAAACTGTTTTTTTTTTTCCCCCTCTAAAATATTTTGTCTTAAAACCCAAGATTAAAAAAAAAACTAACTATTTTACAAAATTATTAAAATGTAAGCCATGTGTTGGTTTCTATTAGCATTTTCCTTAATTTCTTATATAGAAACACTTGGGGCATGTTTTGATCTGTTTCATGATTTTGACCCTAAAGATTTTTTAGTAGGGTTGTAGGAGTATATTCCGAGAGTTTTTTGGATATTTCACTGATAAATTTGTAAAATACCACTGATCTATGCTAACCTCTTGTCTGTCTGTATTTTGCCGACCAAACGGTATATTGGTTAGCGTGCTAGCTTCTAGACCGCGAGGTTGCGGGTTTGAGTTCCGTGTTGGGCATGGGTGTTTGTAAATGTATGTTGGCTTGTCTAATGACGAATGTTTCGGCGCATTATAGCCCTTGTGTAGCTGACGGCGCCAGATAATCTGAAAACAACCAATCTGTCTGTATTTTCATTAGATATTAACAGGGATGATAGTTTTCCTCCTTTTGGAGGATTTAATCCTGTTTGATTTTTATGTAGCATTTTCCTTCTCTATATCCCTGTTTTGAAGATATGCATTTTTCTGATCTGAACCAGTTTTTCCTGCAAAAAGTATACTGTTCCTCATGTCTAAACAAAAGATTTTCCCTCTTAGCTCCCCTTTCCTCACAGATTACTTTACTAACTCCTAATATTTGAAATGCAATTATTATATAGTATGAGAAATTTCATTGTATCTTTAAATTTATTGAATCATACTTCTTGCATACTTTTATTGTTGAATTTTTGTGTATTCCTTCCTTCGAGCTTTTTTAACGAATTTTTGGATTTCCTCCTTTTTGCTCTCTGATCACTCCCATCCCTGTATCAAACACATTTTAAAGAAAAGTTTGCATGAATAAAATTTAAAATAAAATCATTGTAATTATTTTCAGTGTCTAATTTTAAGTTGCTGGAAAATTTCTTTGCTATTTTCTCACTTAATTTTAAACTTGTATTAAAAATGCTGATGTTGAGTGCAGGGTTGGCATGGCTTAAACCAATTGGTTTTAACAAAAATGTTTTGCCTTTTTTCTCAAAAAAAAAAAAAAAAAAAAAAAAAAAAAACCAATTTTTTTTTTTAAAGAATAATTTTAAATTGTATTTTTATTTATTTATTCACAATTCAATTTTTCAAATTATTTGATGTTGTAAATAACTTCTACTTTTAACCAAAAGTTTCCACTCCAAAGACTAGCTATTGAACAATGGTTCTAAATCTTAAGAATATTTTGAATAATTTATCACCATTGCTGATTTTAATTATTTTATTGCATAATTTTAATCCAAGAGCAATATAAACAATCACCATTGTATTATTCTGTATACATTGAATTTAAAAAATAGTAACTCTCAATAAAATATTAAAATTATGATTTGAATGTTGACATAAGTAGCGACATTTGTTTATTTACTTAGTTAATTTATAATTACTTAAAAATAACTTTAATAATTACTTAGTAATTATTTAGTAACTTTATTAATAACTTTAATAATTACTTAGTTATTTACTTAAGTAAATTGGTCAAAAACACTTGAAAAAAAAAAGTTGACTTAAATCAATAGATTTCCTAAATTTTATGACAGTAACAATAATTTAAATCTATCTAAAAATATAAACTGGAGAAAGGTATGAAATGAATTGGGGAAATATTGAATATTGTATTTTATCATCATCCTTGTTTTTTTTTTTTTTTTTTCTAGGTGCAGGTGTTCAAATCATTTGGGGGTGAATAGTGGATGATTAGGCCTCGAAGTATTCCTTTCAAGGCCGTAGGTCAAAGCCTTCATTCAACCACTTACTATTTGAAGTGAGTATTATCTTTCTCTCTAATAGGATAATTTCCAGAAGTGAAAATGTTTTTTTCCATTATTTTTATTTGATTCCTGTTAAAGAAATTCAAGGATTTGTTGCATAGAAAAAATATATATTTTCATTCATGAAACTATAAAATAATACAGTATTGTTATGATATAGATAATTGGCATTTGTGAAAATACTTACAATTGAGTAGTTGAAACAGGTAATAGTGATATAGCACAACTAATTTAAAAAGCTGTTTATTATCTTCCTTCTGGAAGCTATTGTTATTGTTTATTATGAAAACTTGTTTCACAAGCCCAAACATTCAGATAATATCTGAGAGTATGTTTTCTGCTGGGGTACAGTTTTGGGTACCATAACATCTTGGTTCAAAACATTTTGGAGTATTCTAGTAAATTTTGGTATTTCATTTCCCAATGTTCTTTTACTTGCAGGTAGTATGAGAAAAGGATTCCCCGATTCCCTGGATTAAGATATAAGATGAACGAATTGAAGATTATCTGCGATATGCAAGTCAAAGAGAAAAAGAGAGAAGAAAATGTAAATTTTAAGTATATAATGAATATTGTATTTATCTATGCTTCTATTGGTATAAATATCTTATAGAATTAACCTTTCACAAGAAGTGAATGCCTTTCTTGAAATAGTGAACTGTAGGATGGTATGTACATAAGTTCTTTATAAGGTTAGTTCTAAAAGATTCCTGCCAATAATTCATATTAAAATTATAGTAAATCAGGGGTTTGGAAGGAAAAGGGCTCAACAGAATTAAACTTGTTCAATTCTCTCTGTGTAAAGGTTACTAGGAACAGGACAAGGGAGAAAATGTCAATTCTTTTCTTGTGGACTTAAATGATCCTTTCTACTGTTATAATCACGTTGGTTATTTATTCTTACTGCAATTTTTAATGACCTGATGTATTTTTATTTCATAAGAAGAAAAGAAATGGAATTTTTTTTTATAGGAACCTTTTTCAAAATCCCTTTTATAATAAAATATTTGTTTTGCTTACAATTTTTCTGTTACTTACCCAATTTTATTTTTTCTCACACTGTATTCTTTGCGTTGTTGCAGACAAACAGATTCCAGTTGTGGAAGGAGCATTTCCAGAAACAATATGAGATTCTACATGAATCTTTTTATAAATATTTACTTATCTTGCTTAATTTTTTACTTTAGTATTTTAAATTCGCAAAGGGAGTTCAACGAAATTCTATTTATGAAGTTTCTTCCAGTTTTTCGCATATCAATGTAGTATACTTTTAAAAATTCAAATTTTATCCTTAATAGTTGGCAAATAATACTTTTTTCCTGATTTTGATTGCTTAAAGAAATTAACATGTACATAAATTACAATTTATTGGTGCTCTACATGATGTCTAAGTAGTAAATTTGTAATTAAAAAAAAAATCAGCTGAAAAAGTTGGAATTTTCTTTGAGTGGTAACCTGGATAATTTACTGTATCTTGTAACTTATTTTCCTTTTTTAGAGTGTCTTCCTGTAATCCAGATAATTATTATTTTAATCCTGATAATTAGTTTTATTTTTAGGGTTCAATCATGCAAGTTAGTTTCAAAGAAATTATTAGTGGATGGGCCTCCCAATTCCTCATTTCAAGGCCGAAGGTCAAAGCCTTTATTTAACCACTTTTTAGTGAATGAGACAATTCAAAGTAAGTATAATTAGTAATTTCCATAAGTGAATACGCTTGTTTCAATCATATTTATTTGATTCTCGTTAAAGAAATTCAAGGATTTGTTGCATAGAAAAGTATATATTTTCATTCATGAAACTAATGAATAAGTGCTGTCTTAAAACAGTATTGTTAGGATCTATATAATTGGCATTTGTGAAAGTACTTACTATTGAGTAGTTGAAACAGGTCATAGTGCTATAACACGACAACTTAAAATAGTTGGTAATTTCTTCCTTCTGGGGTACAATTATTTATTATGAACCAGTTTCATGAGCCCAAACATTCAAAAAATGCCCAACAGAATTAAACTTGTTCAATTCTCTCTGTGTAAAGGTTAAATTTTCTCTGTGTAAAGGTTAAAAGGAAAATAAATAGGACAAAATCTTCATTCTTTTGTTGTGAACTTGAACGGTCTTTTCTGCTGTTATAATCACTTTGGTTAATCTTATTACAATTTTTAATGGCCCGATATATTTAGTATTTTTTTTTATCTTAAAAAAAAATGGAATTCTTGCTAAGGGAATCTTTCTCAAAATAGGTTCCCTTTTCTGATAAAATATTGGTTTTGCTTACAATTTTTCTATTATTTACCTAAGTTTATTTTTTCTCACAGTGTTCCTGGCGTTATTGCAGACAACCAGATTTCAGTGGAATGAGCATTAATATGAGAATCTACATCAATCTTTTTTTTTTTTTTTCATTTCTTCCTTTTTTCTTTTTTTTAAAAAATATTTACTTATCTTGCTTAATTTTTTACTTTGTAGTATTTTAAATTCACAAAGGGACCTTGAAGTTGAACGAAATTCTATTCATGTTCTTCCAGTTTTTTGCATATCATAGTAGTATACTTGTAACAATTTTTATTTTATGCTTAATAATTGGCAAATAATACATTTTTCTGATTTTCCTAATAATGTGATATTTACATAAATATCACTTTAGTGGTGTTGTACATGATATCTAAGTAGTAAATCTGTACTTTAAAAAAAATGAAATTGCTGAGAGTTGGTCTTTCCTTTAGTTTGAGTGGTAACCTGCATAATTTACTTGTATCATGTTACTTATTTTCCTTTTTTAGTGTTTTCATGTTAATCCAGAGAATTATTTTTTTTCAGAGGATTTTTAATTTTATTCAAATCCAGGGAATTATTTTATTTACATAGTTGTTATTTTAATTCGGAGAATTATTTTTATTTTAATTCAGAGAATTATTTTCATTTTAATTCAGAGAATTATTTTAATTTTAAGGGTGGGGTGTGAATTATCACCTAAAGTTTTATTTTTATTATTGATTTATTTACTTTAACGTTAAAAAAAATGAAAACTAACACATATTGTTTAATTAGAATGGAAATTTATAAAATTGATATTTTACAACATGTGCTTTAAAAATTTCTGATTTCTCCAATAATTAGAAAAAACCTAAACATTTCGAAAAACCTAATATCAAGAAAAGAAAAACAAAGGGAAAATAGATTTAAAAGTTTCTTTCTCGACAACATCATCCTGTCATTCAGCATGAAATGTCAAATGATTCATTAAAAAACGTATATACACTTTTAAAATTTTGCAAGCATAGATATTACTGTGTCCCCATAACTTCACGAATTTCTATTTTAATCCAGATATTTTTTGCTTTTAAGTGGCAAGTGGTCTTTATCTCTCATTTCATTCTTGTCTTTTTTTAGTGTACCTGCTGTTGATGGTTAAAAGGAAGTGTCCAGCTACATCATTCATGATCTTCAATTGTCAATTTGCCTAATGCGAGTTTTCCGAGTTTTCATTCTACAAATGTGGGACAATTTCTTGTAAATCCTCCCGGATTAAATTTTTTTATAAATATAAATTTTTTAAATAAATATAAAAATAAAATATATATATATATATATATATATATATATATATATATATATATATATATATATATATATATATATATATATATATATATATATATATATATATATATATATATATATACATTTTTTTTACTTATTGTTTTATTTATCTATTGACTTTTTACTGTGTTTTTGTGCTGCATGCTCAAGAAGATTTAAAATCATATCCTTCTTATAAGTTGAGCTAAATTATTTTTTTACTGTAGCATATATTTAATAGACTTCTGAAGGAACAAATTATAAATACTATTCCTTTTATATAATTGTTTGAGCTTGAAATGGTATATTATAAATAGGTTCTTACAGGTGTCAATGTGATCACAAGCCACATTATAATTTACACAAAAAATTAACACTCCTTTCTCATTTATTTATACTACTTGTAAATCCCAAATAAGTAAAATGCACTGTGAAATATAATATAACAACGAAATAGTGAAAACACAAACAGCAGAAAATTTCTCTGATACACAATATCTTAAATATCTTCTTTAAAAAAAAATTAAAAGAAAGCAGTCTAGCTGAAATTTTTGTTTACATTTGTATTTAACGTAAATCACTGAAATTAATCTTTTGTTTAAATATTATATATTAAAATGATAAAATATTTTAACTATTTATAAAAGTTCCTAGAATATTTTAATACTGTGAATCCTTAAAAAAAAAAGTCGTGGGTCGCATACTAATTACAATGTGATATCGCAGTGATGTGGGTTTCATTAAGCAATATAAGAATCCATTAAATAATATACTTCATTAAGTAAGTCACAAAGCAATATTGGCGGGACAAGAATTTCATTTCATAAATCACAGGTGTCGCCAAAATCACTAAGATCACGTACAGATCACAATGTGATATCACAGTGACAAAACTTTCATTGCGAAAATCGCATAAATCACACGGATGTCGCCAAAATCACTAAGATCACATTTAGGTCACAAAGCGATATCGCAGTGACAAAGCTTTCGTTGCGAAGATCGCATAAATCACAGGGATGTCGCCAAAATCACTAAGATCACATTTAGGTCACAAAGCGATATCGCAGCGACAAAGCTTTCGTTGCGAAAATCGCATAAATCACATGGATGTCGCCAAAATCACTAAGATCACATTTAGATCACAAAGCGATATCGCAGTGACAAAGCTTTAGTTGCGAAGATCGCATAAATCACACGGATGTCGCCAAAATCACTAAGATCACATTTAAGTCACAAAGCGATATCGCAGCGACAAAGCTTTCGTTGCGAAAATCGAATAAATCACATGGATGTCGCCAAAATCACTAAGATCACATTTAGGTCACAAAGCGATATCGCAGTTACAAAGCTTTAGTTGCGAAGATCGCATAAATCACACGGATGTCGCCAAAATCACTAAGATCACATTTAGGTCACCAAGCGATATCGCAGTGACAAAGCTTTCGTTGCGAAGATCGCATAAATCACACGCATGTCGCCAAAATCACTAAGATCACATACAGATCACAATGTGACATCGCAGCGACAAAGCTTTCGTAGCGAAAATCGCATAAATCACACGGATGTCGCCAAAATCCCTAAGATCACATTTAGGTCACAAAGCGATATCGCAGTGACAAAGCTTTCGTTGCGAAGATCGCATAAATCACACGGATGTCGCCAAAATCACTAAGATCACATTTAGGTCACAAAGCGATATCGCAGTAACAAAGCTTTCGTTGCGAAGATCGCATAAATCACACGAAAGTCGCCAAAATCACTAAGATCACATTTAGGTCACAATGTGACATCGCAGCGACAAAGCTTTCGTTGCGAAAATCGCATAAATCACACGGATGTCGCCAAAATCACTAAGATCACATTTAGGTCACAAAGCGATATCGCAGTGACAAAGCTTTCGTTGCGAAGATCGCATAAATCACACGGATGTCGCCAAAATCACTAAGATCACATTTAGGTCACAAAGCGATATCGCAGTGACAAAGCTTTCGTTGCGAAGATCGCATAAATCACACGGATGTCGCCAAAATCATTAAGATCACATTTAGGTCACAAAGCGATATCGCAGTGACAAAGCTTTCGTTGCGAAGATCGCATAAATCACAGGGATGTCGCCAAAATCACTAAGATCACATACAGATCACAATGTGACATCGCAGCGACAAAGCTTTCGTTGCGAAAATCGCATAAATCACACGGATGTCGCCAAAATCCCTAAGATCACATTTAGGTCACAAAGCGATATCGCAGTGACAAAGCTTTCGTTGCGAAGATCGCATAAATCACACGGATGTCGCCAAAATCACTAAGATCACATTTAGGTCACAAAGCGATATCGCAGTAACAAAGCTTTCGTTGCGAAGATCGCATAAATCACACGAAAGTCGCCAAAATCACTAAGATCACATTTAGGTCACAATGTGACATCGCAGCGACAAAGCTTTCGTTGCGAAAATCGCATAAATCACACGGATGTCGCCAAAATCACTAAGATCACATTTAGGTCACAAAGCGATATCGCAGTGACAAAGCTTTCGTTGCGAAGATCGCATAAATCACACGGATGTCGCCAAAATCACTAAGATCACATTTAGGTCACAAAGCGATATCGCAGCGACAAAGCTTTCGTTGCAAAGATCGCATAAATCACACGGATGTCGCCAAAATCACTAAGATCACATACAGATCACAAAGTGATATCGCAGCGATATGGCTTTCGTTGCGAAAATCGCATAAATCACATAGATGTCGCCAAAATCACTAAGATCACATACAGATCACAATGCGATATCGCAAACATCGCAAATTCGTCCCCAATGTCACAATGTGACGAAAAGCGATATCGCAGCGATATCACAAAGTTACGTCGCAAAACCCCCTCTAAAACGGACATTGGACGACTATGTGACCCCTGTGTGATATCGCCGTGACATCGCGTGATCTCTATGCGATATCGCTTTTCGTCACATACTCGTCACATGGTTATTAGGGCAGTTGCTGAATATTTAGTTTTAAGAAAACTAGCTTCTCTTGATATGGTGGAAATTTTAAAGGTAAGGTAAAGATTTGAAATCCCCATAATTTAAATTTTCCGGAAGCCATATTTTTTTATTAGTTTTAGTTTCAAAGATGTTAATGGACTATTTTAGGTCAAATTTATTATTGAGCACCAATGAGTTCGTACAGATATAATTATTATTTTATAGGATGTTCATTGAAATTTTAGTAGCTTGTGATATTTGACTGGAAGGCATTGAATGTTCTGTTAATCTGTTTTATAATTTTAATTCTACTAATATTATGAAGCCTGATATTTAAATTTACCATATAATGTATTTTAATGACGCATTGAAAATGAATGTCTTACATGTATTGGTTTACATTGTCAAATTAATGTAGGTATAGTTAGCTTACTGTTATTTAATATAAATATCATTTGAGAAGTTTGCTGGTGCTGATAACAAGAAAATTCATCAGAGAAAACCATTTTTAGTAAAATACTCGTGTTACTTAAATTCGAAAGCATTTAAAATGCCATTCTTTAAAAAGTTATTTAAAAGTAACAAAGTGAAGACTGTTTCATTTTTTTATTTTTTTTTACGGTTTCATTTCTTTTTCCCAGAGTTACAGTAACAGGTTCCATTATTTTCAAAAAACTTTCATCTGAAGCATCCAATATAGATTTCTCCTGGGGATAGTAGAAAGACGGGCCGGGTCCCTAAGGATGCAGAAAGCTTACTATGAAAGCTTTATCACAAGAATACATGCAAACCACCACATTATAGTGACAAATCCTGTTTCACTGTATCTAATGAGTAACACACTCTATAAATTGATACTCACTATAATAGTAGTGTTTGACAATAATAAGTCCTACTTCCAGAAATATTGCAACAATGCATTATAGGTTCTTATCGTGTATTTGTGTCATTGAATCGAATCAATAACAATGTTAAAAAAAAAAAAAAAAAAAAATAACTAAGGGGCTCCGTAAGGTAAATCACAACCTGAATGAATATATTATTATAAAAATTTATTTAAAAAAAAATTGTGCTTTATAAGTAATACTCAACGGTAAATCAT
Source organism: Linyphia triangularis (assembly GCA_963978545.1). Lineage (NCBI taxonomy): Eukaryota > Metazoa > Arthropoda > Arachnida > Araneae > Linyphiidae > Linyphia > Linyphia triangularis. The sequence goes on along the minus strand of OZ021727.1, from coordinate 34,068,167 downwards.
AACCTGAATGAATATATTATTATAAAAAGTTATTTTAAAAAAAAATTGTGGTTTTTATAAGTAATACTCAAATTCTTATTCAATCTACTCTGAATTTTCAGTATAGAAACCTTAATATTCTTAATTGAAATTCCGTGCTTAGTTTTTAACGGAATATATATATTCGGAAAACATTCACATATGAATATGGATAAAACTTTAAAGTACAGTACGGATTCTGCGCCAAGAATTGTTTACAGAGTGGCCACAGAACCGGGAAAACCAGGAAATCAGGGAAATGTCAGGGAGCTTTCTGATTCTGGAAAATATAAGGGAACTTTTTAAAATTTCATGAAAATCAGGGAAATTTTGTATTGTTTAAGGCACGTTCATCCATATTTTAGCGCTATTTACATGGAGATTTGTAGTGGTAAGCCGTTAGAAGTTTAATATTACGGAATAACTTAAACTTTTCCTTATCAGCAAAACTATTTTTTTTTTAAATTGCCTATTATCTCTTTAGAATACATGTTCTATTTGATAAGGGTGTCTAGACATCTGGAAAACCTAAGAAAATTGGGGAAATTTGGAAAAAAATTGCCCTAAAATCAGGGAATTTTTTAGAAATCTGTCAGAGAATTATCAGGGAACTTCTTTTCTTGAATTTTGTGGCTACCCTGGTTTACATAAAATCGCGCCAAATAATGACAACTATAGGCAATTCACTTGTTATTAAAAAAAAGGGCTTTGGCTGAAATTTGTTGGCGGAATTCTTAGCGCAGAATCCTTATCCGACTTGGAATTTTAACCAACAATTACTCGAAAAACCTTTTATATAGAACATTCTTCCAAAAGAAATGTACACATCTTGCATCTATTTATTTCAGCGTCAATGTTAATATTAAATCAATACGGTTTAAATAGGCAATAATTTATATCAGTAATAAGAAAACAAAATATAGCGAATTCAAATTGTTGGTTACTGCCAGAAGTTAAATTCCAAAGATATATTGTGATTGGCTGGATTGCTGAATTTGGAAACTCGTGTATAAAGCACATTTAAAAGATTTGTGATTGGTTGTTTGAAGTCGTTGCCATTCTCCTCACAGAAATACAGCCGAATTCGGGCGGCCTTCAAGAGAATTATATATATATAGATATGCTGCACTCTTAAGTCTACATGCCAGGGATGTTGTCAATAAGTGCCCTTGTTTACTCTTTTCCAAAATCTGTTCTATATAAGCATATATTTCGAAAGTTTCCCTAATTCTTGTATTAATTTGAACTGTCGTCAGTATATTAAATGGTTTATTCAAGGTTGAAATTGGAAGTTTCTTTTAGGACGAACATAAACTTTCTTTGAAAAATATAAGAGACAGTATTTTGCTCCAAACTGTATGAGACTCAAACATATTCTGTATTATTTCAATTTATGCATTGTAACCTTGTTACTGAACCAGTAATACTAATGAACCTCACCTTTACCATACATGAATAGTTTGCGCGTAAAATCTAATTATTGAAGACTTGGGCTTAAGTTACATTTTCTTTAGATCTCATACTTTTTAATGTTTAGTAGCTTCCATGAATTCATTACTACTCTTGACTACTTTACTGTCGCCATAGTACATCTGTCCAGTGAAAGTCATTGGTTATAAGTTACTTCATTGATCAACTTTTCTTCAAATGGTTGACAAAATGCTTCTTTTAGTAGGAACAGTAAGGCACATCAGCACTCTTTGCATTAATTAATGTAGTAGTATGGTGAAGATGTCTTACTCATGGTTTTTGCTGGAAAAGTTAGATTCGATTTAGAATGTGTGTTGTTCTCATCCAATTTAAAGCTTTGATACCCGGCATCAGTTTTAATTAGCTCCATATTAGTGTGGTAACCATACAGTATGCAATTAAATGTTGCTTGCTAAGTCACCTTTTTTCGAATTTTAATCACAAAATGGGAAAAATCTGACGTAAAGAGCTGGATTCTCTTGTTTAAACAATTGATATATTTGGTTTAAATGAGCTAAAATTTCCCGTTTCTGTGTTTTCAATTATTTACTAATTTATCCTAATTGTTACGATGTCCTTTTCTAGCATAATTCTTCTGACATTATCTATCTCCATTGACGAATTCTATAAACTATAAAGTAGTCTTTATGTTTTTCCAGGATTCAGACTTGAAATAAACCCCATTCCCATACTAATTGTCAATAAAATAAATCAAATGATTCTTAATACATAGAAGTATATTATAACGTTTTTCGAATTAATGTTATGAAATAAGATTTTTAAGAAATTTTCAATGCTTTCCAGACAAATTCTTAAAATAGTTCCAGACTTAAACCAATGTATGAACATGTACTTTTTAAAGGGAAATGTGTGTTTGTATTTTTATTTTAGAATTGAGTTATTGTCCCCCCCCCTCCCCTCAATATCCTTTGAAAAATCCTATCCTGAAGTCTAAATTTTATGCATGTTCATTGTTCAAGTGCGCCTTCAAATCCAAATTTCTTCCTGCATATAGGTAAATAATTGTTCAAACTTAATAAATTTTGATGAATGTCTTTAATTTTTGATGAAGTATTGTTTTTACATCTTACAACAGAGTGGTGGTCACAGAACCTGGACAACCTGGAAATGCCAGGGAGCTTTCTAATTCTGAAAAAAAAAAAAAAAAAAAAACAGGGAATTTTTTTTAATTTTTCACGAAAATCGATGAAATTTTTAGGCATCTTTTTCCGTATTTTGGCGCCATTTATCCGAAGATTTGTGGTGGTAATCGTTAGAAGTTTAATGTTACGGAATAATTAAAACTTTTCATTACCACCAAAACTATGTTTTAAAAAATATCATGTTATCTCTACACATCTGAAAAAATTTAGGAAATTTGAAAAAAATTTGTCGTAAAATCAGGAAATTTTTTAGATATCTCTCAGGGAAATCAGAGAAGGGAACTTTTTTTTCCTAAATTTTCTAAACACCCAGCATAATCTTTGCGATCAGCTGATATGGACAATAGAGTGGTTCGAAAAAAAAAAATTATTTTTATTTTTGAAACGCATGAAGTAAAAAAAAAGTTTATATACATCTTGATAAGAAAAACTACAAAAATTTTAGAAAAAAAAATATCTTCCGATCTTGCATTCTCCTCAAAGTTTGGAGAAAATACAAAAAATAACTTTTTTCTAAATTTTTTTAAATTTCTAAACATTATATATTTGAAAGGCAATTGTTTGCAATGTGTAGTGAAAGTGTGGTATAATACAGGAAAACACTATTCTATGCATTTTTAATATTTATATTAATAATTAAAAATGTCTGATTTTAGTGGTCCCTAGTAGCACAGAAACTCTGGCCGATTTCGTCAGACATAGGCCAATCCCGATGTTGAACGTTGTGAATCGGTCGTTGGAAACAATATTAGTCAATCTCGCCCAATTCTGGATAAAATATAGAAGAGGTTTTGAAATGTCGGTGCTCAATTTTAAAATTGGGATATTGTGTTTATGAGAAACAAAATTATGTGGCTGTTTTGACATGTTTTTTTGTTGTTGAAAAATCGTGTATTTTGGAACTATGCTCGCCCAGAATTAGCCAATCTTCCAGTCTTCCCCTGTTTCCTCCAATGCAGCTGTGCTACTTCGGATGCTTCTGTCTTTACTAACAAATGTTCATTTGTTACTTTCCAGTCCTATTACAAGCATTCCAATTAATTATGTCCACGTAATCAGTGGTAATAAAGTTAAATATGATTGCCTTGAAATGCCTGATTGTCTTTCTCTAGGAAAGCTCTCAAGATTTTCAAACCCGACACCTCAGTTCTCTTACATCTCTCCTTTCATGCAAAATCATTGCCGAAATCAAGTTTTTGGGGTGAGGAAAGGAAGCATTTCGTTCAGTAACCGAGTCTAAAACTTGTAGTAAATATTCAGGGAGGTACCAAGACAATCGAATTGCTTCATATACTATCTTAGGTTCTTCGAAAAATTAACTTTTTTATAATGCAATAATATCAAGAAGATATGAGTACTTTCATCTCAACTGTAGGAATTGAACAATCAACACGTAAAAAACCAGTCAGGGGAAATTTTTCACAGTTCTTCATTTTTTTTATATATCTATATTCCACTTAGAAATGTTAGTCCTGTTGTAATACTTACTATCTACGAATTAAATAGGCATGTGAATGATAATTCATTGAAGTATAGGAGGCTTATATCCCACTGTAGTGGTCTCCCAACGGGCAATTTGATCGGTCCGATTATTTCCAGCCAATATTAATAGCTATCCCAATCACATCCGTTTGCGCTATGATAAAATGAATAAGCAAATAAGTATATGAATTTTAAAGGAAGAGAAGGGGCCACGAGAAAGGTCACACAGATTCAAACCCGTCAAAACACAGTTTGTATCAATGTTTCAAAGGTTATGCGCGAACGATTATTATTGAATAATTACTAATTTGATTTTTTTCCAAGTTCTATCTACTTCATTTCCACACAATACAAACTAATGTGCCTCGATAATTTAGTGATTGGTGCATTCTACAAATTGATGGAAAAAATGTATTCTTTGTATTTATTCAAAACTTTGAAGTGAATGCTTGAAGCAAATAAAACAATTTTAACAAAATATGTAAGAAATAACGTTAGTATCGATTTTATAGAAACAATAAATTTTATAGCAAAATTTTTTTTTTTTAATATTTTAAATTATTAATATATGGTTTTAAAAATGCATGGAATAGTGTTTTAATGCGTTATATCACCCTTTTATAATTTGTCTATCATCCCGTTTATTTGTCGTTCAAGGCCTTCTAGATCGTGATTTTTGGTGGATATTGGTCACCATGTGCTTGAAACCTATAAATACCTCTTTTTTAACTATTTAATGCAATTGAAATATCAGAAATGAATTCATCTCTGGCCTTTAACTTCGAAATTCTTAAAATCTCTACATACGAAAATTGAGTGGACTTAGGCATCATTCTAACCAGTGAAAATTACTTCAAACCTTTTATACACTCCTCTTTGACGATGCGATCACTTCCTCTCAAAAATTTACATAAATTAAATCTTACGTTTGTACTTATACTTTTGAGGCATGGAAAGCTTGCAAAGTTTCAACTTGTTAATGTTAGAAAATTTTATTTCATTTTTCCTGGAAATTTTTTATCCTACACTTTTTCCTTGGGGCTTTAAAAATGTATATTTGGGAAGGGGGGGGGGGGAGTGCAAATTAAATGAATACTATTGCTTTTTCGTGAATTGCCTCTGTGTCTAAACTTTTGTGCAGGACTGTATGATTGCTGTCTATTTGATCACTCAGCATTGAAAGTCCTTTACTTTTATGTGAAATTTGAATGTTTTAAATTTCCAATATCCAAGTCCTTAAATAGTTTCCACTCCATACACAGAATTTCCTCTCCAGGTATTTCTTTTCTTGAGATTTCGTGACCGATTTTTTTTTTTACGAGGTAAGGTTGTTGTTAGTCCCTCATCTAACACCCGAGCTGAAGGGCCGGGTTGTTTCACACTCTGAAATCTACCGTTTGGTCTGTCCGGTTGGGAACTGTCAGTAACTAACTTGCCGCCGGCATGGATCTCAGGTAGACACAAATCATAGCACCACGTAGAGGAGGAAACAATGGGAAAATATAGAATTGCATTTAACTGTTTTAAGTTTAGTTTAGTTTTTAGTATGTATCATTTAATAGTCCAGTGCTACTAATAGACGGAACAAATGTGGCCTAATTTCTACCTTAGATATTTACGGCATTTATTAGGAATTTTACACAAAAATATGATTTTCCTTTTCTTTCTTTTTTTTTTGTATTTTTCTTTTGAAATTAAACCTATCACCAAACTGTGTTTATTTCTGTACATCCTGTAGAAGTTCACTAGAAATATTAATTTCATTTAATTCATGCACGGCTGCCACAGGCGACTAAAAAGGCTACTAAAGCGACTATTTTAGTGGCCAGGCGACTATGGCGACTATTTCCATGAAAAAAGGGCCCAAAACGACTATTTTTAACAAAACCTTCAACTATTTTTGGACTGAGGCGACTATTTTTTAAGAAATTGGATACTGTCCGATGGTAGCACGAAAATAAATCGACACTAAGGTATTAAAATTTTTTTCAAAACGGTGATTTTTTTAAGGTAGGAGAATACTACCGAAATAGTTGTTCATATTCGCGGGTACAGTGGTCATTTTGCTAGTTCGACGATAGTTACCGCTCACGCGAGATTGTTGTTTTTGACTGCAACCGCGGTCATTTTCACCTGCCTGTTGTTCCAATTGTGGCGAATATTGGCGAGAAGCTTGGCGAGAGTTGGAGATTGTGCGCCGTTCGCTGCGCAGGTTTCTTATCACTCGCTTTTTGGAATGCCTTAAATAAAAATCTTGTAATTGATAACGCATCGATGATTTTGAGTGGTGTCATGTTTCCTTTATAGAATTGGTGCATAGGCTGGGAAATGTTGTGTTGTTGGGAATTATTGTGTTGTGAGTGATACTAACCACTTTGGATTATTGGCGCATGTTTTCGCTGCATGTTGGGGTGAGTAATTCGTTTTTGTTTCGGTTCGGTTTGTTGTATTTATACAGTGAAATGATTGACAGTTGAATTTGGTTTTTGTTTGGTTTATTTCGTTGTTTTTGGATTGGGTTGAATCGTGTGTCGGTTTATCGAAAATAGAACTTGTTAGTTTGTTGATTAAAGGAAAGTAATTAATAAGTTAGAGTGGATTCTGATATTGGTTTTCTGTTTGTGGAGCTGAAATTTGTACTAGATTGCTGCATTTTGGATTAGTATATGGTATTGTCATTTTAATATTTGTTTTGCTTGTAAAGTGTTTCGGTTTAAAATGGATGCATCAAATCTGGCTTTATTAGAAAGAACAAAAAAGACTCGTTCTGTCATAAGGTCTATTGTGACAAGGCAAACTAATAAATTGGAATCCGAAATAAATAATTCTGCCGACAAAACAGTAGTACATGAAATATATGTACAGTTAATTTCTAAATTTGAGGAATTAAGTAAACTCGATAAGGAAGTCGAGGGTTTAATAGATATCGATAATCTGGAAGATGAAATATTAACTCGTGAAGAATATAGAGATAAATTTATAATTTGGAAAACCCGCGCTGAGCGTTATATAGAATCGGTTTCGATTCCAAGTTCAGTTAGTATTCAAAATTCGCGGGAAACACAACAGCAAAACGTAACACTTCCTGAAAATAGCTCATTTCCTTCTGCTTTAGCAAATCAACCACGCTTGCCAAAACTTACTTTAGAGTCTTTTTCAGGCAAAGATATAAGTAGTTTCCCTAGTTTTTGGGCTAGATTTAAATCAGCAGTGCATGAAAATTCAAGTTTGAGTGATGTGGACAAATTTTGCTATTTAAAATCGGTTGTCACATCTGATGCTGAATTGGCAATACGAGGTTTAACGCTGACTTCGGAAAATTATGCCGCAGCCATTAAAATTCTAGAAGATAGATTCGGACGTAAGGAGCTTATAGTTGACTATCATATGAATCGTTTGTTAAATTTGACCCCAGTTCGCAAATCATTTGATGTTATCGCGTTAAGAAATCTGTATGATCAATTGGAATTAAATATTAGGGGACTCGAAACGCTAGGAATATCTCCTAATTCTTATAGCTGTCTTTTGTTTCCGATAATTATGAAAGCTATTCCCCCTAATTTGGCGTTAGAATTCAATCGAATTTATAAAGATAAGCAGTCCCAAATCACTGATTTAACATCATATCTACGCGATGAAGTTCAAAGTCGTGAGCGCACGGACGCTTTAGTAAAATCACATGAGTCACAAATCAAAGGCTCACATTCGAATAAATTATCCGAGAGGGCGCCTAGATTCTTAACCCAGACGCAACAAAAGAGTAATTGGCGATTTTCTTCAAATCATAACAAATCAACTGTGAGCGGATCTGCAGCCGAACTCCTCACAGCTGCGCATTTTAGTTGTATATTTTGTTCCGAAAATAATACTCATTCATCTGATTTGTGTGAGAATTTATGCGTTCCACAAAAGAGGGATAAGCTTATTAAGGAACGTAGATGTTTTTTATGTTGCAACACTAATTGCCGTGTAAAGGGTTGCAAAGGGATTGTTTGTACTTACTGTCAGGGTCGCCATGCTCGCGCTATTTGCTTCAAGTTAGAAAATTCTAAAAAACAAAATTCGCATTTAGACTTGAAAGAAAACTCTGTCGACGTTAAATCGACGACTTCAAATTCTGTTATGAATAATTGCAGTGGCGTTTTGTTGCAATGTGTTAAGGTAGAAATTATCGGTAGCACTTCATCGGATAAAATATTTTGTCTTTTTGACAATGGATCGGAAAAGACTTTTGTTAAGAAAGATGTATCCCGTAGATTGGGATTAAAAAAAATAGGTTTGGAAAAGCTAAATATTTACTCGTTCGGATCAAAAACTCCTAAAAATCAAACTTGTTCCAAGGTAGAAGTTAGACTAAGGAATGTATTGAATGGGCAGGAGACTGTGATTGAGGCATTGGAAATTGAGGAAATTTCTAAGGCGACACTTAGTCTTCCGAACCCAGAAGTTTGGAAGGAAATGGAATCGAGAGGTGTTAGATTGACGTTTAGTTGTAGTGAATCAACTGGGAGTTGTGAAATTTCGTTGTTAATTGGTTCAGATTTTTATTGGTCTTTAACAAATCAAATAAAAAGACTTGATTCATCATTGGTTGCTGTCGACACCAGTCTGGGATGGTCTCTTCAGGGTAGATGCGATGAGCAGAGCGAATGTAGTAGGGATGGGAAATAAAAGAACAGTCTGCTATTTTGAGCCTGTTCCTTAAAAAGAGCGGGAACATCCTGTTCTTTGATCACACCAAAACCCTGTTCCTTAACATTCTTATCTTAGGCGAAATCCTTCCCGCTCCGATCCTATGCGTCACACCTCTGACGTCACACTTGAGGAAGAAGGTTTCGTTTTCCCCTCTCCCACCTCACACACATTCCTTATCCATGATCTCTCTCCTAACAGCAGGGCTGCGTTGCGCAGGCGCAGAGTAGATGAACAGCATCGATATGGAGTACTATCGATGAGCAGGTTTGTTTCAAAGAGCCAGTTCTTTTCAACCAGCTCTGTTCAGAACAGTTGAGCTGAGTTGCTCTTTCCGAACGGCTCAGTTTGAACTGCTCCGTAAAGAGCTAGTTCATTTGAACTATTCCCGTTCACTTGTTCTCTGCTCATTCCCGCTCTGTGTCGGAACGGGAGCTTCTACAGAACTGGTTCCGTGTTTCTCGGATATGCTGTTGATTTCATTATTAGGAGTGTGTTGAAATGCTCGCGGGGAGGAGGGGGGGGGGGGGGTGAGATCTTTTCAATTAATTTCAGCAGATATTAATGCTTATATGTTTTATTATTATTATTATTATTATTATTATTATTTTGAGTATAAAAAAATAATAATAAGGAAATTATTTTATTTCTCTTTCTATATTCAAACTATCAATGCATTGGAATGAAACCGTGTTGTTCTTTTATTATAATGTGTTACAAGTGTGTTTTTAAATTAAGTAAACTTAATTTTTTTTTTAATTTGGAAAAAGGAAACATAATTTATGGTAACAAAACGTTGTGGAATTATTATTTTTATTATTATTTTTTTTTAATGTATTAGGTCTATGTTACATTGGTCCGGTAAATCCCATCCAGCAAATAAAAAAAAACATTTAGTTTTTTTTTTCTTTTTTAATTTTACCTTGATTTTAAATTGAAATTATTATAATTTTTTTCACTATATTTGTGTGTAACAAATAAAAGCTGGTTTTGAAAGAATTAAAAAAATAAATTTGCGGAGTTTATAATAAATTTGTTAAGAACATGTTCTTTCACAGAATTCTCGCCATGTGAGGAATTGTAAACAGTTTTACTTTCTTTACTTACACAATATACACAATGCATAATAGGAATACATAATTGAAAATATCGAATTCTACAAATTCGGTATTTTCTATTATGAATTCATGCATTAGCGGTTTTTTGTATTGTGTATTTTATAAATTCAGTATTTTATTTTGTCTAGAATAACCCTACTGGATCTTAAGCCTCTTCTTGGTCTTCCTATTTGTATTAATTAAGAAAGAAGAGAAATGTCGTTTTTTGTTTAATGCTATTCCAAAGGTTGCTTGTCATATTTTTAAGGTGCTAGGTTCGAATCCTTAGCAGGCTGAGTTGTTCGTTGACATTTCCAAATCCACTGTAATGAAGGTTGTATTTTTTATATAATGTGAAATAAAACTAGTGTGTTCCATATATTGTAAATCTATTGTGAAATATTATTTTGGTAAAAGGAACTGGGCTATCTCTAACATTTTTGTTTCAAATTAATCTCTTCTACACTACATTATCACCGTGAGAATCTTTCACAAATTACTCATCCTCTATCGCCCCATCGGGCCAATGTAATTTCTACTATCCAGAAACGAGTAGACACGACAGTGATAGTAACAAATTATCTCTCACTAGTTTTTAAGTTTTTTTTTTTCTACCTCAGTTTAATAAGTGTTCTATAGAAAGATAGTTGTAATACTATAAGAATTTTGTTTTCAGAAACGTGTATGCTCAAAAATAATTTAAATTTTTGAGTTAATTATTTAAAGTTGTAACTTTCTAGAAATTAAAAAAAAAAAAAAAAACTAAAACGTTGTTCAAATGGCGCCGATTAAATACTTGTTTTTAGCATAGTTTATCATTAAAATGAAAACTAGGGGTATGGAACATCGCACAACTTTCGATTACATACTGACGTGGAATTGTGTCATTTACAGTTTTTATATATTATCCTTTATTATAAGTGAAACAGAGGGGAGAAGAAAAAACGATCGTTGATGAGGTATACTCAAGGAAAGAGAACTTTTGTTGAAGGCATTCGTTTTTCAACTTTTTACGCCTTTTAATATTTTTATGGGAATTTCGAAGGTGGGTATATCTAGAACACCTTAAGAGGCATTTCCACAGTGATTTTAATGAAAATCGTTAGAGCCGTTTTTTTAAGCAATAATTGAAAGGGGAATCCCAGGAAGGGATACGGGATATATCCCTTCCCGAAATTTTTAGGTTTGCCATTAAAACACAAAAATCAATTGATATTTTGTTTAAAATATTAAATTTATTTAAAACTAGCTGAATACCCGTGCTTCGCTACGAAATTTTAACATGTGCAATATTTCAGCTAGCTGTGAGGCCTCGCTTTGCGGAAATCTGTCATTCGTGTATAGGACACAGTTTTTGGCGCTTCACTCGTAGAAAGGTTCATCGCTACGCAAAATCGAGCTCGCTTCGTTCGCTGAATAGTTCACTGACGCATAAACACGGGCTTACTTCACTCGTTGAAAGGTTCATTGCTATTCAAGCATAGGCTCGCTTCTCTCGCTGAAAGATTCATTGATGCGTAAGCATATGCTCACTTCACTCACTAAAATCTAATTGCTACGTAAAACCTTAATATTGGAAGCCTCTCTCCCTTGTAGAGAAAAAAAATTCCCCTTTAAAACAATAAAACAACACCCCTTTAAGATTATTTTAACATGTGTTTGTGGAAAGCAAAATTAGAGGCCAAAACTACTTATGTTGAAACTTTCAGAGCTCTATGCCTATTCGAAGTCGCTTTTTGTGAAAAAATTGATTAAAAAACAAATTAAAATTTTAATATTCTTTTTGTCAGTCCAATTAGAAAGCCAAAACTACTTGCGTTGAAAATTTCAGAAATGTAGCCCTGTTTGAAAACGTTTTGTAAAATATATATTAATTAAAAAAATTAATTAAAAAGAAACTGAATAAAAATTTAAAATTCTGTTTTTCAAAAATCCAATAGAAGGCCACAACTATTTATATTGAAAATTTAAAAGCTGTAGTCCTATTTGAAATCATTTCGTAATATATATATTAATTAATTAAACAAATTAATTAATAACGAACTAAATAAAAATTTAAAATTCTGTTTTTCTGAAATCCAATTAGAAGGTCAAAACTACTTATGTTGAAAATTTTAGAGCTGTAGCCCTTTTAGAAATCATTTTGTAAAATATTAATTAATTAATTAATTAAAAAGAAACTAAATAAAAATTTAAAATTCTGTTTTTCAAAAGTCCAATTAGAAGGCAAAAAACTACTTATGTTGAAAATATCAGAGCTGTATCTCTATTTGAAATCACTTTGTAAAAAAAAAAGATCAATTAAAAAAGAATTAATTAAAATTGTAACATTCTCTTTGACAAATATGTACAATTAGAAGGCCAAAACTTTTTATGCTGAAAATTTCAAAGCTATACTCCTATTTTAAGTAGGTTTCTATATATAAACAGACAGGCAGACACACAGCTTATTTTATTATTATAGTTTTTTTTTTAATGTCTAAGGATACAAAAAAATAGATATTTTCTTGATTACTAAATACATGCGGCATTGATAAAGAAGATTGTATGATTTATTGACATGATTTCATATCTTCTCCCGAATTTTTTTTTTTTTTGGCTACGCCCTTGGGGTAAATGAAAGTAAAAAAATAAAAATAATAATTTCTTGTGTGTCGGAAAAAAATTATACAAAATTCACCATCGTTTATGATTTTGTATACCTCCATTAATTTCTAATTTAGAGTTCTAATTCATTTATTCATTCCTTTTAATAAATTATATACCAAAATGCAACAATATTTATTTGTATTTTTCCATTGAGGTTTTGAACTTTCTGTGAGTCCCATTGTTTTGGAAACTTTAGATATTAAAAACTCCATTCCTTTAAAATTCCTACATTATAAATGCAAATATTCAAACTAAAATTATATGTAAAGCTTATAATTTAAGGAGTGCGACTGTCACAATCATATTTTCGAAAATATAAAAAAGTCTCTTCTAATTTGTATGTGTTATTCTGACGCGGTCATTGGAAAACCACACAAAAACGTAGTAACTTTTCCTCTCATTCTTTAAAACGCCACGTTAACAGAGCAGTGAAGTGGAGGGGAAAGATTCGTCCTTGACCCTAGTGACCTATCCCAGAGACCTACCGAAGATAGCACTTCTTCCCAAGGGCTATGATTTCGGCAATTGGAAAAAAAGAACTAGTTCTTCAAAAGAACGGGTTAATGAGTAGCTCATTTTAAAAGAACGGGAGCAGAGAACACCTGTTCAGTAAAAAGAACGTAAATATCACATCTCTAGAATGTACTTCGGTGCATTTGATTCACAGTGAAGATGAATCTGTTTCGGCTGAGTTAAGAAGGTTTTGGGAGATTGAAAGTTTAGGGATACATGATAAGGATTCGGTGTCTTGGAGTAAGGGAGATGAAGAGGTACTAAGTGAGTTTGATAACTCAATTAGTTTCGTAGATGGTCGATATCGCGTAAGTTTGCCATGGAGACCAGGTATGAGAGAGGCTTTACAAAATAATGAGTTTGTTGCGCGTAAACGCTTTGAGGGGTTGGTTCGTAGATTCAAATGTGATCACGAGTTGTTTTGTGAGTATAAGGATGTAATTGATTATGTTAGGGAAGGTATCGTTGAGCGTACTTCTTGTGAATCTTTGTCGAATAGTCAGGGATTTTACCTACCCCATCCTGCAGTGATACGTAGCGACAAAACCACAAGTCGGCTTCGAGTCGTTTTCGATGGTTCGGCTCACGAAGATAAAAATTTGTCGTTAAATGAGACTCTATATACTGGACCAAATTTGCATCCCAATATCTTAGAACTGCTTCTGAGATTTCGAGAAAATTCTGTGGCCTTTACAGCTGATGTGAAATCGGCTTTCCTTCAAATTGAATTGGACCTTGCTGATCGAGATTTCACGCGTTTCTTCTGGACTGATAATCTAAACAATAATCCCTACGTCCTAAATTTCACGAGAGTTCTTTTTGGACTTAGGCCTAGTCCATACCTGCTTGCAGCAACTTTAAAACATCATTTCAAAAAATACAAGGAACAGTATCCTCATACATTTAATTTGCTAAACAGCTCTGTGTATGTTGATGACGTCATATCCGGCCGAAATGATGTTCAGGACGCTCTACGTACCTCCATGGAGTGCTTGCAAATATTCAGTGATGCTGGCATGTTACTCCGCAAGTGGCGAACTAACTCGAAGCAACTTTATTTGTTATGGCAACAAGAAGGGGTTGAGCCAGAATTCTCTGAAACTGTTGCTGTTGATCTTAGTCTACTGATTAAGGTTTTAGGACTTTCTTGGGATCCAGAAAGAGATTTGATTTATTTTGATCCGAAAGACTTATTGAAATTTATGTCTCGTAAAATCGAATCAAAGAGATTTATTCTAAGTGTAGTTGGGCGTATCTTCGACCCTATAGGGATTATCGGCCCATTTGTCATCAAACTGAAACGTGTACTTCAAGATCTTTGGACTCTGGGAGTGGACTGGGACTCGGAACTTCCTCCAAAGCTACGCCACCAGTGGCAGCAGTGGAGTAGCGAAGCTGAGGACTTGACTGAGATAAAGATACCTCGGTACTATTTAGGTAAATTAGAACAAGATGTATCAATGTTTGAGATACACTGTTTCTCCGACGCGAGTAAGACAGCCTACGGTACAGTATTGTACTTGCGTTTTGTTACTCGTAACAATGAAATTGAGACGAGTTTTATTTGCTCGAAGGGTCGTGTAGCACCTTTGAAGTCAATGACAGTGCCCCGACTTGAATTGACAGCAGCTTTATTGTCAGCTAGGTTGGCTAAACAGGTATCAACTTGCCTCAGATTCGACGCCAACATTTACTACTGGACAGATTCTCTTATTTCGTACTACTGGATTCGCGGCGATTCTTCAACATTCAAACCTTACGTAAAAAATCGTGTTGAAGAAATCCAAATGCTCTCCGACCCGATCCGGTGGGGACACTGTCCAGGAAAGGACAATCCTGCTGATCTCATTTCGCGTGGTACATCTGCTCTCAATTTAGTGCAAAACGAACTGTGGTGGAACGGTCCACCTTGGCTTAAACTACCACCTGACCATTGGCCAAATCTTCATCGTCCAATTTTAGATTCGGAACTTTGTTCTGAAGAATTGGAACTTCGTTCCAGTGTGCATGTGGCAGTTACCCAACCGAAGGAATCTCTTGTCGACATAGAACGATTCAGCAGTCTTAAAAAACTTTTGAGAGTAACCGCATGGATTTTTCGATTCGTGAACAATGTTAAAAACTTAAATAAATCATTGAGCTTGTATCTTACTGCAGATGAGATACAAAATGCTGAATATTTTTGGATCAAATACGTTCAAACCGAATTCTATTCTGCTGAAATATCAGCTTTAAGAAGTAACAAGCAACTTCAGAATAACTCGGAAATAAAGAGTTTAGTGCCTTATTTGGATCAAGACTCTTTGTTACGAATTACTGGACGGTTGCTCGAAGCAGATTTATGCTTTGGTGAAAAGCATCCTGTAATTCTTCCTCGACGCTGTAAATTTACCGAGTTACTTGTGACTAGAGTACATGAAGAAATAGGTCATTGTGGTGTATCTGCAACTTTGACTCAACTTCGAAAACATTATTGGGTACCTAAAATCCGTCAATTAGTTAAAACGGTCATTCGCAACTGTCTCATTTGCAAAAAATATAATGCCAAACCAGCTGATCAACTGAGTGGTCAGTTGCCACGAGATAGAATTTCCCGATCTCCTCCTTTTCAAATCGTAGGTGTTGATTTTACAGGTGCAATCCTTGTAAAGAACAGTAAAGATACTCAAAAATCTTACGTCGCTTTGTTTACGTGTGCTGTAACACGAGTCGTTCATTTGGAACTAGTATCGGACATGTCCACAAAGTGTTTTTTACTTGCTTTTCGAAGGTTCCTTGCACGAAGAAGTAATTGCCAAGTGATTTACTCCGACAATGCTCGTACATTTAAAGCGGCTCAAAGAGAGTTAACGTATTTCACTAACATCTTGAAAGACAGCAAGTTACAAAATTTCGTCGCAGACAAAGGTATCCGCTGGAAATTCATAGTTGAACGTGCCCCTTGGTGGGGTGGCTTCTACGAACGCCTTGTTAAGACTGTAAAGGAACCACTGCGTAAAATACTTGGCAAGGCACTTGTGACATTTGAAGAACTTTCAACGATTCTCTCAGAGGTTGAAGTCATCGTCAACAATCGACCTCTAACCTATGTAGAGAATGACCCAGGGGAGCCAGAACCTCTCACGCCGGCTCACTTCCTCGAATTAGGTTATGGTGATTCCAAATACCCTGTACATTTCATCGAACTGATTGACTCTACATCGGCCAAGCAATCATACCAAAGGAGAAAGACTTACCAGACACTCCTTTTGAAACAAATTTGGAGACGCTGGAAAGAAGAGTATTTACTCCAATTAAAGACTGTTAATAACTTTAAATCCCCATCTCTTCGTAAAAACTTGCAATTAAATGATGTGGTGATTGTTGAAGGGAATGTTAAGTCAAAATTATTGTGGGAACTTGGGGTAATCAAAGAGATATATATTGGAAGAGACAATAATGTTAGATCTTGTTTAGTTAAAACTTCTAAAGGTCTCTTCAGAAAACCAATCCAATTGCTTTATCCTTTAGAAATTACATGATGTTCTTAAACTAATTTGTTCTTATTTTTCACATTTATGTTAATGAAGAGTACATTATTAATTAATTTTAAAATTGATTTGTTGCGAGATCTTTAAGTATGTATCTTAATTGTTTATTTTCATTTGATTGTTTATTTCATTGCTTTGATTTGCATTATATGTTTAATTGGGTGAACATTCTGTTCACCGGTGGGGTGTGTGGCGAATATTGGCGAGAAGCTTGGCGAGAGTTGGAGATTGTGCGCCGTTCGCTGCGCAGGTTTCTTATCACTCGCTTTTTGGAATGCCTTAAATAAAAATCTTGTAATTGATAACGCATCGATGATTTTGAGTGGTGTCATGTTTCCTTTATACCAATGTTTTATCTTTCGCCGTGCAAGGCTCAAGAGTATAATACACTGTTATATTCTGAAATATCAAATTATTTCGCTTTATTTACTCTACTTAACAAAAATGAATTTGTGGTGAACGCCGGAAGAAAATACTATCAGTATGGACATAATTGATGTTATATAGACATTATGTCCGAGATTAGTGACGATTCCGCCGTGTAGGTCAATGGATGCAGAATGATTAGAATTTCAATGTTGTAGCTAAATTTATAAATAATAAAATAATATAATTTTGAGGCAATTTAATTACTTTGAATGTAGCTTAAATAGGGTGACGACAGAATCGAAAATTCAGGCAAATGTCAAGGTATTTTGTAAAGTTACTCTTTGGTCAAGGAATTTTGAAATTTTTGAGTTTCCCTTCTCGCATTCCCCGTGCGGGTGCGGACATTTATCCCGGCTCGCGTCACAAGAAGTGGATGCCGTGTCGCCGGTGCGTTGAATAATACAGGTTTTTTCATGTGCTTTTTCGTTTAAGTTTCTCAATATCTCTGGCTAGTTGGCCGATTTGGGAGTACGAAGTTTCCGACCTTTTCCTACTCTCAGCAGCTGAGCCTAACTGGCCATGTCCTCGGCCCATAACCGCAAGTTCATGTTCCATTTTTTTTTTCTTTTTTTTACTTTCTCAAATCACTGTTTATGCTTGGAAGAATTATTTACAAATTATTTCTGTTAGATTTTTGGTTATCTTATAGCTCCGCGATCGCCGGCGCATTATCGTTAAAAAAAAGTCCTCAAACTTAAATCTGACTGCATCCTTTACATACATGATTGTTTTTCTTCTTGACTTGTGTTTTTTGTCAATAGAATATATTAGAACCCTAAATTCCTTAATATTTCAAATTGATTCCATCATATTTTTTTGTTTGTTTTTATTAACCCTTTTCAGCACTGTTGTAGATGTGCAACAAATCTATAGGCATTAATAAGCAAAAAGGGTTAGATACTGTACTTGATTATTATTATTATTTTTTTTAATTATTATATTTTTTATTATTATTATTATTATTTTTTTGTACTTTAATTTTGACATTTTATTAAACATAATTAACTAAAAGTGATATGTGTTTTTGATTTATATGTTTAATATAAATCAAACAAAGAATTGAAACATCCTCCTCCCCCGCCAAAAAATAAAAAATCTGAATGTGCTACTGCATACATTCAGGCAAAGAGTCATGGATTTTTTTAAAAAGTCCTTGCATCTTATTCCCCTGCCGAATGCTATGCTTGTCAGGTTTTATGAAAACGATTTTTTGCATCATTTAATATGTACTTTAGTGGTTTAAGATAATATTTTTGTTGTACAAAATTTGATTTCCATATATCTATGAGTAATTTATTTTTACAAGAAGCTGTTAACTTCAAGCCTTTCTTCTTCAACTTCAAAATCCAAAAGATATAACTTTTTATGAAATATTATACCTAGTGAAATTTGTGACTGATTAGCAAAATGCTGATTATTTAAGTTACATGCTCATGCATGCCCAATGTTTAGTAAATATTTAGGACACTGTTTAAAATTTATGTTATGAACATTGACATGACATTCCTATGACATTTTTAAAGAAAATAACATGTTTTATTTGTGTTATTTTTTAAATTAAGAGAAAAGTATTGTGCTAGTTTCTTTTCCTTGAAGTTAGCAAGTATGGGTGTAGTTTGTAAATTGGTTTATGTGATTTTTTTTTTTTTTTTTTTTTTTTTTAATTAATGTTCTCCCCCCCCCCCCCTTTTTTTTTTTTTTCCCCATGCTCTAAAAGATGCTTATTTTAATTTTTAGCCGAAATTTATATTTAGGTGCAATTATACTTTAATAAGTAAATGTAATTGTAAATAGTCAAATTTATATATTTTTAACTGGTCTTATTTTCTTCGTTTGATTACTTAATGACAACGTCGACAGAGATGCACATCAGGGTTAGTTTCTGGAAATGCTGGGGAATTTTGTTTCTTAAATTCAGTAGCTATCCTGTTAAAAATTTAAAAACTGGTCTTAATTAAATTCGCCTGTCATTGTCAATATATAGTATAATTGTTTCAAAATAAAACTTGTTTTTCTGCCAAAAAGTTGTTTTACTTTGGAAATTAAAAAAAAATATTTGTCTTGTTTTGCCAATCGATTTTTACCGTCGCTTTTGCGTGAAGTTTAGCTTTTTTTGCCTAGGTGCTGTCTGGATCGTAAGGTTGAGTTGTCAACTTCCATCGCATTATGTATATACGATAGCGCCTCCCTCAAGACACATGCCTTTTACCGTATGGGATGTTATGTATCAGACACTATTTTGAATTAAAAGAAGAGTTTCTCTGGGTTTTCGGGTTTATGTAAATCAAGTTTTATTCCGATCTTGATGATAATTTAAAACCTTTAAAACAAGAGGCTTACCGACTTGAAAAAACAATCATTATGAAAAGTGAGGCTACTATTTTCAACGTCTGATACTACTATTTTCAATGTTTGAGACTACTATTTTTGTTACTATTTTTAACATCTGAGGCTACTAAAGCAACTATTTTCAAAGCTTAGAGTCAGTGGCAGCCCTGATGTTCATGGTTCATAACAATAAATTGGAAGCAATCGAAATTGGCTTATATGAACGTGCAGGAAATTTAGGTCTTAGGGGAGAAAGTCTTTTGAAAGAATATTGAACGAATTTCAGGAGGAAAATGCCATTGTATTTTGCTCTTCAAAAAGTGCTCTTTCGCAGTGATTTTAATCTTTTATTACTTTAGAATAGAGGATACTTTCGTGAGGAAAATTAAGTTTCCAAAAAAAGACATTTTCAGAAACAATTAGCACGTTTGAAGTTTACTAATTTTATTCTTTAGATAAAAAAAATAACAAAATGTTAAATGTTTATTGAAGAGCAAAAGAGCTAAACAATACGAACAATTTGATAATTTTGAGTGAATTTTATATTAGTTGGAAGCTATAGATTTTTAAAGAATTTCGCATAGTTTTAATTGAGAAGAAAAAAAAAAGAAGAAAAAAAATACGTTGCCGTTGCAAAAAGATTATTTCTCTTATGGGAGTGTATGCTAATATTGTGTTCTTTGTAATATTTAGATTCGGATGCATTCTGAATGGACTTTATTTTCTAACCGTCTTGTTAGTTTAATGTTCTGACAATGCCACTTTATTGGGGCCGCATTTAGACTTGATAAGGCCCTAAGCTATTTGAGATATAGGGCCCTTTATAAGTCCAGATATTATATGTCAGTGCCAAATATGATTTTTTGATGCTGAATATTCTGTGCTTGTACTACTCTCTGGTTAGTAAATTTTAATATGTGTTGCTTCATTCGTTGAAGAAGATTTTTTACAACTAGATGTACCAGGTTCTGTATCAGGAATAGGATGAATATTCCGTGACTGGCTCACTGTGGTAGAGGCTTTTGGTTAATCAGGCCATTTATCTATCTTGGCGATTGTTAAGGTACATTCTAATTTTGTTAACTTGCTAAGCTCTTCTTCAGCTCTCTGCTTCTTTTTCCTCTTTTGAACTCCACTTTTATAACTTCTGGTTGACATCTTGCAAACTGTGGGCAGACTATTTCATATAACTATAACTGGTTGGTTGGTTGGTTGTTTTCAGATTATCTGGCGCCGTCAGCTACACGAGGGCTAATGCGCCGAAACATTCGTCATTAGACAAGCCAACATACATTTACAAACACCCATGCCTAACACGGGACTCGAACCCGCAACCTCGTGGTCTAGAAGCTAGCACGCTAACCATATAACTATAACTGAAATTGTTCTGTTGGGACACTGAAATTGTTCACATTAACCAAATTTTGTGTTAAACGAATAAATTAAGGTTAAGTTTTAAGTATGTGGAACTGCTTTTACTTCGTGTTAAACGGGATTTCATGTTAAGCGATTTCACGTTTACGGGATTCGACTGTATTTGAGAAGGGCAAGGGTCATGGTTCACTTTAAGGGGTGGAAACGTTTCACGAAAAATGACTCTTGTCTGAAACTGCATACAGCAGTCAGGCGTGTAGCCAAGAGGGTGAGATCTGTGGATATATCCCCTCCCGAAAGTTTTCTGTTTGCTATAAGAACAAAAAAATCATAGATTCATCTTGTTTAAAATGGTAAATTTATTGAAAACGATTTTAAATGTCTAAAACCCTATTATCTTGATTACTAAGTACAGCAGCACTAATAACAAAGTAAAATTTTTATGATTTGTTAACTTAAAATTTCACATCCCCTCCAGAAAAAAATCTCTGGGCTACGCCCCTGACTACATTTAAAGTTTAAAAACTTTTGGATGATGCCAGTAATTATTGAATAAAATAATTTTTATTCATAACTATTATGCATCCTTTCTACTAAAATGATATAGTTGGTTGGTTGTTTTCAGATTATCTGGCGCCGTCAGCAACACGAGGGCTATAATGCGCCGAAACATTCCTCATTTGACAAGCCAACATACATTTACTAACACCCATGCCGTACACGGGACTCGATCCCACAACCGGTCTAGAAGCCAGCACGCTAACCACTATACCTATTGGTAAGCCAAAAATGATATAACTCAAAATTCATCATTTTGAGTAAAAGCGTGTAAAATATCCGAGATTGCTTGCACTTGAAGCTAGTTGAATGTCACAAGATTGTTTTGAAATTAAATTCAAGTTGAAATTGACCTAAGCTATTTTCCAGCTCACATAATAACTTAAAGTAAAATATATATATATATAAAGAAATTTGGATTTTGCCACTTTAGTAGTAAGAGTGTGAGAATATCGCGAAACATGAAAATTTAGATGTTTCACAAAGCATGTTACTTTGATATTCGATTAATGAACTAAATATTCTCTTGTAAATACTGAGAACTGCGTTGGATTTTGTTAGTTGCGGTCGATTTCGAGTGACGATGCCCAATTTTTCGTAAAACCTCCGCCGTTGTTGTTTTTCGTTGGTGGATGTTGAACAAAAAGTGGTGCAACTGCCTACCGCCCTTGAAGTTGCACCAAAATTTGGTTCAACGTTGAACTGAAATTTTTAACAGTGAATAATAATGAAATAAATCACCGGCATTTGCTGTCGAAATTTTTCAGTAGTCATTATTACCCCGGTTATTGGTAATGCAAACCCTAGGCACAATAGCGCTTTGTTCTTAGAAAAAACACGCTAAAAAAATTGGATGAAGAGTATGAAACGTTCCAAATATACGGCATTGGGACAAATAATGCTGCAAAAATATAAGTAAATATGACAATTGCTCACTCGGAAAAATTTTTTGGGGCCCTAAGCTACAGCTTGTCTAGCGTATACCGTATCCCTAAATCCTGCATTGCACTTTATTTCGCTTTATGATGTCAATGTAGTCTTGCCTCTGAGTTTAGGACTTCAAATATACGAATTCTCTTTGAACTCTCTTTTCTTGGTTTTCTTTTAAAATTAGAGCACAATACCCAAGTTTTTCTGATCTATGTCTTGAGCCATTTCATTTATAACATTTTCTGTATGAGAATTCTACCGAAATAGTATCACCTTCACTTTGTTTCTCGCACACTAACCAGTGGTTTGCAATCTTAACGCAACCAAGTAATGCTACGATGAATGATGAATATATCTCATAAGGAGACCTTACGGTCTCGGAAATTCAGATCGGGATGAAATTCGGCAGATTGATAATGTACCTTAAGAGTATCCACACTGTAAAGAAATAAAACGCACTAGCCAGAAGATTCCGAGAAAACAGGCTCTAAAGTATTACGCGCAGCTTATATACAAGTAGAGATTTTTGCTCTGCAAACGCCCGGTGGCTAAGTGGTCAGCGTGCTTGGTTACCGTACGGGCGATCCAGGTTCGATACCCGGTGAGATAATTTTTTTTTTCAATTTAAAAAGTGACTGTTACAGCTAATTGAAATTTGAAAAACTCTATTTACTATTTTCACAAACAAGTGATTATAAATTTTGAGATATTATAAGATGTAGAGAAGTAAGTGATTTTCACAAAAAAACATGAAGAACCAGTTTCTATATGGAAGAGTAAGAATGCTGTCCTATTGTACACAAGCAGGTAGTCAGAAATTTTCAAAACCCTAAAGGCACTTTGCGAAGTCGATTTTTATAGACAGGTAAAAATATCTAATAAAGCCTATGCAAAATTGTGCGTATCTGGTTGAAAATAATAGAGAAATAAATACCCGTGAAGACTACACAAAAATACAATCAATAGTCTATCATCAACTGTCATCATCAATTTTTTAATAAAATGATCCTGTATGCCTGGTATGCTTCCAAGTTTTCTGTTGAAAGATATATTTTCATGAATGTTAATGAAGTATGTTTTCCAACGAATCTTTTGCAAAAAGGTTGTTCCTGTAAACAATCTTCCTTTATAAATTGTGCAAGATGTCAAAACTGTTTCTGTTTTCCATGTTTTTATGATAAGTGTCATTCTGGTGTATGTATATGAATAAATAATTGATAAATAAAAACTATATGTCAAAATCCATAGATAAATTAAGTCCTACTCTTATTTTGTTGCCGTGGTAATTAGAATTTCAATTTATATCTATTTAATTTATCTCTATTTTCTCTATTAAAAATACATTACGTATTTAAAAATAAAGTATTATCTTTAATTCAAATTTCAATTAGCTGTAACAGTCACTTAATAAATTGGAAAAAAGAAAAATTACCCCACGAGGTATCGAACCTGGATCGCCCATACGGTAACCAAGCACGCTGACCACTTAGCCACCGGGCAGTTGCAAAGCAAAAATCTCTACTAGTATATAAGCTGCGTGTAATACTCTAGAGCCTGTTTTCTCGGAATCTTCTAGCTAGTGCGCTTTATTGCTTTACAGTGTGGATACCCTTAAGGTATACTATCAATCTGCCGAATTTCATCCCGATCTGAATTTCCTAGACCGTAAGGTCTCCTTGTCAGACCCACCTATCTTTATCACCACCCTAAACACTTTCAAATAGACCCTCCACCCTTTCCAGCTACTTTTGGTGGCTGCAAGCTAATTCGAACTTGAAAGTTTTTTTTTTTTTTTTTTTTTTTTTTTTTTGCCTTTGATCTTAAGACTCACAACTTTCAAGCCAGTTTTACGTCCGAACCTATTGCAAATTTGTCCCTATTAAATAAAGAAATTGTGCAATTATCAGTGACACTGATAATTTCCCCGAAAGAGACGGAGAATATTGAAAGTCGTTTAATTAAATGTCTGGAAATATTAGGGATTTTTTTTTTTTCTTTTCTCAAGTTTTACCTCGCGTCATTAGAATATATTTAGTTGTTTTTAAAAATTAGCTTATTGCACCTTATCTTATTCTGAGTTATAATTTCCGAGAATATTGGTTCGTTTTTTTCGCC
The DNA here is from genome assembly GCA_963978545.1 of Linyphia triangularis. Taxonomy (NCBI): domain Eukaryota; kingdom Metazoa; phylum Arthropoda; class Arachnida; order Araneae; family Linyphiidae; genus Linyphia; species Linyphia triangularis. Next base: position 34,043,819 of record OZ021727.1, on the reverse strand, counting down.
ACAAATAGAAATTTTTAAAAAAATCATAGAACCCAGAAAAGTCAAATTTTTTTCTAATTTTACAATTTCTTCTATTTTTTAAATTAACCCTTATTTTATGTTAATTTCTTATATATCATTTTGTTATTTGCCACTGGATCTTACTACTTAAGTTGAGCCCACTTACTCGGATGTTTTAGTCAATAGAATTAGAAGACATTGACCTCTGTTTACTTGGGTATGAGGAAGTTTCGAGGTATGATCATTTTTGGTATGAACTGATTTTCAGTATGTTTTGTGATTTCATTGCTAATATTTGTATCGTAATGTATATATTATATTTTAACTCCTGATTTATAATTGTAACGAACATGCACTTACACTCCTTCCTGCCTTTCGAAAAATAATGTGAAAGAAGTAATTCACAAGAACAAAATCTATAAGTATTAAATTATCAATTCGAACAGAAAATTGTGTGCAGCTATTAACTAACATCCAATTAGGAAGTCGAATTCCCAGTGCTGCCACAGGCGACTAAAAAGGCTACTAAAGCGACTATTTTAGTGACCAGGCGACTATGGCAACTATTTCAATGAAAAAAGGGCCCAAAACGACTATTTTGAACAAAACCTTCAACTATTTTTGAGCTTAGGCGACTATTTTTTTAAAAATTGGATATTGTCCGACAGTAGGACGAAAAAATTCGGCACTAAGGTACTAACAATTTTGTCAAAATGGTGATTTTTTTTAAGGGGGCGGGATAGCGAACAGTACCGAAGTAGTTGTTCATATTCGCGGGTAGATAGGTCACTTTGTCAGTCTGACGATAGTAACCTCACGCAAGATTGTTGTTTTTGACAGCAACCGCGGCCATTTTCGCCTACCTATTAGGCTCTAATGTTTTATCTTTCGCCGTGCCAGGCAACAGCATACACAATTATATTCTCAAACATCAAATTATTTCGCTTTATTTACTCTAAACAAAAATGAATTTGTGGAATTTGCCCTGAACGCCGGAAGAAAGTGCCATTAGTATGGACTGGACAGTATTAAGACTATTGGACGTTATGTACGAGATTTGTGCCGGTGTGATGAACGATTTCGCCTGTGTAGGTCATTCGATGCAGAATGATTAGAATTTCAATGTTGTAGCTAAATTTATAATATATAAAATAATTTAATTTAAATTTTTAAGTAATTTATTTAATTACTTTGAATGTAGCTTAAACAGGGTGGCGACAGAATCGGGAATTCAGGGAAATGTCAAGGAATTTCGTAAAATTTCTCTTTAATCAGGGAATTTTGAAATTTTCGAGTTTCCCTTCTCGCGTAACCCATTTGGGTGCTGACATCTATACCGAATTGCGTCCTACGATATATATAGATACAGTTTTTATAGTTGGCCGATTTGGGTGTATGAAGTTTCCGAACTTTTTCTACTCTCAGCAGCTAAGCCAAACCGGCCAATCCCCCTCCTCGGCCTACAACAACATGTTCATGTTCCTTTTTTTTTTTTTTTTTTTTTTTTTTTTTTCCCCCCTTCTTTCTCTCCTTTTCTTTTCTTTCTGAAATCATTGTTATGCTTGGAACCATTATTTACACATTATTTCTGTTAGATTTTTGGTTATCCTATAACTTTGTTTCCGCCGGCGTCTTATTGTTAAAAAAAATCTTAAAACTTCAATCTGTCTACATCCTTTACAGACATGATTTTTTTTTTCTTCTTGCCTTGCGTTTTTTGTCAACAGAATATATTAGAATCCTAATTATTTACGTATTATTACTGTTAGATTTTTAGTAATCCTATTATAGAAGCGCGAACACCAGTAGATTTATTGTTTAAAAAAATCTTCCAACTTAAATCTAACTGCATCCTTTACAGACATGATTATTTTTCTTTTTGTCTTGTGTTTTTTGTCAATAGAATATATTGGAACCCTAAATTCCTTAATATTTCAAATTGATTCCATCATATTTTTTCTTTATTTTTATTAACACTTTACAGCACTGTGTTATAGATGTGCAACAAATCTATAGGCATTCATAAGCAAAATGGGTTAGATCCTGTACTTGATTTTTTTTTTACTTTAATTTTGACATTTTATTTAACGTAATTAACTGAAAGTGGTATGTGTTTTTTATTTACATGTTTAATCTAAATCAAACAAAGAATTGAAGTATCCTCCTCACCCTCCAAAAAACAAAAAAATAAAAATTTGAATGCTCTACTGCATACATTCAGGCAAAAGGTCATGGAATTTAAAAAAAAAGTCCTTGCATTTCCCCCCCCCCCCCCCCCCCGCCAAATTCTGTGCTTGTCATGTTTTATGAAAACGATTTTTTGCCTCATTTAATATGTACTTTTGTGGTTTAAGATATTATTTTTGTTGTACAAAATTTTATTTCTATATATCTATGAGTAATTAATTTTTATAAGATGCTGTTAATTTCAAGACTTTCTTTCATGCATTATGTGTTATTTACAGGGCTGCCACAGGCGACTAAAAAGGCTACTAAAGCGACTATTTTAGTGGCCAGGCGACTATGGCGACTATTTCAATGAAAAAAGGGCCTAAAGCGACTATTTTTAACAAAACCTTCAACTATTTTTGGACTGAAGCGACTATTTTTTAAGAATTTGGATACTGTCCGATGGTAGCACGAAAAAAAATCGGCACTAAAGGTACTAACATTTTTCTCAAAACTGTGATTTTTTTTTTTAAGGTAGGAGAGAGCAAATACTACCGAAATAGTTCTTCATATTCGCGGGTACAGTGGTCATTTTGCTAGTTCGACGCGAGATGGTTGTTTTTGACGACAACGTGATCATTTACACCTGCCTGTTGTTCCAATGTTTTATCTTTCGCCGTGCAAGGCGCAAGAACATGCACTGTTATATTCTGAAATATCAAATTATTTCGCTTTATTTACTCTACTTAACAAAAATGAATTTGTGGACAGCGCCCGAAAGAAAATGCTATCAGTATGGACAGAATTGATGTTATATAGACATTATGTCCGAGATTACTGACGATTTCGCCGTGTAGATCAATCAATGCAGAATTATTAGAATTTCCATGTTGTAGCTAAATTTATAAATAATAAAATAATTTAAATTTTGAGGCAATTTAATTACTTTGAATGTAGCTTAAACAGGGTGGCGACAGAATCGGGAATTCAGGCAAATGTCAAGGTATTTCGTAAAATTACTCTTTAGTCAAGGAATTTTGAAATTTTTGAGTTTCCCTTCTCGCATTTCCCGTGCGGGTGCGGACATCTATCCCGGCTCGCGTCACAAGAAGTGGATGCCGTGTCGTCGGTGTTTTGAATAATACAGGCTTTTTCATGTGCTTTTTCGTAAGTCTCTCAATATCTGGCTAGTTGGCCAATTTGGGAGTACAAAGTTTTCGACCTTTTCCTACACGCAACAGCTGAGCCAAACTGGCCAATCCCCTGTCCTCAGCCCACAATCGCATGTTCATGTTCCGTGTTTTTTTTTTCCTTTTTTTTTTTTTAACTTTCTGAAATCCCTGTTATTCTTGGAACAATTATTTACACATTATTTCTGTTAGATTTTTGGCTACCTTATATGTTCGCGACCGTCGCCGCAATATTGTTAAAAAAAATCCTCAAACTTAAATCTGACTGCATCCTTTACAGACATGATTGCTTTTCTTCTTGACTTGTGTTTTTTGACAATAGAATATATTAGAACCCTAAATTCCTTAATATTTCAAATTGATTCCATCATATTTTTTTATTAACCCTTTACAGCACTGTTAAAGATGTGCAACAAATCTATAGGCATTAATAAGCAAAAAGGGTTAGATCCTGTACTTGATTATTATTATTATTATTTTACTTTAATTTTGACATTTTACTAAACATAATTAACTGAAAGTGATATGTGTTTATGATTTATATGTTTAATATAAATCAAACAGAGAATTGAAACATCCTCCTCCCCCTCCAAAAAATAAAAAATTTGAGTGTGCTACTGCATACATTCAGGCAAAGGGTCATGGAATTTTTAAAAAAGTCCATGCATCTTATTCCCCTGCCGAATGCTATGCTTGTCATGTTTCATGAAAACGATTTTTTGCCTCATTTAATATATACTTTAGTGGTTTAAGAAAATATTTTTGTTGCACAAAATTTTATTTCCATATATTTATGAGTAATTAATTTTTATAAGAAGCTGTTAATTTCAAGCCTTTCTTTTTCAAAATCCGAAAGACATAATTTTTTATGAAATATTATACCTAGAGAAATTTGTGACTAAATAGCAAAATGCTGATTATTTAAGTTTCATGCTCATGCATGCCCAAGTTTAGTAAATATGTGGAACACTGTTTAAAATTTATGTTATGAACAGGATACAGCCTATGATATATATTAAAGAAAACATGATTTATTTGTTTTATTTTTTAAATTAAAAGAAAAGTATTGTGCTAGTTTCTTTTCTTTGAAGTTAGCAAGTATGGGTGTAGTTTGTAATTTTTTTATGTTAATTTTGTATTTTTTTTTAATTAATGTTTTCCTTCCCCCCCCCCCCCCATGCTCTAAAGATGCTTGTTTTGATTTTTAGCAGAAATTCATATTTTGGTGCAATTATACTTTGATAAGTAAATGTAATTGTAAATAGTCAAATTTATATATTTTTAAACTGGTCATATTTTCTTCGTTTTTTTAATGATAACGTTGACAGAGATGCACATCAGGGAAGTTTCTGGAAATTAGGGAAATGTTGAGGAATTTTGTTTCTCAAATTCTGTAGCTATCCTGTTAAAAATTTAAAAACTGGTCTTAATTAAATTCGCCTGTCACTGTTAATATATAGTATAATTGTTTAAACATAAAACTTTTTTTTCTGTCAAAAAGTTGTTTTACTTTGAAAATTAAAAAAATATATATATATCTTGTTTTACCAATCGATTTTTACCGTCGCTTTTGCGTGAAGTTTAGCTTTTTTTGCTTAGGTGCTGTCTGGGAGTACGGTTGAGTTGTCAACTTCCATCGCATTATGCAAATACGATAACGCCCCCCCCCCCTCCCCCCAAGACACATGCTTTTTACCGTATGGGATGTTATGTATTAGACACTATTTTGAATTGAAAGAAGAGTGTCTCTGGGTTTTCGTGTTTATGTAAATCAACAGTTTTATTCCGATCTTGATGATAACTTAAAACCTTTAAAGCAAAAGGAAGGTCTTTACCGACTCAAAAAAAAACAATCGTTATGAAAAGTGAGGCTACTATTTTCAACGTCTGAGACTACTATTTTCAATGTTTGAGACTACTATTTTGGCTACTATTTTTAACATCTGAGGCTACTAAAGCAACTATTTTCAAAGCTTACAATCAGTGGCAGCGCTGTATTTATCTTTCCTCAATTTCAAAATCCAAAACACATAATTTGTCATGAAATATATGTACTTAGTGAAATTTGTGACTGAAAGCAAAATGTTAATTATTTAAGTTTCATGCTCATGCATGCCCAAGTTTAGTAAATATTTACGATACTGTTTAAAATTTATGTTATGAACAGGATACAGCCTATGACATATATTAAAGAAAATAACATGTGTTTTTTGTTATTTTTTAAATTAAAAAGAAATATATTGTACTAGTTTTGCTTTTCCTTGAAGTTAGCAAGTATGGGTGTAGTTTGTAAATTGGTTTATGTGAATTTTGTATTTTTTTTTCTTGATGTTCTCCATTTTTTTTTTTTTTTTTTTTTTTTTTTCATGCTCGAAAAATGCTTGTTTCGATTTTTAGCCCAAATTTATATTTTGTTGCAATTATACTTTGATAAGTAAATGTAATTCTAAATAGTCAAATGTATATATTTTTAAATTGGCCATTATGTTTTTTTTTTTTTTTTTTTTTTTTTTAAATGATAACATCGACAGAGATGCACATCAGGGAATTTTCTGGAAATCAGGGAAATGTCAGGGAATTTTGTTTTGAAAATTCTGTAGCCATTCTGTTTAAAAATTTAAAAACTGGCCTTGATGAAATTCAATATTCATTGCCAATATATAGTATAATTGTTTAAACAGGATACTTGTTTTTCTGGAAAAAGTTGTTTGACTTCGGAAGTTTAAAAAAAGTTATCTTGTTTTGCCAATCGATTTTTACTGTAACTTTTGCGTGAAGTTTAGCTTTTTTTTGCTTAGGTGCTGTCTGGGAGTAAGGTTAAGTTGCCAACTTCCATCGCAGTATATAAGTATGAAAGCACCTCCCCCAAGACACATGCCTTTTACCGTATGGGATGTAATGTTTTAGACACTATTTTGAATCGAAAGAAGAGTGTTTCTGGGTTTTCGTGTTTTATGTAAATCAAAAGTTATTTCTTATTCAAAGTTATGTTAAGTGAGGCTACTATTTTCAACACCCGAGACTACTATTTTCAATGTGTGAGACTACTATTTTAGCTACTATTTTTAACATCTGAGACTACTAAAGCAACTATTTTCAAAGCTTATAGTCAGTGGCAGCCCTGAATTCCCATTTTCGAAATATCAGGGACTAAACAAAGACTTGTTAACCTCCCTGTCAGCGATATGCACCTCCGTGCAAATAATCCTGTTGGTACTCAAGGACAATATAATTGTATTTCAAAATACAATAATTATTTAAAACGTTTTGTTAATTAATTTTTAAATACTTTTTAACAAATTTTCTTAACCAAAAAAGAAAAGAGGATTTTATTTTCTCTTGAAAAGTATATTAATAGTAAAACTTCTTTTTCTTTTTTCAATTTGACATAGGAATTTACTTCCTAAAAATATATAGTGTACATATTTTTGACCACAACAGCTGGATTTAATTTAATGACTTTATTTAGGTTTTTCAGCAATAATTTATGCAAATGTTACTCGTTATATGAATAGTAATCATTTGTTCCAGAAGGAAAGTATAATGGTAATTTCCTCTATGCAGGACTAAAAATTAAATGGATTACTTAAGCATTAAACCAAAATATAATATTATTTATATGTAAAAACAAATAAAAATAATCATAATACATACGCACCTCTATCCTAATGAAGCAGAAATCAAGTTTTGCAAAGTAAATTATTCTCAACTAACTCACTACCCTTATAAAATTCGAATTTAGCTACAAAATATTCAGATCTATAAAAGAACAAACCATAATTTTTTGGCGCAAAAATCCAAACTATGGAAGGAATAGTAATAGTACCTGAGTTTTTTTCGTTTTTTTTTTTCGGGAGGGGGGGGGGGATCAAATCACCTATGTTATTATCTTGAGGAAGTAGAAGTTGGGCATATAATCTTCTAAAATAGAGAAACGTCACAGTTATAACATAAGATTTCCAAAACCCTCCCCCATTTCCCTTTTCCACCTTTAAAGGTTACGATCCTAATTTTAGATCTACTGATTGATGTATTTTTGTACCAATTTGATGTATTTTTGAAAGGTATTTTGACTGATCTAATTTACCTGAAACACGATTTCTTTCCGATGTTTCTTCTATAAAGTGGATAAATCGAGAATAGGCGTGAAAGGGGGTACTCACAACTGCTAATAGAATGAACTTGGTAGTACGTCGGACAACGTCAGCCCGCAGATATTTGAGCACAGGAAACGCCAAGAGATTTAGATAGTATTATAATAAACTTTTCATTGCTCTTTCAATGATTATTGTGTTGCAATAAATACGATATTGCCTTCCAATTTACATGGCATGCATTATTTCAGTAATGCTTTTATAATATATGAAGTACTATACAACATAATTTATATAGTTCTACTTGACATTAATTACAATAATTTAGCAAAATGCAATAAAAATAGTTTTCAACATAATGGTACGCTACTTCGATTTCACTGAACTTCACACTTTTGTAATGAGTAAAAATAAACCTCATTAAATAACCTTACAAAATATTATTTTTAAAATTTTTATCTTTACCAAAAATTAAGCAAAAAATCTAGCTTCCCTTCCATTCAACAGACCGAGATCAGATTTCAGGTATAGTTAGTCAGAGGTATGATCTCGGGATTTTGTTGTGAATGGCAAAAAAATAGTGGTTACGGTTACATAAACTCGTAATTTTCTAATGGTAACCCCTACTTTTTCCTGTAATACTCAGTGCATGCGAAAACCCTAAAGAGCTTTGGAACGGTGCGTGTATCACAAAAAACAGACGCGTTGTGCTCGCTTTAAAAACAACTCTACTTACTGTCAACAAGAACTAGTTCAGCGTGCACGGGGAATTTGCACATGACTGAAGCCAAATGTCACATGGGTGCCATCACAGGCAATTTCAACTTTGGAAATATTTTTAGCTTTAGTCATTGCGAATTTAAAAATAACCTATAGATTGGAATTTCCAAACTGGATGTAAATAGAAAAAGTAATTTAAAAGCAGGCAATGTCAAATCGAAATATTGTAGCCAGATATTGGCTTAAAAAATACCCATTAAATTTACACACAATAATAAATAATTAATAAATGTGAATAAAAATGTCCATAGTTATGAAAAACTAAAATTTCGTTTTTCTTTCAATTTGAATATTAAAATAGTGATTTTTTTTTGCAGATATATTACAATGCAGATTGTCTTTCATTTTTGAATTTGACGTATTGCTTTTACAATTGCAATTTTTTGTGTAGTCTTGAGACGGGCAAATTGTGCTAAAATATTGCGTTTTCCTAGACATTTTTCAATTTTTTTTTCTCCTCTTTGATAATGCTGTCACATTTTTTAGAGATTACAATAGACTTACATGAATTATTTTATTGCTTCTTCCCTTCGAACAACTAGGCTAAAATCTAAATGAAACCCCCAATTTATCTTCTTCGCGAGGTTGCGGGTTCGAGTCCCGTGTTAGGCATGGGTGTTTTTAAATGTATGTTGGCTTGTCAAATGACGAATGTTTCGGCGCATTATAGCCCTCGTGTTGCTGACGGTGCCAGATAATCTGAAAACAACCAACCCAATTTATCTTCGAAAATCAATGTTTTGATTGTATTGCCACATCCACTAGCACTAAATTCAGTATCTTGTTATATTTTGTGCGAGTGTTTTTCTTGAATTTTTCCAATTTTCGTTTCTTATAATGTTTTGCTGGGCTCTCCAAACTTAGTTATCTAAAAGTGAACATTCCACTCCTTCGATTTTTATTTTTTTTTATTTGCTGGCAGATTGTATATGTTACAATCACTTGATATTGGTTGAAGAGAATTTATCTTCGAATTCATAGCAATGATTCAGGCACCGCGAAAGTAAACAAAATTTCCTATGCGAACCACATTCAATACTCATCTGCTCTCGGTTCTCTTTTTCGATTCTTTTTATAAGCTCCCAGCAGAAATTCCAGTTAATCAATCGCGTGATGGAAATGCCTCAAAATTTCCCGATTGATTTAGAAGTTGCCACCTTTTTCTAACCTGTATTATCACTGTTAACAAATAAAATAGAATTTTAAAAGAAATACGTCACTATTTACTATCATATACAGAATAAGTGAGATAGAATAGAACTTTAAAATAAATTCGTCACTATTTACAATTTAATACAGACGATTTTTGTAGCAATATTTTCTCATTTATATTTTTTTCTGCACTATTCTTATCTCTCGGATGTTTTGGAAATAGACTAAAATGTATTTCAGTTTTAAGTGTGGAAAATTTATTATTATTTAGAAATTAACTTTTAACATTTTTTTTTAAATATCACAAGAGATAAAAAATTCTCATGTTCACTTCTTTCCTCTTATTAATTCCTGTCTCCATCCTATTTTTTCAAAAGTCGCTTGTCCAGTTAATACCACTATTCCAACTTGCAATGACCTTGAAGAATTGATCTTTGAATCCTCAATGTTTAGAACCCAAAAATCAGTTTCAACTTATTAAATTCCGATGCAAGTCTCTTCCGTTTAAATTATTTTTCTCTCCTGTTGATTAAAAATGGCGTGAAATGCCTTGTAGCTATGATAGGTTTTCTTCTACATTTGATCTTGGAGGGGAAATATATCACCAACATATGCATATTGCAATTTGTGACTTTACCGAATTATATACCGTAAAATGGGGTGAATCGGAACACTTTTCAACTTTCAAAGTAATAATCGGTTGTAATAAGATCTTTAAGGAACATATTTTTGACATAGAAACTTGGGTCTTACCTTCTTCTTTGAGAATCAACCCAAAAAATTTTTGTAAAAACTAGGACTTTAATTTATTTTGAATTTTTTCATGGTGTTCCGATTCACCCCGTAGAAAGGGGTGAATCGGAACACTCGTTAAAAATTTATGTCTGATCGTATTTAAATGTTTACAGGGTGGTAAAAAACAAATAATAATGCATTGTGGTGAAGAGGAACACAAAATTATCATAAAAATTTCATTTAATATGCCGGAAAAAATTTGTGTTTGTCAATTATTGTCAAAACAAATCATATGTTTGAAAGCGTATCAACTCTTATATAACTCTCCTATAACTCATCCAAATAGTCGATAAAATTAAAAATACTTTTTAATCTACTTTATGTCTGCGTGTCGTACGACTGCAATTTTTTTTTAAATATCTTGAGAAAGGAGAAAAGCATCCTCATTTGTTTCAGAAAATCTTTTCGTTCATAAGCACTTTTTGTAAAACACACTTATATAGCAATAATCTTGTGGGTGTAAAACTTTTCTCACATAGTCTTCATACATTTTTCCATATAACTTAAAGATAACGAAGTCATTTAGAGAAAAAACCACTGGAACAATCGGGTTTTCGGCCATGCGGAAGCTAGGCTCCTCTTCTGAAATGCAATCTTGATTACTGTCTTGAAGGGAGTAATTAGACTCTTCTTCAGTCGTTGAATCTTGTGTGGAACATAATCTTGCCAAAAACATCTTTTTAATATCACTTTTCAATTGTTCCGATTCACCCCGTAAATCTCAAAATCGAGACGAGGCAAAACATAAAAATTCGTAAAATAAAAAGTTTTTAAAACCAAGTTAAATTAAGTACGGCATACTGTTGTGGATGTTTATACTTATCTAAAAATATATTAGTTAAGTCTATAACTGGTACATATTATTAATTACGGGATAAGTTTTGGAGAGGTTAAAACTCATTGGATTGTACGCACACTGTTTCAGAATTTTTTTTAAAAAAAAGGACAGTGTTGAAACCCCCACAAAACATGTTCCAAGATTAAAAACATGTTAACCAAATGAAAAATATATATATAATAAATAAAACTGCTTTATTTGTGTAAAATAATAATTTCTTTGTAATTTCATGAAGTTTCGTTCCGATTCACCCCATTTTACGGTAGGCCTCTGATTCTCGGATGTACTTGATTAAATATTGAGTGATTAATGATTAAATTATTTTTCCTAACAATGCAATCATTTTTCTAGAGCATTCGTAAAGCAAGATTTGGATAATGACAAGACTGGATGACAATCTGACGGAATCGGATTAGATGGAATTTTTGGAAAGAAAGGATGGATTTTGTGATATCTATAGAAGGAACAAACACCTTTGTAACCCGATGTTCAGAAATGGGTACAATCTAAGTCGAACATAATTGCGACCAATTACACACCATGATAACTAATAATTGTGAATTTGTGTGTTAATTGTTTGTGAATCAATATATTTTTTTTTCCAGTCTAACTTTTAACAAACCAAGTAATAACCAAGTAATAACAAACCAGAGTGGGCGGATACCACTGTCACGTAAAAAAGTGATATTCAGAATAGATCTTTCAATTTCTAAATTGTAATCTATTTCGGCAGCTACCATTACCACCAAAGAAGAAATTAATGGTGATGACAGTTTACATGCAAGGGGAAAATTTTAGTTTGATTTTTTTAATTAATAATGTATGGCTACTTATTTTGTAGAAATAATATGGAATATTCTAAAGGAATAATTTGGATGAGATGAAAGAATAATTGTGTGAAATATATTTGTGAAAGGAAATAGGGCGATAATAACTTTTCAATATTATGTGGATGTTTCAAAAGATTCGTGAGAAGAGACATTAAATAATAATTTTTTCAATTAAAAGTAATGAGCAAGTTTTTACTTTTTTTTAAAAAATATTAGTTATGTGGAATTGAATATAATTAATATTAACTAAGATGATTAATGACTAAGATGAATATTAACTAAGATTCCAGAAGAACAAGAATAATGTTCTATTAATTAAATTAAAATAATTAGAAATTCATTAGATTTGATTGTTAAATCACTAAAACTAGTAGGCTTGAAATAGACTAATTATTAAAATTTTGCTTTGCACAATATCAAAGTAAACTAATTTTTAATTATGTATAATATTTTTGTTGCACTGGACGAATCGTAATATATTTTTAAACAATTTGAAAAGGGTGAATTTAGGTATAGTACTTATAATAAAAAACTTCTTTCCCGTTTGTAATATAAACTAGCTGAGTAGGAAATATCGACAAAATAAATATGGATATAGTACCGTTTCATAGAAAAAAAGTATTTATGTATGATTTTTTTTTTTTATGTGAAATTCCATTTTGCCAGAAACCAAATTTTTCAAAAATCAAAACATGAATTCGTGCCAAAATTATTTTTAAAAATATTTTTATAAGTAAATAAAAAAAAATTATAAATAAATTATAATCGGAATATATAACAAAGTTGTATACCAATGCAAAAATTCACATTTATTTTTAAAGTGGAAATTTTGAAAAGTATTATTGCCGATAGAGATGTTATCAATATTTAAAATTTTAATGCAGATTCCAGGCACACGTTGTGTTAATAATTAAAAAATGTTTCTATCTTTCTATTGCATTGTTTTTTTTTTTGGATATGAAGCTATATTAACTATCAACCAAAATCGAACTTTAAATTCATAAGTTTTTGAAAAGGAAATAAAGTTGAACGAAACTATCATAAAAAAATATTTGAAAAATAACCGAGTAGTAACAAAATTTATAATACATATTGTTTCACAATATCGCAGACCACGTGCAATATTTTAATTATCTTTATGGCCTCTCAGGCACGTCGCTAAATAAAATAAAACTAGGTGAAAATTTCAATGACCCAGAAGCTCGGCCCTGCTTGTTGATAAGTAAGCAAAAGCTTGCTACACTCAATAAATATCCAATTTGTACATGTATTCTTAGTATTGAAAATTGGGAGGCCAAAACTACTTAAGTTAGAACTCTCGGAGTTGTTTGTTAAATGTATTCTTGTGAAAATATTTGAAAAAATTTAATTGAAATAAAACATTCTGTTTTTCGAAAATTCCAATTAGAAGACCAAAACTACTTGCGTTGGAAAACTTTTGAACAGTAGCCATTTTGAAAATAATATTAATCTGAAAAATTAATCAAAAACTAAACAAAAATGTATGATACTATCTTTCGAAATTCCATTTAGAAGGTCAGTACTGATCATGTTAAAAATTTCAAAACCGTAGTATTATTGGAAATCTTCTGGTAAAATAATTATTCATTAAAAAAATACAATAACTAATAAAAAATTTATAATTCTACAAAACTACTTTTGTTGATAATATCACAAAAACCATTAGAAATTATTTTTGTAGAAAAATTCTGTTTTTCAAAAGTTAGAATGCCAAAACTACTTAGGTTGAAAATTTTAGAACTGTAACCCTGTTAAATAAATTTTTTATTTCAAAAAACTACTTTTAAGAAAATTAATTAAAATTTAAACTTTCCGATATTCAAAAGCCCAACTAGAAGACTGAAAATTTCAGAACTGTATCTCTATTTAAAATTACTTTGTTAAAAATTTTCAATTAATATTTTTTTTTATATTCTGTTTGTCATAGGCAAAATGAGTAGGTCATGGCTACTTATCTTGAAAATTTCAGAGTTTTACTCCAATTTTAAGTAGCTTCATTGGCGCCCTCAGGAATACAAAGGGGTGCAAGACTAGATTTTTATCAAAATAGTCTCTTTTTTTTTTAGAAATGTTGATTAATAATTATGCATTGTAAATTTTCACTCTTAGAAAATAGTAAAAATTCATAGTGTATATTTTTAAAAGCGCAACCCTGTCAAAGAGAAAAAAGATATAAAAATGGATATTTTTATCAATTTTTGTTATCATCCACGGCATTCAAGAGACTGTTTCGAAATACCGAAAAGTAAATTTTTTTTTATTTCTTCAAAGTTTCAAAAAAAAATCAAAATGAAACACGAAAGCAGTATTGGAATGTGTTTTATTATTATAGATAGGCTTATTAGAGGGATTTTTTTTTAATCAAGGTAATTATGAACATGTGTTTGCAATTTTCCAATTCTGCGTAATCTGGTGTAGGAATTTAAATAAGCACGTAAAACGTAATAACAGTATCTAGGTAGTTCTGTTATCGTATATTAGAAACAAAAGGGACTCTTTATTTAGCTACTGAAGAATATAGTAGATTTTTAAAAAAAAAATAGCAGGAACTTTTTTTTACAATTGGTAGCATCGTAAGAAAATTATATGTAGTTATTATTTACAACAACGTAACAGCTTGGTTTTTTTTTTTTTTTTTTATATTTAACTCTAAGGCTAGTGTAAGCGATTTGAAATAATCCACTTCGTTTGCAAGACTCGCCACTGTAGCCTTTGGAGCATATTGATAGAAAAAGTTTTCCGAGTTGAACTAAGCCGACCAAACGGTATAGTGGTTAGCGTGCTGGCTTCTAGACCGCGAGGTTGCGGGTTCGAGTCCCGTGTAGGCATGGGTGTTTGTAAATGTATGTTGGTTTGTTAAATGACGAAATGTTTCGGCGCATTATAGCCCTCTTGTTGCTGACGGCGCCAGATAATCTGAATACAACCAACCGAGTTGAACTAATATTAATGGAATATTTTTTCAAAGCTGCGTGCAAATTCGAAGGCGAATTTTGGTAAAATATATAGATGCAAATGTCAGGAACATGCAAAACATTAACCAAAGAGTTTTCTATTTTGAGAAAGAAATGAGGCATCGCATTTCTTTTTTTAGAAGTTTCAATAAACATTAAATACAATATAGGGGTATTCTTCCAAACAATTGCAACACTTAAATTATTACATGGTAAATATTTTAAATTCTGTCCACATCACTCAATAAATTATTTCGTAATACCCTTTTTCGTCTTTTATACATGCGAAACTCGCCCCATCGTCGTAACTAATGGATTTATCATATTCCATAAGTACATTTACTTTATGCATTAACACAAGTGCCATATATTCTTTTTAAATCCTTACTTAACCCTCTTAGACTCTTCACCCCCCCCCCTTCCCCCCGTCCCTAATTGTTGGTGACAAGTTTTCTGACCGAAATCCCCTACGTTGAGACATTTTTGTTTATAAAAAATCATTCATATTAAAACAATGTAGGATTGTGGTACAACACTACAATAGAATAGTATGTAGAATCGACCTTTAGTGATATGTATAACCATAATACAACTCGTCTAACTCTGATCAGTTATCTGGTAAAATTAGAAAACAGTGAGATAATCTTTATCTCTGGGGTAAAGAAATTTAGTAATTCAACTAACCAATACTGTAACTTTTCTTTCTGATCATTACAAAGCTAGAATAAAATAATAATTCTAAATAATTAGTCAAATTTTACAAGCTAACAGTACATTTGAACTGAAATGGCGTCATATGAGAGCAAGGGCGCAACCAGAAAATTTCTATGAAAGGAGTTTTCATTGTTTGTCCCTATACCTCTATGTGCATAATAAACAACTTCTATAGAGTACTTTTTCAACCCATATGTGACAGACATATCGTTAATAATTTTATAATTTCTTGATCTGTGACAATGACGGCTGGTGCAGGAGGGGGGGGGGGGGCTTCACTTTTTTGAACCTTAGTGTCACTTATATATATAGTTTGGTTGTGGAATTTAAAAAAAAAAAAAATATTTTGAAGAAATTATTATTATTATTTAAGCAGTCATTGGCTTCTCCACATTAACGATTGTGGATAGAGCAACATTTCTCTCGCCACAAACTCGTAAAAATGTCAAAAAAAAGAGCCCCCACCCACGTTTTTCCTCATTCTCTTCAATGGATATTAGTTTTCCCACACAGCTTGGGGACTAATAAGTGACCCCTTCTTCGGACGACCTTGAATGTGAAACTATAGGGTGTAGAAGACCGTGTTTGCGACTTTCGTATGACATCCTGGCTTCTGCAGTGAGTTGTAGTAATGTGACACCATGAGTGTCACATTACCAAAACACCCCTGCTTTCTCTGCTCTCAGGTGTAATCTTTCAAAATGTATGAGTATAAATTGGCTCAGCAATTTGTTTTTGTTTCGATAATTTCTTCACCATCCCCTTTTCCCCGAAAAAAGTTTGAGTATTTAAATTTCGTCCGAATGTTCGGAAGTGGGTATTCTTCTTACCACTCGCACTGATATATAGTACCATATTCAATTATTAACGTAACTTTCAATCCGATACCTTCAACAGAAGAATTTCTATACATACAGTAAAAAGTTTCATTCTTCACAAAAAGCTATCGCATAATGATCTGTTAAAGATAAATGTTACGCATTAAAGCCCCTATATTAGGCGAGCAGGCGCGAACGCCATTTTGTGTCTAAAGGTTGGCTCAGTTTAGCGCTGTACCATTGAAAGCAATGTAAAACTCAGTCAACTTCCACAGCACGATATTTTAAATTAAGCTGAGAATTTTCAGAAAAACTGCTTGGAATACTTGTATATTTCTTTCCTATAATGTGTAAAATCAGAGAAGTTGTATTTTACACTCATTATGTCGTATTTAAACAAAATATTGCTGAAGTGGGTTTCAGTTTTGGAGAGTTAGAGCTACTTGGCGACATATATATAAATACGTTGTGATTTTCCCTATCGTTAGTGGGCTTTCGGCGTTGACGATATCGTTCTCTTTTGTTAATTTTATTACTAGTATTCACAGCTTTTTTTTTTTTTTTTTTTTTTAACTATTTTTTACCTGATATGACATAAAAATGAATTATATTAACGCGATTTTTTTTTGTCAAGAAATTAGGAAAACCTTTTTAATTATTTAGCATTCTTTTAAATCAAATTTTCCAATACGGCTTCATAGTGTTTACTTTTATCTTATTTGACACATTTTTGAAAACCAAAAAATATTAAATATTTCAAAACTATATTTCATGAAACCCATATTTTAAATATTTTAAAGATGTTTCAAAATTTTATTTCTGAATTTAACCAGCACAGTTTCTTTGTGAAAAAGGTAAATATGTCTCAGATAAGGACCTTTTCTTCAAATCGGCACTTCATCATGTTTATGTTTGGAAAATTCCTGTTCTATAATTTTGCTGTATATAGCCTTTATATGAAAATGTTGTATATCTGAAAATAATATGTTTTAGGGTGTTTTTTAAATTTATATTTCCTACATTGAAAATAAAATGCAAATCATCTCTAACAGAGAGGTAATCCACTGATAATTCGTTAAAAAACGTACTGTTTACTCCATTTGCTAACTTTATGACTTAATAATTTTACTGCTTTTTAATTTATAAAAGTATATATTCCATTTTCCTATTAGCTTTATCTAATGTATTACAGTGAAACCATTGCATATCAATGCACTTCTTAAAATGGATAAAGTGATTTTTATCCATGAATAATATTAAAAAAAAAAAAAAAAAAAAAAAAAAAACCCATTAGAAAGTGTTACTTCTAATTCAGAGAAATGTTTCGACAACTTCCTTGTGATGGAGAACAACATTTTACAAGGTATATTAAATTACAATCATAAAGTACAGAAGAAAAAAAAACTCTACATTAATTGGGGATGGGATTAATTTATATATTATTTAAGTTGAAAAATAATTATAATTTTTTAACATATTAAATTGCCATTCTTTTTGAAAAAATTACTTTCTTCTAACCTTAGTAAACAAGGTAACCTTCATTCAGAACGTAAATGTCAGACTCGTTCCGAATTGGCAACATAAATATTTGGCACGACAATACTGATATGCAAAACTAATAAAAAAAGATTAAAAAACTTTTTTATAATTAATTTAAACTGCCACATTCGAAAAACTGTGATGGTTTGATTTGAAAACAAGGAAAAGGAATGCTTTCGTGCTTACAATATAAAAATATAGTTCAGTAACACGCAGAAGTTTGTGAAGAACATTGGAATAAGAAAGTGGTCTAAGGAAATCCAAATTATTTCAAAATAATAATAATAATAAACTTATTTAACAACGCAAAATCATTGACAATTAATCGTAATAAATATTAAAATATAACTTCTATTGCACATCAACACTTAGTGATGCGATTCACTTTTGTCCCGGCGACAATTTTGAATCCATCTTTGGCGTCTGTTTGCTTGTGTTGGAAATTGAAATAACCTTCTTTTCTTTTCAAAATCTTTGTATTTAGTCGCACTTGAGAAATTAGAGGACAAACAACAACCCATTTTACAAAAAATATTATAGAAAAACGATCACTTTTTACAAATACCAAATGAGGAAAGCGCACATTCACCCAACTCAAAACCACGTCGAAACATGAATTGCGGCAACCCTTACGACACAAAATGGGGTTCGATCCGGCCTTCCTTTTATAGGGGCTCTATTACGCATAATTGTCGAAGCATCTTTAATCCCCAAATAGTCTTGTAAAATGTAATAAAGACAAACCTAGTTATTGTTGCAGGAATAAATATTCATAAACATCTAGTATAAAATATGAATCGTAAACTCTCACCCTTTAGAATGCAAAATTAAACAAGCAATTTGAAATCATCAAATAACATTTGTACACTCTTAAATTGAAAATAATAACGCTTATTCTTAAAAGGTAGTATATATGAAAGATAGAGAATCTAATTGTCGAAACAAATTTTGTAATAAATAAAGAAATTAAAAGTTTGAAGCGAGTTCCATATTTGCTTAACTTCTTTTTAAAATATCAAGAAGCATGACCAAGCACTTATTTTCAAAATATTGCTATGTCCGAAATCATTGACCAGAGGTAATATGTTCAATTAGCATGTGAAACGTTATCGAATCGAGCCCCGTCGTGCGGTTTGCAGTCTATTTTGAAAGTGAGTAGACAGACACATTATCAACTGTAAATGATATCCTTTTTGATTTAGTTGCTCTGCTGAAGTTTTCCGTTGTTTTTTAAATTTGAGATGTATATGCAATAAATTTTCCTCTTGAAAGATCTCCTGGAAAATGTTTTCTCCTTGATAAACGAACTGATATCAAAAGTAACAATGTTCTAGTGGCTGGTGCTGTATAACCCTCTAGTAGCTCGTGTACCAAAAAATATCTGATCCCTATTTCTATCCGAATATATAACCATTCGAAAAAAATCAAGTATTAATTTCATTTCAAAATTTTGAACTGGTCAACATAACAACACCTTAACTGATTGCAAATTTGTAAATATAGCACATTAAAAGCTTTTAACAGTTTTCATTAGTTCCAAGCCGAAATACCGATGTCTTAAAAGTAATTTATTTAAATTTTTTAAAATAAAATAAAATTCTTTGTTTAAATATTTACTCCAAAGTTACGAAGTTCATGTATTTTGATGTTTACAAGTTATTTTCCGATTAATTTAATTCGGGCTCCCTCACTTTTACTGCCCACGAGACGCCACTGACCTGTAATATACAAATACTAAAATATTTCAAAAATGTTTTACTAAATTTCGAGTTATTTAAAATACTTCAACAAGGGACTCCATTAAACAACAGCTTATATCCTACCTGCGCAGATAAAAAAAAAAAAAAAGATTTTACCATGCTATAATGTACACTGTTCCATTTCTTATTTCAAATTTCTTGGACTGTCAGGTAGGTTTGTACTCTCAACGACCTATTTTTATGCACAATGACGACTAATTAAGACGGGACCTACAGCTTTAACGTGAATTCCGAACCACAACGAACATCCATGGCAAACTCAGGATTCGAACCGGGTACCTTTGGCATGCGAGACCAGAGCGCTAATCCCACAGCTATCAGGTGGGTCTTGGACTGTCAGGTATTTTAGCGTAATACCAGTAAGTAACTTTTTAATTTAAAGGCTTTTAAATTAAAAACTTTTCCAGTGAAATTATTTAAACTGATTATAAGTTTCTTATTAATTCATTAAAAAAACATTAGGATTTTAGAGGTCCTAGGTGGAGTTTTGACCTGAAAATTAAAAAAACAAAAAACACTCCATTTATAAAAAAAAAAAAAAAAAAAAAGTAACAATCTAGTTCAAATAAAACTAGTATATGAAAATGATGTTCAAATTTTATATAAATATTTCTATCTTAATAATTTGATTTTTTGGAAGACAATTTTTATAATTTAAAATTTTCTAGAAGTGAGGGGTTAACCTCCTTCGCTAAATGTTAAATCTTAACTTAAAAACTTTAACTATATTCAAAGATTGCAATTTGTGTAAACTTGTAATCTTTGAATATTTTTTCGTTTAAAATTGGATTTTCCAATTTATGACAATCTTCTCCCAATAAAGAACAATTTTAATAATCTGAATCCTCAAAATAACATTCACACAAGTTTGTGGCCAGCTGAAAAATAAAAATGTACTGAATGATACATACACAGAATTAAAACTTATTTTTTGGGTGGTCGGGCTATTTATTTCTATTGTCAAGTGGAGGCAAATCAAATCGTTATTATGTTCTGAAGTATATTTTCTGAAATTAATGTTCGTTACTTGAATCAGTTTTAGCTCAGGTAATGTTAGATGGGTACAAGCTCTTGAGTATGATTTGAAGGATAAGCAACATTCGATATTTTCATTTCACAGTTAGAGTGAAGTACATTTCTTTCATCACAGTCAGTTTCACAGTTATCCAAATAGGTGTCATAGTCGGTGTCATAATCGATGTCATAATCAGAGTCACAGTCGGTGTTAGATCACTTCTTGATCTTCATCAATAATTTTTCATCAGAAACTTTCTAAAGGTGGATTTGTCATTCACCTTCACATAAAAAGGTATTTACAACTATATACAGGATGCATTCCAGCCACAGTTTTCTTCATTCCATTTCTTTCGATAATTGCCATTCCATTAATTTCCATCAACCGGACATCTGTCCCCCGTGCAGTCACTGCAATGAGAAAAAATGTTTTATTTAAGTGAATATGTATTACGATATTATGAATTTGTAATTGAATTATAGGTAGTTAATTTCTTGTCAAACAGTTCTTTTACTTCAAAATTTTGAGTAATAGCAAGAATATCATTGAAAATTGTTACTAGTTTTAGTGTTAAATACCATTGTTACAATACAAATCACACACTTAAAACAAACTTGAAAGTCTGTAATATTTAGAAGCTGAAGATCTGCATGGTTTAATTTTGTAAATTTTTTTCGAAAAGGTATGCATATAATATTTTAATTACTGTTCATTAAAAAAAATATATATATAAGCACTTCCAATTGTTTGAAGACTGGTTGCTTTATAAGCTCAACGATCTATTTTTATGCACAATGACGGCTAATAATTTCGGGGCCTACAGCTTAACGTGAATTCTAAACCAAGTGTAAGAGTCCCCACCCCCCTTCCCCCAGGTGGGTAATTGTTTGGAGACTTCTGTGAAGTGCAACATAAAAATTAAATTAAATAATAATAACCAGTACAATAATAAAAAGTAAATAATTACACACCGAGTGTTCTTTTCGATACACGTTAATTATTATTATTTTTTTCTTTTTTTAATTTTCCAGTGGGGTAAAGAATATATCAATTGGCTCTTATTTGGTGATAATTTGATGTATTGCATGATTTGATGTATTGGTGGGTGGACAAATTTGATGTATCCATTTTGTCCACCCACCACGCATACAAAAATCTAATATAATTAAAATGTTACCCATAATTTTTATAGCAAATGTTTACAATTAGTGATTCCATTAGTACTACAGTAGTAAAACGAATTTCAATTTACCTCCATTCCTTCTTTCACTCTTCCCACTCCTTTTCTATTCTGGCGCCTTCCCCCGCCCGATTCTGTGGGCGTGGAAGTAGTGGAGTCGGATTCCTTTTGACGTGGAACTCCGGTACGGGCAAAAGCCGCAAGGGTAGGGGAACCCGGCCCTAAGACGCACCTGTAGATGAAGATACCATTGTTACAATACGAATCACACACTTAAAACAAACTTGAAAATAGTTTAATTAGTAGCATCAGATATATAGAAAATCGTAAGCAAAACATTTTGGTGCAAACCGTAAGATTCTACGATAATTAGAACCGAAGATATAGCCATCGTTCTGTTTTTTTTTTTTTTTTGGGGGGGGGGGGTACTGATGTATAATGTTCACATTACCAAAATTAGCAGCAGAGGAGAAACTAACTTGAGTTCTGTGAAAAGGAATTGATCCAAACTTATTTTAGTTGCTGCAAAAAAGTTCATTATCTTAAACTTATCCTCTTTGACTGATTTCCACTAGTCAAACAAAACTTTTTAACTGTAAAACAGTTTATAGATTCTTATTTAGTAATTTCTGCGTCATCAAAAAAACAAAACAAAAAATTCAATTTCCTGGATTTTTTGTATTTTTCAATGCATCTCCTGTCCATTTTTTCGTTTATTACTTTTAAAACACTTAAATTTCTTTAAAAAGTTATATACGTACTCTTTAGATGATCCGGGAACAGCCGTATCCACCATAGCGGACACCTCCTCCACCTCCTGGGGTATAACGCATGCGCACCTGTTAAACATATTCACAATATTAAGATAATGAAGAGTTTAACCCGTAGACTTTCTTAACTTCTTAATCAACATAACTTTAGCTTCTTAGAAAGGAGCAGATGGCTCGACTTCGATTGTTAGGGAAATTTTCCTGATTTCCTCCCACTAAATGTGCAAACGCAAGGCATTTTTTCTTCAAGACTTTAAGATACAAAACTCTCAAGAGACTTCACAAGTAACAGTATTTTTTCTTTTAGTCAACACAATGTAACCTTTTAGTAGCTCTTATTCTACAAAATATCTAATGAAATCAACATATTCATCTGCCAGATTGAATAATAACATTTACAGAAATTTGTATTCAGTAAAAATGATATATAGATGAGCAATTCTCTGACTGACGCACGGGACATTTTGGCTCTTTTTCTACTCGTAAACAGATAAGAATTATGAAATTAAGATGAATCTAATAGTTACGTTTTTATTTTATATAGTTCTACTTGGTGACAAAGTCATTTGGAAAAATAATTGCTTGAACTAGGTCATATGCATTTATATCGTCTGACGCACGGGACACGTCCGTGTTCCGGGCGTCTTACGATATAAATGCATATTTGACTTA
This sequence comes from Linyphia triangularis, assembly GCA_963978545.1. NCBI lineage: Eukaryota > Metazoa > Arthropoda > Arachnida > Araneae > Linyphiidae > Linyphia > Linyphia triangularis. The sequence goes on along the minus strand of OZ021727.1, from coordinate 34,020,528 downwards.
GTTAAAGCAATTATTTTTCCATATAACTTTGTCACCAAGTAGAACTATATAAAACAAAAGCGTAATTATTGCTAAATTCATAATAATTTTAGATTTCTAATTTGTTTACGAGTAGAAAAAATAGCTAAAAGGCCTCGTTCTTTACAGCAAAGAATTGCCCAGATACTTGTCAGATGAAAGGTTTCGTCAAAACGAGGTATTTTAAAAAAATTTCATCCCGAAATTTGGAATCTCCTGAAGGTTCATATATGATATCAATAGATGGCAAACCTACACATGTACCAATGCTAATGTTTTGACGGATCGGATTCCTCAAAAACTTCGCCAAATTGGAGATATTTGTTACCACATTTCAATAGCTCTTGCGGGCATGTATCTCTGTTTTCAATTTGTAATGAGAAATCAATTGCAGTTGAACAATTTTTTAAATATAAAGTACTTTTGTGAAGTAGTATAATTGTAAATTGCTTGTTGATAAGTTTACTATAATAACATCTTGGGAAATTTTGTGCAGATTTCCTAAAGAATAGTGATATAGTGGTAAAAGTCTTTAGTGGCTCACAAGAACATGCATTTATTATGATAGTTGTAAACCATTGAGGTGTGACTCTAAAATAGAAGAAGATCCTGTAAACTCCCAGCAGGCGTACATATATATATATATATATATATATATATATATATATATATATATATATATATATATATATATATTCTTTGCTTGGTATCTATCATCCCACAATACTTTTAAACTTCTACACTCCACTAATACAGTAGGAAGTTTACACATTTATCATTTATCTGCCTGTCTTTCTTAGATGAACAATCTCAGACAAAAACTACAAATGCCACAGACGCGTGCGTGGTTCCCAATAAATGATCTCGGCGATTTAATCGAATTCCCGCTCCAATATCCTTCAAGGAAATTACGACTAAAATTACTGTAGCTTTTGAACAGAACACAAATAGTCTCATCAATTCCAATAAACAGACTAGTCAGTTTAAAGGCTTCGAATCTATTAATAAGATCACGAATATTTAACTAGAAGTTCTATCTGCAATTAGAAGTTCCATGTAGAAGTGTTTAAAAGTTCAACCGGAAGGGTTCTTTCATAACAACTCTTGGAGAGGTTCAGTTCTTGGCTGTAAATAAAGATATGTGCTCAGAACTTTTTATATTTGGTTAATAATTTTTTCGCCAAGTCTGCCACTCAACTAGCTAGCTGAAGGACATTTTTGTTCTTACAAAAAAAACCTAATATTAAGAATATTTGTCATCATATGTATCATCAAATTGTCAAAAAACAAAACAAAGATGACTATATAACTTATTAAATAATCTTAAATTGTACACGCTTGATATCGAGACCCGTTGAACTGTAATAGTAGTGTGTGTAGAAGGACCTTTTAGTGATAATCAGTGCCACAGTGCAACTTGATTATGACGAATTCTACTTCAAAAGGCTTCTTCCCATTTGGGTAAGATTTTTTTTTTTTTACTTTCTTTATATATATCCAAATACACGTAAAAATCTGTGCCTGTCAGGAAATTAACAAAATTTCTGATAGTTGACTAAATCTTATGAATACAGATTTCTTTTTCCGCGTCCTTATTTAAAATGACTTTCAATTTTTAAAAATGTTGCTGATTGAGTGATCTGTAAAAAACCAACGCTGGAGTAAAGCTGTTTGAAAAAGGAATTGACATACAAATATGTAATTTATTTTCTTAGAAATAATGGGTTTTATTTATTTAAGTGGAAGCCCTAGTAAGGATCATTCCCTGTATTCGCTATGTGACTATCTTCCAGGCCTGTGCATTTAGAAACTACTTTGTACAAAAACCTTGAAATTTAGTGAGTAGGTTTGATAACTTCATGAAATGACATAAATCAAAAATTCGAAAATAGCGTCTAATATATTTTATTATATATTTGAAATTCTTACGTCAACCCCCATGTGGTGGCTCCACCTGTTTTTGTCTTTTACAATTTTAAATTTTATTTATAATTGATCAATATTAAATAAAACAATTTTTGTCATTTCATTACGTAATCTTTTTCGTGCCTACTCGCCAAATTTTAATGTTTTATTGAAAGTAGTTTCTAAATGCACTGGGCTAAAAGATTGTAACATAGCGAGAATAGGGAATGATCCTTACTAGGACTTCCTCATAGAATGAATAAACTAATTATCTAATCAATTGAGATTTTAAAATCTATTTGTAGCCACATTTATTGGCATTTCCTATCTATATATTATTTTTAATTATTAAAATTTATATGCTTTATATAGATTTATATTATACATTTTATTGATGTTAAAAATTATCAAATGAATAATGGACTTACAAATTGTTACGCAGCCATGATAGAAACTTAAAAGCCCCCATATTAAACAATTCGTAAAGAACTTTAGAGAATATTATACTCAAATTATCACTTTCTAATGATTTTAAAGCATAAGTTTTTTGTCACGCATTAGCTTCAAAATCTATCATAGAACAAGAAAAAACAGAAATTTCTTAACAAATCAAACTTCATAACAAAGTATTTTCGTCAAAGATATTTCACTTGTATTATTAAAAGTATTGTTGCACGAAATAATGTTAAAACTTGTTAGTAGTGTTGTTACTTTTAATTGATTCAATGAATATTATTTGTTTGACAAAAAATACTTTGATATCTTAGTATTGCTGAATTTGTTGTAGAAATATTTGCCGATTTAAGTATAATGCGATTCGATATAAAACCACTTAAAGGGAACAGAGGAGCAAAAAGTTTAAGATTTTCAAAATATCTAATGCTGTGAAATCTAGATTATTATTATTTTTTTTTTTTTTTTTGTAAATAAATATTTACGACAAGTAATATGATAAAATTTTTAGCATGATATTTTTTCTTAAAATTTCCTTTTGTTTCATACTAAAAGATCGACAAACAACATAAAATATTTAATTTTCGTTTCCTCGCTACTTTCAATATAATTATAAAATACCACACGCATATTTTCGCACTTTAGTGTGAAATTTTAGTTTTAGGATATCTCTGGAGAATGATAGTTGGTATAAAGTGTTAAAATATAGGGGATTTTGTATTGTCCTTTCCAGAACATTGGCAGAAATGATCTAGAAATGGGTTACTTTAGACATACATTAATTTAATAGTTGATACTATCTACTATGTTCTAAAATATTGAAATATATGATGTAGCCAGTGGCGTATATAGGTTACAATTTCGGGAGGGGCCAATACGACCAAAATTACCGTTATTTGCACTTGTTTTTTTATGTTTTAAGTGAGCTCTCACTCAAGGATTAAGGATGGCTTTCAAGGGGTTTTAAAGGAAATAGTGGGAAAAAACATAGTTATTTTTTTTATATATATATTTTCAGTTTACTTTTACAACTGAAGTGAACTAATGCTTTATTATATGATAGCAGATTATTTTATAAAACACTTAATTGCATTCTCGTTAATATTATTTTCCTCACTCCCCCTACTTTTCCCTTATATAACTTTTTTTTAAATAAAAACCTCCTCTGTTCATTAAATAGTCCTTAAGGTCATTATCTCTACTATTGGTTCTTTATCTTCAGCAGTGATCGAAAATTTTCGTTCCTTTTATCAAATTACTGAAAACCTGTGTTACTAATTTCCTTGTTTCTTAGTGAACTCCTTTGAATATACTTTTGGAGTGCGAAAATATCACGCAATATTTACAAAAAGATCCGGATTTTCCTTCAGAATAAGCTAGCCCCTCAAATTCTTCTAGACTTTTATTTTGAAAAGTTGTAGTATGGTTTGAGCTAGAACTACTACACTGGTCTGCAAAATTTAAAGATATTTTAGTTTTTTTCTAATAACTTCTCAGTGGAACAGCATAGGCACATGAAATTCACATCAAAGAGGCATCTTTATGTAACAAAACGATAACTAAAACAACTCAGTCGTAAATTGAAATGCAAAGTGCACAGTGGGGACACATGCAAAAGCATGAAGTACCATTAGAGAGCAGTTGCAAAAAGGCATTCACATTAAAAATCTCACAACTCATGGAGTTGACTTTTAGTGTGAGATATGATCTCCCATATCATCAGTGTTTACTTGGCTTTGTATTCTCACACTTAACATGAGTTTCTTGATGAATTCTAGTGACTAAATTGTTCAGTCAGATTACTTACCTAAAACTTACTGACCTATTTGTTGTACTATTATTTTTATTTATTTTCTGGTTATAGTAGATACTCGACGAATATTACATGTTTATTAAAATAAAATTGTCATACAAGTAGTCTTCACAAGTGGAAGTGTGTATTCTGCCATGGGCCCGTATGAAAAATAATAAAAGTTAAATTCGCATTATGATGATATGAAAAATACGGCATATTGTGACCCAAAATTATTTGAGTCATTTATTATTTATAAAAAAACGTCATTTCATGACTCAAAAAAATTTGCATCATATGATGACCAAAAAATGTACGTCATTTTAGGAACGTCAGTTTGTATGACCATTAAATGACGTCAAAACTGACGTGATTTCTTACTAAATAACGTCATTCGAGAAAAGATGCCCTAAAAATTATGTCATTTATCACATCATGCTACTACTTGGGTTGTACCCAAAGACCAAAACTTTTTTTCCACCAAATCGTTAATTTGATTTGGTATTTACCACGTAATATCGTTTTTCCACCTTTCTATAGAACCTCTGACGTCCATTATTACTCATGAGATTATTTTAGGTAAAAAGTATCTAATGTTAAAAAAAAATTTCTTTAGATGCCATTTAAGAGCGCAAGGTATAATTGAATTCAACTTTTTTACTGTGATTATGTTAACTTGATCCAGGCAAATTTTTAAACGGTGAAATATTGGTTTTTAAATAGCATTTATTGTTACTTGGGGAAAATTTTGTTTCACTTTTGCTTTGAATAAATTATTAAAACAAGTATGAATATCGCCCCTAATATAAGTAAACCAGATCATTCCTCTAATCTGAATTTCATCAAATATGATTTGGACGCTTCTACGATAGGCATTTTGTAAAGATTTAATGTATTGGAAACTTTACATCACTTGCAAACAGTTCAAAAGACTGGACGAGTAATTTAGCCACTAGAATTAAATAAAGAAACTCATGTCAAGTATGAGAATCAGGGGTGTAGTGGAGGGGGAACGAGTGGGAACGGCGATCCTTTACCTTTTTAGTAGGAGGAACGGCGCCGGCGTTCCCTCACCTAAAAATTTTAATTATTTTTTTTTTTTTTACATTTTTTCTTTACAAGAAACTGAACACAAAATTATGCTTTCGTTTTCTATCTACAACTTCAGAGCTGAGCAGGCAAGCTCAAGTATTTGCAAAACATTTGAAAGAAGCGCGGCCACCCGCACATGGCCATCAACGATCCGACACATGCATTACTATGATTCATCCAATGGCAATTATCTTCTTCGACGAATGATCTGTATTTGTGGATGAATTCCAGACGTCAAATTTATATGGCTCGTCATGAATATGGACTAAAACTCATGTACACAAGTTCAGGCCCACTATCTCCACTTTTAAAAAACAAAATTGTGGTCTGATACAGTTCTTTGCTCATTTTCTTTGAAGAAGGTTTCTGCTCCTCTAATTGTAACGGGAACGCTAACCGATTTATCAACAAAAGTTATATATATATTTTTTTTAATTTTTATATCATTCACTTTATGTGACATAGCGTTCCCCCACCTTTTTATTTTACACTACACCACTGATGAGAATACAGTGCCGAGTAAACACTGATGACAGGGGTTATCATATCTTACACTAAAAGTCAACTGCACACTAATATGCTACTCCATTTTTTTTTTAAATCCTGAATTAGTATGCAACTATCAATATTACGTTCAGCGCACTTGATCAATGCCATAAAATACAAGAATAAATTTTAATAATTCTTATCAGTTATTAAAATATTATTATCTCATCATTAATTTAATCACGACAGCAATAGACGGTATTCTAAATTGTCAATTAATATTTAAATAACTCCAACAATTGTCGATGGGGGGGAGGGGGGGCATCTGTTATGTTGTGCCTAATATAGTAATCAAATTTCTAAATGGGCCTCTGTCCATTGTACACTTTGCATTTCAATTTGCCACTGAGTTGTTTTACTTATCGTCATGTTACATAAAGATGCCTCTGTAATGTGAATTTCATGTATCTATGCTGCTCCAGGGAGAAGTTATTAGGGAAAAACTGAAATATCCATTAATTTTGTAGACTAGTGTAGAAGAAGAAAGAAATTTGTAAAAAGGTTCCATGCATTTTCTACGAGTTAAATTTTTCTTTATTTGTTTTTCTTTATTTAAATTTTTTTCTTTATTTGTTTAAATCCTCCGCAACTGATGCTGGATCAACGGTACTAGAATTTGCGATGTCAAAAGGAAAATTTCTACTGACACAGGCAACTTCAGCACTGCTTATTTACACTATGTTTTTTTACAAAACAGTTTTGAATAGAATTTTTATCGCTTCATTATGAATATCATTAACTTAATAAAGCAAATTAAAATTCCACAACAGTATAATGCAGAGGATTGCAGATACACACCTATTTAAAAAGCACACTATTGAATAAACAGAGCTACAGATAAAATGCCAAAGCCTCACCTGCATTATACATATTTTAATTTTACAGTACTTATTTTGGTGCCATCAACTTTTTTTATTTTTGGGAAGCTAAGAGAATAGAAATTATTTGCAAACAAACGCAAATAATAACTACTTATTACTTTAATTTTTTGTTCCTGATTTCGGGAGGGGCCAGGGCCCCCTGGGCCCCTCCCATATATACGCCCTTGATGTAGCCATTGGAAATATTTGAGGTGATGATAAATTGAATCATTTCTCAATCTGATTTTAATCTTTAAAGACACAATGTATTATCATGTAGAGATGGTATCTGCATTGGATACCATTATTCATCCGTTAATTTTGTACTTGTAAAATGAGTCTGGATTTTTAACGCATTTTGGCAGCTTTACCATCTTTTTTCCATCCCACAGCTGGTAATGGTATCCAATCTCAATTCACTACAGAGTTCGTAGTCTACTATAGAAAACTCTATGTTATAAGACAATGTGTAATAATAATTCTTTTTGGTTCTTCCATTCCATTTAAAAGCTTATTTATTTCTTACATCTTCACTAATATAACGCTGTATTCTCTATAAACCATTACCGATAGAATTAGCCGCCGGTCTCGCAATAGGCAAACATAATGTTTGCTATAGGATGGTGGCAAGACATATGGATGCTAAAAATTTCCTTGTATCTTGCGGCGGCAACCCCTAAAAATTGCTAATTGGTATAAAAGTGAGATTGTCAAAGTTTTAAGCCGATCAAACACGTTAAGAGCTGCATCATCACCTCTAATCCCCCCCCCCCCCTTTTTTTTTTAAACTTAAGGCCTGATGAGGCAGGTCTAACATTTTCCGTGTGTGTTTAAAATTGAACAATCTCACTTTAACATCAAACGGCAAGTTTTTAGGGGTTGCCACTAAAGAAATTCGGACATTGATTTCTTGCGACCACCCTCTAATTCTTGACTAGCATGCAAGAGGTTTCCGGAAAGAATCTTGTCGGCATTTTACAGTCACTCTTTTCAATGTGAGTAGAAACTGGGACGATTTTTTAGCATTGAAAAAAATTCATCAATCTTTAAAAACGCTTATGGTGGCCATAACCGGGGTCATGACCCTACAGGCAGGAAATTTTCCAGTGCATTTCAAGACATCTAAAATATTTGTTTATTCTCAATTTTTATAGTGATTTCTATTTACTACTAATAAAATAAGTACGCATTAATTTCTGTACAAATAAATAATTTAAAATTCATATTAAAAAACTCATGATAGTCAGTTCAGTACTGCAGAAACAAAAGTATCCCAGTAAGAAAAAGTATTTGGAAAACATAAGTAACGTAGAAATGCTTTTGGAAAAGATTTAGAAATTGGTTTCTTTGGATAAACTGTAAACTAAAGATAAATACTCTTTTTAGAAATTTTTTGAATTGCATTTTATCTATGATCGATTGACATCAAAAAACTTCAATCAGATACTGTAATTGGCCTATAATGTTATACATTTATTTTTTATTAATTTTATGCTGAAGAGGATTTTTCAAACTTTTCAATGATTTGTGCTCATAAAATCAAAATTTTGAAATATGTAGGCCATGGAATCTACCATTAAGGTTTTCGTCAAATCGCGCATGCTCATAAGGTAGCTGTCATTGAAAAAATGATGTTTTTCAATGATTGCTAAAAAATGACTCAAACGATATTGGTCAAAATCGCTTTGGTAATGCCTCTTAAGGTGTTCTAAACATCCCCACCGACAAAATTTCTGTAAAAATGCTTTAATGGAGTAAAAAGCTGAAAAATGAATGCCTTCAACACAGAGTCCTCTTTGCTTGAACATAGCTTATCAACGATTCCTCCTCTTCTCAGTTTCACGAATAAGAAAGTATAATATTAGAATTATCGAAAAGTATGTCGCCAAAACTGCCATTTTTGGCGAAGGTTTTTTTTTTTTTTTTTTTTTTTTTTTTTAAAGACTTATACTACAATTATTCCAAAAATATCGTCAAATTGGAAATTTTTCTAAACGAACGATGGAAATATAAAAACGGTAATAGACACAAATTCACATCAATAATATAGTGTAATTGAAAGTTGAGCGATGTTCCACACCCCTAATTTCAATGAGTTTATGAGTGTGTCCAGCTTGTCAAATAGTTAAGCTAATAAGAATAATGGACTCGAATGTTTAATATTAGTTTCGAATATTACATTATACTGAACTCGGAATTAGTTCCGAGTTTGCCTTATGTAGACTTAGTAACCCGCTTAAATATTTTCAAAAAATTTAAGAAAAAGAAGAAGAAAAAAAAGAAGAGAAAAACACAAAACAGAAATTTGCTTTTTATTTTGATTCTTACGCTAAAATAAAATTAACCAATCTTTCAAAAAGAATGGAAATCAAAACTTGAATGGTGAAAAAAAAGTTCTCTCCAATATGTCTGATGTCTGCCTAAACAAGTAGTGAAGTCAGACATAGGATAATTATAAGAAAAAAACTTCTAATAATATAGCCCATAAAAACAAAGTTTTTAATATAAATCCTTTATATGCGTTGCCAATTTTAATGTACAGTTACAACATCTTGAGTTCAGATCGAGTTTTCATAGTCTTTGACCTCTAAGCACAAAATTTTTCTTCCGAACTATTTACTAACTACTATTTTGCCCCCCGAAACTTGATTGAATGCATTGTCACCCCTAACGAGTATATTTACCAAGATTCAGCTTGATTTGAGGACGGAAAGTGGTTTAATTAAAGCACCGAAGATTAACCTTAATAGGGGAAGGTTTCAGTCATTACATATCGCCAAATTGAACATACTTGAATTAAGCTTTGTATCTAAATAATGCAACGTGAATAAAAGCTGATAGTTCGGGCGTAAGGGCATAGAAAAGTGTAAAAGCGGCCTTTGCGTGACAGTCCCGGAACTTGGTAGAAAACATTGTCCTCGGCAACGAATGTACAAGCCAAGTTGCAAAGTTTTAGTTCGATTAATCAAGTTGATTTAATAGCATTCCGAAGTGAAAATAAAAGTGTGTGTAAAAGCCGTCTTTACGACAGTGATAACCCTCAAAACTTGATATAATGCTACCTTATTGATAACGAATCCATCTGTCAAATTTCAGTTTGATTGAATAATGGCAAGTTGGTTCATCCGTAATGGGAAGCGATAATAGAAGTATGTGTAAAAGCGACATTTTAATGACAGTGGTAGCCCCCAAAATATTATAAAATACATTATCATCGACATCAAATCTATCTGTCAAGTTTCAGCCCAATTGTATGAGGCAAGTAGGTTACTTAGGCTTCGGCAGAATATTATCTAGCAACCACAAACACACCATTACAAAATCGAATTTAATATAAATGTTTTAAAAATAAGAAAGGAGGGGAAGGTGTTGAACTTTTTAAGTGTTAAGTGGCCCAAGATTGAATGTTAATGTTGGCAACGACTGACAAATTCCGAATTTCGTATAACCTTTCTGTGCTTTTAATTCTAAGCTTTTGATGTTAGTTGTTATTTAGTGTTTCTTTTTTTAGTTTCGTTGATTTTTCTGTTTCCTTTTTTAGTTTTGCTGATCAGTTTATATTTTTTGTACAAGTAAAAAAATAAATTTTAATTTTCTTGGATAATGTTGTTTGCTTTTTATTTAATGTTAATGTTTTTTAATTTTTTTTTCTTCATAACAATATTAATAGTAATTTTTATTATTAAAACTATTTTTTTTTCCTTTTATTTAATAATATGAAATATGATTGATAGTGTTTTCTTTCTTATTTTTATATTTCTGTCTGAGAGAAATAAAATTTTATAAACGTTCGCAAATGTTAATTGTAATATATTATTGGGTTTATTGAAAATGGTGCTTTATTAAAATCCCTAAAAATTTTATATAAGTTAAAGTTAGTGCCTAAATATGAGTACAAATAACACTTTCAAGTGTTTGCTTCTTTTTTCGATATTGCTCAAGTTTAAACTGAGAAATTTAAAATATTTCTTAGTCCTCAAATAATTAATTTCGATAAAAGGTCAATATAAATCAAAATACACTTGAAAATATTTGAACTTTTTTGCATTATTATTTCGATGTCCCATTCTTTCGTTTGGATGAAAACTGCCATAAGGAGGACTTGAAGAAGCTTAAGGGTTGAGAACAAAAACTCTAAACTTACTATCTTTTAAAATCTTTCCAAATGGAATTTTCAGTTTTTAATAGTCTTCTTCCAAACAAACCATCTATTAATCCGATTTTTTTTTTTAAATATTACTCTTTTGACAGGTTTGTTGCCAGCTGAAAAATATTTTTTTTTTTGGATATAAGATTAAAATAAGAAAGACACTTTTTTTTGGGGTGGTCGGGCTATTTATTTCTATTTTCAAGTGGAGGTAAATTGATGTTGAGAAGTATATTTTCTTAAATGAATGTTCGTTTCTGGAATCAGATTTATTTCAGGTGATGTTGGATGGGAAGAAGCTCTTGAATATGATGTGAAGGACAAACAGCGTTCCATATTTTCATTTTAGAGCTTGAGTGGATTATGTTTACTTTATCACAGTCAGTGTCACATTTAGTATCCAAATTGGTGTCATAATCGGTGTCATAGTTGGTGTCATAATCGATGTCATAGTCGGTGTCATAATCGATATCATAGTCGGTGTCATAATCGATGTCATAATCGGTGTCACAGTCGGTATCAGATCACTTCTTGATCTTCACCATTCATTTTTCATCAGAAACTTTCTAAAGGTGGATTTGTCATTCCACTTCACATAAAAACGTATTTACAACTATATACAGGATGCATTCCAGCCACAGTTTTCTTCATTCCATTTCTTTCAATCTTTGCCATTCCATTAATTTCCATCAACCGGACATCTGTCCCCCGTGCAGTCACTGTAATAAGAGAAAGTATTACATTTTAGTGAATGTACTGAACAAAATTACAAATGTGTTAACTAAATATAGTAATTAATTTAATACCAAACTGCTCTTTGAGTTCAAATGTTTGAACAAAAGCAAGAATTTCAACCCTAAAATTGTTAGTAGTTTTACTGATAGAAATATCGTTTGCGTATTGGTAATATTTTGTCTGCAGATCCTCAAATTTTAATTTTGAAAATTTTCTTAAAAGGGTAAAGGATAATTCAAAACTTTAAGTAGTGCTCATTCAAAAAAATTTGAGCAAATCCAATTATTTGATAACCTCTGTGATGTGCAGCATTAAATATCATTTAAATAATAAACACAATAGCAAAGAGGGCAATAAAATATGGGTAAAGTATTGAATTTTGTCAAAAACATTTGGCGATATTTTTTTAATTGTTATTTTTATTTCTACACGTTTTGGATTGCCTGATTCTAAAAAAGTGATCTAGTCAAAATAATTGAGTTTGCGGTCAATATAACTCTCCAACACAAAATTTCGGTAAGTTTTAACCCTTTTTGTCCCATTATGCACTCGATGGATTATTTGATGCTTTCATCAGATAGTTTGTAAAGGGTAATAAGTGGCTGGATTACAAAAATGTGAATTGGATTCCATTGAAATGTTTATTTTTTGTTACATAGTAAACAATTTTAAATTCATTTTTATGATTAAAAAAAATCAAAAAATCAGGGTGGATGGGAGGGAGAAAGCACGCTAGTTTGCTCTTATTGGTAATTCCCATTTGCATTGGTGTTACTATTTAGTCTACCACCACGCATCACGTAACATTATTTTCAATTTAACAGTTAGCCTAAGTTTTTATAGCAATATTGTAAAATAATGATTCCATTAATACCACAGTAGTAAAACAAATGTCAATTTACCTCCATTCCTTCTTTCACTCTTCTCACTCCTTTTCTATTCTGGCGCCTTCCCCCGTCTGATTCTGTGGGCGTGGAAGTAGTGGAGTCGGATTCCTTTTGACGTGGAACTCCGGTACGGGCAAAAGCCGCAGGGGTAGGGGAACCCGGCCCTAAGACGCACCTGTAGATGAAGATACCATTGGTACAACATAAACCACAAATTTGAAAGTAATGACACGTATTTATATAACTATATTGTTAATGGAAATACCTTTTTATAGGGGAGATGGACGTATTTGAAGATACAAATTAATTTCAAGCTAGTTTTCCAAAGTCGAGTTTAAAATATTTATAAATATTCGGAAAACCACATGCGTTGCATTTTTATCAACCAATTTTTTAGTCTTAGAATAATAGATTCGACTTTCAAGCAAAGAGTTGCTTTCAGATGTGTATATGTACTGCCCACGATATAAGTAACCCGCATTGTTAAAATACGATTGAAGCAAAAATCCCCAGACATTTCATTATGTCCTTCAGTTCTTTGAATTCATCTAATTTACCTCAAATGATCAAATCTATCGATTGATAAAGTCTTACATTCACAGAGTATTTGGGAAGCGAAGCATATTCTTCCCTATCTAGAAAAAGTACATAAAAAAATTCGTCCATAGCACAAGTAAGAAATATGTCTTTTACGATTTCAGAAACTGTCCTTCTGATTTCAAATTTATTTCTAATATTTTAGTAAAACTCTTTGGACACTTATAGCATTTTTTTTTGTGGGCCAATGTATAATCTCTTGCTTATACAAGAAGTCATATTTTCTCATATTCGTAGCACAAATGAGCGTCAGTTGCCCCTTGAAGGATGTTCTGCTTTAAAATAACAGAGTTGATGATTTGAGAATTTTTTTATTTTTTTTGTTTTTTTTGTTAAATGTTAGGCAGAAAAAAATTACTTGTAAAACATTAAGAAAATATAAAAGAAAGTAATATATTACTTGTAATATAAAGTGGTCATCGTAGCGTCCCTCGTAAGGTTCGCAGTTGCAATAGGGTCTGAAAAGGTAAGAATAAATTTTATTATTCATCATTCTGCCACTATACGATTGCTAAGATTTCGAAAATCATTTCAATTATAATTGAACATTTAAAAATTGTATTTAAAAATTAGTAAATCATTTTCAGAGGTCTACGACACATAACTACATTTTTTAAAACAAAAGCATGGTTTAATACATTTTAAACAAAACTGAATGGTAATGAAAAACATTTCTCTAATATAAATAAAGCTGTCACTGTTTAATTATTAGCAAAACTTCTTTATTATCTATCAAGTAATTTAATTTTTTTTTATGTTGATTCAATATAACTCTTGAATAAGTGTATGAAAATGGCAATTAGCATTTTTTAAAGCCTGTATTTTTTTTTCTTCTCTCATCTTGTTACATAAGCCGAATTCTTGCATTAATAAATAAATAAATAAATAAAAAAAAAAAAAAAAAATAAAAAAAAAAAAAAAAAAAAAAAGAGTGACATAGTTACCTTTAAATAAATTGAAACGAATTGAAATAAATTAATAAATTTTACATTTCATTATAATTTAAATGTTATTATTTTTAATGCAGCATGTAAAACAAAAATTATTTTCAGTCCTTTTTCAGATGAAAATAAAACTACGATTGCGAAGAGAATGTTTAAAAATTAGGGTAAATTTATGTAGGCCTATAGAAATATTAAATTGATTTATTGGATTAATAAAGTAACAAAAGTAGTATGTTCACTTCACCAAAATTAGTAGCAGTTGATATACTGATGACTTAAAATTAATGAAAAGGATTTAATCCAAACTAGTTGCTGAAAATAAAGTTTATTTTCTCAAACTTACCTTCATCGACTATTTTCTAAGTACTAGTAAAATATTTCACAGATTATTTTTTTAATAATTTTGGTAATTAATAAAAAAACCTAATTTACTGGATATTTTGTATTTTCAATGAATTGCAATGTCTATTTGTTCCCCATACGTTTGAAATACTTTAATTTATTTTAATATATATATGTACTAACTCTTTAGAGGATCCTGGAACAGCCGCATCCACCGTAGCTGACACCTCCTCCTCCGCCTCCTGTGTGAAAATGCATGCGCATCTGTAAAACATGATCACAATATTAAGATCATGATGGGTTTAACCCATAAACTTTTTAATCTCTTATTCAGCATCACATTAGCTTTTTAATAGATAGTGATAGTTTTCCTGGTTTCCTTCTCACTGAATATGCAAATGCAAAACATTTCTCTACAAGACTTAAAGAGCATTCTCAACTTGATCTCAGCACAATGTAACGCTTGAGTAGCTCTTGTTCTATAAAATATCCAATGAAACCATGATGCCCATATGTGAGACTGAATAAAAAGATTCACATACATTTTTATTCATTGCAGATGTAACAGATACTTTCTAGATTCAGATGAAAGATTTCGTCAATACGAGGTCCTTTAACAAAAAAATCACCAGGAAATTTAAAATCACCTGAGTCCATTTGTGACATTCACAGGTGGAAAACCTACAAATGTTTCCTGCGAATAGGAGATAAATTTCTTCCAAAGCTTCGCCAAACTGGAGATATTTGTTAAAAAATTTAAACTATTCTTGCATACTTAATTTGCTTCTTTTAGTTTATGAACCGATATCAATTATACAACGGAACAAGTTTCCAAATATGAAGAACTTTGTGAAATATTATAGTAGTAAATTACTTATTGGAAGCTTTACAAAATTACTGTCTTAAATAATTTCTTACTGACTTCAGATGAACATCGATATATCGTTAAAAATCTCTACCTTTTCACAAGAACAAGCATTTAGGATGGTCTATGTAATATATTGCGATCCTGTAAAACCTTAAAAGGGAAACGTAACAATTACTCCCAGTATGCAGCAAGTTAACTAATTACTCTTCTGGTGTTTTAGGTAGTCGCTAAATAGTTAGGTAATAAATGAGAATTTTTTTCAGCTTCTACACTACTAGCTAACACTTTTGTCTGCCTGCTTATCTCAGATGAACTTTCCCAGGCAAACCTACAAATTCTAGTTACGTACGATGTTCAAATGAAAGTTTACCAAAATTCAATTGGGAATTACGAAAGAAAGTACTGCAATTTTCGGTCGGAAATCTTGTCAATTGCATTAATTTTAAACGGCAGACTATTTTGTCTGACAGTCTTGATTCTATTTTTATGATAAAAATTGAATTATAAGCTCCATGCATAAGTTGCTAGAAGTGCCATGTGAAAGTGAGAGGACAGGTAAAGTTTTTCCGTAGTAACTCTAAGTGAAGTGTACGTTTGCTATAATTAAAGATATCAGTTTAGATATTGCGTCTTTGATTAATGGTTTTCTCGTCAAGTTTTTCAATCTATTCGCCATCTTGGTGAAATTTTTGTTTGTACGAAAATTCTAATTTGAATTTTTTTTTATTATATATTTCACCAAACTGAACAGATGAATAATTCAATAATTAAATGTCGTAATATTGAACCAAATGGGTATTTATTCATGAGAAACTGTAATAAAAAGTGAGTAGAACCGACAATTTAGTGAAAATTCGTGCCACAGTCTAACTTAATTTAGAGACATTCTTGTTTTAAAGAGTCTCCTTCCTTTTATAAAAGAAAACTTTTAACCACCTTTTTGTAAATATCCAAATACATCTACAAACCACAACGCTTCTAGTAATTGTCTAAGTATTATATATACAAATTTCACTTTTGACAACTCAATTAAAATAACTAATAATTTTTTAATTTTGCTGATTTTTATATTTGTAAAAAGCCAACCCTGAATAATTAGGTATTTAGAAAATGAATTCACAAACCAGGTTGTAATTTTTTTTTTTAATAGTATTAACGGGGTTTACTTATCTAATAGAAGGTTTATTTTATTTACATTTTAAAGTTTATTTGCAGCAATTTGCAAGAAATTCCTAGTTAGATGACGTTTCATTATTAAAAATTTAATCATAGTAATTAGTCATGCAATGTATTTTAGTGTTAGGAAGAATCAAAGAAATGTTTGACTTACAAATTATTACGCAGCCAGAATATTAACTTGGAGGCCATTTTAAGCAATTCACAAGTTTTTTAACGAAATTTCGTATTTAGATAATCACTTTTTAATGATTTCGAAGCAGGAAGTTTTTTTGTCAGACAATAACGTCAAAATCAATCTTATAAATGATAAAAAATAAAAGTTTGTAACAAACATGTATCATAACAATATATTTTTTATCAATGGTGCTTTACTTGAAACTTTAAAATACTGTTGTACGGAATAATGTCGACATTTGTTAACACAATTGTTTCTTTTAATTTATGATAACAATGAATTATAATTTAGATTTATATTGTGGAATTTTTTACAGAAATGGTTATTCATTTAAGTATAACTTGGATGGGAATATTTAATATAAAACCCCTTAAATGAGACAGGTGGCTACAATTTAATTGAATTATGTAATCCCTACCAATTTGAGATTCATAACAGTATATAGCCTTAATGACTAATTAATAAATTTTTTGTAGACAGCAATATAAAAATTAGTAACCGTTGGGGGTCTCAAAAAGATTAGAACTAAAAAACCTTTTCATTAGCGTCAAAATAGTTGTATATTGTAAGATTTCTGGATACTTAATAAAGGGCATTCAAGAAGTTATTCCCTTAGATAATTTAAAATATCCAAACGAACCTTTTTAATCAATCTTTTCTAAATTTTCCGATTTACTCTCCGAAAAATATAGCTATAAGACCTAAAAATGAATTTGAATAAATTAAGAAATAAACTGTCGGAATGTTATAATAGATCGTATAATTTCAAAAACTTTGATTGAAGAAAAGCTTGCTCTTTACCTGTATATTTCAAAGATAACAACTGACTGCTATAAAAAAAAATTAGATTTTACAGGTGAATACATAGATTGTTTTTCTTCAAAATATGATATTCATCTGCAATTCAAGAATGCTATTGATAAAAATAAAAATAAATATTATTAATGAGAACATGATTTGGCCAGCGTTATTAAAGTATATTTTGATAACCATACAATATAACCTAATGCAAGTGCAATGGCATGGTATTCTAAATCAAAATTAACAGATTGAAATCAATTGTATTGAAGGACTGTTATGGTATCCAACAATCTGATCTAAAAAATGAGTAGACACGACGATGATGGGGACTGATAGTCTTACTCATCGATTGTTGGACATCCAGATGGAGCAAACAGTAGTTACTCTTTAACGGCAACCAAAGTTTTGGATCTTCTTAAAAGGGCAAAGAAAATTGTGCTCAATATTGAAACTGAATACAATTTTTAAAATAATAATTTGTAAATTAATCAAATTTCGACATTTATTGAATTACAAAATATTTTGCAGTTTCCTTTCTTATTAGAAGATAAACTGACAATTCGTATCTTTAAAATGCTTGATTTGGGTTTTCAGTACAATGAGTATTTTTGAGAACTTCAATATTCAAGTCACACTCTCACGCACACGTTATTCCCTATGGCTCATTCTAAGATGCAAGAAATGACTAAATCTGCATTTTGCGCAACATTTCTGAAGTATTCAATTTACAAAAGCAAATAAGATTCAAGTATGGTTTTGGAAATCTCTCTCTTTTTATTTTAACTTCACAAGAAGTCACATTTCATTTAATTCTTAATGTTTGGTCTTGGAAACTATGGTGGATAGAAATTAATTTTCGAACTTTTATTTAACATACCTCTCCAAGTGAAATCATGCATTTACAGTCTGACTTTGCATTAATTTTTTAAATGAATCCATTATTAAACAATATAATACTAATTATTTTGGCTTGTAAATTACAGGATGATATGAGTTTAAGATTTTTCCGTTTCACATTAAATATGAACTTTTCTAAATGAAAAATATTTTATTTTAAATAATAAATTTCTTTAATAGTTCTTAAAAATTGCTAGTAAGAATAAAATGAAATTTAAGAGAACTTACGTTATTTCAATTTGATGCTGAATTTTATGATCATTCTAAATATTTAAGATTTTTGAAAATTGAAATATTTGAAGTTATTTCGTAAGTAAACTGATCATTTTATATTACTGACAAAACTAATTTAATTTAAGGTTAAAAATAATCGTTAAATACTGGATTAAGTCTATTTAGTTTTGAAGTTACATCTATATAAAT
The DNA here is from genome assembly GCA_963978545.1 of Linyphia triangularis. Classification (NCBI taxonomy): domain Eukaryota; kingdom Metazoa; phylum Arthropoda; class Arachnida; order Araneae; family Linyphiidae; genus Linyphia; species Linyphia triangularis. The sequence goes on along the minus strand of OZ021727.1, from coordinate 34,001,867 downwards.
AAAACTGACTTTCTGTCACACGGATTTGGGGACCGTTTCACGTAAAAACTACCTAACGGATTAGGATGAAATTTGGTATATCGCTTAATTAAACGACCAGGAGTAAAATAGGCGATATATTTTTAATTTTAATTGAGTTTTAAAATTTCCGAAATAAATAAATAAAACTGACTTTCTGTCACACGGATTTGGGGACCGTTTCACGTAAAAACTACCTAACGGATTAGGATGAAATTTGGTATATCGCTTAATTAAACGACCAGGAGTAAAATAGGCGATATATTTTTAATTTTAATTGAGTTTTAAAATTTCCGAAATAATTTTTTTTGGTGTTTTTAAGCAGACACAATTTAGTATTTCCTGAATGGCAACTGAATGACAATCTTCGTTTGGTTTGTTTTGAAAATCGCACATTCACAATGCCTAGAAAAAAACGCCCATCATTAAGCAAAATCGACAAAAAAGTTTTTCAAAAACGTTTAAAGAGGAACGAATTACAAAATGACAACCAAGAAGCTTCGACTTCGCGGCAGCCGGACATTTCCCCAGAGGACAGATTAGCGTCGCAACGGCGACGCCAGGAGTCTGTAAGGAGTAGAGAAACATCAGAGAGTCGTGCCGTTCGTTTAGAAGCCGATCGGCTAAGACATGCCGAACTAAACGAACAAAGAATGAATTTACAATGGGGTGATAAACTTTTATATTACTTTTATTTAGTACCAAAAACTGAGTTTATCCGTCAACGACGGGCCACGCAGGTAGTAATAAAATAACTCAAAGGAGGAGGTGGTGCCAACTTCATAGATCCACACTAAAGAATTTGCCAAAATAATCTACTCTAAAGTATTTTCAATAAATAACACAATAATCAAGACTAAATAGTAATTGAATACAAATGAGGAAATTATTTAGAAACATCAAATAAAATTTATATAACTTAAATTACTTCTAACACTCTTTTGTTACTGTAACAATTAGCTTGGTGATTCCAACTCTTCTACCTTCTGAACTTAAAAGCTTCTGTAAAATAAAAAAATAAAAAAGGAAATAAAGTGTCAGTATGAGGAAGGCTTCAATAAATTGCACTTACTGATCTCTAATTACTACTTATGGGATGGGTAACTTATAAGTGGTCTGTTCAGCAAGCAGATGAAGTCAATTGATTACTTCCCTCTATTAGTACTATCTGAAAAGTTGACCATGTGTACCAATATATTCTAATTATACTAAATTCCACTTTAACTCAACATCACTTAGAAGGTAAATCTTCAACGTGCACATAGGCATTTCATCCATTTTGGTGGCGTGAAGACACGCTAGGAAGTTCATTCCAGCAACCCTGTAGAGAACAAAAAACTATAAGGTTTGGCGAGCATCATGCCTTCACACCGCCAAAATGGATGAATTGCTTATGTGCACGGTGAAGATCTACCGTCTAAGTGATGTTAAGTTAAGGTGGAGTCGAGGACGTGCGCGAAAAACCAAGTATCTTGCTAGATGCTCAGTTTCACGAGCGGAGTTAGTTGTATCAGGCCCGAAACAACCAGATCGTTATGTCACAGCGCAAACCCATCACAAATCACTACTTAAGTAAGAATGCATACGAAAATGGACGAAGAAGTATCAAAGTTGGAATATTTACAATGCCTAACTACATAATCTATTCTAAATTAAAGTATAGGAATAAATTTAAAATTCTTATAATTTTAGGGAATAAATTTAAAAAAATAATTTATTCAAAAGTTTGTTGTTTCATAACTGATTGGTGGTTACACTGAAATAATTTCAGTTTAATTTTTCTTAAAAACTAAAATACAAAAACATTATTATTTAAAAAAAAAACTATTTAAATAATCTTGTACTTCAATAAATAATCTTTTATTTAAAACCAGAAATTCCTTACGAAGAAATTGAACATTTACCCACAAATTCTTCCCTTTAAGCGACTAATTATATAAAAATATCTTTAATATTTAAGAAACTTCTCTTATCTAGATTTAAAGCAAAACATAGTTTATATAATTTAATAACTTAATTTTAAAGTAGGTTAACTAAAATAATATATATATATAATCATACAGAGAGAGTGGCTAGTTTTCTTTTCATACTTTGAGATTTCACTTTGTCATTATGAATTTTGACATAATTTTTTAAATGTAAGTTAATGCTAAACTTGAAGTTTTCCAAAATAATTGTATTAGAAGAATCCGTAAAATCTTTTGGCCTGTTAAAATTATAAACGAAGCAATTTAAGAAAGGGCAGACATTACTTCAAACAAAGAAGAAATATTTAGCAAGAGGAAAAGAGGAAGGGGACAACTTGGTCAAATGCAATCAGACCCAGGGCCCGCTTTAGAATTTTTTTTACTGTAGGCCCAACATTCAGAGAATGGCCCCCAATAGCAAATATTTATTTCCTTACGCTACAATATCACCAGATCAAGCTACATTCGTTAAGACTAGCTTTTTACAATTAAAACTCATAGTTTACTTTCACACGATTTTTTTTTTTTTTTTTCCTTTTTTTTATAATTAGTATGATTTTAATTTCCTCTATCTAACTTAACTCTCTGCGACTATAAAAAATATGGAATTTGCGAATGTGTAACTAAATTTTTTTTATTATTTTTGTTCAGTACTTTGCATAAAAAGACCATTATATTTAAAATTTTCAGAAAACTTTCAAAATTTGGAGGCCTCCCATATTTGGTGGAGCCTAGGCCCGGGCCTAGTGTGCCTAATGGTAAATCAGGCCCTGATCAGACCTAAAAAAGGATCGCTTAAATGGTCTAGAGGAAGCAAGATCCCAGGCAAAAGATCAGAAGGTATGGAGAGGTAGGCTGGAAACCTTAAAAGTGTGAAGAGCCTAATTAAGTAAATAAGTAATGCTCACTGACAAACAAGATTCTATTCAGATTTTCATCTTCGTTCCACAATCACATTGTCGATCAGGATTGTCAAGAAGATCCATCTTTTTCAAAACTACCTCCTTCAAAAGTTGTTTCTGATTTTTGAATTTAAAAAAAAATTCTTCGTGTTTAACTCCGATAACTTTTTGAAATTTCTAGAAAATATGAATAAAAACTAACCAGTATTCTTCAACATTTCTAATACTTTTAGAATATGCGAATACAAATCATCATGCGTTTGGTTTCTTATAGGAAAATTTGTTATTTAATATTCGGTAATTATATTATCATTATACATACATACAAATTTATAGTACAGAATCGCACCTTATTCTACAAGCCAACATTTAAGTGGAGTGAGGACTTAAACTTGTGATCCTCAGGAAAAATGTAAATTTTAACTCTAGCTGCTTGACAAACACTGCCATACAATGCCAACAATCAGTACTGTTTTTTTTTAAGATTCAACGAAGCATTTACTCAGACGTTGCTTAAACGGTAACGAAAATAAGTATCCATAGAAAGATCTCAAAACAATCCTTGGTACAGATGTAGTATAGGACATTTCTTTGGCGCAATTTTATTTGGCATTTTTCTTTTCAGATAAATGTTGTTTCTGGCGACGGATTTTATTTTAAGTAATATTTTAATTCAGTTAATTATTTATATTATAATCTTTTATCAGTTACTGTGTTTTTATATTTTGACGAATTTTCTAAACGCAAAAAGTCAGGTTGGCGATGGGGAGGGGGGGGGGGAGAGATTGTACTTTTGAGCAGTCGTAAATTTTCCTTAGAATAGGCCTTGGGAAGGAGTAACTTCTCTCTATCTACGAGATCAATGGGAAACTTGTAGAATAACGCTGATTTTCTTTGAAATTTATATTAAAAAAAAAGAAGAAAAAAAAAAAAAGAAAAATATCAAAAATTAAAAAAAGAGTGGAAATTCGACGATCGGCGCTGCTAGATAGATTTTCGGGACAAAATTTACGATTTCGGTACTTTTTCGGAGCCAGTTTTCCCGTTTGCGCATATTTTCGTGACATTCGGAACCAGTAGACACCCTGACATAAAACTTAAGTTCTTGCTCCTATCTTTTACCATTTGTCAAGAATTTAGACATGATGAATTATGAACAATTGTATTGTTTAATGGTGATTTAATCATGAGAGTTTGCAACATTTTTACAGTAAAAACTACAACAATCTCTTTTTAAATTGAGGCCTTCCTCTGCACTTACATAACTTGTCTTCAATTTTTTCTTTTAATAGTTTATTTGCAACAAACCCCGTGCTAATTTCGCCAGCAGACGAGTAACAATTATAATCCTCAAAGTCAAACTTACAAAGTTTTAATACTATTGCGAGTCTAATTTTATGGTCTTGCTTTAGAACATGGAAATAGTTCATGCACTTTATGACGAGTTTTGACTATTCTTCATCATAAAAGGGCAAGAGGAGTTTTGAAAAAATTCGAGGGAAAGGAATAGTAATTTAGCAACAGCCAAAACAATATTAAATTTGGCCACTACTGTTTTGTCTCTAGTTGCTTCACGAATAGTCGGATAAGACTTGCAACTTGGTTTGCTTAAATTCCCCTTTTCTACCACTTACATTTTCAAATGCAAATTTGCATATTATGTCGTATTTTCTTGATTATTTTTGTATTCATTTGGTTTTCAGTCATTGTTTAGTATTAACGACCATTTTTCATTACTGGTGGATTTTGAATCACCCGCCAAAATTAATTGGTGACGTTTTGACTTTGTTGCCACTTTTTAAAAAATGCGCCAACCCATACACGTAGTCTAGGAATTTATCAGGGGTCTCCAAAATATGGCTTAACATTTAAACACCACTCAGTTGGCGAAAAAAAACTGGTTTAGAAGAGGGGTTTAGTATTCTGATTACTATATTTTGAGTTTTAGCGACAGTTTGGCTCGACTTAATATTTTGCTAACACAGTTTCGAAAACCGGCAGAAAATTGCGATTTAAGTCAGTTTTAGGGAAAATTAAGGAGTTTTTAAGGACCTGATTCCTCAAAAATAAGGAGTTCTTAAGGGCCCTTAAAAATGAAAACAAAAATTAAGGAGTTCTTAAGGACCAGTGGGAACCCTGATTAAGTGATCATTTTCGTACCCATTCACCGAATTTCGAGGTTTTATACAAAGTAGTTTCTAAATGGAACTGGTTCAGAAGATTGAAACATAGCGAGTATAGGGAATGATCCTTACTAGGATTTCTTCTTGATCAAGGACAACCTATTACAGAACATTTGACAGTACAGTATGGCGCAATTCAATTAGCTTCCTCTGACTGCAGAGTAGAAAACGTTTACGAGTTATCTAGAAGTAACAGTTAAGAGATTAGTGGATGTCACACACCTGTCTGGTATTTAAATTGGTGACTGTGTCGCAGTGTTGGGATCATTTATCCCTGAGTGGTGAAGGAGTTTGATGGTTAACTTTCTGCGCAAGTACCTTAAAAAAATAAAAGTTGATACATTTTGAAAATAGTGATTTCCAAAAGATCTTATTTAGTACAATAAGTCCTTGCGAATTCTTGATAAGAAAAAATTATCCATTAAAAGTAGATGTAAAAAACCTTATTTAAGTATACCTCAGTATGTATTTTTCATAAATTGCAATTTTGAGTTTAATTTATGTTGGTTACCACTACCTTGTTCACATTGATTAATTAAAAAAATACAAATAAAAATATTTCTATTTTTTAAAGCCTTAGTTATTCTGCATTAAGCTCAACTATGGCTGAAAGAACATAGGAAAACCTTTACTCTACTTTAAAAGATGAAATAATCACACTTTGCATTCACTTAAATAATTAAAATATATATTAATAAAAAATACTTAATACATTTTCCTGATTGATAATTACAGTCAAACACAGTAACGTGAAATTGCTTAACTTGAAACAAAAGCAGTTTCGTGTACAATTGAAACTTAAAGATAATTTATTCGTTTAACAAGAAATCCTGCTTAAGATGAACAAATTTTGCTCTACAAACCACTTTGTTATAGTTTTCATGATTTGAGACGAAATTTAAGTGTGTTACAAAAACATTCCTCAAGTATAAACCCTGTCAAGCAGGAAAAATTCCCGAATGATCAAATTTCTATGTTACCGCTGTGAAATGAGCTGATTTCGGCTGGAATTTAGATGGCATCTGTCCATAAATTGGTTTTATGACATCATGTACTCCTCCTGCATTTAACAGTAAGTTTATAACTAAATTTGCTTGTTGAATCTTGTCAACATGAGTTTAAAGCAGAAATCATTATCATTAGAAACAAAGCAAACATTTTTTAAATAAAATTAATGATAAATTCTTTATAAAAAATTGCGTTCCAGTATGGAATCACCAAAATTAAGGATTTTAAAAAAAATCGGGAAAAGATTGAAGCGGTTTAATTCTGCAAGGAAAAGAAAAAATGATGTGAATAAAAAACATTAAATGCACATATAGCTAGTAGTTTAAATCTGTATCAATTAGATAAAAAAGATTTTAGATGGTTAACACGAAATTTGGTTAATGCGAAAAATTTCGCGGCCCCATCGACTTCATATTAACGGGGTTTGAATGTATTTAGATTTTTATAAGATAAATAAAAAGACAATGTAATTTTGGATATTTCTAAAATTTTGTACAGTCCTGTAATAAAGTTACAGGAGTTTTTGAGTTGTCGAGATAAGTTCAATAAAAAATAAGTAAACGATTTCAAAAGAAATTACTAGAAAGAAAAAAAAACATTACTAGAAAAATAACTTATTTCAAATCTATATTATATTTTGGAAAATTTATCCTAAAACTATAAGTCCTACATCCTTGGGGGAAAAAAAAACCCATCCTCATGCTATATTGTAACTGCTAAAAAATTCCTAAATTGTAAAGGCACTGCAAATTTTCAAATATATATATATATATATTTGAAAATTTGCAGTGCCTTTACAATTTAGGAATTTTTTAGCAGTTACAATATAGCATGAGGATGTGTTTTTTTTTCCCCCAAGGGTGTAGGACTTATATTTTTAGGATAAATTTTCCAAAATATAATATAGATTTGAAATAAGTTATTTTTCTAGTAATGTTTTTTTTTCTTATATATATATATATATATATATATATATATATATATATATATATATATATATATATATATATATAGTAATCTAAAATTTGTATTAACTGTGTGGATCAGATTATGTATACAAATTCCACAACTAAACAAATTTGTTGAATATTTAAAGTTTTAACAATTTTAGTGGTTGGTATAACTCCAGAGATAAGATTTCCTGTCTATACTTCTGATGAAGAGCATAAGCTATTAAGAAATTCCATAAATAAATACTTAAAATTTTGGACACTAAATTATTTATTCCTTCCTTCTAAACATCAAAATATGATATAAGGTTTCCAGTATATGCTTCTGATAAAGTACATATTTCAGTAATTAAATGTTACCAAATTTATATATGCATGGTATCTGGACCTGATGCGCCACAATAGATACATGTATAGAAACGGCTGTTTAATGATAATTTGTCATAATTTAAATTACTTTCTTCTTGTAGTTTTATGGACCTCTAGATGTTTATTTTCTCTAATATTAGTGCTTTAAAAATTAATTGAGAATTAAAATTGTTTTACACATTATTTCATTAAAATTTTTTATTTTCTGTAAATTTATCAACTAAGTTTACCAAACAGCAGCAGAGTGAGGCCTGCACTTATGGAGAACATAACTGTGATACAGTGACAGTAAAAATGTAACATTAAAAACTTCATCCAGTAAAATAAATAGTTTTTGAGTGAAAACACATGAAGAAAAATTTTTTCTCCCACTTTACACATGTAAAAATAAATTATTTAACTTTTTTGCAACAATCCAAATTCATCGTTTGTAATATAATTTTAGAAGCAATACATAAACTAAAAATAAATTAATAAAATATATAAATTAAATTGATAATGCACAGTTTTACAATACTTAAGTCTACTTTACACATTTATATACTATTTGATAACTCATTTAAAAAAAGAATCAATGGTATTCTGCTGAGCAAGCTTCTTACATGAAGATAGCGATTTTGTTGAACGACCTCTTTTTTTAGTTGTTTTGGATGATTTTGTGAAATTTGTACTTGGCAACTTTTTCAAAGATGACTCATTCCTCATTTCCTTTGAAAGATCCAGTGCAATATGGTAGTCAGCATGTTCCTCTTCTTCCCATACAGGTATTCTACAACTGCATTTAGTGCAAAGTATTGTTAACTCAGGATCCAATTCTGAACAATCACTGCTCTGTCTTAGGAAAGAAAAGTCGTCTTTTTCATTTTCCACCAATTGACCACAAGTACTCGTAGATGGCCTAAAAATGTCTGAATCAGAAATTGATGGCTCTTTGTTAACTTTTATTTCACTGCCTTCAGCATTGGAATCATTAGAAATTTGTTCAATCTCACAACCAATAAAATTGTTCACTTGGTTAGTTTCTGCACCGGAATCACTTGAAATTTGTTTGTTTTCCGCTTTAGACCTTTCCTCCAATTTTCTAGCAAAAAAACCTTTGATTTTGGGCTTTTGAATTTCAGGTGATATTTTACTTGAGTCAGTTAAAACATCACCATGGTTTATGTCATTTGGAATATATCGTGCTTTTGTCGACGGAACATCTTCACAAAGAGGTGAAAGAAGTGGCAAGTCATTTGTAGAAGTTCTTTTAGATTTCAAATCACAAGTGTTTTCATTATTTACGGATTTAGATGTACTAGGTACTTGAACATTGAAAAAGCTTGATATATCTTTTGGAACTTGATTTGGACTACCAGATTTGTCCTGGGATATTTTAGTTCTTACTGAGTCAAGATCTTCATTTGGTTTATTCAACAGGCCAGGTTCTGTATCTAACAAACCGATTACTGTGTCAATGTTAGAATTGTCTTGCTTGGAGTCATCAAGTGTTTTTATTTTAGGCGACTTGAAGTAAGACTGTATGTCAGATGTAAATTGATTCAATCTGTCTTCAAATTTACCAGCAGACATTGCCAAGCTTAAAATAGCAGGAGTCCTGTATATAAATAAAGAATATTACAGATTAAAGATATTCAAGTATACAAGTACATGGATCTAAGAATTATAAAGGACATTTTGTAAATTTCACTTTAAAAATAAATGCTTATTTATATTTGAATAAAAAAAAAAAATAGTTATATGAAATAGAAACTAAAATTAAAAAAATTAAGGATAGCAAGATTTTTAAAAATTTTTTTTTTTATCACTAAAACATATGTTATCTTTGAAAATTTAAGTGTCACATAGAAGCTCACCAAGTATTCGATGCAGGTGATGTGTTGAACTTTTGAAGAGCTGCAAATGCATCATGGGCTATTTTTTCAGCATTGTAGAGATATATTGGGAGAGACTTAGAAATAGTAGAATATCCAGGTGTCACCTGATTCCTTACAGATATTGTAAGTAACCTAGCAACTCTGCAGTTCTAAAGTTTAGAAAAAAAGAAAAGAAAAAAAAATTAATTTTAATTAAGAAAAGAATTAAAAGCAACAAGCAAAAAGAAAATTGTTTTGTAATTTATTAGTATTAAGTTTTTGCACACTTTCAATTTTAAATAAAAACATGTAATAAAATTAAAATTCTTATAATATCTATTAGTTTATTATGGAAGATGTACTAAATGTATGAATTGCTGAAAAATTAAGTTATAAGATTAATTTATTGATCATGTAAAAATTACTTTAAACTTAATAAGTAATAAGAGAACTATTAGAAATGTATCAAAATTCAAAAATGTTGATCCACACTTTTGCATGAAATTTTAAAATATCTAGGGTAAAAAAATTTCTTAAACTTTGAACAAGCAGTTATTAAATGACATAAATTTACCAATCACCATCATTTTACGAACTAATTTAGTTTTTACAATTGAATTATGGAAATTAAGCTCCAAAGATGATTAGAGGGAAAATGAAATATACAAACAAGACTGTTTAAATACAATTTTATCTGTTATTATGACTGAACTAGGACAAGCTTTTTTTTTTTGTGTTACTCAATGATGTTTGAGTTCTTACTTTTTATTCAAGTTAAGAGTTACTTATTTGTAGACAATTTTGAGAAATAGTTATTGTGGATTTAATCATCGGCAACAAATGCATTTTGCTATTCAACAAGAAACCAACTTAAAATTATCGTTCTGATAAATACTGTATTGCATAAAACAGACTTGCATAATATACATTGCAATTATAATATAATTTTTGTATCATTTTACCTGCACATATAAATTTCAATTGAAATGCCCATCCTAAATTTGACTTTGGGGCATAGACCTTAAAGTGAATGCTTATTTTTCCGATTTTAGTGATTGTGACTTGGTTGCAATACAGGATAATTATGTGAGTAGAATGTTATAGATAAATACAGCAGAAGACTTTAGAATAATAAAGTTAAAGTCTCACATTTTCTTGGTCTTTTAGTAACCTTTCTTCCAATTCCTTTGAAAGCTGTTTCACCCAATGAATTACCTGAAAGTATAAATATAGCTGAACTTCAAAGGATTCATAGCTGTACTTTTATTTAAGACAAAATGATTTATATAACAAAATACCTTTTCCTTTGTATTTAAGGCTGCTTTTCCCGGAAAGTTTTTCCCGCATCCAATCGATTTTGGCAGTTGTCTAGAAATGACAGGTTCATTTTCTATTCCACGTGATAAGTTATACAGCCAATTCCTTGAACAGTAAATTTAATTAATCAATTTATAAAACAAATAATTTATATTTGGCTCAAGGTCCAGATATGTCAATTGAGCGTAAAACCTTCACAACAATACGGTGTGTGGCACTAGTAAAATGTCTACAAAGAGAAATTTTGCATTGCTGTTCAAAATAAACAGGACACATGGTGGCATTTTAATATTTGCCACAATACAGTGCGGGCACCTGTCTGAAGTCAGCATACCTAGCAAAAATTGAATGCTAAATGAATGTGCAACACAAAAAAACAAAAAATTAAAGTTATCTTAGGATCCAGTTTAGATGCTAAATAATGACTCCGAGTTCCTTTGTAATGGTTTAAGTGCAATATACCTAGGCAAAGGTCTTGTTGAGACCGAAACCCATGGATGTAACAAACTATTGGTAGAAGTTCACTAGTACTTCTTTGTTCAAAGTATTTTTGGTTTTTAAGTCTAACATATGCAAAATAATTATAAATTATATTATAGATAAATAATTGTTGGGTAAATTGATGTAACTTATCATCAGGAGCAATTAAAACACCATGATATATTAAAACTACTATTTCAAATTTTTGTGTGAAAAATAAGTTAAAAAATATTAAATTTATTTTGCACAGTAAATGCAAATTAATAGTCATAGCTAAAGGCTCTTTAAATTCTGTTTCCTAATCTCCTTTGATTATTGCAGACACTATATTTAATTATTTTCAAAGTTAGTACGTTGCGACACAAGTTTTTACTTCTTTAGAATTGGGTACCAAACTTGGTTTGCCAATTATGTAGCATTTAGTTAAATTTATCGGTTTTCAGTCTATAAAACAAATTTCTTTCCAAGAGAAATGGTGTATAAGTATGAAAGCCGTTCTAGCTGACACTTTAAAATAGAAAAAAAAAAAATGCTTATCAATTTAAAAACGTTCTACTGTAAAAATTTGTTGCATGATTATATAGATATATTTTTGAGATTCTATAAAATGACAAACAAATATTTAAGAGATGGTAACAAAATTGTTACAAGGAAAAAATTTAAAACATGCAAAAGACTTTGTAATAACTATACTTTCATGTAAGTTAGGGAACCTCAGGGTCATTCAGTCCCACTCCTTAATCCATATAGACTTTGTGCCAAGTGTGAGAAATTACTACCTAAATAATGATTTTAACTATAGTTCTAGAGAATGCATGTTTGATTCCAAATTTTAAACACTTCATTGTGAGAAAGGAAGATCAGCCTAAACTAAAGCAGTAAAAAAAAAAAAAAAAAAAAAAAAAAAAAACCTAAACCAGCTTTAGTTTATGGCTTAGTTATGAGATTTTCGTGGTATACATGAAGCTAAAGCCCATACTGTACTAATGTAACCAAGTATGTCGAAGACTTTCTCTTTAACTTTTCATACAATACAAAAACATCATAAAGATAAGCATTATAACAGGCCTTTTTACTATTATTTATTAGTTTGTTTTAAATTAGAAATTAGTTAAGAATATTGTTTATCAGGATTAAGATACATAGATGTGCATTAAAAAAACATAAAGTGAAAGTTATTTCAAAATTAGAAATATTTTTTTATTATACATCTGTGTATGTAAAATATATAATAAGGTCACAACTACTAGTTTGATCGTTAAAGAAATTTATTCTATCATGTTAGGTGAAACCATACTTTTTTCTTTATTCAATTGCTATCTTATATACCTTCAGAAAAAAAAGTAATTCTTTAAGATGCTTGTTAACAGATATCATAGGATCCTGTTTTAAAGAACTTTGAAATATTTTGAGAAAAAACTTCAATTTTAAAATAATTCTATGAAAAATCCAAAGTTTACTTCCATAAAAAATGTGTTGATTATAATATGGAAGAAAACTTTTTTCATGTGAGAAAATGTGATTGAATAAATATGCAAAGAATAACCTTGAAGGGTTTTATTTTAAAGCTGGAATTTTGCGAAGGGACATTTTATTGAATTTTGTGATGGGACTTTTTATTGAATTTTGTGAAGGGACTTTTAATCGAATTTTGTGATGGGAAATTTTATTGAATTTGGTGAAAGGTTTGTGTTCAGATATTTTATTTTATGAAGGAATAGTAAAAGAACTTGAATCCATTTTTTTAATATAGTCCTTACTGAAATACTTCATTGACAGTTATAAATAAACAAAAACATATAATTTACACCCCAATGCAACAGATTTTTGATTAATGGATTAGGTATGATCACAAATGAGGTAAATATAATAAGAGCATTGTGTGTGGGTGTGTGTGTGCGTAAGTCATATACCATTAAATCATCACAATTACGTCAACTTTTAAAATGCAAATATGGGTACATTTTTAAATGGGAATAAGTTTTTTCAATTCCAAATTTATTTAATTGGAGCACATAGAAAATATTTAGTAAGGTAGTTAATAATAAAAACTGTATAAAAATTATTACCCACTCTTTTCTCCAAAGGAACTAATAAATTGCTGTTTTGTAAAGTTACTAAGATCACCCATATTCTTAACCTTGAATTTTTCCATAACCTCTTCACCAAATTTCCCACCAAGGCCACGACTAAAATAAATTAAGAAAAAGAAATTAATGCATCATGTAATAATACAGGTCTTTGGACCCAAAATAGATAAGATACTTAAAAAAGTACTCATAAAACACGAGGCACAAGCAAACTAAGGTACAGTTTCCTAGATTTCCAAAGTGAAGTTAAGAGGTTTTTAACAACATATAGTGTCCTAGTCATTGCTCTTAAACCTAAAAGGTTTCATTGAAAGATCGAGATTTAGCTGACAAGTTTTCAATTTTAATTTGTTGTATTAGTCATTTAGTAATGTGCATTCAAGGTCAGTAATTTTACATTTATTTACAAATGCATATCTTCAACAATTTTTCAAAATAGGGGGACCGGATTGAAAACTCACGATGAGATTAGTAAAACGTGACAATTTATAATCTTTCGATAACCTCAAAAACTGCCAGTGACAAGCGAAGTAATCTTAATTAGTGTTGCCAGCACCAAGCGAAGAAATTTTTACGAGGTATGCGGACGGCAAAGTGTTAACTTTAGCAAAGCCAAAACATGATTTATAGTTGAGTAAAACACATAATCACGGAAAAATGAGAAGGAAAAAAAATGGAAAAAAGTAGAAAAATAATGTGTAGTTTAAAAACTATTTTTCAGTCCTATAATGTACATTTGCTTCTATTTTTCTTTAAAGTCTCTTGGGAATTTCCTATATATTTTCAAAGCTGTTTCACACAACTGTGTGTTGATTTGGCTTCCTGCTGGGTAGGATTAAGGAAGACTGAACAGAAGCAAAAATATTTATTGGTTTAATAGGGTAACCATTTCCGATGTTCTCTCAATTGCTAGGCATCAGATATTAGACATTGAGAATCATAATAATGAGCCTTACCTCTTTAGAATTCTATTTAGCACTTCCTATACTGCTTTTGTCTCATTTTGGATGATTTTTTTTCAGTATTTCTATAACTTGAAAGAAATAAAATGTATTTTTGTGTTTTGTATCTTCTGGTTCCTCTGTTCAAAACACTGTCTATCGAATACCGTGGCAACTAGTTGCATGATGAAAAACAGAAAAATAAGAAAATTGTTAAAGTGATTTTATTTTGCTTGAATGATAAAATGTTTTTGTCCCCTTTTAACATGGTGAATTTGGTACCAAATAAAACTTATAGAGAAGAGTACTTCAAAAATAAATACAATGAATTTTTTTTAATTATTTTCAAAGAGAAACATAATTCATAATTAACAATTAATTAGTTAACGTTTTTGAAAAGAATAAAAATCTACCAGTTTTGCAGCTCCCTGCAAATAATCCTGCCGGCGGCTATGGATACGATGCATGGCTAGTTTAACTCAAGATTGAATGCAGTCAAGTTTCAAGATATTTCATTAAAATATAAAAATTTTGAAAAATCAAAAGTTTCCAAAATATTACTTTTTTTAGATTTATGTGCATACCAAATAAAAATATACTTTAATACTGACACCTTATTAATGGGAATGGCTTTGTAGAAAATTGGAATGGATGCCTCAGGTAGAACAGTCTGTTTGTTTGGTTTATGAAGACCACATGTCAGCTTAGCAAGCACCTTAAAGTAACACAATGAGAATGACACATTTTAAACAAAAAATACTTACAGATAATCAAAAGTTAGGTGAACACACATGCAAAAACTAATCATAACATGTAAAGTAAGTTGTAATTGAAAGACAAATTGTTTGCAAAAAAAAAAAAAAACATTTATAAGTCAACTATTACTATAAATACTAATTCAAGATGAACAATCTACAATCTGAAATAAAGAAAACTTGGGCACATACAGCTTTCAGTTAATATTGTACAAAAAGCCATTTTGATAATTTGTTCTTGGAACTTTCTCACTCAAACTGTTCAATTGATATTTTAACAAAATAGTTGTGTTTTGTGATTGATTAGTTTTTCGTAATCAACTCCAATGGATGTAGAGTAACAACCATCCAGCACAAAAATGTTAAGTTGTTAAGTGACATTCTTGCTTGAAAGGTAAAGAAAAACTCTTCTTGCAACAAATTAATCACCCCTATTAAAATGTTTTTTGATACGTAAAAAAAGTACCTAAAGGAACGTACTTTTTCTCTTATAGTCACATATGTTTGAAGTTTAGCAAATATGTAAGGGGAGAAGAATAATTAAACTATCTCTATTTTAATTTTTTTTTTTATAAAAATGAAAAATGGTTAGTTCTTTTAAGGCTCATCATTGAAAAAAATTGTTAAATTACTTTATTGTGTGCAATTCCAGCTGAACATCTGTAGCCAGTTTCTGTATAAACAGCTGCTCGCATTTCTTCCACAATTACTGCAGCTTTAGCCAACATTCTGTCATTGTACAAATGATCTTCCTCATAAATAATCTGAAGCCAATTTTGAATGGAATCTGAAAAGGTATTTGTAAATTATTTTTAAAAATAGAGCAATCAAACGGTAGCTATAAATGTTCAGCAAACAGAATTAAATGTTTAATGGGTGAAATCATTGATACAAATTTTGATAGGATAATTTATAGAAAAACACAAATGAACATGAACACATTAATATTGGAACGAATTTTGGATGCTTTAAAGTAGATGATTGACAAAGTTTTCATTAAAAAAATATTTTAAATAAACTTGTGCTGTCTAAACAACAAGAATCTACGAAGATTGTATAATCTGGTAAAGTCGTCTTTTAGAAGATATTGTACCAAGTCCGATAGAATCTACCTATTGCTCTGTTGTTTGGCATTACTTTTTGATCAATTAAATTAGTTAATGCAAGAATATTTTGAAGCTGTGTTAATGGAATCCATATGAATTTTTGTACTATAGAATTACTCTGAAAGTAGTAAAGATTCAAATACCAGCCAGAAAAAAAGGAACAACAGGAATCTTAATCTTCGATTGTATAGAGAAAAGCAAAACAACCAACAGAAAGTATTCTTTAATTTTGAACATAAATAATGTAATAAAGGGAAATCTTTCATGCAGAAAAAGCAAAAGGCTTACAAGAAACTTTGTAATTTTTATAAGATAAACTACTTAAGGAAAAAAAAGTACCCTTCAAAAAATTCTACATCTAAAAAGATGTTTCCCAACTTTTACTTGATGCAAATTTGTATATTTAATTTAATGGACTGAATCAATAATAAGATGAAGAATGGGGTTTTGTAAGAGACATTTCAAGCAAATTGTTGCAAAACTTTGTTTTGCATCAAAACTCAGAAGAGTCCCCTCTAATTCTAATCTTTAGCTACAAATTTTTACCAGTATTATTATTACATTTTCATACCTGACCAGTTTTATTGACAAGAAAAATGAAATGTTTCCTAGAAAATTATTTAGATATCAAATCACAAAAAACAGGCTAAGTAAAAATTCTAGAGAGGCTCCTAGATCCATTTGATTAACCAACAAATGTTAATACAGATATCATTGAAAAACAGCACACCTTTTTGATCTTCTTTATCCTTCCACCCTATCACAAAAGTATTCGGAATTTCATCTGGAGAAACTTGAGCATTACTCTGCATTCGAGCTTTTACTACTTCGGTTAAGTCAAGATACGCTTCATCAATGCTCGCTCTTTCCACACACTCACTGAATTTGCACAGCACTTCCATAACAGAAGCCCCAGCTTCTCTGTATCTATAAAAAGAACAAAATGCTACAACAAGAAAAAGTATTTTTACATGAAATATGACTCAACTGTACACTAAATGCGTCATAAAAAGAAACAAATGTTAAAGTCATCAATTTGATATTTGTATGCTGATATAAAGAAAAAACCTTATTAAATCTTAGTTTTCTTAATTCTATTAACTGCCCCCCCCCCCCAATTAATTAAAAATACAATATTAATCCAACAGCACTTGCTTTATTCCTATACATTAATCTATTTAGCTCTGGAACAGTGATTTCAGTTTCAATATAAGGAAATTAAGTAATTATTAGTAAGATAGATATAAAGACACCAATGTATACAAGATTTAAAGGCAAAGTGCAGTAATATGCTAGATAATTATACAACTAAATATTTTCATATAATAACCAAACTCTCCATAAGGGGAAACCCTGTAAAATTATCATGAAAATATTCAATCTTACATAGATACAACACAATTCAAGCAAAACCATTTGTGTTATATTAAATAAAATTTTAATTGTTTATTTAATTTGATAATATACAGCTTATTCACAATTATAGTTATCATTCTTAGAGACATTAGGAGCATATATGTAATTGATAGTACTTATGATGTCACATAAAAATTATCACTAAAATATGCGTTGTTTCACTTAGATTAATGGAGCACATGTAGACTTGGTTAACATGAAGTTAGAATAATTCAGTTAACTATGAGTGATTGTCACTTTCGATCAGTGCATCATTATCGCCTTGAATATCAAATTATTCTGCCTTTATTTGTCTTAAGGTGATAAGAATGAAATTGTAATATTTTCTACAAATAGAAAAAACTACCATAAGTATGCAGTTAAATTTATTCTCTGCATAATTGAAAAATTTAGCAAGCCTAAAAATTATTGAAATGTACCTTCAGGAATGACAATGTTTTGTTTATGTCTTCTCTGAGGCTACTTTGTATTCTGTGGACTATGCAATATAAGAAAATTAAGGGTAGTAGAAGGAGTCTGTTGTGCATCCTCTTCATACAGCTTGAGAGGTGATAACATCACAAATCATTTTTCTACTTCTCATGTTAAAAAATTACAAACTTTAACATGGTAAATGCATTTGTTATCCAGTACTCTTTTTTTTTTTTTTTTTTTTTTTCAGATCAAAACAAGTTGATTCTGTGTTATGAGTTAGAGTTGAGTAATGATTCAACCCCATTTTTATTGTACTTTTTATACTTAAATAATTTGTATTGTACGTTCTACAGATGGTTTGTTGCATTGTAAACACCACAATAAAAAAGGGCCAAAGTGCCTACCTGATCCTTCATACAATGGTACAATCTTCTCTGTAAAATTAAGTGATGAAATAAAAAAGAGCAACAACAAAAAAGTAATTATAGTTAAATTTTGTGTACAAGGTTCTGTTTTTCTAAAGCATTTATTTTGGACTGTTATACTGTGCAGTTGCTTAATACTTGACAATAATACTTGAAATCTTTTGAATCGACAAGTTAAAGTTTTCTTGCCTTGTTTGACAATCACATGGACATAACTTTCATAATCAAACATTACCCTACTATTTTGAAAAATTACATTTCTTGAAAACTAGTAAAACTTCAATTCTATTTCAGTCAAACTTTTTAACACAAAACCCATTTCTCAATTGTAATAGAATGATTTGGGTTACAGAAAGTATTACATTCCAACTAGCAATTATGTTGGATATCAATTAAGAAAAGAAAAAGATCAGTATAGCCAAAATTTAATAAAACTTTACTTTTATTTATAGAAAAAAATTATTAAAAATGTGATTTCAGAAATTAGTTTCAGCAAAACTGGAAATACATCTGAACTTTTATAGTTACCTAGTTAAATCAGCTTTTCCTCTTACTTCAGGAACACTGAAAAGATGAATATCAGGACAAGCTTTCAAAGCCTCATCTCCTCTTCCTCTACGGTTAACACCTTTTGCTCTTGCTTCATAATTTACAGCAATGATTCTAGAAGAAAAAATATTAAAAAAAAGCCACTATAAAGAGGAAAGACAAGTTGAGAATTTAATTAATGACATGATTTTTTTTGCTTAGCTGCAATCAAATAACAGAATTGATTTTAATTGGCATACTAAAGAGCTTTTAAAGTAAATTGTGTGCATGCGTGTTTGAGATAAAAATCTTGTACTCTTTCTTAAATCTACACCTTGAAAGAAGGATAGAAATTTATACCTTGAAATAAGGATAGTCTAGGTCAATATTGTTAGTTTTAAAAACAAGCCATTGAAAAATATATCATCAGTGTTTAAACAAAAATATGTCAGAATAAGGAGGGACATTAAAGCAGAGTCTAAGATAAGAGGTATTCTTAGAATTCTTTTCATGAATTTTTGACACATAAACAGAAATAATTTGTCATCCCACTTTTTCTCTAACTCCGTTTGCTAAAGGTTTCATCCCAGAAGGATCAAAAGAACCTATCAGAGGCAGCATTTTGAAGAGAAAAAAAGTAGCACTGCAAGTTTTGTAGTCTTATTTTTAAAAACGTATGGCAGTGGTTCCCAACCTATAGGCCACGACCCACAATTGGGTATTGGGTAGCGTGGTACTTGCTCATGGACACTGGTCAAGAATCTAAGTCAAAATGAATATTAAAGGAGCTTCAGAGGTAGAGATGGGAACAATTGAGTCACTCGATTATTAGTAACAATCTTTGATGGTGTAATGAATGAGTAATGTGTGAATTTAACAACATGGCTAAAATTATTCAGTTTTAATCCAGATATTGTCTCCTTCATAAGAGGACAAATAACGTAAAAAATAACATTGACTTTTTTTTAACTTTGACTACTTGTTTTTTAGTTTTCTTACAGTTGTGACAGCAAAGTGAAAACAATTAAGTTCTTTTCTTTGTAAGAATTTGTTTAATCCTTCTTGTACAGCATGTTTTACTAATTACTGTAGCACACATGCATATGTATTCTATTCGCTAGTGGGCCTCTAAGTCTTTTTTAACAAAATAGGTGGTCCGCACAACTAAAAAGGTTGGAAACCGCTGACATATGGCATTGCAAGTGAAATACCCATTTGTGACCTATGGGGCTGTCAAGAAGGCCTCACCAGTTTTAAAAGTATAATTTAATTTAGTAGAATATCACTAAGCAAAGTAAATTAATTTATGAACACTTATAACGTTACATAATTATATTTAAAGCAGATATATACTGAAAAAGATTAATACGAAAAATAACTGTTTAAGTACAGATAAAGTATGCAAAACATTTTTACATACCCACCACCTTTCCATGTATTGTATTGTACCACTGCACAGGGTTTATTTTGGTATTCAGGATTAAGCTTCTGTTCCACTTGTACATAAAAACAATCCATATCCACCAAGACAACTATTCTCTCACTTCTATGAGATTCCATTGAAATGTTGAAAAATTTAAAATATACTAGATAATTGAAAACCTACAATAAAAGATAAATTTATTAATAAGTATTATGCATTAATACAATGAAATTTTTATGTAAAATTTGTTGCATCAGTAGGATAGTTTGATAAGTTTATAACTTAAAAAAAAAAGCTGGTGCTTTGATAAGAATTCAATTTATTAGTACCTGTGGAAATACTTGTAAAATTTATAAACAAAATTCCAAGTATTTTACGTTTTAGGGACTCAGTGGCGACCCGTGATCAAAAATGTTAGTGTAGCCGGAACAGTAATCCCCCTCCTCATAATCATTCATGAATGGAAATTAATCTTAATTACTCAAACTCAAAGTTTCCTTTCGATATTTACAAAATGACATGAGAAGAAAATCGGGAAAAAAACCCCACCTTATTTTACCTTACATATAACGGGGCTAAATGTTTTAAAATGGTTCAATTATAAGTTTTAGTATTAAGAAATAGCAATAAAACACAAGTGTAAACTTAACACAGAAACTATATTCCTTTAGAGGAGAAAATTCTAAGAAAGGCTAGTTCCTCTCCCACCAACACACGACCCAATCAGTACATCAAATTTACAAGCACAGCCGAAGCTGCAAAATTTGTAAAGGGCTGCATGATGCCACACACTGTATAGGTTAAGCATGGTGGGAGAATCCATACTAGTGGTTTTTTCCATGACAACAGTGCAGCTTATATGGAACTTTCACTCTCTGGCTGTACCTGCTCGACCATCATCAAATTTAGTTGGTTTGAGCATATTTTTTCCCTCAATTGTGCATTGCACAATAGGTTTGCTTTTTATTAGAGATTAACTTGCCATAAGATAAATTAACTTACCATAGAAATTCCATCTTCATTTGTGATTCTAACTTATATTTCAGAAAATTAGTAAAATAAATAATCAAAGTTGACTAGAATTAATAAAATGTAATTTTAAACAAATAATTTAGATGCTGCTCTACCCCACAAGCCATCACTGATGGGACTCAAAAGTAGACATGCAGCGTGTTTGTTTTGATTACGGAAAATAGAATTTCGGGTGTTAATAAAACATCCCTTTCTACAAGGAAAAACAATTAATGAAACTGAAGAAATATATAGATTCTATACCATTATATGACATGGTTCACAAGTGGTTTACAGAATTTTATTGTAGCTATGCGAGCATAATAGATGCAGAGCGCTCCAGATGTCTAGTAAAGGCAACAATGGACAATTCCCCCATTTTTTTATTTAATTCTAAATGTTTCGAAAAGGCCATAAACAAAAAAATTTCTGCTCAATGTGCTTTTACTTTTTTTAAAATTTGCGATCAAAATTACCTTGTTAGATGTTGGCGGAAAAACGACTCATTCCGCTGGCATTGACGGCTTAGCAAATATCTTGGCTTGAAATGCAGCAGCAGAAACTAGATTTGCAAGTTTCTCGGAAATCACGCCAACCTGTACGGAATGTGGCAATGGTCTACCAACGCCAACTATTTGGCAGAAACCCAACGATAACCATAGAAACAATAGGGTCTTTTTATGTCACGGATTTTGTTGACTGTTTTGATTGGACTGGTTTTGGGGCATTTCTTTTCTTAATATTTAAATAACTAATTCTTTTAAAGAACTTTTGTTTAAATATTTGGAATCAGAAAGAAATTCTTCATAAATATATACTAATTTCACTAGTTTTTAAAAAATGCTGGAATTGTCCATTAAAGAAATGGTTCCTGAAATCCATGATATTACACTAGAGGACCGCCATGTGAACTGTAGATAGCTAAACTTCTCTCGTGTATTCAATATCCTGCATGAATATTTATGCAAGAAAAGTATCTGTACAATGAGTGCCCTTCAAAAATTAATTGAGTTAACTATTCTAAAAATAGGTTAACCAGACTACACTGTGACTGGCTACGTATTAGAATTAGGCATGCATATTCCAGCATAAACTTAAAAGCACCAATTGCTTATAGTGAATAAGCACCTTAAAATCTTACTCAAGTTAAACAAAGAGAATTTACAAAATATAAACTAAGACAATGTTATTCTTTTCAGACGAAATTAAAATGGCTGTTGATCTGAAATAATGCAATTTGATGAATCTTTCAAACATTGTGAACATACAAGAGAAGATCAAAGAATAAACATTAAAAAAAAAAACACTGTCATTGTATTAAAGTCGTCATAATGAGCATCAAATTTAAAAAGTTGCATTTTCTTAAATAAAATTCAACATATTTAATCCATAAAACAACGTAAAGGCATTAGAGAAGATGAATTCAAGAATAATTCATTAAAAATGCAAAAACAAGATATATTGTAACAGGTGAATTATTTGCAATGAAACTTCCACTTTTGTTTTACTAGATAGACTCGATAAACATTTTTTTTACATTTAAAAGTAATAAAATTTTCTTGGATCTTATTGCGCGCCAAAACTAATAAGTACTAAGATTGTAAACAAACAGTTGACATCAACTAAAAGAAAAAAATTTCACAAGTTCATTAAACGATAGCAAACAAAATATTACCTTTAAAAGCTCCCCACATGATATATTATTAATATTTTAAAATATTAAATAATTTTTTTCAGCAAATTTCACACCTGGCGTTGCATTTCATGCTCAGTCAGTTATTACGTCATTGTAAACATTCAGGTTTTGAGTTTGAGGGGAAGGTGGAAAGCGAGCGAAGTTTGAATGAGACACGTGATACTGGACTGCGCATGCGTACGATTTCACGTCGCGAGGATGAGCGGAGCAAGCTCTTCATTCGAGTTCAGTTCTTTATCGAGCAGATGTCAATAAAATCATCTGAGATAGTACACCGGGCCGATTTAGAAATTCATACTTTCTGAGAACAGAAGTGAAATCAGACAGTGGAAACCGAAACCTGACAAAAGGATTTGTTTCTTGTGGTGTTCTTGTTTGTTGGCAGCTATTTTTGTGGAATCTGCAAACAAAAAATATAAAAAGGATTTAATATAGAATTTTATCATTTGGTCCAAGACACGAGGATGCCCCGCTCTGAAACTATCTGTTCCAGAGGCGGGTCGTGAGACAACACTTCCGGTAAGTTACAGGTTTACCTTTATTTTAATTAATGGTTTTTTGGGGATCTTTGGTCAAGTTCTATTTACAGGTAGAACTCTTCGTCTGGCGTGCGGCTGGAGGATTTTTCTACTAAAATAAAAACGTCAGTCAAATTAGTCAGTCGTGAATTATGAATATGGATCTTTAATTTAATAAATCGAATTCGACTTTGAAGAAAGAAAATATATTATTTTATTCTAAAAAATATTCAAATTCACACATTTTATTTCTTAAAATAGAAATTACAAAAATTGTGTACGAAAGTACCATAAGTTTTACAGTGTTGCTGTAATTTTTATAAGTCCAATTTTATGAATGAAAGACAATTTTGTTCGTGGTAAAACTTTCACATTTACTGGACTGATTAGTTACCTTAGTTTATTATAGTTTAACTGCTGTGGTTTGAGGTTTTTGGCGCAAGAGCAACACATGGTTCATACTGCACCAAACAAATTTGTAAACACCAGTTTAAAGTTTAAGAAACATAGTATCAGAAAAATTAGCGTAAAAGTCAAAGATGAGATAATTTAAGAGGTGGAAGCATTCGACAAAAAATGACTCGCGGTCTGTCAGACCGCTTACAGCAGTTAAAGGTTATTTTAGTTATGTTATTTTAGTTAAAGTAGTAAAGGTTTAGTAAAGGTTATTTTAGTTTAGTATGTTTATTATTTCTTTGTATATAATAATTTTATTGCATACAGATATATTTTTTGTTTTTGTTTATGATAAAATAAGAATACCATTATGAAATTTGGAGAAAATGTTCCTAAGAGATGGCCAAATATAATGTGTTTTTTTCAAAAAAATTAAAAATTCCGTTTTAAAGTTTTCGAAAAATGTATAAGACAAATTTACAAAAAAAAAATATTGTTTCAAGTAAGTTGATCATGTTATATATTCAGTAAAAGACAGAAAAAAACTCAACAAAATGACACAAATACCAACCCTTTAGGTCAAATAGTTCCAAAGTTACAGCCATTTAAAGATTGTAAAACATTCGTGAATTTTTCAAAATTTAAAAAATTCGTAACTATGGAAGGAATTGACGAAATTTTTTTTTAACCTCACTGTTTTCATCTCAGAAGCAAGTTAAACACGCAGACAAAATATTAAAACATTCCTACACATTGAGTTGAGAAATTATTTTTTTATGGGTTGATTTCATGTAGAATTACCCAAAAGTGTTATTTTATAGATATTTTTTTGTCTGTCGGAAGTTAAAACTATGATCTATTCCGTGACCTGATGATAAATATAGAAATATAATTGGTTGCGTATATATTTGTTTAATACACACTTTGTATTTGTTGGTACTTAATGATAAATTATTACTATAAAAAGAAATAAAGAATTTCTAGAAAGAGTGGTGACGATTGATGGACAAAAGGTGATAGGGGGAGAGAAAGTGCAATATTTTTGAAATATCGTTGACGACAATCAACTAAGTTCAAAAATTATGTATGTGTGGGTGGCGGTAAGAGACGAGAGTGACAGGAACGGAGGGCATGCCGTCACTACTGAATTTTATACATGTGGTTTTCAGTTTCAGTGGTCCAAATGGACGTAGAGGAAGTTTATATCATATCCACAGATAATTAATTTGAGATTAATATATTTGTGTAATCTCTGTATCTCTCTGAATTGTTAAATGTAAGATAAGTGTCTTCTCTCTCATTCTCATATAGGTTGTGGACAAAAGAATTTTGAAATTGACCGGTGGTTGTTTTTCTAACTCTGGGCATTTATTTCTTTTAAAAAAAATCTTATTTATTTTTCTTATCTTTTCTAAATATGACACTGCAGTTATATTGCAATTAATATAATTTATTAACAATTCTATGTATGTTTGACTTATATTGTCAGTGTTAATTTGCCTGCTTTATGATTCGATGTTGCTATCCTTCTAAAAAAAAGAAAGGCTATTTTTAGAACATTTCACTACCTACTAAACTAAATATTGGCTTGGTTTCTTTGGTTTACGACCTTCTTGTGCACTGGCTGTACAGCTGTAACAATTATGTACTCTCTAGACTAGTAAGTAATTTATAAGATCAGTAACTAGATTTGTGATGACACAAGGGTTGGTGATGGCACAAGGACCTACCATTGAAGTTTTCGTCATAATCGCGCATGAGCATAAGGTAGCTGCCATTGAAAAAATCATGTTTTTTAATGATTGCTAAAAAACGGCTCTAATGATTTTGATAAAAATCGCTGTGCTACAGCCTCTTAACGTGTTCTAAACATCCCCACCACCGAAATTCCCTTAAAAATGCTTTAATGGCGTAAAAAGTTGAAAAACGAATGCCTTTAACACAGAGTTCTCTTTGCTTTAACACAGCTTATGAACGATCGTTTTTTCTCCTCTTCTCAGTTTCACTTATAAGAAAGGATAATATAAGAATTATCGAAAAGTATATCGGCAAAATTTCCATTTCGGTAATGTTTTTTTTTTTTTTTTTTTTTTTTTTTTTTTTTTCCCTTAAAAAAAAGACCCATATTACAATTATTGCACAAAATATCGCCTAACTGGCCATTTTTTCTAAACGAATGGTGGAAATTTAAAAACGGTGAATGACACAAATCCACCTCAGTAATATAGTGTAATTGAAAGTTGTGCGATCGATGTTACACACTCCCTCCTAGTTAATCCATTAATCAGAATTCTTAAGATGTATGAGCGAAAATTAAGTTACGTTTTTCTCCAAGGTATTTGTCACAAAATATCTCTGGCGTTTTCTTAATTAATATATCATATTTAATGTGAAGGATATTTTTAAAATGAAACTATGGTATGTTATTGAATTTTTAGTACACTAAGCCTGAATGGTTACTGTATGATGTCTAATTGGTTTTCTATGCGAAAATAAATCGTCTTTAGTAAAAGATTTTTGGGAGACAATTTTAATTGTAAAGGAAAATTTTAAATTCATTGTCTCTTTTCTTAAGTGGTTAGTCGAATTTCTGCTTTACGATTGGATTACATTAGTTCTTTGGCATTATGCAATGAGTCATGAAGCAAGAAAAAGCTGTCATCTTTAAGAAGATTTTCGTGATTATTAGTACATTTTGATAACTAGTTAAAGATGATTTTGTAACACTTTTATTGCATACTTATCATTTCTAAGTATTTGGAGCGTTTTAACAATAGATTGAGTAATTATTTGCTAAAATATTTACATAGTGGAATTTGTAGGTGAAAGACCGACTGATCCACAGAGTTCGTTTTAAACTTCTTTATCCAGTTTCTCACAAGACATTAATATGCGCTTTATTTTATTTATCCAATTGAAAAATACCTTAAAAATACACGGAAACTCGATTGCATACTGAACATTTAATAAATTATGGTTCTTGCTCTAGTTGTGTAGTATTCGTTTGCATCTTTTAAATACTTCTTTCTTTTTTCTCTATTGTAAGATACGATTTTACACATCTTAAACAGCATTTTTACACCATCATCTTTGAGCTTGATTCTTATCTATGTTGATAATTTTTATCCAATTTCCAATTACAATAATTTATCATGCACATCAATTTATCATGCACACCAATTGGTAGGCTTATTATGCACATGCACACCTTCTCTTGGCGCTAATGTGCTAATTGCTAAGATGGTCCTCACGAATTGGAATCATGTTCATCATTAATTAAGATGTTCTCTCCTGGACAGTCTTGAGCAACCAGCAATCGAACCTTTAACGGATGCGGTGGTTTCCTTGAAAATAAATTCACTTCACAATATTCATTTGAAAGCCCCGTGCTCCACAATCTTTACACTTTTAAAGTTTGTCTTATCGCGTTGTTTACCTACATCTCCACACAAGCAAATCACTTATAACTGTCGTAAGAATCAAGCCTTCTTTTCCATATACTACTCTTAACTTCTAAAGACAATGTGTGGCGCCATAGCTAATTTGCTTTAAACTATCAGGTTTGTGTAACAAATTGTGCAATCAGTGTAATTCTCCTATTAAGAGTTGTAACCATTATTTACTTAGGCTGCCATCCTTTAATTAGCTACTTCTCTTTCTACACATAAAAAATAGCCTTGTCTTATTGAGAAGAAAAAATATCTTATTTTCGTTTACTAAATTTCTGTACATGTTTTCTAAACTGGTATAAAGGAATGTGTTTATTCATTACATTCTTTTGAGTTTCTTTTCCAACACTTTGAATTATACTTGTGTTCTTAAAAGGATGTTTCATGAAATCCAAACATATAAACTATCATTTGACCTTGCCTTACATTACGATTTTTTTCTATTTTTTTTTTTTTTTTTGCAATTTAGAATTGTTCTTAATTTCAATTATTTACCGTTTTGGTTCTTATTAAGCACAAATATTTAAATTAATTGTATTCAAGTATTCCTTTGTGGAATATGTTTTTTATAATATTCTCTACCATCTACGTTACACATGTCTTTTAAATTTACTTATAAATGCCTCTTATGTTTGGTTGACTGTTAGATTTTATTATTGTTGTACACAATTTCTTCGAAGAGGTTGATTTTGTTAGATTGTAATTTTCAATAGTTTTAGGGAATTTTATGCTTCAGATTAAGTTTTCTTCTTCTTAATTAAAAAAAAAAAAAAAATAGTTAAATTATCCTTCCCGAGAAAAAAGGGATAATCTGTCTTTTCTTATTCAAGAAACACAATGCCTCATTTTTTAGGCCTCAATATCTTCAAGAATTGCTGCAAAACATATGATTTTTTTTTTTTTTTTTTTTTTTTTTTTTTTTTTTTTTTAGCAGATAGAAATAAAAGTAATAAAACATTACTTACAAAATGTTAAGTGGAAAAAATGTTTGATGTTTTGATTACATTTTAAAAAGTTTTTACTAGCTAGTTTATTAAAGAAATCGTAATAAAAACCCATCTAGTAATTTGCTTTAGAATTATGCTACTCATCTTTTGAAATTGATTTTTTATATCAGGTGAAAATATTTGTATGTTTTCAAGCAATTCTTCGGCATATACTTTGGCTCAAAAATTGAAGCATGATGTCTATGAGGCATAGACTAGTTAACGATCCATCGCAATTAATATTTCCCTGGCTGTACTAATATATTTTTGACCTTATGGGTAAGAATAGGAATCTTCCACATTTACGAATTCCGCTTTTTTTTTTCTGAGAATTTAAATTTGTTTCTATAATTTTATTATTTTTAGTGGTGCTTATTGGGCTTTATAAGACTAAACTTGCCTACGTCCTTACCTCAAAAACATCAGAAAAAATGTCTGGCTGCACCACTGTAATGTACACACATTAGTACACTTACATATTCTTATTCAGTTTTGTGCTTGTGTGTGTAATTCGAAAATAAAGGTGCGTATATTTTCCTCTTTTTTTTTCAATTTTGAGTATTTTCACCCCTGTTATGGAAAATGGTACCGTTTCATTTGTAAGAATAATACATAAGAATAATTGTAATATTTGTACAGGGTTCTCAATGTAAAAGAGACCCCATATTTTAAGGGGCTTGGGGCCCCTGCTCCGACACAAAATTATAAAAACATCGATTATCTAAATTCTGAATGTTTTATAGACTTTGAAACCTTTTCCCTGTTCTGACAAATTTTCCAATAACTACAATTGGATAAAAATTATGATTTTTAATGGAGAAGTTATTGTCTGCTATGCTCTTTTCAATGTTTCAAACACATTTTTCTCAGTTCGTGATTTTTTTTTAAAATTACCACCGTACTCAAAATGCAAAAAAAACCTAAATTAAATGACTTGAATTTTTGTTGTATCACCCGAAAGAATTACTTGCATTGATTTTTGAATAAAATATAAACAATTAAAAAAAAAAGTCGAAAAGATTTTCCCGATTTTTTTACCTATAGGTATAATTTTTACTTTTTGCTCCATAACTATTTTACCTGTTGAAAATACGATGCATAAAAATTTAAAGTATATAATAAAGAATATTAAAAAAAAAAAAAAAAAAAAAAAAATGGAAAAGATAATAGAATTTAAAGTTTTCTAAGTTTTTTAAAATTAATTTTGAAAATTCAAAACACTGCGTGAACTTTTTTTACACAATTTAGTTATAGCCTAGTCGACTAAATACAGGGGTCAAAGTGACAAAATAAGAATATATAGGATTTTTTCAAAAAAAATATAGGACAATATAAAACATCAAATAACTGCACACAGTTGCTACTGAACTTCAAAATCAACTCGTTATACATTTATATACTCGTTATATTGAATTTAAGAGAATAGAAAACACACCTTTAAAAAAAAGAAATCGCCTGATCCTGAATACGTGATCCGTTATTGCCTCAATATTCCATCCCTAAATCAAGTTTTATTAATTACATTATTTGCAATCATGAGTCTTTTGTTTTCAGCATTTTTAACTGTTCCAATTTCTTTAAGTATTTTCTTTTTATCCCTGTTTGCAGTCTTTTGTTGATTCAGATTTACTGTTCAGTGTCGGCTGGATTGGCGGCGAAAAGTGGGAGATTTATTGCCGAATGTGGCGAACCTGGCACTTGGCTTTAAAGCAACCCTAGTGATCATTTGGATTTGACAACACAACGTATTGACGTAATTTTCAATTTTGGCGATTTTTATGAAAAAATCGTGGCTAATATTCCGAATCCGGTACGAATTCTGCGCGAAGGCGATTTTCGCCAAAAAATGGCAGCCCTGCCATTCTTTAAGAGCAAGATAACTAACTGCCTATGGTTGTCATAATTTGGAGTGGTTTGATGTAAACAATTCGCGGCGCAGAATCCGTACAGGATTCGGAATAAAAAAATCGCCATCCGACATCATACAGTAAATCTTAACCCTTTTGTTTCCTTTATCAATTATTGACTGAGCACTCAAAATGTTCTTTAGTAGTCCTGCAAGTTAATCCCAAGTTGTTTTTATCCGTTTTTCCCGAGGCAGAGTTTTGTTGTTGCATCTCTCTCTCTGCATTATGGCCAATTAATTTATTACGTTGGAGGAGAAATCAGATCAGAAATTCAAGACCGATTGTTATGGAAATGTTCACATGTTTACAACTCCCGCCGGTCCAGTAGAGTTGAGTTGTAGGTTATGCAGCACGTGACGTCACAAGAGATAAAACGCCGCGCCGCCGTTGCAAACATCGTTTTTGTCAAGTCTTTTTCACCTACGATCGCGCCAAAGAATCCGAAATATTAAAAAATGACAACAAACGACGCCGTTATTACGAATTCGAAGAAAATATAGATCGAATCAATGTAGAAATATAGGATATATAGGACAATTGTAAAATATAGGACAATATAGGACGTTTTTACCGATTTTTAAAAAAATATAGGATTTATAGGACATATAGGACGTCTGCGACCCCTGTAAATATGTAAAAATTATAATTGTAAGGGCTGAACTTGTTAAACTTAATTCCGAATGATTGATTATTAACTTATGTTTTAAAAATAATCTGGAGCCTCTTTTATGCGCAGTGTATATTTCTTATTGTTTTACGAACTGAAAACAAATACACTTTCAGTATAAAATTTCGAAACATTTGAAAATAAAAAAATATCTCAAACTGTCGGAAAAGGAATTGGGTCATAGAAAACTTCCAGAAAATCCATATCTTCCAGAAAAATGTATATATTTGACCCTTTGTTGGGCAGCATGTCCCTTGGTAAGTAGCTTCTTGTAAGTAATAAACAGCTTTCTTCACGATTCAACTGTAAAAATCCATTCCGAAGCAAAGATGTTCGCCAATCGATTAAACAAAATCCAAAACGAGTTCTTCATCAAGTCCTTTGGACGGAACGTTATTGAATGGCCTACCTTGCGGCAATGCGACCGTGAAAATGAGGCTTGGTACTGAGGTTGCCAGATACCTGAGACTTGCAGTTCGCCAAAGCGGCAAACGATAAATGAAAGAAGTTGTGGATCAAAATATTCTTCATTCCATTTTTGCTGTTTTTTTTTTATCATGTTCATTTGCGTACTATGTGTTGGCGTTTAAAGTGGAATATTTTGAGGTTAGTAGAGAAAATTCTATTGAACGTTTGCGAAGGTAGGAATTAATGAGTTGACGCAGTAAGTTAAGTTAATGTTTGATACTGTTTTTTTGTCGAACAAAGAATGGTATACTTCTACCAGTTAATTAAAAAATCTACCTATTACTACAAATCGAATTCAACTGATTGCAAACGATGAATTTGCATAGGATATACTATTATTGTTTAAAAATTTATTGACGATTTTTTTTTTAATTAATAATTTTTAATAATGGTTGAAGTGATTTTAATAAAATTAGAATATAGTATATATTATTATAGTATATATTAGAATATAGTAGACAAGATTATCAGGATTCGATTAAAAAAATTGGATCTCAGATTAATAAAATAACAATGCAGATGCGACTAATTTAATTTAGTTAAAAGTTTTTACTTTCCATTACCCATATGCATATATATAGAGAGAGAGTAATGAAAGTATAGCATTCGGTCAAAAAAAAAAAAAAAAAAAAAAAAAAAAAAAACCGTTTCTCCACGTTTTGGAACATCCTGATTTCAAAAAAGTGATCTAGAAAAAATGTGTGTCTGTATGTGTGTCTGTGGTCAGCATAACTCCCGAACAAATTGAACTACGATATTCGGCGGCCATGGGACCTACCAGTTTTCGTCAAAATCGCGCATGCACAGAAGGTAACTACCATTGAAAAAATCATGTTTTTCAATGACACCAATCTCCGAAATTCCCGTAAAAATGTTTTAATGGCGTAAAAAGTTGAAAAATGGATGCCTTCAACACAGAGCTCTCTTTCCTTGAGCATATCTCATCAACGATCTTTTTTTCCCCTCCTCTCAGCTTCATTTATAATAAAGGATAATATAAGAATTATCAATTTTATATATATATATATATATATATATATATATATATATATATATATATATATATATATATATATATTTTTTTTTTTTACCCCATACAAGAATTATCCCAAAAAATTTCGCCAAACTGACCATTTATACTAAATGAAGGATGAAAATATACAAACGGTAAATGACACAAATCCACGTCAGTATTATAGTGTAACTTAAAGTTGTGCGATGTTTCACATCCCTAGTTTGTTTCACCTTTTATGAGAAATGAAGTTTTTGTATATTGTGGTAGTATTTTGAATATTGTGGTAGTAAGAAGATTATAAAAATTCGCTGTCAATTCGTGAGGATTTGTGACTAATCATAAAGTTCCAAGATTTTTTATAAAAGTGTGCTTTGATTGACCAAAATTCCTTTGGAATGAAGTGACGCGACCATTTCAAATCCTCATTTTCACATAAATTTTGGGATAGTTTTTGGTAAATTTTTGGGTATTCTAGTAGTTTTCAAAAAATGTCCTTATAGTCATGGTATTTTGTACTATTCTAAAATTTCATCAAGTATTTTATGGACCTTATACAGAATTGAATGAGAAGCACAATCATGCCTCTTGATTACGAAGCAATCTTCCTAATTTGTGAAACAATTCACGAAGAATTAGCGAGCCGAGGACGAGTCCCCTAGTTTTATTAAAAGTCATATTATGTTCAATTAAAACAAACATTTTATAAATGCACAAGCTCTCTCATTTTTTTTTTCTGCATTGGTCAGTAAGATCCATAATTGCACAGGTTAAAATTGTTACAACAACATTTCAATTGCTTTTTTAATTTCTTTAAAAAATAATTACGAGTGCGTTTTGATTAAATTTAAATGTATTGCAATTATAAATTCATATTAAACTTGGTAGTGTTTTTTTTTTTTTTTTTTTTTTTTTTTTTTTTTAAACTTGAGATAGGAAACTGTCTTAGGGAACGTTACCCATTTTATTGTACAATACTGGAATTATAAAAAATCCATATTAAGAGCATAGAACATATATAAGGGTTCTTTCAGACGCCGCAGACGCGGTATCGCACACTTTGCCAGACGAGCACATACTTGTGGACGTTCCACCTGCATCTTTGAAAACTTTAATTATTATTTTTACCCAGTGAATGCAGTACGTGGATAAGCGTTAATCAAAAGTATTTAGTTATTTTTTAAGTTTTACTTTATAATATAAGTGAAAATTTAAGTATGGACAAAAGAGTGTTATGCTTAATACATCCCCTTTATTTTAGAAGGAAATCAAGAGACATTCATATAATGCTTTTAAGGGTATTTACGGTAAGCTTAAAAAAGACAGGGCAGAAGTTCTTCAACTTTTTTCTTAAGAAAAACTGACACCACTTTCAGAAAACTCCAAAAAACATGAGAGATTACATTACAACCAGTGAAAAGACTAGTCGTTACGGCATATAAAAAGGAAACCTAATATTTTCCAAATATTCAAATTCGTTGTTATATGGGCAAAATTTATTTGAATGTATAAGTAATAAGTACAAAATATACGACCCTTGAAATGCATTAAATAACACTCTTTATGATGTACAATACTAATTAGCGAATTGTAGTAGTTGAACAAACAGCTGATGGGCTTAGCTTCCTGTTTCCAAAATAACCAAAAACTGTTTTGAGACTGAAAGTTAAGTTTGGACCATTTCCCTCTAAGCCGATGATATGTCTTAGAAAAAAGTTTAAATACGAAAATTTAATTGCATGATAAGGGTCTAATTGCACCAATTATAACTCAATTTGTAATTTATTTAAAATTTTAAATTTAGCTACAAACGATACACAATGTTTTGATACAGGGAACCCTACTAAAATTGAAAATTTAACTTAAATATTTTTTTATATGTAATTTTGTTTTGAAAGTAATTTGAAATTTCCGATTTTTATAAAAAAGCCAAGATTAAAATTCTACTTTTGCATGGATGAGTTAAATCCCAGTAGGATTTTGTCCCGCATTGTACACTTTAAATTACAAATAAAAACATAATTAGTAAAATTCAAACTGAAGTTATCTTTGAAAATTGCGGAGTTATACAACTTCTGCGCTCGCCACGCGAGCCCTCATGAAGATTTCAAAGTTACGGGTGCTTACTGCATCGTGTGAAATGGTCCATTCAAATATATCGGTGGAATTTCTTATGGGCGCGCGCCCGTGTCCACACAATATGAAAGAACCCTAAGTCCATATTAAGAACATACCAGTAACTAATTAAAATCATTACAGCTATTTTTAAATGATTTTTAATAACTTCGAATTTGTTTGTATTTGGGATGGTTAAATTCTTCCATCATGCAATCAAACGGAAACTTGGAACATAAACTCGTTAGAGGTGACAATGCATTCTATCAAGTTTTGTGCTCCAAAAAACAAGCTAGTCGATGGCACTGAATGAATTTTTTCTTCATAGTCCATATAACTCTCTTATGCGTGCCCCTCTCCCCCTCCTCCCCCCAAAAGGCCGTATTTGAATATGCGGATTGGCAACACCGTCAGTTAGTTTACATATCGGAATCAACGGTTGTTGAAAGTTTGAATTGGAATGAATATTTGACGTTCCGCCACAGTGTTTAAAAATATAGGGCACAGTGAGCTCAACGATCAAATGAGCGTGTAGATGAATGTTTCGAAAACAAAGATATCATAGAAGCAGCCTAGTTTGCAGCGTGAGTGTTGTTGTTGAAGAACACGATACAGTTTCTATGCAAGAAAGTTTGTTCTTTCTGTGGAGCTCACTTCTGGGAAGAAGAAAATCCTTCTGTGAAATACATGAATAAGACGAAGTTGAACTCCTGGGCGTTTCTGTTAATTGTGAGACTAATTTTTTTTTTCTTCTTTATCCTAGGACGTATTCTTAAGACTCTATTCTTTTAACGAGCGTAGCGAGCTGGGTTCACAAGGCGAAACATGAGGGTCGTTTCTAACATGAATATTTAGTTTAGCTTAAATAAACTTCGCTGTGTTCCAAGATTTTATTTCTTCTTGATCACTTTAATGACGTTTTTACATGAATAACACTCAGTAACCATAGAAACATAACAGTACTTAGATATAAGGTAGATAAAGCCTTCATGCTAGTTGAATTCCTTTTTTATAAATAAAACTTAAAGTAGCCGACGTTGTTCTTTTTCATTTGTTGGCAATATCTTAAGGAAATAGGTTAGTTTTAATTATCTTATATTTTAATGTTTTTTATTCTATATTGAAAATAATTAGAATTTAACTAAACCATTGTCAGTTATAAATTGACGAGTGTAATAAAATACCGTATATTACTCTCAGTTTGAAAAACGCACTTACTCTATTTCTGCTTGTGTTTTTTATTTTAAATGACACAAAACGCAAATTTAAAAAGTTTGTTGTAACACTTTTGTGTCGTTCACATCTTTAAACCCATCGACAATAAGCGTGCGTTTATCCGCTAGGTTATGTATGTTTCTATGAGTTTTTATCATAATCCTATTCCCAATATCAAGGCTTTTTCCCCCCCTAAGATTCACTTTCTCTACAGAACTCTGCATTATGTAGTTAAATAATAAAAAAATATCCATACTATATATACTTAATTTTGGTACTGTGACTATAAATCATATAAAAAACATTCCTGAATAACTATAGCAATTTAAGTTGAGTAAGTTAAAATACTTCGAAAATGAAAACCTTTTAATATAAATATACCCATTAGAAAATTTCAGCTTTAATTGTTTAACGGATTATTATTATATGCCTATTAATTATAGAAATTTATAATTAATACATTCTTAATCATTCTAATAACATTCTTGCAAGAAGATCTTAAATTTATATTACATTTCAAAAAGTTGATTTAAAAATATAACTTTTTTTTTTAATATTTTTATTTTATTAGTAATCCTTAAAATAAATGCAAAAACATTCAAGATAAGGTTAATATCACGAAGACTCCTCGTTTCTTTGAAATAAAAATATACTTGTGAACTTAAAAGTTGAATTAAATGAAAATTTACATAAAGCTAGTTTAGAATTAATACCCAGAAACGGATAGAAATTTTCAATAAAAAACGACCAACTCTTTCCCCCCATCAAGTTGCTGGAACATCTTAAGAAAGATGTTCATCATAGTATTTCAAAAACATTGGCTGCTTGTTAGGAATTTTAATTTGAAATAAGTTTGAAAGCTCTCTCCTCATCATTTATCTTACCTACTTTCTGGGAAAAGTTAAATTAAATAAAAATCCATGACTTGCTGTTATGAAAATGATGTTGGTTTATCTGAGAAATCACTTTCAAAGCAATTCAATAGTTGAACTCTCGTTAATTTTAACAAGGCATTGTCGATATTTAAAATATATAGACAATAACAAAAAAGACGCTGCTAAGATTTTATTTCAATAATTATGTTAATTTTCGAACGAATTACTCTTGCTGTTTTCTTTCTTTCTTTTAATTAAATGAGTTGCAATTTGATGAAAATTACAACTTATGAAAAAATCTAGGAAAGAGCAATCGTTTCGAAAAGACATACTTTAGGAGTATCTAGCATCTGTAGTTTTTTTACCTAGGAGGTATGAACAGAACCATTATATAATAGAAGTTCAAATAACAATAACACTTATATTTGTGTTGCAAGAATTGGTTATATTTATAGAAGGAATCGAAACAATACTTCCTTCTTAAAGTGTTCTGTACTGGAAAGTGCTATTAGTAGATGTCATTAGTACCTTGTTTGTATAACGAAAAACCAACTCTTCTTAACTAATCCTTAGTTTTGCCAATATTAGCTATCGTACTGATTCCATTTTGTTTTATATTTTTAAGCAATCAACTTACAAAATGAACTTTTATTTTGAAGATTGGCTCTTATTCTACTAGAGATAGTCTTCAGTAATTGAGAAAATTTTCGACAGCATGCAAATTTCGTTTGCGTTGAAAGAAAAAAAACACATACAAATTCTATAAATAGCCTCACAATACTCTGTGAAGTCATGTGATACATTTCAATTTTAACAATGTAATCTGGATCTTTATTAAGAAGGCTTTAATTGGCCACATAATTTCTAACTAGAACTTCTGGATGTTTTGTTATTGACTTGAAGTCGAAGGAGCCTTATCATTCACCATAAACATCTATACTATAGCAACTTCCACCCCAAGTGGTTAAAATCTGTTTGTAACCATGCTCAACCTATTACATGTATAGATTGGGAAAGTATTCAATTGCCTTCATTTGTTTGCAGAACAGAAACCACTTATAAGCTATCCAAAAGTTCTTGTTAGAGGTCAGAGATCGTGGCACATATCTCTTTCACAAGTCGATTATTTAATATAAGCATTCGGAAAGTGTGGTCTGTTGACCTTTAAATAAAATTTCGCAAATTTCCTAACAAAGCGCGATACTTTAGCCCCTTAACTTTTCGATTAATGTAATGTTTCCCGAATGGTAAGACACTTCCTTCTATTTTTGTGTGTCAGTCCAACAATGTCAGAGAGTAGGAAAGGGTCGTGGAAAAGGCGCTAAATGGCCAAATGATGTAATATGGAGGCATCAGGCTCCCTAGGGCTATATGGAAAGAAGAAGCGGACTGACCGCCAAACGTTTCTCAACCCGGAAGCATCAGCAACAAGCTTGTGACCCGAAAATCGCTTGTTTCGAGTACTCTGGTCTAGTCATTGTAGCACTCCAGCAGTGAGAGATTACACGTGTTTTCCACCAAGTTCATTTGTATAGTCGGACATGTTGTGTGGCCAATTTTCTGCTCGCATAAGTGTCTTCAACTATTTATTTCGTTTTGTGTCGAATTTACCTATTCCTAAACGTGGTATATCGTAAATAGCCAAACGTATTATATTTTTTGTCAGACTATTTCTGGACTTGGTACAGTTTAGTAAAAACACAGATTTTTGCTTTTTTGTAACACATTTCAGTACTTTGAATGTAGCTTTATAAATAAGAATAATGGGTTTCTGTTTCACTTGTTTGTCAATATAGTCTAATTGCTTCAATTTCTAAACTTTTATAAAATTTGGATTTTTGTTGGCTTTTATTGCTTTCTTGCAAAGCTCAGCTTTTTTTTTGCTTGAGACCACGTCTTTTGTACCACGTCTGAATTTTTCATGTGTGGTTCTCGTGTCTCACGTTTTCGTAAAAACACATTTCTTTTAAAAAGTTTCTTCAAAATGCTTAAACGATGCAAAAACATTTTGTATTCGTTAGATATACAGCCTTTAAATTTATTTGATTTGGATTAATGTTTTTAAAAGATTCTTCATTTGGAACGAAATGGGAAGAATCGTTGTCAAATTCTTGGCTTTAGATCATGTTTAACAATAGCTAATTTATATAAATTCTCGCAGAAATAATCCGAATGGAGGAAATGCTTTGGAAAGTATTTTATTTTGAATCAACTACTCGATAATTTCTAGTTATTGAAGTCTTTGAAAATTTATTTTGATTTATTTTGAAAAGATTTTAACGTGAATGATATTTTAGATAAGCACCTAATTAAATGAAAAATTTATTGTAAAATAAATTTCAGCTGGTGGCGAAGATTGAAGAGGAAATTGCACCCTCACCTTTTGAACTTTCAATTTTTAATAATACCTATATCGACAATATTTTGCACGTTGGCTTGTCTTATTTTTGACACTTTTTGATAATCAATCGTCGCCAATTATTCTAATATATATATATTTTTGGACACATTTTTATGCAATTTTTTTATGTTTCAGTAAGGATTATATTTGGCCCATGAGTCATATCATGGTTTGTTTTCTTGTATTAGGTTTTATCATTGAAGACAATGAAGTGTTGCCATGATGGAATTAATGATTTAAAAAACTTGCAGATAATTTAAACTAATCTCACAAATAGTGGGAAAGATTAAAATACATCAGTATGACACCAGTTTCAATGAATACCAGCTGATTAAAATCATTAGTAAGCAAATAAATACCACATGCAGTTGCATCAGAAGAAAGTAAGCATTAACAATAAGGGTCATTCCATGTCAAATCAACACAAAAAAGTGACATTTTCAACCCGACCCCTTTAGAATTTAATAACAATTTGCTCACTTGTTGGGTTTATGGAGAAAAGAAAAAATGGCCAACATTAGGTTTGAATATCGTTTGGTTTCTGAAATGCGGAGCTTCAAAAATGGGCCAAAAGGTCAAAATTTCTCATTTCTTGCTTTATATATCTGGTTATAATTTTGTCCCTAATTATCATAAAATATTTATTTTGGTGTCAAAAAAAAGATAAAGATTTGATCTTTCTAATGATGTATTATTTATGGATATTTTTTTAAATTTTCATTTTAAGGTCAAACGATTTGACCTTTGACCTTGAATACCTCAAAAAAAGGTTATTTTTATTTTTTTTAAAAAATTATATGTTATTCTTAAATTAATTCTCTACACAAATACGTTAGTTTCATAATGGGACCGCAATGGGATGCCAAAATATAAATTCAAATGTGAACTCTTGTCCTTAATTCCACGCAATTATCGTCTTTGAGTGCGTACTGAAGAATCCCATATTTGCATATCCTAATGCAGTCGAATTTACGGGGAATCGAGTGTAAATTGACTAGTTTTAAAAAGGAAGGAAATGATGAAGATTTTTATCTTTGTTCTTTTATTCAGTTTCGTAGCCAGGGGAAAGTATATGGGAATATATCCAATACACCCAAGCCATGTTAACACCATATTACAAGAATTACGTTCAAGCAGTGGATTAATGTTGACAGATCTACTCTTGAAACTTTGTCGAGCCCTTGTGATGACTTTATTGATTCTTATCTTGATAAACTTACCAAACTTATACGGCATTCATTAATTGCTAAGGAACAATCGTCCTTTTTTAGTGCTTGTAAACAAAATCTGAAATCAGGTGAATATGTAGTAGTTTGTGATTTTTCTGAAAACTACTCCTTTATTCTTCAGGATGCAATTCAAGAGTTTCACTGGAATAATTCTCAAGCGACTATACATCCATTTGTGGTTTATTATAGAAGAGACACTGACCAAGTCGTAGACAATTTTAATTTTGTAGTAGTTTCTGGCTGTCTTCACCGTGACGCAACAGCAGTTCACTTATTCCAAAGGCATTTGGTCGAATTCATCGGAAAAACATTCCATGTGAAACCTAACAAACTTTTGTACTTTTCTGACGGTGCAGCTTCTCACTACAAAAATCGAAATTTTTTTATAAACCTGTGTTTCCATAAAAAAGATTTTGGAATTCAAGCAGAATGGAATTTTTTTGCCACTGCCCATGGTAAAGGAGTTTCAGATGGCATTGGAGGTACCATAAAACGGCTATCCACTCGTGCCAGCTTGCAGCGCCCATATAAAGATCAGATAATGACTTCTCGACAGTTATTTGAATGGGCAAATGCCAATATTGAAGGAATGCAGTTTGCATAACTTCCTTACAGTATGAAAGAGAAAAAATCTTCCTTCAGAAACGATTCTTACCGCCAGAACTATTCCAGGTACTCAAAAATTTCATGCATTCTGACCCATTTCTATCAACCAACTTCTGTGCAAAATGTATTCTAATTCCATGGTCGAAAAAAAGTCAAACAAAAAAAGAAATTATAAAATCAATAGTTACTTATATAAGGAAGTTACTTATGTATCTGATAAATTAGTTTCAACAATAGTTTAAAGATAACGTATCAATAGAAAAATTGTAAGTATTTCTATTTTCTAATTTCGAAATATGATTTTTTCCAAATAATTTGTATGAACAAATGTTTCTGATTGCGTGCAACATTCATTTTAAATAATTATCTCAAAAGCTCATTATTACCAATTATCTATGTCATGTTTTTTTTTAATTTTACAGCAAACGATGTTTGCATATTAATGCAATGCTGAAAAATTTAATTTTTTCAATGCATAAGTAAACAATTAGTTTTTGCTCTTAAAGTTAAAAAGTTATAACAAATCAAAGATAGATAATTATAATTTTTAGCTAATAATTAAGGCTAAAGTTTTATTTACATTACATGTATATAAAGAGATTTTAAAAGGAAAAGCTATCTACATATAAACAGTTTTTGTAGGATTTGAATGGGACTACAGTTACGATTGAAATTTATAACTTGGCATCCCATCGCGGTCCCAAAATGAGACTAATATATTTTTGTAGAGAATTGATGTAAGAATAATATATATTTTTTTGAAAAAAATAAAAATACCCTTTTTTGAGATATTCAAGGTCAAAGGTCAAATTATTTGACCTTAAAATGAAAATTTTAAAAAATGCACGTAAATAATACATCATTAGAAAGATCAAATCTTTTGACACAAAAATAAATATTTTATGATAATTAGAGAAAAATTATACCCAAATATGTAAAGCAAGAAATATGAAATTTTGCCCTTTCGGTCCATTTTTGAAACTCTATATTTCGGAAACTAAACGAGATTCAAACCTAATATTTGACATTTTTTCTTTTCTTTATGAATCTAATAAGTGAACCAAATTTTATGAAATTCTAAAGGGGTCGGGTTGGGAGCCGTGTTGATTTGACATTGACCCATAAAATGGTTTTTTACAATTAAGAAACAATTAAATGGTTACAGTTAATGCGGTTTTACAGAGTATGGTGTAGTTTTATAATTACAAAACAAGGTCCGCTATATTAAATTAAGAGAAGGAAAAAAAATTAAAGTAATGATTGTTAAAGATCTTCAATTAAATAAATGTTTTCAAAATATCAACTTTAGTAATTTTTCAAATTTTAGTTCTTTAGTTAAAATTGATATGCTACTACTAAATTGATATGAGTTACTTGGAGTAAAATCAATGTAAGCTACTTGAAGCACATAACAATTCCGTAACTATGGCTGAACAATGAAATATTTTAATTAATACTTAAAATACATTAATTGCAATGCTGGCGTAATGCTAAATTTGTCAGATTTCGCGGAGCTGTTAGCAGTCTCTAAATATCATTTGATTTTAATATAATTTTTTTTTTTAATTTTTCTCTTACCAAATGGAACACATTGAGAGGGTGTCCCGTAAAAAAATTAACACCTACGAAAATAGACGCACCCTATTCTAGATAGTGCATGTTTGGTTATTGAAGTTGAAGAAGGCTTAGTAATCACTATAAAGATCTCTACTAGCGAATCCCCCCAAATCTAGTTAAAATTTGTTAGTAGCTATGGGCAACCTATTTTAAAGCATTACGGGGGGAAGTATTCAAATAAATGACAATCATGTGCTTGAAGAAAAGAAACCGCTTTTAAGCTCTAAGAGACGCTTTTAAGAGTTTTTCAAACTCGGTAAATTATTTGTCTCGTGTTATCGCTCTCTTTGAATAAGCATTTGGCCTCGTTAGAAAAAGTACTTTGGCAAATAGTTGCTTAGATAATTATTTTCTTTCGTGAACACTTTGTTTTCCTTTCTTTAGATCCTTAACATGAGTGAGATCGTATAATATTTAGAAATCAAAACCGAGGTAAAATTTGACGAATTTCAACTTCTTTTGTTCAAAGCCATCTATTTGTGTTCCATACTCTCCATGCTTGCAGATTTAAATATGCATATTAAATTTGAAGCAAAATGTTTAAATTTACTGGAGCAGGGTTTGCGCACATTTTTATATACCCCCTTCTCTTAATTTATAATGAATATCAAAAATAGTCAGAGGGAAAACACGTAGAAAGGTTTTTGAATAATCATTTAGTTTTTTTATTTTTGCATTGCTTAGGAGCATTCTGGCTAGTGAAAACATACCTTAAATTAAGTCTGTAATTATTTCTTCTAACAATTATTTCATATAAGCATTTAAATATGCGATTTAAAAACACACGTGGGCCATATTCAATCAAATGCAATTTATAATGGTGTTTTCCCCCCTTTTTAGGAATAAATTCTTCGTTGTCCCTGCTCACACTCGTCCCAAAAACCTAGTTCGCCAGTAATTATTTAGTGAGTAATCAAATGCCATTTTTTTTACCTTGATATAGGAAAAGAAAGCGTGGGTTATGGAATGTAACTCAAGGCCGTCTTTTAAAAGAGCAACTTTGGGAAATGTAATTACTAAAATATGTCATCTCATCAAACTCCATGTCTGCAGAACAGAAGTCCCAAATTGCAACGTGCGGAAAAAGCAATAAAAAAATAATCTTCTCCAAAGGCGTTGATGTTTTCCAAACCTCCATTCGTTAAATGTGTTATTTGGATGCAAGTAAATCAACCGGATGCAAATCCGCTCGACTTTTTTTTTTTTTTTTCCGCATCTTTTTTGTGGATGTGGGGGGATGGTGAGGCTACAGCTGTTCATGGTGGTTGTTGAAAAGGGAAGCCAGACGCTTTTTAAGATTATCATAAAGATGTCCCGCGGGACTTCCGCTAAGGGCTAAACCCAAACTGCGAATCCTAACAAATGCCCCCATAACAACAATGGTGGTTAAGTCGAGAAGCTGAAACCGTTCTGTTGATGCTGTGTTATGTGTTAAAGCGATTCTCTACAGGGCCGTTCGGTAGATTTTTCTCTGCATGATGTAAATCTTAGAAATGCCGCGCCTCAAATGTTTTTTCTTTACAATAACCTTCAATTGTGATTTAAAAAAAAAATATTTTGAACTTATAAATTACTTTAAAGTACTATCAACTACAAACATCTATTACAGTGTTACTCTTCTAATCTACAGCAAATTCGTTAATTGGGGATGTGGACTCCAAAGTGGTAACCAAATTAGATTCAACAGAAATTAATGACAGATAGATTTCTA
This sequence comes from Linyphia triangularis, assembly GCA_963978545.1. NCBI lineage: Eukaryota > Metazoa > Arthropoda > Arachnida > Araneae > Linyphiidae > Linyphia > Linyphia triangularis. The sequence goes on along the minus strand of OZ021727.1, from coordinate 33,957,840 downwards.
ATATTTGTTTGGCTTCTTCATTCATATCTTCCCACTAGTTACATAGACAGGGAGGATTAATAAAATTATCAGAGCTTCAGGATACAAAGTAGTTAAGTTACCTTGACTTGAATAAATTAAAATTTGTTGTAAACATTCCTGATATCATAATTAACGAAACCTCAAAACATTTAAAAGCTTTACAAAAAAATTTAATTATTGCTTTGAAAGAATGTAGAAATGCTCGAAGAAATGTATTTCACTTTCATACAAGGGAAACGTTACAAATTGAATATTATCGAAAGAGCTTATGCAGGACGTATGAATTTAATTGAAAATAAATGACTGAAAGTGAATTTTAATTGTAGTAAATCGACCCAATTCTGGTTATCTTCTCAACAAACTTTTGCAATTCTTCCTACTGAAGTTTTGAAAGTATGAATCGGTTTTACATCTTCATACCTTTATGAAGTTGGATTCTCGCCAGTGGTAAGAATTAAAACCAAATATCGAAACAAGCTGCAATTGTCGAATTCTTTAATCTAAATATTACTTTAATTAACCTGGATTTCATTGCCATCAACAACAGCAATTTAAAATAAGCGCACACTTTGCGCAGACTTTATTAGAATTTTTTTTTAAAATTATTTTAATAATAAAATATCTTTCCTTCACTATATATATATTTTTTTTGGTCCTTAAAAGCACTTTCGGACAAAAACGTGTGTTGTTTGTCTCTGAAAAATTTCAATACGCTGAGGATGAAATGGGTCGCAATAGATTCCCGATAACAATGTTGTATGAATTTCAAATAGTTTCTTCTTTCACTTTTTACTTTCAATTACCCATATGTACATATACATACGGCAATGAAAGTATAGCATCCGGTCAAAAAGAAATTTCGATTTTTTTTTTTTCTTTTTTTTTTTTTCACTTTTCCACGTTTTGGAACATCCTGATTTCAAAAAGTGATCTAGAAAAAATGTTTGTCGTGTCCGTGGTCAGCATAACTCCCGAACAAGTTGACTTACGATGTTCAAATTTGTTATGAGGGTTAATGGCCGCCATGGGCCCCACCAATAGAGTTTTCGTCAAAATCGCGCATGCGCATAAGGTAGCTGCCATTGAAAAAATCACGTTTTTCAATGATTGCTAAAAAACGACTCTAAATCGCTGTGGTAATGCCTTTTAAGGTGTTCTAAGCATCCCCACCTCCGAAATTCCCGTAAAAATGTTTTAATGACGTAAAACATTGAAAAATGAATGCCTTTAACACATAGTTCTCTTTTCTTGAGCATACCTCATTAACGATCGTTTTTTCTTCTCTCCTCAGTTCCAATTATAAGAAAGGATAATATAAGAATTATCGAAAAGTATATCGCCGAAACCCTCATTTTGACAGAAGTGGTTTTTTTTTTTTTTTTTTTTTTTTTTAAAGACCCATATTAGAATTATCCCAAAATACTAGAATCCCCAAAAATATCTCCAAACTGGCCATTTATTCTATTCTAAATGAAGGATGAAAATATACAAACGGTAAATGGCACTAATCCACGTCAATATTATAATGTAATTGAAAGTTGTGCGATATTCCACACCCCTAGTTAATAGTATAGTTGAAATAAATAAATCCGCATGATGATGAACCACATCTTTTGAACTGACGCTATCATGAAAAAAATTACGAACGAATATATTCATCGCATATTGTATCTATTTATATATTAAAAATATTTATATATTTAAAATCGATACAATATGCGATAAATATTTTCTTTCGTAATTTTTTTTATGATAGCGTCCGTTCAAAAGATGTGGTTATATATTTAAAAGAGATACAATATACGATAAATATGTTCGTTCGTAATTTTTTTTTTTTTTTTTTTTTTTTTTTTTTGATAGCGTTCTTTTAAAAGATGTGGTTCATCATCATGCTGATTTATTTATTTCAACTATTAAAAAGTGAAAGAAGAAATTATTTGTAATTCATACAACATTGTTGTTTATAATCTAAGTGTCAACTCGCGATAACTCGAAGTTCAATGGGCTGGCCAAATTCTTCGAGTTATCCGAAGTTCGAGTTATCGGAAGTCACTCGGAAGTTATTTTCTATTTCATTAAATTGTCTTGGAACCGAATGAAAACTTCGAGATAAACGAATATTCGACTTATGAGACTTCGAGTTATCGCGAATTGGCTGTATTACTTAGTTTGAATTTTAATCACATTTTTCTTTGCACTATATCCTTCTAGTCGGCGGCTCAAAAGCCGATTTGCTACCTTGTTATAAATACTAACATTTATCTCTAAATGTCATAATATATAAATATATGGCGGAAAGATTTTAGTTATTACATTTGCTTTAGCCCATAATTATAATTGAATTTCAATCTAACAATGGTTATTTTTTTCATAACAATCTTCCGTGACGGCCTTTGTGAAATTCGCTTTCATTTGTACCTAGCGTGTCAGATACTATCTCAAAAACTAATAAGTAATACTTAAAAAAGATGCCATTCACCAAGGATAGAAGTCTTCTATTACTTTGTCTGCCGTGTTTCTTGTCGCTGTCTGACCTTGGTTAAAAGTCCCACGTCAATTACACCTGTCAAACTTATTTTGTTACAAAGATATTTAAAAATAATACTTAATTTTCCTGTAATGATATGCTCGTATTCAATTCAGGCTGTTATTATGTTCTTTCACATTTGTAACAGCATAATGGATTGATGTCTTTGTGTTGTCAAAGCTCTTCAAACAAACTTCTGTACCTGTATAAGTTAAATGGTGCATATCTTGCTGCTGTTATGGTATTTTTGAAACGAAGTTTTAGGCAACCAATAGAATAATATTGAAATAGTTTCACAGCTTTAGGCTACAAATAGTTGTGATTGCAATGATTCGGTACCAGCAATTGTTTGAATAACTAAAATTCTATGATTTAGTAGCTGCGTGGCCCCGCGTTGCGGATACCCGTCATTGTGTATAGGTCTCGGCTTTTGAAGCTTCGTGAATAGGCTCGCGTCCCTTCTTGAAAGGTTTATTGATACGCAAACACAAGCTCACTAGAAGTTTCATTGCTGCACAAACACAACCTCGCTAAAAGTTTCATTGTTACGCAAATAAAGGCTCGCTCCGCTCGCTGAAAAGTGCGTTAACACGCAAGCACATACTCGCTTCTTTCGCTGAACTGTTCATTGTTGAGCAAGTATAAGCTTGCTTCGCACGTTAAAATATTAATTGCTGCATAAACACTTATGATTAGAACTACTTCTCTCTCCCCGTCGAAAAGCAAACACGTTTCCCCCGTTATTAAAATAATACAACGGTCTTTACCCCTCTGAGAGTAGTGTCACGTATAAGTGGTTTAACATTCTGTTTTTGAAAAGCAAAATTAGAAGGCCAGAACTTTATATATTTAAAATTTCAGAGTTATATACTTATTATGCCGTCATAAACTAAAAGCCCTAAACCCCAAAAACTTCAAATGCACATTTTGACACTTTCTAATTAGTACTTACAAAATAATATTTATATATCATTGAATTGCTTAAGTATTTAGGTTATATAAACCTATAAAACCATAAAAACCAAAGGACCAAAATAAATAACCAAAGGACGGACGTAAAAGCGTCAAAATATGCATTTGAATTTTTTGGATTTAGGGCATTTTAACTTATGACTTCAATATCGGAAGATACATTGTATAGAAACTTTAGGAAATTTTTAAAAGTTAATTATAAAAAAACTAGCTGAAATTTTAATTTTCTGTTTATCAAGAGTCAAAGTAGAAGACTAACACTACTTATGGTGAAAATTGTAAAAAAAAAAACCTGCGTCTGTAAGAAGTCGTTTTAAAATTAATTAAAAAAGCTAACTAAAATTTTAAAATTCTGTTCCCAAAGTCCGATTCGAAGGCTTAAACTACTTATCTTGAAAATTTTAGAGCACTTTGCCTATTAGAAAAATTTAGAATTAAAATATATATATATATATTAAAAAAAATTTATTAAAATTCTTACTTTTAAAAGTCTAATTAGAAGGTCAAAATTACTTATGGTGAACATTTCAGAGCTCTACGCATTTTAGAAGTCGCTTTGTAAACAAATTTAAGAAAGAAAAAAAAAAAAAACAGTATTAAAATTTTATTATACGTTCTGTTTATCAAAAGTCAAATTAAAAGACTAATACTATTTACGTTGAAAATTTTAAAGTTTAACGCATATTGAAAGACGCTTTCTATGAAGTCTCAGCCAAACAGAACGACAGACTCTTGGTTTTATTATTATAGATTAATAGATTAATCTACGAATTTATTTTCATTAGGACTCTTCAAATGAATATACTTTTTTACGCAACACTGAGTCAGTTGATCTCCGTTATCTAATAAAATGTAATTCAAAATGCTTATGAACACTTTTTTTAAACTTATAGCTAAAATCTAGAAGAGAAAAAAAAAGTGAACTTATTAAATTAATGGTCCGAAGTCGCGTGTTTTGAAGATCCCCAACCTAACAGATATTTTCTCTTATTATTTCCACTGAATAAAACTACTGCATTTAGAGATGAGCCATGAGTGAAATTAAGAGAACTTTCACAACCTCACTCATACTTTCATAGTGACACAGCCTCTGGCGATTGCAAATATGCAAATTAATTAATGTAGAGTTGGTTCATGTTACTCGGTGGCTCCAAACTCAATTACTTTACGTGTAGTCCGAAGAGTATTTTTTTTTATCCACAAGGAAAAAATTTATGATGGCATCCAAAGAAATTATTGCTCAGCAAACATGGCCACATTTACATAAATCAACTATATTTTTTTTTTTCGGTAAAACAGTTTTGATTGAGGTAACATGGCATGAGAAGATTTGTTATATCCTTCTTCATAAGTAAATTCCATTATCCATTGGTGCTGAAAGACTAGTGGGTACATTCCCTAATTGGTTAATTAATTGGTTTATAAAAATTATTTCGGTTCTATTACTAAATAATCATCTTTGTTGAAAAAAATGGTTTTAACTTTACGTACGTAATGATGATATATAAAGGGGAAATAAATGCATCTGTAAAATAATAAGCAAAATTTGTTTTTGGAAAGGTCAAAACAATTGAGGACTAGAAATGCAAAACGACTTAAATGCAAAAAAAATCGAAAATCTTTCTTTTATGGAAAAATGTCCTAAGACCAGGCTAAATAAATAAAGTGGAGAAGGCCCAAAGTGCGAACTCCAGTAGCAATAGTTTAAATTCAATCTGTTTCTTACTCATAGCCCTAAGACCAATGCGAGTGTTTTTCATTTTTCGGCTCACCTGAATTTTTTTTTTTTTTGGACTTAGATTGTTTTTTATTTTTAGTCTTCAATTATTTACAGGGCAACTATTTCCAAAATTGTGTACCCTATAGGTCATCAATGTCCGAAATTGTGTAAAACCTAAAGGACAACAGTGTCCAAAATCTGTAATCTAGAGATCAGTTGATTAAATGCTTTAATTAGTATTATTTCAGAACTTTTTCTGTCTTTGAATATTTACATGATATATTCTAGCATGATAAACTAAACAGCAAAAAAAAAAAAAAAAAAAAAAAAAAACGATCTTTAATTAAAATTTAAAAAAAAAATATTTACTATAGAAAAAATATTCATTCATTACTCTTACATTGTAAAATATCCCATTAGGAACCTACAATTTGTAAGGATGTAATAACAATTTAAATGTGGGATCCAAATAACATAATGCTCTTTTAAGTTGTAAGTAAGCTAAGTTATTAATGTAATCAGAGCCGTATTTCTAAATAGGCTAAGTAGGCTGCAGCCTAAAGCGGCATATTTTCAGGGGGCGGCAGTTTGACTATTTAATCAAAAGTTAAAAAGATGTATTTCAGACGTTAATAATATTTTCCGTACGAATTTAAGAATACATGTTACTTAAAATTATGTTTTACTCCTTCTACATAGCCTACTTTCTAAAACTATAACATGATACAAATTCACAGCACGTAATCTTGTATTATAACTTTCTTGTAGTGCAATCGAATTAAAAAAGATGAAAACACCAATGAATTATATCCTTTTGTTGTATAAAACAAATGTAATAAGAAAATATGAACTATAGAGAGGCGGCATACTTTTAAATCCGGCCCTGAATGTAATGCTTTCCTAAGTTGACCAATTAGGTTTCAAACCAAATTACTGTTGTGTTTTGGTTCTAGAGTATATATTCGAGGAGGAATAACATTTATTTGGTGTAATTTAGATTGCAAGTTTTCAGCTGTTTATTTCTGCCACTATGACGAGCTTATCACAGCCAAATACGCCTCCAATTTTGAACTACTATAAGATTATGAAGTCGAAACCTTGTTGGGCATACTTTTCTCTTCAACTTCATCGCATCAATGAGAGGACATCGAGGACACAACCTATTTAATGTGTCCCCGCCCTCATTATCGAGCACACCAATATTCAGTGAGGCCAGGACGAACCCACGATTTACCTTTCATGAGATCGGTGTGTTTAACCGCCGGCCCTAGGAACCCAGTAATATTTACAGTTGAAATGCTTGTCTTCTATGCAATTAATATTTTTCACTATATTTTTCCTTGTGGTAGCGAAGGTTGTAGAAATTGGCATATGTATTGGAAGTTTCCAACGTTACTATCGATACAAGCTGACTAACACATTGTTTTCATCAAGGAATATCACGATTAGGTTGGTTGGTTGTTTTCAGATTATCTGGCGTCGTCAGCAACACGAAGGCTATAATGCGCCAAAACTTTCATTATTTGACAAGCCAACATACACTTACAAACACCCATGCCTTACACGGAACTCGAACCCGCAACCTCGCGATCTAGAAGCTAGTATGCTAATCACTATAACGTTTGGTCGGCGAATATCACGATTAAAGTGTATAAATATTTTAGCACTTTTAAAAAAGCATTTGTCGTTAGAAATTTTTTTAATATATTTCTTTTTTTCGCCAGAAGAAACGTTTTGATGAAAATTCAAATCTCGTAAAAGATTTAGAAGATTCTTTCTCTTCTTGTCGAGATAACTTCTCCAGTCAAACTTTCGATTTTTAGGAAACACACCGATGTAAATTTTTAATCACAAGAAATAAACTGCTTTACTCTTTCTATCCCGAAACTTTTCCTCCGTATTTTTCTTTATTTAACATTTCTCACGAGCACTTTAATTCCACAAAGAGCATCATCGAATACTCAGTATAAATCGGTCATAAATCCCTCTGCAAAAATTCCGGGAACATCCATTTGCAGACATGCTTAAGTTTCACATTTTTAGATGGCATCGTTTGAATACTTCCAGCCTCATGTTTAATTCAAGAGGGAGGTCGGTGGTCATTCCGAAATATACATTCTGACAACATTCCTATCCTCATTTGCATGTGAGAGCGAGTGTGCCAAGGACGAATTGTGTCCGGTCGCGGTCACACGAAGCTGTTGGGATGATTAAGACATAAGAATCAGCTGTTATCATTTCGGATTGTCGTCTTCTAATACACGCGAGTCATTATTGTAGGTATAATGAACTTATGAATGTTTTAAGTTTTGTCGAACTCTGGAGAAAGTGTGGGGTGATTGTTTTCAAGTTTGAGTTGCTTTGTCAAAGTGAGACTTGTGTTTGTTGGGAAAAGAAATTCAAGTCTCTAATTACTCTCCATAATTGGAGAGATATTATTAAAATATATTTTAGGTGGTTTCAAGAAGATTTTGGTATTTAATTAAAAGAATTGTGGTTCTGTAATAGATTTTGTGGTTAATTTTTTTTTTTTTTGTCGTTCTTTGGATATTTTACTTTAAGAAACGTCTGAATTGCGGACCGTGAAAGTGCACTTTACTTTAGTGGTCAAGTTCTTTTTAGTATTTTCCTTATTTTTTTATTTTTATTTTTTTTGCACTTTTCCTTTTGTACTGTTTTTGTTTTTATCATATTTAAAAAAATAAAGTTATGTAATGGCAAATCTATTTCAGTATGGCCTTTAATTTAATTTTTCCTTAACAGCGCGTGTTTGCGCTTGATTGGTCAAGATCAATTTATCCTTGTCGGGTCTCCCCCTAGTGGAGAATACACGAGAAGAGAAGCAGAATTGATTTGAATTTGTTAGGAGACACATGTCTCAAAATTGGAGCCGAGTGCTCAACTACAACTTATTAACTTTGAATAATTATAAATGTCTATACGTCTAAGTAAATCTGTATTATGTGTGTGCCTTGTATGTCTTTAACAAATAATAGTAAAATTTCTACAGTCCACTACTTTAAATTAACTTAACTGAGCTCTGGACAGCGCGTCTTCTAGTTTTATTTCACTTTTTCGATTATCACTTTCATTGATTAACTTTCCCACTTTTCAACTGTCTTGTTAGTTAATTAATATTTAAGAATCTCAACTGCATATTGAGAACTCCATTTGTTGCTCGTCATTGCGTCGTAGTGATTTAGTCTACCACACTCTTGGTATTTTCATTTCTGCTGAACTAGGCACAAACCCACTCATTAAAGTTTCTTTCCAAAGTTTTCATGATACGATTAGTTCATTCTATCACTATTTCCCTTTCGATTAAGACCTGTGCCTCTCTCTTTCCCAATTAAATAAATAACTTCGATGACTAAAACTTAAATGAATTTTTCATGTCTTTTCATATATTATATAGACACTGAATTATACTGTATTTGATTACTAATTTACATAGAGCGAGCATGTATCATCACATCTTTAGATGATTGAAGCGCCGTTCTGAAGACAGCTCGAGTAAATAGCAGACTAAATTATTTTCAAGACCTGTCAACACTTTTGCTACATATTTACATACTGTATATACAATCAAATCCCTCCGAACAACCGATATATAATCTAACCTATTAAGTTCATGTCTTTTACCTAATAATAATCGATTTTCAAAAATATTATTTCAAAAGCTTTTTTAAACACTACCCCAGCAGCACAAATCCACTAGACAATATCGGCTCGGTACTGGTCAATCCAGATGAGGATTGTTATAGACTAGCCGTTGCTACGGATCGTGACAAATCTCGCCCAATGTTGAGTAAAATATAGTGTAAATTTTGAAATGTTTTAAAATTTAAATACAGTGTAAGAAGAAAGGAAAGCGGGGTAAAAAATATGTTTTGTGATGGTTTTGAAATGTTTATTTTAAAAAGAGCGATGCTCGAGGTTCCACATGGATTTACCAATCTTCCCAGTACTCCTGTTTTCGACATTGGCCAATACCGCTGCGCTATCTGGGTTGGTGCTGACTCACAGGTAACAGTACTGGCTAATGTCGGCAACGTATTATGGAAATATGGACCAATCCTAACCGAAATTCGAACATCGTTCCTAATTACACGATACATCGTTCCAAAATACGTGTCAAAAACATCACAAAATATATTTCTTAGCCCTCCGTCCTTTCTTATAATAATAATTTTAATTTGAAAACTGTGCATCGACATTTCAAAGCTTTCTGTATATTTTATCCAGCATTGGTTACAACGGTCCTCATTAGGATTGGCCAATGTTGAGAGATATTGGCCAGCGTATTTGTATTACTGGGGCTAAGGCTTTTAACTTTTTTAGTTATTTTATTATTTCTTTTAAGTTTTTTTATTATTATAAAAAGCGACAAATTTATTTTAGCGCTTGTTTAGCAATTTCCTGTCCCACTCAATAAAAGATAAATTTCAAATGTTATTTTCTCTGCTAGGTACCTTTATTGCTTATTTAAAGCATAATGAATAAAATTTGGAATAGGTTGCTTCTTTGGGAAATAGAACCGTAAGGCTTTCACGCCAGTATATATAATATTTTTAATTCTCTTTCTGAAATTAATGTGGCAGAAACTTCCTTGTACCTTGTGTCAATTGAAAACGAGTTCAATGTTATAAAAAACACCTTTTGTGTGATATAGGAATGACACATTTTAATAGCGATATTAAGTTTAAATGTATCATTTTCTCTCACATTTTCACGTTCCATTGACTTCAGACGTGTTATTCGTTGAAAATGTTTCCTCATCTACGCTCCTGTTTGAATTGTTCTCCCATAAAAAGTGTAATTTAGGTTTGATGGCTTGAATCATAAAAAAAAACGAAATTTTATGTCAGCAACATTTTGAACGACCGCAGAAGATATGTTGTTGTTATGAGGATATAGCTGCGATTTTTGTGGAGTGTGAAAATAAGTCTTATGGAAGTAAATAATATATTTTGGGTCAAATTTAAGAGAGTGTCTATAACATCTGCAAAAGCTTAGCTTTTAAACGTTTTGTTTGCAATTTTTTTTTTTTTTTTTTTTAATCCTAATTTATGTGCAGAAAAAGTTTTTTTCTCATATATCTTTAAACCCAGTCTTTCGGATGCAATTAGTCTGATTTTGATTGAGAGTTTTCACCGCTTGAAAAATCCAATTGTTTTAAATATTATGGTTTCAATGTTCTGTTATTATTATTATGTAATTAATTTCTGTGTTTTATAATTTAAATAACAAATGCTCATTCTAAATTTAACAAAATACAACAACATTCCAACAAGTATGAAATTTCTTTGAGTGTATAAGAAAGAGATAACTCCCCCAAAAGCCAAAAATTACCAAAAATAAATGTAATGTGGTATCAGAAATCAATGTAAAAAAGTCGATATTACTGCATCGGAATGGTTGGCCATGGTTGGAATGCGTCCTATTTGACCTTGAAAGCAATTCTGGAACAAGCTTCAAGTACTTGATAACCAGACATAAAAAACACACACAAAGTCAAAAACTCTTTTTAAAAAAACCAATCCGGTTTTGCATTTCTTTTTTGTCGCCTTGTCTGTATTAATTAAAATTCGTACCAAGCTTGGCAGGCAATCCCCTTTCGCTTTCACTCTGGATTTCAAAGAATTATTTCTGGTTTTTATTATAGGTCTATTCATTTTCTATAATTATAACTTGTTATGCAGTAAGAATCCAAGTCGCGAGATGTGTAAAATGAGACGAGCATTAACGTTAGGCATAGGCATGCATCGTAACATTAGCTGCGCTCAGTCGGGGAAGGGAGAGGTTGTCAGTTTGCATTTTTATATTTTTAAACTTTAGTCAATTTGACTGCTCAATCCGCTAGGTTAAAAATGTTTCGGTAAACTCTGCGATGCACCTAATGAAAGTGCGCAAGCATTTAACTATACAGATTAAAACGTTCCAAAGCATTGTGGTACCCATCACTATGGATCGTGGAATGGAAAATACGTTTTTAGATGACAATTTTGTTTTATTTAAAGAAAATATGGGTGAGAAACATGACACTTTCTTATAGAACGCAACATATTTTTGGTGCCTAAGTTTTGATGAAAAATTTTAATATTCAATTTCCCGAAAAGTTCATTAACAAAGTTTTACTAACAGTTTTATTGTTTGGTGGAAATGTAGTATAAAGTATCAGTTGGTTAAAACTTAAACTCTACCCATAAGTAATAGCATACAGTCTTAATAGCAATAGCCATTATCTATATATTTTTTGATAAACAGCCCTTTACTTTATGAAATAAGGCTAATAGACATTAAAAAATAGTTATAAAGAGTTGGAGCTTTACTGCATAACAGAGTTTATTACTTGAACTTTCAAAGTCCTTAAATATGAGTTACATGATTTTTCGTGTTGCACACGCGATATCTTTCAGAGCATTGTTCAATTGGGGAGACTGTTTAACTAGCTTTGAATGAAATCGTAATTTGTTTTCTCCTTCCAGTCTTTAAAATGGTATGCCTACTCAATGGAAAGCAATTAGCCATTCTTGTTAAGCTTACTTTTCTTAATTGGAATTAATTAATGCCACAAGAGGGTTCATGGAACCGGCTATTGAATTTAATGATGCGCGGTTTCATAATGGATTGTCATGTTTCGTTGTGTATTCGAAAATTCATTGTAAAAGAATGCCAAACGAGCATCGTAAAATTGTATAATGAACTCCAGTTTTTCTAAGAAAAGTTCATACCTTTGCCAGTACAAAGTATTACAACAGTCTGTCTTTTTTGATGAGCTATGTATATATATTTTTCATGTTATAAAAATGTATAAACCTAACGCGTGAGTAATCAATACGTAGGTTATGCATGCAAGATATGGAAGAGAAGCGACTCCAATCATGTTTTTAGGTACTATATTGGACAAAACTACTTTAAAAATATAATCCAGTGTTCACCAATAAATTTTGTAAAAAATCAGCAACTTTACCGAGATCACTCGAGCCCTGCCAAAAGCACTTTGGCGTATTTGCATTTTTATTTTTTATTTTTATTTTTTTTTGCGTCTTTTTAATCGAATTTTCTATTAGAAGCTGTATATACCGTCCGCTAATTTCTATTTCATTACTTTCGGTACTACCTGATTTTATTTCAATAGTTGAATATTTTATTCAGGTTCATGTGTTAAAAACAGATTTTATTGTAAATTTTTTTGAGTGCCAATTACTCCTTCAATACTGCTGAATTTTATTCACCGCTTATCTGAAGCAATTTATCATATTTGCACTCTGAAAAATTTAGTCTAAATTTTGAATTAAAAATAATATCTATTACATTGTACTGTTTTGTACGTCAATTTTGCTTACATTTTAATCACCAGTTAGCTACTTGTTGACAAGTTAGCTATTTATAAAAAACAATTATGTTTGGAACACTTAGCAGTATGATTCCATTGAGTTTCCTCACTAAGCTTCGTATGCCCATGTACGCCCTTATTTTGCATTAGCCAAATTGTATTTTAAACATTGTATAACGTATATTAAAACTCTTTTTAACTGTCTTGTTGGGATGTGTCCCTGTTCTGTGGTTTCGTCTGCGATTTGTTTGAACTGTACTGCGAGTGCTTTTGAGTTGTTGGTGGTTGGTGAGATTCAGGTATGAGAAATTGATGTTAACTCTCTTTTTATTATGCTGGGTAACACACTGAGGAGAGATTTTCTGTTTCTTTCCTGAGGCTTTTATTTTATTCAACATAGTAACTTTCTAACTTTTTCTACTCCTTTTGGTTTCATCTGACTAAAAACTAACTGGTTGGTGGAGGGATCTATAAAGATAAAGTAGTATCTCTGTTGTGTTCATTGAATGAAATTCTTGCAATGGTAATTAAATGTACTCTTAAGTGTTTACTTATGTCTTCAGGTTTCTAATTCAGTAGCTTTTTCGAACAAAAATGATTTTTTATTAGTTGACGCAAATTAGTAACAGCATATGTTGAGAAATTTAGAATTGGTGTGGCTTTGTTTACTGGATGACCAAATTAAGTTTTACTTAATTTTTTTTTTTTACATTTCTGATTAGTCTTAAATATTTATTTTGTCTTTTCCATGAGTATACATTTATATTCCAATCACGTTTGCTAGCACAAATTATTGTGTACAAACGTTACTCTTTAAAACTGTCTTTGCTTTCAAATAGAAATTCCTAATTGGTGCAGAGTTTTACCAATTTTTCTAGAGAGATAATAGCAACAAAATGAGATCAATTCAGATAAAAGAGATCTGTATTTGACTAAGACTTAATGTTAGATAAAATAGACTCTAAAAACTCAGCTTATTATGAAAATTCTTCCATTATAACATAATGCAATGTAATGAGATGAAGTCGACATTGATTCCTACCATTAATAAGTTTGTCAGAATAATTATTTGGTCTTTTTGAAATATTATTTAGGAATTCATGGATATTTCGAAAACAAAATCATAAATGAATTGCGATGTATGATTCAATCATGTTGTCTTAGAACACTCTTTGGACTTCTAGCCTAGCACACTTCTAGCACAGCTGGACGTAAGCACTGCTCTTCGAAATGCCTGGCGAAAAAACTTATGCACATGAATCCTTTATATGCATTGTCAACTTTTATAAACAATTACAACCTATTAAATTAATTTCAAGCTCAGATCGATTTTTCGTTGACCACTGATTGACCACTACAAAGAAAACATGCATGTCGTGCCAAGCGTTTAAATCCTTTATATTAATTTCGATTTTGTGTGTGTGGGGGTGGGGAGTGATTGGCAAATCTACGGAGGCGTGATTAACTACCTTGCCATCATCCATTCGGGCTGAGACTTGGCAGATAGATTCGTGTCGATGGCAATGCATTCTATTAAATTTTTGGGGCTGTCACTGTCACTAAAAAGTCTCTTTTACGGAATACTTATAAGCTCACTTGCCGTCATCAATCACGCTGAAATAACAATTAACCGATCATTGATCTTTCTTATTACCAAAACTGTTTAATAAATAAATAAATAAATAAATAAATAAATAAATAAATAAATAAATAAATAAATAAATAAATAAATAAATAAATAAATAAATAAATAAATAAATAAATAAATAAATAAATAAATTGTTTTAGTTAGAATAAATAAAAGATATTTGGATGCGAGTGTATAAATTCACATTCATTTTTAATGAATACAGTTTGAAACGTAATTTGCCGTACATTTTGCACATAGAGATGCTTTTATTATTTAAAATTAGATGCGAACACCAATCACACGCTGGCAACAGAAACTGCGCTGTGTTAATGAATATAAAAATTGACAATGCGCACAAATTATTATAAAGGATTAATAAAATGAAATTCGCGTTTGTGATTGACTATTAATTAACTTAAAATTCTGATTTATTTTTAAATGCGCTATTGGGATTGCTTACTAGTTTTGGTTGATGAGATGTTGACAGAAAAACCCAACTCGAAATAGCACCTGTCCTGCTTGAGGTCCATAACCGTCAGATAATAACTACTTTACCTTTGACCATGATCTCATCATCATCGAATACTATGCAAAGGATATGCATAAAAAAATGGAACAAAAGAGACAATCTCATCTGTGCACATACAGGAAACATTAGTCTGCCCGGAATGGTCAAACAAGAAAAAAGAATATTTTGTTCAATACGACCCTGCCCGTGACCTTCACTTTTTACTCTTGTTCCTTTTTTAAGGACGGGTTGGTTTGGTGGAATGAGGTCTGCAGGCAGTTTTCCTGTTTCAATGGCGGCTAAAGTTCTTGTTTTGTTGTCTTCTTTTATTTATTTTCTTTCTGATATGTTTCGCGGGCTGCTTCTACACGTGTCAATACTTCTGAGCAATTATTGGAGAGTTGCTGGACGGTCAAGGTACGTACAGCGGATACAGTGTATCTTTCAGATAGGGATCGACAATTTTGGAATGTTATAGTAAATTGATCGAAATTATTCATTTTTCACTATTATTTTTGATTATAATAACATTGTTACGAATAATCAATGGATAGAGGAGAAAACATCAAATCATACAAGTTAGTTATACAAGCTTTATTTTATGACTGAATTAGATAGGGAATATGAAATACGGGAGACACAATTGTCGCATTTTCCATTTTCTCCCTGCCTCCTTCAATTTTCCTTATTGACATGATTTTTATTTTAAATATCCTTTTATGTAACGCAGAATGTTTTAAAATAAAAGCATTTTGTTTGAAAAACTTTATAAGAAAATATATGCAAAAAAGCCATGTAACACTTTTACCAATGTAAAGTATGCCCATATGCTCCAAATATTAATTATTGAAATCTAATACTTATTCGTGATACTTTATTATTTGAGTTGTTAGTGGAAAAAGTAATATATAGTATTTAATTTAACTTCTAAATATTTATATGACATAATTATGTAATTACTTTTTACTTACAAAATACTCTAATATTGTAAATAAAGTTTAAATAAAGTCTCTGTAACTGAGATAAACGTTCTCATATAAAACTACAAATGATACTGACAAGTGTGATATCTCAAGTGAAAGGTCTCTAATAGACGAGTTCCCATACCAAAATTCGACAGGGAATAATAGAAATAAATTTGCATTTCGCTTTAATTCTAAGCAATAAATGTTACTACTATGTACAGCAAAATCTGGTTTGTGGTAGAATTATATCGACTTCAACCAGATATTTCACAAGTGCGTTGAAAGACAACAGGAAGGACACTTCCATGGTTCCTGTATGGGAAATTTACGCCTTACCTTCAAATAGAGATATCAGACTTAAAATTGTATTTTCAGTGACAAGTTTGTTAAATAATGTTTTTTTATAAAAAAAAAAAAAAATTTGATATCAAACTTTGTCAACTTTAACAAGGTGAGATTTCAGTCATTAAATAACATAAAATGTACATCTTGGTATATGGACATAAGGTACTTAACAGAAACGTGTATGTAAGCAGCATTTTAGTGCCAGTGATTGTTAAAAACCGACTTGTTTATTTTTAAATTATACATATATATATATATATATATATATATATATATATATATATATATATATATATATATATATATATTGCAATTTCAATTATTTTACCATTAGAAGGTCGTCACTGAAACAATGCATCAAATTCATCCAGACATTACTTGGAACATTTCTCTTTTATGCAATTCAATTTCTATTGCTACATTCAATTTAACTTCAATCTAAATATTTAAACTAATGGGCAATGTCCATAGTGTAAGAATTTAACAGATATGATGTCTTTGGTTTTTCTATTCTTCATAATTTTACCGTCTGACCTGAGCCCTTTCATCCATAACCATGCATAGCAGTAGATTTTCTGGGTGAGTAAATTATGTACATTCCATTGAGTTATAGGATCGACAAGTTTTTTCAATTCATTACCAAGTATCTTGAAAAAAGTATGCCATCCTAAACATGAGCACAGTCATCTGTACATGATAACTTGTTTTTGATGCAAAACCGCTCATAAACTTTAAACATGAATTTACTCAAAAAAGACTTGATATTGGTGTTTGTGTTTTGACATGAAAGTGGAGAACTTAATTAGCCGTGGTTAGCCATATTGAATGTGACAACTTCCCATTTTCACTTTTTGACAAATCTACTCAGAAAACACCACTGCTAATCACTTGGCACATTTCTATCTTATATTTTTTATCAATACTACAATCCTTTACACTGACATTCATGAATGGAAGTTCACATACTATTTTCTTGAATTGTTAAATTAGTAGTTACTCACACTTGTCATTGTGTCATTATGGTCAGAATATGTGTATGGTCCCTTTGTATGCCCAAGTCCTCGAGTAAATTTCTTATTGGAAGCATATTTTCATGCAGTTGACACATGAACTATCGCAAGCGTCTTTCCATTTATTCTTCTAGCAATCGTATAACTCCTCTTTTGCGATCAGTGATAATAGTATTTCCATCATATCCAACAGCTGTTAGTTCTTTGGCGATTATATTATTTTGTGAAGTCAGTAATATTATTTTTGTTTCTAACTGCCGAACCAGATTCAGGAATAACATGTCCAAAATATTCTAATTCAAGTTGTTGGACTAATGACGCATGTTTCTCAGTAATCATTCTCTGGTGTAATTCCTTACCTTCCTTTTTTGGATCAAAGTTACCCTGCTAATCAATAGTCTGGGGGGGAAATTAAATTATCTTTTTCTGCCTTTCTCTATTCTCTGTTTGTTTTTGTCTATTACTTTACATGAATCTTTTTGTGTTATAATGCCCAAGTCTACTAGCACAGGTAATGGTTTGTAGAGTTGGATGAAACCTCATTTATAAAACATGCACAGGGGCCAAACATGTTTTTTATGGATGATGTCTGATATACAGTTTCATTTGGTTCTCTAGACATTTCTATTTTAATCTTTTTATTGCCAAAACATCTATGAATCCAATAACCATCATGAGAAAAAAGCCTTTATTCTGAACTTATTACTATAGGCATAAAATAGTAGATAGGGCACCCTCGTTGACGATTGTTGGTGATATTTAAATATTAATGACAATTTTAAATACCGCATTAATTAAATTATTGTTAAGATATTAATATTTTAATAATTAATGAGTTATCAAACTATATTATCGTATTTTATGGTATGGATCAAGTGCACTGGACAGAATATTGATAGTCACACAATAATTTAGATTTTTTCAGGCATTTGAGGAACCCCAAAATTCAGGGCCTTGCGTGCGAATTCTTCTCTGGTCAGTAAGAAAAGTTTGTTCATTTGCAGGTATCCGCCGTGATTTCTCGCAACTACACGCTGAGAATTCACACCTGCATGAAAATAAGCTCATTTCATCAATATTTTCAGTAAATTCACAACTCTTGTGACAATGGAAGCTATTACTTTATTAAACTGAAAATTTTTGTACTTATTACAGAACCTTAGAGCAACCTCTTTCGAACTATAACGTTTCCATTTTCAAAATTTTTTTAATCCTTAAAATTAACCAATCAAATACCGATTGTGACTCTTTTTTTTCGGAACTTTACGTCTGTTGTGGCACCGGAAGCTATTTTTTGATTTTGGTAAGATTTTGCACACTTACTATTGATGTCAAAAGACAACTTTTCCGCACTATTACTTTTTGGATTTCCAAAATTCGTTTTTTTCAGCCCACCCTAATACTCAGTCAATCATTTACAAAAACACACAAAATCGAAGTAAATATTAAAGGATTTAATAAAAAACCCTCTCGTCAGAATGACCTTAAAATTAACCAAAATATACTACGCGAAGGAGGAGAAAATGGTATGGTATATAAAAAAAGGAATAGTTTTAAATCTTTTATTATGTTAATATGTTGGTTTTTTTTGGATGTTGCCAAAAAGTCAATCTGAACTCAAAATCACTATAAGTTTCAGTTCCTATTAAAAAACTACATTTAAAGTGGGTCTATACAGGTACACGAGAAGAAGAGGAGTAAAAGTTCCATGCAATTGCACATAAAATTTGCCAATGCATGATAAAGATTTATAGTGACAAATTTAAAAAAGGAAAAGTAATAAATAAGTTTTTTATCAAATTTAAATAAGTTTTTTTATCTTCTTTCTATACCATTTCACTCATCTTCGCGAATATTCGGGTCATATTTCAGGTCATTGTGACCTGTGGTTCTTTTTTTACAGCTAAATGAAATTTGAACTTTAATTATAATCATTTTGCACATAAATATCTGGTCATATAAATAGTCATTGCATATAAATCTGGTGTACCTGGTGCATAAAAACCGTCACTACCTGGAAACATAATTTTATTTTGATAAGATCATTTTTGTCTTAAAAACTATTTACTTATTTATGCTTTGTATTTTGATATTATCTGAATTTTGCGCACCCATAATTGTGTCAAGCATACTTTCAGAAATAATTTTGATCTTAAGACACTAAAAAATTATCATATATATTTGTTTTTCCTTATTTAAACTTTTTCTTATTTGAACTTTTTCTTATTTGAACTTTTCCTTATTTGAACTTTTCCTTATTTAAATTTGTCACTATAAATCTTTTGCATGCATTGCCAAATTTTATGTGCAATTGCATGGAACTTTTACTCCTCTTCTTCACGTGTACCTGTATAGACCAACTTTAAATGTAGTTTTTTAATAAGAACTGAAACTTATAGTGATTTTGAGTTCAGATTGACTTTTAATGATGTTTGGCAACATCCAAATAAAACATCCATTCCGTGCCATTAACCGTAGAGGCCGGCGATATATCAATACGACGATATTTTTATCGACGATATTTATTACGACGATAGTAAAAATATCGGTACAAGTCACCGATATATCGATATTTTCAAACATTTGTAGTATTTTGAGGATCGTTTTGTTGTTCCATGTGTTTTTTCGATTTTCTTCATTCAATTTTCAAAAACTTCAAAACTAAAGTTTGGACTTTGCTGAGTGACAGTTGAAATGGCACCCTAACCAAAAAGAAAACATAATGTAATGGAGAGATAAGATCATTTATTAGTAGTCATTAACGTAGCGCCTTTCTGTTGCCAACGTGTGCTTGGAATTTGCATCTAATTTTAAATATTAAAAACATCTCTATCAGAAAATTTGCGGTAAACTGCTTTTCAAAATTTTTTCTTTAAAAATAAATGTAAATTTATGCATTGACATCCAAATGTATTTTATTTATTCTGATTGATAATATAATTTATTCATTAAAATAATTTTTATAATTTATTTATTAAAACAATTTTGGCATGAATTCTTGAAAAGTAGAAATTCGCCTCGAAAAACTTCGTTTCTGGCAAAATTGAAAATCAAATAAAAAAAATCATGCACCGATATAATGATATTTCATAGATACTTTTTTCTATGCAACGATATAGTATCAATATTCATTTTGATTGATTTTTCTGACCTCAAATTAACCGGCAACTAGTACCGTCCACTGATCTCTGATTCTGGATTGCTTAAAAGTTCTGCTCAGCAAGCAGATGATGTCATTTGAATACTTCCCCCCATAATGCTTTGAAATAGGTTGCCCATAGTTACAAATAAATTGTAACTAGTTTTGGAGGAAGTTACTGTAATAGATTTCTATGGTGATTATTAAGCCTTCATCGACTTCAAGTCAATAACGAAACATGCCGCTATCCAAAAGTTGTAGTAGAGATCAGTGGTACCGACCTGTGAAATTTCAAGGAAATAAAATTTTGAATCATGGTTTTATTTTTTTCATAAATATGTCAATGTTGCATAAATAGTGTATTTTTATTTCTTCATGTACAATAAATAATATACCCAGGCAACCAAAGAACCGTCACAATGCAACGGTATCTCGCAGGTAGGCCTGGACGATGTTAACATTTCTGCATCGTGATATATCGGGAAGCAAACATCACGATGTCACGATACATCGCGATGCTAACTATGTGTATATTTTTTTTTACAAAATACTACAAAACAACATTTTCATAACACGCTATATAGCCGAAAGTTATGCTTAATTAGCTTTGTAAATTTTTATTAAATTCATTTTAATTTTGTGTAGTTTTAGGAAGTTTATTTTAAATAACATGAGCAGCGACCGAATTATTTTCAGCGAGATACACAAAACACCCAAGGGGGTATAAGCCGATTATTATTATTATTTTGGTTTAATCCGGATTTTTCAATTTCTCTATCTTAATGAAATTTTACTTTGTTATTTTCCAGTGAAGGAGAGGGGGTGGAGGACAAGTGCACTTCCTGGCGGTGCACATGTTACTTTAGTTATTGGATATTCTTAAACATTAAATCAAAAACATACTTTATAATGAATATTTTATTACTTACAACTAGCTGAATACCCGTGCTGCGCTACGAAATTTTACCATTAGCATTTTAGCGATCAAAAGACATTCATGTATTCTACACTTCAGACGTTTGCTATCCCGACAAATTGATTTATCAAAATAGGAACTTTCCTTTGTTGACATTTTTTTTAAACGAAATTTATAATTGTGAATAGTAAATTGGAATAGTTCATTGTGTTTATGTTTGCTCTTAGTTCTAAATTTCGAAGTAGTAGCTGTATTGGAATTGAGACATTAAGTTAATCCTCGTATAGTTTCAATGTTGCGTCGACTTTTCATCCCTCAAAAAATCGTTAATCGATATTGGAATGACTTATTTTTTTAACATTTGCACCAAATATCAGAAATTTGACTGCATTGGAAGAGGAACATTCGGATATCCCTCGTTTGGAACATTTAACCCCTTTTCAACCCCTTAAAGTTGGTTAATCGATAACGGAATAACTTACTTTTTCTATGTTTAATCTTTTTTGACATTTGTACCAATTTTTCGAGTTGTGACCAAATGGGAAGTGGGACATTCGAATATCCCTAGTTTGGAATGTTTAATGCCTTTTACAAACCTTAAGTGGGTTAATCGAGATCGGAATGGCTTACTTTTTCTACGTATATCTTTATTGACATTCCTACCAATTTTCAGAATTATGACTATATGGGAGGTGGGATATTCGAGTTTGGAATGTTTAACCCCTTTTCCACCCCTTAAAGTAGGTTAATCAAGCTCGGAATAGCTTAACTTTTCTATGTTTGTCTTTGTTGATATTTTTACCAATTTTTAGAGTTGTGACCATATGGGAAGTGGTACATTCGAATATTCCTCGTTTGGAATATTTAACCCCTTAAAGTTGGTTAATCGATAACGGAATAGCTTACTTTTTCTATTTTTAATCTTTATTGATATTCACACCAGTTTTCAGAGTTGTGACAATATGAGAAGTAGGAAATTCGAATATATCTCTCGTTTGGAACGTTTAACCCCTTTTTGACCTCTTAAAGTGGGTTAATCGAGATCGGAATGGCTTACTTTTTCTACGTATATCTTTATTGACATTCCTACCAATTTTCAGAGTTATGACTATATGGGAAGTGGAATATTCGAGTTTGGAACATTTAACCCCTTTGCGACCCCTTAAAGTGGGTTAATCGAGATCGGAATAGCTTACTTTTTCTATTTTTACCATTGTTGATATTTGTGCCGATTTTTAGAGTTGTGACTGTGTGGGAAGTAGGATATTCGAATGTCCCTCGTTTGGAACGTTTAACCCCTTTTCGAGCCCTTAAAATGGGTTAATTGAGATCGGAATAGCTTACTTTTCTATTTTTACCATTGTTGATATTTGTGCCGATTTTCAGAGTTGTGACTATGTGGGAAGTAGGATATTCGAATGTCCCTCGTTTGGAACGTTTAACCCCTTTTCGACCCCTTAAAGTGAGTTAATCGAGATCGGAATAGCTTACTTTTTCTATTTTTACCATTGTTGATATTTTTGTGCCGATTTTCAGAGTTGTGACTATGTGGGAAGTGGGAGAATTAGTGATGAGTGAGTGAGTGAGTCAGTGAATGAGTGAGTGAGTGAGTGAGTGAGTCAGTGAATGAGTGAGTGAGTGAGGGCTTTGCCTTATATATAGAGAGATATACAATATAACTATTATGCATTAATTTTATTTTTATTGTTTAACATTTAAAATTCTAATGATCTTTATTTTGTGCCCAAAAAATCTGCTTTTCCCCATTTTAAGAAGCAATGTTGGATTGATACTTATGGAAATAAACTTTATTCAAATTGCACAAACTGAAAAAAAAATTATAAAACATTTATTTACTTACGAGACCGAAGAGGAAATCCTCAAAGTGGATGGGAAAAAATCGTTTATAAGTATTTAAGCAATCAAATTAGAGAAGCAACTGTGATTAGTCCATGCACTAGTTCACATTGATTTTGGCAGATATAACAAACAGCTCATAGTAATAAATAACCAGATTATCTTAACTGAGTAAGAACTAGACAGAAATTGTCACGCCAGAATACCACAATCCCCTTGCGTTAATAAATAAAGCAAAATAAAATAATAGCAAGATAAAAAAAATCGTAATACTTTATTTCTTTCAAGTTGGAGAAATAATGAAAAAAAAAAATCAAAAATTAAACACAAAAAGTGTAGGAAATGCCCAAAAATAGATATCAAGGTTTTATATCTGATGACTATTAAATAACAATCAAAATGTTTTCTAAGAGTTGAGAGAACAACATAAATGTTCAAACTTTAAAGGAATACTTCTTTTATCGTATCTCCAATATTACTAGACTGCTGGCACCACCTGTCAAACGACCCGATGTCGATGGTTTCCTTATGTTTCTATACAATATTGGGAACATCGCGCATATGCAGGCCAGGGTAGATAGGATTATCACGATGTGAGCTTGCTGATGAAGTACCGTGCAAAAGCAAATGAAACTCGTTTCAAACGCGCGGTGTCGACGGTTTCAATACGTTTCCATAGTATCTTAGGAACACCGCGCATGAATCATGGCGCGGTTCTTCGTCCTTGAATGCGAATGAAGTATCGCCTCAGCAAAAACAAATAAAAATCGTCTCAAACGGCGCGGTGTTAGCTGTTACAGTACGTTTCTATACAGTTTTGGAGACACCGCGCATATGCAGGGTGGATTACTGCGATGTGTTGAAGTATCGTGTTTCAATCGACGCGGTGTCGACGGTTTCAATACGTTTCTATAGAATCTTAGAAACCCCGCGCATCAATCGTGGCATCACGGTTCTTCGTCCTTGAAGTGCTAAGCAAGAATTGCGCTCTCGTCGAAAAAGATCGTGATGTATCGGGTATGCGAAAATAGTGACACCGGTTTGGCGATGTTGATTTCACACCGGTTTTGGACGATATATCGATACATCGCCCAAGCCTACTCGCAGGTTGATCAAATTGATGTAGGATCACTGAGTAATACTTTACATTTTCAGACTATACAAGATATTTCCTATATCCTGCAGATGCGATGCAAAAAATTCCATTCCCATAGCACCGTGTGGTGGAGTTTCAATGTCTGCTTAGATGATGCGTTCTTCACAAAAGGCTCGTGATTTCATTAAAATTTTTAAATTTTAACTGCGCACATCACAGCGTCCGTTTGTGTCTGACTCCAGAACTTGGTAGAAAACATTATCATTGACAACAAGTCTATTTGCTCAGTTTAGCTCAGTCCTCCGAAGATTTTGCTCGCCACAAGCAATATGGAAGTTGCTATAAAGTATTTAAAAAAGCTTTACTTCTTCATGTTTGTCAGATGGACTAGACTTAAAAATTAAACAAAAAAAAAAAAAAAAAAAAAAATGAACATTTTATGTGGTTTTTCCTCTTTGATCGCTTTCAGAACAAAATTCCAATTTCCAATACCGCTCACATTCAGCACTCTGTAATTACGTCGGTACGATATTAACCTTTTTTTTAATCAAATCCTATGGTGTCCCGAAATTACTTTCGTGTTTTATTTCAGACCACACACCTCTCGAGTAGGAAAGAGAATCACACAGTTCATCCATTTGTGATGTTTTTGTTCTCCTTTCCCTTGAAGACATTCCAGCACACCCCAAGATGATTTATGTGCGAAACTTTATCCAATTGTCCATTGTTTTATTTGGCATGTTTTATTCTTTTAATCTTCCTTCTGTTCTGCTTGATCTCGCTCAACATTCTGTTTCGGAGGTACACTCCTAGGATTGAAAAAGACCTCTGAGCAAATAGAACAAGAGCATTTCTGTTTTTCTTATTTTCGCAATTCTCTTAATGTCTATTGTATTTAATAACACGCACTGAGATTTGGTACTTTTGTCGGGTTTTTTTGTAGTCATTTTGCTTAGCGAGATTTAGTTCCTTTCTATAAAGAAAAGGGTATTTACCCCCATAAGCCAAATAGTCAATTCTACCAAGACGCTTCAAGAAATGTGGATTTAGAAAATATGTTATTTTAAAGACTAAGTAAAAACGTACAATGAATATCTGCTAGAAGTTAAGGTACAGTTTAATTATTTTCTGGAGGAATAAAATCATCTAAATAAGCATATTATTCAAACTCGTTGGGAAGTGGATACTATTTTGTAATTGTAGAGGGGGTATACAATCCAGTAAATTTTCTACTTCAGCTACCTCAACAAGTCGTACATATTTAACATGATACAACAATAAGTTTTCATATTCATTTTTTGTTGGTTTTTATATTTAAGTGTATGTAAAATGTTTAAGTTAACATTTATTGAGTACCTGAGTGACATAATGTGTTAACTACAGTAACCGAAAAGTAGAAACAAATTGTCTTATGTAGGTCAAGAAATAATTGTTGAACTGAATAGCCAGTTTCCGAAACAAGAACTGATTGTTCTTCTTTCGGAACTTATTAGACATTTACATTTCAAGGAACTGGTTAATTTCACCTGGAAACATTTGGCAGACCATCGCAATCTCTGAATCTTTCAGTTTTGATTTCTTCAATTTTGACTCATAACCTACAACATATGCTGTCACGCTTTATAAATCATCCGAAAAAATATTTTTTAGTTCAGTTGCTTTACTTCATAAGCGTTGAAGTTCAATGCTTTTTTTAATATTATCGTTCTCAGAAGTCCATCTGTTGAAGTCAGCAGAGTTAAGCTCCTGTCGTCGAAATGACAAAGTTTGGATCAGCATCAATCGAAGATTTCCAACTTAATCATTAAACAAGCCTAGAGCACAGATGGTTTTCGGAGTACGGTGCCCCTCTTTTTTATTCTGGAAAAAATTTAAGCCCATCCAAATCCTCTCCATTTCTTCCCATCAGTCACTGTCGTTTCAACAAGTGCTTCAGATCGGTCTTTAATGGAACCGGTCCGACCATAGAATTAACATGGAATCAAATACCTTCCTCCCTCTTTGATGGATAGACGTCGTACGTTCTGGCTCTCCACTGAAATTATCACGGAGTTTGTCTTGTGATTTTGTACTGCTATATATTTTGTTCGTCAGTGGATTGTGGATAAGATGAAACATGAAAGAGCCATATATGATACTATATGAGGAACCCGATTAAATTTAATTATCGGTTTCAAATAGATTACTAACTGAGAACCGCACTAAATAGCAATTGACACGTTTTAAACCACCAAAGTGCCCAAGGTAAGTATAGGATTAAGAAGCAGCATCGCAATCTGCTCACAATATTTCTGAACAATTATATTCACAATATATGTTGAAATATTGTTTAAAAATCTGCGAACTGTTTTTTTACCATATCTTACACCAACAATGGGAACCAATGTAATGTCAAGAAAATATGATATACGGTTTTTCAAATTTTATTGTATCATTTAAAATATATATATTAAGGAATTGTAAATTTTTTTTTGAGGAAGTCCTAGTAAGGGTCATTCCCTATCCTCGCTATGTTACAATCTTCTAGCCCAGTGCTTTAGAAACTACTCACTATAATACCTTAAAATTTGGTAAGGTACGAAAGAGATAAGTTAATGAAGTAACAAAAATTGTTTTGATTTAAAGTATATCTATTACAAATGAAAATTAAAATACCAAATGATAAAACCATATGGAGTCGCTGAATATGCATTGCAGTAAGGACTTCGAATATAAAATAAAATATATTAGACGCTATTTTCGAGTTTTTAATTGATGTCATTTCATTAAGTGGTCATTTTTTATACCTACTCACCAAATGTCAAGGTTTTATAGAAAGTAGTTTCTAAATGCACTGAGCTGAAGATTGTTACATAGAGAGGATAGGGAATGGTCCCTACTAGGACTTCCTCTTAACGGCACCATCTATAAGTTACTAACATATAATTGATTGCGTCTATACTAAACTTCAACTTAACTTGACATCACTAAATGGTAGATCGTCATGTGCTCATAGGCAATTTATCCATTTTGGCGGCGTGAAAGTATAATGCTCGCCAAACCACAACCATGTAGAGAACAAAAGGCTATAAGGTTTGCCGAGAATTATGTCTTCACTCCATTAAAATGGATTAATTGCCCATGAGCACGGTGAAGATCTATCGTCTAGTGATGTCAAGTTAAGTTGGAGTTTAGTATATAGAGAAGGACGGACCATCAAGTCTTATAGAAAAGAGATACTTATTTATTAAACTGTCAACTTTTTGTCGTATCAAATATAACGCCAATTATTAAATTTCTTTTTTGTTGCCAACAGTTTTTGCAAATACAATGAATAAACTATTTATTGAAAATAAATTTTTATTCGACATCATCATTCTCATTGAATTCATAAATACTTTAAGGACTGTGGTTCAGTAAATTAAAAATAGGAAATTCCGGTTATACTTTGTTGATAATGTTTTTAAACTTTCATAAAAAAATAATTTAAGTTCAAAGGCTAATCCTATAGTTTCCGTTGTCAACCACTAATAAAATTTTCGTCAATAGGTATGATTGCATGGGATCATACAAATTAAACTGTCGACATCTTTGTCGTAAAAAAAAAATTCGCAAAACATAGTCAAACAAGTTTATTAACCAAAATATTAACGTTGATCTTTTCAATTAATCAACGTAGTCTATGGGGTGACTTGAAATTCTAATTCAATTTTATAAGTATGCAAGTATAATAAAAAATAATATAATCTATAAAAACAGAGTTTTAAAAAAAATCCTGTGTATGCATTGTCAATTTATATATTCATTAATACAACGCCGATATCAAAAACCTTTCTATTAGCGGCAAACTATGTTTCAAAATTTATTTATTAAAAATGAAAGTGAACGTCATCGAAATATCATTTATTTATTCCGATTAAAATAATTTTATTATTTATTTATTAAAAAAAATTGGCAATAGAAAAGAGTTCCAACAATGGTCGTATTTTTATGCGATTGAATGATGGCAATTTGGTTTAGTAATATTCCGTAAAAGCGACTTTTTAGTGACAGTAACCGCCCTAAAATTTGATAGAAGACGTTGCCATCGACATCGAACCGATCCTCCAAGTTTCAGTCCGATTGGATGATGGCAAGGGGGTTAATTCGGCCTCCACAGATTCGGCACCCATCGACAAACATACATACTACATAGATACATACAATAGCTAAGTTAATATAAAGGACTTAAAAATGCAGTCGTTCACTTTATACTTGATCTTTCAATAAAATATATGCAAGAATGCACGATCAATTTGGAATTTACGTCATGATGAAGCACTCAATAAGTTAATTTTTTTTTTTATCATTTTTGCAACATGAAAGAAATTTAACAATTGGCGAAATTTTCGTTACGACAAAAAGGTTGAGGGTTTAATACAGTGCCAGAAAATATTACCTGCGACCACTGATCTCTATTACAACTTCTGGATATTACTGACTTGAAGTTGAAGAAGGCTTAATAATCACCATAGAGATCTATACTAATAACTTTCCCCAAAATTAGTTCAAATTTGTTTGTAACTATGGGCAACCTATTTCAATGCATTATGGGGTGAAGTATTCAAATGGCATCATCTGCTTGCAAAGCAGAAACCTCTAAGAAGAAATCCAGAAGTTGTAGTAGAGATCAGTGCCTGCGACCTAACCATAAAATACGTTATGCAGTGGCATATAGGATTAGCTGCAAAGAGTTGAGTCATATGCACCCCAAAGTTATTATTTTTTTAGCTATAAAATTTAATTTTCTCTGCTTATTGCATAATTTTGTCAATAGTGTCATCATTTTGCACTTAAATTGACGTACTGTCATAGTTAATCAAAAGATTTTGACAAAGACTGATGTGCATTTATTTTACCAAATTACCATTTTAGGTACTTAGGTATTAACGCCACCGCAGCTACAGATTTGGCGGTTTTTAAGTGCTGCCAATAAAGAGCAATCTTGTTGTTCGTAAGCGCAGTTATCTTTTGGATGTCTTGTTGCCTTGTTGTTTGCTGATTTTAGGTGTAGATTGGCGGCACTTAAAAACCGCCAAATCTGTAGCTGCGGTGGCGTTAATACCTAAATACCCCATTTTATTGTATTACATAAAAGAATGGCATATTTGTTACTTATATATAGTGGCACGCTTATAAATGGATGAATGATGCGCTCTGAAAATCCAGTACACATTTAACCCACTTTGCATTGAACTTTCAATTCCTAAAGAGTACGAATTCGAGTTCTTAAATTGTCCTTTTCAAATCTCAGCAATATGGTACGCTCCAATCAACATAAAAATAAATGCTATCGTTTAAGCGGTCAATTATCTCTACATCAACCATACTTATAGAGTTTATTTTTATATCAACACCATTGTACACTAAAAAAGAAGTTTCAGTGTGAAGTGAAACTGTTTAAAGCTTTATTTTGAGTTAAGTAACATTTTTTAAATAACACTTCAAAACATACTCATCATTCAAGAACTTGTGTATATCTTAGAAAATAAATATAACATATAATTTCAATTCTAAATGTTATAAATGTCAATAAAAATGGTTACATAAAATCGCTTTTCTCACTTACAAAATATTTTACGCAAGTATTTCGTAACGAGAAGCAAACCGGCACAAATTCATCGCACTTTTTATCTAACGCATGCCACTTTTTATCTAACGTTACGCCAGTAAAACCATTTCCTCCCTAAATTTTGAAAAAATAACATTCTCTACTATTTTGTGGAAATCACAGCAAGTTCTTGTAATCAAAATTAAGAAAACGAGCTGTTAATCAGCAGGTCATAATCTCAAGACCCCTCGTACGGCGCATTGGTATTTTCAATTTAATTAAAAAAAAAAATGAGTACGTGATTTACTCAAAAATTAAGCAAATGTAAAGAGAGCACGATTTATTTGAAAATAAGTACACTTTACTTATTTCTAAGTATCTTGTTTTAACTTTGAGTTTTTTTAATTTCTATTTTCGAAATGTATGGTAGTTGACTATTTTATTTGATACACAAATTCGACAAATTCATCTTTTCGAACAATGACTTACATTTTTCAGTGTCGCAATCAATCCTTTCTTCTTTTTTTTTCAATACCTTCCAGTTTCACCTGAACAAGTTCGTCCTTCACTTGTATGTTTGTAACAAAGTTCATTCCTGCTGAACGCTTTTTCGTAGAAGTGGCCAAAGAACATAGTGTCCTCATGCCCTATTTCATCATCTGTAGTTTTTATTCAGATACTTCTTCCAAGAAAGGAATAAAAATAATATTAATCTACTTATTTTTGTAAGATATTTATATATTGAAATAGCTATATATTGTTTGCACACGCATTATATTGATATTATCTTTTCAAATATTTTGTGTTTCTGCTTTTGCTCCATAAAATACTTTCAGCACCTTCAATCTTAGAAAGGAATCTAAAAATATATAGGAATTTCTTATAGATATTTATTTTAGTGTTCAAAAGAAACCAACAATTCTTAGTGATGCTGAAATCAGGATAAACCTATAAGAATATTATTATGTTGTTTTAGCAGAATTTTCATGGATGACTTAAGTAATATTAAGGTAAGGGACTGGTAAATTGCAAGTGTTGTTGAGCGTGTTTTTTTATATAGTACTCCATCTGAAACGTGTTTTCTGGAAATATTTGAAAATTTTATTTAAATACATACATCTCCAAAATTATTACTTTTATTATCAAGCTCGTTTCCAAATATTTTATTGACTAATAAAACAAATATTGCGCTCAATTATTCTAATTAATACCATATTTTACCTGATTTTCATTAAAATTAGGAGTATGGAACATCGCACAACTTTCAATTACACTGTAATTCTAGTCACTGTATTTAAACTGATCAAGAATTGATGTATTTGCTTTTTCGTTTTCATATTTACATTAATTTAAAAAAAATATCCAGTTTGGCGAAATTTTAAGCTTTAATTATTACATAACATCTTTCGGTTTAGTGAAACAGATGGGGGAAGATTCAAAGCAAGATTAGTGTTAAACCTATGTTAAAGACGGTCGTTTTTAAATTTTGTACGTTTTTATCGAAATTTTACAGGGATTTTGAAGGTAGAGGGATGTCTAGAACACCTTAAAAGGCATTACCACAGCGTTTTTTTTTTTTATTAAAATCGTTACAGCTTTTTTTGGACGATTGCTGAAAACGTAAATTTTTCAATGGCAGTTTCCTTATCTGCATAAGCCATTTTGACGAAATCCTTAATGACAAGTTCCATGGCCACCATCAACACGTTTACAAAAGTTCAAAAGTTGAACACGTTCAATCCGTTCGGGAATTATGCTGACCACAGACAGACACACAAACATTTTTCCATTTTTCTAGACTACTTTTTTGAACTCGAAAACTTTCTAAAACGTATAGAAATACCAAAAAAAAAGAAGGGGGAAAAAAAACCTACGGGCAAGCCTTAACTGCGTAAGGGAGCCTTTCCTTATGGCCAATTTCTTGTCAGTTAGACAAATAACATTCTGTCAGTTACATAAATATGAGTACATTATTATATTAGTTTTGTCAAAAGCTGAAATCGTTTATGTAGAACTACAAGGTGAGACCGAAAAGTAAGGTGACTGATGTCATAATAATCACTGCATTGTATATTTTCAGATAAATACATACTGCTTGAAAATCGGTTTCCTTCAGTGCCAATTTCAATCGTAGAAAGAGGAAAAAATCCTTATTCCCCTGATGCCAGTAGATTTTTTCCTCTTTCCACGACTGAAATTGGCACTGAAGGGAAACCGATTTTCAAGCATCTCAGACATTCAAGATGCTGTTAACAAGGAACTTAAGACAGTCTCAAAGGAGGATTTTTTCAGAAGTTTCAAGAACTTGTATGAACGTTGTCAGAAGTGTATTGTAAACGGCGGGGACTACTTTGAAGGACAGTGATGTATTTATCTGTATCTGAAAATATATAGTACAGTGATTATATATATATATATATATATATATATATATATATATATATATATATATATATATAACGTCGACCGTACCACTAAGTCTAGGCATTAGTGGGTGCCGGACTGGAGGACCTTCTGCTCCTAACAGTAGGCAGCATCGGAGAGATAGAGTTACAGAGAGCAATGCACGGGTTTTTATCCCAAGTACTGTAACTAAAATTTACATAAGGAATCAGTTTTATTGCTAGAAATTTGCATGCAGAAAAAATAAAATTTAATATTGAATAATTCTCCTTTGGGAAGTTCTCTCCTAGCAGTCACTTAGATATGCCTGATCAACTTTTTCTGCCGCCGTATATTTAAAGTCAATAGAATTATTTGAGATGCTTGGAGTTAAGGATGCTAAAAAGTACACTAATTCTCGTGTGAACATGTGCTGCGTTCTCGTGCTTATTTTTCATCCAAATCTACCAAAGCCATACAAAATTCGTGAAAAGCATTTACAACACTCATTTTACACAGATTTATACGTGGGTTTGAAGAAATATATCTACGAATGATTTTGAAATACCTTTAAAGTCTGCATTTTACAGTAATTTTTAAAATTACTTTTTCGAAAATTTATAAAATTTCCAATTTTTATAAATATCTACAAGCATATACCAAAGTAAGTTTTAAAAAAAGTTCTTGCCAGCGTAGAATTTCTTATCAATGGTATACGCAGTTCGGAGAAACAAGTTCAATATGTAACATGGATTTCCTTGGAACCTTCCTGTTCTAGTTGATCAGTTCCTATCACGACTCCTAAAATTTTGCTTTTGAATTCTTCTTAGAGAAAGGATATTTCGTTTTTCCAAAGGATATCACCTTTCACTTTTCTTATCCAACCTCTTCTCGTTTCGTATCTTGGGTATTTTTAGCCTCGTTCAAGTGAAATGAAAATCCAAATTGTTTATACGGCAGCGTTTCTTTCTTCTTCAACAAAAGCTTTTCCTCCTTCGTGACCAATTGCTGCTTTTTTGAAATTGAGCCTGAATTCCGAGGCATTATGTATAAAAGCTTTAAAAATTGAACCTCGTCTCGTTTTTCTCTGTAAATTGTATTTTGAAATTCCATGCCGTCTGCATAAAGCAAGCGAAGTAGGTCAAAAAGTGAGCTAAAACTTTCGTTTTCGTATTTCTTTTCCAACTAAGGACACATTTCCTTTCACAATTTCTTGCCATATAAAGAAAGGTAATCGAAAAAGTTGGGTCATAGTTCAGAAATATAACGAAATACAATTCTTGAGGATTACATTTTTACTTAAATTCCTTGTCTGCATAAACATTTTGCTTTTGTTTTTAAAAAGGAGAGATTAAAAGTGTAGCCTTTTAACCCATTGATCACCTACTATCTTCTTACTTAACTCCTATGAATTATGTATGTATAAATTCATTTGAAAATAATAGCATTTTAGCTATCAATATTTACTATACTTTGCAGTCAAAAGCACACAAACCAATTTCAACCTTCCTTGAACAATGTAAAATAAATTATTACATTGCTCAAGGACAGGTTCAAATTTCAAATTACCTAAAAAATGTTTGGTAGTCAAGTATGGTCGCTAGTTTAAAACTTTCTCCAGAGTCTTTAAAAAAATTATAATTCATTTAAGTTTCCAGGTTAAAGTTTCTATTGAGATGAGAATTAAGATAAGCTAAACTCTCTTCCTAATAGTTACAACTCATTAATCAGTTTAACGTCATCCAAAAATAAAAAATTTAGAGAATTTTGGTTAATACCTCAGGAGCATATCCAATGCGTAGTTTCCTGAGCACATGTGATGATCGACTTGGGAAGAAAGTTTGACACTTTTGACACTTGAATATATTGTTGTACATGCTTTTATATTGAAATGGTGGTACTTGCGAACACGATAAAGCATTCCCGGGCGCATGCACATAATTTCAGCAATAAAGACATTTGTATACTCTACACAGTATTTTCCGTTATTTGACATTACAGGAATATTAGCCTTATGACTTAAGCGCACGCTGTAAGCTGTTCTTTGATTTTGAATATTAATGAAATGAGTTGGTTGTCCTTCCGTACAACAATAGATTTCTTCTTTTATTCTATATACCTCTTGTTGCTTCAATCAGGTGTCCGACAAAAGAAATGTAGCCAAACTTTGTTATTTCTCATCAAAATCCACGTATTTCTATATATTTGAATACATATCTGATATTTTTTTAATGTTTTTATATGCCTATGTTTTTTTTTTTTTTTTTTTTTTTTTGTTAGCAATTATTACGTTGTCTTTATTTTCCTCCCTTTTTTTCCAACCACTGAGGCCGTTCTAAGGGGCAATCCATCCCACCTCCTCTGAATCCGCGACTGGGGAACATCACATTCAAACTGTAATCTTTTGTACCACACCCCAAATGTGTGTTATCTTTGTTCATATGAACGCTACCGTATCCCGCATCGCGTACGACTATTAAAATTCCAGCTTTCCTACAATCACAATGAAACAATAGCTAATATTACGATGGCATGTTAAGATTGCTTGCACGCTGGTTATTTGGAATATCAGTATACGAAATGATGCATTGATACTTGTATACAGAGCACTAAACGCTACTTTTACGGAATGAACAAAATGTTATAGTCATACACAATGCTTTTGTGGTATCTTTCCATTTGGATTTTTTTCCCAATGCTGTCCCATTAAGTAGGTATTTAAAAAGAGGTGTGTCTCGTGCTATAACCAAAACAATGGGGGGAAAAAAACGCTTGTACATTAAATGATTAATGTATGGCTTCAAAAGTAAGGGGTGTTCTCTATAAAATAAAGCATATTTTCTTTAGTTTTATTGATTTGCATATTTTATTGATGAGGTTCCTTGTGAGTGTTTTTATTCGACTTGA
Organism: Linyphia triangularis; assembly: GCA_963978545.1. Lineage (NCBI taxonomy): Eukaryota > Metazoa > Arthropoda > Arachnida > Araneae > Linyphiidae > Linyphia > Linyphia triangularis. The sequence continues at coordinate 33,922,937 of OZ021727.1, read as the reverse complement.
AAGCTTAATAATTGTAATTGTATTCTAGACGCATCAAAATTTAAAAAAAATAATCTGTGTTTTATAAATTTTAAGAAGGAGCGCTGTCTTTTTAAAACTGTAATGGTTCGAATAACGGCATCAATTTTCTAAAGTCTTTTTTATCCTTCCGGAAGTATTTTAATACTATTTTCGTCTTAAGGATTATGAAGTATAAGATAGTACAATTAATGAAGGTATTATCTACCAAGGGTAATGATGTAACTGACAATATAATCTCGCCACCTCGTCTCAAGGGTAATGAAGTATAAGATAATACCACCATTAATAAAAAAAAGGTATTCCAATGTTATTAGAATTCGGTTGCTTGATTAACAGAACTTAAAATATCAATGAATATTTTAGTAATGATTGGCCTGGTTGTGGAAAAATTGAATAAACATTAAACGACATTTTTTTAAAATTATTATTACCAAGAAGACTTTGAAAAGTAAAACAAAAATTTCTCTGAGAACCCACATTATTTTTGCTAGTATGGATTTTTTGTCAGTCACAAATCAATTATAATCCTCAGAATTTTTCTGGCTAATATTTTCTTTATATGCACAGCTCTGAATTTTTTATTATTAAAGGTAGGATTCTACATGGGATTTCAAGTAAAGCTATAATGGGTTTTTAAGTGCAAAATTATGGTATAAAACTATTAGATATTTTTATTCAATTTTTTTTTTTTTTTTTTAATTTATTTAATTTTTAAATTTTTTTATTAATTTTTTTTTTTTAAGAGGAGTCTTTTTTTTTATTTTCAAGTTTGCCTTTTAAAGTACCACACTTTTCTTTTCAATTATGTCCAAAATTCTATAACACAGTTCTGATGAATCTTTTTTAAAATCAACCATAAATACACTCATTTTACTGACTCCATTTCATATATGGTACACATTTCTAGCAATAAAATATGCCATGAAACCATCTCTCAAGGCAGACTCGAAGTCGCCGTATAACATCTCACGTACTTAGGTCAGTGTGCTTTCAATAATTTCATCCCCTTTCACAAAGTAAATTAATTTACTTTTCTGGCACGTTTGTCCACAGCAATGCGCTTGAAAAAAAAAATACCTCCTAATCTAAATGTGATGTGATTCATGTGGCAAATAACACGACTTGAGCAACAGACGTGTCTCAGACCAATCCTCCCTCCCTTTTATAAACTGCTGCTTTTCAGGAACGCACGTGTTTTGACGTTACTGTGTCTCTTGAATAGCAATGTGATGCCAACACGTGATTAACCGGCGGCGAGAACTGGATTTAGGATTGCTTGTAAAAGTTAAATGTGATAAGAAAAAAGCTATTTTAAACACTGGAGTATTTTTTTAATACTGTGGTTGTTAGAAATGAGGTAGGGCTGTGCTTTATTTTGCTTGAGATTGAAAAGGTATATTTAAAGTAAATTTGTATTTTGTTTAACTTAAAATGTATTATTAAATTTAAGACATTTATAAAAACAAGTTTTATACTAATTTATTGCTTCGAAGTCGATGTAAGTGTGTGGCCTAGCCTATGGTTTGATTTCCTGCAGAACACGATGGGGCCAATCCTTACGAAAAATAATTGACCCTCAATAGAAGTTTTAAAATTATAGATTTTTAGATAGATTCATAATTAAGGTTATATGTATCCTATGGAGGAAAGTACACCCCTAAGAAAATGTTAACGGTTTTAAATTGAATCAATAAAATATATGGACCGTCCGAACATACCAAAAATTTAGAAGGTGTGTTTTTACCACAATATGCATGTAATTCTCATCCTTTAACTGATTTGAAATTTAATACAGTATGTCCATAAAAGAATGGCCCAGTTATAAATTGTAATAGTATTTAATTTATGTAATTTATATACACACATGTTTATATATGAATTTAATAGTGTGTAAGAAAAACTAAGTTAGTTTACCTTCAATTTGATCTATGATTTGTTGTAAATAGTCTAAATTAAACTATTATGATGTACCATTAACTGGGACATTCTTTTTTGGACATCCTGATGTATAATAGATTTATTTTCGCTCTAGGAATGTTATTCTCTTTCTATCACTGATTTGAAATTTAAAATACTTAGTAGACTTATTTACGCAAACACTGAATATAAACACTGAATTAAAATATAAGATTATGTGCTTGTTATCTATTCTCGCTTCACCACAAATTTGAAAAATTATATTAAGTTTTTCTTGGAATATGTATGTTATTCTCACCATCACTGATTTTAAATTTAATATAATAGGCTTATTCATTAAATATGCTTGTCATTCCAGCTTCATCATTTATTTAAAATATATAATAGGCTTAAGCAAACAATATTACATGTTATTCTCATAGGCTTATTCACACAATATGCATGTTGCTCCAGCTTCATCACTTACTTAAAATATATAATAGGCTTATTCAAACAATATACATATTATTTTCATTCCATCATTGATTTCAAGTTTAAAATAATAGGTTTATTCATACATTATGCATGTTTTTCTCACTTAATTTCTTATTTAAAATCTAAGATATTAGGTCTACTCACGTAATATGTGATTCCCACTTCATCACTGATTTGAAATATATAATAGACTTATTCAAGCAATGTACATGTTATTCTCACTCCGTCAATGATTTGAAAATTCAATATAACAGATTTATTCAAACAATAAACATGTTTTTCTCATTTATTCAAAATTTAATATAATAGGTCTACTTATGAAATCTACACAAAATTTTCACAAAAACAGGCTTTTTTTTTTAAAGCAATAAGCGTTTCATTATCTTTCTATATCTAAAAAAATTATTTAAATTTTAAATTATCCAATTCAACAATAAATCAAGGTGATAAATTAAAATGAATTTGTTCGTTATATAAACTTGAAACAATTTTAAATTACTTTAATCCACAACTTTGCACTTCATCAACTTAATTAAGTCGTCAAAAGCAATACGGAGAAAATTTACTTTTCAAAGTAAGTGAGAAATCTTTCACTGTGTAAAAAAGGGAGTTCACCCCAAAACATATCTTGGCTTGAAGTCATTGCGAAAACTTTATCTGACTTGTCAGACACGCCAACGAAATACGACACTTGTCGAAGTGAAATGACTGTCTAATGTCCGCGATAAAAGATCGCAACCTTTCCACTCTTGTTGCAATGGCATGCAGTCTGGCGACGACAAGAGCATACCTCTTTCCATAAGAAAGGATATGTGTCAAGCAATCTTCTCGCTCTCGACTGAGAATTTCACGCTTTTGAAAGAACACGGTTTTACGGTTGATTTAATTACCAGAAATTCCTTCTGTTGTTGCACGTGTTGTGATACTAGCTGCTATGTGTTTGCTGTTGCACAAATAGGGAGTTAACTGATGAAACAGAAAAGTGTAATGGGAAAATGTGATTTGTGTTTTCTGCAGTATCGCATTTGTTTTTGTTTTTTCCCTGTCAAAATTGCATGCGTTCGAATTTTCAAAGTTTGAAAAATATATAAATTGTTTTTGATCTTTATCAAGGATATTTAATTAAGCGTTTAGAAAAAAACGCAGTTTTTTTTAACATTTCGGTTGTAATTCTATGTAAGAATATATATCTTCCTAACAAATAATTTTACACCATATACTTCGATTTTTATAAATAATGAACAGTTTTTGCAGAAATCTAAATGAATACAATAATTGATATTGCAGAGTTTTTTTCCCCCCATTGCATTCATTATTCGGTTGCGTTTTTTTTTTTTTTTTTTTTTCTTCTTCTTTTTTTTTTCTCGAAAAATGACAATGTTTCATTTTTTTTTATTAAGTAACCTTGAATTTAGTTGGGAATTATCATTAATGACAAGATATTTTTTCCCTTTCCTATAGAAAATGCGAATGCTACCTATACGTGTGATGTGTGAAACGAAAGATCTCGTAGGGAAAGAATTCCCGTACAAAATTCCACCGGAAGTTAAGAGTGTAAATACCTTAAATTATTTTCTGTTATTTCAGCTAATTTTTTTTTTTTCATTTTTAAATAAACTTTAAGGCTGATTTTGAAGTACGTAGTTTAACCATCATTCCTGTGGATTCTTGAATTAAGCTTTCATACTTTAAATAAATTTAATTTCAATAACCAGTATAGCAAAGTGTCATAGTTACAGGATGGCTAAAGCCACATATGTACATTACCCTAAAGAGACCAAAATAATGATTGCACAGCTTTCGATCTTTCTGATACACGGGAAACGTTAAATAGTATTCCAAAAATAGTTAAATATAAGAGTTAAGTAAAATAAGTTATACAATGATGCGGCATTAATTTTCACTTCGAAATTCTTTGAAATAGTAAAACACATTTATGTAACTTGACACATGATTAAGTTTGAAAAATTCATCATTATGTGTTGAATTAGTTTGCAAGGTTTTAAATTAACAGAAGGTAATAAATCTATAACTCTAGTACTTTTCGCAATTTTAAACATGTTGGGTTGTGACAATAATAGTCAGCAAAGACCTCGCATATACATTTATTTCTATTGCGGCACATTAGTTCTAAATACTAAGTCATAGCAATGCCATAACCAATTTGGCGTCATTTAGTGACTGAAACCTTTCCATAAAGGTTTATGGGCCATAAACCTTTACATGGATTTATTTAGAAGAATAAACTCTTTCAATTCGGAGTTTATTCTTCTAAATAAAAATATCGTTATAGGGCGAGTTTGTTACAAACTCGTCATGAAAACTGGTCACCGAATATTCCAACATTAATTCGATTTCTATATCTCTTGTCAAGAGGTGAACTTCTCATAGAGTTATTAAAGGAAGCACTGTTTCAGTCGAAATTTAAAGGACTTAACTTATTGGAACTTCCGTTTGATTTTAATGTAATCTTTATAATCTTTTATGATGCATGTCTGTAACTTTTATTGTGCTTAATAATTGTAAAGTTAGCTTCCTGTTGTCATTTACAGTACTTCCGTTTGAAATCTGCTATGGGATCTACTCTTGACAAGAATTTTTCTTTCACAAATCTTAGGGATATGTATGATTTTAACTTTTGTACTTGATTGTTGAACTCAGGCAGACGAACAATGCCTTTGTATGAGCTTCTCACTACTGTAGTATAAAAGCTAGCATAGACCTCTCCAACCATGATAGCTCTTTTTGAAAAATTTGTTCAGCATTGGTTCTTATCACTGATATCTTACACTTCTGGATAGCGTATAAGTACTTTCTGCTCTGTAAGCAAAAGAAGCAAATGGAATATTTCCCCCATAATGCTGTCTTATAGGTTGCCCATGGTTATAAACAGATTCTATCTATACTAACTTAACTTGACATCACTAGACGGTGGATCATCACAGTGCTCATAGGCAATTTATCCATTTTAGCGGCGTGGAAGCATAATGTTCGCCAAACCATTTAGCCTTTTGTTTGATAAACGGGATGGACAGGAATACTATATCACCCCATTCCCTTTTCATTCTTCTCCCGTCCCACAAGAAAAAGTCAAGCTAGGAAAGTCAGCCCAGCAACCCTGTAGATAACAAAACGCTATAAGGTTTGGCGAAAATTGTGTCTTCACTCAGCTAAAATGGATTAAATGCCTATGAGCACGGTTAAGATCTATCGTCTAGTGATGTCAAGTTAAGTTGGAGTTTAATATAGTTTGGAAGAAGTTGTTAATATAGATCTCTATTGTAATTGTTAAGTCTTCTTCGGCTTCAAGTCAATATCCAAGCGTGCACTATCCAGAAGTTATTAGAGATCAGCGGTTCTTGTTAAAAGATACAGATTTATTGTTAGATGTGTAAACGTGGTTTAAGTAGCATTGTGTCGCGTGATCTGCTTATCAATAGCTTTGACCAATAAAGCTATAGTGAAACCACCATGTGTTTTGTGGTTTTCAATATCCCATTGATCAAAACCACATGCGTGTGGTTAACCACGAAATAATATTAGTAGCCATGTAAGGCTTATCATGAATACATAATTATAGGATATACAACCCCTTTAGGGAAAGTTAGTTTCGTTATAGTCTTCCGTAAACAGTCGCGTTTTGCTTATAACAAAAATTTGTTAAAAGTGATCGTTACTTAACTAATGCAAAACTTCGTTAAATTATGTTTCGAATGCTGTGTTGTAGATAAAATAACAGTAATAGAAGATGAACAATCAACGAAATTTGAAGATATAATTAATAACGGCCTATTTATTATCAAAATTTAAATATATATATATATATATATATATATATATATATATATATATATATATATATATATATATATATATATATATATATATATATATATATATATATATATATATATATATATATATATATTACACAAAAAAAAGTAGCGTCACCTATTGGAAAAAACTTGAAAATCTTTCCATTTTTAAATTTCTTTCGAATTGAAAACTTTGAGTTGCCATTTATGGAGGTTATGCATGACGACGTGTTGAAAATGTGTTGAGATTGGTCACAAGTGTTGTCATTCGATGCAACTCCCTCCTAATAACATGGCTGATAAGGAACATTAATTGAACTGCATTGCTATAGAAATAGTAATACCGTTCATGCTAGCTTTGGAGATTACACATGAATAACTAACAGCCAACTGCTTTGTTTGCAGGAAAATGAAATGAGCATCGTGATTGGATAATGCAATGTGTAAATTCTAATTGGTTTTAAAGGTGCATTATGGATGCTCACAAAAATATACCAAGTGTTGCTAAACGATGACATCCTTCTCAAAATAATGTTCATCGTACAGAAACTCCCAAATTTTGTAAAATTTAAAAATGACTAATCTGAAATATGAGATTGTTAAATGGGAAGTTGTTAACTCTATACAGTTTTGTAACCATCTAACAGACAAGCCTGAATTATATTTGCGTCATCAGGTTGTGTTCACTTACTGCTTGTTTTGTTTCAAATTGTTTGCTGAAACGAAATGAATGCACAAGTAAAGTTCATCACGAATGAAATTTTAGTTCAATGACAAAAATCGATCATGGTAATATTTACAGATGACCATCAACTACATAATCTCTACAAACAAAAAAATTTCTAACAGGAACTGCTCTAAACTGCCAGACGTCAGAAAGTACTGAAAAGAACATCACAGTCACCATAAATGTCAAATTATTATTAAAAATTACAATTCTGATATCAGATCCAAAATAGCCTAACTCACCCAAACTCTTAACTGACTGCAATAGTTTGTCTTTCTTACAGAAATTTCCATACCCGAATCACAACCCACTTAAGTTATTTAAAAAAAAAACGAAATTTACTCATTTAAGCAACTCAACTAGTTGGTTAGTTGTTGCTGGCCACGACTTTGTTTGAAGAAAGTCCCTTCCAACAAACAAAATATTGTCAGTTAGAATACTATTCTTATAAATATATTTTTAATAAATACCGGAAAGCTTATTAATTTATAATCTTATTTCCGAACTGGTTGAATAAAATCATGTCACCCTTTTATTGCAATAAATCATCTTGAAGGGGTCAGAGATGTCACCTACGACAAAGATGGCATATCTGGGACGATTTTCCTATTCAACCCTGTGGTCAGAAGAGAAGTTCAGTGATCTTATCTTTAAAAAGCGTATGGCAAATGATTTGATTAATGATTATGAATGATTCTGGTTTGACATAGGTCATTGAATCAAGTCAACGAGTATGGAAATTGTGCGGTTTGTTGATTTGGATAAATTCGACAATGATGAGAGAAGAGTAACAGCTCAGAAGCATTTGCTGTGAAAATAATTGTGGTTGTCATACAAAAGAGATAGGGATAAGCTTTTATAACGTTTTGCATTGCCGAAAAATTATGATTTTTTTTTGTTTATGCTATTATTTAATTCATGTAAAATTAAAAATATAATTCTTATTGTGATCTTAGTGTGCTTGTGCTTTCTTTTACATTTGCTCTGTGTTTGTGAAGGAAATTATAAGTTAAATAAAAAAATTAAAAAAATTGATAAAAATGTATTTTTTACTCCTTTCTTAAAAATTTCATTATACCTTTCTTTTAAAACTGCATATATACCAGACAATTGAAGAATAATAAATTTTAATCCATCGAATATGTAACCTTAAAACCTTTGAACACAGTAAACGAATAAATAGTCTTAAAACTTTGTACACATCTCTCTTAAGACCATGACTAAATGTTTTTTTTCTTGAAATTTGTCTATTTATATCAAAGACATCTAATTCAATCGCACCTCCTCCTCTCCTATTTTGAACTGATGGTTACAAAGTTAAAATTAAAATATCGTACCTGGTCCTTTTAGGATAAGAAACCTAGTACCATTTTTCTTAGTTTGACCGGATTATAAAATTTCCAAATTGACAATCGTTTTTTTTTTTTTTTTTTTTTTTTTTTTTTTTTTTTTTTTTTTTTTTTTGAACGATGCATAAGAAGGTTTGTTCATTTTTAACGAGAGTTACTTAACTGCTATGTAAGTAATTTATGTATAAAAACAATTAGATGTCGACGTACTGAAACCAATGATACCAAAAACTCAATTTCAAACATTTTATCACTTACTTGCTATTTGTATAAATCGGTCTAATTTGCCAAACGTTTAAAGTTTAGCCAATTGGAAACTAAAAAGTTACAAGATAAACAGGTAACAAGGTTATGATTAAAAATATATTACTGGTCAAACAATAATCAACGGTCTATCGGGTATAACTATTTAGATTTTTACGTAATTTTAGAACTCTATTTCTGTCAAATAAATCTAATTATATTTTTTTTAAAAATCTAATTCTATTTTTTTTTTTTTTTTAAATATAATTTTATTTCAAAGATCTGTAATCTTAATTACAAAACAGTTCATTCTTTAAATGAATATGCATATGGACTTATCTAATAAAACTAAAAATGCCTACTTTTCTTATTTTGGTTTTTATTAAATAGTTTTAGGTTAAAGAATTAGCACATGAGGTATATGTTCTTTCAAATTAAATACGTAATTTCTACAAATATCTTATCTTTGTATTTAATTCGGTAATACACTTTTATCAACTTACGTAAACACGACGTAAGATAAAACAAAGAAATCCACTGCTGCTTCATAATTTGATTTATCGGGGAGATTTTCCAAATTTGCATTTGTAGAAAGAAAATAAAATCAGTCTTTTTATAATTTTTGTTATTTTAATTTTTAAAAAATGCCTGAACGTGAAAAATCGTAGATAACTAACAATATTATTAGTAAATTAAATAAAAAAATATTCGTCGGTTGCAGGGAAATTTTCTGGGGTAAGAGCCACATTAAAGTTATAATGTTCTAGAATGTCATTAGATTAATTCATTTACTGAGAGAAGTTCTCATTGTCATAACCACCGTGTTTTCTCATTAGATTAAAATGTTTTTCAACATTGTTTCTTTTTATTGGCCAATAAATTAAACATATTAATGTATATTTAATTTATTATATTTAAGGTTAAAAGACTAACTGGATTAGAGGAACACTATATTATTGTAATAAAATTATTTAGCAGCAGCGTTTAACATTCAATGATATATTTTAACTTTACTTATTCCAAGATGCAATATGTTCAGCTTGCAACTAAAATACAAAATTATAAGAAGAGTAGCTGGAAATTAAATAGGGAGAAGAAGCCTTTGTTACTTTATTCTTTTTGACGATATCTTCCAACCAAAGAAATGTTTTCTTTGTTTTTTCTATAAAAAATTATCTTTTTTTTTTTTTTTTTTAATTTAAATTTTGTATTTTATCTTTGGCTAACTAACTAATTAAAAAAATCTTATATAATATGGATGTCTTTAGCTGACCGTTATATAACGGACCTATTCAATTTTAAAAACTTTTAATTTTAGATTAATGAGGAATTTTTGTTATAAAATTAATTTTGTATTGGTAAAAACATATGTATTAAAGTGAAAAAGTTTACTCTGGTATTTCAAGTTACGGAAATCACTAATGAATTTAAATTGTGTTTGATTACGATTGAAAAACTACCTTCCATTAATTTTTGTACAAAATTAAATTTTTTATTACGAGATAAATTTTCTTAATTTAAATTTTATCTTATATTGATAGATTTATTTTTGTATTTCAGCAAACAAAAAATTAAGGAACATTTATATTTTATTTCATAGATAACAAGTCAATTCATTTCAATAGATTTTAAAGCTGTCATAAATTTATTTATTATGCTTTTTAATTTAGAAGTTAATTTTCCATTTGCATGCTATATAAATTAATAAATTATCGCTCTCTTTCAGGATGTGGCATCTTTGCCCACCAGATGTCGCCACTAACGTTACCTCGTGATGATCCCGGTAAGTTTTCAGATCGTCTTCTCTAATTCAAGGCTGCTGGTACTCTATTTTTTAAATTGTTTTTTATTTATAGACCTTTAACATCTAAAATGAAACATAAAAGTGTGTTTTATGTCACACACCTGTTGAAACAGGTGTGTGTTGTAAAGTATTTTCCTTCGGTTGTTGATAAAATTTAACTGATTTTCAGTCGTAGTCGAAGTCAGTTTGTGTTTTGAAATCAGCATGGATGTCCATGACGGCAACGAAGTTTTTGATACCATGAAAGAAAGAAACCTTTTGAAATTTGGTTATTACCATGATGTGGGTAATTTGTTTAGAGCTGTTTGCTTTTAGGACGTTTTTGTTTTTGAACGTTTATTTTGTTATTGGACTAATAACCAAGGACAAACTTTAACAAATATCTTTCCGAATTAATTTATTGTCATACTCATATTTTCTTCTTGTTTTTTATAAATTCATTAGTTTAACAAGTTTATCTTTGAATATTTTTTACAATTTTAGAAGTAAATCCATTTTTTTGAAAAAACCCTTTCGTTTTTCTAACCTCTCAATAAATTAATTTAATTAAACACATTTTTATATTTCTTCAAATTCATTTAATATGAGATTATGTTACCAAAAAATGTATTTATTCAATAGGTCAAATACAAAAAGATTAATAATCATTTCAATTTCTAGAGACATAAATATCTAATAAAAAACAAAATCGTGAACTTTTGAAAAACCTTGAATTTTTTTCACTTTGAGTCGATATTCCTACCTTTAGGTTATAAGTTAATATTACTTGAAGAGAAAATAGAAAGTAAACATCCATTCACACTACTTTGTGTGTAGTTCTTACAAAAATAGCTACATCCTTTTCAAAAATTGCTAACTGTAATCACCAATGTATTGCAGAAAAATCTAGTTCATTATTAAATTTAAGACTAGCTGTGTGCAAAAATATTATTTAAATAACTTCTTTCGAAGATTATGCACATCCATAAAGTGCTACTTTAGACTTTTGTTTAATTTGATTAAAGAAAAATTAGCCTTCTACCTTATGCCAAACAATTTGTAATAATTTTTATACAATTCCCTCTAATTTAATTATTGGGACCAGGGAGGCAAAAAAAATTCAAAAATACAGATTTTTTTTTTTCCGAAGTTATAGCCTGAACTTTTGCCTTTAAATGCATGCAAAAGTCAGAAAGGGTTTTTTATGGTGCTGGACTTTTTTCGTGAAGCTAATATCAACACGATTTCTCTTTGTTTATGGTAAATACTTTTTTTTTATTTGCGTTTTTCACTTGACTGTTTTTTTTATTACTTTACTTCAGTTTTAGTATTAAAATGTCATGAAAAAATCAAAAAATTCTCCAGGTAACAACAGTTTTTACTTTTAATTGATTAAAAAATATGCCAAATCAAAAATCCATGCATAATTACTTTAATATATATTAAAATAGCCTGTACAAAATACTACTACTACTACTAATAATAATAATAATTTAGGAAAAAATTGAAACACAAAGAGCATTTTTTTTTAATTTTAAATTTTAAAGTTTAAATATTCTAAAATGAGAAATAATAGAAATAAATTTTTGAAATTTAAAATTTACAATTATTATCAAGTCATTAAGTTACCTAAAAAATTTCATGCATTTTGGTAAGTAACTTTAATAAACAAGTGTTTCATTTCTCAAATCAGACTCAAGTTTTTGTTTTTGTGAAGCATAATATATCACAAAAAAAAAAAAAAAAAAAAAAAAAAAAAAAAAAAAGAGAGAAACAAACATTATGAATGTGGGAAAAACATTTTATTTTAAATGTCCGAAATCGATAAAAAAATTTATGCATTTGAACTCTAAGTCGCTAGTCGCTAAGATTTCCATGTAACACTTTCGTACACGGCATGGCCGAGGAGTACTGGCCAAAGGGTTGTCCGGTGTAATCACCTGGCCTGTCAGTGTCTGCAAATAATGGGCCGGTCCGGTTTGAAAGTTTATATTTTTTAAGTTTTTTTTTTTTTTCAATATTAGTAATTTTCCTTAACTTTTTTGAAAAAAGGCCCAACGCATTCAATTTTATATTTAGAAAATAGATGCACTAAGATTTATCTATTATAGTATTACGAGTTTTTACTTATTTTACAACTGTTAAGGTAATATATAATCATAATTTTGGGTGTGATTTTCTAATTACATAGACATTCTTTATTTTGCAATTTAGATTTCTTTTATTTAGTTTTTACAACAAACAATAAATGGTTTATAGTAACCCAGTTCACTCAAAGAAATTATAAATTGTAGAGACAATTTTATGTAATGAAACTAATTATTAAAGCAATTCAATTATTAAAATTAACAAAACTTTAAAATTATTGAAAATTATAATAAAACTAATTATTGAAAATTATAATAAAACTAATTATTGAAAATTATAATAAAACTAATTATTGAAAATTATAATAAAACTAATTATTGAAAATTATGATAAAACTAATTATTGAAAATTATAAGAAAACTAATTATTGAAAATTATAATAAAACTAATTATTGAAAATTATAATGAAACTAATTATTGAAAATAATTATTAAATATAAATATTTAAACAATAAAATATACTGATTATTAGATTTAATTATTGGAATTATTTTATTATTAACTATAATTACGAATGTTTGATTAATGATTATATTAAAATTTTGGGCCGGCACATATCCAAAATCACCGGGCCGATATTGCGACCCAGTACGCCCTAGCTGCATGGTAATAAGAAAATAGTAAATAAATTAATTTTTTCTTTTATTATAAACATTAGTAAAGATGTTATTAAATTTTTATTTTGTATAAAATTATTTTTGTAAAGTTTTGTCCATGTTCCGTCTCTCTGACTGAAAACTTAACTTTATATATATTTATTTACCATCCATGCCTTTAGTAATTCATACACTGTTTAGTACCTGCGACATAATTCTCCATTTATCTTATCGAAAAAGGCAGTTGAAATTGTTTTATATTAATCTAAAATAATAGACGATAAAGTTTAAATGCTTTTTCATCTCCACGTTCTAAAATTGAACGACTGCCATTTTTTTTTCTTTAAAGGATCATTTACGCGGGCCATTTGTTACCAAACATCGCTTTTCACCCTTTGAAATAAATTCGAAAGCACTCAGTTGCCGAAAGCCGAAAATAGCTTTTAACTTTATTTTTTAACTATATTAATGGTCCATTTTCTAAATGGTGTTCTCATTCCTAAAATAGTTTTATTTAAAAGCGGGATTTTCTTTCCGCCCTATAACGTTTCGTTGCTAAGCAACGAAAGTTAATGATCTCTGTGATAAAAGCACCTGTATTCTACCGTATTTTGTTTCCAAGAAATCATTTAAAAAAAAAAATGTACACATTTTTTATTTGTAGTTGTTGAGTTACAGTAATCCGTTGATTCACTTTTTTTACGGAGGATAGTTGCATAGATTTATAGACTTTCCCAACTCATTTCGATTTAAATAAACATCTGCTAAGTTGAATCGATAACATTTACCTGGCTGTCACTTACAAAAACATTGTTTCCTCACAAAATAATATTTTGTGATTTTTGTAAATGTGTTGCAAACGAAAGTCCTAAAGTGTATAATTTGAAAAGGTTTCGAATTTATTGATCGACACTAAGTTACACATATGTCGCTTACTGTCAATTTGTAGCTTTCTAAAAACACATTTGAATAAGAATTTTTTTTTCTCCAGTTTATGAAGTGGATCAGCAGTTACTGTTTGTGTTACGATTCTTTTAATGAACAAATGTAACTTGAAATGTTTTCAAGGGAAATTTTTATATGGTAAAAACAAAAACAAAAAATGACCAGCTTTTTATATGCTTTGAATGATACTATTTAGAAACTGGTGTTATTTAAATTCTCGTCAATATATTCCAAATGTTTTGCTATTTTTTTTTTATGATGAATTAGGAAATAACGTTGACCAATCCATACATCGATAATTCTAATATGCAATCATCTTCTGTTCCTTTTTGAAATTTTTTTACTTGTGTTAATGAACCAAGGACGTTAGAGGGAATATTTGTAAGGGGGTGCGATTCAGTGGTGGTTTAAGGCAGCTATAGTTTTTGTTCAAACTTTGATATTTCGAAAATGATAATTCTAATTCCTTCTAAAATATTATAGCCATGCATTAATTTTCTGAATCTTTCAGCGAATAATAAAAATCACTATTATACTTAATTTTTTTAGTAAACTTCTTGACCGTTCTCCAATTTGTGTTAAATTTATTTTTTACTCCAGGAGGGAGAGAGAGAGCAGGGAGGGGGGGGGGGGTAAAAATGCACAGGGTTTGATAATTTCTGTTGGGAGCTCATTCAAGGATTAATGTAAAATTTCACTTGTTTTTTAATTTTTTTTATCAAATGTTTTCTGTAAAAGTTATGACGGCTAAATTAAAACTGAAATGAGGAGAGGTAATGGATTTATAATCTTTTAAGTTTTATTCATACTTATTCCTTTTTCAATAATGAAATAAGTTAATAATGGTTTTAAATATGATTGAACTTTTTATTGGTACACCTCTTCTGAATTAAATTAAAAATAAATTTGTAATGGAGAGGGCAACTTACAAAATGTGGCTCTAATATCCCCCCAGGGTTAAATTAGCTTTCAATTTTTTTTTCATAGATCGTGAGATCTATTAAAAGATAAAGCACGTGGTCATAGCAGTAACCACTTGTTAAGTGGATATAGAAATTTGGAGAAAAAAAAATATTTATTTTCCCGGAAGTATTAAAATATTACCTTTTTTTTTCTTTTCGAGTATGTCCAAAAAGAATGTCAGAGAGAGAGGTGGGAGGGGTTATGGGGAAGGATAACACATCTGATAATTCGATATCATTTGATTATCTGATGAAATAGTGATCTTATTTCTATAGTATAAAAAAGATGGGATAATAGTGGTATTGTTGTTGTAAATCTAATTAATATTAAGATTTGTTGTAGGAAAGGTCTTTATGGTACTGTTTTGTCTATGTAAACAATAATAATAATTTGAAATTAACAAAAAAATTAATTTATTTCAATGTACACTAAAAAGTAAAAGAAATTCCCGTCACAAATTTCTACTTTTTGCAAGAAGTGCCAAACTAATTATATAAAGATTGAATTTTGTAGAGTGTGTGTTATATAGTGATGGGAACCACTTCAGATGGAGAATTTGTACTGATTAGGTATGGAAATTTTTATTTATTCAATAGAACAATTTTCGTTTGGTATTAAATTTATCAATTAATTTTGCAATTAAGTTGAAATTCGTCAAGTTTGTTGAGAGAAAATTAATTTGAACTTTTTTAGTGCATTTTGAAGTCGATTTCATTCATTTTTTTTTTTTAAATTATAACAACATATTTAGCTATTGCCAACTTTACCCAAACATACTAAAATATATAAACACTTGTTAAATTCATAAAATAATTATTCATCATAATTAATTAACAGAAAAAAGAATTCGAAACGATGCAATTAGTTCTCAAACAACTGACAATTTCGAAACAAAGTTTAGAGGATGTATCTTTCAATTGGTATCCTTTTGAGTGTTTTCATTATGTATTATTCTTCTAGATAATTAAGTTCAGTGTTTGTTCTAATCTTTCAATGAACCATAGTTTCATAATTAGCTCCCTCATTCTGTTATCTTTAGAAATGTTCTTCATGTCATGTCTTCCTGAATTTAAATAATCATGTTATTGCTGCATAATTTGAACCACAGAATCAAAATATATTCTAAGAACATATTACTTCAGCTGTTCTGACAAAATAACATTAGTCGATATTGTACAAATTTTTATTAATTTATGTTTTAATAGGTTTGCTTATTAAATGATAAATTTTTGCTCAAATAACATTTGTGTTGTAAGTCATTTTTTATTAAAAATGGAATGTGGATTCAATACTTGGAACTTAATTTTGGATTCATTAAAATTGATCATATTCTTTTATAGTGTCTGTAAGATGGCAACACTTTACTTTTTTTTTTTTTTTTTTTTACTTTTATCAGATTTATTGCTTAGAATATAAAATTAATAAACACGAAAATATAAAATTAATGAAACAATATAAAATGAACAAAAATATAAAACAAACACAAAAATATAAAACAAACTCAAAAATATAAAATTAATAAAAATATAAATTTAATAAAAAAAAATATAATAAAAATATAAATTAACAATTTATTTTATATTTAATAATTAATTTAATATAAATTTAAAAAAAAATAATAATAATTAATGCAAAAATATGAAATTTCAAAATTTTATTAGAAAGCAGGTGAATAGGTAATTAATAGCAACTTTCCAATAATCCTATCCAATTTTTATGATGTAATTTATATTAAGGTATTTACAGGAGTTTTAGAAATTTAGGAATGTAACTAATACATTTTTTATTTAAAACTCTCAAGGAAGTTGCATCAGGTTACTTTAATTGGTTGTCTGATAAAAATAGTACATTGGAAGCGAAAAATTGAGTTGTTCTTCATTTAGAATAGCGTTTAGCTACAGATTTTTCTGCGGCCGGCCTGCACCACAGAAGATTAAAAAAAAATCAAATTTCATGATATGGATTTTTTTTACATAATTGTACCAAAATAATACGTGTTAACTATGTAGAATAGAGTTCTCCACTATGTGCCCGAAGAAACTATATGAAGAAGCTTTCAGCGAAGTAGTTTACATCAAGAATAAATTCAGGAATAACTTCACTAAATCTCATTTGGACAATTTATTAAAATTGACTGCAACAAATACTCCGAAAGGCATTGAATCTATCATAAAATAAACTGAACGATTTTGACCGCCATTGTCTCACAATTGATATCGACTAAAACGGATTAATCAGGAAGTACAGTTTCAATACTTTTAAGTTAGATCATGTCACGTTGAAACAAAAGATTCATTTGTTTTTAAAATTTTATTTTACTAATAATTTTTTTTTTTTTTTTAATTATTTGAAGAAAAAAAAGAAGAAGAAGGTGGAGAATCAAATGTTAATTGTAATTTTAATACGATATATATATATATATATATATATATATATATATATATATATATATATATATATATATATATATATATATATATATATATATATATATATATATATATATATATATATATATATATATATATATATATATATATATATATATATATATATATATATATACATTTTTAAATTTTCAGAAATGCTTTATATTGTTAAATAGATAATAATTAAAGATACATATATTTTGGTGTATCCGGCCCGCGAAAAATTCGATCATAAGTCATATGGCCCGCCTCTAAAAGTTAGTGGCGAACGCTGATTTAGAACGTTTAACTCCTTTTTGATACCTTAAAATTAGTTTATCGAGATTGGAATAACTTGCTTTTTTATATTTTGCATTTTCTTATACTTCTACTTAATTTTAGAGCTGTGCCTATGTGTGAATCGCAATCAAAAAAGCACATTTGTAACAAATTTCAGAGTTGTTTCTACATTGAAAGTGACACATTGGGATGTTCCACGTTTAGAACGTTTAACCCATTTTTAACTCTTTAAAATCGTTTATTCACGATAAGAGAAAAGTTTTTTTTTTCTATGCTTCCCCTAGTTGACATTTGTACCAAATTTCAGAGTTGTTTCTACATTGGAATTGAAACATTGGGATGTTCCACGTTTAAACCGTTTAACTCATTTTCGATGGCTTAAAAATAATTTATCGAGATGGGAATAGCTTCCATTTTCTATGTTTGGCATAAATCTTAAGAGGCAATGTGTGGAGTAGGAGAATTAGTGAGAGAGGGCTTTGTATTTTAAAAAATATTGTTGTATTATTTATAAAAAATATTGTTGATAGCACATATAGTTGATTAGTTAATTAGTTAATATACCTATAGTTAATATAGTTGATTTGCACAAAATATTGTTGATAACACCTAAAAAAACAAAAAGTAATATTTAATGAACGTTACATTGTCTGGTTACGTAATCGTGATGTAATGTTTTACTCGTCTTGGTTATATTAATGTAACCAATAACTGACATGCATTAATATTTTTTTTAAATGGTGCAAAGATTCTTCATTAATATTTTAAGTGAATATCAGTAACATTAGAGAATCAAATGAAAAAACCATAGCGTAATTTTAATTTATTTCTCAAGAAACTAATTTAATATACTGCTAAATTAAATTAAGTAATTGAAAAATTTCACTGTTTGAGAACTGTTTGAGTATTTCTTTAATGCGTCAGAAAAAATAAAGCGAAGAAAGATTTTATTTTTTTTATTATAGGGATTTGTTTTGTGTTTTGTTGTAAAGTTTCTTTTTATGTTTATAATATTTTTATTTTCGAAAAAATACTATTTTTCGATTACACAGTATCGAAGTTAACTACTTTTCTATTTTTCTCAAGTGCTATACTGAAGATTATTCAATTTTGTCTTGATTAAATTTTGGATTCAAGTTAACGCGTTTTTTCTGGAAGTCAGTGTTAACTGTGAAATTTAATTTTTTTTATAAATAACTTTTTGAAAACTGACTAAAGAGTTTTCTTATTATTTAAGTTAGTGTATTTTTTAAAAGGGTCTGCAATAAAAAAAAAAAACTTTATTTGTTTGATTAGCAAAAGCATCAACAGTGTGACTAATGAGTTTAGTTGAGTGTTCGGGTACGTTTTGATTTTGCATTTTTTTTCCCCAGATTATTATTATTATTTTTTTTTTTTTTTTCATCATTGAAATAATGAACTTACGCCATACGTTAAATTTTTTCTTACATTCATCGAATTTTATATAAAAAAGGTTTCTTTTTTGAATTTTTAAGGATACTGATTATATTTTATTTATACACAATTATATTTTAATGCCTTCTTTCATATGTTATACATTTCTTAATCAATTTATCGATTAACACATTCGAGAATTATTCTGCATACATTACTAAGATTGTAAACTAACAGTTATCAAATTCGTTATCAAATAAGTTATAAAACAAGATATTATAGATTAAATTAAGATTTAATGTTCATGCATTTTAATGTTTTTCATATATCCTGTGCGTCTTTATCAAGTTATCTCTCTGCCTTTCTATTTTTTCATATAGAAGATACTTTTATTTGTTGAAAGACAATGAATTGTGAGTTGAGAGAATCTGTACAAGAACCCAAGCAATTATATTAGTTACTTAAAATATTTTAAACCCGCTTTTTATAGAACATATGTTATTGTTTATTTTCTTGTAAAATTTACAATGTCATTGTGTACATATTCATTTAAATGGTATAAAAACTGGTAGCGAAGTCGAATGTTACACATGCTAACCAAGAGCACTCGTGGAGTTGGCCATCGCGTCCCAAATCCCATATCATGGAAGAAGTGTTTGCGTGTCCTCACATTGGTGCTTGTTGAGGACATAACATTGAATTGAATTGTTACTTGAGTTGTATGATTCTTGCCAGCCTAAGTTTGTCACTTACTTCCGCAACAATTATCTGGTCCCGCTGATGTTGCAAGTATAAAGTTTTTCTAAAATTCTTTTAGTTACTATGTCGTCTTTCAATGTCAATAAGAACAATTTTAACTTCTACTAATTTGAGAAGCCATTACACAAGCTTCCACAGGTGTCTATCGCTTTATATGAGCATTAGTTGACACAAAAAATAAAGGAATGGTATGTTTGTTTCATAAACTTGCCTGTACAAATTTTTCTTGCAATTCAGCATTTACTAGATATATTATAAATGTTATATACTCTAAAGGGGAGGATTAGTACTAATATCACTCAAAATATCCGTTTGTACAAAAGAAACGCACACACACAAAATTTAATTCTAGATCGGGTTGAACAATTTGAATGAATACCCAACACCAGATAAATGATTAAAAAAAATAAAAAATAAAAAAATGAAAAAAAAACATTTGAAATGCTACCTTTACTTTCATAATTTTAAATCAGTCAGATATTGAATAAAAGTTTTGCGACATTATTTTTATTTAATATTTATTTTGACGTTGTGTACAATTTAATACTTTTGATCCGACTTTGCATGGTTTGAATTTAACTATGAAAAGTAGCTTAATTTAACGTCGACATACGGAAAGAAGTGTATTACAGTTTAAAGTTTTTCACTTTTCCCGTTTCCTGGGACAGTATATCCCAATCCTAGAGTCGACTAGGATTATTTGTCCCAATCGTCTCTGATATTCTTATAATAACCATATACTTTTCATAAACTCACATGTAATATACTATCTTATAGTAGCTTGATCACTGATGGGATATATCGTTCTGCTGTTCAATACAATTGGGACAATATATCATACAAAAAGAATTTATTCAAAGCTTCTAAGTGGCTAAATTATTACTTAAAAAAAACTATTTTACACTAAGTATGGCATAAATATAATTGTACTTATTGTAAAATAAAAAAAAATTAAAACTGGAGTAATATGAATGCTCAAAAATATTTGAAATCGTGTTTCAAATTTCTTAAATAATATTGTTGTTCCCCAATTTCTTATTAGACTCAAAATATTAAAAAAAAAAATGTAAAAGGGGGATTTATTTTCTCAATAAGGAATTAAGTCTTATCGGAATGTATATGCCCATTAGGCCGGAAAGTGTAGTTATAAATAACTATTAAAAGTTATAAATAACTATTAAAAAAGTTAACTGTTAAACTATTAAAAGTTAACTATATAACTATTAAAAACGTTATTTATTAAACTATTAAAAGTTAACTATATTACTATTAAAAAGTTATAAATAACTGTTTTGTTCAAACTAATCAGAAACTAATGTTAGAAAGAAGAAAACAAAGTTAGGAACAGCTTTCTTTTGGAGTAACTGGACGTGCCTGGAATTTTATGTAACATTTTTAATAATGGGGATGATTATAGAACGAGTGCGGAATAATAGGCGTGTGAATACTTTCCTTTACTCGATTGGTTTGTTTTGTTTAAGGTAATAAATTAAAAACCAAATTAGCACGACTTTCGTTTTCTTTCGATGGAGGAATAAGTACTCTTTTGTTTCTTAAAAATTGTAAAGGTTTCTTACTTATATTGAATGTCTCAAACTGGAATGCCAGAGAACTATAACTAAAAGTAAGGAAGATGGATGAAGTAATTTCTCCTCTTGTTTTTCTTTTACCTACCCTCGAAATTATTTCTTTTTATATTTCCAGAATGATTGATTGACGCTCTTGTCAAGTTGTATTTCATCAACCCTTTCCAAAAAGGTCCAGCTTCTAGATTCTCTTATCGAAACTATTTGAACACTTGAAATTGTGGGTTGAAAATATTTTTGGATGAAAATGTCTGTGTTATTTTCGTTGAGATATTGCAAAAATGTTTTCGTTTATTTATTTATTTTTATTTTTACATTTCAGAATGTGTATGCAAAACTGTTATCGTTATGAAAGATTCATGTAATGTGAATTGACAAAGTTTTTTCGCTTAAATACTAACTTTGCAATATTTGAACTTATGTGGAATGTGAAAAATGTCGTCAGTGGGTGTTTTCCTCCAGAAAAAATAGATTTTTTATATATATTTTCATCAAAAAAAGTTGTATTTTAAAAGTGCATAAAATAACAAAAATATGCAGGCATTATTTTACCTGTTGTTGCATGTTTATGATTTGTTTTATGTTTATGATAATAACATAGTGAAGTTTAAATACAAAAGTAAAAGCGATCTAATATGATGATTAAAAAAAAAAAAAACGAAACTTGTAATAATTACGACTAATATGCAATCTGATGAATATTCGAATTTTAGTATGAAATAATATTTGTATTATGATACTAAAAAGGGTAATATGTCTCTTTTTTTTTCCCCATTTCCCTTTCTTACTTGATATTTGTGGGGATACTCCGTACTTAATAATTGTGGATTATATGAAAAAAGTGGATACTTTAGTATTTCTTGATTTATTCAAAAATTTTACAAGGCTATTAATAATATTTGCAAATAAAATTAATCATTCTGATGGGAAGAAAGGGATAAATTTCCCAGCCTAAATTGTTCACTTCTTGGAGAATATCCCATATGTTTATGCACTTACAGAATTTTTTTTTACATTTATACTTTATAATATAAAATATTATAACTTTATTTTTACTTACGGAAACGTGTATCGAACATAGAAATAAGCATTTTGAGAAAAAAAGGATTTAAAGTAAAAAACAAACAAAAAAAAAAACAAAAAAAAAACATAGTTTCCGTTACACTAATTCAAATCTAAATATATATATATATATATATATATATATATATATATATATATATATATATATATATATATATATATATATATATATATATATATATATATATATATATATATATATATATATTAATTTTTTTTTTAATTTTTTTTTTTTAATATATTTTGAATTAAGTTACAGAAAAAAACGACTTGTGATTGGAAAGGGAATATGCTGGTGATTCAAAATATGTAAATGTATTTTTGTGTCTAATTCTGTGATAACTACAGACATATAGTATAATAACATCAATATAGTTTAACTACTATATAACTTCTTCAAGTGTTGTAAAATAAAAAGTTTCATTATATTAATTTTTCTTCGCTTATACTGAAAATTATCAAATGTGTGTCTGAACTTTTTTTTCAAATACTCTACCTCAGCTACTACTAACAAAGGATTACGTTATCAGACTTTTCCATCATCCATATCACTCCAATCAATCCAATTCTGGAACACACCTCAATCAATAAATCGATTTTTCATTCACAAATGAAGCTTATTACCTGCTGCAGCCACTCCATACAACCAGTACATATTCTGTCAGGTCATGTCAACTTTCCAATCCGATTTCACCGTTTCTGTCAGAATCGTGATCAACGGGATCTTCAATGGACGTTAATACTATCGTAAAATAATTACTTCCGAACTGCTTTGGAATAACTGGGAATGATTGGGTAACCACTGACACATTCGAATTGGTTTCTTCGCGGGAGAATTCGTAAAGATGATGTCCGATGTAGGAATAGAATAATATTATGTGAAGTTATTAATTTATTGTTGCGGATTAGTATGAAGAAATGATTGGAAAGGATTATTTTGTTTAGTGCTGTAAAAGGGGGTAATTTTTATAATCTTTTGAGATGGGAGGTCTCGAAGTTTGCGAAAGGGTCATCAAAGTTTGCCTTCGGTCATTTTAAAATCCGGTATTTTTTGCTTTCTCGTCCATCAGGTGTAGAAAGCATAAAATCGTCCAGAAATTCCAAATATATCACTCTTCAGAAAAATTCAAAAGTCTTAAATATGTGTGTTCGTCAGTCATAGTAAAAATCATACTTTTAATATTTTTTTTTATACTGAACCAATTATAAGGATATGTAGAATAGTAAATTGATTGACCTGAATTGGAAAGAAATTAAAGGTTAAACTGTGCCACAATTACATTTTTTTTTACATTAAGTAATTAGCACCATGAAAGTTGCTTAAACATTTTATTAACTATTTTTATTTTAAAAAATGTAACATTTCAAACGTGTTTTTTTTTTTTCTTTCTTTGTTTTTTCTTCTTTGTTTTTTTTCTTTTAAATGTATAACTCTTTAATTTGCTTTTTTAAAATATTGATATTTAAATTTCAAAAAATTCTAGAATTAAATAATTTTGATAAATAATATTTAAAGTTTTGGAGTTAAAAACTTTTTTTAAAACATATTCTAATGATAATTAACAAAAATTAAAAAGACAATTTATTATATGAATCTTTGTGAGTTATATAGTATAAAAAATTGTAAATTGAATTATATGTTTCAGACTAATATCAAAACTAAAAATAGTAAAATTTTTACAAAAATCATTAAAAAATCTAAAGTTTCCAAAAAATTTGGAAATGCTGTTTTAATATAAAATTGTTTATCCAATAACATTATTCAAAATACATCTACTCACAAAATTTCAGAATGTCCCATTTAAAATTGGAAATTTTATATTTTTGTTTCTTCACTAATAATAATAATAAAAAGGAATGTAGGTTAGGTGTCAACTGGGTCCTAACGTTTTTCACGTTTTTCAAGCGTATGGTAAAAAGGTTCGTTGCTTAAAAATAGAATTGCCATGACAATATTTAGAGAAAACAATTTACAACAATATAGATGTAAAATGATAAATAAATATTTAGTTTTAATTTTATATTCTAGTGCCAAATTATAAATTTTATTTCATATATGATGTCATAGAGAGGTCGATTTTCATAGCTAAGACTAGAAATTAACAAATAGTTCGATAAAAATTTGACAAATTGTGATATTTTTCGCTATTTAATGTCAAATATTCCCAATTTTAATAAATTTGTATGCACTTATTTTAGTTTATTTACAATCAATATCCGTTATTTATATATATATATATATATATATATATATATATATATATATATATATATATATATATATATATATATATATATATCTTTGGATGAAAAATTGGATCTATCCAGCCTCTAATAATTTTACTAAAAATTAATTTTTAAATGTTTAATAGAAGCGTTAAAAATAGACTGTAAAAAAAATAATGGAAAATTAAATTAGCACATAAAGGTATCTTTTTATTCTTAAAAAAGTGTAGCATTTGAAAAAAGAAAGTTTAAAGTAATCAAATTCTATTCATATCTTAAAAACAAATTCATTCAATTGGGAAACCTTTGATTTGAGTGGTTGAGTAATTTTTGGTACACTTTTCAAATTATCTGATGCAAAATAAGATAAATTTACGGAGATTTGTCACCTTTTTTTGCTTCCAAGATATTGAAGTCATGTAAAATAAGAAAATTGTGATAACTTCAAAATTCTTAAATTTATCTCGGGCACAAGTGATCGCTTTTTCATGACAGTTATACTTTCAGCAGTGGAGGCTTTACCAAGTGATTGTTTTCTGAGTGGTCTGATTGCATTTCCTAAAAAGTTATCAACGATGTCAAAAAAGAAAAATTAATTAAATGTTAATATAAAAAGTGAGAAACATACTAGCCGGAAAAGAAATTTTGTTACACAACTAATTAGAGTGTTCATATCAAGGGAAAAGTTATAGTAATTGGAAGGGATTTCGTATGGTTTTATATGGTATGTCATAGTATTTGACAACCATTGCAGCTAGATATTGGCATTCTTATTTTGTAGATTTTACAACTTTTCTTGATTAGATAAACATCTCAAATCAAGAGATAAAGTAATTATACAGTTATTGTGACGCCTGTTTTCAATCAAAAATCACGCAAACATTTAAAGGAATAAATACTTTTTTTATTTACTCTGTTAATGAGACAAATAGTTTCTTATAAAGCCATTTATTCGCGAAACTAATTTATCAGCACTGTGTGCTAATTTGTATTGCAATGGCCTTACAATCAGATTACCTTAATTTATATTTCAGAGCACATTGCATAGCCCTCGCAATATAAAACAAAACTACAATATAAAAATACCACGCACTCCTTGTAAATTGCGTCTAGACGTTGTTAAAGAACAAGGATTAAAACTATGTAGTAAAATAAAAGGTATTAATGTTTTTGTTTTCCACGTTGCCGGCTCTATTCATTAGCGTATTATATCATTACTTAACTTATGTTTCACCAGGAAACTTAGTAGCAATTCGAGGAGAGTCGCAGATGGGAGATTACAACGCTAAGCAGATTATTTTCAATTTACGTCTCACGCTAGAAAGAAACCTTTATAAACTTACCTCATCCTTTGTGGTTTATTAAGTTAAATCTACATGACCTTAAGTGTTTGCGATAAGAATAAAACAGCGCTGTATGAGGGCTAATATTTTTTGTCTTTAGGAGACAAGAGTTGCATAGCTTTAAATTCCGGAAATGTAATCTTCGTATTTCTAAGTGGAGATTTGAAGACAAATATTAAAAATGTTAGATTAGACCACCTTCCACGTTTTGATTTGTTCTTGCCATAACTTCTATTGCTCTGATTCTTTAGAGTTTTATGAACAGCCTTCTAAGAAGCTAAAGTAATCGGTGTAAAAACGTTTCACTAAAAAATAAGAACTTTCACCCACTTTATATAA
Organism: Linyphia triangularis; assembly: GCA_963978545.1. Taxonomy (NCBI): domain Eukaryota; kingdom Metazoa; phylum Arthropoda; class Arachnida; order Araneae; family Linyphiidae; genus Linyphia; species Linyphia triangularis. The sequence goes on along the minus strand of OZ021727.1, from coordinate 33,896,517 downwards.
TTTAAGAATAATTGTTCTTTGTATAAGTTTTGTTATATAAGTTTATTCAATTATAGAATTTCTTACAAAGACAAAAATATCCGAAAAGAATGAAACGTTGTTAAATTTAGACAGCCATTGTGATACGCCTAGATGCGTTCTGGGATGACTTAGTGACTATGTGCAACATCTTTTTTTAATATACTATGACACCACACTTCATGGGAGGGAGGGTGGACTTAATGTTAAAGAAAAAGATTTCCCCTAGTTTACTTAAATTGTTTATTTAAATCCTTTATATTAACTTCCATTTTTGTGTGTTGCGGGCAAAACTTTCGGAGGGCTAATTAACTCATTGGACCGTCATCCAATCCATCTGACACTTGGAAGATTAACTCGTTGACGATTACAACCCATTTTATCAAGTTCCGGGAACCAAAAAAGAAAAAAAATTAGTCAATGACTGAATGGATATTATCTTTGTAGTTGTTAAACAATATGAAAACTCAATCTGAACTCAAAATCTCTAAAATAAGTAAACTTAAAAGTTGGTAATACATATAAAGGATTTATATTAAAAAAAAAATTGCTTTTATATTTTGTTTACTTTTATTTTTTAACAGGAATATTTATATTTTGGTTGTATTACATCAATCAAATGCTAATGTATATGTTAAATTTGTTTTATAACATTTATCCTAACATTTTATTACCGAAAAAAAACCAAACAAAAAGTGTCACCAACTCATTAAATTTGACGGCAATTTTTCCAAATATAACAATACGTCCCTCCTATCATAGTTTTATATTAAAAAAACACATGCCCTTATATAAAATCTAAATAGAAAAGGAAATTAACGATGGAGAAATAATTATCGAAGAAACTTGTAACGCTTTTGTTATTCTATCGGCTGTGCAAAAAATTAACGATCCCATTAAATATCTTGAAATGCTTCCTTTGTAATATTTCCTATGTTCACCACTTCCCGTTATGGTCAAAACTATTCAATAGACTAGGGAAAATTGTTTACCGATAATGCATCCATTACGACGCATCACGTCCTGTGCATCATGTTCCCATTACGTTGCAATAGATCTCCATTATGTTGTGCCATTTGAATTTCGAAACTTGAAACTTTAAAGCATTACATGATATTTATTCATTTTAATTCTGTTTACAAAACTACACATACTATTAGAAGTTCGGTCTCGAAAGGGAAATCCTATTACTACTTGGTATAACAAATGCCCTATTGCATTGCTAGAGACAAAGTATTTCCTTTGCTAGTTATATGAAATAAAGAATGTGTGGCGTAATCTACCTGATGCTTGAGATCTTGTGCAGTAACATAAAACTAACAGAATAAATCCGATTTAGTTTGAGAAAGATTACATTTGGCTTAGCGGACGTGCTTGCAACGTATTTCATGAGGTGCCATTATTTTAACTTTTCTTAGAGGAATTATTATTACTACTATTGGTCAAATTTCTGTATTAATAAATTTTTAGTCGCTGTTTCGTAAAATATATAGGGCAAGTGGTAAGAAAGGGGTTTTAAAAGAGATTTTCAGCGTGTGATTTTTGGTAAAAAGCGAAGGAGTATTTCATTAAAAAAAAATCAAATTTGATTCAATACCAAAAAAATATTTTGTTGCAGATGATTAATTGCTACATCACTTATAACGTAGTAATTTAATTTTGTAACTAGATTCTTAATTCTTTTCTCACAAATATTTTTAGAAAACCAATATATCTACATAAAAATTTCTTCATTTGATGATATTTTATTGTTTAAATAAAATATAATTTTCGAATTAGGGTATAATCGCATCAATTATAACTCAATTTGTAATATATTTAAAATTTTAATTGAAATGATACATAATGATTTGCTACAAGAACCTAATGCGATATTAATTATAACTTAAATAGCTTTTTTAATAGAATTTGGTTTTGAAAGTATTTGAATTCACACACTTTTTATCAAACACTGAATTCAAAATTAATTATTACATAGATATATTAGATTCTTGTAGGTTCCCTGTCCTGTAGTCCATAACTCAAATTACGCTTTTAAAACAGAAGTCTTACACTGACAAAAACTACTTCCTTGGAAATAAAGCATGAAGTTTACAGCAGTGATCTTTAAATACTGGTCAACTTATGTATGTATTTTTTGTCAACTTTTCTTATGTATACTGACATGTCAATAAGAACCAACAAAGCTTTTATGAAGTGCCAAATTTTGTTTTAGTGTCCATATTCACTATAAGACTCTTAGTATCTGTTTCAAGATTGAAGTGACTTAATAGTAACTTTTTTCGAACGTAGACGTTATAAAATGTATTATAATTCAGTTTGTTATTATTTTTTTTAAATTAATTAATATATATATATACATATATACATACATACATACATACACACACACACACACATACATACATACATACATACATACATATATATATATATATATATATATATATATATATATATATATATATATATATATATATATATATATAGTTTTTGAATGATTTATCCAACAAGTTCACTTATGTTTTCCTGTTAGCCTTGAAAAATTTTGTCACATTTATTTAATTTTGATTTATTACTCACTGCCCTTATATAATATGTAATAAAAACAAATTTCAGAACACATTTTCCAATCATTGTAATATCACTCTTTAAATCAACTATGTCAATTACAGAATGCTGACTATACCGTTATAAAATAGGGACCCAAGTATGGTTTTGTAAAGGAAGATATATTATAAAATGCTAGATTAAAAGAATCAACACTTCACGGAGAGAAAAATTTATTATTTATATAATATTGTTCGTTTTTTTATTAATCCTTTGCTAAAGAGGTTTAAAACATAAATTTGTCCAACATGGTTTTGGTTCATTTTTGGCTGATATCCTCAATTGCAAATCATACAATTAAAATAATACATATTTTATAAAAAAATGTGCGTTTATTTGCTTTTACTTTGCAATGTTTTCATAAAATTTTACTATTTAATGGACTATCATTTGAGATGATGTCTGAAGAATACGTAATATCCAAGTTTTTCTGAAAAGGCAATTCTTATTCGAAAATGCTGTATTTCAGTTTCGATGTAATACTCATTGCTAAAACATATACAAGTTATCTGAGTTTTCTCCTAATCAAGCCGTAAATATAGAGCAGTTACTCTAATAAAGACCTCCCAGACTTCCTTTCTTAAAGTTTGGGGAAGTAGTTATATAATATTATTTTAATTCTGTCCCTAAGAAAATGCAATACAATCAACTCTTTGAGTGGCAGATTTAAGTAATTTGCTCACTCTATAATCCCTAACTTTGTGAACACTTAAGAAATATCTATAGAAACAAAAATGTATTTTATATTTTAAGTAATTTTTTGACTTTAAAACTAAGCTTAGTTTGTGCAGAAATAGATTGATTCTACATACAATGGTGGGTTTAACTCATTTGTGATTTTTTGTGAACTAATTTTAGAGTTGGGATCGTTCTTTTTTTTTCTTTCCTATTCTCTCGACTATATTAATTTTCTTCGACCTATGTAAATTTTTTTTAAAGAATGAACATTTTCTCAGCATTGCTGCTACTATGATATATTATTTGCGGATTATATATTATTTGTTAAAGGATTGCTTAAAGTTGTAATTTATGATGATTTTCGATTGAAGTTAAACAAATTATCTTAAGTAGTTTTTCCTCCGGGAATGTTGGTTTTAAATTAACTATGCAATTAAAGTAGGAGTGCATTAAATAAATAAAAGAATAATATTTTTGAAAAGTTAAGTATATAGAATTTTTTGAAATTATGACTAAGATTATCAGTCAGTAGTTTCTAAAACGTTTAATTTGGTAAATAAATTATGTAAATTATATTCTTTTGCAGATATTGAATTCCGAAATGCAATTTTTATTTTTCGTTGATGTATATGAAACAATCACTCATCAATTGATTATTTAACTTTTAGATCCTCTAAATTGCAAATGACAAAAACGAAATCCAAATTCCAATACCTGCAGATTCAAAAAGTACGTATCGCAAAAGGAATTAAGCTTCAATATTTGTTTTATTATATATAATCCTCATTAATCAGGAGTTTCTTTATAATAAAGATTGGTTTTCCTTGAACTTTAACAATGTCCTTTTCGTTTTTGATTATGATGAAAAAAGTAATTTTAATTATCTGATAGCATGGGAATGATTTTGTATTTCCTTTCAATTTTCTAGTTCGCCAAATCTTTCAACAAGAAATGAAATTCGAATGCAGGTTCGTTTATGTTTAGATAATTATATATATTTTTTGAAACTCATTAGTTTTGAAAATGATTTTCAAAAGTAATTTGACAGTACTGAGAGGAATTTTTGTGAGGTATTTTGTTTAGTAAAATAAAGAAAATTTCGTGTTGTGTAAAATTACTTTCTAATTTAAAATCATACGATTTAATAGTTGGAAATCTTGATTTTAAATTGACGTATAGAGAATAATATTTTCAATTTTCAGATTCTCTTTCTTGATGTATTATGCATGGATTCTCTTTCTTGATGAACGTAATTTAAAATCATACAATTTAATAGTGGGAAACTTGATTTTAAATTGATATACAGAGAACAATATTTTCAATTTTCGGATTCTCTTTCTTGATGTATTATGTATGGATTCTCTTTCTTGATGAACGTAATTTAAAATCATACAATTTAATAGTGGGAAACTTGATTTTAAATTGATATACAGAGAACAATATTTTCAATTTTCGGATTCTCTTTCTTGATGTATTATGTATGGATTCTCTTTCTTGATGAACGTAATTTAAAATCATACAATTTAATAGTGGGAAACCTTGTTTTAAATTGATGTATAGAGAACAATATTTTCAATTTTCAGATTCTCTTTCTTGATGTGTATTCGGATTATCTTTCTTGATGAACGTAATTTTAAATCATATGATTTAATATTGGGAAACCTTGATTTTAAGTTGATCTACAGAGAATAATGTTTGCAATTGTCGGGTTCTCTTTCTTGATGTATTATGTATGGATTCTATTTCTTGATGAACGTAATTTAAAATCTCATACGATTTAATAGTGGGAAACCTTGATTTTAAATTGATGTACAGAAAACAATACAGAAAATTTTCGGGTTCTCTTTCTTTATGTATCGATTTCTCGCGCAGAAGTATCAACATTTCTGCAACTTTAGTACATTTATTAATAAATTCTTTCCTAAATGAAAAATTAAAGTTTAAAAATACACTACAGGGTAAATAAAAGTAAACGAAGTTTATTATCTTTAAAGTTTCATGAAGTCTCATTATGAATTGCTGACCTAAAAACAAGTACTTTTTCAGAACTTTAGAACCAAAGCAATCAAACGCCAAAGCTTTTATAATGAAAATATACTGCGAACTTTTTTTTTATCGTATTTCATTGTATACGATGTAACAAGACGAGAACCCTAAAATTACTTTAGGACAAACTTTTTGTACTTTGAGGAATTTAATGGTGTTTTTCGACGATAGTGAAAAAGTGAAAAATTGTTTTGTTAAAGTAAACAATTTTTTTACCTTTTTTTAAAAGGAGAAGATTTTATTTTCTCCATAGAAAAAGTATATTTTAGAATGGTCAAATTGTATGTTTGAGTTATTTCTCATACAATGTTATGTTTATATTCTTAGACTCATAATAGAATATTTTTCTTGGTTCCAATTTTAAATAGGCATACACTAGAGACAGCCCATGGAATGGCGAGGATTTCTTTAATCAGTCAATGTTTAATGCATTAGGAAATGAAATTAATCTGAATTGAATTGAATAATGTCTTTGGAAAATCTTGAACTGTGGCTTGTTCATTAGATTTATTTTATGAAAGTTTAAAGGTAACTTTAATCGCCTGGCAATGATTAAGTTTGAATAAAAGCAGGAAATGGAAGGTTTTCTTTCATATCAGAAATAGAATGGTTTCTTGAAGAAAACCATAATATGTTTTATTAGATTGTCCTGGTGAAGTTCAAAATTATTTGGTTTGCGATAAACGGGGGAAGAAATGTACCACTAGAACCGTACAAGTATTGTTCTTATTTTTGCTCAGTTTAACTTTTCAGTAATAATCCTTTTGTCTAGACACATAATTTAGAAAAGGAATATCATGAGTTAGGTTATTTTACTCAGTGTTAGTAGTCTAATAAGTGTAAGAAATTTCATTCCGTATTAACTTTTGTTCTGGGTTTTACAACACTTATGACTCGACTGAAATCAAAAACGTTTAAAATAATTTTTCCTTACATTATTTAAATGATAATATATAAGATGCATTTAACATATGTATTTCAAAAATAAATTTGAATTTGTCTGTCTTTTATTAGGCGTACTATGGTACTCTATTAGTAAATAAAAATAGATGTTTTAGGATAAATATTTTCCTACTACAACATTATTTAAAGAAAACATTTTATTTTTAAAGCCACAACTTGATTCACATTATTTCGGTGTCCACAAAAATATAAATAAGCTGTCCATGTTATTAGTGTCCTATTGATATCATCAATGCTGACATGTCGATGATTTTCACGGATATTTTTGTTAAATATCCCATTTATACAGCATGTGGAGGCTTTTGGGTTTACGATGCGTACCTATCATGATAAGTATTCCTACTGTACCGTATGTCGACACTGCTTGATTGAATTAATCGTTTTGATATGAGCATCCGATTAGTGTGACGTGTCGACACTTTTAGATTTCATAAGGCTAATAGGTAAGATTTTTTCTTTTGGATAACCTGTCAATGCTGTTGAATTTATGATATGCCTCATCACCCAGGTAGCACAGCGGTATTGGCCATTGTTCATGGTCATGGGTTATGGAAAGACTGGCCTTTCCATGCTAAATATCGAGCATCGTTCCGAAATGTACAATTTTTTTTTTTTAATAAACGTGCCAAAACCATCACAAAACATGTTTTTTTACCCCTCCATCTTTTCTTATAACGCTATATTTCAATTTTAAAACTTTACATCAATATTTCAAAACATCCAGTATATTTATCCAAAACTGAGCGAGATTGGCCAAGATCCATAGTGACGTCTAGTCTACAACGGTTCACATTGAGATTGGCAAGTGTCAAGCCGATATTGGCCAGCGGATTTGTACTACTGGGATATAAGTATCTTTATTGTGTGCTTTCACAATGTCTTTTAATTTATCAACTGTTATTGTTATAAGTTTCATTGTTGTATAGCAAGTCCATGGTGTTAGTTTTTATAGAGAAAATAGCTATGACAGTGTATTTTGGATAACCTGTTGATGTAGTTGGATTTATGTTACGCCTCATTCTAAGTATCCTTATTATATGCTTTCTCGATGTCGTTTAATTCATGTACGGTAATTGTTATAAATATCCTTGTTGTGTGCGTGTCGCTGCTGTTGGAATGATGATGTCTCACTTAAATGGAAAGTGTCTGTTTCAGGTGATTGTGGCCGTTCACGTAGACAATGGCAAGTGGGTGGACGTTCCGATCACCCCCGACACCAGATGTCAGGATGTGGTGGAGTGCTGTCGAGAGCCCAGCGACGAGGCATGCCACCTGGTACAGACAACGGGACTCGTAGGTAAGCGCACCGTATCTTTATATATTGTTATGAATTTTGAATTATAAATCTCAATCGGATATCCCAATCTACTTCTGGGTCCTCAACAAAATTAAGTAAGGACTAAGGAATGCTTTGTCCACGATGGCAGTTTGATCGAACACCAGCCCCTGTCAAATCTTGAAGTATAGATTACTTTTCAAGTTTTCTTGTAAAGAATGTCCAGCAAATAAATTCTGTGCTTTATGCCCGATCCTTGTTGGAGAATCAGAATGAACAATACTCCTTAAAGGCATTGCGTTTTTATTTTTACACCGGTGTTGACTTAGAATCGTTATTTATGCAAGTAGAAGGATGACTTGAGTTGTCTAAGTTTACAGGACTGTGTAATATTTGAATAAAGAAAATAATATCAGAATACTGCAATAAATATTTTAAAACATATTTTAAAAAAAACATCTCTTATATTTACCTTTAAATTTTGTTAATGAGATTTTAGTTTTGTTAATTTGCATAGTGAAATATTTCTGGATGTTTAAAAGCAATTTTTTGGCAGAGATTGAAAATCAAGAATGAACCATGAAGTCTTGAAACTATTTTTCAACTAGTAATCTTTAAGCAGCAAATTATAAATATAAATATTTTTTTGTGAAATATTCAAAACAAATCATACCATTTTTTTAAATTTTTTTTTCATTTTTTTTTACCAACGTTATTTTCTATAATCACTCCAAAAACGTTGTAATCAACTCTAAAAATTCTTATCTTTATTCTGGAATTCTGAAACTTTTGTATTCAGTAAAAAAGGCAAGTTCTAAAATATGTTGTGACATAAATGATGTTTCACTTGTTCAAGATGTCACAACACTACTCCCCAATCCCAAGAGCACTTAACTAACTACTAGAATTAAGTTTGTTATACTGACCTCTTGATATCTTAGACAATTCCAAGCATCCATTCTTTGCACAAATTAACATCAACAGCACGGTTTGAATTTTGAATAAAAGAAAGATGATAACAGTAAACATTTTTTCAACACATGTGAGACCTGTTTTTGTTGTCATTCAAGACCTTATTTCTTGGGTTCTCACTTATTTTATTTAGCATGTTCCTTCCTTTTGAAAACGATGAAGACATCTCAAGCATAACACAATCGCAGGTTTTGTGAGATATCATAATTTAATGACCGTTTTGAGTGCTCTTTTTGTAAAGGTCTCATTCTTGAGGCTGTGTTTAGTGGACGTTCTTTGTTTGATGTCAAAAGATAATGGCGTAGATATTTAGATTAAAGAAACATTAGATAGAGGAAAAAATGTAGGTGGCACATTTTTTTTTTTTTTTTTTTTTTTAATTATTTGTTTTGTTGGAAATCTTGTGTATAACTTAATGGGTAACTTCAACCTTTACAGGAAATATATTTTTCTTCAATTGCACTGTTTGTTTTAATCAACATTTTATCATGGATACTTTTGTATATGTTTATTAGCAAATTTAAAAATATTTATTAAAAAATTAAAAAAAATAATAATAATAATTATATTCTATAAAATTAGCATATAATTATTATTAGCTTTTTTTTAATTTTGGTTAGTTTTTTGCCGAGTTCTTCCTATTATTCTTGAAATGGTGGTTTGAAATGTGTTCTTACTAACCAAGTAGAAATATTCAATCTCTTAATCAAACATATTCAATCAAAATGAATGGAAAATCATGAAATTTATCCAATCAATTTTCAAAAATAGTTAAGTTCACCAACAAATAACACTGTTGGTTGAAAAACTTGGTGGCAAAAAAAAAAAAAAAGTATGATCATGGTGACACAAACTACAAAACGTTGTTTTCAAAATAACCACCACTACCAACAACAACAACAACATAGCGCAATTGAAAAATCGTTTTTTAGTTTTGCAACAAGTGTAGACTGGATCTTTTATTTTTTAATTTTTCGTTAAACAGCGCCATCCAATGGTGAAGTTTAATTTTTGAAAATTGATGGTTTAAATTCCCTAATAACCCAATTTGAATGCAGCGAAGGGTACATTCCTATTGTCTTCCGGGTGTTTTTTTCTTCATGTGTCAGTTCTTTTTAAGGCTTCCTTTACATCTAACAATTTGTAACCAAATTATTGGTGTTGTTACTATTTATAATTTAAATTAATCAATTCCAATTATTTTGGCAGAGCAAATCGTACCGGAGGACAGCTGCATGATGGATATTCTTAACCGATGGGGCAACAACTGGCCGGCCGTCACCTTCCATCTTCAGTATAGTGATCCATTCGGAGGTGGTGGCTATCTGGGTAATGTACCGATTCCAATTTGTAAAATCCACTTTATAAAATATCTTAAGTCAACCTTTCCCTTACTCTTGGTGGAACATAAACAAGGCGATGCTCATGGTATATGAAAGACTGTGAATATTAACAGACTATGTCTTATTTTTAAATCAACTTCGATTTTGTGAGTTTGTGGTAGTTGGTAGACTAATCTTTGGAGGGCTGAAAAACCCTTTTTGCCATCCTCCAATCGATATGAACCTTCGCATATAAACAAGGCGATGCTCAAGGTACATAGAAGACTGAGAATATTAACATACCAGGTCTTATTTTTAAATCAACTTCGATTTTGTGAATGTATGGTAGATGGTAGACTAATCTTTGGAGGGCTGAAAAACCCACTTGCCATCATCCAATCGATCTGAACCTTCGCATATAAACATGGCGATGCTCAAGGTACATAGAAGACTGAGAATATTAACATACCAGGTCTTATTTTTAAATCAACTTCGATTTTGTGAATGTATGGTAGATGGTAGACTAATCTTTGGAGGGCTGAAAAACCCACTTGCCATCATCCAATCGATCTGAACCTTCGCATATAAACATGGCGATGCTCATGGTATATGGAAGACTGAGAATATTAACGGACCAGATCTTATTTTTAAATCAACATCGATTTTGTGAATGTATGGTAGATGGTAGATTAACCTTTAGAGGTCTGAAAAACCCACTTGCCATCATCCAATCGATCTGAACCTTCGCATATCAACAAGGCGATGCTCAAGGTATATGGAAGACTGAGAATATTAACAGACCAGGTCTTATTTTTAAATCAACTACGATTTTATGGGTTTGTGGTCGGTAAATCTTTAGAGTGTTGAAAAACCCACTTTCCATCTTCCAATTGATCTAAACATTCGCTGGGTAGACTCGTTGTCGATCACAATGCATTCTATCAATTTTTGGGATTGTCACTAAAAAGCCACTTTTACGCACGTTTCTATTAACCACTTCGGCGGTGTATGTAATTAACTTCTTGCTTATCAGTCGTGATGTAACTTGGCAGATAGATTCGTCGATGGTAATGCATTCTATCAATTTTTGGAAACTGTCACAAAAGATCGCTTTTACATGCCTCAATTGTCGTAATGGAGGACTATTTAATCGATTTGCCAAGCTGAAACTTTGCAGTATTTGATGATGCATTCTTTTAAGTTTTAGGAGCAAATAAAAAGTTAGTTAATGGTACGGAACCGATGGTTTCTTCGTATTGGGCAAACGCTATAAAAATTCATTTTGAACTCAAAATCACTTGGTTTGTTGGTTTGTACGCTCAATGACCAATATTTATGCACATTGACGGCTAATGAGGCTGGGACATACAGCTTAACGTGGATTCCGAACCACAGCAAACATCCATGCTTAATCAGGGACTCGAACCCGGAAAAAATCACTTAAATGAGTTTCAATTGCACATAAAAGTTGGCAATGCATATAAGGGATTTACAGTAGAAACTTTGATTTTAAGGGTTGATTTTTATTTTGTTTTGAGAATTAGCGGTATTCTAGGAAAATGCTTAACAAGCTATATTACAATAAATGTGGACAATAAAAAGCAAATCTTTAAAAACAATTTCGTGGCTTTTTTCTAATTGAGACTGAGGTTATCTTTCAGTGATGGGGTATTGATCTTTTATAAATGTCACCAGATTTAATTAACGTCAATAAAAAGTTTCATCTCGAAATGACAAGCAATTACTTGCAATGGTAATGACAGTCGATATCGAGCTTGTCAACAAAAACCGATACTATTACAACCCCTCTTATATACTGTATATACATCATTGAATATAGACCTACTTTATAATCGGATGAAAAACTGTTATTTTATTTTTATTTCGTAAAAGTTTTATATAGCAATAAAAATTACTCTTTATTTGCATGATTTAACATTGAGTGCATTAGACATCAAACTTGGTGCCTCAAATTTGGAACCCATAAAATTTCAAAAAGTCTTTCAGTTTTAAATTATCCTTGAAATTTTCTGTATTTTACTATTTGCGTATATTACGTCTAATGTATTAAACATTAAGTATGTTACATAAGTGTTCTTTACTGTTGTTGCGATCGTTGGGTTTCATTAGAGCATTCTTTCTGATAAGGCTATCCTAAATAACAAAAAAAGTTTTGTTTTATCCTTGTGTTTAGGTCAAATCTGTGTAGTGCTTTTTATTTCTGTAATCTAATTTTCTGTATTCTAAGAAAATGCCCTTCTGTGAGCATTGAATTTCTTACATTAGGATTTAAATTTTGAAACAACTGTGCGCTCTTTTGTTTTCGATATCTATTGTGAAACACAGAAAAGGAATGTAAAGTATGAAAATAGAATGGAAAATTTGAAAAATAGATTTCATGGGAAAGTAAAGGGACAGCACCCCACTGCTCATTATGGAAAAACCATTTTGATTAAATCAATTTAACTGTATGAGTAATATACCTTCAAATTCTGACGAGAATCTGCCTATGCTCCAAACTTACATTTTAATTACTCTTTTAAGCCAATTAACATTATCTTTTTTAGTTAAAAACTTTTTTTTTTTAAATATTATTTTCTTTTCATGAATAATCACTTTTTTAGTTTTGTTTTTCAACATCACAACTTGCTCTACTAATAGAATTTCGTTCTTCTATCCTGTAAATGATAAATTATTATTATTATTATTATTATTATTTGCTGAAGAATCTTTTACAAAAGTAAATATTTTCCTCAAATTTTTATGTCATAGAAATCATATCATAGTTGTTCTAGAAAAACACATTTATAATCGTTTTCTAAAGAAACTACTTCTCTTCTATCTTCATCAGAAGATACATTCAGTAAAACTTTTTTAGCTTATTTTCTTAGATATCTTCTTCTTAATTTCTCTCGCTTTCTTTTTTTTTTAAGGGATTCATGTTCAACACATTATACATTTATATATATGTAGATCTAGACTTATTGATATCTACATAAATGCAAAGAAGTTAAATGAGGGCTATTAAAATGTTCCATATAGCAGTCTAAATTTTTTGCGTGATACAAGGTGTAGTAAAATTAAGTCTAAGTATAGAATATTCATGTCTTAATTAAAAAAAATAAAAAAAATAATAATAATAATAATAATAAAAAAATCTATTTAGTGAAATAATTCATAAAAGTTCTTGCAAAACTAATAAGTCCATTGAATAAATATAAAATATCAACCAGAAATAAAGCTTATATTTTATTTTATTTTTTTAGAAAAAAGACATTTCAGTGGTGTTATAACGTCTCTCTAGAAGTTTGTTGAAATCTGCCTCATTAGGGCTACGTTCTATCACTTACTTTAAAAAATTGGTTTTGCGTTTTTTGGGTAATGATAATATTTTTATGAAAAAATACGTAATTTCATTAGAATTTATTGTCAAACAATCAAAATGAAATAAACATTTAATGACATAAACGTATTTTCCCAAAATTCTAATAATAATATTTTCTGTGTTTTACGAACGAACTAACAAAGAAGATACCATAGTGGTCTAAATTTTTCACACCGACGTCGAAAATACTTTTAATCTTGAATCAGATTATATATATGGCGAAGAACCTAAAAAATGCAGAGTAACAAAACCGCTTTCTACAAGTTATACATTTTTTTTACGCTCGCCCACTCTTAATATTGAACGTTATTAGAAATCTGGCTAGAATTAAATTAGATTTGGTAAGAATTAAGTTAGATTTGGTTTGAATCCTGTTAATAAACTCCTCTAGCAGACACTTTCGTTCTAGAATTCACATAGACTATCCTTCATATATCTCATTATACAGATACTCGAAATAATGAAGTCCTCTACTCTCATTGTCGAGCGAGAAGGGATGCAAACAAAGGACGAAAAAATAATGAATGATGTAAATTCCTGGGCGGTGGTAAAAAATAAGGAAAAGGGGATAAAAAAGGAATTCCTGAGTAAATTATAAAAATTTGGTATTTTCTCTTTAATGATATAACTCACGGTCTTTTTCCTCCTTGGAAGTTTATTTTGAAGAGACTGGAATATTTCGTGAAATTAGTGAGTTACAAACTGAAGCGAAAAGTGGGATTCATTATAAATGAGTATATAATTATGTAGGTTAGAAATGTTTTAAGGAGCATTCCTATGAGAGTATGAATGACTTCAAGAAATCTGATTAAATTTAGTTAAATTTCCTGTTTTTTCCCTTTTTCCCCCTTCTTTTTCACATACTTTTTCTAGAATATTTTTCGTTTCGTTATTAATAACTGCTTGTTTTGTGCCAGGAGAGTGAGTTTGTAGTTTGCTGTCAAATGAGAAAGTTTGGAGTTATATTTAGTAAACTATAAAATTAATTATAATATTTAATTTATTTTAAAGTTTGGGAAACAACTTTAATTGTTCATTCAATTTAAAAGAAGCTTTAACTTTCAAAGGAAGTATTTTAAGATTGAAAACTTGTTTGGGCTGAATAACCTGTAGATACTTGAACTAGCTTTTAATGAAAAGTTTTTACTAATGATAAGTAATTTTTGTAAAAGTAAACAGATTCTAATCCATTGTAATTATTATATAATTTTTGACGATTAGTTTAAATTAAATCATTTTATTTGATATATATGCTATACAATGATGCTGGAAAGAATAAATTTTCTACTGGGGAAAAAATTGATTCTCAGTCTTTTTTTGTTGATGTAGTTATAAACATTTAAGTTCAAATTAGAATTTTGAAATGATTTTTTACAAAAAAAAAAAAAAAAAAAAAAAAAAATATTTTTAATATCTTCAAACCCTTGACGTTTTCTCATTTCATAGTTATTATTAACATAAATGGTATTTTACTTTCTTCTCTACTCTTTTTTTTTTTTTTTTTTTTTTTTTTAATATATTTTTGCAAAATAAAACATTGTGAATTATACTGTCATTGGCAGTGTGAGGTAGATGAAATCAATATTCTATTGAGACTCGTTGCAGGAGAGACACAAAATTAACTTTTAAGTTTAGATAAAAATTGTCCTCCTTGTTGCTTAGACGTATACAATGATACTGGTAATTGACTTGTCAATGGTTTTCTTTCTGCTTCCTTGCTGTAATGATTGGGCTTTCGCAAACCGATAGACAAGACCACTATTGTAAAGATATATTTTCAAGCATCGCAACTGAAATGCATTAAAATTGACTTGAACTATATAATTGTGCAATGCAGTGATTTAATTTAGCATTGGTGTAGCATATTGGCTTAAAACCACTGAAACGTGTGTTCTTTGTGTTGAGTGTGTGTTGTTAAGAGTAATTTCTTACCCTGGACTGCATTCCACAACGGTGATCCTCGAGGGACGTTGAAGCTCTGGAAATACTGAAACAAGTAACATATTAAAAACATACAACATCTGCATTATACGCATTAGTTATATTATGAACATTTTACATATTTGATGTATCATATACATTATATGTACTAAATAACACATTATACATAGAAATCATTATCTATTAAAAATTTGCTTCAGAGCCTAAGAGAAATATGAATATTGCAAATATATTGAGAAAAAAAAAGCATGCAGTTCAAGACCTTAGTCTAGTTAAAGAAATATAAACTATATTAATCAGTTTATTCTGAATGAAAACTTTTATTAAATGCTCCACTGAAGTACTGAAATTAAAGTTCATTCAGTAAAATAGGTATTTTATCTGTTAATGGATCAGATTAAATGGATTATCTTAAATTTTTGTCAGAAATAGAGCAGTTTTAAATAGGATAGTTTAACTTAACATTTGAAACTACTTCGATAAAAGTTTTAGTTTTTATTAATGTGTGAAGATATTAAATCCTAATAATTACTTAAACACGTATCTTGTCACTGCGCGTTCCATCGTTTATTTTCTTATTGATAAGTCTGATTTCCAATACATATTTCAAATGGCTGGTTGACTTAATAAATTTAAATGACATCGCAATTAATATTTGACAAGGAAATATACTTGTAAGCTTTTAAATTGTACATCCATTGATGTGTTTAAAGCATGAAGTTTATCAAATTCATTAAAAGGTTTTCGTCGCGGATTTCAAATAGCATTGGGAAAAAATTTATCTGTACAGTAACACGCCATTCATAAGAAATACCTAATAATTACTTGAATTGTTTAAAAATATTTTTTTAGCTTTAATAAACAAGCCAGTCATTTTTTTTTTAAATATACAAGATTTAATGTATATCAAAATTAATATATATCTATCATTGACAAAGTTGTGCAATTTAGAAAGTTAGAAAACTTTAGGATTTTTTCCTAAGAGATGAGAAGGAAATTTTTAACACCTAAACATTTTAGAACTTTTTGTTAGTAATTAAATATCTAAGAAAATTTTTTATTGTCCAAAAACTATTATCATATAAATATACTCGTTTTTACAATCAATATTTACACCAGTTAATTACATTTCCTTCTAAAGAAGCTTCTCAAAGACATCCGATTTATTCACTTTGAAATCAGTCTTCAAATCCTCCAAGTATGGATAGTATTCCTTAGATAAATCCCGAATTAAAGCCACTTTATTTATAATATATAACTTTTAACTTATATTACCTATCAAAGATATTTTAGAAGTACTTGGAATTAACTTGTATATTTGCCTAATGCTAGGCACTTAAAATATACAATTCATTTTTCATTTAAAATAAGGAATTGACTTTCACACCTTTTCAAATCCTTATGCAAGCAATAATTTTAAGCATGGACATGGACCCAGCCAGAAGGTACCATCTCTTGCACCCCGCTGAAAAATAAAAATGATGTAGAGAACAGTGTGGTATGATTCCCTAGAAATAGAAGTACGAAAAAGGAACAACAATAAATAGAACTATAAAATAGGAACAACAATAAACAGAAGTATGGAATAGAAAATGCTACAAACTAACTTTAAAAGAGACATAGCATAGACCAAGAAAATCGTTGCTATAAGTAGGCATTTGTCCAGTTTACTTATTTTTCTTACCTTGTCTAAAATAGTTCAACTTCTATTTCCGTAAATATACTGAATTTTCGCATAGGGCACTTGCTTACTGAACGTATCATTTACAAACTTAGCAGTGAAAATGCCAACTTGATTAAACAACACCGATAAAAAAAAAGCTCTACTCAAAAATAAAAATATTCACATTTATTTTAAGATAAGTAAATTGATACAAACTGCGCAATAACTTACAATAAATACAAGTAGTCGCTTTACTTAAAAACAAAACATTTCACATTGTTCGATTCTTGTTATTATAAACATCATTAAAAGTCGTAACAAACTCGCTTTTTCAGTTCGATAATATTTTATGCAAATATTTCGTAAGGGAAGTGTATTCGTTCGAATCTATCGCATTTTTTTGCGGACATACGCGGAAAAAAGAAACGTCATTTGACGATTTTTGCTTTAAATTGAAAAAAATTTCACCCTTTCGTTGAAGAGTAGAATGAACTACAGAAGATTTCATACGACGATAAGCTGCTTATTTACTAATCTTCTGTTCGAAAACCAGACGTTCGTTGCATTAATATCTTCAATTTAATTTTATAAGTGAGCCCATGCCTTACTTGAATTTGAAACATATGCAATTGGTGCTTGTTTGTGACCACCAACTTGGCTATTTTCATTCTTTGCATTTGTTAAAGAACTTATTAAGTCGTGATTTAGATTTTCACTTTTCTATGGGTTCCATTATCCTCTCATAGTTCATTCATAAACTTACGACACCCGATGGTTTAGTAATACCTAAGATAATTTTGTGTTTCTTGCAAGCTGCAAGCTATTTACTCTTAGTGTAAATAAACTCTTTTCCCTAACAATACAGTCCACTGTTAATACAGCAAATTAGTTAAAACTCTGCTATTATCAGTATACGATTTGCGTCCAAATAAGTATATTTTACTTAGCTATAAATACTATGTTTTAACTGAACTAATCCAATCCTTATCTCCGAAGAATAATTTAAACTCCCATTAGTTATTTCCCTCTTACAACCTACAACCCTTCCCTTTTTCTCACCTTCCATCTTCTCTTGTTCATCACGAAGTCGTCCATCTGCATTTTATACTGGGACAGGTGACGAATATGGAAAAAAGAAACTTCATAAAACGATTTTTGCTTTAAATTATAACAAAATAAGATTTTTTACTATTTTGTGAAAGAGTAGAATGAGCTACGGAAGAGTTCTTAAGACGATAAGCTGCTTATTAACAAATCTTCGGTTCGAAAACCAGACGTTCGTTGCATTAATATCTTCAATTTAATTTTAAAAGTTAACCCATACCGTAATTAAATTTTAAATATATACGGTTGGTATATGTTCGTGACCCCGTTATATTTACCGTTCGACGTTGATGACCATAGTTAGTCTCTTTGAATTTTCCAAAGAACTTATTTAGTCTTGGTTTAGACTTTCACTTTTCCATGGATTTTATTAGCCTCTTTTAGTTCTACTCGGTCAATTGATGACCCTTTATAAGCTCTGAATACAAAAGCTATTTTCTCTAGGTGTAAATAAATTCTTTCCATCACCGATACAGTCCACTTTCAAAATAAGTACATTTAGTTAGTTATAAATACTATGTTTTAACGGGACCAATCCAAGCCTTATCTTGGAGGAATAATTTAAACTCCCATTATTCGCTTCCCCCCTACAACTCTTCCCTTTTCCTCACCTTCCATCTTCTTTTCTTCATCATGAAGTCTTCCATCTGAACTTCATCCCGGGACAGGAGAACCTTCCCAAAAGTTTCGATCCAACCTCACGCTCGAGTCAGGTAACCACCACTGAGTGGCGCTGTTGGCCGGACCCTCCCCTCCCCCCTTGCCGGATGGGGTCCGGTATCTTTTATACAGCTCCATGTGCCTGACTAGTCCTGTTGATGCAGAGCTCTCTCTCTGCAGAAGAATAAATCTGCGTGGAGAGATACTTTATTGCGTAATATGCCGGCCGGTGTTCTCAGTAAGTAGAATGAAGTTTTGATTGGTTGTTGCATTTTGGTGATCGGTTATTGTAGTAGTTATATCTGTTTTTTTAATAAATGTTGGATGATTTTTTTTTTTTTATTTTTTTTTTGTGATATTTTCTAGAAATGTAGGGATGATGATGGGGATGTTGCGATGAGTGGGTTTAGTGTTAAATTTGTAAAAGTTGGCTTTCTGATTTAATTGTAGATGGATTAGTTGGGCAATTGTGAAGTTATTAGAAATTGTTGTAGATATATTTGTGTAAAATTTGATACAGCTAATTAACTGAATTCGTTTTTAGAAAGAGTATCATCTATATTAATTTGTCGATACTTATGATAAGAATTGAAAACAATAAATTGCTAACGATTTAAAATATCTCTTTTTCATTCTTCAATCTGACACTGCTTTCTGCGTAGAAGAGTTAATAAAGGTAAACACTATCCAAACTACATTAGTTTATTTTCTTAGAAAGAAAACTTTAACTTTACCCAAAATAATTTAAGAATGCTTATAAAAAATTAAAAATAACTCCAATTGGTGTTTGGCAAATTCCATATGTATTACTGCAAATATTTCAAAACTTGTTTGTCAAAGTCATTTTCAACAAGATATGTTCATCCTTTACTTTTTAGGAACTCCTTATTAAATGTGGCCATTAGTTGTTGATTTATAGTTCCCAGTTTTACAATGAGTTTGATTATATTTCTACTGGTGCCCTGATTCTACTATAGAAATTGTTATTTGAAATACTCTAATCTTAAAGTCATAATTTTTGTGTTGACTATCTTGCTTTTAGGCCAGTTCAGAAGGCCAGAAAGTGGCAAAAATACGATTTTAGATAGGCCTATTAGTGGACTGTATAGTAATTACTATTTGATCTTTCCAAATATTATAAGTGATTTCCAAACCTTATTATTCCTACAAAGACGATTTTGATCAGAAGTAAAAATTTATTAATTAATCAAACTTTCAAAAATAAATAAATTAAAAAAAAAAAAATCTGTTATTGTGGTTTAGTGTTTAAAAATCAAAAGGGCAAATCAGTTTTTGAATCTTTTGCCAGCTAATAGATGTATCCTACACTTGTGTTTTTACGGAAAGTATGACAGTATATAATAATGAGAATATGACAGTATGAATAATACATATGACAATATGAATAATAATGAGAATATATACTTTTATTATAATCGTGGTATAATTTATACAATTAAATTATTGTTTCGTATTAACTAGTCAAAATGAATCGAATTAAAATAAAAAATTTCCCAGTGAGTTTTTGTTTATATTTTTAGAGGGAAACATCTATTTTATAAATGAAATAATATTACATAAATACTTTAATTTATATCTTTATGTTTTTAAAATAAGTTGTTAGATTTAAGTATAAATTAGTGACTGGTAAAGTACATTTGAAATACGCAAATTGTCTTTTTTCGTGACAATATGAACTCTTGATAAGCTATTGCTTATTATTATTACTCTTGTTTTTTGCAAATGATTTGTTTCACCTTTAATTTTAACTGCTATTTTAATGGAACTTTTATTTATCTTGCGAATGGTGATGGCTGTTATTGTTTTTTTATTAAAAATTATACTTTTTTTTAAACTTGATTTTTTTTAATTTATTTTTTTTAATTCAAAGTTTTGTTTTTTTTTTTGTTTTTTTTTCAATTTCAAAACAAATCATATGTTTATGATAAATCATACACGAGGTAGTTTTTTGCATTGCAATTTATATTTGTGCTCATAGATAAAATTTGCACCATACATAGTAGACATTTACTAAATAATTTTAATGTAGAGATTTTTTTTTATATATAATTGTTATAGCATTAGAAAATTAAAATCAATTTTAATTCCTTCACTAATTTTCTGCTCTTTTTAGCAAAATTTTATACAGATCTAGTTTAAAATAAACTAGAAATAAAAAAAAAAATCAAATAGAAGATCAATATCCGATCCCTAGATCAAATAAGGTAGCATCCACATGATAAAAGTTTGGGATGTACATTTATTTTTAAAAAAACTTCTGAAAAAAGTGACATTTATTTTAATAAGGAAATCAAGGTAACGTTCAATATCGGTAATACTAGTTCTATACTAGGATGTGTTCATTATCGATAATCCTATCCATCTTCACTCAAATTACAACCTGTTGTGGGGCATCATTTTCCATTTCACATTTGATGTTGCATGGATTCATAAAGTCAGGGGACGCGGTACCTAAAAAATTATTTTCTGAAATTGTACCACTAAAATCTAAACTATAGTCATTTTACATTGTGTTTATGTTAAGTAAAGAAAATGTAACCTAAAAAAAAATTTAATAAATAATTTTTGATTAATTCAATTAAAAAAAAAAAAAAAACTTTTTTCAAAATGCTACTCCTTCCACAATTTTAAGTATTTCTCCATGAAATTTTCACATTATATTTGTATTATAATTGTTACAGTAACTGGTATGGATTTGAGGATACAAGCAATGGAAAAGGTTTTATATGTTTTTACACTAAAAACAGCAGAAAAACGACGTTTTTTTTTTGTTTGTTTTTAAGTTTTCAACTTTTTAACTTTTAAACATAGCCATTATTACATGCTAACTTTTGTTTATCAGATGTATATAAATATACTATAAATATTTCCCAATCCTAACTAAATTTAGAAAAAAGCTTTAGGGATTTAAACTACACTCAAACTGAAAAGTAACGAATTGAGAAAAACAGTGTTAAATATTTCTTTTTCAGCTTTGAGAGTTTCAGATGGCTTAAAAAATACAATATAATTTTTTATCTATCAAAGGTACAAGTATAAATTTTTACACAGCTATTTAGAAAGATATTCTCCACACTATGAGAGAAAAAATTGAAAAATCGACATTTTCGTCATTTTTTGGGTACCATGCGTCCTTATTTAAGTTACTTTTACTAGTAACCGATTATATATTCTAAAAACAGGGCCTGCAAGAGAAACATCCTAAGAGAAACTATTGAATTGACATTTTTTGTTGTTATCTCTTAAAATTCTTATCTCTTAATATCGTCATAAGGGATGCTGAAGTCACCTCATACAGATATAAATTTAATTTCAAACTCTAGTTTTATTTTTCAAACAATGTTTGAATGTTTATAGACTCTATTTTGCACCATGTATGCGGAAGGAACAGGAGTGAGTATTAACCATGCTGCGACCGCATCACAGCTTCTCTAGTTTGTTGCAAATATCAAAATTATGGTTTCATTCTGAAGCTAACTTATGACAAGAACAAACATTTTATTTCTAAAACAATCAACAACACATTTCCAATAACATAACGTTGGCCAATATCGGTTGACATTGACCATTTGAGTGTTATAAATCGGCCGTTGTTAAAGATATTGATGCCATTTTCGCAAAATGCTTGGTAAAAAATACAGGATGTTTTAAAATGTTGACGTACAGCTTTAAAATTAAAGTATATTATTTATAAGAAAAAACGGAGGGCAAAAATATATTTTGTGATATTTTTGACTTGTTTATTTTGTATTAAAAAAAACGTGTATTTTGGTACGATGCTCGAGTTATGACCAGAATTGCCCAATCTTCCAGAAACCCTATTTTCTACACTGACCAATTAACGGTATAGTTAGGGTGCTAGCTTCTAGACTGCGAGGTTGCGAGTTCGAGTCCCGTATTAGGCATGGGTGTTTGTAAATGTATGTTGGCTTGTCTAATGACGAATGTTTCGGCGCATTATAGCCCTCATGTTGCTGACGGTGCCAGATAATCTGAAAACAACCATCCTACACTGACAAATATTGCTGTTCTATCTGTGATATTTTGGAACACACCCTAAATTTCTATTTCAAGAACTGAAGCAATAATTTTAAATGTATATCAGTAACCTCTGAGTAAAAGGAAAGCCATGAATTAAATTTAAACTTTCTTTCGCTATAGCGCGGAAAATCTCTATCCCCCAAAAAAACACTTTTGAAAAGTAGAAGACCACCAACCTCAAAAACACAAAAAACTTTCTTACAATAAAAAAATCATAAACATGATAAAAATTTTAAGCCACAAACACAGTGATATAAAAAAATGGCCAACCTCTGATTAGAACTCTCGGTTGTGACTCGCTTACGAATGTATGCTTACTTAATTTATTTTTAACATTTAAGTTCCACTCCCATAAAAATTTACGCTGCTTGAGGTTGGCGCCCGTCATAGGAATATTAACAATGCTTGCGTTTAAACTAATTTATGGATGAGTTAATATTCGAGTTTATGATTTCATTTGGATGGGTAGGAAATACAAAGTGGTGTAAATATTCATGCTCGTGTAATTTTCAAAATAGTATAGAGAAACTGTTCTCAAACGCTTGCATTTGAATCGTTATTAAAAAATTTTTAAGTAGGAAACTAAAGTGTTTCTGGTAAGCTTTTGTTTGGTTGATACATACATTTTGGAAAGTTTTTATGTGTGTGTGTGGGGGGGGGGGATTAAAGGTTAGTAATTAAGACGGGCGCCAACCTCAAGCAGCGTAAATTTTTATGGGAGAGGAACTTAAATGTTAAAAATAAATTAAGTAAGCATACATTCGTAAGCGAGTCACAACCGAGAGTTCTAATCAGAGGTTGGCCATTTTTTTTATATCACTGTGTTTGTGGCTGAAAATTTTCATCATGTTTATGATTTTTTTATTGTAAGAAAGTTTTTTGTGTTTTTGAGGTTGGTGGTTCTTCTACTTTTCAAAAGTGTTTTTTTGGGGGATATCATAATTTTTTTTTTAAACACTGACGACTTCTCTTTTTTGAATTTGTCCGTTTCGTTGTTTTTCTATTTATCCCCTCTGGTAAACCTGGTACCAGGGATATTCATAATTCTTCAAACTGAGTTCGATGATACCTTACATGCAATAATTATCTTTAAAATTGATACCGAAAGTGGTACCAATAGCATACCTGGTACTTTAAACATTCAAAATTCATCAAAACAAAAGTCCAACATGCCATATTTATCTTGGAAATTGATAAACCGAAAGTGGTACTACCTATGCTATACCTGGTACCTTAAACATTCATAATTTTTCAAGACAAGCCTAACGACACCCAACATGCCATATTTATCTTCAAAATTGATAAACCAGAAGTAGTACCACCTATGGTACACCTGGTACCATGAATATTCATAATTCTTCAAGTTGAGTTCAATGATATCTTGCATGCCGAAATCTACTTGAAAATTGACAAATTGGTTGAATGCGGACGGCAGTAACCATCAAAATCTACCACGAACGAGTACTAGAAACTTGTGTATGGCAACTCAACTCCCAAAACTTAAAGAAATACGTTGCCATTGACAAAGATCCTGTCTGCCAAGTTTCAGCTCGATTGGTTAGTTTGTACGCACAACGACCTATTTTGGTGCATAATAATGACTAATCAGTCCGGGACCCACAGCTTAACGTGGATTCCGAATTACAACGAACATCCACACCTAACACAGGAATCAAATCCGGCACCTTCAACTTACAAGGCCAGAGCGTGCATCCCATTGAAAGTTTATACTAATAAATTGTTACAAAAAAATATTACAAGTTTTTTACAGTCTAATAAATATTGCAGTATAAAATATTTTTATTATACCAAGCATTATTTTGGTTCACATAATAACCCATTGTAATAAAACCCATGTAATAAAAGTTTATTAGTGGATTAATCTGTTACTTTGATAAACATAATTTCTAGCAAAACTTAGTTTAGTAGCAACAGAAAAGTTAATAAATTTTTTTATAATTATGCTAATTAATATGAATTACAATTGTAAAATTACTTTGTTAATATACAAGAAACTGATGCTATTGGTAATAAAATATTTAGTTTATTTTTTAAAAATACACTGCAAAAAAGTAAATTAGACACAGAAAGCTGCATTCTTCCTTTATTAAAATTATTTTTAATATCTGCTTAAATTTATGTGAACCTATAATACTTAATCTGCATTTACTTAAATTATGTAATAATTAAGAAGTATAAAAAAATTATGGTGAAAGAAAATTTCATAATGTAAATTGGGATAGTTAATTATATCCTTAAGAAATGTATATATTAATAAATAATTTTGAAATGAAATAAAAGTTTATTAGTGAATAAATCTTTTGCTTTGATAAAATTAATTTCCAGTAAAACTTAGTTTAGTAGCAACAGAAAAGTTAATAATAAAACTTTATAACAATTGTGGTAATTAATATAGATTACAATTGCAAAATTACTTTTTTAATATACAAGAAACTGCTAATGGTAATACAATATTAAGTTTCTTTTTTTAAAATACACTGCAAAAATGTAAAAGTAAATTAGACACAGAAAGCTGCGATCTTCCTATATAAAAATTATTTTTATAGCAAAAATAATCTGCTTAAATTTATGTGAACTTATAATACATAATCTGCTTTTATTTAAATTATGTAATAATTAAAAAGTATAATAAAATTATAGTGAAAGAAAATATAATGTAAAATAATATAGTTCATTATATTCTTAAGATTCTTACAGCTGTAACAATGTAACATACATTGCGTAAATCATTTTTCGAGCGATATCCCGCCAATTCTTACAGTAAGTTTCCGTATAGCAACCCTAACGAAACAAGTTGGACATTTTGGGACTTCTAGCGCATGCGCACTCGCTATTATATGGTGTCTTGTCGCCACTCTCTCCATATAGTCACTCTAGTTAGGGCTGTACGTTTGTCTAAATTTTTACATCAAAATCGGGCTAAAACTCGTTTTTTTATTTCGTTTTGGAATTTTCAATATTTTTTTCCTTCGTTGTGTTTTGTCCTAGGTACTCAATTTTTTTTTCTTTGAAAGATATCACCGAGACGAATCTATGGTATTTTTTGTATAATTATGTGAAGTTTCGTAAGCGCGCTAGAAAATAGTCAATTTCGGCTTTTTCGCTGGAAGTTGTGCAGAGAATAGATACTTACTGTCGTTTCTGCCTTTTTTAAGGTTGGCAGCGAAACGACCGTTTCGTCTGATTATTCTGCAATGGGTTTCGGTGTAGCTCACACATTGTAGTTAAATAGAAGGTAAATAGATACATCCTTATGAGATTCACAAACCATTTCATTTTTTTAAATTGTTTTCAACTATCTAAGAGTCAACTATATAAAAACTGTCTTTCAACTAGTAAATCTCTTAGAGTAAAGTTTCTAAGAGTATTTTTTGTAGTATTAGGAAGCGAAACAATTAAATTGGATGTTAGTCATTCAGAAAGTAAAATAATACTGTTTTATCAGGTAGCAGCTTTTGTCAATCGACGTTACAAGATTACTTGAAACTTCTTTTCACAATAAGGTAAAATATAACGATTTCTGGCAAAAGAAATCAGGAGAAGGTAGACTTTCGACACATATTTTCGTTTTCTGTTCGATGCTCATGTTTATATGAGCATATTAATTTCAAACAGACAATTAATTTATCAAGACAAAAATAATTATAAATGAATTCGGTGCTCAGATATTAATCGGAATGTGAGAGAACAATGAATAAGTGAGTTTTTGTTTGACTAATTTGATTAATTTTTTGTCTATCGAAAGATGCATTATTCATGAAAAAAGATTAATGGAAAAATATTTGTATTAGTATAGCATAATATGTAAATACATGTAATTTATTTGCCCGCCATAAAGAAATTTCTTCACTGGTTGGAAAAACTGAACATCTTTTTACTCAATTTTAATTCATATTTTTGCGAAATCATAATTTTCAAAATTAATTTTATATTTTTACTTTATTTATTAGGCTTTGTTTACTCTATATATTATTAAAAACATTCGCATAACAATAATCCTTTGAATTTCGCGGCCTACTATTGTCTAGTGATAAATTGAGTTTCATACTTTACTTAAGAATTTACTAGTCAGAATAGAATTATTATTGCTTTACTTTTCTAAAATATTCAGCTCTAATCTTTACTAAGTTTGAAGCATTCTATTCAAAATTGAATTGGATACGGGGAACTCGACGATTTAGCCACTAATACTGCAATATCGTTTTATTAGGGGATTTTAAGACTTTTTATTGAAGATTTAGTGGACTATTAGTTAGTTATGTGTTAAAGTTTGATGGAGTGGAATATTTAGTTGATGAGTTAAAGTTTCGAAATTGGAATACTTTACTTTTAGTATTATAAAAACAAACACGATTGAAGCTTTTCTATTCATTTTAATAGTTTTGGAACATGTTTATTACACTTGATAAAGAATGCATAGTCACTTATTATTTGATTATTTAAATTTAAAAGATTTCTAGAAAATTATACGAATTATTAATCCCAAGTTTGCGTGCTGGATCCTATGTATTATGGGCGATTCATAAACTTCAATAAACGTGTTTTATGTTTTATTATTTTTTGCCTTATGTTTCATTATTTTTTGCCTTATGTTAGGTAACCTTTGGTTTCATTTAGAATTATTTTGTACATAAAACATATAATTTACTTACAAATTTTTTTAAAGTTTTATCGTTGTATCAAATCAACACATTGAATAAAATACATCGATTTATCTTTTTATCTTTTAAAAAAAGTTTCTCATTAAATTTCTATTTCGTATGTAGCAGTCAGAGAATTACAGCTTATGTAAGTTCCTACACTGCAATATTTATTACTATTACTGAAGGGGATTTGGTGCCCTCTATACCGGTAATGTTAATTTGACAGATTTCATGTATCTTTTTCTCCGAAAAAAAATTGACTTATAAATCCTAATATTTATTTCAGTGCACTCAACATGCACTTGTTATTCTTCTAAAGTGCGACAGACTTTAAGTTCAATTAATTTATTATTAAGTACAATTATCTAAGCTTATCAACCCTTCTTAATAATCCCTTCTTATTTTATTAATTTTCCAGTACTTATTTATTATCCTGTCGATCGTTAGCGAAATTTTGGTTGGGAATTTAAATTCCTGATCTCCTTTAAGGTCCGATTTGGTACTGACCAGCGTAGAATGCTTTAGCTACGTAGCGGACTGGACATCCACCCGGACTGACCGTTTCCAACTAGGGCAGTGGTCGAGCAACCTCAGCTCTTAAGTGCGGTTCTGATACGAATCGATTTCGACTACGTGTGCGGTGTCCGCTATGTTGACGTAGTGACGACTTTTAAAAACACGGTACTTGATTAAAAAAAAAATTGGCTCATAAAAGAAATCCTAATCGCTGTACCGCTGACCAGTGGCTCTTTTGATAAATTAGTTAGGCGACCTTGGACTAGGGGAACCTTTTTAGTGAACTTATTGCCTCCCAACAGTCGACGACATAATACGTAAGTACCAATTTTCCTTTAAACTATATATCAGCTAAGACTGCTTGGAAATAAATAACCAAAAACTGATAATTTAAAAAAGAATAGTCATAAAAACGTCTTAAAAATCTTACTTTAATACCCAAAATTAACTTCCCAACGGACTACACCCTCAACCCCTCTAAATCTCTTCTAACAACTCCACACGTAAACAACATACATTTTATTTAACTTGGTTAATCCTTTCCTGTTAAGCTGAAGTTACAGGTAATCGATTTTAAATTAAGCAGCCCTTGCTGTTAATTAACGTCGCTTGTAAGTTAATAGACGCCAATTTAAAATTTATATCCTTGTAAATACCACGACTCTAAGAGGAATTCCCAGTTGAGACAACAATTCCGATGAACTTTACTGGTTTTCTCGTAAGACTAAAATAGGTGGTTAAAGAAAGTTTCCTGGATGGTCTCTAATAGGGATACTATTTCCCTCGTTGCTTCTTTCACGGATCATCAGAATTTGTCGGAATTGGGGAGAAATAGTGCCATCAAGGGTATAGTGTTTCCTGAGTTGTTCGCCGAGGAATGCATGGGAATTCATTACGAAAGTCTTATTCCCTTGGCGATTAATTTCGTACGGTGACAAAGAATTCCTTCATTTACCTTGTGATAGAGTGGAATTCGGGCAGTTGGGAATTGAATTGAGGCTTAAGATCTGAAATATTACTGGGACATGATAATATAAGGATTGTGATTGGTTATGGTAGTTCTGGAGACATTGTATTTTGAGGACCTAGTCTTATTATATTTAGTTGACACTTTTATTTATTTTCCAAGAGAATTCTGTCATTTTTAAATGTAGTTTTCCATTTCAATTATTTCAGACTAGACTTATTGATCCTAAATATTGTTGAATCGTATTAATAATTTGCAAATATTTAATAGCGCAACTTTTACTTCACTTACTTTTCACACTGTCAAATGTTGCAATTTATACTTAAATTTTTATTAACTAATATTACCAAACCATTGCCAGTATTAATTAACCAATATTGATTAATTACCAAGCATAATTAACTAATACTACTTTGTGATATTGGTTACAATGAATTTTTTTATAATGACTTAAGTTTTTATTTCTGTAATATTAATATTTTTTTCCCTACTTTGGCATCTGTTAATTAGTACTAATTATATAAGAAAAAATAATTCTTCGTGAAAACATAAAATTTAAAAAGCGTAATTAAAGTCACCAAGAAATTCTTACTATTTCCTGAACAGGGTACTGGAAGTTACAATATAATATTGTTTCTTTGAAATATTATCAATTTAATTTAATAAACAATTTTTTTCTTACACTTATTTATAATATGACTTATTTCACATGTCTTAAATATTTTTCATGATAGCTGGAAGACGTACTACCGAAAAATCGTAAACTTAATCATTCATAAATATTGCTCTGTAGTCCAAAATTGCTTGTAGTCCATTAGTTAGTTCCTACTAATATTGAACATACAAATTTGTTTAATTAATTATATATTTTTTATAAAATATATGTTTAGCCTTCCTTGAATAATTTCTAATGCTTACTGTGAGTCTCTTTATTCCAAATTTCATTAAAAGAAGTTAGTGCTATTTAGACGTAAAAAAATTACCTTTTCATTAGACGTAAAAAAATTCAGACTTATAGCATTCTAAAACTTTAACAACGTATATTGCCAAGTTTCTGCATGGCATGTATACCTTTTTATGAATATCCCTTTTAATAGTTTATTAATGTAGTTCAATCGAAAATTTATTATTTTTCACTATATGAGATATATATATAATAATATTCTGTAAAGCTGATTGCGAACGCTAGCTGATAGTAAGAATAGTGAATATTTTTAACACTGTATTATTAAATTTCGTTTTGTTTCTGACCCGAAAAACAGACCGATAAATGAGGGTACAGAATCTTAGTAAAACCTCATCGTGCACTGTAGTAATTGGTTGGTTGGTTGTTTTCAGATTATCTGGCGCCGTCAGCAACACGAGGGCTATAATGCGCCGAAACATATTCGTCATTAGACAAGCCAACATACATTTACAAACACCCATGCCAACACGGGACTCGAACCCGCAACCTCGCGGTCTAGAAGCTAGCACGCTAACCACTATACCGTTTGGTCGGCCTGTAGTAATTGAGTAACTTAAGTAGTTGGTAATTATCATTATGCAACTATAAAACTAACGATAACATATAAAAAATGAAATTATTAACAAAAAGATATCATTACATAGAAAAATAAATAAAATTTAACTTTCATAGAAATTTAAGAAATCAAGTTAAGGTTTTATGAATTAAACGTTTAAATGTAGGCTATTTTTTAAAAAGTTATCTCTTTATTATAATAGTATTTTTAATGTAGCTTACAAATATTCGCTACTTTATTTTTCATCTGTACATTCATGTTTCTTAATTTATGCTACCAAATACTAAAATATTTATGAATCGAAAAACTTTATAATGTATTTTTTCCTAGAATATATTTTTAAATATTTTCTTTAACTTGAGCGCTCCCACATTTAATTTGCATTTTGAATAATATATTTTTGATACAACTCTTTCTTCTACTATATGAATAAAACTTCTGGTAAAAGGTTAATGTAGCAACAAAAAAAAATTCCTTTTAATTAGATATAAAAAAGCATTTTACCTTACAATAAAATACATTACTTTTGGAAGGTTG
The DNA here is from genome assembly GCA_963978545.1 of Linyphia triangularis. Lineage (NCBI taxonomy): Eukaryota > Metazoa > Arthropoda > Arachnida > Araneae > Linyphiidae > Linyphia > Linyphia triangularis. The sequence goes on along the minus strand of OZ021727.1, from coordinate 33,865,610 downwards.
GAGCAGCACATGAATTTAAGTTGTGTATTTTTTTTTATATCGTAAATTAAGATAATGTGTATTAGAATGTGGCAGAATAAATAATAACATAGCCCATTCTTTATTTATAACATTATATGAATTTTTAATATATATTTAGTTTTAACAAATTGTAGGTACCCATTTTTCTGTGAAGATAATTTTTTTTATAAAAATGCTTTTAATTTTAATTAATTTCTATAAACCTAAATAGAAAGCAATTGTGGTATTTATTTTATATGAATAAGTAAAAACAATTTTTTTTTTTTTTTAAACTTTATTTTCGCTTTTTATGTTTAATCTTATGATATCCTAGCGTTGAAGTATTTAATGAACTAAGTTTCATAATATATGCATCTTAATATATCATACTTTATAATTTTTTGTACAGTAGTGAAAATCTCTGAAACATAATATTATTTTTATTAAGAGACATAAAGTTTTCTGTTGCTGACATTCTCCTTGCAGAAAATTAATCAATATATTCTTAATTTTTGTCGTGTGTTCTTGGAAATATTGATTTTGTTGTATTACCTTATAATTATTTCTTAGTCACTGTAAAAGTGACATGAACTACAAATGCAGTGCAATCAAATGAAGCTCATAATTATAATTAGTGATAATTAGTATGATGTAATAAAGTGACGTAACCATTTTTTAACTGTTAAAGATTAAAAAGCTTAATTGCAAGCTTCAGGTATGATTACTTTTCACATAAACGAAAAAAATCCCATCAGAATACAAATTTTCTTAGCTCAATCAAATTACGTAAGCTAGGATATTGTGAAATTAATTTTGTTACTGATTTTCTCACACTTAAATTTTCTAAATAACTATCGACAAAATTATTTTCTATACATTATTATTTATAAGTATTACGTGAGTGGGAATTTCTTCCCATTCTACAAAAGCTTTGTAACTGACCAATACTAATAGTGGAGTACATCCACTTTTATTTTTGGTTTAGAATAACTTTTAAAGTTTAAAGTTAAAATGGTCGCTATTAGACTTTATTAAATAATGGTAACTATGTATCATATAAGGAGTATAAAGGTCGGAATTAAAAAAAAGAGGGCATCTCAAAAATAGTTTCAAATTCATTTTTAAGGACTAATATTCTAAAGCATCCCGTAAACCCTTGTTTGATATAAATTCAGGTTTATTTATGTCGTATTAACAAGATTAAGTATCAATAATTCTGTTTTTTCGAAAACGGATACATTTTAAAAAGTTCTAATAACTTAAAGCTTTTTCTTTGGAAATATCAGATCAGTAATGACCTCTCAAATTCCTCTGTCACAAGTAAGTTTTTGAAAAAAATTATAAGTCACAGCCTCATTGTCGCATTTTAGTTTGGTTACATAGAAAATAAAACCTGATATGTTTATTAACTTCAGAGTATTATCAGCCACAAATTATTTCACTGTAAATTTATGCAAGATACTTAGGTAATACCAGGATTAAAATTATTTCAAAGAGCTTTAACTGAACCCCCCTCATAAATTCTTTGCATTTTCATACTGCAAGTTCAAAAAGCACCACATTGCTACCTTTTCCTGTTTTAGAAATCAACACTGTTGTGAAAACCGCAGTTGTCATAACAACAGCCCTGTGCCATGAGTTGCGCCCTCCAAAGCCATGAGATGGGGCTAACACCAGGTGGCCGCCCTTTCTGCTTATCACGCAAAAGGGAATCCCCATATCGATTCCTTATCGATGAACAAAATCCCACCGCATATCATACGAGAAAGGTATCGGATTGCAAAATTTGCATTCCGTCTAGACCCAATGTAATTGGAAGAAGTTATAGAAGGGGAATAATTTTTCACTATGTAATTAATGATGTCTTCTTATTAATCATAAGGTAATATTATGCAAAGTTTTCGGTGGTTATAGTATATCATATTAATCTAAGTTTATTGGAGCTTTATTGCATTCCTACACGTTTTAAAATGCCCCGAGACCGAAAAAAAAAAAAGTGGTCTAAAAAAATTTCTGTGGTTAGCCATAACTTCCGAAAGGATTGTCCTACAATATTTATCTTTTGTATACGGGGCAGTATAATAGCCATAGAATCTGTCATTAAAATTTTTGTCGAAATTGTACCTGTGCATATGGTAGCTGCCACTGAAAAATCAACAGTTGCTGAAAAACGGCTCTAAACATTTTGATCAAAATTGTTTTGGTTATGCTTTATAAGGTGTTCTATACCCACTCCTGAAATTCAGTACAAATTTGATAAAAGCGTAAAAGTTGATAAACAAAACAGAGTTCTCTAGTCCAGAGCATTTCTCATGAACAACTGTTCCCTCTTAAGTTTCATGTATTCGAAAATAAATAAATAAATAAATAAAAAAAAAAAAAATTAAAAAAAAAAATTAAAAAAAAAAAAGCCGACCAAACGGTATAGTGGTTAACGTGCTAGCTTCTAGACAGCGAGGTTGCTGGTTCGAGTCCCGTGTTAGGCATGGGTATTTGTAAATGTATGTTGGCTTGTCTAATGACGAATGTTTCGGCTCATTATAGCCCTCGTGTTGCTGACGGCGCCAGATAATCTGAAAACAACCAACCGAAAAGAATAATGTAATAATTATTGCCAAAATATTGCCCTACTCGCCAAGTTGGCACTCGTCTTGAATTTATATAGTGTAGTTGAACGATGTTCGACACTTCTAGTGATTTAAATATGACCTGTGCGCACATACTAAAAGAAATCAGCTCTTTAAAATAATATTCACTAAAATATATTTTTGCTTATTTAAAAAAATTATCTTTGTTATTTCTTAAAGCAGTTCATTACACTTCAATGGTTAATTTTAATTAATGAAGAATAATTTATCTTTGCTCGCGCTGTATGAAACATGTTTCATTTTTTGAAGATCCTTATTTAGTATTGGAATTTTAGAGTTTAATAAAAAGAAAGCCGTTTGTATTTTGGAAAATATATGCTAACCGCGATAGAGATGTGACAGCTTAAAAATCAGAAAATTGAGAAAAATTTGACTCTTAAATGTTTTAAAATGTCTGTTTATTTCGTGAGTTAAATCTGTCAGGGTGCGTACGCGGCCTGGAAAACCTGGAAAGTCCTTGAATTTCGTTATTTTTTTTCAAGGCCTTGAATAGCCTGGAAAAATAGGATTATTTCTAAAAAAGCCTGGAAAGTCCTTGAATTTCCCCTTTTCAATTCTAAAACCATAAAATTCTCGTTCCCGTATTACCATTATTCTGACGTCACACTTTCTAGCCGGTTTACTTTTGGCGGATCTGTCAATCACACTTGAATCGGTTCCTCCCGAGCGGCCCTGGAACGGCACGGTCACTATGACCTTTGACCTCCCCCCGAACGGGACAAAAAGTTGCACGATGAGTATCCGGTGGAAAGAGGGTGTAATTTGATATGCAGGATATTTTCGCTTTTCTCTCTCTCTCTCCCTCATTAGGTGCATTCTCAAACGACCAACATTTTCCTCCGAGAGGATTTTGTGTTTGTTCGAAATGGAATGAAAAAGAGCGCGCTTAGCATATTTGTATATAAAATATCGAAGGAAAAAGTATCGAATTAATCGCACTATGTGGATTCATCCCATTGTTTAGAGCCGATCAACATTCGGTATGTTCTTCTGTCTTTACCCGCAGTTAAGAGAAGACAAAGTAAAAATTTTAAACTTTTTCCGGATGTCGATTGAGAGCTTCGACGAGTTGGTGAAGAAATTATGTTCCAGACTGCAAAAACCCGACACTAACTATCGGAGGAGTATATCGCCTACAAAGAAAATAGCAGTTACTCTTCGGTATTGTATTATGATTTATATCATTCTTTCATTTATGTCGATTCCCATTTCAAGAAAGAAGAATTTCTTTTTCTGTAGAAGGGGAAGGATATGTAATTTTTTATATCAATTACTAAAATGGCCTACTTTAAAGCCGTGAAAGTTATTAACTAAGGTTGCTGGAAAAAAACCTTCCAATTTTATTAAATTTATTTTGAGCTCATTAAAAAATTTCTAATTACAGGGATGTAAGAGCTGTTCCAATTGATCCGAAGTGCGCCAAACTGACTACTCTGCTCCAAACTGCGCCAAAAACCTCTTTTTGGTTAAGATTGCGCCGAACTGCGCCAAAAAATCATTTTTTGACTTGAAAAATTACTTGGCGAGAATTTTGTCTCGAAATTTTTCAAAATTATCATGAAACATCACCAACAAAGCGATAAAGAGTATTTTGCCCTTCAAGGGCGTTTTTCGTCAGTTAACGTGCCGGAAAAGGTTCGCACTTGAAAATACATATTACAATCTCTCAGTTTTGTTGTAGGTTTTTCAAACTATAAAGAAGTAGTAAATGAATCAGTGTGCATCTGATTTAAATCTGTTTTCTTGGCTGATTTTAGGTATAGAAAATTAATACTTTTTTTTTATACTTATAGAATACATGATTTTTTTAAATTTTTTTTTACTGAGACTCCGTGCTAAAAATAGAATACAAGTGTTGTATTTTTCACACAAGCAATCGTAGTGCATCTGGTTTAGATTTGCACTCTTGCCTGGTTTCAATAATAAAGAAATATATAGCTTTCTTTAAGCTAAAAAAAATCGCGAATATTTTTTGTAATTTCTAAACTTAATCCAATTGACAGCCCCCCTCCCCAAACATTTCCAGGCTTAATTTCTAAGTCATCGGTAAAACGGGATTTGAATTTTGAACTTGCCTTTTTGATTATCTGGAAGGATTGGTGACTATTAGTAAATGATTTTTTGGCAACCCTGGATGTTGGATCATGATTTTGACTTAGCAACGAACGGGAAAACGCATATTACGTCATTCTTTTATTGTAGCCAATTCCCAGAAAAAGCGCCAAGTCGTACCGTAGGTAGACTAGAAATTCTACGAAGAACTTGAATGGGGCTGGGAGGAGGGGGGGGGGGGGGATTTAAGCTATGTCTCTATTTTTAAAAAAAGTAAGGATTTCTTGTATTTACAAATTTTTGTTCCTTTAAATTAGCGATAGGAAAGATCAGGGATTCGCGGCAGTATGCCCCTTGCGCCGTTAAACTTCAACCAACCAACCAGGGATTCGCGCTTTAAATTCAAACTGTAGAAGGCATGAAATCAATCTTTATGCATCCAATTTGGATATTTTTTTCTTGCCTGTTTGTAAGTAAAAATAATAAATATTTTTCTTAGTACTTTAAGAGTGCATGATTATTTTTTTTGGCATATATTTAAAAAAAAACCTAACCAAATAACCACAGACTTAAGATCATTTTTTTTCCATTGACCTTGAGATTTCACATGGGAACCCTCTATAATCCATTTAGACAATGGAGAGTGTTAGAAAACAAACCACTACATTTTTTTTTTTTTTTAACTTAGTTTTTTCCTTATCCTGGTAAGAGGTATAATTATCAATAAATATATGTGGTTGCATTTTAGTTGTTAAGTAATAAGTATTTAAATTTTTTTTGCAACTTCGTTAATTAAAAAAAATATATAAAAATTCAATTTTGGTATCGACTCTGCAACGATAAAATAGGGCCTTGATTTTTGTTGAAATATCCTTGAAAAGGGCCTTGAAAGTCCTTGAATTTCACTTCCAAAAAAGTGTATGCACCCTGATCTGTGGATTCTTTTTGTTCTAGTACTCAGAGAAACTTATATCTTTCAAACTCATTTCATACACGCTTTCACAACTCACTAACTTAATGGTGAATTTTGGAATGTAGCTTTGATTAAACCACTTCATTAGCGATTTTCTACGTCAGCGAACTTTCACGCAAAGGAAATTGGATAATTCTAAAACTGCTTATTCAAAAACTTCCTAACTCATAAGTTTGAGTCCTGTTAATTTGGAAACCCGCACGAATCGATATTTTCCGAAGAGGTTAACTTCCTTAATATTTTATTATCAGATTTTTTTTCATAAAGCTTAAGTTTTTTATTAATGCCGACGTGAATAAATGTGAAGTGTTTTCCTAATGCAGATGGGAATAGGTCCCTTAACAAAAGAATATAATTGATACTTAATCATATAAATATGACACGTATAAAATTAGTTTTGTATAATAAGAATTTTCGGCATGAATAAAAAAAATATGATTAAAAAATAAACTTTGAATACTTAAGTTGAAAGAATTGGATTATGTAAAATAAATAATAAGAAAAAATAGCAATACTAATAACAGTAATAATAACAATAACCACACAAAAATAACGATAATATAATAATCCACATTTATACAAAACACGGCGCACAGTGAATCGTTTAGTAGACGCTAGTTTGATAAAAGTCAATTAAAAAAAATGATTAATTAATGATCGAATGACCATGAAAAAAACATGGGTCACAATTCGGGGTAATAATTATAGAAAATATTCAAAAGCGATGAGTCACAAACTGTTAAACGTGAACTGGTAAGGTAATTCCATTTATTTACAAAATTTAATTGTAATTTTGCAGTGCTTTCAGTAATATCTAACAAGATTTGAAGTGAAGACTATGACTGTTGCCGCGAGGGAATTTACTTTAGAAGCTAAGCATTTTTTTATTTCATTTTAAATTAATTGATTCAAATGTGAGACAATATGTGTTAAAATAGGTTTTAAAAAATTACGATTTTTTTTTTTCCGTTTTTAATTTTTTGATTTTTTTTTTTTTAAACTTATGTAGTTTTCACCCTACCTGTCACAGGACTAATTTTTTAATACTGTATAGTGACAACCTTAAGTTGTACAATGGTATGCAATTGAATACTACATTGATCCTCAATCTTTTTTCAAATTGTATTTTTCTAATTGTGTGTGCTCTCTTTTAAAAAATTGGAGTATTTGAAAAATGGTGGAAACATAAGAAAGAAAGGCGAGATTCTAATCTAATGAGTTTTATTATTCCAAAAAATGTTAGTACGGATGGGACTCCTGATTTGCAGAGATATTTACAGTTAAATTTTTCAAGTTTTTTGCCACAATTCTCTGAAAAGTGAGCTGCAACCAATATGATCATGGATCGTTTTTTAAATAAAAAGAAAAGTCAGTTGAAGGGCACAGATATAGAATTTAACATAATTATGCATCATCCCTGAACCTCCTCATCATTTGGTGGAAGATGTTCCAAAAAGAACTTGAAGAATCGTCTTTCGAAATCAAAAACGGTAACTAAGTTTTTGGTTTTGAAAGACGGGTCTTCAAAGTTTTTTTTGGGCTGACTTTGAAGCCAACTGTCTCCAGATAATGAGGAAGTGCGGGTTGATGCATACTTATATTAAATTCTATATTTGCGCCCTTAAACCAACTTTTATTTTTATTTAAAAAAAGATCCATCGTTATTTTGGTTGCAGCCCAATCTTCAATTTTGACAAGAAACACAAAACTTGACTGTAAATCCTTCACTGAATCAGGAGTCACTTCCATATCGTTAAATTTTATCATAATAAAATCCATTAGAAGAGAATTTCTTTTTTCTTTCCTAAGTTTCCGCCATTCTTCAAATACTCCATTTTTTGAAAGAGAAAACACGCGATTAAAAAACAATAAACTTAAAAATGGTGGTATTCAATTATATACCATTTTACAACTTAAGATTGTCTATGCATAATATTAAAATATTAGCCTTGGGATATGTGAAGAAAAAACGGCATACGCTAAAAAAATAAAAAATAAATAATATTTGTATGTAGTTTTTTCAAAACCTATAATAACACATATTGTCTCTTACTTTAATCAAATTTAAAATGAAATAAATTAATACTTACCTTCTAAATTAAAATCCATCTCAGTGACAGTAATATTCTTTACATCAAATCTTGTCAGATGTTATTGAAAGCACTGGAAAATTTAAACTAAATCGTGAACTTAAATTGAATTAACTTATCACTTCACTTTATGTGCTTATAATTCATCGCTCTGGAATGCTAGCCATAATTGTTACCTCAAATTGTGTCTTATGGGAGTTGCTATTGCCATGGGATCGAAAATTAATCAATTCTCTGAATTTTAATTTTGTCCACCTAACATGCATTGATTTACCGTGCGGCGGTTAAATTTTAAGGCATGAATTTTATCTGAACTAACAAGCTCAATGCAAAAATTAAAATTTAAATAATTTTTCATTAATTTGCTATTCATATGACTTACAAAAAATATTTACTATTCAAAGAAGAAAATAAATAAAATTATCTAGAATTTGCAAATTTAATTTCATTTCTATTAGTACAATATAAGCTCACTAAGCGAGGGTGGCGTTTAACACCCAATATATTTATAAAACATGCTTATGATCCATTCAATGTAAACATAATGATTAACTGACCATTTTGAAGGAAATGTAAGTCAGAATATTCAGAATATATGTAAATACTAAAAACCACTGCTTTTCGATGAGGTTTTCGTATTATTACTCGTCTGATTTCTGAAATGGGCTATCTGGATTATTGGTCAACTCTAAAATTAATGTACTGTACATTACTTAATGCACATACATACTGTATTGAACATGAAAGTATGTTTTTCGTTTTATGATGTTTCCTGCTTTTCAAATTATTTTTGTATACTGTATAGTTCTCCAGCTATTTCTAACTTTTATTTTTAAGAAACCAATCGTCTTTATTTGATTTTTTCCATTCCCACGTTTAGCTCTCCCACACATTCTAATATATTCTGAAAAGTCAGCAATTCTCAGGCCAATGTCACATTCGCACTTCAATGCTAAAAAATATATGTACTTTAACAATCAGGGATTAGTAATCCGTTCTTCCCTAATAAATCCCTATGTTTAAAACCCCCCAGGGATACAGCTCGGTGAATTGATTTCTCTTATTCAATCCTGTTCCTATCGTCTATAATGCAGTACGTATAGTTCATTAACTCTCCCATCTAAATGAAATGTCTATAATATAGTAAAAAGAAATACGATGCCTTTTTCCCGTGAAACAGGGCATCTCTTTTCACATAGATATTCAAGTGTATGGACCTCGTGCAACTCTTGCATTAGATAATTCCCAGTACAACAAACTTACCTCATTAATCCAATATTTTTAAAACTTATCGTATCCTCGACTGTGTTTTAATAATGTTGTACTCTCCCTTGTAATACATTACATGCCTAATTAGAAAGCGATGTGTGTGCACAAGGTAGTTGAAACTGTTTATTGTTCTATATTTTAATGGCGTGTGATAACTTTTTAAAGTAAAATTTTTTATTTTTTTGTTGTTGAAAATACTAAATAATTACAGTATTTATCAAAAGTTTAAGCTGAAATACTTGTAGTGGCATATCCTTCCGTAGATAGATTGTCTCACTTAATTGACTTTCTTGTAACTGAAGGTAAGAAAAAGGATGAAGTATTATTAAATTTTACTATTATGAACTAAAATGAAAGAAAATTACACTTGTATAATATTTTTTTATCTTTTACATTCACATATAGTTTGAGACAGCTTAAGGAAAACTGTCCCAAAATCTTTCTTAATGGCTCACCGAATTAAGTGTCTTGTAACATACTGATTTTTTTTTTTTGTTTTCTTGTCCGATCCTTATTGGAGTAACATACCGTTTCGCAAAATCATTATTAAAAAATATATATATAACAGTTACCTGAATATTATAAGTTAAAAATTTACATTTGTTAATTAAAAAATCCAGGTGAATGAAATTGAATATTTCTTTTAAAAAATTTAAATTTTAAGAGTTCAGAAATGTATGCATATTCAACGTTTATATTTATGCAATAAAAGCAAGCATATGTCATATATTTCTGCACTGAGGAAATCATCTTACCCGAAGTATGGGAATACTTCACACGAAGACCATCATGCCTTTGTCTTCCCTACTTTAATTTTTTGCTAAGGACCTACACTAAGAGCTATCTTCATTTCTTCTCTGATGATAAAAAATAAAAATATGAAATATTTTTTAGAGCGTCGGACTAAGTATGCATATTTATCAAGGCAATAACTCATTTTGTCATATCTTGTATGCGTATCTCCTAGATCACAATTTCCTTTCAGAAAAAGGCGTATTAGACAATTTTAATAAAGGAAGTCCTTGACGGCAAAGTGCTGCTTTTTACTTCCATATTGCAGAACTTAGATCTAATTTGCCTTTTAAATAAGCGAACAGCTGACGTTCAACCGATGCATTTTGACGTTGATTAGAATGAAGAGCGATACTACGGATAAATTCAATTCTTATTTTTATGCTATGAAAATATACGATGTTAAATTGTTGATCCAGAGTGTATTCTAATTTGAAGGAGAAAATCAGTGTTGAAATAAGAAATGAACCATCATCTTCTTAATTGAGACGATACTTCATGAGGCTCCATGCACATGGGCTTTTTTTTTCCATGATAAAGTAACAAATGGGTTTAATATATTGATATAAAATAGGGTTCAAAAGTTACAGTAATTTTGAAAAGTAGTTAGTTCATGAATGATTTAGAGTAGTAAGATACGGTTATCAAAGGTATGTTTAGAAAAATTAACAAATAAAATTAGTTTTGTTTATCCACAGATGGCGCTGTAAGTATCTGTGAGCCACTTTTCAATCTTATTTAATGGGTTTGAGGTTAATAACTATTAAAATTTCGATATACATGGCTATCTGTTGATAAAAAACGAACTATTTTTTTACATATTGTAGATTAAAAACCGATTTTTCTCAGCATATTTGTGAGAACCCCTCTTAGATCGAAATCTTTGTGACTGAATTATCGATTTTTCCCATTACTTTTGATTACGCAGATTTTTAATGCGTTTTTGAACATTGAAAAGAACTTACTGTTAATAGATTTAATATTTTATGTAACTTAACAAATATAAACTAACGAATTACGGAATTGTGATGGAAGTGTAAAATTTCGGAAAGTGTTTTTCGCCCATTAATGTAAAGTTCCCTTTTTTCTGATAGCGTTGAGATTTATAACCGATTTGTTGGTATTGTTTAATTAGTGGCATTCTTACGAACATTTATTAGACTGTGAACTCAAGCCAATTCATAATTTAAGCATAAGATCTTACGATTCTGAACAAAGTGAGTTATTGTATTTGGATTAATTGGCGAATTAGACAATAGAAACAGACGTGCCACTTTTTCATGATTTATTTGTATACAATTAAATTGCCACATTAATATTCAAACAAATTCATATATATTATTACAATCTTATTATCTAAACTTTTCTTAATCATGAATTTAGATTTTTCTTTTCCAATTGCAAACATTAACTTTAAAGTTTTTGCAACAAAACAGTTTTTATTTTACTAGTTATAAAACCAAAATATTTTCTGCTAAAATATTTTTCCAAAAATATTTCGTTTCTTTTAGCCATTTCAAATTCTTCGTACTTTTGTAATTTACTTAATCTAATATGAATATTCTGTTTTATTCTATTAAATATTTTTATTAATTAGTAATTTAATAAAAATATTTATTAAATTACTAACTGATTTAACATCGATTTATAGATTATCTTAAATATCTATGAAACTTGATGAAATTTACGGCTTTGCCCAGAGCCAAATATCTTTATTTCAAGTTATAATAATATCCTTTAAAGGGTTGGGTGGAAAAGGGAAATGTATGTTTTTCAAAATCTTGTAGCTAGTAACCTTTTATTTCATAAATAAAATGTGCAAAATTTCATCAAGATCAGAATAAAGCTTTAGATTTATATAAAAGAAAGATTCTTCTTTGCACTGTTAAAAAAATTTGGTTCCACCTTGCAACAAAAATTGGTTCCAATTTAGATGCAACCAACATTTGGTGCTTAGTTTCAGCACAAAAATTAATTGCTTATTCACGGTTAAAAAACAAATAACAAAACAAATAACAACACAATTGTTATTGATATAAAATCTTTAACAAAATAGAAAAATATTTTAGTGTTTCTAATTATTGATTTATAAAACTACTCTCTTAAAAATGTGGATCCTCCTAGCACCAAAAATTGGTTCCCATTCATCTGCAACCAACATTTAGTGCTTAGTTTCACGATTTAATAGTGCTTACGGTCCAAGGTACACCATTAAATCGTGAACCAAATGTTGGTTGCAGATAAATGGGAACCAATTTTTGGTACAAGGTGGATCCGAATTTTTAACAGTGTATTTTATAAATCAATAATTAAAAACACTAAAATCTTTTTTTATTTTGTTAAAGATTTTATATCAATAACAATTGCGTTTTTATTAGTTTTGTTATTTATTTTTTAATCCGGAATAAGCAATTAATTTTTCTAATTTAAAAATAATTGCATATAAATGAACGAAAATACTATTTTGAAAGTGCTTATTGTTAGTTTTCAAAAATTAAATTAAATTGAAAGATACAAGTACGACACCAATCGTTTCAAGCCTTGAGTACAAGAAATTTCATTAATATACTAAAAATAAATATTGTACATGTACTTTTATTGTCATTTATATTTTTTAACCTCAACTACCGGGTTTTTTTGTGTTTTTTTTATGTTTTTTTTTTTTTAATTTAAGTACACTTGTTTCATAAAAGTGACCAAATATATGATTTATTTTATTATTAGATGGTATTTAATATTATGTCTAAGAAATCTAACTATGTAATTAATAATTACCAAAAATATGGGTGAATTAAATTCAAGAGAAACCATTTCTTAAAATTTAGCTGTAAAATTGCTTAAAGTTTCTAAGTTGTGATAAAAGAGAACAAAATGTTGAGCAAGATTTAAACTTTACTTTGCCTTTAGAATGAATTTTTTAATATTCTTTAACGTAATTGATTATTGTTGACTACTTTTTAACATCTAATTGAAAATTTACTTTTCTTTTAAAACAATTCCTCACGGATAAGCTAATAGAAAGAAACTATTTTTATTCAAAATTACAAACTCAAGAGAACACATATTAATAACCTGATTCTTATTTAATTGGAGGATGGTTATTAATTTATAATAAGTTGTAGTTTCACATTAAAAATAATTTTTGCTTTGTATATGTATTTTAAAATTTTTAATTAGGGGATAATTCTAGAGACGGCTAATATTTAAATGAAATTTTCAAGTCTTTCTTCTATAGTGAAAGCGTGTTGAATAGTGTTTTTTTTTTTCCTTTTTTTTTTTTTTCCCCTCCATTAAAAAAACGTCTCTTGTGCTTTAAAATAAAGAAAATAAAACAAATGAAAATGAGCCTTTGCTTGTTTTACGAATAAATGTTTTTTTTTTTTTTTTTTTTTTTTTACTTATAATTTTGTCAAATTTATGCTTTTTAAGAATGTAATTAGCAGCTTTCTGCATGAGAGATTTGTATCTCCAGTTGTAATGAAATTTTCAAGTTTTTTTTTTTTTACTATTTCTCAATTATAATAAAGCACCTACCAAATTTGTCATTTGACTGGGATTTTTTTCCAAAAATTTATATTTCATATCTCTTCGTTTTAATTTGAATATAATTGCGTAATACATGAGTTATAACCTACGTAATTGTCTTACTTAAAATTATACTTGCCATTACATGTATTACCTCTTCAAATAGAATATATAATGTACTCTCATTTGTAATTCCGAAATATTTTGAGAAACTATCTCAATAATCTCAATAAACAAAAACTACAAGATGGCCCGTAATTAGGGGTTTGGAACATGGCGCGACTTTCAATTACATTATTACATTGATGTGGATTGGTGTTATTGACCGTATTTTATATTTTCATCGTGCATTTAGGAAAACAATGTACAGTTTGGCGATATTTGTGGCGATAATTCTTATATGGGCGTTTAAAAAAAAAAACGCCAAAATGGCGATTTTGGCTGTATACTTTTCGATAATTCTTACATTATCCTTTCTTGTAAGTGAATCTGGGGAGAGGAGAAAAACCATTGTTGATGAAAGATGCTCAGCGAAAGAGAACTCTGTGTTAAAGGCATTAGCCTTTGTAGCATTTTTAAAGGAATTTCAGATGTGGATATGTTTAGAACACCTTAACAAGCATTACCACAGCGATTTTAAACAAAATTGTTTTAGCTTTTAAAATTTAGCAATTACTGAAAAACATGATTTTTCAATAGCAGCTACCTTATGCGTATGCGCAATTTTGACGAAAATGTTAATTATAAATTGCATGGTGATCACTAATCCTTACACCAAATTTGAACATCGTAACTCAATTAGTTCGAGAGTTATGATGACAACGTACACACAGACACACAAATAGACATTTTACTAGACCACTTTCCAAACGTGGAGAAATGCAAGAAAATCGAAATTTCTTTTTGATCGAAACAGTACTTTCATCACCCTTTGTAAACATATAGGTAATTGAAAGTAAACAAGACCCCCAGATTAAAATAAGTCCCTTCGTTTGGTTTTAAACGTAATTCCGAATGATTGACTCCGAACTTAAGTTTTAAAGACAGTCTGGGATTTCTTTTATGCTGTCCCCCTGTATTATCGCTTGAGAATAAAAATATGTCTTATGGAATTAATTTCCATAAGACATATTACAATTTCCGCTTTAAAGTTTTGAGAATAATAAACGCCTTAAAGATTAGGGGAAATTTTATCACACCTTCGTGGCTTAGTCGGTAAGTTGACGCACTTATTGTTTAAAGGGTATTGCAAGCATGATTCTCCAATTTGGCGTGAGAATGTGTTTTCATGTTGATTGGAAAAAGAGGCTTGTAAATCTATTACGAATACTCGAAACTATTTTTAGAAATTGTCTTGGAATATGTGTGCATTCGGTTTTCTAAGAATATTTGTTCCGCTTTAACACTGGATGCTTCGCTGAAGGTAGGCGATGATTTTAAACTTTTAAAATCAGATTTATTACAGAAATACTCATTTTTGAAAGAATAGCAATAGTAAGAAGGGAAAGTCAAGATAACGTTCGATGTGTCCTTCTGTACAGAAGAAATGGCTTTACTTCAAGGATATGCATAGAAGTATGTGCTAATAAATAATATTAGCGTAATTATGTTATTAATTCTTTTATAACGCTAATTTAGTTTAAGAAACCAATTCAGGTGTAACATATTGTAAATGTCAATTTTAATTTTCAGGAAGACCGACCGACCGATATCTTTTTTCGACACGGATTCGAAAATCATAAAAAAAAAGTAGTTTTTAAGATTTTAATTGTTTCAAATAGCAATTTGTATGCTATTTACAGTGATATATACCACTTTGCATTACTTATATAGGTATTCCAAGCAGCAAACAGTGGGACAGGTCTTTCTTAATTAAGTTGATTTGTTTATTTAAACCTTGTTTTTCTCAGTAATATGTTTTTTATATTTAATGTACCTTTTCTCAGGAATTATTAAAGCTAGAAACAAAATTGGAACACTGACATATTCAGTAATAGTTTCTTCTTACTTAAACATTGGCTTTTAGAAATATATATCCAACAAAAAGAGTTATAGAATTTTTGTAATTTTTTTGGTAATGTTATTATGGTAACAAATTATTTTTAAGCAACTAGGTAATATATTTAAAAACAATACCTAAAAGTAATATACATTTTTTGATGTATCACTACAAAAAGTTTAAATTTAAAAACCTATTATAGTTTCTTAGAAAATGTACATTAAAAATCCATAAATTAACATTGTATCCAATGGGATCTTCCTTGAATTCCGAGTTACTTTGATGTTTTGTAAAAACGGGAAAATATAATGTAGAAGTGCAAGGATACAAGCTCGTAAATATTCTCGATATTTTGAAATTATTTTTATTTTGTACAGGATTTTTAAAAGTCGACGTTAAATTATAATTAATATATTACCAGAACCAATATATTTCCTCAAAACATATTCTATCTAATCTAAAACTATTTCAAAATCAGACAGATTTTAATTTTTGTTATTGAATTATTTTACTGTAAATATCGATGGCGATAACTCGACTGTCGTAATTCATAGATTAATCATTTAGAAAATACAGAGTCATTCACTTTGTTAGAACTCCGCCAGCCTTTGAAAGAAATGTTTAGGATCACAACATGATTAATGAAAATATTGATTAATTTTAAATGAGATTATTTTCCTTCAAGGCTTAATTAACATGGTAATCAAATCATGATAACGTAAGAATAGAAGAATAAAGTACGATCCCTGGAAACATAGATTGTTGAAGAGTTCCATTTACTTAGAAGTCAAATAGTGCTATTTCTAGAACTTATCACGCCGATTCTAAGTTTCGAATCGTTGTCATTTTGTTTTAATTTCTGTTGTACTTATATTTATTAAAACAATAATGGAATATGTGCTAAAATGGAAGTGATTGTGATGTCGAAATCTCTAATTGAAGGTCTTCGAGTTTGTTTTTATAATCTAAGAAGGGATATACTAGATCTACTAACATTTTTATTTTGGAGTTTATTTACTTAAATTTTATAGACAGAAAATCAGTTTATGTTAGTATGGTGTGAAATCGTTAAGATTTGTGTTGTTAATTTTATTTACGTACATTATTGACAAAAAATCAGAACTCACCCATGAATCATCCATCAATGATTCTAATTGAATTTATACTGATTTTACCCCATTATGAAATAAAAGAGTAATAACATAAACATATAAATTACTCTTCAGAAATCATTTTTATACTCAAAATATACTGTGAAGAATGTTGCACTTAAAAGTATTTATCAAAATATATAGTATTGAAATATATATTACCATCAAACATTTATTATTTGATTTTAGAACAATGTATTTTCTTTCTATAAGAATATAATAACCCCAGTTCCAAATTTTGTCAAATGCTTTGTTTACTCGTGGTTATCAGAATAAGCTACGTGCACAATAAATGCAGATTTAAATTCCTTATCTATATTTAACAAAGAATCTACTAAACATCAATGAAAATATAAAACTAAATTCTTTATTGCAAATCTTATAGGAACTTTCAATATTTTCTTCCGATGTATATAATTTATTATTTTTAATTTTTATTAGCCTGTTTGTTTTCATATATAAACAATCGACAATTAATTTCCTACAAGAATTTTCCAAAGGATTTTTCCTAATCCGCATAAGCCTAATTTTTTTAAACCTTTTAAAGGCTGCTTGAGTGGAATCGGTGCCTCTAACTAATCAAAAGAAAGTCGCATATCTCCTTATATTATTCTAATAAAATGAATTCCCGTACCTCATATTAATCATCAATGGAATATTCCGTTCCCAAATTTTATTAAACTTAATCTATACCCCCTTTTTCCCATTTCACATTAAACGGAATAAAAAAAAGTTATTGGTTATTAAAATTTCCTATTTGTTTTAAAAATCTGCATTATCTTTGAACTGAAATACCCCGAAAATATGTGTAGCGGACAGGAATTTTTATTACTTTTTGGAAGTTTTATGCAGACACTTAAAAGTTGATTCTATATGAGTAACAATAATATTAAGTTAATTCTCCTTATTCACGTTAAAACCTTTTTTTGTTGAAGTACAATGTTAACATTTTCCTTCTTACGTCTTCTTCTTGCTAATTAAACCATATAAAAATTTTAATAAATCACAAACAAATATGAAAGTTTTTAACTGGAAAATAAAATGATAATTAATATCCATTTACCATTTTAACATTTAGCACTTAACCTCTCCATACTTAATCGGTATAAAATTAAGCTAATCGATATAAAGTTAAGCTAATTGATATGAAGTTAAGCTAATCGTTATAAAATTAAGCTAATCGATTTGCTAATTGATATAAAATTAAGACAATGCGATCATAAAATGAAGGGCATTAATTTGACCAAATGTCTAAGATTATGCTAAAGGTGAGTAATAGCTGCAATACTCACTGAGTATTGCAGCTATTGTATTTGAATTGGTGTGGAAAGTTATATTTTCTAAACTTTATGCTCATTTCCGAATGATGTTCAGAGACATTCGAAACTCAAGTCCCCTTTAGATTTAATAAAACTAAATAAAATGTTGTAGCATAGATGTTTAATTCTGAATAATAAGTACGGTATATTTACAGACGATTTGAGAGTATTCCCTGTTTTGAACATTTTGAGACATGTTATATGATTTTATTATTAAAATTATCTTTTATATATTGGCGTTATTCTAAGGTCAATTACTTAAATTTCTTTTACCTATTTGAATAATAGATTTTTATTAAATTTAATTGGACGAAGTTGTACTTACCTCCTTAACCTCTCCTTTGAGTATTTAGTTTTACGCAATCTTATTACAAGGTCGAGTACTCACGACAGAACTATGTTCTGGGCACAAATTGCTTGATTTCGAAAATAAATTTTAAAATATAAATAATAATAATATTTTAAGGATTAGTGCTCTGGCTTATCATCATAAAGATTGCTTATAGTTTTATCTAATACAAAAACTTTGAACTATAAATTGAAAATGAAAATACAAGTTTGACGAAAATAATTTTGGATTGCGGCTTAACTTTTAAAATTAAATCCACTTAAGGTTTCCATAAAAATAGAAGAACACTTTTTACCCCCAATTCGTTTCCAAAAATTAAATTTCGATATTTTGTGGTAAGTGTGGTTTATTTCTCCTTAAGTGAATAAAAAAAACTGTATAATATTAATTGAACTGTAGGTACGTTGGTTCTCTACCCTCACCATACGCTTCAAATGGAAAAGTATCAAAACAGTTTTGCAGACAACTCCATCAAAGTAATGAATTAACAGGATTACTATTACCAGCAGCATCATTCGAAGAGCATTGCATTTGTTGATATCATCCATTGTAAGTTTTCCATCATTTCTGATATAAATAATAATCTCCGTTCTCTAAGGAGCTTATCTAATGTGTACGCGGATGATTGCTTTTGATAAATTGGATCTAGAGTAGACTCCATTAGAACGCAATATTCTCCTTTATATTTCTTCTTCCTAAGTTGCAGACTAATATGAGATGAGATTTAGTTTCCTGGTGCATTGTTACTACACTTCCGATATACGATTCCTTAAAATGTTTCCTGTCACCGGAAGCTTGAATTTTGCGATTTTGATATTTTATTTCAAACATTTCCGGATTATATATATATATATATATATATATATATATATATATATATATATATTTTATTTCAAACATTTCCGGATTATATATATATATATATATATATATATATATATATATATATATATATATATATATATATATATATATATATATATATATATATATATATATATATATATATATATATATATATATATATATATATATATATATATATATATATATATATATATATATATATATATATATATATATATATATATATATATATATATATACATAAATTTCTTTCTTTTTATAAAAAAATTTCAACTTTAAATATGTATTTAACTATAAAATTAACAATTGATGATTATCTGTAAA
Source organism: Linyphia triangularis (assembly GCA_963978545.1). Taxonomy (NCBI): domain Eukaryota; kingdom Metazoa; phylum Arthropoda; class Arachnida; order Araneae; family Linyphiidae; genus Linyphia; species Linyphia triangularis. The sequence continues at coordinate 33,846,252 of OZ021727.1, read as the reverse complement.
AAATACGGGGGGAAAAAACTAGTTAACATCAAATACAATCATTACGATAGAAATCATTACGATAGAAATCATTACGATAGAAATCATTACGATAGAAATCATTACGATAGAAGTATAAGAATCCAAAACTTTGTACAAAATACAACAGTATGATGTAAAAGCCTTTAATATTAAACACTATATACGAGTACCTGAAGCATAATTGACCTGAAATTAAGGATAATTTTATAAAATCTTTAAGTACTTATTTTTATAAATTATTATATAATAGATGCACATAAAGTTGAAACTTATATGATTAAAGTGATTAACTTGGGCTTAGTAATTTTCGCGTCTTAACTATTTTTTAAGTTGAGTCATTATTTTCCTTAGTCTGACAAAATTTAATCCCGCCCACGAACAAAGGATGAAAAATATTTCTTTCAAATCATTTTAAAGATTGATGCCTAGCCTCGTTATCTTCCAATTACCACTGAAGAATTACAATAGTTGTCACAAAAAAAAAGTTTGAAGAATATCGATGAATTTACAGTGCATCAACTAATTGTGCATAACTTTGTTTCACCTCATTATAACATGCTTAAATTTTGATAACAAATACAAATTGTTCATTAATTATTTGCTGCTAAAATACTCTGATACTGTTGTCGAAACATTTAGTCAGTGTTTTGAAACTTACTAAATGTCTTATTAGGTGTATTTTTCTTTTAAATATATATGTGCTTTTAAATATATTGTTTTTATTTAATTTTTGTGTTCTTTTTATTTTTGTTAATCAGGAAGACATAGCGTTATCTTTTTTTTTATACAATTGCAATGGTTTTGTTATGTATGTTACAAACATTTTAGTTAAATCAACTAACGCATTTTCGATATTTAATGTTATTGGTAAAGGAACATAAAGGTAATGGTTAGATATTTTTTAATAAACTAACTCGTTTTAGATATTTAATGTTAAATTTAATGGAACATATAGAGAAAGATCAAATATTTTGTGAATCAACTTTTTTTGTGTATGTATAATGTTAGTTCAATAGAAAAATATAGAGAACAATGAACATTAATAGTTTAATACAGCCAAAAATGTTATACTCATTTTACATTGTTAACTGTAACAACTGCAGCATAAATAATTATATTTCCATACATCAATTACACCATTTTCTAATACTTTTCTTACTGAACTGGAGCTCTGAATTCTACACACCTTCTTTTTTTTTTTTCTTCTTTTTTTTTTCTTCTTCTTCTTGTAAAAATTGATCTTAATCTATTTTGAAATCATCACATCTAAATAAAAATAAATTATTTTGTAACCAATGATGAGGATGTTTGCATATAACAATTAAATTTAAATTTTTATGTTTAAAAAGAAACTCATTGCACCAAACAATTAGATTGCTGATGTGGTTGGATGTTTCCTTATTTTTTTTTCATTTATTATTTCGTATAAATTAATGAAGTTGCAATTTTTTTTGTTACTGAGAGATTATAATTTTTGACGAACGTTTACTTATTTATTAGAACTTAACTTTTAAAACAAATAGTTTTGAAGTATTTTTGTTTTGAAACAAGAATAACCAATTTTATTATATCAGGGTTATATCAAACAAGTAAAATAAAAATATAAAATCTTTTTTCGTCAATTCAAATAACTTGAAGGATTCATATTCAGAAACTAAGATTCTGTAAGTATAATTGATCTAGCTTCTAAAGTGTTGAATTAATCTTGATTCATGTTACAGAGTCAGTTGAATATATATATATATATATATATATATATATATATATATATATATATAAATTAACTCATAATAAAAAACACCACACAAACAATTTATTTGCAGTCATCTAACTACCTGTATTTAAACACTTTGGCAATTTAAGAGCATGCATTATGAGAAACATATTTTCAAATGTTTTTAGTAAAACAAACCAAATCTTTCAACCTCCGCACAAGTAATTTTTCTCAAATTGAACTGCCGAAACATAGTAAATGTTCAATTCCTCAAGGTATGTTTATTATTTGTGTTCTGATATTCTCAAGAATTACATCTTAAAGGGTACGTTACTTGCATTGAAATTGCAAGTTTTATACAATCCTTAGAGAAATTCAAAAAATAATTCTTTTGCCAGAAGCATTTCATGTCTGACAATAAATAAATGTCTCGGTCATAAAATATTTTTTCAAAATATGAAGAAACAAAAAGAAGAGAAAGAGCAACACAAATATAAAATAGGAATTAAAGTTCGAAAACGGAGTGTAAACAGATCAGTATATCTCCTTTTACAATACAGAATATGACGCTTCAGTTATGAGAAATTTTCCTTTGGGGATAAATATAAGAAGAGAACACAAGGCCAGTGTTCTTGGCTCATTTAATATTCGGGTGCGTTATCGGTAATGCGTTTTGGGGTTTGGTGCGTTCCTGCCAAACTATATAAGGAATGTCGAGTTTCTTCTTTTTTTGTGGCAACGGTTCCCAGCCGCGAAAACGAGATCGGGATCGGGAAATCGCAGTGACGCTGCCTTATTTTACATTCCTGAATAAAGTAACGAAATGGGAAAAGGGGTTCGAAGAGCCGGAATAAGAGGGACGGAGATGAAAATCGAAAAAGTGTGAGAGATAAACTGAAATGATGTGAGTCTTGACGTCATTTTTTATATCGTTGTATTTGAAATTGAAAGGGGTTTTTGGAATACAAAGCTGATTCAGTTGTCAGAATACAAATTCAAAAAATTTTCATAGTTAAACTACAAAAAGCTTTTTAATTTTAGTAGTTTTTTATATATGCATTTTGCTATTTAATGACTTAGTTTTTATAATACGTACTTATTTATGTTTCAAGGTAAGATATTCTTGTTTCTAAACACAAAAATGATGTTTCAATTTTGAATTATCAGCTATATTGAATTGATAAAAGTAAAATGCAGGATATGCATTTGTAATATAGTTATTACAATGTTCACCAAAGCAAATGACACAAAAGTTTAAAAAAGAATGGCGTTTTCAAAATGATTTCATTTTGAAAAACACATGTTCTTTAAATGTTTTTTTTTTTTTTTTTTTTAGACTTTTATTTCAACTGCTAAAATATATTACATTCAAAAGACTTCTACTTTTAGCTTCAGGAAGTAAAAATAAGTTCGATGAAAATCAGTCAAACAACTCGAGTATACACCTAGTGTGAAAATCAATACTCTTAATTAAGTTTCACACAATTAGACTTATTGAATTTATAATTAATATTTTATAAATATTTTTGCCATATTTATTTAACTACATTGGAATCAAATACATTTTATAATTTGACGTTTTCTTCCATTTTCGGATGCTCTAATAAATGTCTATATTTTCGAAATATTTGATCCTAATAATATAAAAAATGTGGGGTAAGAGTATAACGTTGTGAGAGTTAATGAATAACATCGATAAAGCACTTATTTAATTGTAGGTAAAATACTTTGCTCTTCCTATCTTCTGATAAATGTATTTTTAACAACGATGCAAAAAGAATTCAGTTAGCTTTTAATATATATTTAACGAATTGTGAACTCCCATCAAAGGTAATGTCCGCTACATACTAAGCCACTTTAACCTCATTTCAATTTATTCATCTTTCTCACTTAAACATTGTCAATTCTAACTCGATTCAACTCTAAATCTATCATCCAATCCTTAATCTATTCACTAGTAAGGAATGAACTCTAAATCTGATTGTCTGAAATCGTCTCTCATTTAAGCATCCTAGTATATCGAGTAGACTGCAAATTGAGTCTTCAATTCGAATCTTGATCCATTCATCATCTATGCCACTAAGCAAAAGCTTAGTCATCTGGATATCCAGTACCACATGAGGCTGGGCATACTGTCTCGAACCTCCTCCTTCCCGCCAAATATTATTCTGAAATTAAAATTGATTACATATCTTCGCCGGTGTTGATAATGTCGATAAAAGCTAGGATGTTATTTAAATTGTATTGTTATTCCCTACACACAACTCTTTCAAATAAGCACCAAGTGAATTCTCTTTTAATGTATTGTAAGAATCTAATAAATGTAAATCTTTGAGAACCTAACATAAAATTTAAATTTAAAACGAATGATGCAACTTTCTATTATCTAACACAAGCTGTTTTTTAAAATATTCCCTAACTTATATTTAGTTAATTCCATTCTTTAACTTCTACAACAAATTAAATGACAAGTTATAGTGTCTGCTTCAGAAGCACGGTAGTTTTGTAATTTGGTTTTGAGATTTCATTCGGCTTAAGCTAAAACTTTTCAAAAAGAATTTTTAGTCTTCAACGTTAATATTATAAAACTTTCAGGTGAAAAAAAATACTTGCAACAAGAGATTATTTAAATATTTTTGCATTGTAAGTATAACATTTATGCGGATTATTCAGTAGTTTTATAGATTCCTAAGATTAAGTATAAAACAATGTGCGTATTTTTATTTAATGATTGGAAAAAAATAGAGATTAAAATAATGACGAAGGTAAAGTCTTGTACAAAAACAAAGACAATTTCTTATAAAATTTGATGAACTTCAAAATATGAAATTTATTATATTACTTACATTCAATGATATTGTAGTTTTATATATATATATATATATATATATATATATATATATATATATATATATATATATATATATATATATATATATATATATATATATCATGAAGAAAATATTTACAATAGCGTTGGAGGCAGTTTTTTTGCATAGTTAAAATGTAATTTCGTAGCAAATATCCAAATGTTTATAATTTATTATTCTCATTTGACAAAAGAAATCTTTTTCAATATCTTCTTCATAATTTGTTTATCTGAATCGGGCTAATGAAAAGTTATTTTCTTTATTATATTTATTTAGTTTCTCTTTTCTGTCTCTCAAATTTAAATATTTCTTTGTTGTTTGGTTTTCTTTTAAGTTTGTATTTTGGTGAACCTATATTAATTAAAAAAAGAAAAAAGGTGACAAAGGGTTTCTGTGCCTCTCTTTCATTTTCAGAAAGAATTTGAAATTTTTTCTCTAGACGGCCAAATAAACATTAAGAAATAATTTGTAACTTTAATATATATTTCATTTTAGCAATATATGTATGTGTGTGTTGTTATAATGAATATATGTATGTATGTAATGAATATGAACTTATGTATTCACTTCTAAATATATTTTATTTATTCAGATTAAAACAATTTTGGCAACAGGCAAGAGTTTCAACAATTACCCGTTAAAATAGTTTTACTTACAGCATTACAGAATCAGTCAGTGATCAAGGTAACTCTTAGTAATGGATAAAAATATAGCTGAATTTCTGTTATAATAACACTTTCAAATAGTATACACCACTTTGGCTTTGTTCGTAGAGAATCCAAAGGAAAATAAGTTTTGTTTGTTTCGTGAATCGTGAATCATCAAAAGAAATCTCAAAAGATAGCGAAAAGTTGGAGAAAAATAAAGGAAACGTTCCTTCTCGGAACCCTAGTCGTATATCTCCCTGGTTTTCAAATAAGAGAGGTGTCAGAAAACATTCTATTATCTTTTCCACGCACCAGTCAACATTCCCAGGACTCTTTTATTTTCCGAAAAAGAGAAAGTTTTTTGGCGAAATTGGCAACGGACTTGAGATCTCTAAATCAGGTTCGTTCCCTCTCTACGCTTCTGGATTTGTTTGTCTTAGGATGGGAACTGTCTACACTTTTAGTTGTGTTTGCAATCAAAAAAGAATTAGGATTTTATATTGCTTGTATTCTTGGTATTATGTGGAAAGTATAGGGAATAAGAAAATGTATTTACGTAAAGTGTTAGTCAAAACTGAGATTTCTTTAGAAGAGCCATATTTTTTCATTAAAGCTTAGTTGTCGTCTATTCTACAGCACCACCTTTGTAACGAAACTGTGGGTGCTTTTGTGTCAATATTCTTCTAAATGAGGGCAAAAGACAAATAATCATTATATTGACAAGGCATTTAATTTAAATAAGTCGTGCTACTTAACCGGTTCTTTAGTTAGATAATATTATATTTTTATTTTTACCACTATATTTTTTTTAAAAAAACGTTGTTTTTTGGTTTTATTTTTAATAAATGTATTTTTTGTATTTAATACATTTTGAACAAAGTACACAAACACTATGTCCTTAGCTGCTATGAACATAGTTAACTGATAATTTTTCGTTTCCCCTGTCAGCTTAGTACTTACATTATCTCTATTATATTCTATACTCTATTCAAAAGAAACCACGGGAATAACATGAAGAATTTATACATAGTATTGAAAATTTTCAATGTTTTAATAAATTAGTAATATCGTTTGAAAATACACAATAAAAAAGGAATTATAGCTTAACTAAGATTCAATAAAGGGCTCAAATTTAACAAGAGTTTCAATTGTTTTCTAATTGAAACTATTTTCTGTTGATGATGAAAAACTATTTATGTTTAAATTAAAAAGTAAACTTTAACTGTGCAATAAATTAAAAACAACTTTCTATTTTAAAAATATTGTGTATATATATATATATATATATATATATATATATATATATATATATATATATATATATATATATATATAAAACTAAACTAACGAATTGTTAAACGTTTTCAACTATAATAATAGTTGATAACTGAATTCATGGCTTTTTTTTTAAAAGCCATTACTGTTCTTAAACAAATACATTCAAATTTACACTCTTCCACATGCAATCAATATCCAATCTTAAAATAATATCGTCTTACAGTGGATTTTATATGTTGTAGAAGTAACACTCAATAGAAGTTCAATTCACTTCAAGTATCGGAATTCCTTTTCATTGCGTGATCTCCAAACAAGATGGAACATAACGTTATCTCTTTGTTCATTATGGTTGGTCCAATGTAAAAGGAGAGAACTGACTGTTCTCTTTCGATAAGGTGAAATAACTTTCGTTAAGTAGAAAACTTTCTCCAGTTGCGGAATGTTTTCGGAATTTAGTTACGTTATCTCCAAAGGTATCTGCTTCAGGAATGAAATGGAAGAAGCACAATTGTAGAACATAGACACTTACAAAGGCATTTGCGAGTACCATAGTAAAACTTCTTTTTCGACGATTACTCGACAGCCTTGACTGCTTCTCAAGAAGCAGAGAGTGGTTCATATTTCCTCAAAAATCATGGGAAATATTATATTTTTGATCACCGAAAATGCCATCAGTATATTGTCGTAATCTTTTTACACATCAGTATTTTCACTTTCTGGTTAGTAATAGAAACATAAAATTGAGGAGATTAACTGAAATAGAAAGAATATCTTTAGAAAATATTGATAAGGTATATCGTGGTAGATCTTCAAGATAAGATACTCGAGGACAAAGGATAGTGGATCACGATAGAACTTCACGATAGGTGCAGATATCAAAGATATATATCCTTGCTATTTGATCTAGGAATATTTGAAAAATATATCCGAATAAAGAGGATATCTATCGAAATATAGCAAAGATATGTCCATAGATATCAATGTATAGAAATTTATCATTATATCAAAAGGATATTTTAAATTATCCAGGATATCGATCCAACGATAAGCAAAATCTATGCAAACGCAAAATATCACGAAATTAGGTTTTTTGGATTTGTTAATATGAACAGTTAGTTTTTCCTGGCTGATATTTTCATCAGATCAACCGTCCTCATAACGCTTTAAGCTTTAAATATAAGTTTTGTATTGGAAAATAATCTTTTTATGTCAGACAAAATATCGATTATCAACAACACCAATTACAAGATATGTAATTTCTAAGGGTAAAAATAATGCATTTTAAATTTTAAGAAAAACCAAGTACAGTACTGTATTCTAGTTTTTTACTTTTTCACATTTCCAAGTGTTTTTCTGAGCAGTATTCTATGTTTGTTATATATATATATATATATATATATATATATATATATATATATATATATATATATATATATATTGGATTTAGATGTGACAAAGTAATTTAAATCTGATAATTTAAATTTCAATGAAATTTACGGCAACCATAAACATATAACAATGTTATATTGCCACCAATCTTTATTTCCCCGAAAATACATATCAGTACTTTCCTTAAAAAGTTCACAAAGCATTTTTATCATTTTAATTCATTATCCCTGTTGTAGATGGTTTATAAGTATTGGTCTGTTTGAAAATTACGAGTATTGATAGTTTCGTCAGTTTTCTTATGGGACTAGATTTTAAATACTTATACCCGTGAAAACATCGGTTGACAGAAGTTTGGTACTATATTTTTTTACTTCAAAGTAAGTACAACTAAGGAAATCTACAACTTCATAAAATAACGGGACTTAAAAAAAATACTAATTAATTATTTGAGAGAACGAGGTATCGACTTTCAAAGAAATGCTTAGAAAAACTACACGTTAATAAATAGTGCGTTTTTTTAATCAAGAGATGGTGCTTAACTTCAAAATCTTAATGATTAACAGCAACAAGCCATTTAAATAATACATAAGCAGTGGCTTACAGATATTACAGCGCCATCTCTTGATGAAAAATAGCTATTTTTTCTTTGTAGGGAAAAATCTCCTTTTTCTAAGAATTTTGTCAAAGTCGTATTTACTTACTATCAAAAACAAAATTTGGAAATTATATATAAAGTCTTGATACTATTGTATCACCTTGTATTTCAAAAATATCTGTAACAATTCGTATTGATATTGAAAAGTATGTTATATTATTGCATTGTGTATATTTCTTTTTATTTTTGTTAATAGTGAGAGGCGTTTTTTTTAATTCTTCAATGCCAAGAAATATTGTTTTACAATTGTTGTTTATTCTTAAGTATGATTGATATCGTCTACATTTTCAAAAATATACCATACTTGGCTATGTAAGAACGTTTCTTCTAGTATCAATCGTTAAATATCCGATTATTTTATCACCAGGGATAAAATACACTGTAACCTCTGGTTAGCATGTACAGAATTTTATATAAGTATAATAGAATTATTTTCAAAATTAAAATATTTTTATACATAAATCATAAATTCAAATTTCCCTTTAATATATAAACTTGTATTATTAAAATATTAATTTCGTAAACATTCAAAATGAAGTATACATTTGGAATTTTTAATAAATTCTCAAGTATGTATAACTTGTTTTACTGTGGTAACAGGAAGTAAAATGTTAAAAACTTAACATCTTTATAATTTAAATCACATATTAAGAAAGTATTATATTAACGTTTAATGTAATAAATTATCTTAGAATTTTATATCAACATTCTTTTAGATATTTCGTTATCGAAGCAAAAGTTGTTTGTCATCTTTCATAATAATATTTTTTTTACTATAAATTTAATTTTTTTTTTTTTTCTTTTTTTTTTTCATTTCATTCTGATCAAATAGAATAAACATATAAGGTATAATTGTGTATGTATAAACCAAAAGTGATTGAATTTTGTGGTCGGAAAATGTGCTTAATATAATGAATGATTGAAATACGTTTTCATCTTTTATAATAATATCGATTATTAGAGTCATTAGACGATTTAAAATATAGATTTAGATTTAATTTGAAAATATATATGTCTCTCACAAGAAAAATACAACCCATAATGAAGGTGTAATTTTAAGTTTCTTTTTTATATTATTTGGTACCAAATGTTTTTGTGTTAAGATTACTCGTTTCATTTTCTTGTGATTTTTCGAAACGGAAACACTTTCAAGGAAAGTGTTTACAAAACTATAAGTCAAATTTAAACCCTAAAATTATAAGGTTCTAAATTCGTTTTTAGTGTGTATTTAGCTTGACCTTCGAAAATACATCTTTTTATTTTACCTTACCAATAATTATAAGCCTCCAAATTCGTTTTTAGTATGTATTTAGCTTATCCTTCGAAAGCACATCTTTTACTTTACCTTTGGTTATATTTATATAATATTGAACTTTGATCCTTTGATTTTAATAGGACGATTTTGAAAGTGTAAAAACATCATTCTTAGGCACAAAGAATAAGTGTTTTAAAACTTTAATTTAAACCTTTTAAATTTTATATAAAAAGTTAGATTTTTAACTTTAAGAAAAGATATAACTCTTTTCGAATTGGTCTTACGCAGTAAAGACAAACAGTGAAATATTTACACCCATATTCTTAACCCAGTGTTGTGCAACCCGCATGTTGGTTGATGTTGAGTAATGTTGCTTGTTCTTTAGGCCCTCGACGAATAAGAAATTTTTATTTGAAAAATAAAAAAATAAAATAATCATTATTAAATAGTATTCATTATTTGTTACATTTATTACTGAAGTTTCATTAAATGAGGGCAAAGACTTACAGTTGTACTTAAGTATCTAAAACTACAGAGATTATAAAAGCAGAAAATTGGATGACCACCGCTAAAAATAACTCATAATGCGATTTAAGATGTTGAAGTGAGACATACCATAACTTTTAGTATATAATAATAAAACAAATAGTCTGGCCTTCTATAGAAAGCTACTTAAAATAGGCGTAGATCTCATGTTAAAAAAAAAACTTTTTTTTTTTTTTTTGCGTAGCAATGAACCTTTCAGCGAATGAAGTACCAAAGATGTGACCAGTATATCAATGGCGTATCACCGCAACGCGGTTATAAAATAAAAAAATATTTTATCATCGTACCAAATTAAAGTTAAAAAAAAAAATCGTATATCATACAAGTTACACAAAGAAATGAGCTATTTCATTCTACCAAGAGAAAGAATTGTACATTACAGTAGCTTATATAGTACGGAAAGATGGTACAATAACCTGAAGATTTGCATAAATCGCTACATATTTACCAAGTACTCTAAATTCAGAATGTACCCAAAAATTACGGAAACACAACTCAAACTTAAATCTATAAAAGTAGTGAACTTGTGTCACTAAAACACTAACAATGATTTATTATTCGTATAAATATACTACTTCTACTGACGATCTTCTTCTTTTGAAGATTCTTTTTCTATTATCGACAGCCCTTTGTGGGCCTAGGCTTTCTTCAGAATCTTCTCCCACTCTGATCTTCTCCTTGCCAAAGTGGTTCAATTAGTGACTCTTGAAGTCGATACAGTCAACCCTTCTCAGTTTGGGTCTGCCCCTTATTCGTATTCCTGTTAGTTTTAAATTTTAAAAATCTTGATCTTAAAGAAGAGGAATCCATTCGGCAGATGTATAAACCCAAAATTTTACACCCAAATCATTTCAAATAAACCAAACTTTTTGATTTTGAATATCAAAGTTAAGTGAAGTGAATCAATTGTTGTGATGGGCGGTTTCCACGATATTCTAACGCATAGGTGTTTAGCAAGAAAAAATCAAGAAAAGTAAAACTACCGAAAGTAAGTTAAGTTCTAATATCTTGAAATATGATGGGTTTTTTTCCTAACCCTGATCAAGCATATTTCATCAAGAGACTCATAATATCTTCAACTTTATCAACAGACGCAAATAAATTTAATTATAAATAACTGTACATATTGATTATACATAGTAACAAGTTTAAATTTCTGTATACAAATATGAAGAGACTATACATTTTATAATTTTTTTTACTGAATTTACGCATGTATAATTAAAAGCCGCTCTTTTATATATATATATAAATATATTTTATATTTATATGCGAGTTGATTTAATTTAATTTAGTTTACACGGTTCCAGCTGTCAGTTTCTGCTACTATGAAATACTTATCAGAGCCAAATACGCCTCGTAATTTACAATTATGATAAGATTAGGAGGTCGAATCCTTATCGCACATGCCTCTCTACTACACCCCGCAACTTCAACGAGTGGACATTGAGATCCCGACCTATTTAATTGTTTCTAGCCCCCATTATGCCGACCAAACGGTATAGTGGTTAGCTTCTAGACCGCGAGGTTGCGGGTTCGAGTCCCGTGTTGGCATGGGTGTTTGTAAATGTATGTTGGCTTGTCTAATGACGAATGTTTCGGCGCATTATAGCCCTCGTGTTGCTGACGGCGCCAGATAATCTGAAAACAACCAACAACCAACTAGCCCCCATTATCGTACCCGGCAGTGTTCAGCAAGGCTAGAACCCAATCCACGATCATGAGCTCGGTGCATTTAACCACCCGGGCAATAGAACCTATTTTGATCTTTTTATTTAATCGGTTCAATGTTTTTCTAATGAAAAATCCATAGTTTATTAAGTTCTCATGAAATCAAGTATTGTAATAATTTCATATCAATCTCAAACATTTCCGAAATTTTATGGTTGTAATTTTAAATTGATAAGTTACTATCATTCAACTATATTTACATATAACTAATAATTGTACGCAGAATCAAGATTTATATTAAAGATATCTGCTATAACTGAGTAAAAAAGTTTAAGAAAAGAACATTAATTTTTTTTTGTAGTGGGGGAGGGAGGGGTTATAGGTGGAAATATAAGTGGTCTTAAAGTTATATACCGGAAGAAGGAAATGATGTGGAATAAGAAAAAAAATGTTTGAAATATTTTTTTTTATGCCATACCATTTTCTCCCTTCTTCGCTTATTTTCAAATCATTCTGACTATTGATTCTTTTCTTTTCTTTTTTTTTTTTTTTTTGAAAGTTGAACTTTAATTTTAATGATCCTGCATTCTAAAGATTATGAATTATTTACATCTAAGGAAAGATTGATGGTCGCATTCTTCTTTTATTAGCCGACCAAACGGTATAGTGGTTAGTGTGCTAGCTTCTAGACCGTGGGGTTGCGGGTTCGAGTCTCGTGTTAGGCATGGGTGTTTGTAAATGTATGTTGTCTTGTCAAATGACGAATGTTTCGGCGCATTATAGCCTTCGTGTTGCTGACGGTGCCAGATAATCTGTAAAACAACCAACCATTCTTTTATTAAAAAGAAAATTTTAATTAAACGTTTAAAAATGATATTATATTAACAAATTGTATAATATTGCCCTTTCTCTCTCTAGTAAAACATGGGAATTTACTTTTCTATACAAAATCACCTAACTTTAATCACTGTTCCAATTCCGGCCACTTCTAAAAATATAGTATTTTTGCTTTGATGTGATTTGGCATCAAAAATATTTTTGTAATTAGTTATTTTCCTACATAGGTTGTATCATAATTGAATAAATTGTTCGCGAGAAAAAATTGCTTTCATAATTCCTAATCCTATTTAAAAAAATTTAAATCCTTTATATTAACTGCGATTTTATGCGAGTGTGGTTGCAGGACAAGTCTGCTGAAGCCTAATTAACCCACTTGCCTTCATTAAATTAGTTTGAAACTCGGCAGATAGATTCGATGTCAATGACAATACATTTTATCAAGTTTTGAGTATGTCATTATCACTGAAAGACCGCTTTTACACCCACTACTAAAGTCGTTTCGAACGACTAATTAACACGCTTGTTTTCATCCAATCGAGCTGAAACTTTGAAACTTGATAGATACACTCGTTGTCGGTTATACTTTCTATAAAACCTAAAGTATGTCAATTTAAGGCGGTTTTTACACATGTTTCTATTGCCTTACATCAGATTTATCAGTTTTTACTCACGTTCTGTTATCAAATACCAAGCTTTATTAAGCTTTATTCAAACATCTACAGTTGGACGTTATATAAACTGAAACATTTTCGTATTAAGGTTGACGAGGCAAAACAGCCCCAAAAAATTTGATAGAATGCTTTGTCATTGACATCGATTCTATCTGCCAAGTTTCAGTCTGATTGGATGATAACAAGGGGGTGAATTAGGCTTCCGCAGAATTTCCCGTCATCGACATACACAGCCAACCACCCACCCACCCACAAAATGCATACAAAATTGAAGTTAATATAAAGGATTTAAAAACACATGAAATAAACAATATTTGAGTTTAAAAGATGTTGTTTTTATTGTATTCTAAGTACTCGTTTATGCACTTTATTTCATACATTATGGTGTTACTTTTATATTTTATTTTCAATATTTGAAATTTATTTTCAGTAAATGTTTCCTTTTTCACAAAAACTCATTTTTGTTTTGTTTATATAGCTTAATATATTTTGTTGGAAATTTTTACATTTTGAGGAAGAATAACTAGAAATCTTTTGCATAAATAATATGTTTCTACATAAAACGACTAATATATTTTTATGTCTCAAATTAACGTCGAAGAAACTGTGTTCGAGAAATCTATTCCAGACCATTTACCTTTTTGCTACTTATAAAAATTCATTTTAGTTCAAAACAACAAGGTACAAAAATTACAATAAAATATTTCTTAAAGTATTTTTCAATTTTAAAAATGTTGAAAGGAAGTGAGTTTTATTATTTTTACTCAAAACACTCGAAACAAAAGGATTATTAAGTTTTATTTTTACTTTCTTTGTAACGAGAAATAAAAAAGTTCAGTTTTCGCGAACTTTACTTCTTTCAAGACACCATTTAAATGGAAAACATCAATGAATGCCTTTGTCGACAGAAATGACAAAAAAAAAAATATTCTTCAAATGAAATGACCGCGAAATAATGGTTTCCTCTTTGTGTGTGTTATCTTTTGATCTCGTTTGATAAAAATCGAATAGATAGAGTTGAGATTTTCTAAGTGGCTGAAAAATTAATTCTTTTCTCTCTTTTTTTTTGTCACTCAGAACATTGTTAAATATATTGTAAATATATAATTTCCGTGGCCTTTGTCGTCTTTGAAGGTGATTGATTTCGAAGTAGTTTTTAATAATGAAAATATGTTTTAAATGTGTTTTTAGGCTGTGTTTTCAACCGACTCCTTTGTATTCTCGTGTAAAATTATCTTTTCCAAAGAAGCCTGTTTCTCTTCTTTTTAAAAGCTCTTATCACAAATATATATTAATTAGAAAAAAAACTAATCTTAAAATAAAATAACTTTTTAAAAATTTAAATTGCGCCTTAAAAACATTTCCCCTCAAATAATTAGAAATGCTTTTTGGAATATTTTGTCTGTAATACGTGCATAACAGATAAAACTAAAGTAATAGCCATTTCATTTATCTTTTTTTTTTTATATATATATATTTGCAATTTATCTAAAATACATTTAAAAAAAAAAAAAAAAAAAACCTAACCTTATTCAAATATCAAAAACTTACTGACTTATTACATAGTCGTCTATGCACGAACACATGGCATTAAGATTTGAAGACGTCTTATCGAGGAAAATACACATTTATTGGTCCTCTTAGAAATCAAGTGGTTCTGACTAACGAATCCTCTCCTTTTGAAATCTACTCATGAAAAATTTCACCGAGTACAAATGAGCTATAGACAGGGGTGTAGTGGAGGGGGAACGCGTAAGAACGACGATCCTTTACCTTTTTAGAAGGAGGAACGGCGTTCCCTCACCTAATTTTTTTTTAAATTTGTATTTATTATTATTTTTTCTTTATGTGACACTCAACACAAAGTTCAGTAAGAAAACGAAAAGTTCTTTCGTATCGTTTTCAATCCACAACTTCATAGTTGAGCTGGCAAATTCAAGTATTTGCAAAACACTTTAAAGAGGCGCGGCAACTCGCACATTGCCATTCCATCAACAATTCAACACATCTATTAAACTGTCCCCCCCCCCACCCCCCTCCTACCTTTCCAACATGGTGTTGAAATTTAGCAGGTAGTATCTTCGTCAACAAATTATCTGTATTTGTGGATGAATTCCAGAGGTCAAATGTGCATGGCTTGTTGTGAACACGGTTTAACGCCAACTATTTTTCAAATAGCAAAACTGTGATCTGGCACATACAATTCCTTGTGCTCTTTCATTGAATGTTTCTCCTCCCCAAATTTTAACGGGAACGCTCACAGATTTATTAACAAAAGTGATATGATGTTTTTTAGATTTTTATTTATTTTTATTTTTATATCACCCACTTAATTATATATTTGTAAACTTCGCTCCGTACCTAAAAAATTAACTCTTTCAAGAGGAAAAAGCAAATGACCATAAAATATGCATTTTTTGGACAATCCAAAAAAGTGAAAAAACCTGGGTTTCTGACGGAAAAAACTGTTTGGTGCTAAGAATCTAGATGAAAGGTGAGTGTAGAATGCTGCTATTTTGTATTAACTTTTAGGGTGTTTTGAGATCACGGAATTATGCATTTATATTGGCTTGCCTGATGAAGGGAAAATCAAACTGATACGTTATTTGAGCATGACAAAATATATTCAAAACTGTATTGATTTTTTACTCTTACTTAATTTAACTCAATACGTAAAAATAATGGAAATGGGTGGCGCCAGTAAGATGCATGGGAGGACGCTCCTAGTTGCTTAAATTTTTATAAAATTGTGGGAATGTCCAAAATTCACCGAAAAAAATAAATTTTGTGTCATTTAATAACAGATTTTATATTTATCATTGTGAGAAGGAAAATAGTTTCGAAAAATCAAGATTTGAGAAAAAATGCTTTTCCCCTTGCAACTTTCTACAAATAATGCTGCTGGCACTCATGCTAATGATTCAGTCCTTTTTCAAAAAGTGAAGGTATTCACATTTGTTGATGTTATATATTTCATTTTGCTTAATATAAAACTGCTAATGGTTTTGTAAATGGGTATAATACATCGAAATTGGGCTGTGAAATAGTAGGAAAGCAATTCAAATGTATTGTAAATTGCTTTTCGGTTTGAGAATGAGAACGCTTACATTTACAGTTATTTTTGAGTTTATTCCAAAAATGTAGCAGCAGTTCGTAAAAAAAAAATCTTGATCCCCAAATTAAAAACAAAAAAACAAAAAAAAAACACTAAATACAGTGTTGGCGATAAGGGAAAGAAATTGACCCGATATTTTTAAAATCTAGTAATTTTGATGGCAGTATCATATAAATTTTGCAGTTTGCTTTCCCTCCCGATTCCATAGCCCGATTCATACTCACTTTTGACGATTATCACCACTGTCGAAAAGACAAACTGAACTGCATAAAATTAAAAAACCAGGAATGCCCTAAGCAAATCTATACGTTTGGCAAATGAGTCTACAGTTGGATATCCTTCTTAAAATAAGAGATAGTTACACAAATAAATATTTTATCAAGAAATTTCAACTTTTCAATTGATATTCTTCTAGTTGTTAATTTCATTTTATTAATGAAAGAAATTTTGAAAAGAAAAGGAAGGGTCTATCTAGCACCAGGAACTTCTCTATATTTTCATCTCGAGATGGAGAAAAACCATAAAACTCTCAATTGACATCTGACACAATCGCAATCTTTTTAATTTATTTCGAAAACAGATTTCGAGGCGCTACAGAATCTGGGAATTTATCCGCACCCATTGCTTGTAAGGCATCTCTGAAATTCTGGAAGTCAGATGATTATATTAAATCTAGGCTTCGAAAACCCAGATCAGCTGAGGACCCGATTAGGGTGGGTTTTAAGTTAAACATGTCTGAATGGAAACTCGATCTCTCATTGAAATTTTTCTGAATGAAAATTGTTGAAAAAATCATGTAAAAAATTTGTTTAAAAATTGTTGTAAAAAATCTGCTTAAAAATTTATGCCAATATGTTTAAAAATGTCTTATAATATATTTATAAAGTGTCAAATAATATTTCAAAATGGGTAGTGCAAAGCAAATTGTTTAATATTCCATATAACTTAATAGTTTAAACTGTTTTTTTTTTTTAATTTAAATCATTTTTTAAACACATTTTTTTTCTGTTTAATTTTTGATGTGTTCATTATCTGTTATGCGATTATTAAAGTAATATTAATAAAGTTATTTATTTTTAGTTATCATACCCCCCCCCCCCACCCCACGCAAAAAAAATATACGTTTGTAACGACGCAATATAGCGTTCCCACACCTTTTCATTTTACACTACACCACTGGCTATAGATATGTTATCTAGTTATGATGCAATTTATGTAGCATGCCAAAGTAAAAAGGAATTTATAGTGATATGTACTAAAAATATCGTAATAAATAATTATCTAAATGCGAGCCATAATATGAAACACTTAATTTGCTTTGTATGACGCAAATAGTTATTTTGATGTCCGTTCCTCACTCTCATTTCGGGATATCGATAGAAAATCTCGTAATGAGAGTGAGGAGTAATATAATCTTTTATAGTTTTAAACAAATAAAATCAATGTACTTCGAAGAAAAGACATGCAACAACATTTAATACAAAGTGTTGGGTGTTGTATTTTAGTTAAAGTTTACGCAATTAGCGCATCAGTAATGTCGAATGTAGGTAGCAGAGGTTCTGAAAGAGTGTCTAATTTTGACAGAAACTCGAGCATCTTTCCAAAACGGATGATTAAAAAAAATTTACTTATATAAAAACGTCAAAAACATCATAAAACGTATCCCCCTCCTCCATCCATCGTTATAAAATAAAATATTTCAATTTTAAAACTGCATCAAAATTTCAAAATTTAGTCTATTTTTCCAGCATTGGTCAGTATCTGTAACAACGTCCGATTTACAACGTTCCACGTCGAGATTGCCCAATGTCGTGCTATAGTGGTTTGCTTTGTTGTGCTACTGGGGATACCTGTTTAGAAATGCATGAAGCCTATAGATCAAATCTTCATAAGGTTTTATATAACTGCTACTGAGAAAATATTATTAAAAAAACCCAACGAAACACCCGTTTAAATTGCCACCACTCTATGGACCTTCCTTTTAAGTCCTCATGAGTCATTTTAAGAACTTAAATGGAATGTTAACTTTACAGACTGAACCGTTTCTATCATAAATGTAATAAATATGAACCCTTCTATTAAATTTTTCTATTGATGTCCTATAATTGTCGTCCTTGATGCATCATTGGAAAAAATTTTACTTTTCTTTAATTTTTCAAAAATATTAATTTTTCATTTCGTATACATATTTTTCCATAACCTCAGTAGTACGTATACAACATCCTAAGTAGATTTACTAACTGCTAAGAGATCCAAACACGTTTAAATAGGCTAAATTTAATTGCGAACCCTTACCTGTTCATCATATTTCCTATGGCCGACCAAACGGTATAGTGGTTAGCGTGCTAGCTTCTAGACCGCGAGGTTGCGGGTTCAAGTCCCGTGTTAGGCATGGGTGTTTGTAAATGTATGTTGGCTTGTCTAATGACGAATGTTTCTGCGCATTATAGCCCTCATGTAGCTGACGGCGCCAGATAATCTGAAACAACCAACCAACCATATTTCCTATGACGGAGCATCTTCATGACATTAATTTCCTGTAAATGTAATTTCCTTCCATATCACACCTGTCACCATATTTTCAGGTAGTACCTTAATAAGCACACCCATAAATACGCACATTGTTTCAGACGACCTTTCAGTGTTCCTTCTAATCCATTAGCACTTCAAGAAAGTCATAATCCACTTACATCCTAGCCTCTTTTCCACATCGTATGTTGATGGTAATGAAGAAGAAAGATGAACAAGATGAGGTGAAACGAAATGAAGGAAAAGAATACCATTTTCTTTCATCTATCTCAGCGTTCGCCACTAACTTTTAGAGGCTGGCCGTATGACTTATGTTTAAGCTTTTTTCGAGCCGGATACACCCAAATATATATCTTTAATTATTATGACTGGAAACTGGAATTTTTTTTTTTTATCTTAATAAAATTACAATTGATATTTGATTTTTTTTTTTTTTTTTTTTTTTTTCAAATGTTTAAAAAAAAATTATTATCAGTAAATAGAATTATTATTAATAGTCTAAAATAGAAGTGAATCTTTGGTTTCAACGTGGCAATGCGACTTGACTCAACTTTTAATAAAAATATTTTAACTGTATACTTCCAGATTATTCGATTTAGTCGATATCAATTGTGACTTGTGAGACGAT
Source organism: Linyphia triangularis (assembly GCA_963978545.1). Classification (NCBI taxonomy): domain Eukaryota; kingdom Metazoa; phylum Arthropoda; class Arachnida; order Araneae; family Linyphiidae; genus Linyphia; species Linyphia triangularis. The sequence goes on along the minus strand of OZ021727.1, from coordinate 33,826,423 downwards.
GGCGGTCGAAATTGTTCAGTTTATTTATGAGAGAGTCCATGGTCTTTCGGAATATTTGTTGCAGTCAATTTTAATAAATTGTCCAAACGAGATTCAGTTAAGTTATTCCTGTATTTATTCTTGATGAAAACCACCTTATTGAAAGCTTCGTCATATAATTTATTTGGGCACGAAATAAAGAACTCTGCTCTAGATAGTCAACATATATTATTTCGGATAAATTACAATTATGTAAAAGAAAAAAAGACTATATCATGATTTTTTTTAATTTTTTTTATTATTATTTATTTATCTTCTGTGGTGTCGGCGGGCCGCTAAAAAATCTCTCGTGGGTCGCAAAAAATCTCGCGGGCCGCGTAGTGGCTAACGCTGATCTATTTAATTTCAGAGGATGCTCTTATTTATCAGTTGATGCTATGCATCCCATTTTTTACGAAACCATGAAATAAATATTCCAAGCATCGTTGAATGAAATCTTAAATACTTGCACTATTAAAAATTAACCGAGCTTAGTTTAAAGGGTCTTTCAGAAAGGTATAGGCTTACTTTGAAATGACATATGTTAAAACCTTTTAACAAATAAATGCTACGTAAGGTTTTGAAGATATATTTTATTGCCTGTTTCTTACGCACTTACTTCAGCTCTGCATCTTTCACTCAAACTGTCTTGTTCTATCAATATCTTACACTATTTTAACATGAGCCCGTGCATCTAATTATATGTGATGCCAACATTACAAAATCCCGTGCATCTAATTATAAGTGATGCCAACATTCGACCATCCTGGCATACAATCGTCCTCGATTTAGAGGTATAACTAATACTAATAATGTAATATACAACTGAAAACTTAAAGTTTGAAAGCTAGCCTAAATACATAAATACTGAATAATAACAATCATAAACTTAGAGTTTAAAGTTCTTGGGGTTTTAAGTCTCTCAGTTTTAGTTCGGATATCGAGCAGGAATTCTTCGGGTGCGTGTAGGATTCCTCCTGGGTGGAGATTCTACGTCCTGGTCATCCGCATCCTCGTCTTCCTCGCTCTCACATCGCCACGCCTTCAATTGACTAACATGAGCGGTGGTGGAATAGAAACGTCCCTGCTCTTTAGGTTCGAGCTGGGAAATTCTGTAAGTGTCGCTTGGGAGTACTTCCGTCACTACTAATGGACCACGATATTTTAGTTGAGTTTTAGTTGGTTCTCCTGTTGGTCTCGGTGATCTTCTGACCACGACTATTTCTCCTTGATCAAACTTCATAGTTTTGCACTTCTTTCTGTCGTAATATTTCTTTGCTTTTTCCTGTTTATCTTCGATTGTTTTTCTTGCTTCAGCTTGAACCATTTCTGGATCTTTCCAAACATCAGCATCATCATTGGCCAAAATTCGTAGTATTCCGTCATTGAATCTTGGGGAATAACCATGCAGCATTTCAAATGGCGTTTTGTCTGTTGTGTTGTTTACCATATTGTTCAAATTTCTTTCGCATTGCTTAATTCTTTTGTCCCAATCTTTGTGTCCAGGGTGTGTCATGCTTGTCATAATTACAGGTAGTACAGTCCTATTTACTCTTTCAACCATTCCATTTCCTTGCGGTCGTTGGGAAGAAGTCAAAGTCTGCTGAATTCCATTCATCCTGCAGTATTCTTCGAATGCATGCGATGTGAAGCACGAGCCTCTATCACTGATGATCCTTTCAGGAAGCCCGAATTCATCGACAAACATTCCTAAGGCGCTGATTACATTCTTGACTGAAGTATTTTTAGTGGGGAAGAGTCTTACGAATCGTGTAAGGTTATCAATTATGATCAGCAAATAACTATTCAATTTAGAACTTTTAACAAACGGACCTAGATGGTCTAGATGAATTATAGCAAACGGTCTTTTTCCTGGTTTGATGGGGTGCAAGGTTCCTTGTTGCTTTCCACTTGGTACTTTATTTACTAGGCACTCGAAACACATTGATATGTGCCGTCTGACATATCTTTTCATAGAAGCGAACCAGTAAAGTTCCTTAATTTTGGCTGTCGTTTTATCAACAGAAAAGTGTCCCATAAAATCGTGAAACCTAACGACTAAACTTTTCCTCATACTTTTAGGAACTACGTACAGTAACTTCTTTTCTTCTTTATGTTGAACTATTCGATATAATCTCTTCTGCTTATAGTCAAAGTCTTTTATTTTCTGTTTCTCCTCGGTGGTTCTCTCGTGAGGATCTTTTTCAAATATCTTTATGAGTTGCCTCAGATCTTGATCAGCATGTTGCATTATTAAGACTTTTTCATCCTCCGTAAATGTTTGATAAATATCTAAGTTATTTTCGACTACTGTATCTTAAGTGTCGCCTTCTTGTAAAACAGGGGAACGACTTAAAGCATCTACATGACCCATCTTCGTTCCAGGTCGAAACTTCACCTCAAAGTCGTATTCTTGTATCAAGTTACTCCATCTAGCAATTTGAGGGTTCTGCGTCTTCTTAGTATTTAGGTAAACAAGAGCCTGACAATCTGTAACAATGGTGAACTCTATACCAATCAGGAATTGGCGTAGTCTGTCTAGAGTCCAAACAATGGCCATCAATTCTAATTTGCTGGAATGATATTTTGATTCAGCTCCGGTCGTTTTCTTACTAACACAATATACTAAATGAAGTTTTCCATCTTCACCTTGTTGGAGTAGCATACCAGCAATACCGTCAGAACTTGCATCAGTATGTACCTCTGTTTTGGCGTCAGGGCGATACAACGCCAAAATAGGTTCTTCTGTCAGATTATCTCTTAACTTCTCAAATGCCTTCTGTTGTTCTTCATTCCACTGGAATTTAGTATCTTTTCGTGTAAGTCGACTCAGTGGTTCAGCATGTGTAGCATACTTAGGTATGAAACGTCTGAAAAAAACTGGTGAGACCCAGAAACCTTCTAACTTCGTGCACATTACCTGGTGTCGGAAATTCAGCAATAACCTTTATTTTCCTTCGACCCGGTTTAATTCCATTTTCGTTAACCACGAATCCTAGGAACTCGATTTCTTTCTTGCCGAATTCACATTTTGGTAACTTTAATGTTAGTTTGGCTGACTTCAGACGATCCAAAACTTGCTTCAGTTTATCCATCATCTCCGACCAATTTTTTGCAGGTATGAGAATATCGTCCAGATAACATAACACACGGTTTTCACGGTTTAAAAATATTTATTCTCTCTTCAGAAAACTCACAAAATTTATTCACAGGCAACAGTTTAATTACTCTCAAGCTTCAACACAAGCTTCAACAAAAATAACTTCAAATTCAGCGATTATACAAGCTCACTCCAATAGGTAAACAAAGCGATCAGCTTTCAACGAACTCCGAAGTCAATCTGTATCTTTCCCGTTCTCCAGTCCTTTATATACAAGCGCGTGAGACATTCTCGAAATTTCCAGCCAATTTATCGGAAACGAAATATCTCGAAACTTCTCGATTACTTTAGGTGTTGCCACCTTTTTCTAACTTGTATAATCGCTATTAATTACTAAATAAAATAGGATAAAAATAAATTATAATAGAATTCTGAAATAATACGTCACTATTTACAATATATACAGACAATTTGTGCAACATTTCCCCCTTCTTAAAGACTGCACGTCCCGGGCAGTGAAGTCCTTAAGCCATTCAATGACTTCTACCATAATATGGGGCTAGCCTATTGTAGTGTACAACTCTAGGTTTACAGGAAGGTGTCCGTTGAATTCTCACCACGACGTCGTTGATCTTCTTAAGGATCCCATACGGCCCTTCCCAGTTCGTCTGGAGCTTAGGGGAGAGTCCTTTCCGACGTTTGTCACCTTCCTGGAATGAACGGTCCATGGCCTTGGCATAGTACCGGATCTTCATGCGCTCCGTCCTGATGTTGTTTCTCTCTCTGGCGAACCGATGTACGGCTTCCAAACGTGCCTGCAGATCATCTAGATACTGGACAGGCGAGGAAGGAGTGTCCTGTGGTTGTCCAAAGAGGAGGTTGCTGGGGAGCCTAAGGTCTCTTCCACACATCGTTAGAGATGGAGAAAATACGGTGGTCTCGTGAGTTGCACTCCCGTATGCCAACAGAAGCGGTGAAAGTTTCTGATCCCCATCTTGCTGGTTATATGATTTTGAGATTGCGTCCGAATCATCCGCGGGTGCAGCTGATAGATCCCGGGACCTCCGTTCGATGCTTGTAACAGGAGTACGGATGTCGATTCCCTCGTCACTAACTTTGTCCATTTCCACATGAACCACTTCCTGGGAGGGTTTCATCAACGTCGCTTTCTTCGGTTCTCTCTCCGAGGCTGGAGAGGTACTTTTCATAGATGTGGACTCTTCAGCATTCTCTATGACATTGTCTTCATGAGCTACAATCCGATATACGCACAGCTCTTTCATGTCTAGATCGTGCAAAGGAACTTCGCCTCTCCATGTTTGCAGCTGGCTCTTCTCAAAATTCAGCGTAATCCCATTTTTCTTCAAAAAGTCTAGTCCGAGAATGCACGGATCTACAATTTCGGCAACATAAACGGTGTGCTTGTAGGTGTTAAATCCAAGGGCAATGTCCACTTGCAATTTCCCATGAACAGAGATATTACCACCGGACACAGTTTGTAGAGAAACAGAGGGCGATGTGTAGAGGAGTCGGCTGTTCAGGCGACGAGCCACGTCCGTCCTTACGATCGTTACGTTCGCTCCCGAATCGACGATTAGACGACATGGAGTTCCGTTGATCTCCCCCTTCACGAATAAACCCTGGTTTCCTCCTTGTCGGGATGAAACGTGGAAACGACTGGTCGGGGCTTCACCTGTTCTACATTGCAGCTTCTGCCCTGCGAGATGACATCTTCTTAGATTCAGTTGTGGAGAATCCGTGGTAGTGTTATCCCTTCTCTTTTTCAAATCGAGGCAGTTTCGTCGTAGATGCCCTTCCCGTTTGCAGTGCCAGCAAACGACTCTGGTCCTTCGATCCCTGGCTCCGGGATAGCTTCTCATCATTCTATCAATTTTGCTTTCCAGTTCTCGAAGCTTACTGGTGACAAAGTCAGACGAATCCTCTGCTAATGCACCACGCACATATCGTCGGTCTTTTCCAGAAGCTAGCTACGCGGCTTCCACTCTCATGGCGTACACGAGGGCCGACTTCAGGTTTTTGTTTTGGGATAACCTTACCGCCTGCTGCACATCGGGATCTTGAATAGCGTCGATGAAATACTGCTGAGAAAGATCGCCTCGTACATCCGGGGAACAGTCAGGGAAAGCGAGGAGCGACAGTCTTTCTATATCCGATGCCAATTCTTGAAGAGTTTCATTGGCCTTCTGCTGTCTCACTTTCAATTGCAGTCTGTTGTAATCCTTTAGATGCTGCTCCCCAAACCTTAACTCCAACGCATTTGCCAGCGCCACGAATTCTCCCCGCTTCTCTTCAGGTAGTGTCTGTAAAATGTCAGCAGCTTCACCTCGAAGAGATGCTGCGAGATGGAATGCCTTCGAAGTATCGTCCCAACCATTCGCAGAAGCAATAATTTCAAACTGCGTTTGATAAACGCGCCAGGAAGACTTTCCATCAAAAGTGTCCACTTTGATGTTGGAACGTGGTGCTAAAACTGCAGTGGAAACCTCCTCCCAGTTCGGTGATGCAGCTGCCACAGTACCGCGAATTTCCAGTTTTCGAAGTTTCTCTTCCATAGCGTCAATAAACCTTCCCTGCTCTTTTTTCAGGGTGGAAACTTCTTCTTTCATTTCATTTCTAGCAGTCGTGATTTCTCTTTCTATGGTAGATACCTTTTCTTCCATTTCATCCCTTACAGCAATGAGAACGTCTTCTTTCACGGAATGCAGGACCGACGATGTTGTCTCCATAATAGTAGATTCTACCATTTACGCTAGCTCCGTTTTCATTTCTTCCCTGATCTTGATTACGGCTGCGGATGTGGACTCGCACTTATCGGCCAAAGCTTTCATGTCAGATGACGTTGCGTTTTGCAAAGCTTTAAAATCTGATGATGTCGCTTCTTGTAAAGCTTTAATGTCTGATGATGTTGCTTCTTGACTGGCGGCAATGGCGGCGGCGAGTTCGGCATTTGTCATTTCTTGACGGGCTTGACCAGCGGCGATTGTAGCGGCGAGTTCGGCATTTGTCGTTTCTTGACGGGCTTGACCAGCGACGATTGTAGCGGCGGTTGATTCTTGTCCGGCTTTTATTCCAGCAATCATTTCCATTAATTGTTTCATTTGGTCTTCCATCATTCCTCTAGTTGTCGGCATTCAAAATTACGAGATCCCACTTCTGACACCACTGTTATGAATTTTTCCACTGAGGCAATGATGGCACAGTTTTCACGGTTTAAAAATATTTATTCTCTCTTCAGAAAACTCACAAAATTTATTCACAGGCAACAGTTTAATTACTCTCAAGCTTCAACAAAAATAACTTCGAATTCAGCGATTATACAAGCTCACTCCAATAGGTAAACAAAGCGATCAGCTTTCAACGAACTCCGAAGTCAATCTGTATCTTTCCCGTTCTCCAGTCCTTTATATACAAGCGCGTGAGACATTCTCGAAATTTCCAGCCAATTTATCGGAAACGAAATATCTCGAAACTTCTCGATTACTTTAGGTGTTGCCACCTTTTTCTAACTTGTATAATCGCTATTAATTACTAAATAAAATAGGATAAAAATAAATTATAATAGAATTCTGAAATAATACGTCACTATTTACAATATATACAGACAATTTGTGCAACAGTATTATTCAGCAATGGTTCCAATACTACATGCATCATGCGTTGAAATACCGAAGGAGCGTTAGTCAATCCAAAAATCATTCTTTCAAACTGCCCAGTCTCATCGGGAGTTATGAAAGCCGTCTTCTGTTTAGCGTCTTCAGTTAACGGAATCTGTAAATATCCATGGTCCAAATCTAACGTTGTAAACATTGAACAGCTGTTTAAAGACTCTAACAGATCATCTATCCTCGGTAATGGATATTTATCTTTTATCGTTTGCAAGTTTAACTTTCTATAGTCAACTACTAAGCAGTGTTCTCCCGTCTTCTTCTTTACAATCATCACTGGACTTGCGTAAGGAGATCTTGTTTCAGTAAGGATTCCGTTATCTTTCCATTCTTTCACGATTTCCTTTATTATTGATCGTTCTTCGGCATTAGTTCTGTATGGACGCATGGAAACTGGTTTGCTGCCTTCTATCTCTTTAATTTCCATCGTTATCAAGTCAGTACACCCAAGCTCGCTCAAGTTTAGAGCAAAGCAATCTCTATATTCGTTTAGAAGATGAACTAACTCTTGCTTCTCGTTATAAGTAACATCTTCGTCAGTTTTGATGTCTTCACATTTGATTGGAAGTTTTATTTCAGGAACTTCGTTTGAAGTTTTTAAAATTTGGTTGTCGAAAATTTCGAAACTGTCTGATTCTGAAGCTTCATTAACCAGGATCGAAACGACACATTCTTCATTTCCTAAACAATCATTGCTTGGAAGCAATTCTACTGCGTCACCTCTACCAACACATTGGTTTTCCGTTAAGATAATACTTTGATTTTGACAATTTGTAATAGGTATTTTTGCTTCTCCTTTAACCACTTCCAATAAACAACCTATCTCTTTATTTCTCTTAAACATGACTAATCCATCATATTGACTTTCAGTCCTACATTGAATCAAATTAACCGTATTTTTCTCGAGTACAGTAGCTTGCACTGATTTTAGAGTAATACGTGTGTTATCCAAACTTAGCTGCAGTTTATTGAATGGCGCTTCATCGATATGCAATTCGTTACCCATTCTGGCATAAGCTATATGAGGCATATCTAACCATGTTCTGCCAATTAACAAATCCACCGGTTGATTTTCATCGCCTACAATGAGAATTGTTATGTCTTTTCCTAAGACGGTATCGATTTCAATATCAACTACTGCTTTTCCAAGAGTTTTAGCAGCTGGTGTAATTTGGTTGCCAAATCCGTAAACTTCATTTATTTCAGGAATAACTTCAATGTTTAACTTCTTTGCGACTGATTCTTTCATCAAGCATCCTGAGCTTCCTGTGTCAATTAATGCACTCACCCAGTTTTCATTGTTAAGCTTGGCCGTTTTGAGGTAGAGAAATGAATTTGAACCATCTCTAATCTTCGTAGTTAAATTAGTAACGTCATTTCCTGAATTCTGCATCTTCTCGGGACAATCCTTCGAATAATGTCCATAATCATTGCAATTGAAGCATTTGGGCTCACCTTTCTCGTTACGTAAAGGTTTCCGGTAACCTTGAGTCTTGCTATTTTGTGTTGATCTCGTTTGTGGTACTCGGGGCTTTGATTTACCGTTGTCATATTCAGAACGTTGAAATTGAGCGTTACCTTGATTCTTATCGAATCGAATTGTCTGCTTTCGGTCAGAGGCCTTGACCCTAGTTCCTCTCACTGTTTCATATTCGTCTAACTTATCAGCGAGTTCTTTAGGAGTTACGAACTTCGACCACTCATCTATAAAATGATCTTTAAGTTCAAAAGGGACTTTTCTCTTCATCTGGTCTGTAATCATCAAATCCTTCAGACCTTGAAAATCTTCAACACCTAATCCTGAGATCCATTCCTCAAAGAAGTTTTGTAATTCAAAAGCAAAATCACTCCATGTACTTTTTGAATTTTGATGATGAATAAATTTTTGATGAAATTTTTCTGGACTAAGTTTAAAACGTTTCAATAACAACCTTTTAACGTGTTCATAATCGCTTGCCATTTCCTCTGACTCTCTTGCGATTATTTGCGAAATTTCGTAAGGAAGCAGTCCCAACAGGTGCGAAACCCAATCCGCTTTTGGTAAATCAGCTCTCCGCGCTTGTCTTTCAAAAAGAACTAAATAGAGACTAATTTCCGCCTCCTTAAGATCAAACTTACGAATCAGCTTTTGAAAATTCCCAAGATTCGTATCATTGGGACTATTTTGATATGCAATTCTCAACTTTTCTAACTCAAAAGCTCGTTCTCTTTCTTGTTCCCTTTCCATTCGTTCTTTTTCTTGCTTTTCTAACTCAAATGCTCTTTCTCTTTCTTTTTCTCTTTCTATTCGTTCTTTTTCACTAATCATTCTTTCTAACATTAATTTTACAAACTCTTCTTCATAATTTTCAGAATTTATAATTAATGACTTTAACTCTACAACTTTCATTCTATCATTAATTTTCAAACCCAACTCATCTGCCAACTCCAATAATTCAGCTTTCTTAGCTTTCGCCGAATAAGACATTTTGCCCAGAAAAGAAATTCAAATAACAATATATGAATATTTATCCAATAACTCCTTTACTTGAAGGTTTCCACAATGCGTTGGAGCTCAAAATGTTCCGTCAATGAGTTACACTTGAAATATACTTTGGATATTATAGAAGCACGTACCTTACATCCGTAACGAAAAGGTTTCCTTATTTACTGGAAAAGTTCATAAAGGCGTTGCACTTGAGAACAAGTCCCGTCAGAGCTAATCTTCGAATAAGACTTAAATCGCAATTTTTTTTGCCTATGCGATTTTTCACATAATCATAGTAGTCCTTTATACAAATTATTTCTTCGTAGGATCGTATAAATCTTCGGTGGACTTTATCGTTGTACGTCGGTGTTGCTCCGTATTGAGTATTCCGTTAGGCTTAATCGTTGCCTGTCGTAATGCGTTAAGTACGTTTACTTAAGTTATTAAAACTTTTTTTTTATCGTTGTCCGTTGGCGGATTGTAGATATCATCCCACTTCTGAAATGTTAAAACCTTTTAACAAATAAATGCTACGTAAGGTTTTGAAGATATATTTTATTGCCTGTTTCTTACGCACTTACTTCAGCTCTGCATCTTTCACTCAAACTGTCTTGTTCTATCAATATCTTACACTATTTTAACATGAGCCCGTGCATCTAATTATATGTGATGCCAACATTACAAAATCCCGTGCATCTAATTATAAGTGATGCCAACACATAACTGCGTAACTGTGAGAGACAGAAAGGACAAGTGGTTTGTTGGATAAACAGGTATGGAATTTATATACACTGATTATCAAAATTGTTTGTTTCTGAGTAAATTTGAAGACGGCTGCATGTGGTTTATCACTGAGGCCTATTTTCATTTGGATGGATTTGTCAATGAGCAAAACTTTTCAATATGGTAATAGTCCGCGAGGCAACTGCAAATTTAGGTACCCCATTGAACATCATTCTGAATTTTTTATAGAAAGTGGGTAGATTACAAATCCACTGGTCTGCAGTGTCAAAAATGGCCGAAACTAGTCAAAAATCGACTTTGAATGTGTTGAACAAAAATATGATTGTTAAGTATGTCATAACTTGACAAAAAGTGAACAAACTTTTTCGTCTGGTAACCCACAGCACTTTGATTTTCAATGAGAAAAAGCGCAAACGATTTCTGATCTCTGGCTCGGAAAACTTGTATCGTTTAAAAGTAAGCCAAATTGACTACATCAGTTACGTCATCAGTGACTTAATATTTAGTGCCAACTTGGCTCATTTGTGAAAGATGCAAGTAAGCCATCACCAGACATCCGAATCGTCTGCAACCTTATTAATTTAAAATTAAAGACCTAGGGTTACCAAATAAAAAAGAATGGTAATTATTTTGGCAAGCTATAACGTATTTGGCAATCAGATTTATTTTGATTATTAAAAGTCGATTTTTGACTAGATTCGGCCATTTTTGCCACGGCAGACCAGCGGATTAAAAATCTACTCACTTTTCTCCTTTTTCTATTAAAAAAAAAATTCAGAACGATGTTCGATGGGGTACCTAAACTTGCAGTCGCCTCTCAGTCTATAACTAAACCCGTCCAACTAAAAAATGTGATAACTAAAAACCCGGCTGTGGATCTTGCAAAAGCATTGCATTCTGCAAAAGTGACGGGTAGGACTGCTCTATCCAGTAAAAGAATCACAGGGACCCTTTTCATGCGGGAAAAAGATTAAATGATTACTCTATATTCAGATTTTACAATTTGTTGAAATATTTGAATATTGTAACTAATTTTGCAAAATTTCAACCCTGTCTATTTATCAGTCTATTTATGTCTTCTTTCTGTCTCTCACTGTTTCGCAGTTATGCATTTCTAAGTTAAGGAATCCTTTCTCAAAGATCCTGTATATAGCAGTTATTGAACTTGCATTTTGCTCTCATGTTAGACTGTTATTTATTTATAGGTTATGAAATTTTATGTGACAAAATGTTATCGTATGACTAACTTGTTAAATGTATTTTCGTCCCATAAAATACCTCCGTAGCTGTTTTTAGATTTAATAGAATGCAGTTACAAAATTTGTTAAACAATTTAAGTTTATATTACTAAGCAAATAGAGATTCATCACGAATAACCAAATTTTGATTTCAGTTTAGATCTATGAAGTATAAGGCGTTTGATACATTCCTTATTAATATTAAGATTATTTGTTTATACGTCAGATAACGATCCCCTTATTTTTTTTTATGGTGCAAGTATCTCCTAAGTCCAATTAGATGCCCTATACATTATTTTCACGTAATTGTACTGAAACTAACTTAAAAATATAGTTTTTAATAAGAAACCAACTAATATGAATCGAACTTATGTGTATCTAACTATTGTATATACAAAAATAATAGGGTGGGGTGTTTTGATAGTCATGTATAAAATAAAATATATGGTGTTTCATTTTTTCAAAATAAAAAGTTTTATAATGTTTACTTTAAAAGTGAACAAATTTATTGTATTTGTTCATTATATTTTTATTTGTTAAAATATCGAAATTTTTTGAAATCTTTGTTTCTTTCTCAAATTTTGACATTAAATAAAACGGCGAATATTTAACAATAGAAAATTTTATAGTATTCAAATGTCTAGTATTCCCATAACTTCATTTCTTTCCCAGTAAAAAAAATATTGCGATAAGTATTTTGAGGAAATATTTTCTTTTATCATTTTGACGAATGGAGTAACACAAACGTAGCTTTTGAAAATGAATCCTTAAAGTCAACTTCATAACCTTAAAATAAAAATCAATAATTGATTCTAGCCTTTCTTTAGATTTAGTGGTATTCCCCCGATGCAATAAAACCAGAAAGTTTTGGAAGTAAATCTCAAGAGGCACATTTCGATTGTCTTTGCCTTTATTTTAGAATTGTTAGTTTTATTAATGACACGAAACTCGCTTTAAGATGGAACTCGTAAATGAATCCGATGTTATGCAGAGATTGTAATAAAAGTTCCTAATAAATTCCCCTGTTTGCCTCAGGCAAAATTAACTTATATACACTTATAAATAATCTTTATTTGTTTCATGGTGGAAAGTCACAAACTTTAAGCAAAATACCCAATAAATATACCCTTAAAGACATGTTTAACTGAATATCAAAACTAGGCATTAATTAAGTTTTGTGTGAATGCAAGCATATATTGACAATTGGCTTCTTGTTTGCAGTAATTTATTAAAGAGAAAAGTAGTTAATATCGAAGTATTTGCCATCGAAATATATAGAAGGAAACATTGAGCAATTATAAAATATGTTTGAGCTTCTTAAGAAATTTGATTTTCGATTACCAAAATATGCAAGCCCTTTAATGTTTTCTACCTTTAGCTATGTTTTATTAGATTATTAAATTGTTTTCATTTGTGGAAATATTGTAATTCAATCGTTAAATTATAACTTAACGTAACTTGCTATTACTTATTAAATAAACTCATCCACTTATTAATAGAACGCTTACATTTTATGGATTTTCAAAGAGATAGTTAATACATGACTTATAATTTTTCATTGTTAGAAGATAATTTTATAAGCTTTTTTAATGGATTTTTCAAAAACTTTAAGTATACTTTCTATATGAATAATAGAGAGTTATAAATGAGGTTTATTATATATATATATATATATATATATATATATATATATATATATATATATATATATATATATATATATATATATATATATATATATATATATATATATATATATATATATATATATATATATTGCGCTTTATGGTTATATATATAAAGTATTCGTACCGTTGTTTCGTATTCACTTTAATAGTTTTTTTTTTTTTTTTTTTTTTTTTTTTTTTTAGATCTGCATAAAAGTTAAGAGAATTTTAATTGAATTTCATATTCATTTATATAACGGTCTCTTAAAATGGTTGGAAGAACTGTAGGATATTTTAGTAGAATATATCAATTTATATTTCAATATATGAAATGATTCTTTTTGGTTCTGGCAATAAAAACTGATTTTTTTAAATTAATGCATTTTGTTAAAATATTTTGCCTAGTTCACAACATTTACTATTTTAGATTCGGTATGCTGAAAATTTTTAAGTATTCTAGAATTTTGAAATATGGTTATTTCAGCATAAAATGCTATCTGTATTTCATAATATTTATAATGCATGCAAATCATTTTAATTATATTTCATTTAATTATTAATGTATAAATTGACATATTTGATTACTAAAAATGTATAATAATTTTAATGTTTAAAGATTTTAATGTAAATCTCTTTAAACGAGTTTGTAATAATTATAATATTTTGAGTGCGTTGATTTCAAATTTGAAAATTATAAGCACTCTTTTCTTTAATAGTTAATGATTATGAAAAATTACATTTTTAAGTTTTCAATATAGTTTTCACTGAAATTTCCTTTTCGTGATAAAACAGGGTTTTTTTATTAAAAAATATTGCAAGTTTGAAACCTTTTCCAAACTAGCTATTTAATTTAATACGTAAAAATGTTTAAGTAGTTGTTATATCGAAAACTTTTTAAGTTAAGTATATATTTTAGTACATGAAAGCACAACAATTTTGAAGCAGACTTTTGTCACTTGAAGAATATAGCCAGAGACATGTTATAATCACAACATCATTTATTTAACTAGGTCAAATATGCATTTCTATCGTCTGATGCACGGGACACGTCCGTGTCCCGTGCGTCAGACGATACAAATGTATATTTGACCTAGTTAAAAGAATTATTTTTCCATATAATTTTGTCACCAAGTAATATGATATAAAATAAAAACATAACTATTAGATTCATTTTAATTTTATAATTCTTATCTGTTTATGAGTAGAAAAAATAGCCAAAATGTCCGTGCGTCAGTCAGAGAATTGCCCTATTGTATTTTACTATTTTTAATGCTATTAATAGAATTCCATTGAATATTTTTGCACCGCCACTGGTGGCTAATCACTTTCGTATAGTAACAACAAGCTTTAGTTAAACCTTTATTTACTGATAGGACTTATAAGTCCCTTAAGTCTTTTCAGCATTAGTTTAAACGCTTTGAGACCCATTGGGACTTTGAAATTCACTTCTATGAAGTTTGTTTTTCAATTGTTGCATGACAGCCCAAACTTGTTGCTCTTTATATTCAAACACATGGATGATTTTCAACCATCTAGTCATCCATCTTGGCCTTACATCGTCTTATATGCTAGTCTCTAACAAACTTCCGAAGAGAAATTAGCTTGCGCTGCCATCTAACGACTGAAGAACGAACTTCATAGAAGTGGATTTCAAAGTCACAATGGATCTTAAAGTGCTTAAATTGATACAGTACCATGGGAACACTTATGGGACTTATAAGTTTCGTCAGTAAAAAGGTTAAAGATATCATGATTTTTATTTGTTGTATGCAGTATTTTTGGTATCTAATTCATATAATGGAAATAATTTATGTTTTTATTACGTGGCATACAGGCCTAATTAATCACCCTTATAATCGTATTTTTATTAACTTGTGCCTTTATTCTTGATAGGTCCTCATCAGTTTTCTCAAGCTCCTATAAAGGACTACAGGAACTGGAATCGAAAGGTAAGCTTTCTTATTTAAAACTATCTGAAAAAAAGTTGTTCTGAATGAGGTATTTCTGGTAAATATTTTTAATGTTTTCAAAATACCTTTAAATGCATTATAAATCGGAAAAATTGGTTGTTGTTTCTTATCCTCCACCTATGTGATGAAGTCAGACAAGATCGAACAAATTGTTGACCCTCAAAAAGTCGATGACAAGAAGTGGTGTAGCGTATAAGTCCTCTTTGGAAAGACCCAAGCAGTCCAGGATATGTTCGGCAGAGGCCTGCTGGGCTTCACATTTGGAGCAGACAGGGTAAGTTTTTCTACCCTCAGAGTACAAGATACTCTTCGTGTATCCATTTGCCAATCTGGAAATTGCCGTTCGAGACGCTCTATCACCAATAGATACAAGTGAAGAGCCCGGTTTCTTGGCTGCATACCAGTGATGAGAGGGAGTGGTCTTCCACTTTTTGGAGAGATGACTTTTGATTTTGGACTGATGCTCCGAGTATGAAAGAGCCGAAGAGGAAGGTGTTGAGTGACTGCAACCCTCCTTAGCTAAGCGGTCCGCTTGCTCATTTCCAAAGATGTCAACGTGGGATGGTATCCACTGAAAATGAACGTCGTGGCGCTTTGAAATAAGTTGAAGTTTAAGAAGGATGGAGATGCTTGTTTTGTCTCCAACTTTAGTCCAATTGTGTAGATGTTGAATTCAGCTGCGACTGTCCAAAAGGATCCAGAGATCTCCTAAATCACGCTCGTTGATTATAGCTTCAATGCCCTGTTCAATTGCGATTAATTCACTTTTAAAGACTGAAGTGAAATCAGGGTTACGGAGACAGATGGAAAGATTTTGCCCAGGTTTTTCAATGAAGACACCACTACCAGCTAGGTCTCCCAGTCCACTACCGTCTGTGTAAATTTTTATGGGGGGAAATTGGTATTCGTATATAATAGGATGATTCCGGGAGCCTAATTTTGAATCACTAAAAAATTTAATAACTAGTATTAGTCTTTAATGGGGTTATTTTTAAAAACATTTATAGTTCTAAAACATATTTTATAATTTAGAAAAAAAAAATGAGTTCTCTTAGCTGGATTTATGGTTTTGTATTGCATTTGCATATAGTTTTTAGATTTGATTGTTGCGGTGGACTGGAGAAAAAACACAACCATTTTTCAAGTTAAATTTATTAGGCATACTATATCACCACTTAAGACTGATGCTTTTGAAATATTCTGCTATCCAGTTTAAATATGAAGAGACCTAGAACTTAAACAAGATATTGAAAACCAGAAGTGCGTTGCGATTCTAACTTTATGATCTCAACTACGACTCTTCATTAGATCTCTCTACATTTAATTTTAATAATTGATAATCTAAGCACACTAAATACAAGTATGTATTAAATGCAACTTACTCTCTCTCTCTCTAATATTTAACTTCCTAGGAATTCATTCGGAATTAATTCTCGGCTGAATTCGTAGTTACACTTCCGATGGTAAACATCTGGGGTTGTCCCTGGTGACTACTGTCTCTGCTTTTAAATGTTAAATCGATAACAATTTATGACTTATTAGCTCCCTTTACTGAAATAGAGCCTTTGATATTAAAATTCCGTTTAATTCCCATTGAAAGAATTTTAATTAACGCATAAAGGAATTTAGAAGTGGAATGCTAGAGACGGAAATAATGTTTTGTCCTATTGATATCCATGGTAAAATTCTGTATTTGAGATATAAATGGTATTAGAATTTTCCGGATTTAGCTTTTACACAATTCAGGAATCAAATTCAATAATTCGTGAAGAAAAATTAGTTCAATACTGTTGTTGCATGACAAGGAACTTCCATGTTTCTGGTTGGTCAAATAGAAGAGTAGATTTAATTTATTTCTATATCAGAATTATTTTTAAGACCGTTTAGGTTTCATTCCGCAGTGCAATGAAGATTCAATATGAGGTGCAGTTCTGATTCAATATGCAGTGCAGTTCTAATGCAATATACGGGGAAATTCCGATTCAATATACAGTGTATTTCGGATACCATATGCAGTAGATTTCCAATTCCATGTGCAGTGCAATTCCGATTCCATATGCAGTGCAATTCCGATTCCATATGCAGTGCAATTCCGATTACATATGCAGTGCAATTCCGATTACATATGCAGTACAATTTCGATTCCATCTGCAGTGTGATTCCAATTCCATCTGCAGTGCGATTCAATTCCATATACTGTGCGATTCCAATTCCATATGCAGTGCAATTAGGATTCAATTAGAAGTGCAATTATGATCGCTTAAGAGATATGGGATTGTTGCTAGTCTTTGAGATTGCATTCCTAAGCCAGGATTTTAAACGTTTAATGAAGAGTAACTGGTTATGAGGACAGTAGGCAAATAATCAGTAATTCTAACTCTTTGTGATTTTTTAATTTATGAATATCTTAATTTTATTTGACTCATGAATTATTAAATGAATAAAACTCTTAAAGGCCTGTGTGCTATTTTTGACTTAATATTAAAGTAAAACTTCAAAAATACATCCATCAACATTTGCCTCAAACTTTTTTTAAGTTTGTATTTTTATATTTTGATTTAAATTTAAACCAGTGATATTGAAATTTTCCAAATTATTTAAAACTGTTGAAAAATACTAAACTTACGCTTTTAGTTTATTTGGATTAAACAATAAGTTATCCACATTCAATGACTTTTCTATTGGATAGTAATAAAATACAAACTTGTCAGAAACAAATTGCCCACTTTCAAAATAAATTTCTAAAATAAAATACATTATAGACACCAAGCAATCGTTAGTATAGCCATTTAAAATCTTCTACTTTTTTTATTAGTTTACAAAGATAAAAAAAAAATATGAAAGGCATAAAAAAAATATTTTTAATATATAATTAATTAAATTTCATATAATGAACTAACTATAAAAAAGCTTAATTGCTATTTTCAACAAACTATACATCCTAATAATAGCTAATTAAGAAAGAGACTAAGTTCTTGCAATTTCGATTTTCACTTAAAAGCTGTTTCACTATTCTCCTTTGCAAATAGCATTGTTCCTTTAAACTGAATTTAGAGCTAATGATTCGCTTTGACTTTGTAATTCTAAGCTTTTTGTTTAACACATATAACTAAACGATTTTGATTTTTTTTTTTTAAATATTACATCTATTCACTTTGACATTTTTAACTTGAAAGATTGTTTACTTAATTATAGGGATTTTAATTATCGATAGCTTTACTTAATGCTTATAGTGCATGTGTGCTAATTTTATTTTTGAAAAACATGTAATTGAATTTTTTTTTTCCAATAAGTACATATATTTTTCTAAATTTATTAAAAATGGATCTAGTTTTAAATACTTGTATTTCGAAAATTCATCTAGTGAAATTTTAAATAATTGAACTTTAAAGTTTTAGATAGTAAAATAAATTTCATTTAATAAAAAACTTTATACACATAAAATGAAACCTACCCTGTGCCGGCATCTGAGAAATTAAGTTTTATTTCTAACATCTTACCTGTTTGGAAGATAAACGTCGAATGTGAGTAATTCTCCTTTGTAACAGTGGGTCTTATCTTTAAACATAAGCAAATACTTTTTCAATTTAAATATAATTGTTATTGTTTGGGATATCGTTTTCTTAATAAATGCATACTCATTAGAACATATACTTATTTTTCCAATTAAGAATCTCCTTTTTTCTCTGCTCTGCCTAGGTGTTGTATTATCTACTTTATTCGACATTGATAATAGACAGATAGGAGACAACAGAAAAATGAAGTTCTATATTTTAATTGTTAATTAATTCACATTCCAATTCCAAACAAAAGCCAATCCACACAACGTACATTACAGTTCTTATCGATTGCAGAAGGGTTTAAATTCTGTTATGTTAGATCCTGAATACCAATTCCATTATCTATACTTTAGGAAGAATTCTCCTAAGAAATAATCCAATTAGTTAATTATTCATTATTTACACAAGTTTATATTTGCTGTAATCTACGACTGAAGTTTGTTTATTTAAACTCCTTTGACTGATGGGCTTATATATATATTGAGAGAATTTTCAAGTTCCCATTTATAACAAAACGGTATAACATAATGCAAAGCAAACAATCTTGCTTAATTTGTGGTTTTTCTTCTATAAAACTAGTTCTAATATATTTAACAGCAATGTTTACGGCAGATTTGTTCTACAACAGGTACAAGTTCGGTTATAAATAAAAAAAAATTAACAATCTTTAAAAAAAAAAGTTAAAATTTCAAAGCATTGTTGCAAAACTATTACTACACAAGTTTTTTACAGTAATACTTAACAATTTTGTTTGACATTCTGACTTTGTTATAGGCAACATGTTACAAAATTGTTTGACATAAAAAATAAATGCAAATTAAATATGTTATATAAATTTTAAAAAAGAAATTCTGAGTATTTTTTTTTTAAATTGAATATCTAAGTTAATATTAAACCTTCGAGAAGTTCCTGTCTTCAAAAACTTTTAATCGTAGTAAGTAAATATAGACTTTAAGGATACCTCACGGTGTGCGTGATCATTTGATTGCTTATAAAAAACTGGGTTTTATTGGTTTTACTGAAAAAACATCAATGAAGAAACTAATTTCATTAAAAATTTAAAAACGTAAGAAAAGAAACATTTTGTAAATTGACCCAATCATTGCTTGCGTGATATGATACGCACATTTTAATTAGTAAATTATTTTATATTTCATCACGTACATGAAAAAAGTTGTAAATAATACTGTCAAATATCCTAATAACCAAATAAAAACCTTTTATTAACACAAAAAAATACCATTCTTTAGTTACTACGATTTTTTTATCAGGGTTCTCAACTTATAATTGCGTTTGTATTCAAGAAACTTAAGTTTTTGTTGCAATAGTATAACGCTTTTGTTGAAGTAATTTTGTGAACTATTCTTTGCTGGAAATCACTTAATGAGAGCAATGTTATGATGGCTTCTTATATATAAAAAAAAATTCCTGATTTAACTTCAGACTCTTTTTAATTGGATCACGAACATTAGAGCGCAAAAAATATTAAGATATAAAATAATTTAATGTACATCATTAGGTCATTAACGGTTTCGTTTTTCGTTTCTTTTTTTCCTATGACATGAATTTTTTCCCATTAATTGTATCATTTGGTATTTTTTGTGGTTACAAAGTTTCTAAATAAGTTCAGGTATTTTTTATATGCTATAAAATATCCGAAGTTAAAAACGCATAAAAAGAAAACTGAACATTGAAGTTCCATCCTAATGAAGAACATTTTGTGATATTAGTTGAAGAAGAAAAAATGTTTGGAATCCATGAATTTTGCATTTTAATTCGTTCTGTAATTTTCTTTTGTACAAGAAAAAAGCAGTTCATTTGATAAAAAAAAAATAGTTTATTGGAATATTTGCAAGCAAATTAGCAAAGTTATTATCAAACAATGGCGCTCATTTCTAATCGTGTGAGTATGTAAAAAATTTGAACCTCGACAATTAAGATAAGGTTTGGCTAGAAATAAGTAGCTGATATTATTTTAAACAAAAAAAAAATACTTTGAGGTTAATTTGAAGTCTTAGTTTACTAATTTTCTGTATTTACAACTATTATGTTTTTGAAAGCTTCTTATTTGGAACACAAACGAATAAAAATCTGTTCGCTACCCATTTTAAAAATCTATCTGTCGATAACTTTATATTACAAGATTGAACAAAAACATTGATTTTGCTAAGAAAAGGATAGGTTTTTATTAGGAACCAAATCTCCAAAGCTGTTCATATTGTGGTCTTAATTTATATCTAACTATATGCAGTGTATATTTTTAAAAAAACTTACAAAAAAAACTTTATTAGCCATGAAATGTCCATTTGAATCGATTAAAAATCTAAAATGCAATAAAAAATCATGTTCATCAATCGATTGTAGCTTGGTTTTAGATATTACCTATGGCGGACATATCAAGCTTATATAATGGGAAGTTCTTGGAGGAGGTCAAGATCGAACGCCTTTCCTCTTGAACCGTCCCAATACAGCATGATCGTTAAGAACGATTATGGATTGCATTTTGATTTTACAGATTCGTACACTAAACTTGATGATTACATATTTAATAAAAAAAATACTGCTGGCTTGTAAATATATAAAGTTATGTTCAATATTTGTACTTATAAGTATAATATATACAGAAACTATCACTATAAACCAACCATTCAATATGGAAAGCAGTGAAACAGGTGAAACCCGCATTTCCATGATACGAGGCCATATTCTTTTCAACTTGACGTCCGCACCAAAAACTTCGAATGATAGCCCATCAAGACGACCATCACTCGCAACAAGCACTCACATAAATTGAAATACGCGTTGTTATCGTGTAACTTTAGTTGAAATATTTAAGCTTGTCTTCAATACGACATGACTATCCCAGTAGCACAAATCCGCTGGCCAATATCGGTTTGATACTGACCGATCCCCATGTGGATCGTTGCAGACTAGCCGTTGCTACAGATCTTGGCCAATCTCGCCCAATGCTAGGTAAAATACACTGGAAATTTTGAAACGTTGATGAGTTTTCAAATTGAAATATAGTGTTATAAGAAAAGACGAAAGGTTAAAAAATATGTTTTGTGCTGTTTTTAACATGTTTATTTTTAAAAATCTTTATTTTGGAATGATGCTCGAGTTTCCACAATCTTACCAGAACACCGATCTCGGATATTGGCCAATACCGCTGTGCTACCTGGGTAGATGCACAAAAAATCCGAAACTAAAGATCAAATGTGTGTCCGGACTTAAATACAGTTTCGAGGCCATACACTCCTCTTTTTCTGTGATTACTCCACACTTTCACAAAACAGTACGTTCTGTTGTTAGGTCAAAGCGAGGTCTGATTTCTTCGGTCATACTTCAAACGCTCTCTCTTTATATAGAAAAGAAATGGGAACCCAAGTTCTCCTCATAAAAACCTTGTAGAAATTAACAGCTCAATGAGAAAGACCTTGACGATGAGGAAATCTTGTCGATTCAGCGACGTGACAGTCTCCAGTAATCCCGGGCTTACCAAAAATCAAGATTGGTAAAATCGGTTATTCATCTAATATCTCTATAATCAAGTACCACCATTTATTTGCAAAGGAACAAGATAAAGATTTTTAATAAGACCATTTAATTAGGTACATAAGCAAATAAAAAATAATTTCTTATGAAATTATGTAACGAATACAGAGGGGTTTTTTTTTTTTTTTTTACATTGCCACTTTTTTATTCATTAACGCAGCGCCGATATCAAAAACATCTGTATCAGAAAAATATGCTTCAAATTACTTTTCTAAATTTATTTTTTAAAAATGAACAGGAATTTATGCTTTAACATCCAAATATGTATTTATTCTGATTAAAGTAATATAATTATTTATTTATTAAAAAAATTGGCAGCAGGAAAGAGTTTCAATAATGGTCGGTTCAATGTTTTTTTAATGTGATTCGATGACAGCAAGTTCCGTATTCCGTAAAAGCGACCTTTCAGTGACAGTTGCAGCCCAAAAATTTGATAGAATGCATTGTCATCGACATCAAACCTATCTGTCAAGTTTCAGCCCGATTGGATGACGACAAGGGGTTCATTAGGCCTTCGCAGATTTTCCTCCCATCGACACACACACACAAAGTCAAAGTTGATATAAAGAATTTAAAAAAGCCTTTAATATCAAAAGGGTTTTATAAGATAGAGGTACACTGTTTAACACCTTAGAGATCAAGAAATAGAAAATTTCGCTTAACGCTCTTCGCTAGAAAAAAGAAGAAAAAAAGATATTTGGTGAAAGGATTTTTCAATTTCTATTTGTACTTCCGGGTTATTGATTTTGATCTCTTTTTTGGTGCCGCGAGAGGATCAAAACTACTCAAATACAATGAATTTCTTTCTAAAATGATTATTGGACTGAAAAAAGCATTTCAATTAAATGTGTATTTGATTTTACTTCAGCGAGATGTTCGATTCTATTTTTTGTTCATTTTTTGGCCTCGTGAGATGTTTTTATTAAACTTTTCTGCTACCAATTATTTCTTTCTTTTTAAATTTATTTTTTACGGATTTTTATTGATAAATTGTCATTTGGTGCAAATTGATGAACTCACTAATATGTTTTAAGATTAAGATTCTGAGAAATTGAACCACGCCTGATTCACACCATCTCCGATTTTTCCCAAAAAATTACATGTTGATGCTATCCTTAGTAGATGATAAAATTTGAAAGATGATAAATTTCGTTCCGTAGTTGTACCGTTCAAATTCTATGACTTGTCAAACAGCACCTTCAAAAATGAAAAAATTGGTGTTATTGTGACACATGAAAACTATTTTTATTAGTATCAAACTTCTCAAACAACTTGCCGCCTGCATGTCTTCTGTTATGGAATGTACTAGAATAGATCTTTATGAATTATATAAAAAGTTCTTGTCGAGTCAATTGCGCAAGGTCATTCAAGGTCATGAAATGTCCAGGTTTTCATGTTTTCGACCATTTTTATGCTTGAATTATATCTTGCGCGTTTGGTTTGCCACTGCGTTGGATAGAGCTATATTAGTTCTATTTATTAATACATAAAACATTGAAGCAAGTTGAACAAATTGGAAGTTATTTGGTGCATAATCGAAAAATCTCTAAATTTGACAGAAATGTGCGCTCTTATATCTTGCCGCGGAAGTAATATATTGACACAACGCTAGGATTATTTAAACACTCTTTTATTTTACTAAATGAGAAATTAAACTTTATTGAGGCAAGTTGAAGAGAAAAAAATGAATGATTTTTTTTTTCTGCACCCCATCCTTACATATTGATGCATTTCTTTTTTCATTCATGTTTTCAAAAATTAATCTATTTTCACTTTACTCTTCCTTTTGTTTATAACAATTGCTTGTAGTATGTCTTTTAAACTAGAAACTTTGACTAGATCTTCTACAGAAAGTTGCAAAGGACTAAAGAAAACCGAGCATCGGTGCACTGTGTCGATATTATCACGAACTAGCCTCTTAAACTTATCAGCTGCTCTCTGATGAAGAAATTTCCCTTTAAACACGTCATCCCCACAATCTTCTAGCAGTTTACCATTGTAAAAACCTTTTTTCGTACAGGACTGCGTAAAAAGAACAGGGCTGAATTTCATATTAGTAGTCATGATCAGCTTTATCTCTTTTATGATATTGAACATTTGGTGGGGGACAGTAATTTGGATTTCAACTGTGAATTCCCCATTACCCATGCAATTAGTTCCAGGCACAATTCAAACCAAACCCTAACGACGAAGACAATATCACTTAGCCGAAAATTTATAACTGATGTTTTTGCCAAAAAAAAAAATTACACATCAACGTTTGAAACTGCAAAGGATTTGTCCCTACATGTTGCTAGAGGAGAACATCAAATTTCTAAAATAATCACAGGTCAAGACAAATCCAGGAATGCATTTGCAAAAAGAATGGAAGCAATGACAGAAAAGACCAATTATGAAATTACTATAGATTTTTTGAAGAACCCACTAAATAGAATAGAAATTACATCTATTCAAAATATATGACATACCAGATTGTTTCCAATGATACCAAGATAAAGTTCGTCATTTTGTTCAATGACTTTATCTTCAATAACACTGCATATTTCAGTCGTATCTTTTATTCTGTGGAATTATGACATAACTTGTTCCCGTGTCAAATATTCATTTGAACAAAATTTCTTCTTTCCATCAAATGTGACTTTTTTCATCATATTTACAACAGTTTGGGATGTTAATTTACTTCCTGTTTTATTTCCTTTGCTGAAGTATTCTAAACTGTTTTTGATTTTGGTTCAAACGGGTAACTTTCCTTTTGGGTTTCAGTGCCCATTTGCACACAAAACTTGAATTGATGTAATTTTTATTCTCTGTAGTGGGTTCTTCAAAAGCTACAGTAATTTCGTAGTTGGTCTTTTTTGTCACTGCTTCCATTCTTTTTGAAAATGCACTTCTGGCTTTGTCTTGACCAGTGATTATTTTTAGTAATTTGGTGTTCTCCTCTAGCAATATGTAGGGACAAATTCTCTATAATTTCAAACGTTGATGAGCAATTTTCTTCTGACTTGTGCCTGGAACTAATTGCATGGGTAATGGGGAATTCATAGTTGAAATCCAAATAACTGTAACCCACCAAATAGAGAATATCATAAAAGAGATAAAGCTAATTTATGATCACGACTGCGGATATGAAATTCAGCCCCATTCTTTTTACGCTGTCCTGTACGATAAACGGTTTTACATTGGTAAACTGCTGGAAGATTGTGGGGAAGACGTGTTTAAAATGAGATTTCTTCATCAGAGAGCAGCTGATAAATTTAAGTGGCCATTTCGTGATGATATTGACACACTGCACCGAAGCTCGATTTTCTTTGGTCCTTTGCAACTTTCTGTAGAAGATCCAATCAAAGTTCCTAATTAAAAAGACATACTACAAGCAATTGTTATAAACATGAGGAAGAGTACTGTGAAAACAGATTAATTTTGAAACCATGAATGAAAACAGAAATGCATCTATATGTAAGAATGGGTTGCAAAACAATCATTTATTTTTTTTTATCTTCAATTTGCCTCAATAAAGTTTAATTTCTCATTAAGTATAGTAAAAGAATGTTTAAATAGTCTCAGCGTTATGTCAATATATTATTCCCGCAGCAAGATATACGCGTTCAAATTTGTGTCAAATTCAGAGATTTTTCGATTTTGGCACCAAATAACTTCCAACGTGTTCAACTTGCCTCAATGTTTTATATATTAATAAATAGTACTAATATAGCTCTATCCAATGTCACCTTGTTTGCAGAGGGAAATCAAACGCGCAAGATATAATTCAGGCTTGAAAATGGTAAAAAATATATAACCTGGACATTTCGTGACCTTAAATGGCCTTGCGCAATTGACTTGGCATGAATTTTTTATATGTTTCATAAAGATCTATTCTAGTACATTCCATAACAGAAGAAATGCAGATGGCAAGTTTTTTGCAAAGTTTTATTTGGATAAAAAATGTTTTCATGTGTTGCAAAAACACAAATTTTTTCATTTTTAAAGGTGATCTTTGACAGGTCCTAGAATTTGAACGGTACAACTACTAAACAAATAATTTCAGATTTTATTACCTAATAAGTGTAGAAGCAACTAGTAATTTTTGGGGAAAATCGGAGATCATGTGAATCGCCCCCTAATTTTAATGGCTCAATCTCTCAGAATCTTACTCTTAAATGTGTTTCGTTGAAATGGCTATTTCACCAAATTAAACAATTAAAGATGTAATTGTTTTCGCGCTTAGTTTAAAAAATCCCAATGATTTGGCAAAAAATTAAAATTTGCAAGAAACTGTACTCCATATTGTATAATAACATACTTCTTAAAAATTGAATCATAAGCTCTTTTTTTTTTTTTTTTTTTTTTTTTTTTTTTTGGAAAGAAAATAAACTTAATACATGGGACTTATCATGTTATCATGACGTTGTTTCAATATAGTGTAGTATTTAAGTTATTATAATGAAATGGGAAAAAAAAACATAAAATCTTATCTTTAACAGTTTATATAACTATAATATCCACATTTTTATGCATTTCTTACAGTAAAATCCCATGACTCAATTATTCAAATATCTAATTTGCTTGTCATTTTACTTACTAACCAGTCACTTTGCGTTGGTTGACGCAAATATTGCGCAATGATTTGCTAGAAATACGTAAGTATAATTCCTTAAGAGTAACAAAAATTTCTATTTTGTCCTTTGCCAATTTGATGCGTTCACTTCGTAAAATGGCCGTTCAACATAATGCATTGAAGGTCCATTGTTGTACTATGCAGACAACTCCGCTACAATACAAAAATATAAATTTGGTCGTTCAGTATCATATTCAATTTGACAATTTTGTCTCATAGGAATATAAAAAACTTCTTTGATGTTTTTCACAATTTCATACACATGTTAGATGTTTACAAAAAAAAAAAATTAAAATTTAAAAAAAAATATTACTATACAGTGAAGGGTAGTAAAAAATACTTTTGATCCAACAAGTTCTGTGTTAAATTAAAATTGGAATGGGGCACAAGATTCCTCTCAAAACATCTTGGTTAATCGATTTTTATCGGAGATGTCTTCATTAAGGGAGCGAACGAACTTAAGAAAAAGGAGCGCTGTTCCATCAGAGCTCATCACAAGTCTATGTGAACCTGAGAAGGAAATTTCATCAACGCCACTGAGCGGATGATGATGATGAACGGATTCTGGTTGTTTAGCAATAAAAATTAATTAGAGTTATTTAATATAATTATACAGTAATAAGATTACTAACACTTTAATTTGTAGCGAAAAAATAGCAATAAATTTAAGGGAAAATGTAAAAAGTAAGTATAATTTAGTATTTTATTTAATTTTGAATCATCTATTCGATATTCCTGATATTTACAAATGTAAATGAGTTTCATTTACAATAAATCTTATGATATAAAGATATTTGAAGGAATCAATCCATTTACTTATTCTTCAAGCTATTTCAATGATCATTCTTTCTGTGTCGCAGTACAGACCGTCATTACTAAATTTGAAAGAAATGTTTTTTTCTTTATATCTATTAACTTGTCTTTGTAGATAATTACAGAGTTCCATTTTAAGCATTTCATATCCAACATTTATTTTTCTCGGTTGCAAAGGATTGAAATAGTAAGTTGCGATGGAAGAAGTTAGTTGTGACCTCTGAATTGTATAATTAAATATCATTAAGTTTAATTAATTTACAAAGAAGCTTTTCCAATGTATTACACATATATCAGTATACTGTTTCAAATTGAAATGCAATGTCTAAGTATGTCGCATAGTTGTTAAAATCGCTATCTAAATAATTTTTTAAGGAGTATTAATTTCGAGTAACCTATTTTAAAAAAGGTGTTGTTACTATTCATTTCCATAGGGTCATATTTTTCAAATGCGCATAAAATAAGCCGTCTTAGAACGAACACAATTTTAGAGAAATGCTAGATATCTACTTACATAATTTTGTATACAATAATAATTTCTTCAATCCGGCAAATATAATAATAAAAAAAAATACATCCGAGCAATTTATCCTCCAGAAAATGAATGAAACTCTATTCTTATTTATCACTTTAAATTTAATTGAGATGAAAGAGGTATTTTACTAATGATGCTTCTTTTAAAATAACTTTCCATTTAAATATCTTTTTTGAATAACTTGTTTAGAAAGAAATAGAATGTCCTGATTGGCAACAACGACGACTTTTATTTTGAAGTCTTTTTTCGTTTTGTGCCGACTCGACATTATTTAAATTTGCAATTAGAATAATTCAGACATTTTAGTATTCTGATGCATTTTATAACAGCGACTGTCTTTCTACGGTTTCCTAATGCCATGCGATATCTTCTTTTACTTTTATCTTTTAGATGTTTCATTGATTTTGTTGAGGTTTTTAGTGGTGTGTGATGTTGTTTACATTTATTGAAAGTAATGAGAGTAGTTATTCTTAAAGTGAAACATTTTCTATGTGAGAGTTGTAAAAACTGTTTAGATAATTCTAGATTGAAAATTTACGAAATCTAACAACCATAAGTAATTAGAATATTTAATAAGATTTATCTGACTACCAAAGTTTCATCTTCAAAGAGTGAATACCGCGCCAACAATAGTAATGCTCTGTAGATTTTCACCCCAAATGCAGTAATCATAAATCTCTGTTAGACGACGCGACTACTGTCATTCTGATAAGTGAATGGAATAAGTTCTTTATTTATTGAACTTGACTTTATGGCAACAACTCGACTGTCTAATTTAAAAAAAAAAAGTGTCTGGATTGTAAATGAATGGAAAATACTATGTTTTTTAAATTGAGCAGCCGGACTTCTTGCGGCAATATGTAAACTCATGATTAGGTAATATTGTGTTTTAACTTAAAAAGCTAAATGCTCATCGTGATAGGGTATTTCCCTAAACCCTATAAAAAAAGTATATGCTACTCGAAAAACTACCAATTGTTTGTTTATGTTTTATCAAAACCATCTTGGTTTCATTGCATTTTATAATATTTTAAATTTAAACGCTAATGAAAAGTTTTCAGATTGAGTTTAAAATATATACCTTCACTCATATCCACCTTTTGTTGGCAGCGAAGTGCTCTACATGCAATAAATACCTATTTAATCATTTTTCTGTGTTACAATTATAATCAGGACTTTCTGTTAAAAAGTCCTGACTTTAATGTCATGGGTACGTTTTTAACTGTTCAATTCCTTCATTGGCATCACTTTAAACTCACCCCTCATATGCATCTTTTTAATTTTCAAAAAATTTACTATGACCAATATGAAAGATTTGTTTTATTCTCTATACTTGTAGTAAATAAACAGTTATTTTCTCTTCAATCCCCCAGCCCAGTGAATACATATAAACGTTAAAACTGTTATGGCAGCACTCGACTCTTAAATTTCATTCGAGTTGGTGTACATATTGATTGGGTCAGTATGTGCAGGCTTACATGTCTTTTTCTAGCTTACACCTAAAGTTTTCATTAAAAATATGTTTCGTGTTCAGAATTGTCTTTTATTTATCTATTACTGTGGTTAACACCATTGTACTTTTAAATGTTAAATTTTGAAAATGCCATTTACGTTTAAATTGTGTTTTAAATATTTTATTCTCTTTGGCTGTTTTCGTTTCACTATAATTTTGGTGGTTGACTTTAAATTCATTTTACATCTCTTCAGTACAGAATAACCCTTGAGATGTTGAGTTAGTAAGGCCAAAAAGCCAAAGCAACCAACCAAAGTATACCAAAAAAAATGTATGAAAATTATCGCCAATGTCCACTTTATTCTTAGTCCTCACTCGAAAATAACACTTTACAAACCTTCTTTTACACTTTTTAGTTTGTAAAACAAAACTGCACGACTTCACATGCGTGCAATAGAAGAGAACTTAAGCTAGATTTATATGACAAGGTCTTCCTTGTTGCAAAATATCACACGCGTGTCTTAACTTGATGTTGCTTAGAAATATAAACTTTTAAAAACAATATCCTATTATTATTATTAATGTTTGATAAAGGCAAGTAATTTTTATAGTTTCAGAAGAAAATTAGCTTTCTATGTTCAAACACGCAACCTAAGAGTTGGAACAAAGTAGTGAAAAAAGATTGATCCCTCCATCTTTGTTGAACACGCGATCTTTAAAATAATGGATAGTTCATTATTATAGATATTGCAGAAAAAGTTTGTTAGCTATATTTGAAAAGTTTTCTGTACTCCTCGAATATTGTCATTAAATAGACTTGACAAATTGTTACCAGTAAATGTAAAAATTATACTTTTGAAAAGGTATTGAATTTCAGCCATTATTTTTTAATTAACGTTTTCAACGATTGATAATAATAAATTAATTTAAAAGAAATCTACACATTACTCTAAAAGAAATTATTCTCATTCCGTTAACGTATTATGGATATTTTAACTAAACATGAATATTTTAACTAATAGCATGGAAATTAAAGAAAACCGCGTCCAGAGAATGAGCGATATTGTACAATGTTTTCCCTTCAATAATTTTTAAATTATATTTCTGATTCAAATATATAATTATTTTTTTTAATTATTTTTTATTTATTTTATTTTAAATGGGTTTTAAACTGCCATCCTAATAAAAATATTTAAAAAATATTTATTTTAAATTGTATTTATAAATTTAGAAATGTTCTGCATTGCTGGAATAACTGGGGATCAAAGGATGTATACAGCTCCATGACCCTGAGAGGGTTAACCTATTTTGAATAGAATAATTATTCCTTTTTTAATTTTAATATTTTTTTAAAAATGGTTTTAATTTGTGTTCTTTGAATGTAAGTGTTAAAGTTTGAGTCTTTGAGTAAGTACATTTAAATTTAAGCTCTAACTAAAACAAATAAAACTATAAAAAAAAAAAAAAATTATTTATTTTACGAAATATAAAGTCCTTATTTTATCATAATACTTTAACAAGAATGTGATTTTAATGATTTTTTACTAAATTGTAAAACGCGCTCTAATTGTTGATTGTAATTGTTCTCAATTGTATTTCAATAAATTATTATTGAAAAAATACTGTTTATTATAAAGCATATCCTAACCTTTAACTTGATGAGAACTATAATTTCTGTTTACTAAGCTAGATGTTTAGTATAGCTTGAATGCGTCATAATTTAATGATTTATTTATTGACGATGCATACGGTTCTTAACCATATGTTAAATACTGCATTGTTAGCAAATTGCAAACACCTGCATTCCGCTTGGCAGACACTGTTAAATATTAGAATGCGGATATCCAATTGTCCTCTTAGGAGTTACAGTTACAATTGAAATTTATAATCGAAAAAGTTTGAAGTAACTATGTACATGTTAACAAGCCTTGTTCTTTAAAATGTTGCAGTATAGTAAATGATGCTAAATACTTAAGAATCTCTATTGCAATTTATAGTTTGAAAAACAAAATGATAGAATCAAAATTTTAATAATAAACATATAGAAATGAAGCTATTTTTTATATAAAAAATAAGATTAGATTTTTCCATCAATACGCACTTTTTACTTAGATTCGAAGAAAAATATTTTATATTTCTCTAAGCCAGAGATGGCAGTGTCCAGTTTATCAAAATAAAATTTTCTAAGTCAGTTTCATTCTTTGAAAGTGCGAGTAATAATATTTTCGCCAAATCCATCTTTTTACAATTTTAAAGGTACTGCCACAAAATAGAAGTTTTTTCTCCAACGATATTTTGGGAAGAATAACGACGATTTTTCTTGGACACTTAAAAAATTTCTTCATATATTATTAAACTGAAAGAGAATAATCTTTATTGTCATATATTAAACCAGTTTTTATGGTTTACTATTTTGATTTAGCAGTGTATTTTTAAATACTTCTTTTTATATTAGATAATATACTTTTATCATTAAGCGTGATTTTTTTCTCGCAATAAATAATTAAAGTACCCTTACAATGACTGAAACTCATTAATTTTAATAATTAAGTACAAACTTTTAAAAACAAAGATCTTATTTTTATTTTATTTTTTTTTCAAAATATTTATACATTCAATATAAGTTATCGTACAGGACAAACCAGTCGTTGAATTCGATTTCATACACGTCATTCAAGAATATTGATAATAGATATATTTCTAATAAATTTGTTTTCTAATACTGAATAATTATTTCTGTGTAGTATTTGTTAATTCGTTATTACTTCTTCCAAATCTATAAGTAACGTTTTCACTTAAAAAGCATTTACATGTGGTAGATATTAATTTATCCGTCTCGTATTATTTATGTAATTTTTATTTAGGAATACTTAACTCTTCATAAATCATTACATGAAATGTTCAGATGTCTGTATCATGAGTCCAAATAACTATCAATGAGCAATAAATTAAAATTAAAACGAAATATATTTCAAAGAACAAAACCGACGCTGTAGAATTTTTCGAGATTTAAGTTTATTCAGCATTACAGCTAGATCAAGAATATCCATGACTTAAAAGAGGAATATTTTTCAGTTGTACTAGTACCAGCTATATTTTCTAATTTGTAATTGGTAATTGTTACTTTTGATTTTGTAAGAGATTAAAAACTTATAAAACAGACATATGACTCGATAATTTACCCAAAATATTAATAACAAATTAAATTTTGCTCACAAGAAGTATATCAATTTTCATTGCACAAATTGAATGCTACTTCAAACTAAAAAAAAAAAAAAAAAAAAACTATATCCTTTCGGCAAATAAATAAGTGCTTAACCATATTTCTAAATATAAGTCTGTGCATTCCCCCTTTTACGCAGTTGCATAATCAATTCTCAAATGAAAAATTACTTTGGTTTAAAGCTGATAGCGCAAATGAGTTTTTGAACCTCTGCTTAAACTCCTTTTCCATCACCCTAAACTCCAATTAGCCGTTAATAACTTGTTAATTAAAATCTCCTCAAGAACTTAGTAATTTTTGCGTAATTTTATACCCCTCTGGCGTAATTATCTTTATGCTTCATGCCCAGTTAAGAGCAGAGGTGATTTTTATAAATATAATAGGTTTATTTATGAAAACTCTTGATGGTTCTTAGTGAAAATTGACATTTATGCAAATTGAATTTCGGCTATCAAATTGTTTGAACACGAGTGTGTATTATTCACGATACATTTGTTATTTGTATTTTTTTGTGAGACCTTCATGAAGGTGAATTATTCTCAGTGATGTATTTAATAATTGTTTTTAATTGTCTTATTTTTTATTTTTTTATTTGGTTAATATTCGCTGCACAACACTTTTAATTTAAATAAGGCTCAAGGGGGTTAATACGACAATTCTTATTTCCAATTAAAATAGTGATGATTGTGGTAAATTTGACAAAAAAAACACTCGCTTATTCTTTGATATGTCTTTTTTTATAATTGTATTGAAACAACGAGTCTGTCTATGTCTCTTCTGTCTGTTTGTGGATCTAAAGTTATTTTCAATATGTGTAGAACTTTGAAATTTTAAATATCTGTAGTATTGGGCTTTTAATTGTACTTTTAACAAACGTTAAAACATTTTTAAAATATTTATTATTTTTGAAGTTTCTAAAGTTTTTTACCTTGGATCTTAATCCAAAGGGTATTGTTTTCAATTTATCAAAAGTGTGGTCCGATGTCCGTCCCCACTTAATGTTTGGGCATGCGCAAGAAAGGCTTTGTGTGGGCATGCGCCTTAAGCCTATTATTTTTCTTTTTTATGTATGAAATGGTTTCCAAGATATAAAATTTTCTGAAGTTTTCAACATATGAAATTATTGCTGATTGCTGTCCTTATAATTTTTATTTTCGCAAACAAAATGTTAAAATTTCAATTAGTTTTTCGTTATTATTTTTATTATTTTTCAAAGGCTTTTCACAAAGTGACTTACAATAAGCGTAGAGCCCTGAAAGTTTTAAATTTAAGTAGTTTCGGCCTTATAATTTTAATTTTCAAATACAGAATATTACAATTTTAATTAATTTTTTCAATTAAGGAATAGATTTAAAATTGTTTCTTGGGGAGATGGAGGGATGGGTTCTAAAATTTCCAGAAAAAAGGGGAGGTGGGATTGTATTAAGGCGATTTTTTTTTTCTTTTTTTTTTTTTTTTTTCTTCTCGACAGGTGGGGGGAGGTTTCTAATAATGATTGTTTCCTCTTTCAGCCAGCAAAAAGAGCTTGTGCTAACATAGCAGTGAACTTTTCAGAAAGGAAATCGAGTCTGTGCTAAAGTAGCAATGAAACTTTTAGAGAGCAAAGCGAGCTTAGTTCGTGAAGTGTCAAAAGCTGGGATCTATACACAATAACGGGTCTCCGCAGCCTTTCACCAGACAGCTAGTTAAGTTAAAAAAAAAAAAATCTGTTTTTACTTTAGATTTTATCTCTGAAATTTGAGCTTTCTCAAAACACCTATTTCTATGGCCATTTTCTTATTTTTCTCAATGAATTCCTTTATACTACTTTGTTTTACGTCATTTAATAAAAAGATGGGAATGGAAAAAGTGCAAAACTGTATTATTTTTAGGAATAGACCTGTATTTTTATTAAAAATGAATCGAAAGTAATAAAAATTTCATATTAAACATTAAAGAATGTTGTTGTAAAAAAGTATGTTTGTAAAGGTATACGACATTCTCTTATATAAAACTTTATTATGAATATATGAAAATATTTGGTAGGAGCAAAACTACACATACGTCGCTAATCTGTTATGTTTAACCTCACAAATTCACAAACTTCTACCATAACATTTAATATAAAGTGTAATATACTCAATTATAAGGGAATTATAAGTTTAATAAGGGAAATTAGTTTCCACTACTTAAATTTTCCTTCCAGACATTAGAGTTGGCATTATGTGCCATTTTAGGTGGCGTATTAGTTAAAGAAAGCTTTTGAAAAATATTAATACCCAAGTCCATATTAAACATTAAATATAATGGCTTAACTATTTAAAAGTGGTAATTTCGTTAGTCCTGGAAAATCAGAATGAGCCAGTCCTTCAAGATTCTCGTGTCAGGTAAGTAGTTTCTCTCTAATTACCTACGACATACGAATATTAAACCAACGTTCAAACGTAAAACGGTCAAAACATTTAGCCGTGAGATTTCTTTTAGTTTGTAGTTACCTTTATAACTATTTTCGTTGTTTTAAATAAATTGCTTCTAATCAATACTAACTTTTTATAAAAATGTATTCCTTTTTGGAAAACTTTTTAAAGAATAAAACTAAAACCGATAAGATGTTTTCTGTCAATCTGATCATCAAATCCAAAATATTTTACTTTCAACTACCCATATGCCGACCAAACGGTATAGTGATTAGCGTGCTGGCTTCTAGACCACGAGGTTGCGGGTTCGAGTCCCGTGTTGGCATGGGTGTTTGTAAATGTATGTTGGCTTGTCTAATGACGAATGTTTCGGCGCATTACAGCCCTCGTGTTGCTGACGGCGCCAGATAATCTGAATACAACCAACCAATCAACTACCCATATGTTAAGATAGGGTAATGAAAGTATCGTTTTCTATTCAAACGAAATTTTCGATTTTTAAAAATTGGTGTAGAAAAAATGTGTGTATGTGGTCAGCATAACTCTCGAACGAATCGACTGACGATGTTCAAATTTTTTGTACGAGTTAGTGACAGCTATGTGACCTACCATTAACGTTTTCGTTAAAATTGCTCATGCGCATAAGGTTGTTTTTCTTTCGATTAACACTTACGTATTTAACATGGATCTTTAATATAAACCAAAATTCGACTTTTACAGTGCATTCACTACTCCGAAATGAACCCAAAAATGATGTTTATACATGATACTTATCGATGATTGGAAGTTTAAAATGTTAGAGATGTACCACTAAATGCTATCAATGTCATATTTTTTTTAGCACTAAAAATTTGCCAACCATGTCATTAACTTAAACAACAATTTTTTTCTTAGTTATTCTTGTTTCATGATACAGATAAAGCAATGCAAAAACGAAAATAAATGTATTTAATTAAGGATAAGATTTCTTCTAAAAAAATTCACAGGTATCCATAGCTTTCTTATTACTTTATTTTTCATAAATATTATTTTTCTTATTCCTTTCCTTAATTGAGGGATTTAGAGATAGAAAGTTCTCTTGAGAACAAAGGACTTCCCTCCAAACGCCGCCTTTGTTAAACTAACTCCACTTTTCACCAGTATCCAAGGGAAGATATTTTTGCCCTTTGAAAACAATCCGATCCCTTTGTTTCGTTAAATGCGACGCATTGAATCCGCAAGGTGGTCTTTATCTGACATTTCTGATGGGCGCCATTGTTTCTAAGCATTTCTTGGCAGAAAGGGGAGTTGATTCGAGAAGAGAAATATTTTAACAACCTTGATTTTCGTGAGAAAAACCCAAATAAATGTCTGGATAAGGAAAATTTATATAAGTGGGTAAAGGAAGGTTTTCTTTTTTTTTAATACGTATATCTCCCACTAGTTGGAAAAATTTATCTGAAACCATTGCTTTTGTCTTCCAAGTGTATTGTGAGATCTTATTTATTTATTTTTCCATTTTTGTTCCAGTATTCTGTTTCAGTTTAGTTGGAATTCTAGAATTATTACATTGTTTAGTTGGTTCAGTAAAGACCGAAGCTTCTCAGTTTTATTTTTTTAAATATTTGCATGTTTTTCATAGTCTCCTCTTTTAAATTGGAAAATCTAACTGACTTTTCTATGAGGCTGCCATTTGAAATTTATTTTCTTATAACATAAAGTGTTATCACACTATATTTGTAATATACATGATGTTCCAAAAATATTGTAACGTGATTTGTTTCTAAATTCTTCTTTTAAAAAAATAGTGTCATGGGTAATTTATTTTAAAAGTTAAGAATTTTAATTTGTATGTAATGCTTGTCGTGTGAATGTGTAAATTGCAAAATTATTCCTGAGATGAAATAAAGGATAAAAAAATAATCACTATCTTTACAATTGACTGAAATATAATGCATTAAAAAAGAACGTTACTTGTATATACCGTTTTAGAAAGAGTATGCCCTATTTTGATTCATTCTAAAAATAGAGCTTCAGCATTAGTGAAATTTGTCCTTGGGAATACTTAATAATTGACTTTTCTTCAAAAGACCGTATGTAAGTTAAAATTCTGTTACTTTTTTTAAAATAAAATTGTTACTTTTTTTTCAATCAAATTCTGTTACTTTTTCTATTAAATTAATCTACGAATATTCCTTTATGATCCTTCAACTTTTTTTGAAAATGTTTGATATTTACAGTGATTACCTACCTTTAATAGTTAAAGAAATAATCCAAGTAATAATGTTTTTGGAACACCTTTTATGTTTGTAAACTATTAATATTTTATTATCTGTATAGAGAGTCCATACATCATTTAATGCTCAGTGGCTTTTGTTAGAAGCGTCGACAAAATAAACAGGCCTGTTGTTTCAGATTTAATCAAATTATTCGTATTTGTTGAACATTGTGTATTCTTCAAAATGAACTTAAATATTTTGCAGAAAATTAACTTGTTATATGCTGGTAAAAATTATTTATTTATGAGCACTTATTTCAAGGTTTTTTTTTTTTTTTTTTTTTTTTTTTTAAGTGCCTTGTATATGGTATTTGTTTTCCGTATTGAGAATATACTTATTTATTTATAGCATAGCATTGAATGTACCCCAATTTAAATAAAACATTTGCACGTATGTTTTTAAATAACTTTTAATAGCACACACAGAACACACACACTTGTTATTTATCATTATATTATATTACAATTCATTTTAATTTTTAAAAGCGATAAAATATAGTCTATTTTCAAGAAATCGAGTCTTTATTTAAAAAAATT
Source organism: Linyphia triangularis (assembly GCA_963978545.1). Taxonomy (NCBI): domain Eukaryota; kingdom Metazoa; phylum Arthropoda; class Arachnida; order Araneae; family Linyphiidae; genus Linyphia; species Linyphia triangularis. The sequence continues at coordinate 33,788,589 of OZ021727.1, read as the reverse complement.
CTATTTACATTATTTATAACTAATATAAGTTTTACGCATCCTCTGAAATAAAAAACTTTTACATTATTATTATTAAATGCCTTCTTTAATTTCCTTCTTAAGAATAGGTAAAGTGTTACAATCAATATTATTATCTCCAAGGATTGGAATATTTAAATTTGTCTTACTTTGGTACCGCTTAAAGTTAAAATTTGAATATATGCTTAATGTAATTAACTGTTTGCATATCTTTATGCTTCATTAGCTTTCGAGAAATAGATATTTTTATTTTTTCTGGAGTCATTAAGTTTTACTTATTTAAAATGATTTTGCCTGTTCATGGCTAATTGGTGGCATAAATAGAGACATCATATGTTACGACACTCTAATTATTATATAAAATAATAACATTTACAAACCATAAATCCATGACAAATTATTTTCACAACTGTTGAGTATGGATTTGCTCTATACTCATCCACAACACAATAGCAAGTCTAACACTTTAATTGACTCAAGATTCAATAAGTCTGATTACTTATTTCTGACTGTTTGTTGTATAGTGGAACCCTAACGTGATTAATCAATAACAACACAAGAATACAACACTGATTGTTTACTAACATATTGATTTATTTAATTCCTCCCAAAATATTCTATAGTACACATTAGTCCATAAGAACTTCACGCCAATTAAGTAATACCACGATAAACAAATATGTTGGATTAAATAATAATATTAATAATCATAATATTACAATCCCCTTTGATTAACCAATACACTTGATAAAATAATGATAATTACGATTCTCTACTATCCACAAATACACTTGATCAAATAATAATAATAAAATTTCAATCATCTACCATCACCTAAGGAAATCCCCTAACTATCTTAAGACTCGTATCAGGACGAATGACCCCAATCAATACGCTCAGTTAATAATATTCAATTATAGCCAGGATTATACTGTTATCTGTGAGTACAGAGGGTGATCGGAAATCATGAATATCACTTACTATTACTGATGTGTCGGCTGGAGAACTGCCCGATCGCCTTGTCATTTACCGTCATTGCTGCAGCCACCGTTGTCGCTACGCTCATGCCCCTTGCGCTAACTCCGTCCCTTTTTCCGCCGGAACAGTCAAGAAGCCCAATCAGTTAAAATCTCCAGAATGCCACTTTCCGTCCAAGTATCGGGTTATTTTGCGGTTTTTTCGTAACCCGGGGCGTACCCATCTCTAGCCAATCTCACAGGTCGCCAAGGTGTTTCCGTATCTCTTCGCTGGACCAATAGAGTTCATAACTCCGCCTAAGTTTTAAATTTTAACTCTACCTATTTGTATCTTTGGTTGTTAACCCCCCCCCCCTCCCGGCTATTAAATCTCGCCCCCTCATTCAAACCACCTGGTCCGGCGTTGCTCCCAAGAACCCAAACCATTGTTACCCCTTGTCATTTTGAGATTCCAAACTTATTGCATGTGGCGCTTGTGGCTTCTTCCAAGTTCAAAGGAGTTGACTCTCTTTATGCGTCTGGTACATTTGTGGCTAACACAATGCGTATTCTCCCCAACATTCCCAATTGGTGGGATCCAGCTACCCCCTTTGTGACCCCTCTACGCAGGTCGTTGGCCAGATCTGATCCAAGGTCTTTCTCCTGTGTGTATGTTGAAATAAAGCTACGAGGCTTGGTCAACACAACATACACATTTTTGTAACATACACATATCAAATATCCATAACGTATATCCTTTTCGTTTCATAATTCATTACATAGCATACAACTTTCATAACACAAGATATATCCTTTTCATTACATAGCATATATCCTTTTCGTTACATAAATAATTACAGAACATACAATATTTATAACATTTAACATTCATATCATAAGCATACAATATTCATAACGTAACATGCCCTATTTATAGAACATTCAATATCCATTACATAACTTACAATATTCATAGAATATACATAATTCATTACATAGCATTCAATATTTATAGAACAAACAATATTCATATAACACACATTATTCATTACATAACATACAATATTCATTATATAGAATAGAATATTCATTATATAGAATGTATTATTCATTATAGAGAATGTATATCATATAACATGCATTACATAACATGCAAATAATAACTTCAAGTTATATTTTTCATTATCGTTAATTTTCATTAATTAAATCTAATTCATTCTAAATTAAATTTTTACCTATTACTAATGAAATTACTTATGAATATTAAATGTACAACAATATTTGATAGTTTGGGATTAAAATTGCATTCGAGTTAAAAGAAACTATTGACTTTCCATTACGAACATATGTAATGATTACTGGCGAGACAGCTTGAATATTCGAAAAATAAACCCATTAATCTTGTCGAAAAGACTTTTAGTTGAGTTTGAGCGTTACAAATTGAATAAATTTCTACAGGTCATTTATCTTCAAGAAAACTCAATTTTATTTCGAACTTGCATACAATAGAGTGGTAAAACATGTAAATCAGGAGATTGTTAAAGGTTCTACAAAAATCTTGGAACATTTAGGTTTTATCATCGCCGATATTTCAATCGACGTTGTTATTACCTTTTTGTATGTTAATATATTTAATTTTCTGGATTGTACCAGATTCATTAAATAGGGAGTTGATGAGCCAAGTTATAGAAAATGTGTATTCTTCTTTGGGCCAGCTATGATCACGTGACAAACTGGTTTCTCCTTTGACTGGAATGAAGCGTGTACACTGCTAGCGCTGGTATCTAACATCTGACGACCTCAACAGGTAGGGAATATGTAAGGACAAAGTAGTTTATAATCTATATCTGTAAGCTCTTCCTTGTAACTCCTAAAACAATAAACTTCTTACTTATACACATCGCTAAACTGATGCGTTAACTCTATCCTTTGCATTGTTATTTTAAAAAAATAGTTTGTTATAAAATGATTCTAAAAATTCTCTAAGATCATTTTGACCATCACCCGGTGTTAAAAATTAAATTTTTTTACTAAAGTTTGCATAACTGTAAAATAATTTCAATTTTTTTTTTTTTCCGTATAAATTACGCACGCTTGTGTGAAAAATGGTGGCTCTGAGGAAGTTTTCCTTTGTGGATAAAGGTCTACCTTATAATTAAATGAGATGCAACAAGATTTACACAGGATAAACACTAAATCTTCTACTGTTTACATAGTAATCGTTTATGCAAGGGTACTTTGTTCCTCCTTCCCCAAAGAACAAAAAATAAAAACATTATTACATCAATTAATTTTTTAAATGTAAATAAAAAAATAATGTATTCAATTTAAGGAAATTTCTTAAATCCCCTTTGAAATTAATTTTATTAAAATCTATTAAATACAAATTTCTGTTGACATTGAAAATTCACCTTTAAAAGTTATTGATTCTTCACAGAGAACCTTGATCGAAAAACTCTGCAATGAAGAGTTTGTTAGAGTAAAGTATGTAAATTAGATCTGTTTTCCATGACATCTGCTGCTTTGTCCTTACGGTCCACGACAATTTTACTTTAAAACTTTGACGAATTTTTATGTTATAACAGCTTGAAACTGCGTTTGTATTTGCTATTTCTCTTTATAATTATGTTTTGTTTGTTCCAGTCTTTTAATATATTTTCCAGTAAACGCAATATTTTATGTATGTTCTTAAAACATTTTTTCGATTGAATTTTTTCGTACCTTGGAACCCGATATTGCTGTGCGTGCTGGATTGAATTTTTTTTTCTTTTTGCGTTCCTCTGTCATTTCGAGAGCTTGAAAGTCTACTACTCCTTTTTCTTTACTTTTCCCCCCTTTAAACTTTTCCTGGAATTTTGTCTGTCCTCTCATTTTTCCTGAGAAGTTTGAAATCTTTTTCCAGCTTATTTAATTCGACAGAGATTTTGAATTTTGCCTCCCTTGGATTTAACTAACTCAGCATTGGCAGGACGCGAAGAAAGTTTTAAGAAAAGAAGTATAAGGGGGAGGGGAATTAATTTCGATGCTTCGTCTTTTAAATAGTTTGCATATTTTTTCGCTGGAGTTCAGCCTTAATTTCTGCGTATTAGCGTAAGTATTTCTTTTGATTTAAAATAAAATATCCCTCTATATGAATCATACTTCACCGTCAATTAATATACTTTTGCGATACTTTTCCCGTATTAATTATGCATTAAAAGTAATAAGGTATATAGTTTTATGCTTAATGTATTACAATTTCTGTAGTTGAATGCAGGAAAATACTAATTTAATGCTGAAGAAATGCAGACCATATCCATAACGAAAATAAAATAATAAATATGAGTAATTTTATTTTGTTTTTACATCTCTTTAGTATTAAAACTCCCTTTGTCTAAAGAAAGCTACTTCCAACAGGCGTAGATTTCTGAAATTTTTAACTTAAGTAGTTTTGGCCTTCTAATTGGATTTTTGACAAACATAACATTGAAATTTTAAATATTTTTTTTTAAATACTTTTTTTTTATTTTTAAATTTATTTTCAAATTGTCTTCTAATATGCGTAGACTCTGAAATGTAGACTCTGAAATTTTCGACATAAGTATAGTTTTAGCCTTTTTCTAATTGTACTTTTAACAAACTAAATGTTAAAATTTTTATTAGATTTTTTTATTGATATATTTTTTATAATTTAGTTTTTTACAAAGCAACTTCTAATAGACGCTGCACTCTGAAATTTTCTCAACATTAGTAGTTCTGCCGTTCTAATTAGCGTTTTGATTAACAGAATATTAAAATTTTAATTTTTTTAAAGTATTATTTTTTTTTAAGTTCTTTTACAATCTAACATCCAATAACTTTGAAATTTTTAACATTAATAGTTTTAAACTTAACTTTTTACTTTTCTGTAATTGGAAATAAATAATTATGTCATCATGTTCAGGAATCATCATTCATAAATTCTTTTTTAATAAGTAAATTTGGTTTATTTTAGAAGAATTTTGTAAAAGTCACAATCAATTTCACTAAAAGATTAGTCTTTGAAAAAACGTGCGTAAAAAAAACCTGTGGCGATATTTCTTTAATACTTGTTCTAATCCTTAATTTACTTGCCAGCAAATTAAACTTTTGTGTGAGTTAATATAAAAGTTCCTATTCAGTAAAAATTTTACACTTCTTAATGTGTTTTTTTAACATTCCGAAGCTGAGTTTCCAACTTTTTCATCTTCAATAGTTTTACTTTTAATTATCGAAGATTCTCAGAGCCTTTTTTATCTTTAAATATATTACATGTCAGATTGAAGGATTAAAAGATTAATAAACGTTAAAATATAAAAATTTGAAGTACAATTTAACGCGTATTTAAGATGGATTTTTATGACTTATGTCGCAATTTGTGAGGTTAAAAACTGACATTCCAAATTGAGATTCGTTCGGTAGTCAACCGCATAGTCGTTTTTAACGAGTTTTTGATGAATTGTATTACTTCCCTTCTTTGATTACTTTCGGAAAGATATCCAATCTAAATAAAGGCCTTCAGTAAACTAAAGGGAGAAACTTTAGAAACTAAAGAGAGAAAGTTTAGAAACTAAAGAGAGAAAGTTTAGAAACTAAAGAGTGAAACTTTAGAAACTAAAGAATATTTTCTTGTGTTTAAGAATCTAATTATTAAGTTATAACATCATTCTTACTTCCAATACTGCCCACTCCTTTTATCAAACCACATTTCAAATAGTGTGAGGAGGTTGAGCTGTTAGCATGGTCTGATCAACCAAACGTTGCTTGTAAAGTAAAGCTGCTCACATCTTTAATAAAAATGAAACGGGCGAGGTTTCAGAATAACTTCAACCTTTCGTATTTCAAAAAAAGCAAACATTCCACTCTTACATATTACTAACCCACATTCTGAAAGATATTTTGTGGAATGGAATGAAAAAGCCCCGTGAAATCCAATAGGCCGCCCCTATTTGCAAGATCCGTATCTTCCAGCAATTTAAATAGATATAGCTAAAGTATTCCTTTTTTTTGAGTTCCCGAAAAATGATTTCTTTTGGTACCTCTCCTTTTATATTCCCTTCAAAAAGGATTCGATATTCGATATGACAGTTCAGAGAGAAGAATGACACTGGGACAGCCAGGGACGGTATAGGCAGATTATGGATATTGGATGAAGCATTTCACTTTACTGGCATTGTCGATAGCCAAATAGAAATGGGCTGAATAGTTTACTTTATTACTCCTATATAAAGACATGGTACAATTCAGTGAAACCACTGATTTCAACATTTTTGACCGAAATTTGAGTACTTTGAATGTTGCTTAAAAATTTAGAAACTGGGTTTTATTTGATTCACTTGTTTGTCATTATAGTATTATTATTAAGAGTTATTTGATTTCTGAAATTTTTTAAAAACTTGATGTTTCACTAAAAGATTAGTCTTTGAAAAAACGTGCGTAAAAAAAAACCTGTGGCGATATTTCTTCAATACTTGTTCTAATCCTTCATTTTCCAGTGAAGTTTTTTGTTTGGGGGCGGGGGGGGGGGGAGCTATACCATGTCGGTATATAGTATACTGCAGGAATAACTTTCTTTTTCCATGATATGCCCTTAAGTTAAAAAAAATATATACATGGCAATCACATTTATTTGAACAGATTGAACATTTCTTAGATGTTTATTGCTATTCATATTTTAAATACTATTTTTTTAAGTATTTTAAATTATTTTAAATTAATCAGAAGATGATTTTTGTGATATTTTCGTTGTAGAATAATATATATATATATATATATATATATATACACACACACACTATCTGGCCAAAAGTATCCGGACACCCCTTAAAAAAGTGGTTCTGGCGAGTGACGCAATTAAATACGTAATTGAAAGCTATAAAAGTGTTGGTAGTGGTTTGTCAGATTGCATTTATGCGTTTGTGAGGCAATGAGTAAGTCAAAGGAGCTTAGTGAGTTTGATCGTGGCAGAGTAGTGGGACATTCTACAGGAGCCTAAATCCACTGTGAGTGATGTAAATGTGAAGTGGAAACTTCGAGGCAGTGAAACGGCAGAAAAACGAACCGGTAGGACTGGTATTTCTGGACAAATACTGCACTCCCAACTCTATGGCAATATTTCTGGGAAGGCCCATTTCTCTTCAGGCAGGATAACTGCTCCATTCACACATCGAGGCTTGCACAGATGTGGTTTGACGAAATGGGTGTTCAAAAACTGGACTGGCCTTCTCAGAGCCCCGATCTAAATCCCATAGAACACCTTTGGGATGAATTAGAGCGCAGATTACTTAGCCAGCCAAATTGACCATCTTCACTGCAAGCACTCACTTCAGCTGTGATGGACGCCTGGAAGGCAATTCCTATGGTCACCTATCGAAAATTGGTGGAAAGTCTTCCCAAACGTGTGCAGGCTGTCATCGATGCAAAAGGGGGACCAACATCATATTAATATAGGCCTCAGGACCCTCTAAGTCCATACCCCTGGGTGTCCGGATACTTTTGGCCAAATAGTGTGTATATATATATATATATATATATATATATATATATATATATATATATATATATATACATGATATTCTAAGGCATTTATGGCCGAATTGTTAGAGGTAACAGAAATCCCAAACTAGATATATATTCTAAAGAATATACACGGAGGGCTATTGGAAAGTGACCCTGTTTTGGCTAATATCTGGGGCTTATAGAAATCAGCACATACTTTGTATGCGTAGTAATGAGACCACGAGGGAATAATATAGTGTGTATACTAAATTTTATGAAGATGTTCCTTGGAATAGGCTGTAAATAGTTCTAGGTAGGCTTAGTTTAATTATGGTTGCCATGAATGTCTGGAAATTACACGTTTTAGGGGAAGAGGGCTTAGTTCCGGTCATTCAATAACAAAGTAGGTAGGCTATTTGCTACTGAAAATATATTCGAGAAATAGTTTTCTGAAATTTTTCCAAAATTCCACACGCCAGATATGTAGATAAGTGTTGTTGGTGGCCTATCTATTATAAAAAAGGTTCATTAAAAGGTAAATTTAATTTATTTTTAATTCTGTTTTCCTTATTTCTGGTGGGCTTTTCTAGTACCCTTTTATTAATCATGCAATTTATATCGCTATTGTTGGACATGAGCATAAAAAGTGAGGACATTACTACTATATTGTTACACAAATTTTCTGTATACAATTGTAAATAGTGACGTATTTCTTTTAAACTTTTATTTTATTTATTAACATGATAATACAGGTTAGAAAATGGTAGCAACATCTAAATCTATCGGAAATTTTCCAGGCATATCCATCATGTGATTTTCTGACTGTATTTTACTAGACATTTCTGCCACGAGACTATAAAAAAGGCGATGGATGGAATCCCGTGATCAGTTGAGTTTTGGGACACAGCTTTGAAAGTGTCTGAGCTCTTGTTTACTTTCGTTGTGCCTGCATTATCGCCGTTTCCGAAGTTGTATGTACCGACGCTTGTGTTGAAGACTAATAGAAATATTACTGTTGTTTGGAGAAGTTTTGTGAGCCTTTGAAAGAAGAATAAATTATAGTTTTTATTTAATTAAAACTCTGTCGTCATTTTCTTAGTGAAAATGTCATAATAATATGTAAGCTATAGTACATATTTAAAGATAGTAGATGGTTAGTAATTCAACAAAACAAGTGTGGGACGCTTTGACTGATGTCTACTTAGTATATAGAAGAAACTGATTAGCGCGTTAGAGTATTTGCGTAGTAGTGTTAGGAAAAATGGCAAAGCTTCTATGTCTTTTAGATGTTCGAATACCCAAACTTGATTATTCCCCCCCCCCCCCTTCCCATTTCCAAATATTTGTTACCTAATGCCTCTAGTTTTTAAGTCCTATGCACTCGCTTCCAGTAAAAAAATAATTCGCATCTAGATAAATCTACTTACAAGATTTGAATTATTACGAAAGAGTATATTAATATCATAAATAATATACCTTATGTGGTCCAACTGAATGTCCCATAATTGTCCGGTGTAGGAGCGGCTTATTTGTGACATCACTGTAACAATCTTAACTTTCGTATAGTCCGAATTTACAAGACGCCGAGTCACCAAATTGTTCGGGTAGGCGTGTCTACAAACAGCCATAATAAACAATCGGAAAAAAACACTTTTGTTTTTAAATTTGTCTTAACCTTGAAAGACCTTTAAGTAAGGTCAGGCTGAAAGTCAGGTAAACTATTCTGTTTTATTGAAAAAACAGCGGAAGTGTTTTGTTTTTTTGCATGGACATTGTGAGATTAACCGTGAACAAAGTACACAAGAGTGAGTGGTATTTTCCCTTTTTTTTTTCTAAATTGGATGTTCCATGTGAGTCAGGTTTTTTTTTTTTTTTTTTTTTTTTTTTTTTATCTTATCAAATACTTCTTCTGCACACATAATACTCTGTTCTCCGTTCTACCGATAATTTACAATATCCTATTCAAAATAATTAGAGGATATTTTTATTTTGATAGAAATTACTACATAAAATAAATTTAAACTTACTATGTGAATATAACAGGTTTACAGGTTTATATTTTTCATAATTACAAACTTTTGATTATGCAAAATTTTATAATGTCCAAAAGTATGTCATCATCAAATGAATGAAAAGTTCACTAGAGGCACAAATCCACTGGCCGATCCCGATGTGAACCTTTGTAAACTGGCCATTGCTACGAATCTTAGCCAGTCTCGCCCATTGATGCAGAGTTTTAAAATTGAAATATTGTATTATAAGAAAGGACCGAGGGAAGAAAAATATGTTTTGTAAGGGTCTTGACAATTTTTTTTTTTTTTTTTTTAAATTGTGCATTTGGAATGATGCTCGAGTTTTCAAATGGACTGGCCAATCTTCTCAGAACACCCGTTAAGACATTGGCCAATACCACTGTGCTCCCTAGGTTAATGCATTGTACTATCTTTTAATCAAAAATTAAAATGTTATTCCCATGCTTTGAATCTTTCCTATTGATGATTGTAATGTCCGAACATCGTGATTCGTCTAAATTTGTGGTCATGGTGGGCTTATCATTCGTTTAGAATTGGGTCGCAAGTAGAGATCATTGAAGAGCATCAAGCGCAAAATTAACATCTTTGGATTCTGTTTTACAGAGATTGAAAATGCAGTTGACTCAAAGCTAAAGGCAAAAATTTCAATTGCAAACACGGGTAAGAGAGTTACAGGTTTTAAGAATGACTTTAAATAGATGATCTTGCATGGATTGAACTAATTTTTACGTGAATTCTGGTGTAGCTCCAAGTGATTTTTAAAGAAATACTGTGTTCTATTTTTGTAAATCTTCCTAGTTTACATTCCCGTCATATTTCCTACGTGGTTTAAATTAGGACTGTTTCTGTTGGCCAGTTCATAAAAATTTTTTTTTTGCTGTGACCAAGGTTTTGTCGAGTTTAAAATATGGTCCGATGCTCCATCTTTCTGAAAAATACTATCCAATCCTTCATGTAGGTCGAGAAAAGTACTAAATTGTCTTTGAGAAATTCTTATTATTCCTCATATATTATTTCTCCACTTGAAAATTCTAGATATATTAACTCGCATGTCGATAACAATCATATCGATCGGGTCCATCTAAGTTCTATTTTTTCATCACTGAAAATAACTCTGAACCCCTTTTCAGTATAAGACATAAAACTTTTGACTGTGTTTTATGTCTTTCCTTCAAAAATAATTCCCATACTATAGACAATATTTCCATAAGTTTTAATTCTTCAGTATCTATTTTGAAATTGCAAAAATTGAAGCAATTTGTAGCACAGTTATATTTTTGGTCGAAGTCATTTTTAATATACTTCTGTCTTCTCGATTGGAAATTTCCCGGTCTTCCAATATGCCTGCCCCCCCCCCTCCCCCCATCTCCCACTGAGTTTTGAATCATAAAACTTCATAAAAACTAAGTATGTTCACAATCTCTACAATTTTAGCTGACTTTCCAAATGCTTTTAATCTTAAATTTTTTTAATGTTTCATGTTTGGAAATGTCTTTAGCTCTTACCATTGTGACCTTGAATTTAAAAAGGACTAACTGACTATAAATTCTCAAAATAAAAGCAAATAATAATAATATAAAAGGCAAACAATTTAATGTCAAAATGTCGTTGTTCGATACTGACATAAAAGTAACTAAAATTTGCATACAGTAGTAAATAAATCATATTTTAACAGAATTTGATCAATGATTTACTTATGAGACACTAAAACTGAAATTTCTTTCAATTTAAGTACTGTAATTGTGAGTTATTTATAATTTTTTACAATAGAACTTATGTAAATATAAAATTCTATAATACGGATTGTCTTCCATTGTAAAATTTACTATGTTGATTTTACAATTGCAATTTTTTTAACTTGTATCTATAGTTTTGAGACGGACTGTATAAGGTGCAGACCTGGCAAATCAAAAGAGTACACTAATACAATAAAGAGATGTCTTATCACTGACTACAATAATCATTACTTACCCATTTTACGGGCAAATAAAATGTTGCATCCATTAAGTTGTGCTACGTAGTGTCTCTTTGCTTTTGTGTTTTACAACATTAAACGGGAAATTAAATAACTTTATTTGGAGCCATGTGGAATTTTATAGTGCAGTTATGGATATCGGAATATAACTTACAACTAATCAAAACTACAGTACAATAGAAATTAAATAGCTCTACCTAAATTATCAAGATTACCATGGCTAATACTAACCCTTCAATAATGTTTACTGAAGCTTGACTTTCTGACTAATTTTAAAGATATTCGAAGCGGATCTTTGTTAGTTATCCTAGAAGGAGTACCTATCCGCGTAAGAGTGCATCGAATGTTATTAAATTCTGAAATTATATCCGTTAATAAACACTCAATTGGATGCTACGTATGCAAACGTAATGACGGGAAGTGATTATAATCCATGCATTTCTTCTCTTAATTACTTTTTAATGCGATTTTGATAATAATTCATCGAAATCCAACAATGAAACCTTTTCAAAACCTGATTGCCGTTAAGTAGATTTAATTATTTCCTTCCAGATATCTGACATTCGGACAAAATCCCTCAGGTTTCCCAACTCATCGAAACCTCTTATCTTCCGTAGACACTATTGTTACTTTCGCTTTGTATCGTAATGGCTTATCCGGTAGCACATTCATAAACATACTTATCTTTTTAAAAAAATCTCCTATTAACCACCGCTTAACGTTTGATCATAAAATGAGATTAACCCTCATATTGTGTTGGTGACTTTAGTGTGTGTGTGGTTGATGTTGGACGTGTCACCTTGGGCGGAACACACACAGGGGCTCTCTTTTCCATCAAAGACGTTCAAGGTCATACTGTTGTGAAACGGGCATTGTTTTCGCATTGGGCCAATTGTTCGGACCCTCCTGGTCGCCGATTCAGAAGAAGTAGCAGACTTGTTTTCTTTGTTTCGCTAAATGTTTATTTTTCTTTTCATTCAGAAAACAGTGCTTAAGTTGAGACAAAGACGACTGTGTCTGCTTGTTTACTCATTTATTGGATTCCGGTTTTTTTTACATTGTTTCGTTGTTTTAAGGGACATAAATGTTTAATCAAAGTTTGTATAAATTAGAAGAGTGTTTATTTAAGCTGCTCTTCTCTTACGAGTCCCCATGTGCCATGCCTTCTTTAGGAAGGGTTATAGGGTAATTGAAACAATTGTGTCTAACGTAAAAGTATCCTTTATCTCTGAATATACACTCTGAATTTATTTTAAGGACTTGATTAATTTGTATTAGAATAGTTGCAATGCTTTTAGCTGATCTTTCTGTTATGATTATTCTTACAATAAACTTAAGAGAGTGGAACATTGCACAACTTTCAATTACATTGTAATACAGGTCATTGCATTCAAATTTGACATGAAATAGTGTTATTTTTCATTTTCATATTTTCACTCATTTAAATAAAAATGGTCAGTTCGACGATATATTTGGTAATAATTTTTACATGGGACCGGAAAAAAAAACACCGCCGAAATTGACGATATGTTATTCGTTAAACTTATCCAGTCCTTTTATCCTTTCTTGTTTGTAAAACAGAGGAAAATTTATCATTGAGAAGCGATGCTCAAGAGCAGAGAACTCTGTGTTAAAGGCCTTCGTTTTTCAATGTTTTACGCTTTTATCATATTTCTGTAGGAATTTCGGAGGTGGAGATGTTCAGAACACTAAAAGAGGTATTAGCATAACGATTTTAATCAAAATCGTGGGAGCCTTTTTTAGTAATTGCTGCAAAACATGTATTTTCAATGGCTGCTACCTTGTGCGCATGCACAATTTGAACGAAAACCTTAATAGTAGGTGCCATGACCACCATTAACTCGTACACCAAATTTGAGCATCGTAGGTCAAATCATTCGGTAGTTATACTGACCATGGACACAGAGACATACATTTTCTCTAAACCACTTTTTTGAAATCAGAATATTCTAAAGTGTGTAAAAATGAAAAAAAAAGAAAAAGATTTTTCTAAACCGAAAACAATACTTTCGTTAGCATATAAGTAATTGAAAGTAAAGATATTGAGAACTTTACAGTTAAGATTTGTCATACAGCAATTTACAAGATATGTAGAAAAACCATTGTCTTATAACATATTTCTTACAAAAAAATATTAACTTTTGGGAGTAAAATCCTTACAAAACTTCATTATAAAATGATAAATGATAACAACCTGTAAGGATCCGCTACTCGTGTTGAATATCTTACGAACATATAACGCTTGACATTTTACGATGACATGATATTAACGTTGTCATGTAACGTAATGATCTTCCCAGACTGGTGGTAATTCTAGTTTATATTCATGAATTATCTCCCTTATAAACTCTACTGCGTTCGCCACTTTAATCACTTCATCCGGTAATAATTAAAATTTAATTTAGTCGAGTGGGAAAAATGAGGTTTTGAACACTTTAATCTTTGATAATGGGGTTTTCCATAAAGAAAATTGATGAGTCGACGATGAAATTGCCTTGAAAAGAAAACAGGGTAAGGTAATGATTTTAGAAGTTTTCTTCCGAAACCGACTAATTTGTCACCTAACATATGACTGTAGAACTAAAATCAGAAGATAAAATGTAATCGATTTTACTTTAACTCGGATATATCTATGTACTCAATAATTTTTAAACTACCTATGATAGCTAAATATGTTTCCCCAACGAAGGTGTCTCTATTTATAGCTCTATTTCTTAAGGGGAGGGGGGGGTCGGAAGGCATTTTTTTTTTCTCGAAATCTATTTTGAATTTTTTAACGCATCACAATATTTGAAATTGTATATACAAAATGGTATAACTTGGTGGGCTATGCGCTCACCCGAAGTATTTTTAAATATTTTTCGAAAAAATAACAACATTGAAAAAAAAACGTCTGCTTGTACTTTAAACGCTGTTTTCTCAAAATGCTGTTTTTTCATACAAATGAACCTTTTTCTCAGGATCTACTCAATATTTTGCTTTGAATTTTTTTCCCTGGTACATATTGTATTTTTACACAGACTTATGCTTTTAATGAAGTGTTGATTAGATTAACAAGAAACATCATTAATCCTAAACAAAATGTAATTTTTACAAAAGCATATGTCAGTCTATGTAAAAGTGTTTTAATATTCACTGTACAAAATTTTAAACCAATACTATGAGTAGTTTCTGATAAAAAGGTACATAAAAAAGACCTTTTTAGCATGGTCTAGACAGAGCTTTCCGACCCCCCCCCCCCCACTTAAAACTAAAATATGTTATTATATTTATAAATATTAAATACTTAAAACTATACCAAGGATAGCATTTGTCCTAAAATTTCTTAAATTTTTGTTTTGCCCTAAAACTGTACTTAAGTTTTTCTATAATTCCTAAAAAAAAAAACTAAAATTCCGAAATTTTTTTCCAAAAATCCCCCCCCCCCAAAAAAAAACTGGTATTTTATTAGATGAGAAAAGTGGATTTAATTAAATTCGTGTGTTTGTCAAAATAGTGTAATTGTTTAATTATATAACTGTTATTTTGCTAAAAAGTTGTTTAAAGTTCAATTTTTTGAAAATTGGCATTTTTTGGCCTGTATTGAAACAAGCTTTGAAAAAAAAATATATGCCTGTTTTAAGAGCCTATTTCAGCGTCAAAATAAATATACCTAAATGTTTTTGAAATGTCCCTAAAATTTTAAGAATTGTCCCTAAAAATTTAAGAAATATCGAATTATCCTTAAAATTTTTGAAATTATCCCTAAAATGTTCCCGAAATTTTTGGAATTGTCCCTAAAATTCCTACCTAATTTTTTTAGAAAACTCGCTACTCCCCCTGCTGTACTATATGGGGGACATGAAACACAATTAAACATCATTCGTAATTTTTAAACGAGAGGACCCAGTTCCCAGTTTGGTGTGTGATTTGGTATTCATATGCCTATGAAACCTATGAATTTTTATTTATTTTTTCGACTTATAGATTATTCTCATATTATACGTATTTTTTGTCCCCAAGGTGAGTTTAAATAGTTTTTTATTATTATTATTCATTAAACTCTCTGTAGGAAAATGATTAATAATACTTTGCTAAGTTAAAGATTACACGAAGATTCTGGGGTGTCCTTTTACTTTCTAATCACAATGCAACTGTAGATGAAAAAGTATGGCTTTAGGAAGTACCTTGAAATTTTTCGTTATGGGGTACAATGCACAATGCATAAATACAGAAAATCTACAATTCATGAAATACAGAAAAATACAGAAAATCCACAATGCATGAAATACAGTAAATCTACAATTCATGAAATACAGAAAATCCACAATGCATGAAATACAGATTTTTTTTTTAAATAATTTAAAAAAAAGCAACAAAAAAAAAAAAAAAGAGAGAAATTGGATAAATGGCAATATATACATTTGCAGATTTTGTACTATTGCAATTTCATTTGAAGAACCATGTTATGTTCGGTTGAATATTTGGTTGACTTATGACTGCTGAAAATGACAATGTGTTTAGATCTCATGTTTGCTTTTTTCAATTAATGAAAAATAGCTGAGATATGCTTGTTAAATTAATTTGATTTTAAGAAATTGGTTGTTACAAAGTGCTAGTTAGTGTTTAATGGTGTCTATTAGTGGTGTACAACGAAACAGAATTTCGAAAACTCTTTATTGCCCATCACTGTACAAAATATGTTAAATACAATAGTTACTATTTCAGTTTCTTCTTAAGATGTATAAGAATTATTGTCACACTTCACAAATCAATAGCCAAAACGAACTAAAAACTAAAGTTTGCAAAATTTAAAAAAAAAACTTTTGTTTTACAGGAGCCGTCATCCCCTATACTTATTATGCTTTTCAAATTTTAATAGTAATGTTGACTTTACTCTTGGATTTTTTATACAAATCTGACGTTTGATCGAGGTTTGCACTTTCGGTAATTTTATTTTCATACATCGTTTTAAACTATAGCTACGACCTTTATCGTAAGTCATAATTTTAAATTACAATGCAAGTCCAAATTAACAAAAGGGAAGTTCCTATAAATATAAATTTTAATGAAAATATTTCCATGTTATACAATTATATTTTTTATAGTATTTATGAATGACTAACATGCAAGTAAAGTGTATGAAATTATATTAACAAACAGAAATGCATAAAAAACATGCGATACCAGTATCAGAATTCTAGGAACGCTGCAGTGTTCCACCGCCAAGTCCAATCTCAAAGCGACAGACATGTACCCCCCCCCCCCCCGGAAATGATCCCGATGCTTGGGAATTTTAGCCTGGCCTACAGCTTAAACGCTTTAATATATTCAGACTATTCTTTTTTTTATTTCTCTCCGATTAATTGGAGGAATTGTATGAATTAATGCGTAATAGGGTCTGTACACTCCAGAAATAATTCCAGATGTTTGGTAATTTAGCCCGGGTAATAATGACTGAGTAAAACAGGTCAACGGATTTCTGATATTCATCTTTTGCTCAATTTCAAGAAGTAACTTTGATACTCTAAGTTAAACTATTAAAATTGTGTAATTCAAATATATATATATATATATATATATATATATATATATATATATATATATATATATATATATATATATACTTATTCTTCAACTAAATTGCATTCTTATCAAAGCTCTGAAAACACGTGTTTCAATTTTTTACTTAGAAAACCACTTTCAGTTTAAAATAGAGTTTTGGTAGGATTTGAAACACGCATCTTATGATCACTAGCCTAATATCTTAAGGACTCCCCCCCCCCCCTAAAGCTAGATGAATTTCTCTTAAAATAATAACAAATCTTATATTTCAAACTTAAAGCGAAAGTTGGTTTGAGACGCATTTTTTTTATATATATTTATTCGTATGTAAAAGCTGGTAATCCTCAATTTCGCATAAAAAGGAAGTATTTTGTTTTTATGTTTTACTTACTTTGTATAATTACTTATTTTTTAGCATATAATTGCATGTTTTTGTTCTAAAGTTATAATAAGTTCATATTTTTTACTATGAAATTTTTTTCTTATTGTAGTAAGGAAGATTTCTTCTTAAAAGAAACGAAAAGGATTTGGATTGCAAACCTAAATCTCTCTACGATATTTAATCAGGATATTTATTGTTACTCTCAATACAAAGAGTAGTATGTGAATCTAATGGTGTTGTCGCTTATGCCATTTTCTTAGATCTACGATATGATTATTTCACACTAAAATTTCCATAGATCGTATCTTACTCATTTAGAACATAACAAACACAAAAAAAAGAATTCATAAGTCCCAAAAACAACTAGAGGTTGTAAAAAAAAGCCCGCCGAGTAAAATAATGAGTCAGAAAAAGTTGTGAAATCTAATGTTTGCCGCCAAGCGGCAGCGTTTAGTTTCTTTGGGATACTTGTACATAATGAACTAAAGTGGAATTATCATTTGGAATCCCCATAGGCAATCAGTACTTGGCAGGATAGAGTTTTTATAGAATTAATCTCAATTCAGTACAATGAATGCAAAGTAACTAAAGCAAATGAATTGAGATTAATCCGAAATAACTGTAGCCTCCCAAGTTCTGATTGCCTATGGGGATTCCCTCTAATAATCCCAATTTAGTTCATTGTGTACAAGTACCCCAAAGAAACTATACTCAGCCGCTTGGCGGCAAACATTAGATTTCACAACTTTTTCTGACTGATTATTTTACTTGGTGGGATTTTTTACAACGTCTAGTTGTTTTCATGGAGGTCTTAAGCTTACTGTAACTGTCTATTAAACATTACAATCTTACTCCAGGATTAGTACGTTATTTTCAGTTAATTCTTTAATAAATATGTCTGAATATGACTAAAAAGATAAATCAAAGTAATATCCATTGGAAAGTTAATTTATTTAATAGTTTATTTCTTACTGAAGCAAGATATTTTTTTTTTATCTTAAACATAAACTTTATTGCCAGTTTCAAACAACGTAATGTTTAAAATGTATTGATATATAAAACCATTATAAACACAAAATTTAAAATTATTTTGCCGTGAGGACCAAAGTAAAATATAATAAATAGTATAAAAGAAACTATTGCTATATATTTTGCTATCAGATTACGATTTCGTGTAGCTTATGGAACATTTTTGCAATTTACATTTTTAACTTACACAAATAAAAAAATAAAGCGTTTTACAACCTTTTTCAGCTATCCTTGTTTTCATATTTTTATAATAAAATTATCATATAAGCGCAGGACTGATAGTGCCTGCTGTATTGAAAAATATTTTATCAATAATAAAAATGACTACATTAAATGTTTATAGTTTTTTAAAAAACTCTTTGGCATTTTAGAGTTTGTAACGCTGATAAACGTAACTCAAATAAAGTTTTTGATTGCTGGCGAAAATCTCTTGGTAGAAACAATCGTAAATAGTCGAACAACTATGCTTAGCGAAGTCAATTGAAAAAAAATTAAAAGTAGTAATTAATTACTTTTAAAAATAATTTATTCAGGTGTGACGTAATGTAAAGATATTAATTAGTGGTCCTACAAATATTTTCAATAAAGTAGCTACGAAGCCCATAAAACAAGTCAATGTTCCATGCATCCAAATCGCAGACATGCGATACAAACATTGCATTTTATTTATATGACGTAAAGGTGATATTTGTAAGAACTATTTTAAAAAAGAGATTTATTTCATTAAAGAATAGAATACATTTACTTTATTCTCAAGAAATTAAAAGAGGCGTGCTTTTTGTAATGACACAAGGTTTAAAAATTGAGTGCTCAATTTTAAAATTCAGTGCACGTGGTATTTTTCTTGAGGTACTTTTAAAACTTTACCTCCTGCTTCCAAAGAAAAGAAAAAAATAAAAAAAAATAAGACGATTAGGTTATATTTTTTTTTCTGCATCAACTCTTTTATATGCTGCAACAATGTCGCAGTGTCGTGTTGACTCAGGACGTGGATCATTCGTTTTTAGGTTGAAATTAAATCAACAGAAACTGGTTCAGCTCCGATATTTAAAAAATATATATATTATTCAACTTGAGCGCCGGACTTAGGGAGATGAACTCGCACCCACCTGGAAATTAAAACTTAAATGTAATGTAAGGAAAAGTTACATGAATCACTGGAAAACAGAGATTTGAAAGTATTCAATGGAACAGAAATGTATTACATAACTACATTTTAACATTTCATTATGAAATCCATTTAAAAATTCAATGTTGGAATAAAATTTAACCACATTACACCCTCTCTTGTGCAATTTGTACCCCCCGCCCCCCCTGAAAATAATACTACCGGCACCCATATAGTTCAATAGCAGCAATACAAATCACCTTAATTAAATTTTGTTCTCATAAGCAAAGGCTTATTTCCATGTGAAACTCCTGTGGTATCTAAGCAACGCTTCTCAAAGTGCAGCAACGAGACGCAAATTGTTCCCACTAAATTATACATATGCCCCCAATAAAGATATAATCATCCTGCTGAAGTTGACGCTGAAACTCGGCCTTGATATTCATCCAGAATTTCGAGAGAATTGTGCAATATGAGCTTTCACTCAAATCATTCACCCATGATTTATATAGATCCCATACATAATGCATAAATTTCCCGAGGTCTGGTTTGCCTCTCATTCAGCAAAGAATGCATTTCTTAACCACTTCAGGCCCTTGAAAACTTCCAGTCTCAGCCGTAAGTGGACTTGTCTGGAATTTCAAGAGAAAGCAAATGGATGCTGCCGATAGCATAAAAGGTTCTTATTTATATCTGAGGAAGTTTTCAAAATGTGTTAATGGATAGGGACAGGCGTCCCAGCTTTTAAATTTATATTTGATCAATAGAAACACTTTCTGGTATTTAAATTTTATTTTTTTAACTCGATACCTGGGGTCTTTTCTGAGAAACTTGATGTTCCATTAAAGTGGGGTGTGCTATTTATAAAATGTTCAACGAGCTGTCTTAAAAAAATAAACAAGAAATGCAGTTACTAAATGGTTTAGTGGTTTGGATACCGTTTATTGTTAGCGCATGATTTGTTCTTTTCTCTCTTTTTTTTTCTTTCTTTTTTTAGTGGTTGTTGTGTGTCCAAAGGGATTTGTTTCGAAAGATAATGAAGCAAAATAGCAAAGAGACTGTATTTGGAACATTAGCATTGGTGTTGATGTTTATTGATCAAATTCATGTTGCAACGTTTTGAAAAATAAAGATATGCAATAGTCAATCAAGTATTTAGAAAATTTAGGCTAGGTAAAGGAACTGTTTCAGATAATTTGTTTAACTTAAATGCAAGCAAATACAAGTCTGCCTTTTCATTTACAAAGTAGACAATGTACCGCATTTAAATATATATTTCACACTTATAAAACAGAGCGTTTGTCATCACTTTTTAGACAAAGCTGTCATAGTGCTGAAATAATCACTTATGACAAGAATTCATGTTTGTACGCTTTTGATTTATGTTTTCTACAACAAATGTTACATATAAAAATATACATACCAAGTGCTTAAATTATCTACATCTTTTTTAACTCAGTGAAAGTAAATATCTTAAATTGCAGATATTTTGTTATTTACAAAGTCGATTACAGAATAGTTTTACAATTATTCAAATAAAATACATACTATTTGGAAGCTTTTAGAAAAATTTGACATTCACAAACATCTTTGAATAGAAAGATGGAGTCTCCACTGAAATTTTCAAAAGAAATGTCCCGATTATTCAAACAAAAAGTAGTTAGTTTTTACAGAATAGATGGCGCTATAGGTGTCTGTGAGCCATTGTCAAATGTTATTTAATTTGGTTGATGACTGCTAATCATTAAAATGAAACAACAAGTGCATCTATTTATAACAAATAAATTGTGTGTTGCTTTGTAAAGAAGAAAATGTTTGTTTCTAAGATTTCATATGAAAATCGTTTTTTCCTACTCTCAGATATTCGTGAATTGTCAATTTTTCAAAAGTTCTGTTACTTTTGGATCCCTGTGTTTCCAAGTATACATGTTTTCGCCGTAGTCTATCCTTGCCTTTATTTAACACAAAAAAATTCAAACCCATCAGCTTAAAAACCTACAAAAATGTGTAGTGGCTACTTAAATATTCAACTAATGCCTGACACTAATGTTTTTAAATAGCCATTAAGTTACAAATATATTCTTGACTTTATAAGTCTTGGATCGTATTCCTTACAACTAATGATTCTCATTAACACCAACTTCCGACCACAAGTTATATCATTACTGGATATATTAGACGCCATATCTAACATTTCTGACTCGGAAGTCAATGTGTTAAATCCATCAAATGTTTTTTGGCTAGGCATTCAACAATGGAGGAAAGGTAATATATCTTTCTGTGGTTCCCTATCTGTTTTTCTTTTAGGTGGGTCTAATGTTGGACATAAATAAGATTGAGCAGCGTCCCTTTTATTACGTGCATCAGTGATCAGCTTTATTCTGTGAGAGTCGGCAGATGCGTTCTATTATTTACTCTCTTGATATAAAGACTAATTACGTTCTTCACTTACTATGAGATGGTTGTATTTCTATATACTGAAATCATATGAAATTCTACTTCAAATTGTTGTAATTCAAGAAAGAAAAAAATGATGATACCAATATTTGCATTTACAAAACTGAAATCTAACAAAAATTATACTTCAAACATTACTTTCTTACTTATCACTAAAACTTTGTTTCCCCAAATCTCTGCAATTTTGTAGGGTGAAAAAATAGTATTCTCAGAATAAAAAAAGAAATACACAACTATACTTATTAGGGATGGAACGGATATCCGGCAAATATCCGATATCCGGCATATCCGGCTGATTTTTCAATATCCGAAACCCCGTCGGATATCCGATTTGAAATACCGGACATCCGATAATTTCATTCGGATATCCGGCTGTATATCCGACCACCAGGTATCCACAAGAAATAATTTTTTGAAAAAAATAATGATCTTTTTCGGACAAAGGAAACACCGCATCCTACACTTTTTTTTTTTAATTTTTTTTTCTTGGATATAAATTGCAGTCAAATTAGAAAACAAAAACAGAAAGAGGCGCCGTATTATTGACGCCGAGTTGATAAGCATAAACCATTCCTCCAATCTTTTTCCATATACATCCTTCATACGTGTTTTGCAATATGTTCTTTTCATTCCAAGTTTATGATCTGATTAATTCCAGATGTTATATTTGAATGCTTCTCCGTAAAACTCGAACCGAAATACTAATAAATAGTACTTTTTTTCCATAACATAAGTGACTTAAGAGTTTTAGTTATTCTCATTTCCTCCTTTTTTTCTGACATTTGCTAGCGAGTAAAAAGCAATAAATAGTCAATGCGCAATCCTCAATGTTTTTTTTTTGTTCTATCGACGATAATACTTTACCCCTTTATGCTGTGAATGGTATGGTCTAATTTCTGATTTTTCATTGGCAGAAGTTGAAAGCTGGTGTATTTTTTCTGACGTAAAATGAAGTATTGTAATTTTTAGATCTTTAAAGCAGCGCCACAATGTGGAATTATATTTAGCTCTCTAGAATGCCTTGAATTTTAGTTTTCTCCAATTACAATCCAATTTATAATTTTTAATAATGGCTCATTTAAAATCACCCATTTGGAAGTATTTTAAAATTAATGGGAAATGACGAAAGCAAAGCCCTATGTGTTACTTGCTCCACAGAATCGTTTAAAAAATATATTGTGCGCGGCAAAAGCCCAAAATCCTTTTCCACAAAACCCTTATGGAACCATTTAATGAGTGTGCATAAGGAAATTCACCGAAGCTTTAAAGACTCACTAAATGCATCAAATATTGATTAACAAGAAAAAACAATGCATCAAAACAAGAAATGCACGCAGACAACATTGGAATCGAAATTATTTGTACCAAAATTGTGGAGTTTAGATGATCCTAAAGCAAAAGCCTTAACCACAAAAATATGTAAGTACTAATTTTGTTTATTTATATTAAATATATATTTTAAATATGGTATAACATAATGTTGATGAATTTTGGGTTCGAAATTTTTTAAGTTTATATTTAAAGACGGAATATTCCGTTAGATCCAATTTAAGTTTTCTACGAGATTTCTTTAAATCCGTAATGTTTTAGGTGCATTACAAAAAAAAAAAATAGACTTCAATTTCATAAAATATTTAAAATAAATCTTTTGTTATTAACAAATGCCTCCGGTATAATTTTGTAATCATTTATCAATTATAAACAATGCATGAAGTAAATTGAAAGTAGCTATATTTTGCACTTCAACATTGTAAAAAAAAAAATTTAATATAATTTTAGGTAAGTTAATGGCTCTTGATGCTGAACCATTCTCCATTGTGAATAGAGAAGGCTTTGGTCAGTTAATAAAATACCTAGCTCCTCGTTATCCGCTTCCAAATATAAATTATTTTCGTGATAAAGCCCTGCCAGAACTATATGAAAAACTAAAAGTATCAATATTACAAGATATAAAATCAGCAACAAAGATTTCTTTCACTCATAAACTAAAGTTTAAATTAAAAAAATTAACTCACCCTAATAGCACATATCCTCCCAGAGAGGTCCCTAGGAAGTCCCTAGTCATCCCCGGGACTACGAATGACTTCCCAGGGACCTCCTTGGGAGGATGTGTGCTATTAGGGCAGTGGCGCGACAGCCCGTGTGGACTAAGGCCTGCTGGGCCCAGCTCAGCTTTCTCGACTGTGGCATTTGTGTGTCACATAGCAGATGTTTCAGTCAGATGGTCATTCTGACGCCGAACCCCAGTGCTTAGTTCCCAAGCATGCATGGTCCTCCTCAGTTTATTTCTTTCAGGTATAAACAGCTAAGTCAACCTTGCCCAGTCCGCGAATCAAACCATGGACCTGTGGCATGCAGTGCGGTGCGCTAACCACTAATTATAATTTACTTAATACTTCATATCATGACCATTTTTTTCGTATAGCATATCGTATAACTATCGTTTTTAGTATATAGACCGAATATCCGGCCGGATATCCGGCGAAATCCGTTTCGGATATCCGTATCCGGTAGACATGGTACCCCGGATATCCGAAATCCGGCATCCGGCAAAACTCACATCCGTTCCATCCCTAATACTGATTATGATATATGCTTTCCTGGAAATTAGAAGCTATACTTCAGTTTTCTATAAACACCAAAATTACCGTTAATAGCTAATTTTAATTAATGTTAAAAATTAATTTGGCGTTTTATAAGTTAGCGTTTCTTTATAGCTCAGAGCACGTAAACTCGAGTCACAATTGCTCTGTGACAAAAAATATACTGCATCGTTAAGGCATATAAGATTTTTGGAAATGGTACTTATGAACATCAAGGTTTTTTTTATGAACATCAAAAACTTTACTCGAATTCAATGATCGCCCTCTTCGCAGCTGAGAGAAATGTGAATTCGGAAATCCATTTCTCACTAACAGTTCTTCAACGTTTTCTCTCTATCGATTGAAACACTATCTGTTATCCTGTTTTTCAAATTTTACATTTTTAGGAATGTGGGTTTTTGCAGATCGTGATACTGAAACTTTGAAGACCAGTATAACAGATAGTGTTTCAATTGATTCAGAGAAAACGTTTAGGAACACTTAGTGAGAAATGATTTTCCGAATTTCTGAGCTGCAAATAGGACGCTCATTGAATCAGAGTAAAGTATTTGATGTTCATAAAAATGCAATTTTCGAAAATCATACATCAATCATCACACATCTTAGATTCCAGTTCCTATGTTCAAATATAATTTCTAAGTTGTTCAATAATTATAACTTTTTGGGGTGGCACAATATGACCCCCTGAAGTGAAGTGACTAACTGCCATTCGTGTTTTTTCCCTTTGTAACCCAAAGAAATATTGCTGTGAAACATTGTATCCCCTTGGAATTGCATTCTACGCATTTCGTTTGTTAGTAACTGTAATAAAGCAAGAGTAATAAAATTATTTACTGAAAAAAAAAATCTCTATAGCAGCTATGTATCTTTAGGTAGAGATAATCAGTTATTTCTGGACTTAAGTTCTATTTGCAATGTTTCATTCGTTTATTTACGGTTGAGATTCCATCCGAAAAACATTAAATTTATAATACATAATTTGAGAACAAGACGGTCAAATAAGTCATCATAAATCTTATTTTTCTTTTTGTTTTCGCCATAGCTCGTAAGAAAATTCAGTTACTATACTACTTATTTAATAATATAGTAATCGAATTTGACTTTTAAATTGAATTTTGTCCATAAACTAATTGAAAAACCAGATGACGTTTAAACGAACTTTCAAAACAATAAAAAGAAATTAAAAAAAAATACGGACATGCAAAAACCCGAACATTTTTTTCTAGGCATTCACTTAAATTACTAACATTATTCCTTGAAGTTAAATGAATGGAGAATTTTTTTTTTTTTTTTTTTTTTTATTAATGTTTTACCTAAATCGTATTCTGGATCGACATGGAAAGGATAGGAAACACGAATTTCTAAAATATAACACTAATTTCAGAAAATACTTAATAGATCAAAAATGGGTCTCTAATTTATATTTCACCTAGGCCTTACAAACTTTGCCGGCCCTTTAGCTGATGAATGACTGTACAAAAACTCTTGTTTATAAACTGAACTCTCACTATATTTAAATAAATACAGATGCGGTGAGTTTAATATAAAAAAATCCACATATCTATCACTAATATATTAATGTTTATAGCAACTATTGTATAATATATTTAAGCTTACACCCACTTTAAAAGTATTTTCAAATCCTATAAGCCAGTGTCACTTAAATAACGATCAGTTTACCTCAGGCTAACTAAGTCCCATACCCACACCTGGGCTTTGTATCGTATATTTGTATTATCGAAACAATATTCCTGAAATCACCACTTCATTATAAAAGCCATAAATAAAAGCCCTCGAGGAATATTCTAATAGATTTCCTGAATGATGGTCTAATTGTAGTGGCATTCTACGTAACATATTCTATTGTGTGATGCAATTTATAATTTCTGATGCATACGACCTCATTCCCTGGATCAGGATATGATACTATGTGGCTTTGGAATTTGAATTTTAATTAAAATGAGCCGCTTCTCAAATCCTATGTCAAAGCATTTAGAAAGGCTTCTGGACAGGAATTAGCGAAGCAGTTTCGTTTCTGTTCATCAGAAATATTTAGTTGGAATCGATTATTCCATCGTGATATTGGAGATGTAGACGGGTTTAGAAATTGCGATATTGAGAGACTTGAAATTGGATTTCCATTGCCATTTTACATTTGATTATGCTTCTATTAAGCACAGTATTTTAATTGATTTGCTTGTATTAGACAGATCGTATTTTAAGTTATTTATTTATTAAAAGATAATTATTAAATAGAAGTGTAACATAAACGCATGAAATCTTTCGTTTTGTGAAACATGATACTTTAAATGTCTATATTGCTAACTTTTCATTTAATTTGGGGGAAAAGCCAGGGTTCAAATATAAGCTTCACTTGGCTTCTATGCGAATCTAACTTTAACGGTTTATGCATTAAAAAAAATAACAAGGGGTGTGGTACATTGTAAAACTATCGATTATGTTATAATACTAGTAACAGCTTTGAAATGAGAAATGTATTGGCTTAATTACTTTGTATATACTCTGAAGAAAAATCTGAATAATATAAGTATCAGTTGGTTAAACAAGAATACATCAACAGGAAAATTTTTTAATATTTTTTCTATAAATGACATGGGAACTCCGCCCCCTTCTCGGTGACTCCCTACCTTGGCTGCGTATTGATAACACCAAGGAAATGGAATAGCTAGGGATTTTTAACGCAATTCCTGTGATTCATTCGTGAATTGGTACCTTTGGTTTGCATCTCTACCGTCATGTTGTTGATGTTATTGAAATATGAATGACAACTTCGATTACCACTGACATGCCTTAAACCTTTACCCAGAGAGTTTTGCATTATTCCGTCCTCCCGGGCCCAATGTAGAAATCGAATAGGTAATTGACATTTTCGATTACCTTCGAGATGAAAAATTGAAAACGGAAATAATAAAATGTTGCAACAAGTACAATTAACACAAACACAAAACTCATAAATTAAACACAAAAGAAATATTGGTACGCAAGTAGTAACAGACCCTAATTGCGACTATTTGCTTGGCGACTACAAGAAAGCACAAGCACAATAGAAAGAAATTCGTTATTATTAACGAACACACATTTAATGTAACGCTCAGAAAATAAGAAAATCACTGGCGTAACAGGATGCCAAAAAAAATTTTAATACTTTTGTATACACACACAAAATATATTGAGATCGTTTGTTTAAAATTTTCTTTACTTACAAATTATTCCTTTTCCAATTTTGAAAACTGAAACTGTAACCAAAATGCTGGTTTAGCTGTAAAAAAATTAAATGAAATGAAAAAATTTTAACGAACACATATCAACAAATTAACTCAATAACAGGGCCCTCGCATTGACGAGATCCCACAAGAAGTACTCCCTTTCACTGTTATAATACATGACTTGCAGTCGTTTTAGTAAATTATAGCTAATTAGTGGTTCGTTGTATTACTTAAGTTTCGAATCTCTCTATATTAAAAAAAAAAAAAGGTAAGGAACCGGTAAGTTGTCACTAACGTATCTCTTTACCTGGTGCAAGGAGAACTGTGAAATTTTTAACACAAGCAGATTTTCTCTCTAGCTCGCCATGTATTATCGAAGACGCTGTGTTTATCGAAAAATATTAATGACAATTTCGAAAACCATTTATATGACGTTAAACCACTTATAAGAATGAAGCATGTGAAAAATGTTTTCGCTCTTGAGTAATAAAAATTCATAATTAACATTCATACAAAAACCATTGTTATCTAAAAAACCAAATAAGAGACCCCATTTGCACATCCTCAATCAATTGAAGACGCTGCGCTTATTGAAAAATATTAATGACACTTTCGAATACCATTTATATGCCTTCAACCAGATAATTTTGCATTATTCCCCCCTTCCCCACGGGCACATGTTGCACGAACAACAATGAAACAAGTGAAAAAGATTTTCAATCTCGAATAATAAGAATTCATGATCAGGGTGGCCACCAAAATCAGGGAAAAAAGTTCTCTGGTAGATTTCTAAATAATTCCCTGATTTCACGGGAGACCACATTTGCACTTCCTCGATCAATTGAAGATGCTGTGTTTATTGAAAAATATTAATAACATAAAAATGCAAAAACAGAACGTAGTATAAGACATCCTCTCAGAGTTTTTTAAAAAAAGTGCACTCAAAAGAACATTATGCAATATTAACTTGCATAAAGGCTTACTTAAAAAAAAAAAAAAAAAAAAAAAAAAACGAAATAACTAATATATTAAAAATACAAACCAACAATATTTTACCCCAAAACAATAGCTTACATTAAAAATTGTCCCATACGCTTCGACTCAGCCACCGAAAATCGGGGAATTCCTTTTTTGAAGGAGGAAGAAGGCAGAAAAAATGGGGTTTAGTGCTATCTAAAACATGATGTATCTAATTGATTTTTTTATAATTCAACGAAATTTTTAATTCCATCGGCTAGAGGAGATTTCAAAGATTCCAACCATATGTTTTTCAATTGAAAAAGTAAATATTTCGAGTATTTAATGCGATAGAAGAGTAAGGGGGGAAATTTGTCCCATTGGATTACCATTACGGCCAAATTTTAAAATTTAATTAAAAAAAACTAATTAACAATTTAAAAAAAAAATTAACAATTAAAAAAAAATTATTTTGAAACTAAATGAATGCAGAAATTACTTATGTTTCAAATTTCACAGTTTTCCTTGCACCAGAAATTGAGATACACGTGGCAAAATGTTCGATTCCTAACTTTTTTTTTAATATAGAGAGATTATGTGTAGAGTGGACATTTATTTGAGAAAGCCTTTTGAGGCTGATTTATAAACAGGAAGTATAAGTATTTGAACTTTAAAAAAATTGCTGTATATTATTTTTAATGTTTTAAAGGTTAAATAGTTTTAAAGGTTAAATCGAAGAATAGATTATTTTTTTTAAATATAATAGATGATTTTTTTCGTTCACATTTTAGCTTATATGCTGCATTAATTTGAGAGAAATTTACACGGAGCCTCGGTCCATATCTCGGAGAACAGCTTTGTGCTACAAATGTTAGTTCATTGAATCTTTACCTACTACAAAATGATACAAGGCATGCAATATGTCATATTATAGACCCCGTTAAGGTATACATATACAATTGAGATGATTTTCTTTAATTTTTAAGAAATAATTTCAAACTTTTTGGCAGTATATCAGAATTAAAAATGATGCATTTAATATTATATAAACTTTTTTTTCCGACAATTTTTTAATTAGCTAATTGCAATTAAAGGGACTAATTAGGACATTATTAGAACATACATAAATAAACTTGAAATTTACTTAGAGATATGATTTTCATTGCAAATAAAAGATATTATATTGGCGCATGTTCCTATGGAGAATTTTGAATTTGGCAGCAATATTTATTCTATTATAAATGTTTAAATAAAAAGTTGCAAAAAATACATAGTTTTAACAAAAAATTAAGATTAAAATATTCATAAAAAATTTGTTTATAACAATATATGTTAGATTCTCCATAGGAAACACATTCACATCTTGTGTCTTCAGAATAAAATTAGAATTTTGTAAATCGGACAATTTATTATAAAGTTATGAACGTTGGCGTAAAGTCTTATAATACCAAAATGTCATTCTTCAAAAAACGCGTTTAAAGTTTACTACACTAATGAACGTGATACAAAACAGGTTTACAAAACCCACTGTAATTTAAAAAGTAATTTGAGTCTCAGAAAGAAAATGGTATTATTTTAAAGGTAATGAATTCAAGAATATTTTAAAAACAAAAAACAAAAACGCAGACTTGAGTCAAATTTTGCAATTCCTAATGTATATGTATACCTTAAGGCGATTTCGCATGCCAAATTTCAACTGAAAGTTGCTATAGGAAGTGCAATTCCTCAAGTGCAGTTAGTGCCTGCCTAAGATATTTAATGCTTTATTTTTTTGACCACAATATCTACCAGAGTACTGTTTTGAAGAATATAAAATTCTACTTCTTGAAGACAAAATTACTAGTGGATTTTTTTACTATTGCACTTTAAAAAGATTTTATAAGCTAGCTTATAATTACTTAACAAAATTAATAATAAAAAATATCTTGTTATTTTGCTTTACAATTTTTTTAAACTTTTATTACTAATGTCATGCTTCTTGTAAAATGTCATATCCCTGAAAGCAGTGCTCCGGCTGATATTGTGGATGGACAATTAAAGCATTAAGCCTATGGAACAAGGACAAATTGACATTTCCTTTTGCCTAAACTTCTTGAAGACAAATATATAACTATAAATGATACAAACATATGTCACATATCAGTTTGAAGGTTTCGTTAAGGTTAGTATGATTACAAAAAAAAAAATCAATGACCGAAATCGACTACTTTTGCTGAATTTTTGTTTATAAAAATGCTCTGAATCGACAGGCCTTTTTTTAACTTTCACTACGGAAGGTTTCAGTCATTAAATGTCGACAAATTGTATAAGCTTTGGTATCCGAATCTGATATACCGTAATCAAAACTTATGTTGAAACAGCCTATTAGTTCGAGTGAGAAACACAACCCAAATAATTTATGAACAAAAAGGTAAATTTTACGAATCTACCCATTTCTGTGCTTTTCAGTATGTATGACACTAATAACTACATAAGCATTTACATTTAAGCTATTTGTATTAGAATGGCTGATTATTGATCACAATTCTGGAATAGGTTCATGCTTTTAAAAGAAGACAATTCAATTTATATTTCAATAAGATTTATGATGTTAACCCATGCATTCTTTCAAGTATTTATGCAACTTTTTTGTTCTTCGAACAAAAATTAAATTAGGGAATTGTTCAGTGCCATATATCTCCTTGAAATAGGTTCCAATATGTAAACATTCAATTCAAATGTCGATTTTTACGCATTTTAAGAAATTATATTCATTATGATTAAATAGATGCAACTTATTTTACAACGATATAAATTTATTCAATCAAGGAATTAATTTAATGTGCTTTAATAACGTCGTAAAAAATTAAGTAAAGAAAAAAGCTAGTAGCTTTTGTTTGGCGGAAATAATGAATGACACGCCTAAGTTCCTCACGTTGTTACTAGTTCAGTATATTTGCTCGATGTTAAACTGCGAGGGTGATTTGTAAACCTAATGAATCCGGCCACTTGTACCATTACTCTACCAGAAAGTCCGGGAAGTAATCCGGTCCTCTGATTTATTATCCGGAAAACTGCGTTAATGATTCCCTCCCCTTCGCATCCCAAACTTCAGCACTTCGAATGTCTCTTGTGGCAAGACTTCTTGCAGAAACAAGAAACTGTTCAGAAAAAGTTCTTTTTCAACTTAAATCAGTTCTACACCAACCGTTTATTTCTAACATGAAGGGATTTCAATTTGCCCCTCCACTATTCTTTCTATGATGCCAACTTTTTTTTACAAGTTTGATGTTTAAGATTTTTTTTATTTATTGCTGCTATTAAAGGAAGAGGGTTTGCGCTCCTAAAGCACTTGGGATTTTGCTTGTTAGAGCTTTCAAGACTACTGTTGAGTAACCTGGATTTCGAAGAGCCTTTTATTGATCTAAAGTATAGCTTTCTCTCTTTTGAACATGGGAAATGGATTTTTAGAGGTACACCACTATATTTCAACACCTTTTTTAGAATTTCATAGTGATTGGATTGTTAAGACTGCATTGTGTGGCTGTCAAGCGCACTTTCTATAAGGTCTAATTGCTATTTTTTAAGTTGATAGATTTACGATTCTGTGTAATTGCTGGAAAGTTCTGTGGTTTATGAAGCTTTTTATTCCATAGTAACCAAATTTATTAGAGAACTATTTTATTAGTTAATAAATTATTTACAATTTCACAAATAATATATACAAGGTTTCTTCCTTGTTTGACTTATTTATCAAAACTTAACATATAATTTAATAGAAGGGTTTTTGTACGTACTAGATTTCAACAATTGTCTAGTTTTTTGGAAATGCGTTTTTGAAGTATACACTTTTTTTAGAGAGTCGATTATATATTCTTCAAATATCGCATGAAATAATTAATATATTGGAATGAAATTACTACATTTTTTTCCAATTAATACTGCTTCATCCCACTTCAATCTTCATATTTTCATTTTCAGGTGTCAAATGAACGATTTCTTATTAAAAGCAATTCACGATTCTCTTGGTTGAGTAAATCACGTACACTTCTTTCATAATACTAGGTGATTATGTGTATTTTCCATCTTAAGATAAAACTTCTCAGTCACACGTCTTTAATCATTAATTTATATCACTCACCTCATGATACAAACAGTTACATCAAATTGAAATTACATGAGAAGCGCCACCTATATATTTTTAACAGCACTCGCACAATGCCTCTGATGCGCAACGTTTTGTTTAAATTCTTCTTACTTGGAGCCTTGTCGGAGCGTAATAGGAAAGAGTTCATATTTTTGTTAACGTTTTTTAGAAGCCATAAAAGTAGTCTCACTTCCAGCAAGAAATGGAACTCAAATCCTTGACGATTCTCATTCGGTTTGTTTCTCAAGCGATGCGTAAATGCAAGTTTCGAATAATAAAAACGAAGGCATTTGAAGATGTACTTGTTAGCTCGTTTTACTCCATGCTCTTGTGCATTTTATTTCTTGTTTATTTCTTCTAAACTTTTTCAAACTTCGAGAAAGTTGATTTTTTAAATTTTTTTTTTAATAATGTACTCTTTGGACCTGGAAACAACGTCTTTTTTTTTTTAAAACTGAAATGAAAAGTGAAGTAAATAAATTCTTTTTATTCAATGATATAAAAATAGAATCTTCAATACGTTATGGTTTATTTCGAATACGTTGTGTCTCCTTCATTATTTACGTTATGAAAGTTTCAATAATCAAAAACTATGTGTCTCTCCGTTATTATTTACGGTATGAAAGCTTCAATAATCAAATACGATATGGAATATTTATTTAAAGTAGTTTATTAAAAATTTACTCATTGGACCTGGAACCATCATTTTTTAAACTGAAATGAAAAGAGAAATGAATTAAATTATTTTTATTCAATGATATAAAAATGTAATCCTGTAAAAACATGTCCTTTCCTGTATACCTCTCCTTCATTATTTACGTTATGAAAGCTTTAACAATCAAATACTATATAAAATACGTTTAAACTATATAGGACTATTTTAAATAATGTACTCGTTGGACCTGGCTGGAAGCTATATTTTCTTGAAATAAAAAGTTAAATAAAATAAATTATTTTTAATCAGTGGAATAAAAATTAGACTCTTAAATACGGTATGATTTATTTCGAGTACATTGTATGTTTGTTCAACAGTCGAAGGCTATGTGTCTCTCCTTTATTATTTACGTTATGAAAGCAAAGTTATTTGTGTTATAAAAGCAAGCATCAATCAAAGGCTATATAGATTGTAAAGTTTAATTTTTGATATTCTGCTTTAAATTGTTCTCTGTGGCAACAAAACATAATTAAACAAATACACAATGCAATCCATTTTAATTACTTCCAATAAGTTATGATATTCTAAACTTCTAAGTAATATCATAAACTACGCTAACTTTAATTTAAAATGTAATTCTTTAGTATTTAACTAAGTTTTTTTTTTCTAACTTTAATTCGAATCAATAAACCCATTAAAAGTATGTGGTACATGAGTTAGCACTCAAAACTGAATGTTTTTGTGTACGTTTGTGGGAAGTATATGATATTCAATATATCATAATATCTATCACACTATTATCCATATTGCTGCATGCATTAATTAACGGAAAGAGACTTCTTGCATATCGAATTTTCATTATTATCTTTGAAACATTTAACTGTATATTTCTTCTCTAATCGCTTCCTCAAAAAGTAATTAAAATTGTTATCAGGAACAAAGGAAGATTTGATCTTGGATGATGTTGATAGTGACAAATAGCTACTATTACAAGTCAAATTCTTCGAAAATCTGGCGATAAAAATCACAATCTAAGAATAAATATATATTGTATTAACCCATTGTGTATTAAGATTTTTAATTAAGATATGTTCTTATACTGAACAGTTACGATAAAAACTTTAAGTGAATGTTTCTTTGCACCAGAATTGCAGGAATCCAACTTTATGTTTTAGATTTTCTGATCATGATAGCGAAGTTATGTTCGCGCTAAGTGTTGTTTCGAAAGATATAAAACACTACTTAATGTAAGGCTTCATAACGGTGATTTTATTTTTAAAAAGTAGCAATAGGAATAAGATAATATTAATTTCTTAAATTTGATCGGAAAACTACAAATAATATAGCCAGTTTCATTTACTGTCATGGTACAAATTTAATATCTACAAGGATAAAGATTTTTTTTTTTTATTGATTGCATGTGTATTGACGAATTGGTGTTTTTATTTAGATACTTTGTGTTGAACATCAATTATTATGTTTACAATTTTTACTGTAGTAAATTTTTATTTACTTCATTTATATAACTTGATCTTATAAACTAATCATGGTATCCACGTACCGTAACAACTATAGTAATGAGGTGCAAAATAAAATCAATATTTATTTAACCTCGTTTATTTACATCGTGTAATAACAAACAACAAGTATACCCCTCCAGTATAAAGTTAAGACTTCAATTCCAATTTACCGTAATCTTTTCGCAAGACCGGATCTTCTTCACCATTATACATTCGGTAGCTAATTAGGTTCCCGAGTTCAGCAGACGCAACAGTCCTCAAAAGAAAGGAACGCAGCGTTCAAATTCAAAACCCATCGTAATCTTTTCCTCTTTGGGAAATTACCAATGACAACTCCTCCCCAAAGTCTCTCACCAGGGGTGACGCGACAACAACAACCAGTCAAAACTGTTTACCCCAACAATTTCCAACTTTCTTTAATTTCCTTCGTGTTTTGAAGACTCTCATGAAGAATTTCCATCCATCGTCCCTCAGAAACCCTTTCATTTTCGTAATCTTTCGTCTGGCAGAGGCAAGAACAAACAAGGGATGGGACAAACACAGCCATTGTTTGCTCGTGACAAAGAAAAAGAATTTCGTTCGTCTTTGCAAACATTCGCTCGTCTTGCAGATACGCCCTTTGCCCCAGTAGTTTGGGAAGAATTTCAATATTTAAGATGGCAGCAACTTTATTCCGATTTTCGCACGAGTCTTTACTTGGGATGGATGGTTTGTAATTGATAGATCGTGATATTGCAGATTATTGGGCTTACGAAACGCATTTTATCATGGCTAATTAACAAATGTTTATTTTTAAAACATTTGAATGAAGCTTAATTGCTATTAAAGAATTTCAATAAAACCTAAACTCCTCCACCAAATACATGTCTGTCAGTTTAAGGATTTGGAAAAGAATAGAATTAGTTATGAATCAATTTAAAAAAATCACAATCGGCTTCTTTTCAAACTGAAATCCAGGTAATATATATCGAAGACAATTGCATAGCTAACACATGTTCTAGATCTTTTAATTATCAATCAATTTCAAGGTGCTTATATTTATTTTAATTGATGCTATAACCTCCTCGTCGGTAGTGATAACTATAAGGAACTTGAATTTCTTTCCGGATTTGTTCGGTATTTAGGTTAATGTATGGGTTTCCATTAAAAGTTTTAACTCTTTTAAAATCAGCACTTTTCTGTTTCTATTTACTACATAATGAGGTAATTCTCACTGAATAATAATAATAATAAAACATTTCCAAATTTCAGAAGAAGAAAAAATATTTTAAGAAAAGGTCATTTTAAGATTTTCAGTTTTCCATTTCGAGGAGTGGGCTTTAGCGAGGGCTTTACTGTTTATAGATCTAGTTAGCCCTGGTATTTTATCCTATTAGTTCCCTCTATTAAAATGAAATATGTGAAGTGAGTATGAACAGTTGTCAACTACAGTCATAAAGTAAATTTATCATATGCACATTTAGATGCAAAACGAAACATGAGACAGATTTGGAAAAAGTGGCTCAATGGCAAATTTTCAGTCATAATGAACTTATCTATTATTAAATTTTAGTGAAAGTAGTTAAACAAATTGAAAGTATCTAATGAAAGGTTATGATTGTTTACTTCGTGAACTCTTCTTCCAGGAATGCAACTTATAAATATCCAGATATGTTCTAGTAAAATTGTAATACGTTTGAGAAGAGCAATGCCTACAATTTCAATTAATGAGAAACGAACCTCTTTTACATAAAAAAAACCAAATCTGTTTGTGAATAGTGGGTCGGTATAGTTGTCGTTCCTAACTTTTTGAAGATACGCCCTTTTGGAGAATCTTCCTAAAGACTGGGTATCACTGAGATACGTGGGAGTCAACCTTATAGTGATTTGCAATAAGGGAACATTAGGGCCGCGGGTGTGCCTAAGATGAGAAAAGGTCAAGGATGTAAAAAGGGTTCTTTTTAAATGCAGCTATGAAACCTTCTGATGAATCCCAACTATAAATTAAGAAAGGAGTAAAGTGAATGAGGAAATGAATGACCTTCGTCATTCAAGGTGAATGTTTTGTTAATTTTGTTTTTATTCAGTCGTGTCATGAAGGTGTGGAATCTATTGTAAGTATCTGGAAAAAAAATCTGCGTAATGTAAAACTAGTTTTTAAGTTCTTCACCAAATTGTATATATAAAAAAAGTCTAGAACAATAAACCGCATATCAAATCAGTGTTATTTTAGCATTAGCGAAATACGTCTCTGACTGTATTACATGGATTTACGATTTTCAGCGAAATATCTTATACAGGTTCCCCAGCAGGTATTTTTAAACAGTTAATTGGATATTTCGTTTATCCAATTTTTATCAAGCGTATATTTTAGAAACCCTTTCAACTATATATTTCACTTAGTATCAAACATAACCTTATTTAATTTTTTTTTAATTCCCATTTAAAAAAAATAATTTTCTTCCTAAACGTTATTTATGTTTATATATGTGAACACTAGCATTCTACGTATATGTGTACTAGCTGTGAGCCAAATTTTATTTCAATCGTCGCACAAGTTCCCGCGTTATTCACGTGTGTTTCGGACGAACAAACATCGAAGGTTTCTATAACTTATCTGTTTTCGACCTTAAGGAGTATAGAACAGTAAAAACGTCAACACTTGAATTTTTCTTTCATTTCGTATGCTTCAAATACCAAATGAGATTCAGAAATAAAGCTGGGCGTTTTTCTTTAATTACCTATGTGAATTAGGGTGTGTCTTATTTTCGAAGGCGTTAATTTTTTACTGGACACCCTCTCATTTTGTTCCATTTTATGAGGGAAAAGAATCACATGTTTTTTTTTTTAAATTTATTAAAATCAAATGATATTTAGAGGTTACTACCAGCTCTGCAAAATCTGACAAATTTAGCATTACGCAAGCATTTCAATTAATGTGTTTCATGTATTCATTAGAATATTTAATTTTTCGGCCAGTAGTTATTGAATCATAATGTATATTATGCTTCAAGTAGCTTATATATTGATTTTATTCCAAGAAACTCTTATCAATTTTGTAGTAACATATCAATTTTAACTAAAGAACTAAAATTAGAAAAGTACTAAAGTTGATATTTTGAAAATATTTCTTTAATTGATGGGATCCATTTCTTATCTCATTACTTTAATTTTTGTCCTCTTTTTATTTACAGTTGTTGACCTCGTTTTTGTAATAAAAAAACTTAATATTTTGTAAAATTGAATTAACGTATCCATTTAACTGTTTCTTAACTGTAAACACAACCATTTCGCTGTTTATGACTACTTTCTTCTAATGCAACTGTATGTGCTTTCTATTGATTTTAATCAGCTTCTGTTCATTGAAAATGTATTTTAATTTTTATCCATATTTCTAAGATTAGTTTAATTATCTACACATTTTCTAAATCATTAGTTTAATTATCTACACATTTTCTAAATCATCAATTTAATTAGGACAACACTATTATTTTCATCATAAAACCTACTCCAAGAAATTAAACCATAATATGGCTCATAGACCAAATATCCTCACTGAATCATAGAAAACTTTCATCCAAAAGGGAAATCATGTCTATTTTTTCATTTCCAGCAGATTTTGAAGCAAACCGTTAAAAATACCTGCCAATCAGTAGCTATATATACTTGTCATGGAGGTGTGAGCTAAAGTCTGAATACCAACGAAATTAAAACAACATGCGGTTGCTGAAATAGAATTTTTTGTTCGTGATTGAGCAAACTTGAAGAAGTTAAGTAATTAGTGCGTACAGGTACATCAGGGGATCGTACTGTTTGGACAAGACAAAAAAAAAAATCCATGTCTTTTCAATGACCATAAGTTATTTTGAAAACACAAATTCACAACTTCATATCAGTTTTGTTTCATTATCAACATTTCATAATAATACACTATCTGGCCAAAAGTATCCGGACACCCAGTGGTATGGACTTAGAGGGTCCTGAGGCCTATATTAATATGATGTTGGTCCCCCTTTTGCATCGATGACAGCCTGCACACATTTGGGAAGACTTTCCACCAATTTTTGATAGGTGACCATAGGAATTGCCTTCCAGGCGTCCATCACAGCTGAAGTGAGTACTTGCAGTGAAGATGGTCGATTTGGCTGGCTAAATAATCTGCGCTCTAATTCGTCCCAAAGGTGTTCTATGGGATTTAGATTGGGGCTCTGAGAAGGCCAGTCTAGTTTTTGAACACCTATTTCGTCAAACCACGTCTGTACAAGCCTCGATGTGTGAATGGAGCAGTTATCCTGCTGGAAGAGAAATGGGCCTTCCGCGAAATATTGCCATAGAGTTGGGAGTGCAGCATTGTCCAGAATGTCCTCATACATCTCAGAGTTCATGTTTCCAACCACAGGAACTAACGGACCCAGGCCAAACCACGAGAAACACCCCCACACCATTATGCTTCCACCACCAAACTTAACAGTCGGCACAATGCAGTCACTATAGAAACGTTCGCCTGGCATCCGCCAAACCCAGACTCGTCCATCCGACTGCCAGACTGTAAAGCGAGATTCCTCACTCCAAAGAACAGTTTTCCACATGTCCACAGTCCAATGACGGGGAGCTCTACACCATTGCAATCGATGCTTCGCATTCTGTGGATTGATGTTCGGCTTGTGAGCGGCTGCACGACCATGGAATCCCAAGTCTTTTAACTCTCGACGGACAGTCCTGCTGCTAACACTAACGCCTGATGAACTTTGGAACTCCTGAGAAATTTCCACCAACGAGGACTTGCGATTTTGTTTCACTACCCTTTTCAGAGTTCTGCGGCTGCGTTCACCAAGTGTTTTCGGCCTACCGGTTCGTTTTTCTGCCGTTTCACTGCCTCGATGTTTCCACTTCACAATTACATCACTCACAGTGGATTTAGGCTTCTGTAGAATGTCCGCAATCTCACGAACTGATTTCCCACAAAGGTGGCATCCCACTAGTCTGCCACGATCAAATTCACTAAGCTCCTTTGACTTACTCATTGCCTCACAAACGCATAAATACAATCTGACAAATGCCGACCAAACGGTATAGTGGTTAGCGTGCTAGCTTCTAGACCGCGAGGTTGCGGGTTCGAGTCCCGTGTTGGCATGGGTGTTTGTAAATGTATGTTGGCTTGTCTAATGACGAATGTTTCGGCGCATTATAGCCCTCGTGTTGCTGACGGCGCAAGATAATCTGAATACAACCAATAACAAACAAAAAAACAATCTGACAAACCACTACCAACACTTTTATAGCTTTCAATTACGTATCAAATTGCGTCACTCGCCAGAACCACTTTTTTAAGGGGTGTCCGGATACTTTTGGCCAGATAGTGTATATATATATACACAGTGTACATTGTATACACTACATGCGTATGTAATAAGTTTATTAATGATTATAAGTAATAGAAAAGCTGACAATAGACTTTTCATTTTCTCACATTTTTATACATTAAGTAAAGAAACTTGATTTTTGCCATGATAGTGGTAATTTCAATTGCCGGTAGCAACCCCTAAATTTTATTTAAATTACCCAAAATTTTTACACTTGTATTTTCTCACCAAAAAGAATCATTTGAAAAGATGTTCGGTTAAAAATTAATCTTTTACTGGCATATAAGACGCACCCTAATGTGAATATAACAATTCAGCAAATACAATTTATATTACCTACTCCAAACAAAGTTATTTTTAGTCCTTCTTAAGTTTCTTCTTTTTCTTACTCATTTCCATTATTTTTCTTACTGGCTAGTGCTAGACCAGGTCCATTAAATAATAGGCACTTAGTTTGCAAAGAGTCGTCTTTATATATATATATTTTTAAAATACCTTTGGTGACTCAAATGTTATAGATTCGCGGTATATCAGTTGTTTCTTTAATCAGTTAGCCTAGTGTCCATATTTTTCAAAATTTATATTTCAGATGGATGGTCAGACTAATTTGTAATGAGTTTTTAATACCTACTACCTATACCGCCTAAATTTCTAGAATCCTTTTACGTCTTAATGTTCATTTCAAGCGCCTTGTAGCGTTGATAAAGTAATTGTGCAATAAATCTCTAATTATAGACAATTAACATTTTGTCAAATTCTAATTCTATACTTTTAAAAAGAAATATTTACCGCAAATAATGGTTCCCTTGCCTATAATTAATGTAGCCAGGAAATAAAACGCAAACATCACCCATCTCACACATTTAAATCTCACATAAAATTGAAAATTGAACTTCCCCTCTAGTGGTTTCTTGCCCACATTATTAACTCTGAATTTTCAATAAAACAACCAATATTTTAATTCCACTGAGCACACGTGAAAAAATTCTGTAGCGTCAATCCCCCGGCAGTTTTCCTCGTTTGCTTTTTTCTGTATGAGAGTTACTTTTTTACTAACTTATGAAGTGCTTTCAACAGATTTAACAGAAAAACTACTTTCAGTTTTAATTATGATGAATAACTTGACTTCATGTGCTTGTGAAACTAGCTTTAAAAATTTATAATTTTAAGTAGCAAAGACCGTTACATAAGAATGTCTCGTGACAGTTTTAAATTTATCTCGGAATGTCATAACACTCATCTCTTTAATCTTCTTCTTGCACTTTACAAAAAATAAATACTTTTAGTTCGTTAAGTGAAGAAAAGAATACGTTACCATAATTCTCAAGCTTCCTTTAAATTTTACATTTTACCTATACATCGTGTCTGTTGGTATAAATTTTACTGCATATTTTTTGTGCATATTAAAACATTGAAGTGATTTTTTTTAAGTACACAAAACTTTTCAGCTCGTTATAGTTATCTGTTATAGATGTTAGATATAGTCTGATGTTTACAGATAATGGATATTATGTTTTGTATATTTAAAACTAAGTTCCGGTGTTGTATTTATTTTAGTGCCTTTAATTTATTTATGTGAATACGGTTTAAAAGTGAATCATGTTAAAAAAAAAAAACATAGTAATAAATAAATAAAAATACATTGCTTGAATTTTAATTAAAAAAAAAAGCATTTTACATTATTTTAAAACTTTTAACTGATTTAATTTAGCATTATAAAATTGTTGTTTAAAAAATACTTTTAACTTGTAAGAAGAAGAAAAAAATCCACGAATGGATTTTAAAATAATTAAGCACTTCTCTGCTGTAAGCTCGAGGCATTTGAACTCTTTTTTTCTACTCGTAAACAATTAGAATTCTAAAATTATTAGGAATCTAGCAATTATGCTTCTGTTTTATATAGCTCTACTTGGTGACAAAGTTATATAGAAAAATAATTATTTTAAATAGGTCAAATAGGCATTTATATCATCTGACGCACAGGACACGGATGATATAAAATAAAAACATAACTATTAGATTCATCTTAATTTTATAAAACTTATCTGTTTACGAGTAGAAAAAAAGAGCCGAAATGTCCCGTGCGTCAGCCAAAGAATTACCCAATTAAAACTTATGAAATCATGCAGAAACAAACATATAGAGTAAAAACAATTTTAAAGAAATGAGGAAAATTTATATTGGTTCAAATTACCATATCATAAAACTAGTCATCGTCCTACTTACACTAAAGTGTAGAGATTTTGAGGGGGAAGGTGCCGATTTCTAATTACTATCTTAAAAAGTATGCATTTCCATCATGGCCATTTTTTCAGCGTTTTCTGTTACATTTTGCATTGATATCGTAATAAATGATTTAAAAAAAAAATAATGCAGGGTATTTTTGTTCCCATTATTTTACACAAATCTTCAAAAACATGATTTAACTTCCCTTCCGTATACTACAATAAGATTATTTTTAATATATATCTAGGAACAAAGAAAATATTCCAGAAAAAAATAAGTATAATGTTACCGCATTTATTTTGCTATTTTACAATATTTTTATGCACTTAATATTCATGAGTCTTATTTATCAAAATAACTTACAAAGTTTTATTCCCCCCCTCCCCCCAGTCTCAAACTTCTTATACATTTTATTCTAATAACAACCTGGCTCACATTCTAATTACCTTCACTACACGTAACGGACATTCAAAATCTTCCATTCCCATTTCCCGCCAAAACTACCTCTTTCAACAAATCAAACACACTCCCTTGAAGATTATTCAAATCCTAAAACAAAGCGGGCACTATGCAATTAGATTCATTCTCCCCTCACTTATTCATAACATGCCTCAAGCACGTGAGCTGCGTAATAGAATGTTCCGAGTACCCTCCTTGTTGTACCTGTGAATAATCTTCCCCGGAATTTTTCTTCCACGCCTCCGTATGTAGTAGTGACAAGAAAAAGGTATTAAAAAAAAGACATTTCCATTCAGATATAAAACCGCTTCTTGGTGTCACTTCACTTCCAGAAGAAAGTTTCGACCTTGACATTGATATTGAATTATGTTCAGAGGTTAGCGAGGCGTTGCGCAACTCTGTAAGCTGGAAAAACAGAAGTGCGTGATTGCTTTACTATAAAATTGCGTACCTGTTTAGGTTGGCTTCTGGAAAGCAATGTTTTGTGCTTGAAAGCTTTTCTTATTTAGTATGACTTTTCGTAATAATGGAGTTGACTAAAATTTCATTTTTTACAGTGTGAATCAGGTCACTTAAAAATATTGTTATTTTAACGGAAAGTTCTCTTATATTAATAAACTTTTTGGCATTTTTCTGTCTGAGCTCGAGTCACTTTCATCCAAATTTTGCGATTTTTGTTTTATTTCGGATTATTTCTTAAAAGTACGATTCCTATTATACCATAGCCGACCAAACGGTATAGTGGTTAGCGTGCTAGCTTCTAGATCGCGAGGTTGCGGGTTCGAGTCCCGTGTAAGGCATGGGTGTTTGTAAATGTATGTTGGCTTGTCAAATGACGAATGTTTCGGCGCATTATAGCCCTCGTGTTGCTGACGGCGCCAGATAATCT
Source organism: Linyphia triangularis (assembly GCA_963978545.1). NCBI lineage: Eukaryota > Metazoa > Arthropoda > Arachnida > Araneae > Linyphiidae > Linyphia > Linyphia triangularis. The sequence goes on along the minus strand of OZ021727.1, from coordinate 33,744,567 downwards.
GAAAACAACCAAACCTATTAAATCATACAAAACAATTTATTTTTTTAAAAAAGTCTATGGAGCAGGTACAAGCTAATCCCTCTTAGGCTAAAATTGAAATTTCGATTTAAAATAGAAAGTCGTCTTAAGGTCGATGGGCCCTAAGACGACCGTCCCTGGGCCTTAAGTCGAAGACCATTGCAAAGGTTTTTGTGTGTGTGTGTGTTTTATAAAACATCAAAACAACTGAACATTGAACAATATCAGCATACATCTCTTTTTATTCAAACAAGCAGAGCAAGTACCCTTTCCTGCTCATGCCCAAACATTAAGTGGGGACGGACACCGGACCACACTTTGACCAATTGAAACCAATACCCTTGGGCTTAAGGCCCGGGTTTATAAAATACTGAAGCATTTAAAGATAGGTATAGTACTGCGTTGTATCAATGTAGAGTCGTATATGAAAGGGAGTCTATTTTTTCTACTCACATGTACCGATTTTCGAAATTGCAACTTGGACTTATTTGGCTCTGAGGTTCAGATATTTTAATGAAAGGAATGGAGTTGATTCACTTATCTAATCTTTATAGCAGAAACCACGTTCCTTGGTGTGGGATATCGTGAAGTAACAAATCTAATTATCTTTCCTTCTCTTTTTTTTGAGTAACGACATTACTATATTTGTTTCTAAAATTGTTGATCATTAAAAGGGATCTTTTCTTTATATCGAATGGAATTTAGTCCATATATGTATATTGCATCACATGTGTGTTTCTTCTTGCCCCTTATGCTTCTTGTTTTAACCTTATAACGTTATAAGGTTTTTGAGGGTATATTCAGACACATCTTTTGGTAAGGGGGGGGGGGGGGTAGAGCTAGAACAACCTTGCTATTATGGTTCGTACGTTTTTAAAAAATCTTGAAAATTGCTTGAAGAAAAAAAACCACTTTTATTTTCAAGTGCTTGAAAACCTTGAATTTTTTAAAAAATATGTTTGTACTGCTTCAATTTTATTTTATTTTCTAAAAATACGGCATCTTAAAAAGTTTCGATCAACAAAGTGAGCAAAATCCTTCGAATCTAGCTATGCCAATCAGAAACCGAGAAAACAGTGTGGTTGAATAATTATCAATAGCTTCTTCAAACAGTTCTGGATTAAATTTTTTGGGTGGACAATTTAAGTAAAAAAAATATAAGTTTTCTGATTGTGTACCTATAAAAACATTTGTCATTTCTCGATTTGAACATGCAAAGTTTGCCAATATATATATATATTTTTTTTATTTTTTATTTTTTATAAAGGTATTTGAGTTGATAACGCATTTTTGAGAAGTGTTTGGAAAGTCCTTGAATTTGCTTCTCCTTCAAGTGTATGAACCATTCCTACTATTCTTTTAAGTGGGAATGTCAGTCTATCCCTGTCTCATTGACTTATGCCATAATATCTACTGGAGTATTGCTTTGTAGCATACGAAATTTTACAACAAGCATAAGATCAGGAACAATAGTTCTTTAACGAAATTGGGTCCCCCCCCCCCACCCAATCTAGATACGCCACTGATTATTTTATTTCTGATATAGTCACCAACTATTAAAATAAACAGGGAGGGAAGGGGATAGTTTTAGACGAACTGTAGTTTTTTTTAATGGCATTGAAAATTACACATTATTTTTGTTTCACTTTTCAATACTTATCAATTTCTAACTATTATATTGTCTAGTTGAAGATTTGTTTGAGGAATCATAACTTATCTCTTCTTAAAAAAAAATTAATGCTTGCTTTCTTGGTTAAATTCCATTACTGTTTGTTTATTGGATAGCTGAGAATTTAGAGCTTTTATCCCCAAGAATCCTGTCTTAATTCCCAGTTGTGGTTTTAGGTATTCACTTTTAATAATAGATTGTTAGGCCTTTGATGTACGAGAAAAATTAATTAAACATGCAAATAACAGTTTTTGTTATTTTATTTATGGTATTTTTGTTCATTTATGTTGCGTAATATCGTTATTTTTTACAGCAGAACGTATTTACGAAAAAAAAAAAAAAAACTCATATTAAAGAACCGACAAAATTGGATTCCTAATATTTAGAACAAACTATATCTTATTTCTAGTCCAAAACCAATTTTGTGAACACAGTCTCAATTCTACACTGTTAAGATCAAGTTTCCATTCTCAACACGTGCAATAAATCATTTCAAACTTTAAAAAACGCCCTCTTTTTACAAACGTAACATTCTCCTAATCTTGCATACACCCACTCAATCCAACAAGTCGCATCAACAAAGGCATTGGCACTAACGCCCTTTTATTGCAAAAGTAATTTTGACTTATCCTTGTCGCGTTTATTAGAGACTAGTTTTAAACGGGATCTACGTTTCTAGAATTCTAAAATGCCATCTCTTCTGTCCCGATTTGAAGATCCTCTGTAAAGTTTAATGGCGTGGAATTACCAGTCATGCAAAATATTGCTTTGCACATATTTCGCCACCAGGTGGAGCTTTTAGGTACCATCCTCCGAAGTTGATAGGTATTATTCGAATGGTATATGGTGGAGGTAATATTCAAATGGTACGCACTTATTATTTCGTTTCATTAAATGAACTCTCTCTCTCTCTCTGTGTAAACGTAGCTCTTGAATTTTCGTTTTATTTACGTTGTAGAGGTATGTTTTCTCCATTCTCCTATTTTGTATTGGAAATGAAGCATTTATAAAAGTGGCTTTTATAAAGATATCCACAATTTAATTTGTTGACTTATGCTTTACATTTTTTATTGAAATGAATATCTAGCCCAATAGTTAAAATCTATCCGTCAAGAATCTGGGAAAATCAATGTGGATCGCTATAACCTTTTGGAGTTTTAAAATGAATAATATTTTGGAATAAGAAGATAACACACTCATCTAACTTGATATATAAATGTGATTGGCTTTCATTCATTGAGAAATGCGTAGAACGAGTCTAATGAACAAACAAACAAAAATTCAAATATATAAATATTTTATGCAAATCTTAGTTAATCGGAAAATTTAATATAAAAAAAAAAAAAAAAAACCTTTGAAAAGAATATATATCAGTATGATAGGGTAAGGGCCAGGTAAATATATTTTATGTAAATTGCTTTTTCATGGTTTAAGTAAGAATTGATAGGGTAATCTAGAACGAAAAACTATTCAATGCGCAATTTGTCTTAAGAATAATTTATTTCATGAAAAACAATACAAGTTATACAATACAAATAAAATAAAAGCAAATCTAACGCAGTGTAAACAATAACAGTTTTAAATGTAAATAACTAATTAAAAACACATACTTCACGAATTATCTTTTACTGTGAGATAGTCGATGAAGTAATATGATACCGGTTGGATAGAAATGTCTTGTAAATAATGATAAGTGCTCAAAGAACGAGTGTTATCTAAGAAGTGGCACTACAGAAAGGAATCATTCTGTGTCTGCATATTACTTTCTGCCAGAGTTGTTGCATTCTTTATCTGTTATATTTATTTTATCTGCGTTATACTATATCGTAATCATATATAATTTATTTAAATGTCACTTTTATTGCAGTAAGGTTTCTGGCGTCTTTAAAAGTCGATAGATCAACTTTTCATTTAAAGTAGTTTTATTTCAAAATTTCTTTAAAAAAAAAATATCTCTTCTTTTATTCTATTCTTTTCTTCTACAAAAAAATATATGGATGGACACATAGTAGTTGGAAAATAGAGTGTAAAAATCTGTATGTCTACGCATAATGTTCCATTATTGTTTACAATTTATTCAATTTAATTAGATAGGCACAAATTATAGTTTGTTATATGTATTTCTATACAGTTTCATTGGACACTATTGCACAACTAATGTGTTTACACCCTGTACATAGGAATATTTTCGATAATCATAAAATTCCAAATTTTCAACATTCTAATAAATAATATTTTATTTTAACGAGCTTCAATATTTTTTGCAAATGCACTTTTACATTCATCGCTAAAATTACAAAATCAACTTTTCAATATTATCTTTTTCACGTACAGTTCTAAGATAAGAAGAAGCAGTATTATTTTGTTTTATGTTGTTTTACCATCTGTTTTCAGAGATGAATATATCGTATGCTGTGGCCATCTGAACAAACCTAGAGTAAATGCCATATCCCAAAAATAAACACTTTTTCTTGTTACTGCTTAACTTAGTTCAATTCTCAGTTAGCTGTGAATGACTTGACAAAATGGCAGTGCGTAAGGTATAAAATGATTGGTTACATTTTGACTTACGAGCAAGTTATAAATATGGACTAAACTGGTACATTTGAAATATGTAGTTAGTGTTCAAATTCATTAAAAAGCCTATTAAAAAGTAGCAATATATTTTTACACATTTAAGTTGGGAAAATTTTCTAAATATATTATTTTATGCAGTCACGTTATGTTTAAGCAAATATTATTTTAGTTCAAGTATCTGTTTCAAAATATTGCTAATTTTACACAGTTATTCTAAAATGATGTAGCTTATTTTGAGCGTCAATTCTCAGTAAATTTATGTTAAAACGCAAATATTCAGTTTAAGCAACATGGTTGATGTATATTTAAATATTCATCTTAATAAGATTACTTACTTATTAAAATTAATAAACTTAATTTTTATGTATAAATTAGTTTAGTTACGCGTATGTGAACTCAAATTAACTAACGCAATTAATTTAAAAAAAGCTATTATTTCAAGAAATATTTTTCTCAAAAATATATCACAACCACTTCATAATCAGCATAACGAATATAGCACGACCATTAGTTTTTCCACAAGTAAACGTTTCCCAATAATAAACTCCTTACCGTTATATTTTGGAAATCAAACCGCGTTTTTTTCATCTAAGGTTTTTTTTTAAACAAAATTTAGTGAACGTCGTACGACCATGAGTACCGCATTAGCGTGTCGGCAGTCCTTTTTGATGATCGACATAGGATAAAATCCTCCCCTGGCATATTAATTGACGTTATCTATCTGAGAAATGTATCTATATTTTTTACGTCATAAATATTTCATGGGAAAAAATATAATACTTATATACCTATAGCAGCTAATGTAATTAATGTTTTTATTGAAAAAATATTTTTTGTAACTTACACTAAAATAAGGATTCCGTTGCGTTTCATCAGTGTATTATTTATTATCGATCTGCTATTTATTCTCAAAACAGAAACCTAAGTATATTAAGAAACTCATATCTGCCCAATGTGTATTTTAATGAAACACCTATGCATCGGAATTCCTGTAGTTAATGAAATGTCATTCAAGAAATGAGGTGCCTTTTTTTTAAAAAAACCTTAATAAGAAAATTAACTCGAAGTATAATTTATTCCCCGGTCTTTCTATTCCAAGTGAAAAAATTTGATTACTCTTGGTGTGATTGCCAGGTTTACTTAATAATGTAATTGGAGAGAATTGAGGAAAGTGGACATAGGAATTTTTTTTATTTTTCATGTCCCATTAAATCTTCTTCAGCCTACAGAGATAATTTTTACAGCTTTTATTGCCTTTTTATGATGGCACCGTAAAGTATGATATTTTATAAGCAGTAAATTGCTGCTTAGTCTTATTTTTCGAAGACGTTTTTAATTTTCATTGAGATGAAGATAGGGTAAGGTGTAGGAATTGATTTTTTAAAGAAAACAATGCGAAGCTTTGTATGGATTTATATATATATATTTAATTAGCTGCATGGACCCGCGTTGTTGGGCATAATAGGTCTTTGAATTTGACAAATCAGGTTACAATACAGGTTGACAAGCATAAAAGGGGAGCTAAATTATTTTCAAAGCAAAAGTTTGGAATCGATAATTTGAAATTACGTTTAACAATCTGGAACGTGGTTCCTCTTTGAATGTGGAGTCTCTTTTACGCTGGGCACACTAAATAGTTATTACAAAATAAACACCATAAAATAAGAGATACTACTTGTGACTGTTCTATAAATGATATCAGTATGAACCAACAAATAACTATTTTTAAAAGGTTTGGACCATTTTCTGTAAAACCGAAACTTTTGCCAAAAAGAAGCTTTAGCACACTGTAATTAATAATTACCGCTAAACCTGCATTTTGGCGACAGTTTTGGTTTTGAGAAAATTGGAAAAAGAATAATTTGTGTAAGTACCGGCAATTTTAAATATACAATCTGTTTATATTTTTGTGTGAATACAAAAGTGTATAAATTTTTGTTGGCACCCTGTAATGGCAATGATTTTCTTATTATCTGAGCGTTAATTGTTTAAAGGGGCCCGTTGTTACTGCCAATTACTGTACGGATTGTGTACCAAGAATTATTTACATAAAACTGTCGCAAATTATGGCAACCACAAGGAGGTAGTTCACTTGTTATTAAAAAACGTCGTCTGCTGCCATTTATTGGCGAAAATCACCTTGGTGCAGAATCTTCACCATATTTGGAAGTACCAACGATCCCTTAAACAGAAAAATACAAAAAAGGCTTCAGGCAAGGCAAAAAGGCTTCAAATTAAGCACAATTCAAAACAAACTTCTTATCATAGAAGGGTTTCTGTAAAACTTCCAACTATAGTGTGAATTCTGAGCTAAAACTTTTCTGGATTATACTAGTACCAAATTAGAGCAATCTGAGCCATTGCAGTTGCTGCAATTTATTGGTTTTAAACACCTTGGTGGAGAATTTTTCAATTGCAAATCCGGCGCAGTTTCTTTTAGTGTATTGTCCTAGAAAGAATACCAAGCAAGTTTTTTTTGGTACAGATATAGTATAAAACATTTCTTTGTTTTGATTTTATGTGGCATTTTTTTTTTTTTTTTCTTTTTTTTTTTTTCCTTCTGATAAATCCAATGGATTTTATTTTAAGTTATATTTCATTTTCATTTATTATTTATGTTTTAATTTTATTTTAGTTATCGTGTTTTTAATTCAGAGGGAGTTTTCTAAACGCCAAATGAAAAATATTGTCAAATGTCCTATATACTACAACTGTTTCGTTTTTTAAAAGGCTTTGGGTTATGCACAGAGTTAAAAAAAATCCTTGCATTATTGTGTATTAATCGGCTGTATTCCGCCCTTAAGAAGAATTTCTTTTAAGAGGCATTATAAACATATTAAAAGTTTGATTTGTTTACATTAAACTGTTTCCAACTGTTTCATTTCCGAAGAAACTTTCTACTCTGATATAATTAAAGCACACACGGCAATACGGCAAAAATTAGTTTTTATGTGTAATTACCGTTATTTGTGTAATTAAATTGTAGTAAAAGTGTACTCTGTTGAATCCGCATCCAATAATCTACCAAAAGACACAAATTGTATCCAAATCAGTTCAGTAGATCTTGAGTTATAGCCGTTCATGCACAGACAGACGGTTGGATTTTATATATTTTAGAGATAATGAGAATGTACGATTAATTTTTAAATGAGATTGTACGATTTTTTATATTTAAAAATCAATAAAATAATAATTTATTCCAATGACTATTTTTGAAAATATTTAAAACTAGGTATTTAAAAATAAAAATCAAGCAGTAGTAAAATTTATCAAGGATGGAATTTACTGGCGCGAAATTTTACCCATCCATCAAGAACAGTAATTATCTTGGAGAGTTAATGATTTCATAGTTGTTAAAATGTATTGATTAAATTTAATATGATCATGGCCCTTTAAAAGTTATTTACTTTTGAAAGAGAATTAGAAAGCTTTTATTGATATCAAAGACCTGGTATACGATTTTTATTTACTAATGGTTGTTTTAAAATTTTGCTGTAGGTGAAACTTATGCTTCAATTTTGCTTCATTTCTTTATAAAAAGAAAGTCATACCATCAAGGAATGACAATTATTCTCGTAATCTAATAATTTAAGTAAATCCAAACACTTACCGATTTTCTTTAAATAGTGAAATTATGAATAGTTCTATAATTAAACTTCCTGGAGAATGTTTTTGGAATTAAATGGTAATAGATAAATTAAATGAGAATTTATATTCTTTGAGATATATGGTTTTAAATATGAAAATAAATTCTCCCAAATATCTGATCCTATCATACTGCCTGTGAAAGTTCTTCATTTCTTTTTAATATCATGTTAGCGTTGAAAAAGTGATCTGATCAAAGAGTGAAGCGCATGATGTAGAGTTTTTCAATCATTCTATAATAGCCAAATATTAATCGAAAAATCATTCTACTTTCATTTATTTTTCTTATTTTAATACGAATTTTATCGTTTGTATTTATCTATTCCTGGTATGCCGTATATTGAAATAGCTGATTGATCTCTATTAAGTCTTATTATGTATATTAAATACAAAATTAAAAAGACTATTTTTATTGTGCTCCATCAAACAAATTTGAACTTTAAATACATTAATGACTTTTTATTATAGAACATAATTGTTTTTCTTATGGAAAATAATGACCTCATTAAAAAGAACGTTTAATTAGGAGCAAAAACCTTAATAAAGTACAGGCAAATTCATCTGAGATTTAATCCTAAACTCTTTTTAATGACCACCAAAAGATTTATAGCTGGAATCATAATTAAGTAAATAAGGCTTACTTGAAACGATAAACATGTATGGAGGAACAAAACTAAATTATTTTGTACGAAATAAATTTTAACAGGTGTTTTAATGCATAATGTTCTGTAGGAAAGAATTTTATGGTTTTGCATTATTTTTATTTAAGATATCGTCTGAAATTTGTTAAATATTTAACTTAAAGTACGTGTTTTTTTTAAGCTTGTTATAAAATAGAAGGGATAGAATTACATTTAACTTCCATTAATTTTGCATTCGCATTTTGTCGCAATTAATGAATCACAAAACCTCTGCATTTCCAGAGTTTTTGTCGTATTTGTATAAATTGCAACTTGAAATACTTTTATTCGAGCGTTTTTGATGAATTTTGTATGATATATGGTAGTATACTAGTGAATATATTATTTAGTTATGTTCCTTGTTTCTAGTACTTCTTGAAGAAGGGACTTCTTTCGATACATCCTTTGCATTCAAAATCCTTCTGGCATATACCTCCATCTTCAAAGCACGGACCGTCACGTGACGTAAGAGGACTTTTCGAACCCCTAACTTTACTGGTACCTAGTTTCGTTGAACTGTGTATAGTTATTATAGTTATAAGTTGGTATCGGTATAGGTATTGTCAAATCGCATGGACCCGTGTATTTTGAAGTACGCGGAATTTTTGGTACTTCGCTATAACTTTCGATCCCCAGTTTTTACACAGCAATAAACAACATTTTAAATTTAGAAATAAAATATTTTTTTTTAATATTGTTGCGTGGATGGGTTCGAAAGACTTGAAGCCAAAGCAGATTAAAACTCGAAGAAATTTATTCCGATATAACTCTTCGCAGATTCTTTTACAACTCCAGAACTTCCGGTTCTAATAGACTCAATACAGCTTTTTACACAACAATGGAGCACAAACAGCAGTTAAAAACAAGATACACAACTGCTAGAATCGAGGCAAAAGACAATGCAATACAGTTCACTGAATGCTCGTTGAGAGACAACTAACTCAGTAACTGAACTAACTTCATCACACGCTCTCTTGGGCTTATATAGGAAAGTTAATTCTTTCGAGAATCTTCTAGAGATAGAATTTTGAAGAATTTTCCAGATCGTAATCGAAAAACATCGCCAAATGGTTGCCAAGTTTGGCGACATTTTGGCAATTTCTTGCCAAATTTGACGACCAAAATTAGTTGTTAAAACCGTTATTAACTTGGCTCTATCTCGCCAACTTGGTGAGATTGCCATTAACCATGATGTTAAATGGCCTGCTCCTTGTAAAACTCGTTTTCAAGCATTAAGAGACGCATTGCAGGAAAGCGAAGTAAAGAACTCTTGAACTGCCTTATGCCAAGTGTACATACATTTTCCTTTTTACATAATTAATACTGCAAAATATTAACAAATTTACAGAAATTCGTAACAATATTTTTATTAGGATGATAGTTAAAAACCCATTTAAAACAAAATAAATAAAAAAAATTAAAAAATTATATATTTGACTCATAAATATAATTTAAAATTTATTGCAGGGAAAACAATTGTACAATTTCGCCCATTCCCTGGACTCTCAGAGGGTTAAAAAAATCTTCTTGCTGACCAACGGCAAAATGCTTTAAATTTAGCAATAATTTTGGTAGAGGTGAGTTGGTACTGAGATTAAATGTGTTGAAAGGTCAAAGAAGATACTTTTTGCTGCGATTCAAAACTCATAGGTACTGGGTGTGTTTCGCTTATTTTATTATTAAATCTAGATCCAAGTACACATTTCTAAATCGCAGAATACTACTTTTGAGAAAATCTTTCGAAATATGATGTACAAAAAGACTTATTGTTTTTATTATTATTAGATTCCTAAACTAAAATACTAATAAATGTAATAACAAGTAATAATAATAAATAAAAAAGTGATGAAATAATGATAACAATAAATAATAATAATTAGTATTATTAATAATAATAGTAATACTAATAATATTAACTCTAATAATAATAATAGTTATAATAATAATAACAATAGTATTATTAATAATATTAATACTAATAATAGTATTAATAATAATATTAATACTAATAATAGTATTAATAATAATATTAATACTAATAATAGTAGTAATAATATAAATAATAGTAATAATACTAATACTAATAATAATACTACACATAATGATAATATTAAATAAATAAATAATAATAATAATGATAATAACAATATTAACATTAACACTAATAATAATAATAGTAATAATAATAATAGCAATAATAACAATAGTATTAATAATAATATTAATAGTAATAATAATATTAATACTTATAATAATAATAGTAATACTAATAATAGTAATAATAATAATAGTAATAATAATAATAACAATATTAATTCTGATAATAGTAATAATAATAATAGTAATAATAATAACAATATTAATTCTGATAATAGTAATAATAATAATATAAATAATAATAATAGTAATACTACTACTAATAATAATAATATAAATAATAATAGTAATACTACTACTACTACTACTATACTAATAATAATAATAATACACATAATGATAATAATAAATAATAATAATAAACAATAATAATAAATAATAACAATATTAATAATAATGATAGTAAATAAACAATATTAATAATAATAATAATGATGATGATAATAATAAATAATAATAATGAGAATAATGAATAAAAAATAATATTAATAATAAATATATAAATAAATAATATTAATATTAATAATAATAATAGTGATGATAATAATAATACATAAATAATACTAAAAATAATAAATTAAATAACAAAACAAAATAAATAATCAATAAAAAAATTATTATAATAACAATAAAAATAATAATAAAATAAATAAAAACAGAATACAATCAATAAAAATATAATCTTATAATAAAATTAAAATGACAATCGATTTTCGGAGAGGCAGAGGTCAAAAACCATTACAAAAATTCTCAGAAATTAAACAATCAAAATCAAGTAATATCCGAAATCCATTAAAAAGAAATCATTTAAAAAGAAATCACATGAATCATCTTCCAAGTGATGACTCAATGACCTTCAAACCCAATCTTAACAACGGTCATCAATGAAAAAGAGTAGCAATAGTTTAAAAAAAAAAAAGTCACCAACCTACCGCCCTTACAACCGCAGACTTGAAATAACAGTGTTCCTAACACAACCTCCCCATTTTTTTTTTCAGAAAAAGAATTATGTAAGATAATCACATATTTTGATTCCGGGAAAGAATGTTAAAAAATACACGGAAAGAAGAAAGATTATTGCGGTACTGGGTTGTACCTTGTACGTAATCCATCATTCAGTTGTGGAGTGACATGAACCACGTGTGGTCGAGAATTACATATTAATCATTACACCCACTGGATGGGATCTCTGCTTCTGTTTTCTGCTGAGAGGGATGGAATGTTATACATTGAGAAGTTCCATTCCACGAAAGTCACTTTCTTTTTATTTTCCAGAAAACACTGATTAATGCTATAAGGTTGGTGGATAGTACCGGATGATAGTCATAATGATGTTTTGGGTGAACAAAGCCCTTTGTTATGATTTTTTGTTCATTTTGTTGTGCTTGTGATAGTTGTGTACGGCTGTTTTGGACAGTATGGTCATAATCTACTAGAATTTTTCTTCATTCTCTAAAAAAATTCAAAATGATATTCTATGGAGTTACCTAAACTTGCAGTCGCTTCTCAGTCTATTTAGTTTACATCTTAGATCACTAATGAACCCATTAAGATTGTAACCAAGAAGTTGGATTGGCTTATACTGAAACTACAACATTAAATTTGATTTTTTATCATTGCAGTATGATTTTGAAGCAAGTTTGCTTGAGGTCGTTTTTCTACTATTTCATTTCCCTTCTATATAGATTTATAACTAATTAATGTTTATTTCAGACCTTGTATTTGATTTAAATGCAGATGTTCTTTAAATTAAAGAGTCACTGTCATTCGGTCCTTGATATATGTGATGAAAAAATAATTAGAAAATATGTGATGTCTATATGTGATGAAAAAATAATTAGAAAATATGTGATGTCTATATGTGATGAAAAAATAATTAGAAAACATTGATGAACAATGTTTTATTTTCAATTTATCTTTACGAATTAAGTACAACATATAATATTACATTTTATTAACTAGTATACAATGAACTTTTACTCAATTGCTGAATTTTTTACTTTTGTACAACATGGTTGAAAGTTATTTAGAAAATCTGTTTTACTGTGAATTTTAAACTAAGCTAATATCTATCCAGTTCTTACACTCGCTGGTAGCAGTACCGATCAATTTGTGGTACTCCACATATTTTTAACGTGCGCAACGTATTTACAATTCCCATCTTACCAATGCTTTGATTAGTTTTTGCACAATATTCTTTTTTATCTTGGCTTACGCTTTTAAAAAAAAATCTCTTATCACAAGTTGAAATTAATTTGCCTTCCGAGTTCCGGCTTTTTCAAGCATTTGTAATATTGGTTTGCCAAGCAATTTCAACTACGACAATGTTTTTCTTTACTAAATTTGACTTCTAATTTATAATGATGCTCTTTTTAATCGTGATTTTCTTTAATACACTTTCATTATGTTTGGCATTTTTTTTGTATATCTTTTTTTCGAATCTTTATCAATATTTTGTTTTAAGTGAAAACGATTTTCTCTCTTGATTACTTTTGTGACAACCATGGCATTTTGCATAATTTCAAACATTTTTTAAGGCTCTTGATGAACGATAGAAGAATTTTACTAAATGCTGTATTTCTTAAGATTAAAAACTTTATTTAAATATATTGAGATAGTCTGTTTTATGTGTCATTACTGTTTTATGTGTGAGCACGTATGGTATAATCTAATCAATTGATTCACTTAAAAGAATAGACTGAGAGGCGACTGCAATTTTTGGACCTCATTGAACATCATTCTGAATTTTTTATAGAAATTAGAGAAAAGGGGGTAGATTACGAATTCAGTGGTCTGCCGTGGCAAAAATGGCAGAAACTGGTCAAAAATCGACTTTTATTAAGTTGAACTAAATCTAATTGCCAAATGTGCCATAAGTTGCCAAATAAGGAGCATTTTTTTTATTTGGTAACCCTCATTCTTTAATTTTCAATTAAGAAGGTTGCAGACGATTCGGATGTGTGGCTATAGCTTACTTGCATCTTTCATAAATGAGCCAAATTGGCAATAAACATTACGTCACTGATGACTTAACTGATGTCGCCAATTTGGCTTACTTTTAAACGATACAAGTTTTCCGAGCCAGAGATCAGAAATCGTTTGCACTTTTTCTCATTCAAAATCAAAGTGTATTGAGTTGCCAGACGAAAAAGTTTGTTCTGTTTTTGGCAAGCTATGACATATTTGGCAATCTGATTTTAGTTCAACTCATTCCAAGTCGATTTTTAATCAGTTTCGGCCATTTTTGCCACGGCAGACCAGTGGATTCGTAATCTTCTCACTTTTTTCCAATTTCTATAAAAAATTCAGAATGATGTTCGATGGGGTCCAAAAATTGCATTCGCTTCTCGGACTAGAAGGGGAAAAAAGAAGAAAAAAAGTATGCATGGCTGTATCAGCATCTATTCCCCTGTATAATGTTTTCGCATCTTAATGTTAGTGGCTCTTAAGAGTTTCTACATTAAGTAGTGTTAAAATACTTGGACGAAAATAGGTGTATCTACAAATCTAAGATTGTAGGGTAAATGTGTTTATAAGAGAGGGTGAATAACGTTTGTTATGGAACTGAAGTATCAATGGAGAATGTTAAAACAAAGTTGCATTCGATGGAGAAAGTTTTGTTTAATAACATTTAAAGTTTACAAACGAATGATCCATCAATCGTGGATGGTATTTTTTTTTTCAAAATTGAAAGCAACAATCTGTTTATTAGAAGAGTTATATTCCTATTAAATCTTCAAAAGTAATATGAACTTTAAATAAGTAGTATAATCTATGTTCTGAATTCAGAAATACTTAATAGTTTAAAAAAAAAAAATGTAAACAAAAGTCAAACTTTTCGTTAAAAAGTTATTCACAATTTTTGTTCAAATTTTTGTTAAGTTATTAGGTACCTGCATACTTTTTACACTCTTTAAGTAGGAGATTAAAAGAATGTAGCTACAAATCGAACTTAAACCAAGAATGAGTATAACAAGAAGAAAATCATGTTAAAAATAAATCATTCAATTTTCTTCTCTGTAAGGATGAAAAAAATGCATTAAATCCGAATAATTTTTTGTTTGTGATCAATTTTTAATATTTGTTGGTTTTAAACTTTATACATTAATTTCGATTAACTCTTTTATTGAAAATTATACAGTGCAGAGCGTATATTATTATCTACATTTTTAACTTAGACACTAGTATCTAAAAGACCTGCGCCGACCAAACGGTATAGGGGTTAGCGTGCTAGCTTCTAGACCGCGAGGTTGCGGGTTCGAGTCCCGTGTTAGGCATGGGTGTTTGTAAATCTTCTGAAGGCTAATTAACTTACTTGCCATCATCTAGTCTAGCTGAAACTTGGCAGATATACTCATTTACGATGACAATGCATTTTATCAAGTTTTTGGGGCTCTTGCCCTCCCACACATTTTTCAAATTTCATGAGGCTGTATTTGTCACCGCTTTAATATTAGTCAACGGCACAAATGGATGTTTTCTTTGTAATGGTCAAAAACTATAAAAACTCTATCTGAGCTTAAAATCTCGTAAATAAGTTCTAGTACAAAATCTAAAATGGATCTAAGCGGGTCTGTATATGTTCACGAGAAAACATAGAGTAAACAATCAACGCAATAGCATGTAAAAATTGGTCATGCATATAATGGATTTATTTATTTTTTTAAATTGTATGGGTTCTCACTCTAGCAGACAAAAAAATGCAGGAATACATAAAAAAAAAAAAATAATAATAATAATAATAATAAATAAAGGTTACAAGAAAATAAAGCAATTCAAAAATCGGATTGGTAGATTACAAATATTCGCTTCGTCATTTATAAGACCACTGATAGCTTTATAAGAATAGTTATCCCAATCTCCAATATGAACTTCAAGCAAAAATTTAAACCATTGATAAATAAGTAACATATTATGAAATGTGAAGGTTTGATCATATTGAATAGTATTAAATCCTCGAGGCTGTTCATTACAAGTAATTGATTGAATACATTATTACCGAAAACGTACAATTCTTCTAAATTCATGTTGAGACTCCAATCCAACTGGGAATACAAAACAAAATGACTTTAAGCATTGAAAGTTGTAATTAATTAAAAAACAAAAACATTGTCATTTATTATCGTAACTCTAATTGTTTTGTCGGTAGAATAAACTTCTGTCACTTTTTCTTTAACATAATTGCCGAAATAAATTGTGTTGTCTTTTTTGGAAGATCGAAAGGTTCTAAAAGCTGTGGAATACCACGTTTTTTACTAATGATTCCCTTTCCACATTCCTTATCCAAATATTTGGTTGTAAATGTAAAATGTCTCTGATATTAATTGGATTTTGATTTCAAGATTCAAATTTTATTCGGTTACATCATTAGAGATAAAACCTTGGTCTTTGAACTTATTTTTAATGCAATTATGTAAACAAGTTTGGCAAAACTACACTCATAAAAACATTAGTGGTTAACTTTCCATTTTTTATTAGTTAAATTTCAATAATTTTTAATTTATTTCAGACAAAAAATTTTTGCAAACTTATTAATTTTGATTATAAAAATAAATGTTTTATTTCTGTGGTGCATATTTAATAATATCTATCAAATACATACTGCCTTTTGAGATTCTAACTCTCTATAATGCTTCACTATCTTATATCCTGTTGATATCAGGAGATATCAGCAGAATTACATCCTGTTGTCATAATATCTCAAAAGAAAAATATGTATTAAGAATTGAAGTAGGCAAACAAATTCCAAAGCAAATACAGAAAATAAGCTTACTTCACAGATTTAATTTTGAATAGAATGCAAGAAGAGAAGTGGGTAGCCAATAATATACATTCAGAAAATTTACTGTAGTCAAGACTACTTTCCCTTCTCCCAAAACCCCAACTTCAGGAGTTTTCGTTTTTGTTGGAGGGGAGAGAGAGAGAAGGGGGGGGGGGAGAGTTAGCTGTATCTATTGTGCCCACCCCACCGCAACCATTCCGTAAATATTTCCATGGGGGAGGGGGTGACACGTGATTTTTCATTCATAAAGTAGGGAGACACGCCAGGAACGTGGCGTTGGAATGCCGGGGACAGTTTAGTGATGGTATTGTGTCTGAAAAACGGCTACCTGCGAAAGGGGGATGATTGGAAAGGTATGATGGGAGTAAATTTGGTTGCAGACAGTTCGTTTTTTTTGTTTTTTATAGAATGTTTTTGCACGATGGAGATAATTCACGTGGTTGATTCGTAGATTTTTACAGCGATTTTAAATTTTAATTATTATTTTAAAATAGTGAATTAATTACCGACTAAAAATATTCTAAATTATTTTGTTGATTTTATTTTAGTTATGGAAATAGGGTTGGTAACAACCTTTAGGATAATGAATTTATTACTGCCTACAAAATTCTAAATTATTTTCCTGATTACATTTCAATTTTAGAACTATGGTTTTCAACAACATGAGACTAAATTTTGAAGTATATGAGTTCACCGTCCAAAGTTTTATTTTTTCTCATCTAATCAATTGTGGAATTTTTGAAAGTCTTCGGTAAGTTATAAATAAATGGATTTATGGAGAAAGACTCCAATTAATTTTAATTTCATTTAATGATTAGTTATAAGTGAGGACTTTTAAAAAATACAAATGAATGTATTCTAATAACACCATTGCTTATTTATGAGCAATAAAAAATTAAGTAGAACCGAAATTTTTTTTGGAGAGAAATTTTTTAAAAAATAAAATAAACTTCAAGATTGTATTTTGTTTCATTTATGACAAAATTTTCTTATAATATTAATTATTAAGACCTAGGAAAAATTAAATGCGTGAAATGTTTTGAAATGGAACCCTAATGATACAGCTTCTTAGCGAGAACATATCAAAGAAATACATACGTTGCAAATGATTCGCTTGTTGAATTTGAATAATAATCGTATGTTATATGGTAAATCGTATGTTATAACGAAATGATTATTTTCCACTCTTATGATTAAAAATTTAAATAAAATAAAAGATTTTTTTTTTCTCGTTTTGAAAATACACATATAATAATAATAAACAATCCTCCCCCACTTTTCCAACTATTTTGTTTTTCCGGCGACGAACTCTACACCGCTTTTACAACTTCCTAACTTCTGGACCTGCCACGGCATTCCTCATGACGTCACACCACCACGTGACAGCTCACCTTAGCAACGCCAACGACGCCGCGGGAACATTCAGTCTCCAACATGGCGGAGTTCGAAGTAGACCGCCGTCCGACTTGTAAAAAAAATTGTTGATTCACACCGATTTGTGCGCGCTAAAAAAGAAACCAAACTGCCCTGGATTAACACTTATTTTCCTGAGGATTACACCGGCGAATCATGGTGCTGGTAAGTGATTGAAATCTGCATCTTTTTTTTAAAGGTTCGGTTAAAAGTTTTGTTGGAATTCTTCTTCGAAGAAGAAGTTTTGTTTTGAACGGGGAAAAAAAGTTGAGCGCGCGCAAGGTAAGCCGGGAAAGGATCTGACAGGTTGTTTTGGGCCACGAAGTGACCCTCTCTTTGAAACAATTGTTTCTTCTTTATTGCATAGTACCTGCCGCCATTTGAAAAAAAAACCCGCTCGTAAAAAAAAAAAGATGCCAGCATGTACAATTATCTACAATGAAAAATTGTTAGTGTATTAACATTTTTTTAAAAAAGTTGTTGTTACAGTGGGGTTGATTATTGTAATTGTTTAAGAATTTGTCAAATTTATAAAAATTGAATTATTCACTACATTTTACCCTATTTTAAATTTTGTCTGATTTCTTGGTACAATAGTTTGATGATAAGTTACAACATAGTACTACAACAAGAAATTATTTGATGTTAAATAAATTTTATAAGAGCTCAAAAACATATTTAAATTTGCACTCAAGTAAAAAATGTTATTTTGAATTGTGTCCGCAAAACGTTTTCTTAAATGTCGAACAAATGTATTTTTGCAACATTTAATTATGTTTCTCCTCTTAAATTTGGTTTATTTATATTTTTCAACATTTTGGTTACTTGTTTTATCTTTTATATACGAATTTAATTGAATCGATGTAAGTATTTTGTTGACGAAAGTAAAAATATACGATACTTATATTTGGTATGATGGAGTATTAATGAGCAAGTACAATTTAACAACCCCATGTTTGACAAATAATATGTTCATCTTTTAATATGGCCTTGACATTTCCCTATCAACAACGTAATAATATATACAGAAGCGTGCTAAAAATTAAATTTTCTAATTATAAAATTGTTGATATCATTCTGTGGTTCGTTAATAACTGAATTCATCGTTTATTTCAATGGAGTTGATTGCGTGAGTTGTAGTCCAACTGTTTGTCTTAAACTGTTTTAAGTGATATAGATTTTTATATATAATAATAAACTTTTCCTACCTCTCTTCATATAACTTGTAATTCGTATTTAAGCTGATGTTAGTGGGAAAATGGGAAAGTTTAATAAGTACAGCCAAATTAATTATGAAAATACACCTGATTAAGTTTTTGATATTTTCGTGGCTCACTCCGCTATGCTATAAATTTACATTGTTGGCCTTTTTTTTTTTTTTTCTTTTTTTTTTTTTTTGTAATCCTTTATATTAGCTTCGATTTTGGTTGTGTGTGTGTGGCTCCTGTGAAAATCTGCGGAAGCCTAATTAACCTACTTGTCGTCATCTGATCGGATATCGGTTTGAAACTTGGCAGATGGATTCGATGTCGATGGCAATGTATTCTATCAAGTTTGGTGGGCTGTCACTGTCACTGAAAGGTCGCTTTTACAGACGTTTCTAGAATCGTTTTGAATTACTAATAAATCCCATTTACCTAATCTATCATTGTTGAAATTCTTTCCTGTGTCCGAAATTGCTTTAATCAGAATAGCCGACCAAATGGTATAGTGGTTAGCGTGCTGGCTTCTAGACCGCGAGGTTGCGGGTTTGTGTCCCATGTTAGGCATGGGTGTTTGTAAATGTATATTGGCTTGTCTAATGACGAATGTTTCGGCGTATTATAGCCCTCGTGTTGCTGACGGCGCCAGATAATTTGAATACAACCAACCAAGCTTTAATCAGAATAAATAAAAGATATTAGGACGTGTGAATGCATAAATTCGTATTAATTTTTAATAAATGAATTTTGAAACATGGTTTGCTGCATATTTTGCGGATATAGATGTTTTAAACTTTAAAATTCGATACAAACACCTAGCACACGCTGACAACAGAATCAGCGTTATGTTAATGAATATAAAAATTGGTAATGCGTATTACGGATTTATATGAAAGGCTTTGTTTTTATGGGTTATATTATAATATTTTTTTACTTTATGGCCAATTCAATGTTAACTTTAAGTTTGCGCAATAGAGAAATTAATGTCATTTTTACAGGACCGACAGAAAATTTTACTGGCAGTGACAGCGATTTGGGTGGAACTGCGCACTATTTTTCTTCTAAATTTGCTTTTATTGTCAAATATATAGAAAGTTAAGCACTTTCTAGGTCTCAATTGCTGCCTGTGCTTATCTGCATTCCGAATTAGAATTCATTAATAAATTTAGTTTTTGATTTCTCAATGATATGACCAATATTAGGCTGTGAAAGTTTTTAAAGGGGTGGGAAGCTGCTTCCACACTTTATGAAATTTTACTGGTTTTGACAGCTAAAACGTGTTAATTTTTCAATTTGTCCTATTACTGCCCCCCCCCCACCCTTCTTCCCACTCCTACTTATAGCACCCATTCTCTTGCTATTGCTCTGGAGGTATTAACAGGGGAGAGGAACAAGTGTTTGTATACTTTTTCTTGTAAAAGAATGATAAAAAGTCCATAAACACTCGAAAGATGCACAATTAGCGTCATCCTTATCAAAATTCATGACTCTTATTTGTAAAAGCTGGAAGCGTGAAACACAGAACTGAATTATTCTCCTTGCTACAAAGTTGGCGAGGGGTGGGGGGGGGGGGGTAATGTTGATATTAACAAAATTATTTAGTATTTAAAAAAAAAAAAAAATAAAAAAAAAAAAAAAATTAAAAAAAAAAATTCACCTTCAATTTCTTAAAATCATACCATCATACCAGCCTAATTCTTTTGGTTCAATATTTATAAATTTTTTTCTTGTTAAAACTGTCTTTAATTATGTTCTTCCTTGATATGTTGGATATTTTCTGATGCAAGAGGACATGTACTGCCCGGAAGATCTTAAAAACTGTTACTCATTTATTTCTCGAATGGGATAAAACCCATAAAACTCCCGCTATACAGCTCAAAAATCGTCACGATTGCCGATTATTCACTTTCACTCTTTAGGACTACAGGGACACGATCATGACACCTCTTGCACATTAGACATTTCCCTCCCAGACTTGAATCGGGCTACATACCTCCGAGATGCAAAAAATAATGTACCGTGGAAACGAAAATATTTTGAATTTCGACTCGAGTCACTTCCAATGCCCATCTCAATTTGACCCTTTCTCTCCTTAACCGTTTTATTTCAAAACAAGTGCTACGTTCGACTCTGAAACATTTTTATACCCCCGATGGTGACAGAGGTTATAAAAGGTTAAGTTTAAAAATAAACAACATTTTCTTCTTGATTTCCTTCTCGCGAAACTTCACTGACCGCTTCCTTTGCACTCGTTTCCTTCTGGTTTCATTAAACCGAGTGAACTTTCCTCATCGCGAAAGACCATTCTTGTCACGTCCCTTCAACTTTCTCCAATGATTCTCAACACCTGTTAAAATGGAACCTCGAATGTAACATATTCCGAAAATAGTTATACACGAGGAAGAAGAAAGACCAACCATTGATGAAACGCTGCATGGTTTTATTCAAGATTAATAGCTTTATTAAGAGCGATTTTCTAGTGTCTGTTACTATTTTGGAGTCATCAAAACATTCAAATCTGAGTTCTTCGTATTTATTCTTTTTAATTTTAAAAATATTTTCATAACAATAGGTATATTTCGATTATTTTACATTTTACTCAACTGTTTATAACTCTGCCGAGAATATAAGCTTCTTCACCTACAGCTTCAACGGATAAACTTATTTTGATGAATAATCCGATAGATTTAAACTTATTCCACTGCGTACCTGGGTAGGGATATTAAGCTATTAAAAACTTCATATGGCGTATGTAAGGCACCAAATAGTGTATACGTGAAAATTACAATTTGTGAAATGTTGTATACAGTGATAGATTCGTCCACGTGTTACTTTTTTTTTTTGAAAACCTCTATTTAACAGGGTTCCCACGGTCATTGAAAGTCATTAAATGTGCTAAATATTTTTGAAATTGTTTTCAAGGCCTTGAAAGTGCTTGAAAATGGTTTGAGGTGCTTAAAAGTCCTTGAAAATGCTTAGAGGTCCTTAAAAGTCCTTAATTTTTGGGATGTTGTGTGCCCAACTGCAAACGTTATAAAAAATACAACTCGGACTTGCTATCCCAGCGTGACCGCCACTTATCTGCACTGTATTGGAATTCTCTGTCATATTTGTATTACGCATCCACCAACTTGTAACTTTTTTGGTAGAATATACATTATTAAAAATTTATATATAGACATGATGCCTGAAAACAAATTTTCAAAGATCCTTAAAAGTCATTGATTTTCATTCTGTGATTTGAGTGGGAACCCTGTTTAATGAAGGGACTTCTAAGTCTCGCCAGTTTCTCAGGGTACTGTATTAATTTAAACGCTTTGGAAACCCATTGGGACTTTGAAATCCACTTCTATAAAGTTCTTTCTTCAAGTGTTGGATGATAGCACAAGCTTATTTCTCTTTGGAAGCGTGCTTGAGACAAGTATATATAACGATGTGAGAACAAGATGGATACCTAGAAGATTGAAAATCGTTCATGTGTTTGCATATAAAGAGAAATAAGTTAGTTCTGCTACCAACCAACAATTGAAGAACAAACTTCATAGGAATGGATTTAGAAATCCCAACTCCCAATGCGTCTCAAAGCGTTTAAATTAATAACCATGAGAAGACTGAGGGACAAATACATCCCTACAGTAAATAAAGGGTTAAAATATATATAATGACGTATATGCTTAAGATTCCAATTAATTAAAATGTATAAAAAGTTTTAAATGATTACCTTGGAAAATTTCGCGCATTTCTACAAATTTGTAAAAAAGGAAGCAATGTATTTAACGCTTTTTTTCCCAGTTAATTCATTTCAATTTTAAACTAACAATTATAATATTGTTTTGATTTGTAATATTATTTGATATTGTGTATCATCTAGTTAACGACGGAATAAGTTTCGCTCTTCCAATTCTTTTGGAGTATATTTTTAATTAATTTTTCTCTTACCAATTGGGTGGCGACAAATTCAACTCTTTTGTACTTATTTAATTATTCTCATTAGCTGGTTTCCTTTTAGGTGTCTGAACTTTATTCAAATAACCAAGTCCCTCACTGTTGCCTGCAATTGTTGTTTTGATAATTGTTTACCTTTATTAGCGTGTAAGAGTAACCTAGTCACTTAATATTGTAGATTATTGTATTGCACTTTTACATAAATTACAATTGAATGACGAATTTAATTGCCTTTTGTTTTTTGAACTGTCTTTCTTAGTTTCAATTCACGCTGATTGTGTTCTGACCCTCTGTTCTATTAAGAAATTAAATACTTTCTTTGCACTAAATTAGGACTACACTTACGTTAAAATTAATCGCCTTTTTTTTTTTTTTAATAATTGCTATTTTTCTAAAACACTGCAATTCCATATAAGATTAGAAGTTCATATATTACATTAGAAATATCGATATTGATATTTCATAAAAAAACGACATTTTTCAATTATTACTTCTTTCAGTTCTTTTTTAAGTGAAATTTTTTTTTTACTTAGTGTCATCTTATGAAATGAATCACAATTATCATTATACTTAAACAATTGATTTTTCCAAACAAATTAAATTTCACTATTGCTTAAAGGCAATTGTCATTAATTTATAAATAAATGTGCATTTAGATCTCTTCGCCTAAGTAAAGAAATACCTAAAAGCAACTCGTTAAAAAGTAAAGGGGAAAGGAAATAATGGCTTTATGCGAAAAGTGTAGACTGAGATTGTTTGCACAGCTTTTAGACCAAGATCTGTTAGCTGATGAAACCACCGGAAAAGGTTTGTCAGCTTCTACCTTACCGATAGATTTAAATGGCACCAACGACCATCATTCAGAAACAGTATGTGACATTACCATTACATTTCATTATTCTCCTTTGCTTATTTTTCTTACGTACATATAATATATTTTTGTTGCTATTAGAGCTCACAACTCGGAATATAGCGATAAGTCCTATCGAAAAGGGAAAAACTAAAATGTTTTTCAAAGAATTTAATCAGCAATAGATTATTTTAAATGTCAATTAGAAGGTTTGAAATGAGCTAAACTTTTCCTCAACGATCTAAATACCTGAATAAGTTGTTTTTGCTGGAAAATTTTGAAAGAAACCATGTGGAGGTGGGATTCGTAATAAGGTTAGTATGGCAAGATTGTTAGATTTGTAAAGGAATCTAGCATATAAATGTTTTTGTTAATTCCAGAGAATTCAAGTATTTGGAACATATCAATTTAAACTTATAAAAAGTAACTTAATTGCACCTTTTGAAATACGAGGTTATATGGTACGCAATTTTTATTTTTTTTTAATCAGGTTGAGATAGTCAAGAATAATAATTTAGAAGTCTGCTTAAATTCTTAATTTCTAGTCCTAATATATTCTTGGTAAAGTGTTTTTATATAGAATATTTTGTTAACGGAAGGATGTTTACAGTTTCACTTAAATATATGCCAGTTTTATGGCTTTAAAAACATATTTTTACAAAATATCTTAAAGGAAAACATTATTACACATTAAAGTATAAAAGTTAATCTATTTTTCTTGCTTTGAAAAGTGAATTTGATGAAGCTGTAGTATTTAACAAAATCGAGATTTTCAGCCTTGTAAATATGTGAAGCATAAAAATGATTTTGACCTTGATTTTTGTTAAGGTCATTATGTTAATTTAAAAAAACTGTGGTAGAATTCAAAAAGTTAATATATTTATGAATAAAATTAAATAGCACAAATGTCCAATTATGAATTTTTGTAATTTAAGAGTCCTGTCCACTTTTTCCCGGAATTGCCTCGTATTGTATGACAAGTTAATATTTTGTCATATCTTTTTTAAATTAACAAAACTAGACACTGCGTCCTTTGTAAAGCACCTTGCAAACACTCATACATCAACAACTTAGATTAATGCATTTTTAAAAAGTTTTAATTGTTCAATGATTTTGATTGTTTTAAATCTCACTTGTAATATATAATGCATTTAATGAACATATTTTAAAGTACATCCGTCGTTTTGGAATGATCAACTCTATCGAAATTTCTCATTAAACTTTTTAGGAAATGATTGTGGAATTGTTTTGGAAAGATCATAATATCTCATTAACATTCTTTGATTAAATTAATGCAAATCCTTCATGCAAATTTCGTCGAATGACATTGCGCTTTGTGTTCAACCAAAGTTTAAAGTTATCATGTTCAGTGACTTCAGAATGTTGATTTTACTTTTCAAACAGTTTCAATTTATAATTTTAAATTGCATTTCAAAGAATTCATTCACGATTTCTCATGCTTGTAATGCAATTTTATATCAATATGCTCCAAGCAGCATTTCGAATGAACCAGGACGGCTTGTAAAAGAACAAAATGTTCTGACACTGATTCTCTCCCTATTGTCAATTTCATGCGCTACAGATTTTAAGATAGTTTGTTTTGCCATTATTAAGGCAAAAATGAGCATAAAAAAAAAAAGGCTGTGAGTCATGACAAGAAATGGACACAAGATTACAGTGTATTTCTGAATTAGTTCATGTAGCATGTGTAAAAAATTGAACTAATAGTGAAATTAATATTTAAATAAAAACAAAAAAATTTTTTAGCAAACATTATTTTCTTGCAATGTGTCAGATATATACCAATATATGTCTGAAGATTTTTCTCAAGTTTAAAATATTTTTGAGGGAAGTAATGTATAAAATAAAATTTATTCACGAACAAAAAAGATAACATATTCCTATTTTCATAGCAGAAGAACGCCGACCAAACGGTATAGTGGTTAGCGTGCTAGCTTCTAGACCGCGAGGTTGCGGGTTCGAGTCCCGTGTTAGGCATGGGTGTTTGTAAATGTATGTTGGCTTGTCTAATGACGAATGTTTCGGCGCATTATAGCCCTCGTGTTGCTGACGGCGCCAGATAATCTGAAAACAACCAACCAACCATAGCAGAAGAACCATCTTCTATCAAACAGCACAATTTTTTTAAAGCATACAATTTCAAATCAACTCTCAAGGTGAGCGTCGCGTGCTTGGATTTAATATTTTTCGATGCAAAACCAACAACCTTTGAACACTGAAATGCCATTGGCTCTTCCAACAACTAAAAACGTAGAAACTTTTCCTCGAAAACAACATCTCCAACATGCGTTGCTTTTATAGGAGTAGTCCTCAAATAGCTTTCGTAACTGTCCATTGAGGAGGCAATTTCGAAAATGTTTCTTGGGGCATGAGAAATGAGAGGCGAAAACGTGCTGCTCAATGGGCAAGTGCGATCCATTTTACGAGTTCCATGACCTCGCATGCGTGAACTCTGACATCCCATTTTGAAGCTCAGGTGGAGGGCGATTTTAACTTATGCCACACAGGGTTGGGTCTCTGGAAGATTAGACACACTGTCGATTTTTTTACCTTAAAAAAATGAGAACAGTCGCCTACTCGTTTTAGTTTTTATTTTTCCGATGTATTCAGTAATGTGGTACAAATGTCTTGCAGAATGTTTACTGAAACTGGAATATCAGGATATTGTGGACTTTTTGGGAAACTTTTTATTAAGGAAACTTTAGGGAATTTTTCAAAATTCAGCCAGAAAAAGAAAAGACGTTTTTGTCGCCAAGACTGAAATTTTTATTGTAATAGCCTTTCTGCATGCTGATATTTGTATTTTCCGGTAACAACTTATCCTACCAGGTAAAGAGTATTCATTCGTTCGGTTGCTAAATAATTGGCAATATTCTAACTAAAAATTAATGTCTATACCCCCTTTGGTGTGTATAGTTAATTTGAAATAGTATATTAAAAAGAATAATTGGAATTACCAAGTTTCCGTTTTGCAATGCATTAGCAGTCATAGTCCATGGGTGAAGGATTAAACGTATCATGAACTGTGACATTTTGAATAACCCGCACTTTAATTTTATGATTAACCATTCAAGTTTAGCTATTGTAGATTTTATAAAAGAGTAGGAAAAAACTCGATGGCTAGTTATGGTCTAATTACCCTCTAAATAAAACTTGTAACTTTTCCTTTAATCATCAAAAGTAACATTGTTGGTAGCTCTGTAGCGAATCAATTAACAAAGTGGGAATGAAGGAAACCGTAATTTTTTTTTCCTCGAATTGGAATCGCATAATGAGAAAGCTCGAACTATAATTATCATCCTAATGTAAAAATAGATAAATTCAACGGTACAGATTCAATGGATATTGTCAAGAAACACATAAAATTAATTCAATGAAAATAACTTTTTTTAGCATTTTAATTAAATTATTAACAGCTTGACAGCAGCATGGATCAGGAATTTTTTTTAAAAAAATTGTTGTCTCATTTCAAGAATCGCCATTCTCAAATTCAAAACATGTTATATTGCTCCATTAATTTGTATATCATATGATCGGAAGTCTGGCATGTGCTTAATGAAATAACTTTAATTTTTAGCGCATCACTTTCTTAAATTTTTGTTCGTTAAATCTTATGAATGTTGCAGTTTTGAACTTTCATTTTGTTTTTAAATTTTAAGAAATAGTTTAATAAGAATAGTTATTGAATAGTAGTTACCAACTACTTACTAATAGTAATAAGAAATAGTTTAAGAATAGTGAACCGCTGATATCCTACTACAACTTCTGGATATCTTATAAGAGGTGTCTATTCTTCAAGCAGGTGAAGCCAATTTAATATAACTTTACAATGCTGTTTCATAGGTTGCTCATGGTTACAAACAGATCTTAACTAGTTTGGTGTAAGTTAGATCTATATGGTGATTGTTAAACCTTCTTCGGCTCTAAGTCAATAACCAAGCCCATACACTGTCCAGAAATTGTGGTTAAAGATCAGTGAAGTCGAGCGTACGAGGTATAGTATAACCGCTGTCACGTTTGAGTTAATTTCTTTTATTTCATAGCCCTATTTTTCAAAAAGTTAAAAACCTTTGTTCCCAGCAAAAAATATATAAAGCAATTCGTATCATTTTAGTCATATTTATAAAATAAATTGAATAATTTTAACAACTTAAAAATAAATGAAGTTTTTAGTTAAAAATAAAATAAACTTTTAGAAATCAGTAAGTAGTTATTATTTAATTAAACTTTTTTAATTAATTTTGGGCAAAAATACTTCAGCTTCGCAAGAGCTTAAATTTTCTATGAGCTCCCTTTTATATTGTCAAAAACCTCTGCTAAAAATATTCTAAAAATAGAAATCGTAACACAAGAGAAAAAGACATTTCTTTTAATTTTAAAATTGAAACAGCATAAGTAATTCTCTAAAGGGAAGAAGGGCTTACGCCTCTAATTCCTTATAAATTACCTGCGGGTTTTCAAGTATTTTTTCCCCGTATGAAAAGTTCTACAAGCGAAGAAAAAATTAAATCGAAGCATTTCAAAATAACTTTTTTCACTCGTCTTCAAAATTTTATTTTGAGAAACTAGACTTATTAGAAAGATTATAATCCATCTACTCTAATTTTTCAAGTTAATGTTTCTTGTCTTCATATTCAGTGAGAAACTGTAATTAGTGAATTTTTCTATTTGCTCATTTTGTCGAAGTTTCGTATGTGGTAAAAACAGCTTAGTAATATTTAATTTTTCTTTGAAGATTTGAGATCTTTTTGCAGTTCAATAGTATGTCACAATTTATTAAAATTATAGTTCACATTTTTAAATTCAAAGTAACATCTTAGAGAATTCTATTATGGTTATTTAATCTTGAACATATGTCTTCTTTCGAAAAGAATCAAAGTTCTGTTATTTTTAAAATAATTTACTCAAGGAAAACCATACTAATGTTTTTTATTCTGAAAATATCAGTGAAAAATAAAATAATATATATGTATATATATATATGCATTTATTACTACTAAGTACTCAAAGTTGTCTTGATCGTAATATATTTTAATTTGCTGTCTAGTAACATCATTATTGTATTAATGAAATTTATCCAAAAAGTCAGGGAAATATATCCGGATATATCCGGAAAATTGAGGAAATGTCAGGGAATTTTTTGTTTGAATTATTTACAATCTTGAAACGTATAAAACAACAAGAAAAATATTGAGAAATAAAATTATATTAACTTGAAAGTAAAATTGCTTCAAAAACAAGTAATGACACACTTAAAATACAAGTTTGTCGCCTTACTTAAAAACAAAATATTACATACTATTCGATTACTGATATTATAAACATCATTAAAAATCATATGATAAACCAACTTGTTTAATAAATATTTTATGCAAGCATTTCGTAATGTGAACTTTCTTCGTTCAAATATATATTGCACACTTTTTCTAGAAGATACATTCAGAAGAAAAAAAGTTATCGTGAGACAATTTTCTCTTTAAATTCGAAGAAAATATTCTCTTTTATTTCAAGGGAGAAAATAGAATGACCTTCAATAATCGAATCGGTTTTACCACCTGCTGTTGATCAGAAAGTTTTTGGTCCGACGCATTAACTATTTAACGAAAATGGTTGCCTGTCTTACTCGATCGATACAAATGTTTCAGCTATGATAATACACTATAAACTTGAAATTAATTACACTCTATTTATTTTAAAGTACTCTAATTTTTAAAAGTCACTATACACTTGAAATAAGGTACACTCAGTCTTAAAAAAGTCACTTTAAGTAGTAAGTCTGCCTCTTTAAAGAACACTGATTCTTTTCGGCCTCTTTATACTTGAAATTAAATACACACGAATTTATTTTAAAGTACCCTCATCTTTAACGGTGCATTGATTCTCCAGCAAGCCCAATCTCCTCTTCAGCAAAACATTGTCAACAATCTCTCCGCACAGACAAGGACAGGTAATTTCAGCCCGACGAAGTCTCAAGTCGGGTGCCTTCATCTCTCGACCGCCCGTTGTTCAAGGACGGAAATTCTACTGTCGTATTTACTCAGTTCTTTGACCCACGTGTGTAGTATGGCTGTTCCGCTTCGGGGATCTTTATCCCAAAGTCATTTTTATATCCCCCCCCCCCTTCCCTCTCTCCCGATTCCGATTGTCTGTGCTACTTGAGGGAGAGCGATGATGGTAGTGGGTCTTACCTGAGTCTAGTTGTTGAAATTTGGGCGTTGCTCTCTGCCTTTTTCATATTTTTTAGTAGCCTTGTACTTTGTTTCTCCCACTGAAGGATTACGACCTTTTTTTTTATTTATTTGATGGTAAAATTGTTTAAAGTTTGTGGGTGCTATACAAAAAAAAAAAAAAAAAAAAAAAAAAGAGTATTCATAATTAAACTCGCACTGTAGATAAGGAAGACAGGATTTTTTTTTTACGTGAATTTTTAGATCTGATATAACAATTGTAATAAATGTTCATTAGCGAAATTTAAAGGGAAAATAAATGGGTGTTCTTTTGTCATCATACTTTGAAAAGTTTTTATGAGCTAGCTTTTAAAATATATCAAAAATATTATTTGTAATAAAAACCTTAGCTATTTTTTTTTTTTTTTTTGCCAAATTTTCTCAATGACCACTTATTACTGGTGTTATACCTGGTTAAAATTCATTAGTTTTCAGGCCATAGGCAGATGATATTCTGGCCAGTAAAGTGAAGTGTTAACTGAGTCACTCTCCATAAAACGCACTAAAGCTTGTGGCATTTTTTTTAACCACTAGATTAGATGGATATTTCTGTTAATATGTAACGTTTTTTAATGCTATCAAAACTAGCAATACAATCAAACCCGTCGACGTGAAGTCAATGGGGTCTCCGAAATTGTTCGCGTTAACCGAATTTCGTGTTAAACGAATAAATTAACTTTAAGTTTTAAGTACTGAGAACTGGTTTTGCTTTGCGTTAAACAGGACGAGTTTACGGGGTTTGACTGTATTATAAATTTAAAAAATATTTTTTGTACTAAAAGAATATGTGCACGGACATGATTTGTCACATCCTGGATTGTGGCAATCTCATGTTTTCTTTCTTTATCAATATTTTAATTTCATTTCATATTTCCTTGATGTCTAAATTTATTTATTTTTAGCTATCAGATATGTTAAGGAATGTTATGCCGTGGTATAACTCTTTTATAAGTAGTAATTTCATTACAATTAATATAATAATCTTTGTCACGAGACTGACGCATCATATCCGTGGGCCACTTTTTAGTTAAACAGTCCACCAAGTGACTCAACCAAGTCAACTGTGTCATTGGAAATAAATCTAATGCAACCATTTTGCTTCTAATACACATTGTGTATTCCATTTTTCAATACAAGAATTATATTATATTATTTACTTGTAAAATAGGTGCAACTATTAAATAAAATATGCCCTGGTCTGTATATAGGTAGGGACGATCTCTGATTTAAGGCAGGTCAAGATAAAATTATTTAATAATAATAAAATTATTTATTTGACAATATTATTTTTACAAATATCAAATGAGTAATCTCATGTTTAGAAACCTAAATTTCCATTCGGAAATAAACAATAACAAGAAATTAATCACGTCCGTGGACATCAAATCCATGAAATAACTATGGACGGTTTTTTATATATTATCAGACTATCTCTGCCAATGTCGTAATTGGATTGTAATTGATAAGCTCTATGGGAGAACTTTTTTATGCATTTAATGATTTCGATTTTTTTTTTGCTGCTGCTACTGAAATATTGCGTTTTGTGAAGAATGATCCAGGTATATCTCTATAAGGAAGGGGCAAACAGACGACCCCTCTTAAAGATGTTTGATAAAATCAATATATCTTCATAAAATTTATCACTTCATAAAAACTACGCACTTACCACTGAGACTATAAGAAAACGATCTTTATAAATTTGATTCCTAAATTTAAAAAAAAAATTCAACTTTCCGCAAATGACACTTAAGGACAACTAATATATAATAGCTATTAAAAATGTGATTAGATGGTTTTCTTTTTTGTCAAAAACTAATTTCCCATTTCTATCGTTTTTTCCTAGTAGCGAAAATGTTCACTGATGTTTTCTAGATTACGCTTTCTCATTGTTTCAGTAGTATGTGCACTAAATTTCATAAAAATCAATTCATAAAAACACGGCTCGGAACAGCGTCAGTTTAACTAATGCCACCCTGTACATAGTTGATGTATAAATATTCATAGTATATATATGCTCAAATACCAATGTACACAGTACATTGGTATTTGAGGGTATTTATTCAGGGCCGTTTGCTTGCTTTATTATTTTTTGTTGTTGTTCTGGGAAGGTATAAAAAGAAATTTCGAGAACATATAAAAGTAATGTTGATGCTTGAAGTAACCAAGAAAATGTGCGTTTGTATTTATGACAATTATGATAAATATCATTACGATTGAGAGAGAAAATTGTATAATTTATACATATATATGCAAATGTTTTTCAATTTCATATAGGAAGTGGTAATTTACATCAAATAGGAGCAATTGTTACTCCGAAAGCATACTCAAAACTCGCAGAATTAGTTACATTGTTTGAACTCTCTATCGTTTAGTTTATGCTTAGATATACAAATTGTTATTCTGTTATATGATTATCCAATTATTTGTTTAATTATGCAATTTATACATTTTTAAAAATGTGTCACCCTAAGTGAACACTTTTAATTGTTTCTAATTTGGTGTTGCTTCTTCGTTTTGGTCGAAGTTTTTTTTTATTTATTTTTATATTTTTATTTTATCTCTGTTAACTTACCGGTATGTAAAATCTACAAATTGAAAATTTACTCGGGAAATTTAGCATATTAAATGTCCCGGGTAGGACTACTAAAATTGAAGCTGAAGTATTGGGAAATTCCGAGCGAAAATATTGGGCTAGATGAATGTCAATATGAATGTAAAAGTTTCAGTGACATTTTTCAAAATTCAAGTGAAGTTTATTCCAGTAGCGTCTAGCCGACCAAACGGTATAGTGGTTAGCGTGCTAGCTTCTAGACAGCGAGGTTGCGGGTTCGAGTCCCGTATTAGGCATGGGTGTTTGTAAATGTATGTTGGCTTGTCTAATGACGAATGTTTCGGCGCATTATATCCCTCGTGTTGATGACGGTGCCAGATAATCTGAAAACAACCAACCAACCAGTAGCGTCTAAAACTTTAAATGGTCAAATCAATGGAATACTCTACGGGTATCGCACTTCAGATATCCGATTGGAATTTGGGCAAATAATTAGACAGGGGAAACTTTTGACTAACCTACACCCTGTCAAAAGTATAGATAAGCTAAAATGCAATTCACAGTAAAAATAAGAATGGGATGAATTTTTTTTTTATATGTGTATAATTATAAACATTATATGGAACACAAATTAGGGTTAATTTATTAGAAAACAACAACAAATGCTGAATTTATTTCGAAAAACAGAAAATAGGGTGTCCCATAATTATAGACAATATTTGTTTTATGGGTTATATTTAAGGTTGAGGAACACAGTTACAAATGTTAGTATTTAATCGTGTTTCAATTATATTTAATCACTTCAAATACACGGTTTTCCATCGAAAGTACTAAGTTTTGCATTACCTCGGAGGGCAGTTCATACTATGCTTGCTCTATCGTTGCTTTAAGGTCTTTGATCAAAAAATACTGGCATCCATTTTTGTATAATTTTCCTGCTAGATGTCCCGACACGTTTTCCATTGGATTTAAGTCCGGACTAAGGCATTGATCCATGGCATTGATATTATTTATGTCGAACCTCATATTTGTCGAAGTAGACACATTAATAAGAGCCCTGTCTTGTTGAAATACACAGCTTGGTCATCTCTGCAAATCCTGCAGTGGAATAAAATTGATCTCGAATATTAGCTGATAGTTCTGGGAGTTCATTTTCTTGCTACAAGTTACCGAAAATGTTTGTCATTAAGTCCAAAACTGCCCCAAGTCATTACTGATCCTCCACCTTGCTGTATACTAAAAAAACTACTTGGTTCTCTTCTTAAATCATGCCAGTAAAATTTTTATCCATCTGGTCCCTCCAAATTCCACTTTTTCTCGTCACTAAAAATTGTTGACTTGTTGATTGATCACTTGTCATTTATCACTATAAGACATCATTTTATATGCGAAGTTTAAACGTCCAGTTTTGTGGTGTACTTTTAAGTTTGGTGCCTTCAACATTTTCTTAAAAGTTATTCGTTTAGATTCCAGTATTCTTCTGTGAATGGTATTTTTGACACTCTAAAATTGGATGCAATTTGTCGCAATTACATTTTTTCTAGATGCCATGCTTAGAATGATTCTGTCACTGCTCATGGACCTTCTTTTTCGACCAGGTCTTTTCTTACTAGACAACTTGTCACCATTATGCAAAATTCTGTAAACACTTCTTAAAGATCTCCTTAAAATCTTGGATATATCTTTCGGATGAATACTTTTGAGTTTTAAGTCCAAAACTTTGGTGATCTCCTCTTTCTAAATCTCTTTACCTCTAGGCATTTTGTCGAATTTGTGAAAACATCGATTTGTTAGTCGAAAACAAGCGAAAAACTTATCCAAACCAGTAAAAGTCTGAAAGTAGACAATAAATCCTTTCAAGAAATGTAAATAATCTTCTGCTGAAAAAAAAAAAATATTCAACTAATAATATTTCTAAGGAAAGTCAGACGATGTCCATATTTAGAGAACAGGAAATTTTGATTTTTTAAATTTTTTTCTACTTATTTTCTAATATTTTTTTACTATAAAATCAATTAAAAATATATATATATTTGAATCATTTCTGGAAATACATGAAAGGCATTTTAACTTGGAATGTCATTTTTGATCTGTGTCTATATTTCTGGGAAGAGCTGTATATTGTCATTTGTATCGAATGTGAGATATTTTTTTTTTATTAATTCTCAATAATCCCTACACGATTGGTAATTCCGCTTATAATAAACAATTTATTCCATAAAAGAAGTTCTTGCATAAAGCACAAAAAATCATGAAAGTTATGACTATATGTTAGCAATTATTGCTTGTGTAGAAGCGTGTGTTTAAAAGTGGCGGGTGGTGGTCAAAAATGTTACTGCAGCCGGAACAGTGACTCCCCCTCCACCCTCACTTCCCTCTTTCATTCATAAGGGAAATTTTATAATCTTAATTGCTCAAACCCAAAGTTTCCTTTCAATAATTACAAAATGATATGAGGAAGAAAATAGGGGAAAAATAACTTATTTTAACTTACTTATAACGGGCCTCCATGATTCAAAATGGTTCAATTATAAGTTTTAGTATTAACTTCAGAAATAACAAGAACATACATGTGTGAATTTATCGCGGAAACTATTTCCGTTTGGTGCAAAAAATTCCAATAAATGCTCTTTCCTCTCTCACTCATATATCTCACACACGAGCCACATTCCCAAGCACGAATTCCTAAGGGCTGCATTTGGCACTACGCCACATATATTTACCGTGTTTGGAGATTCCATACTAGCAGTTGTTTCCATGGAAACGGTGCAGCCCGTCTTAAACTTTCACTCTCTGGCTGTAGTCACTCGATCATCGTCAGATTTAGTTGATGTGAGGATATTTTGTTTTCTCTCAATTTTGAATAGCGTAACAGGCTTGCTATTTATCGTATTATATTCTATTAATTACCGTAGAAATTCCATCTTTATTTGAGATTCTATTCTACTTTAAAAAAAATTAGTAAAATAAATAATCAAAGTTGACTACTAATTCGTAAATTTTAATTTTAAACTAATAATTTAGATACAGCACGGCTGCACTTGCTGTACCCTACGAGCCGCCACTGGTATTTAATGCCGGAATATTTTGGTTCTATGTACTTTTTAATCATACCTCTAACTTGGATTGACCAGATATAGTTTTAATAAAGGTATGTAACTTCTAAAGTTCGTTTTGAATCTGTCTTGGAAAGAATAGATATATGTCTTCAGTTCTAGAACTTAATGCATATCTCACGCGTTCATTTTCTGGCGGTTAATTTCAGCGTATTCACCTCGTGTATCATCCATATTTATGTAGAAGGTACCATTATGCAAATTCTTCTATCTGCCGTTTACAAATCAGGTCGTCGTTCGCATCTGATCTAGAATAGAAAGCGAAAGCATATTTGTATTCCGCTCGCCGCTTTCATGGCCGCGAAAAGTGAAAACCTGTTGCCAACAATACCACATTTTTCGATTTCTGCCACTACTCAGCTCGCCACCTGGCCGTAGTGGCGAGAGTATTATCCTTTCGGTTGAACAGCCTTGAGAAGAAAAAAAAATCCGATCATTCTTTTTTAAGTGCGTACAGGAAATTAAAGCTGTCAGATTGACCACTCCTAAAAATTCGATACAATTACGACAAATCGGCTTTTGCCTCTTCCGTCCATTCATGGGGAAGAATCGAATTTTCGATTGAGTGTCGCCGAACATGGAATGTCATGAAAGAATGTCATGTCCAAAAAACACGGCCTTGATAGAAATATGTAATTTTTGTTTATTTGTTTCAAAGTAACAACAACTATGGCTGTTGCATCTTCTAGGCCTGATTGAAAATGGCTTCAGTGTATGTGGCAATCAGTCAGCTTTGTGTATGGAAACGAATCATGTGTTTGCAATATCTTCATATATGAATTTAAGAAAGTGCTTATCT
This sequence comes from Linyphia triangularis, assembly GCA_963978545.1. Taxonomy (NCBI): domain Eukaryota; kingdom Metazoa; phylum Arthropoda; class Arachnida; order Araneae; family Linyphiidae; genus Linyphia; species Linyphia triangularis. The sequence continues at coordinate 33,707,915 of OZ021727.1, read as the reverse complement.
ATTAATGCTATTGCTACTCTTTCTGAATGTTTTTCTGTTGTAAAGCCTGGTATAAGATGGTGTTGTATGTCTCTTATATAAGAAAAAAAAAAAAAAAAAAAGGAAAAAAAAAAACCTACATGAAGCTTATACACATAATATTGCAATCAGGACATGAACTCTCAAAAATGGAATCGGTGTTATTTACTTAACTTTGGTATTAATGTATGTTATTTCAAAATAATTGTATTATTTCAAAGAGTTGTTATACGATTTGTTTAAAAAAAAATCTTTTATGTTAACTTAATTTCTTGATATTGTAAATTAATTTATAGTAAAAATACTGCTGAACTTTTGGATCTGTCTTGGGAAAACACTATATTTGCTAGAAAGATTATCTTTGAACTGCTGTTTTGAGTCCAAATATTAAACAGTTGTATACCTACTCCCAATGTTAGTCCTCACGTGAGTAACTCATTGATCAGTTTTCAAAGAACCAGTTATCCATTCAATCGTATTGTTTACGTTGTCTTATCTTGATAGAAAATGACAATGAAGACATCCAATCGATCACTAACTTAGCAACTGGGTAATCTTCTTCGAGATTGATGTACTAATTTTAAAATTTGACTTCTTGTCTATGGGCCGAATGTTTTATGAATAGCATGTGCATGACTGAACTTGACTATTAACCATGTTCAAAGAGGTCAATTAAATTTTATGTTAAAAACTCTGAAGAGGTTGATTTCGTTTCACCGCTCTTTCAAACTTAGTTATTAAGAAATTTTAGTTGGCTATTGATGACGGTTTCAAAACCTCCCTTTGGAGTTAGAGTTTAGTGAAAGAAAACATCACTCCTTTCGTTTCATGGCATATTTCGGCATAATCCGCAGGGACTCTTAAAAATTCTCGTTTGGATTAGTTGCGAGGCATTAGCGCTTGCAAAATGTTGCGTGCGTCATTATTGCATTACAGTGATTATTTCTGACTCGCCTACTGCTTAAAGTTTGTTGTTTTTTCTAGTTTCTTGTAATCCATTTCCGAAATCCATTTAATATGATTGCGTCCATTTTTAAATATGCTAGACAGGCTTGCGTGTAACTGCTGATATCATGTAATTCCAAACTGCAATAGTTTGAATCATTAACTTGAAGCTGTGGCTAACTGCGATATTAACTTAATTCTGCCATAATTATCATTGGCTTAATGTGCAGAAAGTAAACTGCACAATTTAGACGAAATCATTCTCATTTTAAAAGTTAAAAAGGTAGGAGTGTGGCTCTGTAATCGCCTCCGTTTAGTGAAATAATACTTAAAATTTCAAATGGTGTGATTAGTTAAAGTGAATCGAAATTCGTTTAGAACGGAAAAGGTTTTACATAATGCATCGTCATATTATAAATGATATTTCTTTGCAGTGTGTGTGTGTTTGTTTGCTCAACTTATTTGTGCTGCTTATAATACTTAATTACAATAGTAAAGGTAAAAGAAAGAGCATTGTATGACGTATATCAGTCTTATCAAATGTATATTTCTGCACTTGTCTTGTTTTAAAATACCCCTAACACTTAATGAGTAAAAAATAATATTATACGGTGTTTACTTTGAGATTAAATTTTTACAAAACTAAGACATGAGATGATGTATTTTACACTGAAATGTACGTGCACCAACGTCTTCTATAAAGAGATGACCTCGCGAGTTTCCAAGTATATTGTCCCACAGCGGACACTATTGCAAAAAACAGAAGCCTTGTTGGGCCTAAATAGACATTATGAATGAGAAACAAAGGACTTAACAACAGGTACATCTTTCAAATTGACCGGAAACAAACGCATAACATAACTCCCGGTGAACTTCCTCTGCATTTGTCCCCATACTTCTAACATAATCCCTCCCTCCTAGAAGCCAAAACACCGTTTTTAAAGACTGATTGTCATCGCATCCGACATGCCAGGAAATGCTACGAGTAGGAAGACAATGACCACACAAAATCGAAAAAGAATATAGTCAGGGTTCGATTATAGGGAGACAGCAAACCATCCTCGTGTGATGAGGATTTAGGTTTCAGTTACTGAAAGATGGTCCGAGACCATTCTATGATCTTCGATCCCCTTGGTGCACTTACACCACACTTTTGACCCACTTCCGATCAAATCCCTGGGAGCTTATGGGTTGTTATTGCTGAAAACTTGGTGGTGACGGGTCCTGCAGAGGCTTAGTTGAAAAGGGATGTCGGTTTTGTCTTTGTGTTTTGTCTGTGTGTGTCCTGAGTTTAGGAGCGATGAATTGGTTGTGAGAATTTCCTATGTTCACAGATATCATTATCAAAATAGTGGTTGGTATCAACCATGAAATGTCTGCTTTATGTTTTAAATTAAAAGTGCGAAGAGGTCATGCTCATATTTACTCTTTCGTTTAATGAGTAGATTTAATAAAATATTATTAAATAAATGTCTAAATTAGAAGACAGATGTTGTTTATAAGCATATTATTTTAAGGTTTTCTGGGTTTTTAGACTAGCAATTTCTTCATATATTTAGGCACTTGCTGTAATGGTATTGCTTCGATGAAATTTTTTTCTTTCTCAAGGAAAAGTGCGCGCTTCTAAATGTCTGAAGCTTAAATAGTCCTAAAAATGCTTGTTGATTTTCTTCAATTACTCAAACAATGGATTTTAGTCTCACCGTTATTGATTTAGATCCTTAAATACTGCTTTGCTTTCTGTAGTGGAGCTCATTATCCATGCTGCTCAGCTTTTGCATCGAAGAGTTAATGGAATATGTGGCTAGCTTGTGTGCTGAGATTAAAGGTTCTTCCTTTGCGTTTTCTTTTTCTTTGCGTAACGAACAATCGTCGCTAATCCAAAAGGGATTTTAACAGCAAGCAAAACTGTCGATCGAGAACGCTATTGTTGTCAGGTGTGAATTACGACACGGCCTGCGTCATTTCAATGAAGAGTGCAGAAGTAAGAGCTATCACAATGAACTTGAATATTGGCTCTTGAGTCACGACATCAATAACAACTACAGCTGACTCTAATGAAAATGACTCTCATGTCCGATGAGATTATGATCAAGAGATACGGGAATGGTCCAAGTCTCGACATTGAACACGGCGTGTTTTTTGTCGTAATTGCTGGTCATGTTTGTAAAAGCGTTAATTTGTTTGGACACACATGACATTATTGTTGTTAAGCTCGTCTGACTGAAAATAATCAATGTTCATCCTACCTGATTTTTGGACTGTTTATTATTTATTTTTTTCATTCCACCTCGGCGAATCATTGGACAATTAAATTTTTTTTAATGCTTTCTTTCGGCCTAGATAAATGTGTGTGTCAGGCAAGAGATTTTTTTTATTGTTTTTATTGGGAAGCTTATTGGGTGATCGGAAAGTTTCTTGGTAGCTATCTGGCCACTTTGGCCAATGATGCCAAGTTTGAATCCCGGGTTTGGTATCTATGTTTGTTGTGATTAGTTATCCACTTTTAGCTGTAGGTTATGTGTCAATTAGCCGTTATTGTGTACAAATACAGATAGGTCGTTGAGCTTACAACCCAAACCTAGTATTAATTCTTAAATAGAAACTCATAGTATTTTTTAATAAATATTTTAATGTAAGTTCTTTTGTTGTTGTTGTGGAATTTTCTGTAAGGTAAAAATATGTAGTGTGTATGGTATTACATAGAATATGTCTTTTATTTCTTCTGTCTTAATATCCCTTGTAACTTGTTGATAAAATAATAAATAAAACTATTGTCTGTGATTATGGCATACCAATTTGTGTAACAAATCATTCGAATATTTCATAATCCTTTTACTGATATAATTACCTGCATATCATAACTGATATTCTACTAAAATAGTGCTTACGTATCGTAAAATGATATCTCAGGGGTTATCGAACCTTTAATTAGCGTGTAAAAAGGCAATGCACAGACAATGTCTTATTTCATTCTTTTAAAGTAAAAGAAAATTATTTTAGTGTCACTTTTTTTACTGTACAATTAATTTTTAATTCATCGTATAACTTTGAAATATATACATTATCCACATTACATACATTAAAAATCACGCAACTATCAAAATTGTTAAACCTTTTTATTACATCTTTCATGTTGACTAAGTAATAAGATAAGCCCCACTGTTATTAAGGCCATTGTCTTATTTATCTAAAATCTATTTCTCTGCTCAGCGAACTCCTTATCTTTAGTTATTTTTCATTTTCTTGTGGAAACCATATCAGACTTCGCTACGAAATCGTATTTTAATCTCAGTCGGGTATCATCATCTGTGAAATCCTCTTCCTCCTACTTTTTTTAAAAAAATAAACTGTAATAAAGTATCCAGTTTCCATCGCAATTTAAGGATAAGAAGAGATGACATTTTAGACGTTAGCTTATTTCTGACGCCTTTTTTTAAGTGGCTGAAGCAGATCGTGTTTTTTTTTTTTTTTTTTTTTTTATACATAATTACCTTCACTTGATAAAATATCAAAAGTTAATTAGTGAGAATTATACAAATCACAAAATATTTTACATTATAATCCATAGTGTTTCTTTTTTTCTTTCAAGGATAATTCCTTCAGTATCTTGAAAGAATGTTGCAAAATTAGTTGCGTACCTAGCCATCTATGTTAGAAATCAATTTCTTACTGTTTTTTGCGAAGTTAATTTATGATTTAAATGTAATAAATGTAGTCACGCAACTTTCTATACTTGTGATTAGTGCTTAAAGAACAGATTTATAAATGCAGTTTTTAAACTTTTCCCCTAACTTTAAAGAGCACAATTTTCTTTTTCCATTTAGAATGTACAATAAATTAATTTCCTTTCTTGAAAATATTTTATTTTCATCTTTTAAAGAGAATTTATTGGGTTTTTGAAAACAGACTTATATTATCATATTCGATGTATTAAAAAATATGCTTAAAGATTTATCATACATTAATAGATGAATTTGTTGGTTTGTTATTAAACTACGCTAAAATGGATTAATGTATACGCAGTTTCATATAAATATGTGAAATGTTCCGCATGGTATTCAAAACATTTCAAATTTTGGACATAGATTTAAATTATTATGTTTTTCATGAAGTCGCTTGGGTGTTCTGAAAACTGTCGTATTTTTGATTTATTACTTTCTGAACTTTTTGAATTCATTGTTAATTGTTAATGTTTCTTACATGACGTTTTAAACTTAGATTGTTATCTTTCTCAATTATACTGATAAAATTGCATAATTTAAAGTTTGAATATTTTGTGTATTCATAGTTTAATCAAGAAATATTTCTTTATCTCTGATTTCACGAGTTAAAAAATGGGAATGCACAAACTTCCGTGGTCTGTTAGTCCATAAATGTACTTGATATTTATAATTTAAACACCATATATTTACTTTTAAATACGGTTTGCTAAGTAATTTTGTAAAAATAAATTGTCTTTGGTGAACTCATATTTTGCATTAATTTTATATAATATTTGTAACACTTCTACAATTTGAATCAGGATTGTGACGCTTTTATTTTACAATATAAAACGATGGGAAATTTGGCAGTGGATCATGGGGCTGAATGTTTATGTTTCAAATTTGTGATATACAGACAATCTGTGAAAGTCATAGCGCATTTTTTCTTGCTCTTTTGTATCATTCTTGCTTGATTGGAATCACGCCGAATTTCTTAATAAATATTTAAATATAAGGGTTTTTTTTTTGTGTGGATATATCATTAGGATCAAATGTATTACACATTATTTTATTATATAGAAGATTATATAGACAATAAAGGAATTAATGTTGAACAACGAATTTCTGTGGGACAATAAAGTTAAATGCTAACGTATTATATAATTTTCAGTTATTCTCTTTCTCTCATATGGAAACAAGAGGCACATTACTTTTTAAGTAAATTTACAAAATCTTGGTTTTTGACAATTTCTTATTTTTGATGTGCTGGTTAGAGGTTATTTCTACCACATACATCTGGACTACATCAATGAATTGCATAACTCGTGGTTTATTCGAACTAAATGCTTGATTATCCGAAGATCATTTTTTTCTTCTTTATAAGTGCCATTTTTGTTTTTCCTTTTAAACGATCCTCCCTACAACTATTCGTTCTTTCTCTACTTTAGTAGAACCACTTCTATAAACAAGAAATACAAACGATACATGACATTGAACCATCACTTCATAATATCGATCTTGGAAAAACCAACTTGATGTACATCACGTGCAACTGAATTTCCATTTGACTATAAAGTGTCTTGGCAATACCCTTTATGGATCCAAAATGGACAATTCCAAGAGATTATCTCTTTTTTAGTTCCATGCCATATTTAGGCTTAGCATATTTTTATTATAATTCTTCACTTAACCATTCGGCAAGTTTGGGTGTGTGTTTTTCTGATTTTATCGCTCCGCTTGAGGCAACTGGTAATCCATGAAGCGTAACGAAGTCTTAGCACATCGAGAGGCCTTTAGATGGGTGTCACTGTGCCCTACCTTTGTCTTACTCAAACAAGATTCTACAGAACATCTAATGTAAGGCCTCTCGGTCTGGATTCTCGAACTATCTCGAGTCCAAGCTGTTGGCCACTTGAGGCTAAAATACATATTTTTTTTTTTAAAGAAGCATAGCAGTATTTTATTTGGTAAGTGTACAAAGGTGAGGATATGTTGTCTTATGTCAGTGTTGATATTAAAGGTGTGTTGGTGGTACCAGGGATTATAGAAAATTGCTCTTGGAGTTCATGATTTGAGGTTAGGTCTGCGATCTTAAAATCAGAAAATATTTGGTCTTACTTAATCTTCGTTATCTGGTTTCTTTTTTAACCTCTCGGGTCGATAAATCTTTCATTTGAAAGAATTTTTCGCATTGCGAAACTTTTGCAGAAAAACTTATTATTTCAAAATTGACTATTATTGGGTATTCACTTCCCCAACAACTCGAAAAATTGATAAAATTTCTTGTATTCAATTATGAGGTCAGGATAAAATGACATTTATTTGTTGATTATTTTACTGCAAAGAGTGAGCAGAACTGTTGGGTTATTTCTGACTGTTCTAAATTCTAACGTTTGTTCACGTTTCTGGATAACATCTTTGAAGTGACAAAAGCGATATTTCTGATAACCTGCCAGAATAAATTCTGAAACGCTTTGCATTAAATGTGAAATTTACATAAAAATCTTCAAAAAAAAAAAAAAATATATCACTACAAATAGTTTCCCAATTCGTTTGAAATCTCTCATACTCTCACAACTGGAAACCTACGCCTGATTCTGTAACAATTTCAGTTATCCTCATACGCTTTGATAACATCAGTAACAGAGAATTATATTTTAAAAGCCACAGATCGTAAAATTAACATGAATCCTTGATGGTAGAAGATAAAAGTCCAAAATCCGACATGAAACATTATTTCCATATCAAGCCTTCGCATCGGTCTTTTTCAAACCACCACGAAGCTATCATCCTCACGTACGTTTCACGCACACCATCATTCTTCATGAGTACTTCACTTCAGTTTGTCGTTTCGCCTCCTTTTAAATCTGCTGGAGGGACGTTGTTGGGGCCGTCTCTAAAAAGGCCTCCAGAAAGGACACCGCCTATTCCTCCTGGTTTTCTGATATCGGCGATTTATAGGACCTGTTGGTGACATGTGTGAGGAGGCCCAAGGGATCTGGCGAGGTGTTTCAACCATGGACAGTTACTCCTGAAGGCGATGGAGTCATCTGGATTTTTTTTCCCCGTTTTCTGTCTCTTGAATGGACCATTAATTCGGGCTTGTAAGAAGGATTGTGGGGTGGGAATAACATCTGTTATATTCTTCCTTGTCGATGCCATCTCGAATCTCTTTCCAGATGGCGGATAATTTGAAGATTTATATGATTTTTTTTATGGTGGTTTCTCTTTCGGCAAATTCTGGAAGTATTTTATGTTTTCAATGCGTCTTTTGACCGGTGTGGTAAACTTACAGAATTTGACAAAAAAATTGCAGTATCTGTTTTGGAAAGTTTTTGGGAGCGACTTAAAAATGAATTTGAAATAAATAATTCAGTTCAAGTATTCACTATTATGTATAATAATTCAGTCAAGTATTAATAATTATAATATTTTATTTGTGAATGTATTTTATCTGTCGTTTATTGCCTATATTTATTGAATTTTATACTTAAATTTTCACTTTGAAATTGCGCTTTTTTCCCCTACGATTTTGGTAAAGTGTTTTTTGAAGTTTAAATTCGGTTTCGGATTTTTATATTTTATTGCTAAATGGACAATTTTCATTGATGTCAGTTTCTTTTGAGAAAAATCACACTGAAAAGCTGGAAATCGCAACTGTAGAAAGTAATTCCTCAAGTTCAATTTTCGAACTTTTCTCTTAATGTGTGTTTTAAATGTTTCCTGTTAGTCATTAAAAATCATAAATTTAATTTTCACTTACGTCTGTTCCTTAATTGTTTTAAATAATTCTTAGTAATTTACATATTACATGTAGCTTTTAATTAAATATTTTTCTTTCTTTTTAATTAGAATTAGAAATCAAGTTGTTTGTAAATTGGTTGTTGAAGACGATTGAAACTGTGCTTTGAAATGAAGGAAACAAAATTAATGGGTAAGAATTCCAGAGAATTCTAATGGATGCTAAAATATTCCTAATAAATGCGGCGGGATAAATTTCATCAAAAAAACACTTTGTTAGACCTTATATATTTATTATAGTCTGATAAGATAAGAAATAAGATTAAATGTTTTTGCAGCGTAAATTGGTCTTTATGGTTGTCCTTTTGATCATAAACAAATACTCAACCATATTATGTTTCTGGAAAACTGCATTTTATTTAAATGCTTTGTTTTACAACGATTTTATGTAAAAAAAATTTAACATAATTTCGAAGGTGTTTTTTTTTTTTTTTTTTTTTTTTTTTTTTTGGTATTCTGTGCACTGCATTGCGACCGTGTACGGTTTATGAATTAGATAACAAATATTTTGACTTTGTTGCATTTTTTAGTAATTTGATTCCTTATATCAATTTAATTTGCCAATTCAGTAATCAATTGATTACTTATTTGAAATTGATACTATACGTTATACCTGGAGCATCGATGACTAAAATTATGAAACGTTTATGTTAGATAATTATAATACTTTTTAAACACAGAATTACAATAGAATCTAAATTTAAGTTGCAATCACGTTATGTCTACATTGTACTTGATGAAAAGTCAGTCAAACAGTGTTCCTTAGTAATTTTCCAATTAATAAAAATCTTGATTTAGACAGCTAATCTCCAGAATATTAATTACATACTCCTAATATGAAAGACCGACTTGTAATTAAATACTTAGTAGGGCCCTTAGTCTATGGCGGGGCCATAGCCGCATACATATTTTATACTTTCTCCCCACCAAAAAATAAGACACAACCACACAACTAACCACTTTAATAATTAATAAGAATCCAGATTACTTTATGTTTAGCTATACCATTCTGACTCTGTATTTGAGACTGAGTTAATTTTCCTGATTTGTGCGCGGTTGTATTTCTTTGTTAATCAGCCTCAGTTTATTCATAATTACACCAATCTGTGCTTCACTAAATCTTAATAAATTATGAATTTTTAACACCGAATCGCACCACGAATATTTTATAAACGCCCTATGACTCTATATCTATATTACTTATCTTTAAATATTTTCTTTTTTTGAAAGGTTAAATTTGTCATGGTTGGGCCTGCAGAAGTTGCGATTTTGGGTTACATGAAAGGAGTAGTTTTTTTTTTTTTTGCTTCTTTAGTAATGAGGCCAATTAATGGTTACTCGGGAATTTTTAGAATTAAAGTAATTTTTCTCAAAAAAAGAAAAATTGACTGGTTATTCTAAAAATGAAATTTTATTTAAAAAAATATGGTTTCTATTGGTGTTTTAATAAAAATTGTAGGATAGATAATGGCAAAATACATTCAAGAAATAAAAATGCAGATTTGGAATCTCATATTTGCAAAGTTCAAATTGGTCATCCTGGGGATGTCACTTGAGCGTAGAACTCGGGACGTCCGAAATGGATGACATTTGGTCTTTTTGATATCGTAGTCCATTCGAAAACATTCTTAGAACATCTATTTGTACCAATTCATCCATGTGAAGTCCGAATGAGACGACCTCTGGGTATCGCGTCTTTCCTTTTAAAGTATAAAAAAACGTTCCAATTGCATCCAGAATAGATATCTTTCATCCTGGGATTAAATTTGGATGTTTGGGACATAAAATATTTGTTTGGGATGACATGTTTCTTCTGGTTAGTATTTTCAAATCTTGTTTTGTATTCAGAAGAAATATCCACGACCTTCTTTTGGATAAGGTGGTTCGTTGTTTCTAGACTCGTTCGTAATGATGACCCTATTAAAAAAAAATTAAAGTTAAATAATTTCAAAACTACCATGCTTCTGATGTATAATGATACTTATGAACTAATAAAATTACTACTGTAACAGCTGCTAAGTAATATTTTCAACGTCTGCTTTAAAGACTCAAAAAGTATGTCGATAACGAAGATTTGTTATGGAACAAGTGATATAACTGTTTATTTGCATAAGTTCAATTATATATATATACCCTTGATTCTCCTATAAATAAAAGTAATGTATGCACAAGCATCATAAATATTTCTTATCCATTTTGTTGCGTGAATCTATATCAAACTTCTCGGTTGAAAACAATTAATTTCCCAAATTCAATTTCATTCCTGTGCTCCCTCTCAAACCCACTTCCAGTGCAAAAGTTTTAATTAAACGTGGTAAGGGAAACCACCCTTAAAATTAAATTAAGCCGGTGCAAGAAATTACCCCTTAATAACAGTAGAAACTCGATCTCAGCGAGATTCTATTAAGTTAAACGCATTTTGGCTCCTCCTTCTCCTCTCTCTTCAGACGATCTCTGCCGAAGTGAAGTGAAGGGAAGAAAGTTTTATCCCGAGTTGAGTTGAACACGAGAGATTAATAGGGGATTAGAGAGTGCTGCGAGGTTTGCAGACCGTGCTTCAAAGTAATGTTCAGCAGGTTCCAGATAGTCTTGGTGGAAGCTGGTGGGCGATTCTAATTCAGGTGCGCAAATAAATCACGGTGATGGGTTTTAATGAATGGTGAAGTACTTCTGGCAATCAATGTTGAGGTGCTTCCAGCATCTGTGATGGACTCTTCCTCGAGGGCTGCCTTTGACAAGCGAGAGATCTTTTCGAATAGTTTATCTGCATTATCGATTCTTGCCTATATTGAGAAGTTTCAGCTGAGGTACCCATATGGGCTGGTATCTTTCTTTCGCGTCATGATTATGAGTTTCAGTTCTGAGTCGGAGGCAGAAAAGCAAGGAGATTTGGTATTTCTTAGAAAAAGAACTACTTTTGAGCTGACATTATATAATATTCTTTGAGAAAGACTGCCATGATTTTAAATGAAAATTACTGTACAGTTGGTTGAATTCCAGCATTCTTATTCAGATATCAATTTAAATGCATTTGGAGTATGAATGTTGTGCGTTTTTTTATTCTGGTATGCATTTCTTTATAAATATATTGTTCAGTTCAATATCTGCCATGATTGCTTCTCGTATTTGTGATTTCGGTATACCATGCAAATATTTTTATTCATTTGAGGCGAGTCGCATTTTTTTATAACCTCCTGTGATAAAAAGCTATTTTCTTGAAAATCATAAAAAAAAATCTATTTCTTTCTTCTCCACTCTGGTAATAAACCTATCAAACACATTCATAACAAGACATTGCTGAATCCTTCATGTGGGTTTTATGACTTAGATTCAGAATATGAAGAAATGAAACTTTTAATTTCCAACATGTTTAAGTATAATAATCCGCGATTCGCCGAATTCTGGTTGATTGTTTATTGTATATATTTTTTACTAGAGGTATTCAATTTTTTTTTTTTTTTTTTGTACTGACAGTTAGTTGTAAATAGAACCTGACATGTCGTATCAGTTTCTATTTTATTAAAAAAGTAATCTTTATCTTAATTAAAATTATTCGTTATTCACACAAACTTCTGGCGGACATTTTCTAAGTTACATGTGTAACTTAGATACGTAATATCGAAAATTTGATATCCATAATAACAACAAGACCGTTCTTAAAATACCTACTTTTGAACTGATTTGTTTTGCTCTATAAAACGATAAGCAAAGTACTAGTACAAATCGGTTTCTATTCTTTTTTCGCTTTCCTGAATAAGTTTATTTTACGAATCAGAAACAAAGAATCGAATAAGTAGACTACAAACGATTTGCCGAGACAGACATATTCGTGATTAAACAAATGTAATGGCATCGATTTAAAAAACAACTTTTTCACCGATTGATTCTCCATTTCACCAGTGACGTTTAAATTATCTAAGTGATTAGTTTAGAAAATACGTGCTCTTCATTTTGACCATTGTTTGTACGATTTTCTGAAACATTTTAACAAGCAAGTATTGTTCCTTTTTTTTATTCATATTCTTAGTTGGAAGATTTATAACCTTTTGTTGGTGGTGGTTCTGTTTGACTTATGAAGAAATTTCAGAATTTTTCATATCTTGTTATATAGTTTGGTGAAATGGAAATTGATCGGTTAAGAAGTTGTTTCTTAAATCGATTACATTTGGTTTAATCACGAATCTGTCTGCTCGGCGAATCGTTTGGTGCTTTCAATTCCTCCTTGTTGAATCGAATGAAAAACTCGTCCATGACGAATTAAATGGAAAGAAATCTATTTGTTCGAGTACTTAGCTCATCGATTTATCGATACAAAAAGAACAGATCAAGGTAAATCAAGAACAGTGGAAGTTTGTAGAATAATAATTGAAACGCAGAAAACTGACCATTAGTGACCCATTTATATTTAGTTTATTTACCAATAAATTAATTTCCCGAAATTTAGTATCTTTTTATTATACAGTGGAGCTAAAATTTGGCGTCTGTTATTTCTTTAATTAAAATAGTTTATTTCTTTACAGCCTTTTTCTGCCATTGTAAAACATACCGCACTTTTCCAAAAATCTTAAGAACATGACTTTAATTTTCCTTTCGAACAAGACTTCGAATGGTGTTCAAATTTAACCTGTTAAAGAAGAAAAAAAATTACTCAACAAGGGAAAAAAAAAAAAATATTTGCATAGATTTTTTTCCCCCAAAACAACTGCTATTGTCCTCGAAGTATTTGTTCTCTTACAATAAAAAATACAACTTTACTTTTTTTTGTTTTTACGTTCTGCTTTTTCTAATTATATTTGAGTTTTCGAGCAGTTATTAAAAATTTAATTCGCACAAATCTGACATTAATATCAATTATTAATGTTTGTTGGGGATAACTTTTTTAATCAAAGACTAATAAAATCTCGCCAAGTACTCAGTCAATATTTAGTGAGCGCTTTAGTAAATGAGCCAAATATTAAAGCGGAATATTCGTTTTCCGATATAAAATCAATATAAATATAAGCAAATTATGGAAGAGTAATTGTTTTATATGCGTTACAGTTTCTTTTATTGTAACATTCAATAAAAATGTTTTACGCATACAAGATGCTATAATAGTTTTTAAATGGAGGAATTTAATAGCATAGTTTCAACTTTTTAAATCTTTCAATAGAAAAAAAAAGGAAAGGTGTATGAAAAAGTTTAACAAATAAAAGAATTATAAATGAATGGTTGCTAATTATTTTTCATCGGATATCGGTCTTAGATTTGCTTTCTATATCAGTTAGTTCTTGATTGATTTTCATTATTATTATTTGCTGGTTTCTTCCAAATATGATGAGTTGCAAGAAACTAGTTCTTTTGTTTTTGATCGATTTATGTGAAATGTGCTATTATTATTATTATTTTGATTTTTACTAGCCGATGGATGTCGAAACTAAGTCCATATTTAGTCTTTCACTGTATTAAACTTGAAGTTGTTGATTTTGTGAAAGAAATTTTATTTCAATCATTTTACAAATCAATTTTGTATTTAATGTGCTGTTGTGTTAAAAAAAAAATACAAAAAAAATTGGCTTTTAGTGAGAAAAATTTGAAATATATCGAGAATTTATTTGCATTTTGTTTTATATTTTACATGTTTTTTTTATTTTATTTTTTTATTTATTGTTATTGCTTTAGCTATCGTCTTATTGCTTTAGCTATCGTCTTATTGCTTTAGCTATCGTCTTATTGCTTTATCTACGTATTGTTATTGCTTTAACTACTGCTTCCGACAAGAAAATGTATACATTAAATTCTTATGCATTTTCGTGCCTGTGTTAGTTAAAATAGCATCAAGTATATTTTTCGGTTATTCATGAATTGGGCATTCTTTTCTTTGATCAAATTAAAATGCAATTTCTAAAAGTAAAGTGTGCTAACTTAAAAAAAAAAAAAAAAAAAAAAATATTAAAATATTTCTAAAGCAATAATAAAAACCTTTCGATTTTAAAAAAAAAAATTTAAAAATATTAAAATTAGTTTTAGATTATGTATTCGTACTAACGTTTTTTAATAATGCATTTGTACTTGCAACAGTTTTACTAGTCCTTAATACCTTATATAATTTTATTAAATATGTCAATATGGGGTTCATTTAAACAAAGAAAATATACATGTTACAACATCATACAACTTTAAAAACAAATACAAAAATCAGTAATAGCCGTTTAATACTTTTTTATGTTCGACGCTAACACCTTCAGATAAAAAACATATTTTTTTTATGGAAATGTAATTAAAAATGTATCAAACATTCGAAAGTCATTACTCATTCTTGTCACTAGAACCATGTATGCTGTTCTAAATTTTAAATAAATTGATAATAAAACTAATTATCCCACAACAATTAATTTAAGGCATTTATAATAAACTGCTTTATAAATGGAAAGTAATTTAAATATTTTTTCATTATTAGAAAATTACCAAATGTTTGTCGCTAAAAAAATATCATTGTCCTGGCAGATTATATTGCACTCAATATTTCAACTATCCCACATTCTATTTTTTGTGCCTGTTTCAAGAAATTTTATTTCTTTAGTAAGCTGTATGAATAATTATTCTCCAATTAGCACATTTTTTTTGTGTGGGATTGTTTACCATCAGAGTTATAATAAGAATCATTTTCCTGACATCTACAGAAAATACCAGGCCAGTAGAAAATTGTTTAAATTATAATATAGAATACATAATAAGGTTACCTTTTAGAAAATACATACATCTACTTTAAAAAATTTCCACAGAATGTGGCAGCTTCTAATTATCATTATGCTGGCCATCATTGCCCTGGCACATAAGGAACACAATGACAGCAAACCAGGGTAATGATCTTATTTATTCGAAATATAATAGATACAAAGTTTAAAAATACCCCACTAATATTGTAATTAAATTTTGATTATTTTTAATATTTTAATTAGTAATTTTTAAAGTAAATGAATTTTATTATTGACAGAGAACTTATGTACTTTTGGAAATTTAATTTTTATTCTAATTCCATGTTTGTGTTTTATTCAGTTACTTTTTCTGTTATGCATATAAAGAATAAATATATCTCAAATTTCTCGTTTCAATTATTGCCGTATTATGAGCACCATTGTCTTGGGATAGGATTTTTTTTTTATATATGTTTTGATTCTCAATATTAAAAGTTTTTTACCCTGCTGGTATTTTTTGCTTGTTGAATAAAGTCTAAAAATAATAACAAAAAATATGTTACATACATTTATGGCGTCCTTTTTTTAAAAATATTTTAATATTGAAAAGTTACAAAGAACCTTTTAGCTAAAGAAACGTCAAAAGCTGGGACTTATGCACAATGGCTGGTTCCAGTAACGCGGGGCCACGCATCTAGCTAAATCTATTATTTTTTTAATTCTCAGGCAATTCTGATGAGATCTATGGGGTGTAGGGGAGCTTTGTATGTAGGGGGGGGGGGGAGATTCCTGTCACTTGGGATTGACAAAATCTAACCTCAGAATCTGCTATTTTCTTTTATTTTCTCTTTCTTTGAGAATTGCCTTTTTATTCTCCGGCTAATTGAATTTATTCAATTTAGTGTTTTTCCATTTTATTATGTTCCCGGATTTAGAAGATATTCAATTAAGTTGAGTTTTAAGTTACATAGAAGAAATACATAAATTACGTTACAATCCTGAGGAGAAGGAAGGCGTTTGTGCAACGTGATGCTCCGTGACAGGGAGGGGAGGGGAGGAGGAGCAATCGCTTTCGTGACATATCAATTTCATTTTGGAGGACACATTTAATAAATTTATTTTTTTTTAATTATAAAGTTTAAAAACAATTACAAAAAGTTTCAATTATTTAAACTGATCGACCATGAATCTATAAACTACATTAAATATTTATTTTTAACTTTAGAAACAGAATTAGAAATTAAATTAATATTTAAAGATATGGGAAAATGTGGCAACTACGTGATTAATTTTATGAAAAGGAAGTTGGGGGGGGGGGGGTCAATCGAACTTCACATTCCAAGTTCTCATGTACCAACAATTATTTTCGAGATTTCTCCTAAGTCAAAGCTCCTGTTTTTACAAATGAAACATAGGCTAAATCTGTTTTATAGGAACAAACATTAACATTTGATCAATGGGCTTAACTGAAGGTTATAGTGTAATGACCGTCTCTTTTATTACATCCCAGCAAACAACTTATACTCTTTGCAATTTAGTGCGACTGAAATGAAACACCTTTGCACAGTGCAATAAACTGATTTATCTTTTAAGACCGGAAGCATTTCGCAACTGCTCACCCGTCTACAAATGGCCGCAGGCTGGTTAAATAAAGTATTTATTACAATAGGTGATCTATAAATTGTGGACACGAGTGGCTTCTATTTGAAACTATTTAAGCGTGAACTGGCTAGTGTTCCAGGTTATTGAGTGTCAACATCTTTTTTTTTTTGATAAATTGTTTCGTAAAAGGTAAAGTAAAATGAAGAACGGAAGTGGTGAAGATGAAGAGATAAAGATTCTCCTGTCTTTTGTCTTTTTTTTTTTAACTCTTGGGAAAAAAAGAATTATCAAATAGTAAGATACAAAAATTACAATTTCCGTTTTAGCTTTTTTGTTAATCGATCTATACCAGTTTGATTTGCTGATTATTTGACTGCTAAAAATAATAATTTTCTTATGAGAATCAACTGATCGGCTGTTCAATTTACAAGCCTATAGTATTTGCGATTCATTCTAATTACGCTTACTTGGTTTCTTAATTAAGCAGGCGTGATTAGTCATTGCCATTTGTATCCTTTTGTTTTAGGTGATCCAGGCTGAGAATTTAAAAATGTATTTAGGATTCATTTAATAGGATTTTGTTTTTGTCCATATTTCCTTTTTTTTTTCCTTTCTTCCCTGAGCATTTACTGCAAGTGTCGGTACTTAAAGGAATATCATTCTGAATTTGTTATAAAATGTAGATAAATTCTAATAGATTGTGTCTGAATCTGTATACTGGTCTGTCGGCACAAAAATGACCGAAACTGTTGCTGATAATGAAGTTAATATTACGTTATGAGTGACTTAATATTTAAAGTTATATTTTTTGCTATCGTATTTTGTTCAGCTCAGCTAAAGCCAATTTTTGAACAGTTTCCACCGTTATCCAGTATATTCACAATTTTGGCCTAGTATATTAATTATCTTGTAGAATGTCTCTATATTCTATAAAAATGATGTCAGATGAGGTATCTAAACTTTATCAGTAATTCTATTATAAAATTAATGTTTTTTGTTATTTAAGTTTAAATATGATTTATATAATTTGTATGCCTAACCTCTTGTCATGTCCACTGAATATACTATAAACGCTTGAAATCATTCTGTTTGATAAATTTAAGCAACTTAATCAAATCTCCTCGCTTTATAACAGGGTTGGGCATGGTTTAAACCAAATTTTTTTTTTTAAAGAATAATTTAAAATTTTATTTTTATTTTATTTATAATTAGATTTTTAAAAATTATTTGTTTTTGTAAATAACTTTTTTAAAATGAATTTTATAATGAAAAACTATTGAAGTTTTTTTAAGTATCAAAAATAACTTTTTATATTAATCTAAAGTGTTTATTAATGTCTTATAATTATTAAAAGTTATTAATTAAAATTAAATTATTGGCTGCATTTTAAATTTATTTCCGAATTAGAGGTTCTGTGCTTTAATAACTTATTTCTAAACCTTAAAAATATCCTTTTGTACAACTTATCACCATTACTGATGAATCTAAGAGCAATATTCCATGTAGAGGCATTAAACATTACTATTGTGTTATATTGTATCCATTGAATTTAAATATATATATATATATATCTAAATATAATATTAGGTGCAATTTAATATGATTTGATTGTCCACATAAGTAACAAATTGTTTATTTACTTAGTTTAAATTATTTTCGGAAGGAATATCATTTGTTATTTGAACATTAATTATTCTAGTTAATGTCACATTTTATTTATACATACGTACACATGTAATTAGAAAAGGATTTTCTTAAAAAAAACCTTTTAAACCAAAAAAAAAAACTGATTTTTTTTTTAAACCTATTCCCCCCCCCCCCCCCCAACTCTGATCCAAACAATATAAAAAATATTTTGTTGCCCTACGTTGAATTTTTTAGTCGTATCAAAAAGTGTTTTACTATGGCTCACATTACTCATGGAACACTATGATATAGGAATTAAATTTGTTGCTTTTAAATTGCAACAAGTATAAATTGTGCATTAACGTATTTAATATTTTTTTTTCTTATATGTTTTGTGTTGTATCTCGAAATATATTTTTATATCTCATTTTATGATTTATTTCTCTATGTATGTAAATTGTTTGATTTATTTTTCCAGGTAAGTCAGTATCCATCTGGAAATCTTCCTTCTTGCCTTATTTCCGGTGCTAACATCTTAAAACCGGTATGTAAAACATTTACCGCAATAACTAAACGTTATTTATAATTACAATATACGACATCTTTACCGCTAATGTAAATAATTCAATTTTGTAACGAAAGAGTTGTTTTATTTTATTTTCTTGAACTGAAAATGAGTAAAAATTGTGTTCTTATGATATAAACATTATTTAATTTTTTAACCGTTAAATGTTAAAAAAAAAATGACGCTCTTCATATATTTGTTTGTGTATTATAAAGGAATACATGGTTTTATTCAAGTATTTGTTTTTCTACTTGAATTTTAAATCCTCAAACTTTGGTATTTCTTGATGTTGTACTAAAAGCACTTAAATACATTTCAATGTTGAAAAGTAATGCTCAATGATAAAAAGTATATATTATTAATGGCGTATTTTTTATTTCTAGTTATTTCGAATTCGCGCATACGGTACGCAAAAAAAGTTATGACTGTACAAAAATTTTGAAATAATCCTTTCGATTTCTTCGGGGATTTCCCTTTTCGTGCTTTGAAAATATTTAATACCTAAACAAAAAATATTTTAAGTTTTCTGGAGACTTTTAAGATTTAAAAAAATGCATTCTATTGTCGATTTGTATATTATAGTGGTTACATTTTCTTATTATTGAACATGAATTTTCAGAATTACTGTGGAGTGCACCGTTATTAACACAAAGAAAAGTTATATTATTAAAATTTTGATTTTAAATGCGATATAACTGAAAAATATGTTATGGTTCATCTTCGCAATTTTTAAACTGCAATATATTAAAAGCTATTCGACTATACAATGAATTAAAGTGGATAGCAAAATATATTTTCGTTTTTACTTTGTTGTCTGTTGTAAGTTTAAATATACTGTTTTGCAATTCTATTGGATTACGAATAATTGACAATTCCCGCACTTTTTAAAAATGAGTGAAATTAGTTTATATTTATGGAGAATTTCTTTCTGGTTCCAAATATTTAAACAAAAGTTCTTTAAAAAAATTACTTATTTAAATATTAAGAAAGCAAAATGCATCAAAACCAGTACGATCAAAACACTCAGCAAAATCTGTGACGTTAAGAGTTCCTACATTTTGTAATGTTTCTAATGTTATCGTGAGGTTTCTGCCAAATAGTTGGCGTTGGTAGACCATTGTCATATTCCGTACAGGTTGGCGTGATTTGCAAGAAACTTGCAAATCTGGTTTCCGCTGCTGCATTTCAAGCCAAGATGTTTGGGAAACCGTGACGTCACATTCAATGCCAGCGGAATAAATCGTTTTCTCTCCAACGTCTAACAAGGTAAATTTCGCAAATTAAAAAAAAGCGCAATGACGTGCAGAAATTTTTGTGTTTATGGCCTTTTCGAAACATTTAGAATTGAATAGGGGGGGGGGGGGGAAGGAAATGCGGGAATTGTCCTTTGCAATTGATTGAATTGTTTTTGAGTTTTGAACGGATTTTCGCTATTATATTCTTGAAACGTTATGATTTGGGAAAGAACGACATGGGCGGCGCCCGGAAAGTGCAAATAAGTCCCTGGTATTCGAAATTTATAAAAAAATTATTAAAAGCTCACAGAAAAAAAGGAGTGGTGTATCTTTTGATATATATTTGAAATTAAACATGATTATTAACGTTTCATTAAACAATCCAGTTATAACTTTTTACGAAAATCAAGTTTGCAACTGAAGGTTTAAAATTCTTTGAAAAAAAGAAGGAAAAAAAACAACCTTTTGTAGGTTCAGCCTCCCCCTCTCCCCCCTGCAAATAATCCTACCCGCTCCCATGAAGAACGCAATTCAAAATTGTTCTTAAAATATAAAATGAATGGAACCTCATCGAAAGTGTTATTTCCCCCTTCTTTAAAACATTGGTACATACTAAAACCTCGTAAGATGCATTGCTGGAATATGGTAGAATTTAATTGGATTAATCAGACTCCCGGAAAATTAAATTCTACGATATGTTCTTCATACTAATTTCCACTTCATGCATTTGCAAGCATCCTTAAAAAGTGACCTATGACAGTAAAATGTTTAACCTTCAATCATAGAACTTCAGACCCGATAACACCATTTTTGTTGAAGTCGTTGATTTTTAACAGAGCACAATTACAACTCCATTCGATCTCAATTTCTCGATGTGTAATCGAAAAAGTTCAAGTGTGATCGGCCCCATCGTAAAACTTTAAAATGCATACCAGAACATTGAGTCATCGAATTCAAACCAATGCACCACTGATTCTTCTAAGTCCACCAGATAATTCCCATTCCGACCTTTTATTTTTTAATTTCCACTCCATGACACTTCAATTCGCTTCTACTAACCCCATCTTCCCGGGTCCACGTGTTTCCACATCCAGACGCTAGAAGAAAAATAAAAAAGCAGACAGAACTGAAAACTTTACTCGATCTGTCTCTTTTCGCGAATTTCGGGAGACATGCTTGAATTATTTATGAGAAGCGGTAGAGGGGGAGGAAGCTGCTAAAGCAAAGGAAAACCAAAACGAATTGGAGGATGCTCGTCTGTTGTCGATGTCCTGGAATTTACTGCAGACGGTTGCTCACGAAAAACTCCGTTCAGCGATTGCAACAGCCTTAATCGAAATCCGATAGGAAAATAACACTTTCAGGCGTCGTTGCATGTGGTAATTTGTGTTGATCTTGTTTAGGGATGAGGGAATCTTTGTCGTTTGGAAATGGATGAACTGGCTGCTGTTGCATTCATTTAAAAACGTTTGATTTAAGGAAATGTGATATGCTTCTTCGTTTCATTCTACTTTTGTTGCTGTGGTTGCAGACATGTTAAAATATCTCATCAAATGAGAATTTCGATGCTTCCATTTTACAATAGCTCCATAACCCACTTTGGTTTAAAAATGAGTTTATAAAAGATGTAATTGTTACTTTAAATTACACCAAAATAACTTCATTATCTGATTTCCATGTTTTAGAACCAGTGCTTTATCTCCATATCTATGCATGCATAACACGAAAATGGAATATGTTTGTCCCAAGAGGGTACCGTCCGTTGCAATAAGTATATTTCTACAACGTTTGTATTAAACCTAAAATGATGATATACAGAGAGTAAGACTTTTAATCTCAATATCACTAATGGCCATGGCATTTTAATCCGTTTCCTGTCGAAATCTCTCCTCCAGCATAACCCATGGCTATCTCTGAAATGCGACAGCTTTCTACGTGTATTAGTATTTGGAGACGGACATTTGATGTATTGATATCTTAAGTAATATGTGGCTAAGTAAACAATGTGTCATTCACTATCTTCTTCGCTTGGAAGCAATTAAATGTCTGAGATCTGGATTTAGTAGTTTTAGGGAGAGCTAAATGAATGACTTGTGTTCTTTTTTTGGGGGGAGGGGGGAGTGGATTTCAATCGCATTTTTAATGAATTATTATTTTCTTTCTAATTTTGTCTCGAAATTCGATCTCAAGGAATAAAATCAAATTTTAAAATTTAATTCTTTCTATAATCAGAAAAAATCCAAAAGAATGATAAATTAACATTTAAAGTAAATTTTAAGTTTTTACTAACATATGGTTTGTATTTACAAATTGCTTCGTGTGTATAATTAACATTTTACTTTCATCAATTCAATTGTGCTTCTTCAAACTTTATTTGTTTTATATGTTCTACAATTTTATAAAATAACGCGAAGCACCTTTGGTAAAAATTGTAATTGTTAGCATTCATATAAATTGTCCATGTTCAAAATTGTAGTTAAATTTTATATCAACGTTTGTTTTATGTAGATGATTCTTTGACAACCTGTGCCAATAGACATACTTGTCTTTCTCAAATACTTTCACAAGACAGTCTATGATCTAGTGCATAAAGTTTGACTTGTTTCGATCCCATTTAGAATTCTGACAGTCAACTTCGGTTTGTATTCTGACACATCATTTTCGTCTTGTTATTCAACAAGCCGTCTGTCATTTGAAGCGTGGTTTGTCTTTATTCTATCTATACTTTCTCTTTTTACTATTTAAAAGGCAGTCTATCAGATAATATAGTGTGACATTTCACTGTTTGAGACTTTCTATTTGTCTTAAATGTAGAGTGCCTTTTCCTTTTTTGTAAAATGTCTTCAACTGCGTCTTTTTGTAAGATCCTTATGATAATTTTCTTTTAGATTTAGAAGTCTTTTAAAAATGAGAGTAATTTTTGAGTTGTAAAATTTATCTCTAGTAGCAAATAAATATGGAATTTTACTTAATGCAATGAATCTTTTCAGAAATTAGATTAAAAATCTTAAAAGCTTTTAATTAATTTTAAGAAGAAAAAAAAAAAAAAGAAAAAAAAAACGCAATTAAATGAAGGCTAATAAAAAATAGGCGAGAAATAACTTCAAATCTTTAATTATGCTTCAGGCTTGGTGTGTTACCTTTATACTTACGCTCATTTCCGATACTTGTATAAAACAAATGGGGATTGTGTATCGAGAGTAAAAAAAAAAATTGGGAATATAAAAATTTTTCGATTAATAATATAATCCATAAAACAGAGTTTTTAAAAAATCCTTTATATTCATAGTCAATTTTTAAATCCTTTATATTAACTTTGCTTTTGTATATTTGTTTGTCTATGGAATCGGAATTTGCGGAGGCCTAATTTACTCCCTTGCCGTCATCAAATCGGGCTAAAACTTTGCAGATAGGTCCGATGTCCATGACAATTCGTTCTACCAAATTTTGGGTCTGTTACTGTCACTAAAAGGGCGCTTTTACGGAATACTAATAAACTAACTTGCCGTCATTCAATTGCATTAAAATTCGAACATAGTTGAAACTCTTTCCTGTTGCCAAAATTTTGTTTAGTAAATTAATAATAAAATTACATCAATCAGAATAAATAAATGATATTTGGATGACGTTCACATTAATTTTTAATAAATAAATTTTGAAACGTAGTTTAGCGCACATTTCGCTGATAGAAATGTTTCTGATATCGGCGCTGTATTAATAAGTATAAAAATTGACATTGCACATAAAGAATTTTTTAAAAACTGTTTTAATGGGTTATATTGTTGTATTCATTATCACAGCGCCGATGTAAAATACATTTCTATCACCGTGCTGCAAACTACGTTTCAAAATTTATTTATTAAAAAGAACGTGAATCTCACATCCAAATATCATTGATGCATTCTGATTAAAGTAATTTTTATTGTGTTTGTGTGTGTACTATATATATATATATATATATATATATATATATATATATATATATATATATATTAGCTGAATACCCGTGCTTCGCCACGAAATTTTAACATGTGCAATATTTTAGCTAGCTGTGAGGTCTCGCGTTGTGGAAATCTGTCATTCGGGTATAGGTCCCAGTTTTTGGCGCTTCGCTCGCAGGAAGATTCATCGCTACGCAAATCAAGCTCGCTTCGTTCCATGAAAAGTTCATTGACACATAAGTATAGGCTTACTTCACTCGTTGAAAGGTTCATTACTATGCAAGAATAGGCTCGTTTCTCTCGCTGAAAGGTTCATTGTTGCGTAAGCATAAGCTCGCTTCATCACTCACTAAAATGTAATTGCTACGTAAAGCCTTAATATTAGGAGCCTCTCCCCTGTCGAGACACACACAAAAAAAATCCCCAATAATACAATACCCCGTTAAGATTATTTTAACACGTGTTTGAGGCCAAAAAGGCGTGAGGCGATTATTTTTATGTATTGCAATCGTCTGTACTATGAACGGTTCGAATTTTATTGTAATATTTCAATATATTTACTATAAATCGGCGCTCTGCGCATGCTCAGTTTTAGCGTAATGCTTATAATCTGAAAAATAAACAAATTATTGAAATTCACTGAAAACTTTCAAGTCATTACAACATTTGTTAATTTAAAAAAAAAAAAAAATATTTTTATTTCCAGGTAAATATTTATTAGTTTCCTTCAAACAGAATAACAAAATTCCTTCTTTTGGTTCCGCCCCCCCCCCCCCCATAGTGTTTTTGTAGTATGTATCCAAGTTTCATATTATTTAATCTAGATAGGAATACATTTTTTGTATCATACGTGTTTTATTATTTACATCAGAAACGTAATATTTCATTTGTGATTTTATTTTTTGGTAATTTATTTTTGTTATGATTATGAAATTGGTAAGGGGCCAGGCATGGGACAACTCTGTACAAAAAAAAATTAAAAAAATTTTTTGGTTCAGATGTACTATAAGGTATTTCTTTGGTACGACTTTGTTTGGTACTTTTTTACAGATAAATGCGGTTTTTCGCAACGATTTTTATTTACAACCATATTTTAGTTTTATAATTATTTATACTTTAACTTTTGCCGGTTACCAGCCAAAGAAAATCGCCAAAAAGGAGCCATAAATAATCTAAACTAACAACTTTCAAATAATTTAAAATTTCTATCTTTAGAATTGGCGATACATTTATGTGCCATGTATACGGGTAATTCTTTAGGTTGAGGTTTACTGGTAACCGCCTAACAGAAGAGTACCCTTAATATTTATATTTTAACTAATTTTATTGTTATTTATGTTTTAGTTTTCTTATAGTTATCGTGTTTTTAATTTTTACGATTTTTCTGATTGTTAAATGAAAAAAAATCGCCAAATGCCCTTTACTAAATCTGTTCCACTTTTTTTTAAATGTAAACTTCTATGTCTTTCAACGAGTCCCCAGCAGCTCGGGGCCACACTGCTAGTTTCAAAATAAAACTTATAAAAATTATTATGTTTTAAAATAGAGGCAAGAAATATATTTTAAATTTAATGGTTTGCTGCATATATTGCAATACAATGTAGACAGAAACGTAAAAAAAAAAAAAAAAAAGAGGGGGGGGGGGAATGAGCAAAACTTTAATAAGATAGTTGGCATTGAACTAAGTAGTACTTCATTTAAATGTAAAAATAAAACGTCTTCCAATTTACTAATAGATTATTAGAGTGGAAAAAGAATTAAAATACTTGTAATGACCAACGGGAGTGGATGGAAAACGAAGACAGCATTACACAGTCACTATTGTCTTAACAGTTAATGAGCGAATAAAGTGCGAGAAAAAGCAATGTGATATTTAACATCAAGGGGACAATTAAATCTTTTTCTTGAATGGGTAAAATTAGTTGGAGCGACGTGTTGAAACAAATAAACTTAGTTAGTAAGTGTCCATGTCCCAAACCTTTTGGATATTTCCTAACGCGTTTAACACAACAAATTGAATTTGATTACACGAATCAAACGCTACAATAAAAGTCGTTAGACAAAAAAATGCTAAACTGATATTTGACAACTGATGTTTTAATTTATTGGTTATTTTTTTAAATAGCTTTTGGTGGTACTTCTTTTTGAAGCATCTAATGTGCCAAGGTGCAAGATGAGTTGCTATTTTTTTCATTTTTTTTTTCAAACCAATGTACCATTTGTGGTTTGAAGGAGGTAAAAGAATTGTTTGAATCTTCCTCCTGACTGTAAGAAAAGTTTAACCATCGTACCACATAAAGTTTACTTTGCCTTTTCTTATTGATCGTACACAATGCATTTTGATCGAAAACAACAAACCTGCGCTCGAAACATTCCTTAAAATCGATCAAGCAGAATCAGACAAAAATGAATAACAACTCGAAGAAGCCGCTGTTGTTAAAGTTTGACTCATTTTAATAGAATTACTTTATCTTTTATTGAACGGTACAAATTACCTTTGTGAAGAATTCCCTATCTAAAATCAAATCAACCAGCAGCATTGAATTTTTTTAAAGAATTTAACCAACTATATACGATAGATGGAATCAGCAACATTGAAACTCTTTTTTTAGAATTTAACCAATTCCATATGTTAAATAACCAAATTTAAAACATTTAATAAATTATTGAAATTACAAGTTGAATGAACTCTACACTAAGATGGCATTATCAAGTAAAAAACTAACAATACAGTTATGTAGTTACGATAAGCGTATAGGGAATAAGTTGTTTATCACTTTTTAACCAGCTTGTTATTTCATCCTGAAGTTAAACAAAGAGTAAAGATATGCGTTGTTATATCTATCTCCCTTCTCTTCACCTGTTCATAAAGTAAATAGCCATGTAAGGAAAGAAAACTAAAAAAAGTTTCCATCCTTAACGCGCATATCAGTCCGAAATAAGACAAACGAAGCTCGTTAGCTTCTGAATCAACATTTGTTAGAATTTGATTTAGCAATTAGAGGAAACGAACAACTAACTGTAAGGTTTACATCACTGGGTTAGAAAGTTTGGATTTCATCATAATGAATATTATGACAATAGATATATTTTCTTACTACTCAAATTTAAAGAAATTGCATAGCGACTGTAACTGTCACTAAAAGATAGCTTCTAGTAATACAATCATCAGATTCAGATATCAAGCATGTACAATTTGGAAAAAAAATCACTGAAATCTTCTCCAATTAAGGTGGCTGATACATAATAAAAACTATGCCAATTTGAGTTTTTTACAAATAAAAATGACGCCAAGTTAGCGGAAAAAAGGAGCTGAATATTTAAATTCTAATATGATACTTCTATTTGTGGCAAAGATATGAACTTTCAATAGAATTACAAAGAAAGCACACTTCCGATCTAACTTAGGAAGCAATAAAGATTGCAATTCTTGCTTGAATTTATGATTGATTGATATCAACGTACTCGGTAAGATGACATCAATTATATCATCTTACCAAGACCTATAAACTAGCATTTATAGTTTGCACTTAGCAAATTGCAAACTGACTTCTGGTTGTATTGATCTATGGGAAATGTCGACAAGATCTTTCATTTGACATATTGCACGTCACTAGAGTTTGCAATTTTATCCTAAATTTGTTTCGCTCTGATGGACAGAGCTTATCACTACATTAGTGTAATGTAGAAGCTAAAAATAAATATAAATATTGTGAATAGACACTGGTTTAGATCTGCGACTCTTTTTGATATTAGTAATACAATCTGAGATTAAAAAAGTTTAAATTATACTTTTAGCTTCTATGCTACATATAATAATATAGTAAGGATCTCATACAAAGGTTTATGTCGTCTGTCTAAGACTCGCCTTGATAGAACTACAAATTATAAACACGTGCGATAGGTCGAACGAAAATTCTAGTCGCGATAAATTAGTATAGCAGAATTCAACCAAAAATAGTGAAGCCAATTTCCTAGTCCCTAAGCATGTAAATATTAACAACATGTATCACATACCAGTTTAAAGGTTTCGATAAAGTTTAGTAAGATTTCATAAAATTGTTCTAATTGGATGTGATTTAAATTTCGATCGGAACCATTCCATAGTAACTCTAAGGGAAGTTTACCTCTTCAATACCGATACATAGTTATCGGAACCAATTTGCAATTTGATAACCCTAAATTATAAATGCTGCAGACATTGTAAGATGCAGAATGTAAAACGCCAGTTTGGAGACATCGATAAAGATTAGTAGGAATACATAAAATTCAATCAAAAATGCTTAACATATCGATTGGAACACGTTTCCACAGAAACTCTATGGGAAATTTACCTCTGTAATACAGATACATACGAGGGTTGTCTGAAAAGTTTTGAGCCTAACATGGAAAGACGTACTTTTTCGGCCAAATATAGTTTTATTTTTCAACAAAGTCTCCTTTTAAGTCAATACACTTCTTCCAACGATACTCCAACTTCTTTAACCCTTCCTGGTAGAAGCTGTCAACTTTCTCTTTAAAATAAGAGTTTACATATTGGATGACCTCCTCATTTGTAGAAAATCTCTTCCCACCAAGTGAAATTTTAAGGTTAAGAAACAAGAAGTCGCCCGGGGCCAGATTTGGTGAATACGGTGGATGTACAACCAATTAAAAGCGCAATTCATGAATTTTAGCCATGGCAACCGTCGAAGTGTGAGCAGGGGCATTATCCTGATGGAAAAGCACTTTCTTCTTCTTCAAATTCGGTCGGTTTTTTGCAGTTTCTACCTTCATCTTGTCAAGTAATGATGCATAATAAATTCCAGTTGTAGCTTTACCTTTTTGAAGATAATCGATAAGCACAATTCCGTGCATATCCCAAAAAACAGTCGCCATCACCTTCCCGGCTGATGAAACCGTCTTCGCTTTTTTCGGAGCAGGTTCCCCCTTTGCAGTTCACTGTTTTGATTGCTCTTTTGTCTCAGGAGTGTAGTGGTGGATCCACGTTTCATCAACAGTTATGAATCTGCGCAAAAATTCCGACTTGTTTTGTTTAAACCGTTTCAGCAGGACCTTATAAATGTTCATTCGAATGCGTTTTTGGTCCAAAGTGAACAAACGTGGCACCCAGCGCGCGGATGGCTTACGCATATCCAATTCTTCAGTTAATATATGACATGCGTTCTTTTGATTTGCCCATAGCCTCTGCTAACTCTCGAACCTTTATTCGACGGTCGTCCAGTACCATCTGGTGCACTTTTTCTATGATATCTCTGGTGGTTGCAGTTTTAGGGCATCCCAAACGCTCATCATCAGAGAAGCTGATACGACCATGTTTAAATTCAGTTGCCCATCTTTTCATGGTAGCAAATAAAGGAGCAGATTCCCTATTTACAACATCCAACTCGGTTTTAATTTGCGTGAGTGTATTGCCTTTCAAATGTAAGTATTTAATCACGGTACAATATTCGATTTTTTCCATTTTCACAGAAACATGCACCAGGTCCTACTCAAATGACTGTCAAACTACAACTGAGCGTCAAAAATGGCTCAAATTTTAAGGAATATCTTTCAACGAATGCCCGAATACATTCCTAAACTTTTGCTAATGAGGGCTGCCATCTACATGTTGAGGCTCAAAACTTTTCAGTCAATCCTTGAATTTCGGATTATTGTTGACATACTTTATCGTCAAGTTTCTCACCAAACTCGCTAACTTATAGTAAAACCCATTAAAATAAACTTATCACGATATCTTTAAGCAGCTTGCTTTCCACACACGGTGACTAAAGCAGAAAGAAAACAAAGACACCAATTTAATATATAAACCAATTCAAACGCACAGGATTCAGAAAGAGCTCCTTGAATTCCGTTTGAGTGCGATATAGCAAAGCAGGAAATTATGTAAGCATGGCAAATACCGCCCGCTCAAAGATATTCCAGTTACACAACTTAACAAGCGCGTTGGAGGTGGTACAGAAACTGGCCGTGAAGCAATTTCTAAAGGAAGTGTTATTTCAAATAGGACTATCCTGGCTTAAGATGAGGTCGGCGGAAGACAATGGTCCGATAAAACGTGGAAAGGCAGTCGGTTATGTGTGTGGGCAGAAATGCGACTGCTCAGCTGACAGCGAAAGGGATTTCTCTTGGTGCGGAAAATGCCAGATTAAATTCAGATTAGGCGTGAATGTTGTTTAGCGTTTGGCATTTATGACGGTTCGTGAATGGAGTGAAACAAGACGGTGCCGAGGGCTTTGATTCGGAATTGGACAGTTGATAAATTGTATCCAAACAAAGGTCTTGATTGTAAATCGCAGAAAATCACTATCTTAGGCATACATTCTGAGGATACATGTTGGAGGATAAACCCGATTTAGGGCAAACTATTTTAGCCTGAAATTGACCCTTTGGTGAAGAAATTTTTCCTAGGCAGAACTAATTTTTACAAAAATAATACCGATTATCGAAAAAATAAAGTAAAAGAAGTTCCAGCTAAGTCGAACTAATCTGGAATAAAATCTAATTTCTGGAGAAACTAGCTCAGCCTACAATGACCGCTTTACAAGCAAAACTCCTGTCAATTTCAAATTAAAAAAAAAAAAAAATATCGCCAAATTAGTTGACAAAACTACTATCCGAAATTAAATTTTAAACCGGTATCTCTATGACAAGTGAACTTCCTATAGATATACTATACATCCTAGAGATATCTCATACCATCCCTAGAGTATCCCATAGATCCATACAGTGTCGTATAGATACCACAGATATACTATACTTCCCGTAGATGTACTCTATGGAAGTAAACTTTCGGTCGAATTTTAAAGCACTTCCGTTGCAACTTCCAGTTAAATTTTATCTAATCCTATTAATTTTATCGGGATCATTAAACTGATATATGACACAGCACTATAAAATGTACAGTTTAGGCTTAATGAGTTGTAAATTTACATTGGGTACAGATATGCGAATTCGTTCCAACGAGAACATTTGTTTGCCATACTGAACATGTAGCGTTTATTGCTTTCTCTAGGAATCTTGACATCTGACAGACGGCCAGAACCTATGTATAACTTTTTCATTGTCAAAGCAACTCATCTTTAAGAGAAGAAAAAAAAAAAGGATAATGAGTTTTAGACATTTGATGTATTTTTAGATAATTAGAAAAACTTAATATGTTATTAATGAGAAGGTTATTCAGAAACATAGAAAATTTCTTTTAATAATCAAAAAGGACATCAAATGATCGGTTCCCGACTCTAGAAATATTATACACGAAACAGTGGCTTCCGTTCTCCAAGAATGTTTCATGTGATCATGACCATAGTATTGTTTTCTTCACCTAGGTATTTAAAGCCATCAGTTTACATAGGCCACGGTTGGAAAGGTACGCTAGAGTGAGCACGGCAATTCATGCATAACAAATCAAAACAATCACGCGGAATGAGGTTATTTGGATCCTCACAGAAATGTGAGAAGAAATTTCTTCCATGTAAACGAGGAAGCTTATTGGTTCAGCTATTCCCTCTAATTAATTTCGACCACATATTAAAAAAAAAAAAAAAAAAAAAAAAAAAAAAACTTAGGGTGCCAAAAATGACATTTAAATCAAACTTAAAAAGGTAAATTCCATTATTGAGGATTACTAGCCAAATGGAAACAGACCGTTTAAAACGATAACTAAAATATTCAAATTGTAAAGGAAGTTATGCACGTCAGTACTGAATTTCACATTTTTATTTAGTTCTTTTTTAATTAATTAATAAACATTTTACAAAATGATTTCTAATTGGGGTACAGCTCTGAGATTTTCGAAAGAAATACTAAATCGCCTTCTAATTGTACTTTTGACAAAAAGAATGTTAACATTTTAATTTTTTTTCTTATATATTTTTTTTAATTAATAATTTCACAAAAAGCGACTTCTAATAGGCCTAGAGCTCTGAAAGTTTCAACATAAGTAGTTTTGGCCTCTAATTTTGTGGCCAAAAACACGCCTTAAAAACATTTGTTTTTTTAAAATACATTTTTATAACGTCGTGCAGAAAATTAAACTTTTTTTAATCAAAAATCATGCCGAAAGTAACACTATTTCACGAGGAATGCGAGAAAGTTACTTTTTCGCACGCCTCGTGCTCAAATCTATGTATATAAAAAAACTGAGTTGTCTGTACGTCTGAACCTTATACAAATCCACAGTTTTGCACCTAGAGGTACGAAATTTGGTACATAGAAGCTTTAGTACATGGAGATTGTAGAGAAGAGCTTTTAAATTCGATTAAAAGTTGCGTATTATTTGGTGTGTTGTGTGGCATCGTGTTGACTAGGCCTGGGCGATGTTAACATTTCTGCATCGTGATATATCGGGAAGCAAACATCACGATACATCGCGATGCTAACTATATGTATATTTTTTTTTACAAAATACTACAAAACAACATTTTCATAACACGCTATATAGCCGAAAGTTATGCTTAATTAGCTTTGTAAAATTTTATTAAATTCATTTAAATTTTTTATAGTTTTAGGAAGTTTATTTTAAATAACTTGAGCAGCGACCGAATTATTTTCAGCGAGATACACAAAGCACCCAAGGGGGTATAAGCCTGTTATTATTATTATTATTTTGGTTTAATCCGGATTTTTCAATTTCTCTATCTTAATGAAATTTTACTTTGTTATTTCACAGGGAAGGAGGGGGGGTGGAGGACAAGTGCACTTCCTGTCGGGGCACATGTTACTTTAGTTATTGGATATTCTTAATCATTAAATCAAAAACATACAAAATAATGAATATTTTATTACTTACAATATACAATATAACTATTATGCATTAATTTTATTTTTATTGTTTAACATTTAAAATTCTAATGATCTTTATTTTGTGCCCAAAAAATCTGCATTTCAGCATTTTTAAGAAGCAATGTTGGATTGATACTTATGGAAATAAACTTTATTCAAATTGTACAAACTGAAAAAAAAATTATAAAACATTTATTTACTTACGAGACCGAAGAGGAAATCCTTGATGGGGAAAAATCGTTTATAAGTATTTAAGCAATCAAATTAGAGAAACAACTGTGATTAGTCCATGCACTAGTTCACATTGATCTTGGCAGATATAACAAACAGCTCATAGTAATAAATAACCAGATTATCTTAACTGAGTAAGAACTAGACAGAAATTACCAAGCAGAATACCGCAATCCCCTTGCGTTAATAAATATAGCAAAATAAAATAATAGCAAGATAAAAAAAATCGTAATACTTTATTTCTTTCAAGTTAGAGAAATAATGAAAACAAAAAAATCAAAAATGAAACACAAAAAGTGTAGGAAATGCCCAAAAATAGATATCAAGACCTTATATCTGATGAGTATTAAATAAAAATCAAAATGTTTTCCGAGAGTTAAGAGAACAACATAAATGTTCAAACATTAAAGGAATACTTCTTTTATAGTATCTCCAATATTACTAGACTGCTGGCACCACCTGTCAAACGGCCCGATGTCGACGGTTTCCTTATGTTTCTATACAATATTGGGAACATCGCGCATATGCAGGGCAGGGTGGATAGGATTATCACGATGTGAGCTTGCTGATGAGGTACCGCGCCAAAAGCAAATGGAACTCGTTTCAAAAGGCTCGGTGTCGACGGTTTCAATACGTTTCCATAGTATCTTAGGAACACCGCGCATGAATCGTGGCGCGGTTCTTCGTCATTGAATGCGAATGAAGTATCGCCTCAGCAAAAGCAAATAGAAATCGTTTCAAACAGCGCGGTGTTAGCTGTTACAGTACGTTTCTATACTTTTCTGGAGACACCGCGCATATGCAGGGTGGATTACTGCGATGTGTTGAAGTATCGTGTTTCAAACGGCGCGGTGTCGTCAGTTTCAATACGTTTCTATAGTATCTTAGAAACGCCGCGCATCAATCGTGGCATCACGGTTCTTCGTCCTTGAAGTGCTAAGCAAGGATCGCGCTCTCGTCGAAAAAGATCGTGATGTATCGGGTATGTGAAAATAGTGACACCGGTTTGACGATATTGATTTCACACCGGTTTTGGACGATGTATCGATACATCGCCCAAGCCTAGTGTTGACCAATATATTATGTTATATCCATGCCACTTAGCGATAACTTTTCGATTGGCGAACAAATTGATAGATAACGCTATCGTTTCAATGACTGTTAATTTTTCTCTTCGTTCAGATTTTATTTTAAAATAAAAATTAAGAACTTGGCACTGCATATTTTCATGTTTATTTTTAAAATAGAGGCTAGAGTTGCATTATAGACACCAGGCATATTTTGTTGAATATTTTTACCGGTTTTTGTACATATTAAAAGAATATACGTAATACGAATACGTATACGAATAATAACTAATAGCGGTAATATTATTTCGATGTTTACAAAATTTAAAGTGGTTAAATTTTTCTGGCTGAATTAATTTAAATTATAAATCTAACTTCATTTGATGAGATTGAGTCAAATCATTAATAGAATTTAGCATAGCAACGGACTATTTAGACTCAATTTGACTTCATCACTTGCATCCTCAATCGTAGATTCGGAGAAGATTATTGAAATTCACTGAAAACCTTCAATCATTTCGACATTTGTTAATATGGTGCCAATATGTCTAAATGCAAAGTATAGAGCATCTGCCGCCAAGAGAGCTAGGGAATCACCACTGCAAAGACATCATCGACTGGAGAATGACCGAACGAGCCATTACAATTAACGAAACTATGAATTTGTTGTAGAAGATTAGAAGCTGATCACCAACAATAATTAATCGGGAGAAATTCCAAATCTATGTAACAAGTAACTGATAGATGTTCTTCAACGGGTCCCAGTAGAGCGGGGCCACGCATCTAGTATTATATTGTCTTGGCATTGAAGTTACATATTTTCAGAAGAAATTCATTGATTCGAGTTGCCAACATAAATAAATATATGTGCTAAAAATATTTTTTGCGCTTGATTATAAAAAATAATGAAAGCAACACTTGGAAAAATACTTTTTCAAACTCGGTAAATTATTTGACGCTATCGCACACGTCAAATTAGTCTTTTACCTCGTTTGAAAAAGTATTACTTTCCCCATTAGTTGCATAAATAACTATTATTAAAAGGCTAAAAATAATACTAAGTTAAAAATACTGCTAGGTTGGTTGTTTTCATATTATCTGGCACCGTCAGCAACACGAGGGCTATTATGCGCCGAAACATTCGTCATTAGACTAGCCAACATACATTTACAAACACCCAAGCCTAACACGGGACTCGAACCCGCAACCTCGTGGCCTAGAAAATACTGCTAGGATAAAATCAATAAAACTCGTCAGTTTTTCGAACTTGGTGTAAATTTTGGCTACAAAATTCGTTGTCAATTTCTTGTGTTGGCTAAGAACGTTGGCTTTGTTCATGATAGATCATTTGGTCATATCATTTACATGAGATTCTTCTAGGTTATAATATCTTTGCTGAAACTTTAAAAAAAAAATTAATTTATTGGAAATAAAATATTTTTGTCAAAAAATAGAATTAAACTGAAGATTTAACATTTAATGCCCATAGTTGTAAGTGTAAATTGTTTCGTCAATCATTTATTCCGCCATGACAACTATTTATTGTCACTACTTTAAAACTATTGAAAATCTCGATTTCTGAGATTACAAACACTTGCACGTACCTGAAAATTTGATCGTATCCAATTGTTCCTTAATCGCATACGTCTTTACAATTTCATTAAAATCAATTATTTTTCGACTTATGTAATATACCATTTCGAGTGTAACGAACCGACAGACATAGTCGACATTGTTTTTTTTAAATCAGTGTGTCATGTTAAGGCAGTATACGTAAAAACAATCGAGATCGATTTTTCGGATGATTTCGATTATTCATACAACTGAAGGATGGAAAAATCAAAAAGTCGATTCAACATAACTAGTTTTACCTTCACGCGAATTTAAATGTGCTACTTAATCAAGATGTTTGTCATTGAAATGCATTTCGAACATATGACACAGTTAAATGCCGTGATACCAACTTTTTTTTATGGATTTTCCGTAGTTATACGGATTTTTACTTCATTTTACGGTTTACACATGACCATTACGATGAATGAATACGAAATACAATAGTGAAAAACAGCGAAAATAACCTAAATCTCAGCAATAGCGAAAGTATTGGTAAATTTGAAGAGTATTGGCCAAAGTTTGAAAAAATATTTTTCCCATGCGTCTCTTCTATATGTTTAAAAAAAAACGTCTGTAAAACCGTAAGAATACGTGAAGACTACTGAAAATCTGTACAAATTATTAAAATGATTAAAAACCACGGAAAATTCCTTAGTAAAGTTGGCATCTCTGTAAATACTTATATTATAATTAAAATTAAGGTTCTGTCTAAAACTCCTAATCAATTTCTTTTTCACGTACAAAAAATATCGCATTTTGTCGTGTTTTGTAAAAAAAAAAAGTGTATTAAGTCAACAAAGGACAATTCCCGCATTTTATATCTTTTTTATTCAATTCTAAATGTTTCGAAAAGGCCATAAACACAAATATTTCTGCTTTTTTTTTTTTTTTAAATTTGCAGTCAAAGTTCTCCTGTTAGACTTTGGCAATAAAACGAGTCAATCGCCTTGAATTGAATGTGACGTCAAAAGATCTCAAACATCTTGGCTTGAAATGCAGCAGCGGAAACCAATTTTGCAAGTTTCTCACAAATCGCGCCAACTTGTACGGGGATAGGGCAATGGTCTACCAAATCAACGCCAACTATTTGGCAGACATCTCACGATAACCATAGAAACAGAAGGATCTCTTGACGTCACATATTTTGTTGAGTGTTTTGATCGGACTGGTTTTGGCTAGGTTTTGAAGCATTTTCTTTTCTTAATATTTAAATAACTAATTTTTTTAAAGAACTTTTGTTTAAATACTTGGAATCGGAAAGAAATTCTTCATAAATATAAACTAATTTCACTCGTTTTTAAAAAAATGCAGGAATTGTCCATTGCCAATGCATGAGAGGTAGATATTACAAATAGTCTATTAATCCACATGCACTGAGGGACTTCGTTACTGAATTATCAAACCAGCACATGCATGTGCTTGTCTATGTTAAAGAATCATTTTCAAGAAAATGAGTAAAACTAGGGGTGTGGAACATCGCACACTTTTCAATTACAGGCCAGTGGGGCGATATTATTTTTTGCGATAATTCTTGTATGACATCGCCAAAATTGTGATTTTGGCGATGTACTTTTCGATAATCCTTATATTATCCTTTATTATAAGTGAAACTGAGGGGTGAAGAAAAAACGATCTTTGATGAAGTATGCCCAAAGGAAGATAACTCTGTGTTGAAGGTATTCGTTTTTCAACTTTTTACGCCATTAAAGAATTTTTACGGGAATTTCGGAGGTGAGGATGTTTAGAACACCTTAAGAGGCATTAGCACAGCGATTTTTTTTACCAATCAATGAAAAACATGATTTTTTCAATGGCAGCTATCTTATGCGCATGCGCGATTTTGACGAAAACCTTAATGGTAGATCCCATGGCCACCAACAACCCGCATACCAAATTTGAACATCGTAGGTCAATTTGTTCGGGAGTTATGCTGACCACAGACACTTATACAGACGCATTTTTTCTAGATCACTTTTTTGAAATCAGGATGTTCCAAAACGTAAAGAAATGCAAAAAAAATCAATATTTTTTTTTTTTGACTGAATGCTATACTTTCATTATCCTATGCATAATACATATGGGTAATTGAAAGTAAAAAGAACTAGCTATTTTTATTTTGTCAATAACTATATTCACATTGTTTGGATGTCAGTCACTTTCATGTTTATATGTATACATATCGCTGATTTTTTTATTTATAGACCGCTCTATTTAGCATTTAGTTTTATTTGAACGCAATTCTAAGGTTCCAAGTCTGGAGAAATATGTAAGTTAAATTCCTTCGGATGTTAGTCGCAGTAAACTCTCATTGTTTAGTTATTTTAAATCTAGTTTAAATAGACATGGTAATCCAAGGATCTTATTTTTGCATAAGAATACATTAGATTAAGGGAAAATATTTATATTTCGTACTTTTCTCTATAATTATCCATTGAATGATCACGAGTTGCTTGTACATTTTTGATCCGATTGTTAAAATGATAGTTGGTATCTCTTTTTAAGTATTTTATTTTAAATATTTGAGGGAGAATATATCGCAGAGGCATTTGTTTATTTACCATGGAGTTCTTGTTGACACTATTTTCTACTTTCTTTTCATTTATATTGTGATCTATTTTTCAAATGTTACATTCAAATAAAATTTATTCAATTTGTTATTTTTAAGAAGGAAGGTTTGTTAAAAAGTTATGTATTGTGTGGCAAAGTTGGAGGTGGCAAAGGTAATATCAAATTAAGTTCCTAAACATTGTTCGTTTAGTTTATTCTGAGTTATAAAGATTATTTTATTAAAGATTCTTTTGTGTGATATGAAATCTTCAGATGTTAAACTCTACATTTTGATTGTCATAATAATCCTACATTTCGATCGCTGTCCCTTTTACTTTATCTGTAGCATAACCAAAGTTGGCTCTTGCGTCGTAAAAACCTATGCAATGAGTGTCTTGTCGCTTCGTAATCTCTTCTAACTTCAATATAATATTATAACATGCAAATTAAAGGTAAACACATTTTCCCCCCATTTCTTACTTGCTCTTGCAAATGAAGTCGTGAAATTTTATTGTTTTAAAAGAAATGGAGTACTTTTAAAATAAATTGAATGTTGTAAAAAATAAGAGTTTGTGTTGTAGTTTTCAGAATATTTACAAAAATAAACTACAGATGACCTTTAAAAACAATTTTCACACAGAACGCTAGAAAATCATAAACAAGTCGCAAGAGCACAAACAATTTTATTCTAACCGGAAATATATCCGTCATTCGAATTATTTTGCTACTGTACAAGCATCACGTAAGCAAGTCTGTCTTGCGTGATCACCAATCGTTTTGGTTACATATCTTTGCCTAAAACAGGGCTTTATATAATGCTTTTTGAAGTGAAGAATCTTAAGTACGTAAACCTGAGGTCAGTGACAAAATTCCATCAGTCATATATCGCACCATTCACTTCTCCAATACACACGATCAAACTTCTCAAGAACTGACCACTCATATTTTCCTCTTTAACCGTTTCTTGGACATGACTATTGTCTAGACAGACGAGCATGTTTCCATTGTCTTTTGATAGGCATCCGTTCCAAAGGGAAGAGGAATAACTTTCGGTTTCCGTGTTCCACTATCATCTCGTAGCTGGATTCTTTGATTGTGGAACTAGACCATTATAAGATTCCTGGTAAGGAGCAGGCGTTTCCTACGAATGGTAGAGCTATTGTGTGTGCTTCTAGCGGTCCGTTTTATCCCAATTGTGGCTTATGTTTAATTCTTGGACAGGAAACTATTCCGAACTTGGAACTATTCGGTTGGATCCTTGGAATTTGATTGAGGATGAGATGGCTTTTGTGAGTTATATATGCCCAAGTGTTCAATTGAGGCTATAAACATTCCAAGATGTATCGTATGAATGATAATTTGTTTATTTTGCGGAAGCGTCAAGATCATCCATTGTGATATTTTAGATGAGGTTTTTTTTAATACATATATATCTACAGTTATATTTTTAGTGCCTATGAAAAACCAAATGAAGCATTAGAAATCTAAGTCCATTTGCTATTTCATAAGTATAAAAATGGTAATGGTATGTTTTAAAAGTTTAGTTCGAATTATAAATACAAAATATTTTTGGTACCAGATTTATAAAATTCTAAATAATAGCCCTAAAAACTATTAAACTCCTGTGTGTTCTACCAATAAACTGTTATAAAATATTCTAGATGTCCTTACATTGGCTATTTTTAACTGTTACTAGACAATACTGGTATATAATGAGATGTGATTTTGCAAAATAGAATCTGGTAGTTAAGTTAAACAAGTTATGCTGGAGGTAAAAAGCAATGATGATATTAACAAGTTGTTGGTATTATGCATTAGAAATCACAAGCTGTCATATTTTTTTATTTTTTTTATCATGAATGTGTTTAAAGGAATATCACAATGTTACCCTCAAGGCAATATTTCGAACGTAAGTTGTTATTTGAAAATTTAAAATGCGTCAAGTATTCACTCGTTTTACTTATTAGATGCTTTTCGATACTTGAATGAATAATTCAAGTTCTACGTATATATGTTTTCAGACACATATTGGTAACATTAATTTTAATTCAAAATGTTCCTACGTCGTAAATCTTTAAAAATGAAATTCTTATCTTTGCAGAAAAACCTCTTGGGGGAATACGCATATATATTTTAAAATAAAGTTTTTCGCGTATATAATCCGTCTCAAAATTTTAAGCACAGGTGAAATATAGCTATATATTTAAAAATAAAAATTATCTTTACGCCTAAAAATATGTAAAGCAAATGTAATCAACGTTAAATAAAAATCTATTTCACTAGGTACAGCTCTAAATATCTATTAAGAGATACGAAAGTTGCAAATTTCGCTGAAATTCTTTTAGCTGAAAAGTTCAAGCACTTTATGAAATGAAAAGTTTTAAAAAATACCTGATTGCTTGGTAAAAATTACGTTTCATTTGAGTTGTAAAAAAGCAGTAATCTAACTTCTTTTCATATTAAAAAATGATGGATTGATAAAAGGCGAGAATTTGAGGATTTTAAAGTTGGTGCATGTGTTAAGACCGTTAGAAAAATTACTATGCTTTTAAATCTCTGAAAACGTAAATATATCAAGTAGGATCGTTCGAGGGGTTGTTGGTCACTCTTTTTCTGGGGTAATTAATGGTCCACCACTTCTCATTATTAAACAATGTTGTATAAAAACAATTAAAATAAGGTAGAAACTCCTTATATATTCTATTTTCTAATACAGAATTTAAAATATATATATATATATTTGTAGAAAATAGGGTGGAAAATATATTATTTACTACTATGACAACAGATTCTTCTCAAGATTGCCTTAAAAAAAACCATACTTTTTTTTTTTTTAAAGATCCATATCAGAGCCACATTTTTTAAAAAAAATTCTTGTTAATGCTGTCAACTACTGATAGGTTAAGCTTTTGAATCCCATGTATAATTTTTTTGCAATTTGTTTCAATTTAGTTACATAAGTATACCCATTTATACCCCAGTTTGTTGGTGTAATTCTTGGTCACTGGGGTAATTATTGGTCAATGATATTCTTTAGAATTTCTGAAATTTGTCATACTTATTTCTATCTCTAAATATTACTAGATATTAGTTCTTATTGTATCTACTTATTAAACAAAACTTAGATCTAATTTACAAGTCCCTGCATAAGTTTGGGATTAGCATCACTATCCTCTATTGTAGACGCTGTATCTGGATCAAATGTTTCTAGTTCAAAAATATTGTCAACTAGTTTCAAAGGCATCTTAAGTAAGAATTTAAGACATAGTAGTTCAAGAGTATCACATTCAGAAATTAGAAGACTAACACAAACTTATATCAGCTGTTATTACAAATAAAAAATTCTGGATCTGGTTCCAGAACGAAACAAGAAAATCAAAGATAAGGCTGACGCAAAACAGAAGCTGGAAGTTGCAGCAAAAGCGAAAAGGATACACACCAAGAAAAAGCCAATTATTAGCAAAGAAACAAAAGCTTTAACTGATAATAATGTGGATGTCTCACCATCAGCAAAACATACATGTTTTGAAACTTCTTATGCGGAGATTGAGAATAATAATGTAAAAACAGTTGAAATTGAGCAGATAAAAAAAATAATTCAACCTTAGAAAATGTTTGGA
Organism: Linyphia triangularis; assembly: GCA_963978545.1. Classification (NCBI taxonomy): domain Eukaryota; kingdom Metazoa; phylum Arthropoda; class Arachnida; order Araneae; family Linyphiidae; genus Linyphia; species Linyphia triangularis. The sequence continues at coordinate 33,665,938 of OZ021727.1, read as the reverse complement.
AATTGTTTTATAATATCCATGGTGCACTTCGGGAATATCTGAATTATGCCATAAATTATGACAGTAAACCATTTTACATTTGGGAAAATTGCAAACATACTAGACAAAAAGAGTTGGAATTAAATTTCTTGAACATGGCTCTGGTAAATTTTGCTGGATATGATTGAAGTAATAAATAAGAAATATATATTTTATATTCCAGTAATTTTACAGGGTAGTTATCCCTTTATGGTAGATACTAATATAATTAATATCGCTTTCAAGTATTATGAAAAAATTGTGTCAAAAATTGTGGATTTAAAGTATGCTCGATTGTAATATCAACATCTAAATAAGTAGTGTAATCTAAATTCTTCCTCGATTAACTTACTACAATGTATATAAACTTTGTGATCACTAAATGTTAATAATTTATCATACTAATTTACTTTTGACATTCAAAAATATAAAAACAAATTGTGACCAATAATGACCCCAAAGCCGGGATAAATCTTGGTCACTTGATTATTGTAATTTAATAAAATGTTAATTGATTTTAGGCAAAGTTTATTATTTATAAATCACATATTGTTTAAGCTTGCTTCATGCCCAATTTAGTTATTTTGTCGAACATATTTTTGGAAATATACAATCTTATTTTTTTACCAAGAATTCTCCCGTATAACCCTACTTTGTAAATACATTTATATAGAAAGGCCTTATATAAGAGTTTTTATATAACTAGTATGGAATCTTAATTATCTAAAACAGAGATTGAACAAAAAGCATCCTCTTTACATCAAATAAAAAATAATTTCTTGTTAAAGTTGACTAATAACACAATACACAGACATGTTAGAACATCGCGTGATCAACGTCAACTAAAAAGTAGTCTTCCCTATACAAAATTCCAAATCATTATTAATGAATATATTCAGTTTCTTCTGTATCCGATTCGACGAGTAGCAAGGTCTTCGGGACAATAAGAACCTCCTTTTCCGGTCTTCCCATCACATCACCACCCAGGTTTGAAGGTTTTCTTCTATTCTACTTAATTGGACAGCACAAGACAAAAAGTTGACACAACTGGATTGTGTCTGAGGAGGAAGACTTTTTTTCTATTAATTTTGTCTGACTCATTGTGGTTGTTGTTCTCAGAGTAATCCTTGTCGTAGTGTCTTCAAACTTGATTTTAACTCGCATTTAAAGAATATAACTATAATGACGAGTGATACAATTATTTAATCAAAATTATTTCTTAATACAATAAAAAATATTGTTTATTTTTATTCTAAATCAGCGTTTGTAGCGATGGTTGGCGTTCTTTCGTTCCTGCTTATGTTTTTATTGACTGCTGGACTAGGTTTGATTTATGGCCGCGACTTTTTAGTAGTTGTTTGAGAATGATGTGTTGAGAATGAGTTTTGATACATTTTCCACTGATGAGCCGTCAGGAAATTTATTCGCCAGAATATGAATGTACTATTTAATCTTAAGTGAAAAAAGGTAATTCATTTATATTAACTAAAACTAAAGTGGGATTTAAAAAAAAAAAAAAGGGGGGGGGGGGAAAGGGAGAGAAAAAAAACTACGAAATTACTTTTTATTAAATGTCGTATAATTTTTTTTTCTTCTCTTAGCTAAATGGGGGTCTGGAACTCAGCATTTAAAAAAATTTCAAACTTTCTTTTATTATTGTAAAAAATAATACAAATATTTCTAAATAAAATGACATAACAATTTTGTTTCTCTCATTAGTAGAACTTAAAATATTTAAGTTTTTGTTACATGACAACTGTATCTCGGACATGCTATCTTGAAACTTTGAAATTGTTTTTCTCGGTAATGGCTTTTTGCCTCTTTTTTGAGTTCAAAGAGATATAACTTAAAAATCACTTGTTATAAATATGTGAAACTTTCCACAATTATTTTTTATACATATTTCTTTAATTTGTCTTCGGGAATTGTGTATTTTGATTTAACTTTTTAAAAAAAAGCTTTTGGAACGTAGCATACGATGAGTTTTATATAGTTTTTGCACAAAATATATATTTAAAAAAACAAATTTTTTAAATATTTAATGAAAAACCATGAAGACAATTTACGATATGAACTATAAGAAGTAATATAATGCCAAAATGAAGTGATTTCTTTAAGTTTTTTAAGTATGTCAAATTTAGGAAATGTCAAAATTTTGAAGTTTTTTAATTTTTTTAAAACGAATATTTTTTGTACTTGAAAATTTAAAATAGTTTTTTGAGTTTCAAAACAAAATACAGTACTACATAAAAAATTTCAGAAAAATAATTCTAAAAATAAAGATTTTAGAATTTTGAGTTCCAGACCCCCTTAGTGTACCGTTTTTGTAACTGATAAAAGGTATAAAGAAAAGTTCTTACTTTTTACTTGCAATTCCAGTATATATACCCGCAGTTTAAAATTTTCATGATTTTATTAAAAAAAATAGTTAATCAACGTAATTCAAACCATGTTTAAGTACTTCAAAGCTAAAACGTATTTTTCCTAATTGGTATTTTTAATGCTGCTCCGAAACCCTTTGAAATAGTGAAACCTCCTTGGATTATGTTTTACCTAAAACTTAGCACTCATTTCCGCTATAATTATAATTTTATCTATATAAAAGGCAAGTATATTTTTTACTTTCCCAATGAATAAACTTATGTATGACGCCGTCCCAATCAACTGCTATACTGTCATGCTAATCACAGATGTAAAAATTATTACACTTACTTATTTTCGTAGTAAGTAAAAATTATTAAACAATTAATTTCATTTCAAAAAGATATACTAATGCTGTGTAAAAAATCAATGAAAAATTCATCATCTAAATGCAGAATTTCAGAAATCTTTCCTTACTCACCAATTGAATTGCTTGCCAACGACCGACACCACTAATGGAAGTTTTTCCGTGTGTTACCTTGACAACAGCGCAATGAACCTTCTCTTTGGAATAGCTTCCCTGAAACTCGAAATTCAATAGGTTATGCATTTCATCGCCCGGATTTACCATAAAGTTGTTAAATAGTTGACTCAAAATGTCTTCTATACCGAAGATAGCTCCTACGTTAAAATTTATAACTTCTACTATTATTTTTTTTTTAATATAACATAAAACAGTTTATATTTGAAAACGATTCATGCATCTTAAAACAAGAAAAATCAATATAAAAATAAATTTAGTTCATTGTTCAGTTATATCAATGCATTGTTCTTTAAGTTATTGAGTTTCTTGCCAAATTATTTAGCATTAATGTTTGATGCTCACATTTTCCATGGGATAATCGAGTTACTTTGTTACTAAGCGGTCTATAACTAAAACATTTGTTCTATTTTAATAAATAGCATAATAGTTAACTTCATAAGAAAATAAGACATCAAAATAAAGTTTATTGGGGATATACCTTGAAATAGATCATTTCATTAATTGAGTTGTTATTCATTTTGTAAAAATGACTTATTTATTGTGGTATAATGTTTCGTGTTAACATGTCATACAAAGGGTTTTAACGAAGATATTCTTTGAAGTGGTATCACCATACCAGATGTAACTAGCGTAATAAATTTCATTAACGATATTTGATGGAAAAATAATTGGATTTTGTTTTGTTACTCTTTAAAATATTTTCAATCTGGCTTATAAATACTTTAAAAATTAATAATTAAATAACAACCAATTATTTTTTATCAAAATTTTGTTTATGATCTTTTACTACTGTTGTTGTACCTGGTATAAAAATCCATATGTTATAAAGCAATTTTTCGGTAGATCTTGTAGCTATAAAAAAAAAAAAAAAAATTAAACCTATTAGGTCTATGGAGCAGGATTAAGCTGGCAATTCTTATGCATATGCCATATACTAATGTAGTGAGAGGCTTTATACAAAGGCTTTGTCCGTCTGTCCAAGGTCAGCATTCTCATACAAATTCGACAAGCACGTACAATAGTTTCAGATGTAGTAACAGATGAGATAGATATGTGTCGTGCATCAATTTAAAGATCAATTGTAGTAGGATTACTTAAAATTCAATCGGCTGTAACTACTTGGAAGTCCTCCAGAAATCGAAATGAAATTTCGTGGTAATTCTATGGGATGTTCACATCTTGGCTGCAAATAGAGATTTCGAAATAAGCTAAACGTTTTCTTGCCAAATTTGTCACCAACCCGACAACTTGTTAATATTTTTGTTTTTGAAACTCTCCAAATTGACAGGGAGTTTGTTATATGTCGTCCAACTTAACAAAGGAAGATTTTAGTCATTAAATTCCTTCAAATTGTGCATGCTTAGTTCTGACGCCCCGGAATAAAACTCGTTAGGAAGCGGTCTTTTAGTGACAGTTACAGTCATAATTTCACTCTTTTTAAAAAAAGCTATTAATATCTTTAAAAGAATAACGGTTTCGTACTTCGATCAAAATGGATATAGTATCCTTTACCTATGGAATGCAGATTTTTTTTTCTTGTGGTATTCAACGCTTTTACTTAATCAAAACTTTTACAGTCATATATATTGTGTTTCAATACTTGATATAAACTCTAAGAATTAAAACTCAATCGCTTAATAGGTACTTGATTCCTCAAACTTCTAATGTAGAATATAAACTTTAAATTGTTGGATTCCGAAATTCAAGTGCAGTATAACAAAGCGGACAATTGTTTGATAATAAAACTTAACGTTTATAATACAGTCTCGATTTAAAACAATTGTTCAATACAATAATTCCCATTAAAAGATTACAAAGGCACTTTAATACCAAAACTTAAATAATTACCTGTTTAGTAGGTAACTTGGATAATTTACAGATAGGTAATGAAAACGATTTGTTAACAGACCAAGAGTTGAGTGCTTTGATTGGATTCAGTGTAGCGGCTGTTGGGTATGTACTTGCGGAATGTGTTCTAATGGATATTTACAATTCCATTAAAGTTTTAGATCTGACACTGTTTTTAAATTTTGAGAGGAAGTTGAAGGAAAAATGCTTGTTTAAAAGGATGTATTGTTTGCGCCCTAGCTCCTGTATTTTAGCGAAATAGTCATTAATTTAGTAGTTACTTAACGCTTTTGTTTACTAAAACTGTCTTGAAATTGGAGACTAATTGCTTTTGTGCGCAACTATTTGTTTCAGGTTATCGAAGGGTGATAATTATCTTTCTTGATGTTAATGTAATTTTCTGTTATTCCAATTGGAGATTAGTTTATTTTGTTACTGTTTATTAGAGTTTCTTTTTAATTAACAATGGATATTGTTAAGAGTTATACTACAAATTTTTATTTAAAAAAAAAAAAAAAAAAACGCTTGTAATCTTATCTCCTTTTGGATGATAATAGTGAATTATGCTATTAAATAAAAAGAGAGAGTGCATAAAGTTCTTTATGACATAAAAAGCACTTCTAAATTTGCTATGTGAGTTCATATTTGATTGCTACTAGTTAAAATCTTGCTTGAGGATGATTTTGGAAATAATTTCGCTATAATGGTAATTATCATATGGAATTATTAACCGACTACTTACAATCACCTTAATTGATTTTTGTTAATTCATTCCGAAGATTTTAATTCGGTTATTAAACAATCAGTGAATATTGATTAGTGTATTTTCATTAAAACTTTAGTGCATGATTTTTTTATTCTTTATGATGCAACTAGCATGTAATTTTAGTTTGATACAAAAAGTATACTAATAAAATTACTTTTCTAGGTATAAATGATCTAAATACGACTGATGTAATTAATTGCAATGAAATATATTAAATACTGTCCAAATTTTACTCCCAAGTTGTGTAGCATATTTGCTTCATTATACACTAGAGTAGCGTTCGCCACTAACTTTTAGAGGTGGGCCGTATGACTTATGTTGGAGCTTTTCTCGGGTCGGTACACCATTACATGTATCTTTAGTTATTATCGATTTAACAAAATATAGCATTTCTGAAAACTGAAATAAAAATATTGATTTTTTTTTTATTACTAAAATTAATATCTATATTTGATTCTTCTTTTTCAAATAATTGAAATATAATAATTTTCATTATTAGTAAATTAAAGTCTAAAAAAGAAGTGAATATTTTGTTCCCAAAGTGACAATGAGACTTGATTTAACTTTTGATAAAAATATTTAAACTGTAGTGTACTTCCAGATTACTCTGTTTTAGTCAATTGTGTGAGGATGGAGATTGAAGTCGTTCAGTTTATTTTATGATAAAGTCGATGTCTGTCCAGTAATTTTTGCTGCCAATCTTAACAAATTGTCCAAATGAAATTCAGTCAAGTTATTCCTGTATTTATTCTTGATGAAAAGCATCTTGCTGGAAGCTTCTTCTTATAGTCTTCGAGCACGTAGTCGAGAACTCTGTTCTACATAATTAACACATATGTGGACAAATTACAATTAGGTAAAAAAAAATTGTCTATACCTTGAAATTTGATATTTTTATATTGTGCTATCGGCGGGTCGCAGGAAAATCGTGGACCGCTAGAGGGTTAAAACCATATGAAACATCTTTAAAAGTTAAAGGTATTTGTTTTGTTAATCGTAAAAATAGATAATGATCCTCTACTCTAAAGTATACTCTATTTCTATTCTAATAACATCCAAATATTTTGTTTTTCATAACCTTCTGTCAAAGTAATGTTTATTTAATTTATTGCCTTCGATTCAAGTTCTTGCTTTTAGAACTTTCATAGATAAGCTTTGAAACATAAAACCCCCAGCCAACCTTATTTAAAACTATAAACAAAATTGTCCTAAGAATTTAAGTTTCCACAGTGCAATTCGAAACCAAGTCAATATTTCGACGGCTGTACCGAGTTTAATAAAATGACAAATTTTGATGTTTCAGAAATATTTTATTACTTCCAACTGCTCCTTTTCTACCAAGGCAATTGAATGCATAATCTGCAACTTCTAAGCAGTCACCCAGACAATTGCTTGTTGATGCGTGGAGTTTCAATTTATATCTTCTCTTTCTCTCTGTTTTTAATCCAAGCTTCAAAATATATTACTTTTATAGGGATCGATGCGGCTTAGAACTGTGATAGCTTGACAGTTTAAGATTTGCATATAACTAAGGATTTAAAATAACTGCTCCAGGGAAAATGAGTGTTAAGTCAGCAACCGTAAACTGTTTTCGTCGAAATTGATACCTTACTTATTTTCTCTTTTAGAAAGATTTGATCAATAAATTATACATTGCATAGTGATTTTATAAAATATTTATGATGTTTGTTGTTTTTTGGGAATCGATATATTTTAGAAATGGGATTTGGATTGAGCACATATTGCTAGTACAGACTTAGACATTTGACTTGTAAGTACAATATCTTAACTAAAGATAATTTAGATTTCAATTGAAAGAATGATTATTTTCAATGGGTTTTGTCACAAAGGTGGGAAATTATTTAAATGTCTAAAGAGATGGCTCTACGAACAATTGATGCGTTTCTATTTGGACGACGCGATGTCTTTAAAGACAATGAATCCACGGACAATAAGGTAATCTTCCGTTAGACTGATAAATATCGCCAAATTACAGAGATTTAACCATTGCATATGTAATTTTCATTATCTAGATCTTCAATATATTAAATGGTTACATATAATATTTAAAATCAAGGACGGCAAAATGTGTTACTCTTTTTTCTTTTCCTTTCTTTTTTTTCTTCTTTTTTTTTTTGTCCTACTTGATTGCAATACTATCTGCAAACACCGAAAAGTAATAAGCAATTCAGTTTTTCATTTATTTTCCTAGCAGCTTGAAAAACTATGAAACTCATCCGTGCAATGCATTCTCACTTAGAAAAGCGCTATCTTTTCTCATGTTTCCTCCATTGGAGAGATGCTTAAGCGATAAACTTCAGTCACGTAAGTCTGGTTTCATTAAGGGATTCTGAATTCCGTTCGGAAACCTCCCATTAAAAGTTGGGCCAACGCGTGAGAAAAGTCTGTTGGGCTGTGGAACCTGCGGTTTAAATCGATTACGCCAAGGTGTCGATTAAAATCATGGCGCATCGATTAGATGTGATGGGGTTGGTAAAGAGCTTGTCGGTTACGATCCGAAAAATGTGAATGAAGGCATTGATAGAGTTTATCTCGAAAGCTGGATACTTTTGATATAAATGGGCGTTATTATTCAAGTTTATCCATTACCAACAGGGTTCATTTTACTTTGCTATAAGTTCATTAATTAATGAAGTGTACTAAAATATTGCATGGCATGGTAGAAATTTAAAAAGAACTAGAGAGCTCCGTCCCCTGCTTGCCAACCCCCTTACATTTACTCGATTAAACTTTTGAAATCTTGATAAAATTGTGGTGATAAATTAAGCGGGATAAAATCCTGAAAAACATTAAAAATAAGTGATTAGTAACTATCAATAGGAAATTACTAAGTGGTGTGAGTTATGTAGATCATTGAAGTTTATTATTTCGCCATTTAATCGAACACTATAGTGCCACTTGGCGACATTTTTTGTAAGACAAAAATGGTCGATGGGAAAATACGTAAGTACCATAATAGTATTTCAAATCATTCAATCTCTCTTAATAAAGAGTGGAATAGCAAGTATAAATAGTGTCTTAAGTTTCAGCTTTATTCAAAATATCTAAATGTGCAGCTGTACTTAATGAACATTTTCAAACGACACTCAGTCCCGTAAAGCTTGGCGTCCACTATCGCTAAGCAGAGCAGATCAGAGCGGAGTGGATTAGAGCCAATTACAAGACTTTCAACGTCTATTGTATCTCGAGGCTCGTGCTATAGTAGACATTGGCAGCCTTGTAATTGGCTCTGATCTGCTTAGCGATAGTGGACGCCAAGCTTCGGGTTCTGAAAATTGTAAGCAATATAAATCCTTTTAGATTTTGCCATTAAGATTATCAAAACCCTCTGTCGTTGTAGAGGCATGTTCGGTAACGCCATATTGAAAAATATTGTTAATTAAACTAGCTTATAAAATATTTTTTAAACTTTTAGTTTACGTTTTGCTAAATCTACAGTTTAAACCTGTGGTGGTCTCGTGTACAAAAGACAAATACAACACCTAGGCACTAGTAATTATTAGTGCCTAGGTGTTGTATCTGCCTTTTGCACACGAGACCGCCACATAAAAACCCTTTCAAAACAAACCTTGATCGTAAAAATTGTTTGAGTCGTTAAATATATAGATATAGGTTGCCTATTAAATATGAAGTTTTAGATTTTTCCTATCGTATTATCTTTAAATTTAGATTTGTTAGATTCCGATTCCTTTTCGATTTACTGTTTGGTGAAAACTCAATGCACTCATGTTCGTATCTTGTTCAACTTTCGAACATCTATTGACCTGGTATCATTTATAACTTAAACTTCCCTTTTTCTCTTAAACGTGACGTACCATCGGAGGAACCATTTATGAAGACAAATTATTTCCCGTGAAATATTAGATGTCTAGCCAAAGGATAAAGAAGATATTTCTCTTTTAGATGTTGAAAAGAAAGACAAACTCTGCCGTTCGTCTTGGGGCCATTTATATAACATAGAGCTCTCTTTAGAGTAAGGATGATAAAATCTAATTTAAGGATATTAATTGTAGGTGTTTATGTAAAGTATGATGACCTTTATGCTGAATATTCACTTAAACATGTTGCATAACATTGTTCTACTGTATTTAAAATTGTAAAAAATTGAATTTCACAAATTTATATAACATATTGCAGTTTCATTGAAACAATGTTGCGTTTCTTTAAACGTTTCATGTTTCAAATGAAAGACATTCAACAATTATTAAACAATAAATCATGTAATTAGTTGATTTAAGATATTGAAATGTTCTGCTTTATTGTTGTGTGTTGTTGTTCTTTTTTTTTTTTTTTTTTTTTTTTAATTACTTAATATGTAATATAATATAATAAAAGTAAATTGCATTGGAATAAAAATAAATCAATATCGATTTTTTTTTTCTAATTTCGATGTTTTGAGATGTCAGTCTATTATCCATAAAAGTGCTTTGGGGGAATGTTCTGTGTTTCTGTAAACTGTCAGAACTATATCGATGGCCAGAACGGATCGTGCTTTCTAGTAATTTTGGATTTATAAGTTTTATACTCAAGTGAATTTGGTATTTTGGTATACAAGATAGTTGTACCTGTGAGGCGTGTCAGTAAGGATCTCGTTAAAGTCGTACATACGCAGAATGTAATTGTTGAGGCAAATTTTAGGTTATTTTTCTGATAGTGCCTTTTTTAATTTTCTCATCATTCTTGGAAAAATTATAAAAACACATTTTCTTAAAAAACGACGGAAAAAATTTGGTAGATTTTGGACAGTGTCATTCTTGTCCTTTAACCCCAAAGAATTTCATTTTATTGTTAACACATTTTTTTTTCCTTTATTATGAAAATCAAAGAATAATTTTATAAAATTGGAAAAAAAAATTATACATTTACATAATTTTAGCATAGATCGCTAAATTTGGAAATGAACTCACGAATTTTGGAAGTGCTTCCAAATCCTTAATTTTGCCTTCGCGTTTCTTATCAATTCGACTTCGTTTACAGTTCGTTTAGCGTAATTTCGCACCCAGCATTTTCGAGCCCAGAGCAATACCCACTGAGCCATGAGACTCTCCTCTATGATGAACGTTCTCTATCAGCAACCTTAAAATATGCTGTCTGCATTCGTATGTAGAATTGCGCCTAAAAGTGATTGCATGTTATGCGAAGAGATATACTTTCATTTTTCATTCTCGTGTTGTTTTACGCTTCAACTAGTTTCAAGAGCAGTGATGCGCAGCGTTGAGCTCCTATGTACTTCCTATCACGTAGAAAGTAACTTTCTACCCCCGCAGGATGGATATTTTGAGAACCTGGCAGGTTCATATTTCTGATTTGATGGGGATGGTATCTCCCGAGATTAAGCCGAAAAATGGTTTTGGCGTTTGTAACTTGACTTTTACTTTTCTTAAATTGGTTTCTTTTGAAAAATCTGTTGAAGTTTCAATAAGGATAGTTTGGTCTCATATTATAGAAATGTTTCAATTGGAGATTGTACATTTAAAAATATTCTTTAGTGAGTCATTTTTCTGTGAGCGAGTATTTATATATATATTATTAATATTTTGTGTTTATATCGTTGAAGTGGGGGGATAACTTGCAATTGGTTTTTAAAAAAATAAACTGCCCAAAATATCACGTTTAACGCCTTGGGGATGAGATGTCTTCTTGGAACACTGTGAATCTTTTAATGTTATTCAATATTGTAAACCTGGGAAAATTCTTTTGAGTTTTTCAACTTGCTTATTTGTGTCTTATTTTTCTGCTTCGATTTTATTTAGTGGCATTTTAACCAAACTGTTAAATTTGTACAAGAAATTCAGCAGATATTTCAAACAAGTATATTTTTAATTTACTATTCCACTTTTACAAACAAAAAATATCCTTTAGATGAATTATTTGTACTATTGAATAGCATTTTAATTTGTTACTAAGCCTATATGCTTATATTTTACCACAAGTATTGAAGAAATACTTGAATGTTCTATGACTTAGAGGTCCGAGAAAAGCGTGAACTACTACAGTGTTTATTCTAGGTAATTCTTAGATTTGATGATGCTCATTGATGCTTTTTACTCCATTTAAAAAATTACACCAAAAAATGTTTTATCTGTATGATGGTTTGTTTTTTAAACCACCCTTAAAAGTTTAATAAAAATAATAGTTTCCAAAAAGAAACAGAGAATGAATTTATAAATATTTTTACCATGCAGTCTTTTGTTGTATAGTTAATCCGATGGCTCTAAAGGAAAATACTCGTTTGTTTACCAAACTCTTTTAAGTGGGATTATCTTTCCGTATAATATTTTCAAGAAGCAACATTTTATAAAAATATTAGCTAGCCTAGAAATTGAACTAATAGTACGCTTCGTATTATTGAAATATAAACTAATGCTTCGGAATGCTACTTCAACTAGATACACATTTTTCCTCTTTTCCTATTGGATTACTTTTCAGAGCAATTGATTCGCTTTTTCCGCATGAAGCTGTTATCTGGAAAATATATTCCAGATATAAGTGGTGGCGGGAGTAAAAAGAAATAACGCATGAGACATTAAAGATCCAAAAGTTATTTGGTTGACGGGATTACCGAAAGATGCTTTCATCTTTATATTGACTGTAGTTTGAGCTTTTATCGTTGGCGCACTTTTGGAGAACTTCCTATAAATTCTTCTATTTTGCTCTTCTTGGTTCTCTTATGTATATATATCGATTAATGATCCGTATATTTTGCGAGTAAGAGATCTACTGAAAATAAATAATCCCTTTTATGTCGTATTAATGCGCTACTTTTTTTTGCTTTGGTTTGCGTGTCGCTTTTTTGTTCATATTGACGTCCTTCTACTAGTTAGAGTTTGTGGCTCATTAACTAACTAGTTATTTGGGATCCTCCTGATCAAATGTCTTATTAAGTTATCGTAGAAATGCGGTGTTTTTCTTTGGGAGTTGGTTGTATTTCCCTCTAAGAAAAACCTTTTAAGTATTTCCGAATGAGTAGAAGGCTATGTCCATTTTGGGCTCTTGGAAGTGTTCGCCCTTCTATTTTGTCAACGGCCATACCATGATGAACGTACAGGTTTTCGTGTTTGATCACCGAAGTATAACGCCTTTGCATTGTATTGTTCTTTTTATTTTAAAATACGCAAAGATCAGAATGTGTAACTTTTATTTAAATAGTACCCTCATGTACTCAGTGGCCACAGAACCTGGAAATCAGCGAAATGCCAGGGAGCTTTCTGATTTTGGAAAAAATCAGGGAAATTTTCTATCACTATTTTGAAGGTACTTTTCACCGTTCATCTGTATGTTGGCGCCATTTACCTGGAGAATTGTGGTGGCAATCGTTAGAAGTTTCATGTTACGGAATAATTTAAACTTTTCATTACTGCCAAAACTATTTTTTTTTAATTAGGATTTAACCCCTTTATCTATTTGATCAGGGTGTCTACACATATGGAAAACCTGGAAAGTTGAAAACATTTAAAAATAAGTTTTCCCTAAAATCAGGGAACATTTTCTCCTGAATTTTGTGGCCACTATGTCGGACACAAATCATTTATGCATAATTAATAGTACTTACCATAATCAGATTAAAAGGTTTGAAATGATGCCTACATTTCCTATTCGGTTGTGAATCGGTGTGTATGTCTTTCACAAAGCCTTCCGAAATTCCCTTGTCTATTCAACTAAAGTGGGTTTCTCTCGGTCCATGCACATTTTCTCTTATGAGAATCCCAGCAATATCCCATGGTCATTTAAATCCCGGCTTTCCGGAAACCTTTAAGTGGATTTGTCCACACTTATGGACTGAAATAGGAAGACTTACGGAGTCACTGACTTAATATAATGACCAAATATGTTGTCCAATTGTACCTGCAAAGAGGAGAACCGTTTATTTTCACCATTGGTATCGTTACTTTTAAGGATTCGTTACAAACGAAATACTTTATGCCACATTCGGAGCTATTATAAAATGGAGGTTTTTTCTTATTTTATATTTGTGGGTGTAATTTTGCATTTTGTAACTGGTGACTAGAATTTACAATCATTTGATGTATACTCGGGATTATTTTTCATTAAAGTTTATAAAACTTTAAATTTTTTATTATAAATAATACAACATTCGAGGATTGTTACATAGACTGGATTTCATTTTTCAAGCCATGAGAGTGCTGTACTGCACTGAAACATTCTTTTCACGATCGTGACACTCTTAAGTATTTCGAAATTTAAGGAGTTAATTGTTATTAGAAGGAAAATTTAAGAAGATAAATATTGCACATACTTTAAATTTTTTTAAATTATTCTACTAGCTTAAAATATATTGGAATGACTAAGTTAATTAAAATAAATAGAAGCCAGAGTTATGTAGAATAGATTTCAATAATTCTTTCAAAATGCTATGAATTAATTACAACGTACGGTAATTGTTGTATGATATACACTATGTATATTTTACAATTACGCAGTCAAATTATGACGACAGGAGATTTAACGTGGATTTTCCAAGAAATAGGTACTAGATAGTTCTAATTAGTTTACAAAGTAAAGGTATTCTTTTTATTGACGTTCAATGTGGGTGGTTTTATTAATTACGAAAGTGTTTTCGAATTTGGAATATGCCTGGAGGGGATCATGCTGTGATGTATCAACTAAGTGTTGTTTTTTATGTGTTCTTCGAAGCCGTTTATGGTTAAAACGTGACTTTCGACCTCTCTTCGTGGCCGATTTGGGATTGGTGGGATCTCCATTTTCGTGGTTATGGAATGCGGTGGGATTGGTAATTTAAAAGGCCATTGGGTCCTAAGTAACTCTTGGGATATAAACAAAGTCACGCGACGGCGTTTAGAGGTTGTTTTGTTGTTGTGAGGAGTCATTTTAATGATTTATTACTATCTTATTAAAGTGTTATAAACCGACTAACACAGAAATTACGAAACTCAAATTGTGGTCACTTTAAATCAATAGGAATTCGATGGAAAGCTCAAAATGTAGTGGTCGGTTATAAAACTAACGTTTAATGGAGGTGAACGACAGTAAATAGCTTCTGGTGGCAAATTGAATTTGTGTATGTGTTTTAGAATTTCATAGCAAGCGACTTAAATGAATTCAAAGTTCTGAGTAGGAAAAAGTGTATAAATGTTTTTGTAGAAGTGTCTTCTAATACTTTGTAGAAGTATTAAGCTAATACTTTCACAGCTACAATTTAACTTTGTTAGCTTAATAAAACAAGAGGTGTGTTAAATCGCACAACTTTCAATTATACTATAATACTGACGTGGACTTGTGTCATTTAACATTTTTATATTTTCCTCACTCTCTTAGCAAAAATGAGCAGTTAGGCGATATTTTTTGCCTTAATTCTTATATGGGTCTTTAAAAAAAAATGCAAAAATGATGATTTTGGCGATATACTTTTTTATAATTCTTATATTATTCTTTCTTATAAGTGAAACTCAGAAGAGAAGAAAAAACGGTCATTGATGAGGTTATGCTCAAGGAAAGAGAACTCTGTGTTAAAGGCATTCGTTTTTAAGCATTAAAGCATTTTTACGGGAATTTCGGTGGTAGGGATGTTTAGAACACCTTAAGAGGCATTACCACAGCGATTTTGAACGAAATCGTTTGAGCCGTTTTTTAGCTATTACTAAAAAACATGAGTTTTTCAATTGCAGCTACTTTTTGCGCGATTTTATTGAAAATCTTAATGGTATGTCCTTGGGTCATCACCAACCTGCACACCAAATTTGAGCATCGTAGGTCAATTTTTTCGGGAGTTATGCTGACCACGTACACACATACACACACAGACATTTTTTCTAAATCACTTTTTTGAAATCAGAACGTGGAGAAATGCAAAAAAAAAATTACCAAATACTATACTTTCATTACCCTATGTATAGATATGGGTAATTGAAAGTAAAAATCCTTTTAGCAGGAGATCAGAATGAAGATGGAATTTTTATATAAACGTTGCATTTGTTAACCAAATAAATGCTCGTTCTGACCATATCAGAGATCTTGGCGTCATTTTTTATTCTAAACTTGATTTTTCTCTTCATATTGATGATATTATCTTAAAGGCTCATAAGATGCTTGGTTTTCTTAAACGTAATACAAAAGATTTTTCTGATCCTCAGGCTCTTAAAACTCTTTATTTTAGTTTGGTCCGTTCAAATCTTGAATACTGCTCACTTATTTGGGACCCTTACTATAACAATAAAATTATAATTCTTGAAAGGGTTCAGACTAAATTTATGCGTTATCTTTATTATAAGGGTAACCATTATAATTCTCATGATCTCTCCTCTTCTTTCCTCCGCAATTTCTTCAGCATCCCCAGTTTAAAACCTAGACGTGAGCTTTCTTGTGTTTCTTTCTTTTCTTTTACAAAGTCCTTAATAATTTTATTGATTGCATTGAGATCCATAATTCCATTAAATTTGCTGTACCGACCAATACTCGTAGCCAAAATATATTTATTACTGCTTTTACCAAATATAACTACATTGACAACTTTTGTTTGTATAAATTTTATAGAATTTTTAATTTGATTTCTGATGATTTGGATATTTTTAATGTATCTTTTTCTATGGTTCAAGGCTAAATGTCTGCTGGTTTTAAATGTGTAATCTTGTTTTTGTTACTATTGTTTGTAATGTACTATTCCTTGTACACTTTAAATGGAATTTTTTCCTGTAGTATGCTTTATAATAATAAATAAATAAATAAATAAATAAAAGCTACAGGTGAGATGATTTCAAAATTTATAATCTGAACGGCTTATTATAATTTTTTTTAAATGAGAAAACACACCAAATTTACTGACGGAAAGTCCCTTACCTTAATTACATAACTTAAAGGTAGAATTTAAAAAAAAAAAAAAAAAAAAAAATAAGACGACTATTCACTGTTTCAAGGAAATTTATTTTGGTTCAACAATAAATCTTGCATTCAAAGAAAGAAATATAAACGTTTCTATTTAAGCTTTTACTTTCGTTTACCTATTCGTAATATACTGCATTCGGCCAAATATAGATATTTCATTTTTACATGTTTTTGAGCGTCGTGAGTTCAAAAAAGTGGTCTAAAAAATTGTATGGGTGGCTGTCAGCACAACTCATCCAAAGAATTTGATCTAAGGTGTTCAACTTTTGTACAGTGCCGGAAAAATCGTTAGGGCCAAGGGAAAAGTATTTCGCGACCACGTATTTGAATGTTATACAAATTTATATACAATGATAGTTTCAATTACACAAATAAAAAGTTAACGGCAGGTTTAGTAACTTTTTAATTTAAAATATTTTTTTTGTTTTTATACATACAACAACATGGAAAAAATAATAGAACCAAGCTCAATTTTAAAACGTTGTTCATTTAATTTAATTCCAGCAATATATTATTGTGATGCCGCAAACATGATCTTATAAATCATTCTGATATCAGAGCGACATTTCTTTTTTTCTTGAAATGGTTTTGAAGTAAAAAAAAATAACCCCGATTGAATATGGCAATATCCTTTAATTTAAAGAATGTTTTAAATTCTTGAGAAATTGCTAAAATATTAATTAGATCCAAGATTGGAGGCTATAACTTAAAGATAAACACTGTCATTCTGAACCCCTTGATAAACGAAAGATTTCATTAGGCGAGCAACTCGTAAAGTGTTTTCTTCTTCACAAATTCTGAATGATTGAATCATTTCTTGCACCAACCGCTTGCATGCTGGTTAGTTGGGTTTATAGAGGCGGCTCCAGTTATTATTAAAGACGTTATTTGATGATTTCCACGTAAAATAATTATTAGTAAACAAATCTGCATTAAATACCCTTGGGGTTAAAAAAATAGTTCTTTCTTGGATTGTCTCTGCGAATCTGATGTTAGTTCCGCAAAAAAAATGTCTGGTGTGAATTCTTACACACACAGCGATTGGGTACAGAACACTAGGCGATTGGGAATTCGCATTGAATCGATCTTAAGATCATTTTGGGCTATGATTTTTGGTCTATATTTTGGAAAATATTGAACAGTACTAGTGCTGCTTGTAAGTACCTGTTTAATTGAATAAATTTATTTAAAAGTTAGAAGCCCTGATTGTAGATATTAAAGGAGCGCAACCAGCAAGGTTAATGAACCTCTAAAGTATTATTACAAGGTAAGTCTTAATAAATGACAAAATTTCAAAATTTTACTGCGTAAAATATAATTAGTGTATTTATTCAAAATATACATATATGTAAATGTATTATAATCAGGTTTTGAATGAAATTCTCTCAAGTGTTTAGTATTCACTCCTTTTGTTACACGCCATATATCCAAGTTTGTAAAAAACAATTCTTGCCAAACCTTGTGTAATGTGTAGCATAGCGTGTGTCCGTATCGATGCCGGAGATAGCAGCTGCAATTCGAGTTTTCAAATAAGTAATCCCGGCAGCATTCATTTTGACTTACCCAACATTTTTATTTTGCTACTTTTTTATTCTTTTCTGAATGCGTATATAACCAAGGTCTTCAGGTGACGATGGAATTATTGTTCGATAAATGAATGTTTTATGAAATATATTTTTCTTTATACTTTGTGTGGATAATTCTCCGGGTTTCGAACATTGTTCTAAATCGATACTTACTTGTCCTAAGATATGAAGAATTGCGTAAGCCTACAAACTCTGAAGTGTATCCGTGTTTGTTGCTTTTCGTACCTTTATCTCCTTATCTTTAGATTAGCTTATCTTTTTGATAAAAAATGTTTACCATTCCCATGTTGAAATTTATTTACAGATATGATCTTAACATAAAAATTTATGTATTGCATTTAGGGATACGTTTTAAAATATAATAAATTGTCATGTCTATTGATCTCTTCCGGTAGTCGAAAGGATAAGATCTGTAGAGGACTTTTAGAGAGAGCTTCTTAAAATTTTCGATGATACAGGAGAAAATGTTATCTAAAGTCTTTTTTAACAATCAATTTTTAGAAACGGTTGTTGTCTGAAAGAGAAATTGTAAGTTGAGAAATTTGATTCAGGTTTAGGAAAAAAATTTATAGTTTGACTATTTTGTATAGTGAAACATTTTCTACGTCTATTAGAAGATCAACTTTCTTGTATCTTGTAAGTTCTGATTTTTTATATAAGATATTGCATATTCAAGCCATTGACCACTTTCATGCTTTGAAAATATGTACATTTTGGAATTTAAAAAAAAAACAAAAACAAAAAAACATCAACGTAACAATTTCTTAAGCATTCAAAAATGTTAAATTTCTAACGTTTTTAAAAGCATTATTTCTATCTCGTAAATTTTACATGGTATATTTTATTGCTTTCATAAGTTCTTTCTATTGATTGCACTTCTCAATTTACCATTGTCTTCAAAACAATCTTCAAAACATCTCACACCATTTAATTCATATTTGAAAAATCTGCAAGTTCTTTCTTGTACTGCCAAATATCCACTTTCATGTCTGCGTTTAGATAACTGTTAAAGAATTAAATTATAATACAGCTGTCATTTCTCTATAACTAATGTTTGTAAATGAACTGCTGTTTCGCGTAATAATTATAACCAGTTTCTCTAATCTGTTTTTTAAATACCAATTACTTTCAATGTGAAAACTCAAATTTAACATTTAACAACGCCGAATCCATCAAAAAAAAAAAAAAAAAAAAAAAAAAATCTTCTAACCTACAGTTTAAACGCTGCAGTGATAAGCATGGAGCGAGTTTTCATAGCAATTCATAAGGTGCAAAATTTATGTTGCTTATTTTTATCCAGGTAAATGTCTCCAGATATATTCCCTCGTTATGTAACTTTATTATTATTATTATATTCCGAACTAAGACACTTCACTATCATTCATACATCTCTTGAAATTCAATATTTCCCTTTCCAAAAAGGACATATTTTTAAAATATTTTATTTTGTTTAAGGTTAAAAACACTCGATTTTTTTTTTCCATACTTGTCCTTCGTGATTTTTTCAAACTTATATGATCCACAACGTTTTGCCTGGTTACAAAAAGCTTAGATAGGAGATTATTATTATTATTTTTTTTTTAATCTTTAAAATATTTGGTTTTGTCCCGGTAATCCTACCAAATGTCAACCATTTTATCTGTAAATAGAATCTTCCAACTATTTCAAGATTCTTACCAAGTATTCTAATACCTACATATATATATATATATATATATATATATATATATATATATATATATATATATATATATATATATATATATATATATATATATATATATTATGCTACCTAGACTTATGGTGTGATTATCTTTTGTTGGAGATCCAGATTTTTTTATAATTGTTTTTTTTTATCGTTTGTCTAGTGTTAGGGGCACTTTTTTTACGAAATCGCTACATGGCAGATTATGTCGAAAGTATTTATTTTTTAACTTATTATTTCTTGTTTGAGGATGTATGATGTGTTATTTAAAAACGCACTTTTTTGACTGTAAGAAACTGTCAAACAATGAAAAAAAAGTTTTCGAAAAATTAGTCTGGGACGAATGATTGTGTTTTGGCTCTGTAAAGTATTCCACTTGAAAGTCGGAATAATTATTTAAGAGTTTAGATCGGTATTCATTTAATAATTAACATTTATTGAGAATTTTAAGTTTGTAGAAAACGTTTTAGATGCTATTATCTTCTTGAAAGATACCCTTCTGCAAAATGCCACAATTTAGTTCGTAAATATTCGCCTAAGAAAACTTAAACAGATTTGAAATAATAATAAAAAAAGCCAATTTGATACTATACCGTATCCGGAACTGGAATACATTCCTAACTTATGCTCAAGTCAAGCAAGTACAGCTAGTTAAAAGAAAAATGAAAACTTTATTTGGTTAACGAGAGCAATGCGACTAAATTTCTTTATTTTACATTCTTGTATAGCTTCCTAATTTAATCCAGTCGACAGCCACGTAAACAGATTTTTTTTTTAATTGTTTGATAAATAGAAAACATTTTTTTTTTTTTTTTTGTACACTTTACGTCGGTTTAAATTATGTGTGTATCGGATTGACTGCCATTGTCAATCTTCTTGAATATCCTTGTTTAGTGTTCAGTTTTTAAATTTTATAATTAATTGTATTTTAGTGTTTACTGAAGGATGTGACACAAAAATGTGTTGTATTTCCTGTTTATTGTTTTATTTTACAGGTAATGTGTCAGAAAACGTGTTTTTTGTGGTTAAAATTGAATCTCCTTGAGGAAGATTTTGTAATTTTATTTAATGCATTTTAAATTGCTTTTGACATACCTGCCAACTTGTACGAATCATCCGTACAATGTACGGATTTTTACTATTTTGTACGGGTGTACGAACAGCTAAAAAAATCGTACGGATTTCACGGTACTTTTCGTTTTTTCCATAAAACCGTTTTTTTTTTTTTTTAATTTTTTTTTTTTATAAATATTTTTTAAGTCACCAACGAAACCGAAACGATTTTCCAAAGCTGCCGCGTCCGTCAAAATATTTATTCACACTCCAAGATTGCGCATATGTTCAGCACTAAAGCGCGTTGGCGAGGATGCATTGTTTTCTTTTCTGTTGCCGACTAGATTTGGCAAACCAAACCACTGCTTCGATTTTTCGGGCTTTACAGATTAATAAAGAAGCAGAAAACCGAAAGTGCTTTAGTTTTTTAATTCTACCTTCTTTTGGACTGGACTCCAAAACGTAAATAATAGTACTGGACTTGCGCGTAAATAATGGCACTAAACACGGCGCCGGGGATGCACTGTTTTCATTTGTGTTGCCAACGGGACCTGGCGAACCAAACAACTATTGCTTTGCCTCAGACTTAAGGGATTAACAAAGAATCTGAAAACCAAAAATGCTTTAGATTTTGGTTCTTCCTTCTGTTTGGACCGTACAATAATGTTGCGCGTATATAATAAAAGTACTTAAGCGCGGCGCCGGAAATTCATTGTTTTCATCTGTGTTGCCGACGGGATTTGGCGAACCAAGCAACTGTTTCGTTGTCTCGAACTTAAGAGATAATAAAGTAGAAAACTGAAAGTGCTTTAGTTTTTTTTTATTCTTTCTTCTTTTGGACCGTACTCCAACGCTGCGCACTAAATCGCGACGCCGCCGTTTTCAATTGTTTTGGCGGCACTCGCCGAACGACTGTTTCGTTTTCTCGGACTTTAGAGATTAAAGCACTTTCGGTTTTCAGCTTCTTTGTTAGTCTTAATTATTTATTTTAAAATATCCAAGTTAAACAATCCTGGTGTAAAATTCCAGAAAATATCAAGTTTTTTTGGAGTTTACTTTAAACCAAGCGGTTTACTTCTAATCATCAGAAATTCAAACAAAGAAACAAATTTTGCATTCTGCTCTATCTATGCATCTGATATTAAGATTTCTCATGGAGGATTTACTGATGTCGAAGTTCATATCAATTCTAAAAAGCACAGTGACAACATCAAATGTAATAATACGAATTCGAAAGCCTGCATAATTGATATTTGTGCGTGTGATTAAACACTTTGAAGACCACCAACTCATTGTATGTTTCACTAGAGTTTTTGTGTCATAAAGCATGTTTTATTTAGGTGTAATGTAGACTAAATCTTAAACCTCATCAGAGATTTCATCGTAAAGTTTAAATTTGATTTATTTTTAAATCCAAGTTAGTTTTTTTATTTTATAATTTCCATTTTGTGCTAAAATGTAACAATTTGTTATATTTGAGAGCAATTTAATACTATGCAATTTTTTAATTTTTTTTTTTTTTTTTTTTTTTTGCATTTGTAATAGAATTTCTATTATTTCTATATTACATTCATAAATATTGTCGCTATTTGACTTTCCATGAGTCATAGGAATGCAAATATTTGTTCCGTAAAAATTGTACTAATTTGAAAATGCCAATGTTGGCAGGTATGTTTTGATACGTTTTCACATCCGTATCTTCGTTTCCACAATTAGTTTTTAAAAGTACACTAATTTAATATTTAATTCAAATCTCTCTCTCTCTCTCTCTCTCTCTCTCTCTCCCCCCCCCCCCCTTAAATATTACTTAAAAGTTTTCATTAGATCAGTAAAAGTTTTCATAATTTCTTTTTATTTTAATTTTTTTTTCTTAATTTAAGTTTATCATATGAAAAATATTGCATAATATTTCTAAAACTTCCCTTGCTGAAGGTAATGGGTTCGAAGCTTCGATTTTAGATGTGAGACATAAAATATTTTCACTTAAAGCTGCAAGCCAGGTTGTTTGGTCATTTTGATGATCTGAACAAACAACCATCTAATGAAGTTAATTTGAAGAAATAATAATCGATATTTGTTTTTAAATTAAAATTTGTTGAGGGCTTGTTAAAATCTCAATGCAAATTACTAAATTCTTACCACCACCCACATTGCGGCATTTAAAAATTAAAAAAAAAGTATTCTAAGTTGAATCTAATAGATAATATTCCAGTATAATTTAATTTATTGAAATTATCAACTTTTAGTTTCATTATATGTGCCCTAGGCATAATCAATTACTGTAAAAGCATAGTTAACTTTTATGGTCTCGAAAGCGAGAAAACATGAAAATCTTTTTCGATAACCTCTCTTCAATAGACATCTAAATATATTTCAAAACAACACCTGTAAGTAACACCATATGACTCGACTGAATCTCGTATCGTACCTCTGAGCCATCAGCCAGGTTAATTAATGATCTCTAATGCAGAAATTTCTAACTGCAGTCTTATATGTTTATGTGAAATATAATATAACGATTTTGAGATATTTATACAATTTTACATTCCTTTTATATATATATATATATATATATATATATATATATATATATATATATATATATATATATATATATATATATATATATATATATATATATATCCAGTTCCCTTCAGCATCAATTCATTTTTTTATTCACTTCTCGGATCCTTAAAATGATGGATTTCTTTTTTCCCAAGAGTCATGAAGTTTGGACATTTTTGTCAATTCCCAAAGGAGGCGTAGTTTGAAAAATGTGGGAAGTTTCTCTCGGCAAACGAGACGCTTTTGCTGTTACTTTTCGATATTACGTTACTTACTTGATATTTTCGACACGTAACGTAAAAGCGTAGAGTAACTTACAGGCTATTTCACAATTTAAAAGAATATAAGTTGAATTCCCTTGGAGCATAGATGTATCCATGATTACTCCCCAAAATATTTCCCATTATATAGCATCCATTAAACTACCATTGCATATAATTATGAACTTCTTAACAAAAGCAATGGGAAATGAATGGTAGGTTTTTCAAAGAAAAAACATTGTCCATTTTTGAGTATATGGATAAAAATATCCCCCCCCCCCCCTTCTTCCCTTATCTCTCCTCTAAATAACTGTTTAGTACGGCCTTAAAAAAAAAAAAAAAATAATATCTACTTTCAATAAATATAAAATTTATAAACACTCAATTAGATCCAGCCGTTACTTCTCCATAAACTTGGATTTTTTTTTTTTATTTTTTTTTTTTGATTTAGTAGATATGCCATTTAAAACTTGTGTTTCCATTAACCCGTTAAAGACGACTTTAGACTGGATAAATAGTCATTGTTTTTAACTTTTACATTGCTTATTTAGATAATTTAAGGTGTATTTTGAATTTTTCAAATTGTTAGGAAAATTTTTTTTATAATTTTTAAAAAACACTAACTGGAACCACAATCGTAATTTAGTAGCCAAGAAAAAAACTAAAATGTCGATTGACAAGTTTTCTTGTGATGGATTAATTTCTTAACTTAATATTAATGAGTTAATTTCTTAACTAGATTATCCAATTATATTAGCAATTGTAAAAATCTGTTTCCCCTCCACTTTTCTTAACTTTTATTTTCTGTTTGAACTTCAACTTTTGGCGATAATTTGATTTTGCAAAATTAGTTCTTTTGTATCTCAATCAAAAATGTTTAATATCTTAAATTTCTGATGTTCCCAAACTAGAAAATAACGGGGAGTACTTTCTCAGTAATTCCTCAAACATATAATTTTATAATGCTCAATTAAAAAGTTGTTCCTTATCTTTAAGTATATTATAGTTGTGTTTTAAAATTGAAAGAATTTAAGCTTATTTAAAAAACACGTTTTTGCAGGCATCCATTCAAGACACTTTTAAAATTCACTCTACACTACGTGTGAGCCACCATAAATAATTGTATGGTTTTGATCAATTTATTGACATATTCCAAACAGATTTGGTTGCTGTTCCTTTTTTGCGAACATACAGAAATGGCTATTGTTATTATTCGTCTAATTCTCAACTAAGTTACCTTCTTTGAAAAAAGAAATTTCCAAAGCTCAAACTTTTACTAAGTTTAAAAATTCCATAATTGAATTTTCTATGCATTAAGTTCTCTCTTCGTAACAAACCTAATGAATAAAAACCACACATTGTGTTATTTTGTTAGAAGTATTTTTGATATAGTAGCTTATATGCTGCATTCATTTCCTTATTTATTGGAACTTCGCATAAACTCTTACATCGCCAAAAGGAATCGAAAGAAATATTTTTTAATCCTTTAATTTCAACTATTACTTATTTAGTTAAATTTATTTTTAAATTCCAAATTAAATTTTATGTGTTTAAAAAATCCTATTGCAGTCAATCAGAAGTGAGAATAAAATAATCTCCATTTCTAGCTAAGTCATTGAACCTTTTTTTTTTTTTTTTCCCGACACTGTACTTTTATAATTTTCTAAATATTTAAAGATGTACAGAAATAATCGAAAAAGAACTCGGTTGTGGTTCATCAGCCGAATTTCAAATACTAGTGAAATAAAATACTTCTCAAAAAAGATTTTCGTTTAAAAAACCAGGTCTACATTTTTACTCTTACCGTATAGAAATGGGTAACAACCAATGCGAAAAACAAACACAAAAGAGCAATTGCTGTAAAAGACTTTTTGACTTATAATTTATTTTTCGCATGCAATTTTTCTCTATTCCTTAAAATACTTTTTACCTCTCACGGGCGACGTTTTATGTATACATAAAGATGTTGCCTGTAAGAATGTTACCATAACGACTTCGAAAAGTGTATCTCTGTTTATTTTTGAAGATGGACTACCCTAAGTGAATCAAAATCAGATTTTCTATCTTCAAATATCTTTCTTTCCAAAAACGTTATTTCGTGAGATGGCATATATGATTTTTTTCTCATAAAAGTTGTTTTGCAAATGGGTTTTTTCCCCTCTAACGTAGCTATGCTAACATCCTTTCTCTGTGTTTTTATAAGTTTTTGTGATGCGGGTTTCCTGATGTGGGATTATTCAATTTAAAACGAATAAAGTTCTTAAGCTTTTTTAGAAACCCATTTATTTTATATTTTTAACGAGAGAAATCCAAGTGCATTTATGTTGAGCTTTTTGTAATTATTCATTTTGGAAATGTCTTAGTGACGGCCGGAAGTTAGAATGTTCACTTAGTGTACAAAAAGTCTCGATATAGAGTCTCATCGCATCTGCAAGTGCTATTTTCAAAGAGAAACTGACATGCAGTGGTCGGGTCGTTTGTCGGGCTGCCTGTTTTCCTGGATTTCTCCCGTACTAGTCGCGATTGTGGGGTTTTTCTCTTTAAAAGCATTGACTATGCCGAAATATTGCTTCGAAGAATTAGCATTTTGTGCTGTAGATATTGCAACTATAATTAAATCTAATTATAAATTTTCTTAATTTTTTTTTTACTTATAACACTTCCTACATTTATTACTTTCAATTATCCCTTATGTTAGGTAATGAAAGCATTGCGTTACAATATTTTTTATGATCTCGACGATTTTGAAGGTACCAAGTCTAAAAAATTGCTTTTTAGAAAATGGTTTGTCTGTTTGTCCGCAAACATCTACAAGGCAGTATCCATGAGACGTAACAGCGTGGTGTTCACCAAAATCGCGCTTGCGCTCAAAGTTAAAATTGTGCTGGTAATGCTTTTTCACGTGTTTTCAATATCCCCACTACCGTATTTCCCATTAAATACTCTAAAGACTATATATGACAAAATATCGTAGAACTACTGTGAAAATCGAAGCCTTTCTTAATCTAACAATGAAATTCTCAGGTAACGTGAACCGAAATAAATGAAAGATGCACGCGCATCTAATCGGTCTAAAGTGATGGCCTGAGAAGTAAAGGGGTCTAAGTGACTTT
Organism: Linyphia triangularis; assembly: GCA_963978545.1. NCBI lineage: Eukaryota > Metazoa > Arthropoda > Arachnida > Araneae > Linyphiidae > Linyphia > Linyphia triangularis. The sequence continues at coordinate 33,639,238 of OZ021727.1, read as the reverse complement.
TCGTAACTTTTGAGAAAATACACTTAAAAGTTTCTTATTTATATTAAATTTGTATGAAAATTATTTGTCGTTCAAATACTAACCTCTGGAATGAAGATATCACTAGTTTTCAAAGAATTTAATATAAATAAGAAACTTTAAAGGGTAATTTTTCAAAAGTTACGAAAAGTCACTTGGACCCCTTTGCTTTTCAGGTTCTCAATTTACACTGTTAAAAATACATTTAACTTACTTCAGCTTCTGCACTACATTGTAGAGATGAGATAGTACAAAAGCCTTTTCTCTTCTTGTTTGTTTGGGATAAATTTTTTTTCTTCAAATCGGTAAACACTTTTATCACCTTAAAAGTCGCCAAGCTCTCCAACTAATTTTTTAGTGTTTTGTCCTCCCCCCCCCCTCCCCATAAAAATAATAAAATAATAATCGTTTTACCTTATGTTAGAGAAAGACTTCAAATTTCTGATTGATGGGTATATGTGGAAAGGTAGAAATCCAAATGAAAGTAAAATTTGGTAAGTCAATTATTTTCTAACCAATGTGGAAGTCGAGAATAAACAGAACACTTAAGTTTGGCATATTCTCTTTAGCAATCCTACGAAACTGAAGAGTTTAATATTTCTTAACCTTTTGAATGGTTTAGTTTAGTTGTGACGGACAAGTAATTTAGATCAGTATAAGAAATATTTCGATTGCTTAACTAAAAGAGTCTATGTCCACAATGGTCCACTAGTTAATCAAAACAAGGGCAGTCTGAACAGATAATTTTGAGTTCCTTTTGTTTTAGATTCTACATTATACTAATGAAGTGAAATGCTTATAATAAGGTTTTGTTCATCCGCATCAGGTCAACGCCCTCAAAGAAAATTACTGTTGCAACAATGACGTGCGGCATATTAAGTAAAACGTCGCGTTAAGACGAGTTTACATGCCAAAATTGAACCGGATGTACCTGAAATGGTGACCGGAAGTAAATTTTCTAATCGTTAGGACAAAACTATAAGTATTACAGCCTTGTCAGACTCAATTTGAAGATCTTAATTAGATAATACATGAAATTTAACCGGCAGAAGGCTTTTATAGTAACTAAGTTTACATCTTGGCCGTAAATGGAGATGTCGGGTTATAACTTATGTACTCGATGACAAGTTTTCGTTTTCTCACCAAGTCTTTCGACTAAATCGTTCATTTTATAACATTGGATTTTTTTTTTATATAAAAATATAAATTTGCAAGATTTTTATTTTAAGATGTCAACGTAACAGTGCGTGTTTTTATTTTAAGATGTCAACGTAACAGTGGGTGTTTTCATTTATTAAGTGTAGCCAAATTGTACACGTTTTATATCTGAACTTGACGTATCCTATTATAAACGTGTGTAAAAGAGTCCTTTTTGTGACTTGGTCTCTCTATCGCACATTTATGTAAAGAATACGCAGCATTCTCTCTGTGAACTTTGTATACATAAATATATTGTGCTGCTGTATATAATCTTGAATATAATGTAACTTTTTGATGGTTAAAATAAAATTTAACATAACTTTTCAAGACTTAATAGTAATTACGTCAAAATATTTCCCCTTACCTAATTATCCTCATTTGTTAAAAAAATGTTTAAGTATTCTATTCCCTCATAAAAATTAGCTCTTCCATTTGTCCATTGAAATTAGGCAAATGATCGCTTGGAACTACCAATCCTGTGCATTATTATATTCGTATTATAAAAGTAAAGGACATATTGCTAATACTTAATCGTATTTGTTATACAATTAATTCAAGTATTCTAATACTGAAGAAATATTTAGAAAACAAATTTCAAGTAAATATGTGCAGAAGCAAATTTGCAGCAAGTCTTGAAGAATATGATTTACATAGGTCCTGTTTCACGGATCTGAATTAAATAAACACCTTGGGATAGTATTGTGGTTTGGGCAATTGTTGCGAAAAGGAAACACAGATAAATAAAAACTATATTTCTAAAGGAATTGTATAATGTATATTTCAATGGTAGAACTAATTTATAATGTAATAATTACTTGCAAATATTTGTTTTATTTGTTGATAATTGTTTTCATTTTAATTTCTCTTTGTTCATTGAACATTGTGAATTTGTTTTTAAAGTGTCCGAAGCTTTAGTGAAAGTGAACTGTTAGGGAAAATAACATTCATTCTTTTGAAGATAAATTGTGTGTATTAAAAAAAAAAAAAAAAATTCGATCTGTCTGTTTATTGAAAGAAAAAAAAAAAGAAAAAAATCGATCTGTCACTCGAATAGAAATTGATGGGTACATGGGAGGAAGACACAAATACAAAGTTTCGGTCAAAATTGGGATTCTCACCGTTTTGGAAATGAAGGGGAGAAGAAATTAAGGGAAAATGGGTTGAAAAATTTTACTGCACTTGAAAAAACTGTGCTATAGTTCCGCGTAATTTTAGTCTTAAGTCTGTGTTTTTATAGCGTACTGAAGTACACAAACGCTCGTCTCTCCCCGTTTTAACCTTACAAATATGCTTCCTAATAATTGCAATATTTTTTTTGTCTTTGCCAAAATAATGAAGAAAAATTAAGCTTTTGGTTCGATTTGCATAAGAAATATATTACTTAGTTTTCAGTAGGAAGTACTTAACTGAACTACCATTTTTTTTATTTGGTTATGGATATCATTGGATTTATGGCGTCAAATTCGTCCAATTACAGTTTAGTTAGTTGTTTTCAGATTATCTGGCGCCGTCAGCAACACGAGGGCTATAATGCACCGAAACATTCGTCATTAGACAAGCCAACATACATTTACAAACACCCATGCCTAACACGGGACTCGAACCCGCAACTTCGCGGTCTAGAGGCTAGCACGCTAACCACTATACCATTTGATGGGCCAATTACAGTTTAATAACTAATCAGCTGTCCAATGTAAAACTGTAGTTTAATTCCTTTCCTTTTTCAGCTTCCTGAGAACAATGATCTCAGCTTGGCGGACCTCCGCCAAATGGCGGCGCGGCAACAGCACCAGATTGAAGCCCACCAACAGCTGCTGGTTGCCAAAGAACAGCGCCTCAAGTTCCTGAAGCAACAGGAAGCGCGCCATCACCAAGGGCAAACGACGCATGCGCAGGAAGGGGACAGGTTGCGCCATCTGCGAGAGAGAGTCGAACTGCAAGAACTCAAGCTGAGGCGACTGCGAGCTCTGAGGGGGCAGGTCGAACAGCACAAATCGAATAACTCTAATTTAGGTATGAAGTTTCTGTCAGTGTCAGTCAATGATGAGGTTTCTAAATTGAAATAAAAAAGTTTTTGGCCTATTCTCTTATGAAATAATGAGCTTGTTATGTGGAAATAGCTCTGTTGTTATCATTATGCCGTGATATCGAATTTTTTTGTCTCTTTACTGGAGAGAAATATCTGTCACTGTCGTTGAGTCAAAGCAACTTTGCTTTATAAAATCATTCAGTTGGTGTGAGTAAAAATTTGGAAATATCTGTCACTGTCGTTGAGTCAAAGTAACTTTGCTTTATAAAATCATTCAGTGGGTGTGAGTAAAAATTTGAAATATCTTCTCTTTAATAGCGTTAAATTTTTAAAGACATAAAAATTATAAAGTTTATATTCTCAGCATGCTATATATATATTAATAACTCACCATGAAAAATAAGAAATAATAGCCGAAGGATTATTTTTTTTTCTTTTCTGTAAATTAACCAGTTGCTCAACATTGTTGAAAAACGTAATAAATATTTTTAAGATCAATTCTTATATTTATCGATTTTCGCTACTCGGGCAAAATATAACCAACTTGGACAGCTATCACAGCAACAGTGTTAGAAACTTTTGTTTCGTTTAATTTAGAAAGCGGATCAGTAAAACATTCCTTTAAGGGGGGGGGGGGGGGGCTTTAATTTCTGTAGAGAAAAAGAAAAGGTAGTAACAAACGAAATATATACAAGAAAGGTGTTGGGAAAAAAAATCTCCCATTGTTTTAGAATTTAGAAAGGAAGCGGAAATTGATCCAATGATTGAAATATTTAAAAATTGTCGTGCTGCCATCTAACGTCGAAACTGTCACTTAGTGATCCACTTGACTTCGATTCGAAATTATCCAACGTACATAATGCGAGAACTTTTTTATTGTTGATTTCTGTAAAATTTATTTACAATTTTTTGCAATAATTACTGCAGTATTTACGTTCAAACCTCATAGGTCAACTGTTACCCTCCCAAATTTTAGTTAAACTTTGTTTATTTACTAATTAATTAATTTACGGTTTCAAATTGTCTGATTTAAGTAGTTGATAGACGGTTTTTGTCATGGGATCCGCCAGAAAGGTGCAAGAGGGCGCACTTACACCCTCCTGGATTTTGAAATTTAAAAATAATGTGGAGAAAAGTGAAAAGTACTAGAAGATTTAATGGAAAAATATATAAGAAATAAAAAATTTAATATATAACTATTAATTTAAATTTGACTAAGGTATCCAAATGATAACTCAATTAAAAAAACACTAACCATCTTGTGCCCTCGAGAATATTTCTATCACACATCCCTCGAGAATATTTCTATCACACATCCCTCGAGATTATTTCTGCTGGCACCCATGGGTTTTTGTGAGTGACTGGGGGGGGGGGGGGGGCGGCCAAATCGTTTCAGACATGGTATACTTATGGGGCGAAAAGACAAATGATAGACACGAGGTATCTTTGATACAATTTTCAAACCACCTGTCCCATCCTCGAAAGAATATTAATTTACGTGAAAAGGTTCAGCTATTTTTATTAATAAATAGAACAATCTGTCGTACCTCATCATAAATTTTACAATAGTTTTAAAAATTAACTGTAAGTTTATTTTGTCGGATTGCCTTGAGATTTTGTAAGCATCGAGTACCGTGTACCAATCGATAGAAATTGTTTTCTTAGAAATCTTTTGTGCTATAGTTGTTATTAAAATTCTCGCAGTAGTAAGGTGCGCTACTGAATGTATTTCTTCTATTAATCTTGATTGGAAGAAGCGCATAAATGAACTTCTACTAAGCGCGAAAAAGAGTGATTCACCAAATTGTTTAAGCGCTGTTTTATTTTCGTTTGATTCTTGGAAAAGTGTTTAGTTCACCGCAATAATGGAAACTCTTTTTCATAGCAGGCATCCCCACTTGGCCGAGTTCAACTTTTGTAAATAAACAAAACCAGTTTTAAAACCGGAACTCGTTTTTGCTCGCTTCGGAACCACTCTTCTCAATGGCAAGGAAGACATCCAATCTAGAAACATCGCATGCCGAAAACATTATTCGTGACCATAAGGGAAAAAAAACATTTCTGTCTATCTATTATAACATTTCGTAATTTCTTATAAATGATTTTGTGTTGTTGATATAAAAGATTCCTTTTTTCACAGAAATCCGCAAATTAACACAAATCTATAGATGAATATATTTTTAATATCTTAGGTAGAAAGGAAGGGGTTAAAAGTGTGTACTAAAATAAAATTAGCTGTTGTGATGTAAAGTTGAATATCCAACTTATGAAGTGTTTTGAGAGTATATTATGCACCGCTAATAGATACGTCCGTACTGGCGATGTTATACTTTTTAGGTTTTTCTTTAATGTCAATAGGCATTGAATCCTTCAATAAAATATTGTCTCAACAGATTTAACAACATTAAATTGAAATTTTTGCTTACACTTTTTTTTCTTTTTATATATTAATATTAAAAAGAATAATTCACTCTATCACGGTGTTCAGAGATACATTTATTTAATTTTTATTGTCATTTCTCTGATGGTTTATGGGCAGGGATTTCAATGAAAATTAAAGTAAATGCAGAACAAGAGCTATGTTTTTAAACAAAAATATAGGTATACGCATGCTATTTTACATTAGGGCTATTAGTTTTTGGGGAAATGCAATAACTAACTGATGCAGAAAGCTTATTTTATGTAAATTTTTATAGCTTGAATGTAAATGTTTTCAACAAAATGTGTGGGGGAGTCTAGAATCGTAGACCCTCTCACACATTTTGTCATGTAGACTCTACGTGACAAATCTGAGACAATTTTTTGCGAAGAAAATCACTGAAAATTCATCAAGTGGGACTACAACTCTCCCCCCCCCCCCTCTCCCTACAAATTGCATCACTGCTAATAAGCTTTCGATACTCTGCCGAAGAAAATAATGAATAATGTAAGTAGTTCAAAGATACCAAATGCCATAGAGAAAATAAATGGATTGAAAATATTTTATGCTTGTTCAATATTCAACAACCACACATTTTGAAATTTTTTCGTTGTAAAAAAAATAGGATTGAAAATATGTATTCCTCAACGGCGCTTTCCTTGCCATAACCTCTCAAATATATGTTTCGACGCCAATGCATGCAAGCGTTAATAACCCACTAGTCAGGCTTTTTATACTTATTTGTGCAATGAATTCGAAATTTGTGAATGTAATATATTTGCATTAAATTTTCCGTTTGTCCTCCGAAAACAATTTGGGTAGTTTACGCCCTAGTAGCAAATACTCTCCGCCGATCCGATGGTCAGTTGATCACATTCTCGATGACACGTTGAGTGGCCGACTGTCGGCCTCTCGCACCTAACTCGTTCCCAACTAGACTCAAATCGGTATAAATTTATCATCCTAATTCAATGAAAATACGTTAAAATGCCAACGTATTTCATGAGAATAGATGAAAATAATTGCATTACCTGATGTAAATAAGGCTTTTTACCGATATGATGATTATTGAGGCTCTGTTGCCAGATCCGAAAACTCATCGGTAAAGGTTGCCGTTAATATGACTTTTCTTGTTTAATTTATTATCATTGACAGTTGAGGGAAATAAGTTCAGTTCCCTACTATTATGAACTTTGGCCTAGGATTCGCCATCCAGTGATTGCTACTAGGGCAACATAAATATTTAGCTACTGTATTTTGATAGAATTTTATTGATATTAGCTGTTTTATAAAATTTAAAGTACACTATATAATTTTAAATAAACTCTTCAAATTTAATGCATAAACTTGAAAATTATAATTTTTTTACAAAAATATTCATTTTTTTTTTTTTTTTTTTTTTTTTTTTTAATTTTATTGAATAGCCATTTGAATTGAAAATTCTCCAGTGTTACCATACAGCTGAATAACACAAGGAACACGTTTCTCAGTCATAAATATCTCCTCCAATTTTACAGATAACTTTATGAAACTTTTTCATGTGGTTTCGTCATATTGTGAACATTTTTCTAAATGGTCTTTTTGGCCGATCTCGTATAGTTTTTTAGTTATTTTTGTAACTTTCATGAATCGCTACTTGGTGCACTGTAAGCTGTCTCACAATATTTAGCATAGTCTGTTTACTATAGGTATACATTACTTCCATGGTTATACAGGAGATGTTGTTTCAAATTTGAAAGCGTGAAAAGGACTTTAGGAATCGCCCTGTATATAAGATAAAAAATAAAAATATTAGACATGTTTGATTTATATTCCCAGTCTTCATGAGTGTAGAAAACTCAATATTTAAGTTGAATTATATTATCACACAACCTTATCATACTTACTGCATTTAGTTGCAACACAAAACAACTAGCAATGTTTTGTTTTGGAAGTGTGAATCTTTCCTTAAAATGGTGTTGTGTGTGTAGGTGCTGAGTTGGAGTCCATCCGTGCTCTCTTTAATGAGAAGGAAAAGGAGCTTTCAATGGCTGTGGCCAAAGTAGAAGAGCTGACCAGGCAACTGGAGGATGTTCGGAGAGGAGATGTCACTGGCCTCAAGCAAGGGGTCACCCCTTCTCCGGCTACCATGGAGTTCCAGAAGCTCAAGAGGGAATTGCTGGTAAGTTAGTTTTAGTTGTTCATGTTTAGTTTTTATAAGGAAGGAAATTAAAAAACAAAACAAGATTTTATTGAGTTTCAGTTGTTATAGTTTGAGTAAGGAACTGTATTTAAACTGAAAAATACTATTGATTGAGATTTTTTTCTGTTGATTTATTATTTCTTAAGGGAAAGTAGAAAAAAATATTTCCACAACGTAACTAATATCTTCAATAATCTTTATTTTTCTAGCACAGGTCTAATCCTAAGTGGCTTGACATTTAATGTAATACATAATTGAGAGTAATATAATTTCTATGTTGGAAAAAAAAATTAAAAGTTAAAAATATTTTTTTTTAATTTGAATCCTAATTAACTTTTTTAAGAATGTATACGCAGAAACTTTTCGGGTACAACTTCCAGATACAGCATTCTTGAAACTTTCTTTTAGAAACCAGTTAACATGATAACTGTGCAACTCTTCTAGTTTATGTAATAATTGCTGCAGTTCTCTTAAGTTTTATCCTAACATGTACACAAATAAGTGACAGTTTTCTATTAAAAAAAAAAGTCTTCAGCAAGGCAGCTTTTCCTTACACACTGGAAATAGTTGAACTTTCTAATTTATGCTTTTCCTGGTAATAGAAGGTGTTAACAATTATTTCAAAATGAGAACTTCTGAACAAAATCTTGGTCATGTTAAACAACATAGTCAGATTAGTTGTAAAATTCTTAAATTTCATGTATTGGAATGATTCTGTTTAATAAGAAGTATTTATAAATATTTATGATATAAAAATTTCCACAGCATAACTAATATCTTCTCTTATCTTTAATTTTCTAGTACCGGTCCAAACTCAACGAACAGCAGAACGCTCGCATTGCCCAACAGCGCGAGACCCTTGCAAGGCGCCAGTCAGAAATATCTCAGATGGACCAACGCATTGCAGAACTCCAACAACGGCTCCAGCGAAAAAGACTCCTGAACCAGCAACTAAGCAGCCAGCTTCACGCAGCCAGCCGGACAAGACCACGGCCAAACATAGCCGCGGTCGAGCCCTTGAAACGAGCTGCGCAAGAAGTCGAACTGATTCGCGATGACCTTAAAGTCCCCAGTGATTCTGAGTTCACTCCAAATAAGAAGGACCCAAAATATCAAACGCTTCCTTATAATACTAAATTTCCGTTGGGGAGTAATGCTGAGAAGCATTTGAATGGAGGGGAAGAGAAGGTGAATGGGGGTCCACCTCCATATCCAGAGCCACCTAGTGTGCATTCACCTCCTGTAAAGCCTTTGCCACCTAGAAGCATTGATGCACTGTCGCCTAGGCCTTTTGTTTCAACGACCAATGGATCTGCAGTGAGAGGGCCGCAGCAGAGGGTCACAACGACGAATGTGAATGGGGTTACTGTTTCTGGTTGTACAAATGTAAGTTGTATTGGACGTTTCTTGAAAAATGACATTATTATAAAATGTAGAGTTTTATACATTTTACGTATTTAAAATGCATAAAAATTCATTATAGAGAAAAAAGGAATCAGTCTAAGTAGGGATTGCAGTAAGAGAAATAATACATCAGTTATGTTTCTTTCCAAAATTAATGCTTATGTAAAAGCTGAAGTTTTTTCATACCATACATTGCTTATATATAAACACAATACTCATTAGATTTTTCTCTGTATTATTCGTATTTTGAATTATATAAAGTACCACTGCCAACTTTTTGACACCCTACAAACTTTGATATTTTTTATCAAATCTGATAAAGAAGATTATACCCAAAACCACAACAATTTCAAACTTAATTTTCAAAGGTGTCCCCTGAAATAAAATATCTTATAAGCAAACACTACATTAAAATATGTTTTATTTTGCCAATTAGATTTTGTTTAATTGTTTTATTTTTCTATAAATTAGAAGGTTAAAAAAAGTACCAGAACAGTATAATTATAAATACTGCTTATCTTAACATTTTAAGTAAATGTCTAAGAGTGAATTATGTTGTACTCTTCTAAACAACCACTTAATATATTCCAAAGTTGTAAACATCATTTTCTGTTGACATTTAAAATGTTTAAGTAAATTTCTGTTTAAGAGGTATATAAAACCATTATATAAATGTTTTCATTAGTTCATCAATACTCTACTCTGTACCTCAGAAGTGTACAGTTCTCTGTTATCGATGAAAAGACAACTTTTTTCATACATAAGGCATAACATATTGGTATATTTCTGCTGTACAGAATTTTATATACATATAATATAACATAATCAAAAGCATGTTTAAATCAACTTTAACCGTCATCAAATTTATAATCTATATACTAGAGCAACTCATCGACAATTCTAACACAATATTTTCTATTCCCAAACAGGCCATCACTTCCCAGCCCAAACCCACCTCCATTGGTCCACCAACCACACCTCGGTCCAAGACTCCAGTGAGCTTCCCTCAGGCAGTGCTTCCTCCCACAGTGATGACCACTGGTCAGTTGTCGAGGACAGTGCCCCAGACTCCTGTAAGGCAGCACCCAGCCCCAAGCTACAGCTATGCGAGGGCCAGAAGTAATGAGAATGCACTCAATGCTTCGCAAAAGCCTGTGGTGCCCCCTAAGCCTCCTGGAAAGCCTCTCTTGCCACCGAGACAGATACATGGGGCACTACATATGAAGCCAGATACTGTTGACCAGGCACTATCTGTTCTCAAAGGGGATACAAGAAATTTGGAGAATGGGAGGTAAGGAATTATATACACTTAAAATAAGGAATTAAAATACACTTAATTTTGTTTTAGTTAAATATATTTTGTTATTTAAAAATTTGTTCTGTGGATATATTGTTTAGTGGATTATACATGAATTACGTTTGTTCCTGGATATTAGTATGGATTAATTGTTGCAGAGCTTTGTTTTGAAGTCGAATCAATTGCTTTTTCGTAGTCTACCTTGGTCGCAAGAATTGTGCAGCAGATTTTAGCAAGGCTATCCCATTATGAAGAATTATAAAATTGTATGCTTGGTTCCAATTGAATTTATTTTTTAACAATTTCATTCATAATAAGCAATTTTTTTTTACAATACCTCTTTCAGACTTTTCCTTTTATGCTACAACAGCATTTTATTTATTGTGGCATTATTGCAGGATGTCTTCCTATTTTAAAATATTCCAATATAAACTTTTTTTTCATAGACCTTTTGTCTATTAAAAAAACCTTTTAATATGAAAAATGATATTCTGTTTACAGTGTTATATTTTCAAAAGCCAAACAAATATATATTACCAGTATATTGCCATGCCGCTCATTATCAACTCCTTTCCAGGCATATCAACCAAGTCCCACCAACAAGTCTACACCACCGCCTCAACCCATCTGTATACGGACATCCCCCACCACCAAAACCAGAAGCGTCCGAACCGACCGCTTACATGAACGGTGAAACCGACTCCCAGGGTTCACCACAAAGTCGCCCAACAGTGAACGGCACTACCTCTTCGCACAGCCAAGAAAGCAACAATGTTCACATATCACTGAACAGGCGCATTGGAATGCCTCCAGCATTTTACTTCCCAGAGAACCAGACCCCTCCATCAGACTTGAATGGGAGCGACTCTTCGCTGAGTTCGAAGAAGAAGACCTTTTCTCAAGATGGTATGCAGATCCTCAATCTCGATATACCTTCTTCGGAGAGTGAGACGCATTCGCCAAAGGGGTCGTCTAGTTTGTCCAGTAGTCTGATTGATAAAACCAGTAAGATATTGCTGTAAACTGTTTTTTAAAGATATTTAAAATGAATTTTAATTTCTGTGACCTGATTTATTTTGACTTTTAGATCCATTAAAAAATTATATATTTTATAATATTAAATTAATAAGTGTAACAAAGTCAATATTAAAACTATTCACATTTTCATAGTGTCAATCGCGATTAAAACACTGGTCTTATAATTTCATGATGCTTCAGTTGTGCTTAATATAGTAAGTCAATTTCTTTATAACTAGAAATTCCCTAAGCAATTTATTTAATAGTTTTTAGGATAGCCATAATGTTATTCTTGCCTGTTAAATTATGTGTATTGAAATAAAAATGGAAATGTTGGAAAGTCGCTACAGAAATAAGGTAGTAGAGCTTTTCTTAAGTTTCCTTCAAACATTTTAAGAAAAAGTATTTAAAAGAACTTGAAATGTAAAAAACACTGTAAATTTTCTTTAATCATGAACTTTATTTTTTACTGTTTCTTTGAATTTATTATACATACCATAAAGAAGAATACAAAAGTTCTTAGACTATTATAAATCCAAACTTAGCATCATGAATTCTACCATAAAATTGCGGTTTCTCTTGAGAAATTCCAATCAAAACAACCCATCTACATTTAAACTGGATGCCAGAATATGTACTTAAAGAAATTTGGCATCCTGTTGTTATGATTTGACAGAATCCAAGTTCTTATCTTGGTACAGGTTGAAGCAGCCTGTGTCCTCCATATAACTTATAAAATGTTACTCTACAAAATATTCCATATAGTTCTTTCCTACAAAATATTACATTATTCACACACTATTAAATAACCACTCAATTTTGCAGAAGATCTAGATGTAAAACCCCCTTCCCCAGACTCCCCCTCCGGAACCAGTTCCCTTCAAACTAGCTCATTGTCCCCTGACTCCACGGATCGGAGCATCTCTGATGCAGAGCAGTTTTCGGATCGCTCCGGAGTAGCTCTGAGAAGGGTCAAGAAGGGGAACCTCAAGACAAAAGGGACGGCCAAGAACTCGAGACGGGTCAGCTTCGATCCACTGGCATTGCTACTGGATGCAGCACTGGAAGGAGAATTGGAGCTGGTGAAGAAGACAGCAAAAGAAGTAAGTGGGCATGTGACTAATAAAGTACGGAGAATACAATACTATCAATGACCACTTAGTATTCAGAAAATAACCTAAAAGTTTAGAGTTTCCCATAGGTTGAAATAATGGCACTCTTGCAAGGTTCCCTATTGATAATAAAGTGAAAACATTGATTTTATTCTCCATCTGTATTATGATGATGTTTTAATTTTGAATAACTCAAAATGCAAAGATTCGGAATTGGTCTTTTTGTATTCTCAGTTTTCCCATTAATTTCACAGTAGACTGGTTAGTTAGAATTATTAGTTAGTAGACTGGTTAATTAGGTTAGTAGGCTAGCTTTCCAATTAATTTTACTTTTAACTGTGAAAGTCTGATGAGTAATTAATTGCTATTTTTAACGATATGAGTGAGGGAAGGAATATTTATAAAATGAAAGGGAGGTAGGTGGCATAAGATAGTGTTGTATCACATTGCATAGCTGGAAGACTTGAGTTTTGAGTAAAAAAATATCATGATACCAAGTTTAAGCTGTCCAGTATTCTTTTTAACGTAACTTCTGTAAAGTGCTTAATTATTTAAATTTTGAAATAAACAATTTTCTTTTATGTGTATGATGGTGTGCATTTCTTTCTGATATCAAACAATATATTTATATGTGTGTTATTGTATAAAAATATGTTTTGTTAAAAGTAAAAAAAAATTATTGAAAATTATCCTAAATTTGAGTAACTTTTCACTTGGTGTATTGCTGTGTAGAAAATGTATACTCAATTTTTGCTTTGTGCACTTTCAGGTCACAAATCCTAGTGCTGCCAATGATGAAGGAATTACTGCACTTCACAATGCCATCTGTGCAGGACATCTGGAGATTGTTAAGTTCCTTGTTGAATTTGGATGTGATGTCAATGCTCAAGACAGTGATGGTTGGTAAGTATCTAGAGGCTCCATGTTAATATTGTAATTCGAAATGGTTTTTTTTTTTTGCTTTAATTCTAATTTAAAATAATATAACCCATAAAAACAAAATTTGTAATATAAATCCTTAATATGCATTACCAATTTTTATATTCATTAACTTAACGCCAATTCTGTGCTTGGTGTCTGCATCCCATTTTAAAAACATCTTAATCAGCAAAATATGCAGCAAACTACATTTCAAAATTTATTTATTTAAAGTGAATGTGAATTTATGCTATCTTTTATTTATTCTGATTAAAACAATTTTGGCAACAGGAAAGAATCTCAACAATGAATGGTTAAATGGGATTTATTAGTATTCCAAATTAAATATAGAAACATGTGTACAAGCGACCTTTTAGTGACAAATACAGCCCCCAAAACTTAATAGAATACTTTGCACCGACAATGAATCTATCTGCCAAGTTTCAACTTAATAAGGTGAAAGAAAGTGGATTAATTAGGCTTCTGCAGATTTATCAAATGTAAGCTTAGTTAAATTTTTAAATTTAGTTTTCCTGAAACAATTTGTCAAAATCCATTTGGAAAAATTTTGTATTTGTATTGACAAAATATGTGTGCATTCTATATGCTAAACTAAAACAAAAACGAATTCCTGTATTCAATCTTGTGGTCTGTTGTTAATGAAAAGGCTGATTATAAGGACGATTAATAAAAGAATGCCCTTTTTTAAACATATTATTCTAAAGCAGCAACATTACATTGTTGTCAATGTGTAGCAAGTTCATTTGCCCCGTGTTTGTAAAAATCAGTGGATGGTAGTTTCAAAGTCCACTGTCTGATAAATTGATGTGTCATTGCCAATAGCACTTTGAAAAAAATTATAATGTATTGGGAAAATATGAAGAGAGTACATATGGAGGATAATGCACAATTTTGTATCCTAGCTTGTTGTATGCTGTATGGTTCCCTCTGTTGTATGTGATCAGTTGTTACCTGGAAATAATAGGGACTTTAATGTGTGACAAAAGCATTAGGAACTAGATGGGTATTTTGTTGCTTTAAAGCCCAATTTAAAATGTATATTCTCACATACCTGTATTATTCAACTGCATTTATTGTTTGATGTCGTGGAAAGAACAGGTAATTAACAACACCAGCTGAAAACCACCACAGTAAGCAGCATCTTCTTTGTATGCAAAAGTTTCGCTTTGTTGTCCTTCCCATAGTTTCATTCACTTCCTATCACTGTGAAGAAAGTAATTATTTTAGAATACTCACATTGCATCCACAATCAAAATTGGTTGCACAATTTTTCTTAATGTAATTTCTTAAGAGTCAAGAGTTCACTTTCAAGTTCCACTGTGTTTGTCTTTTATCAGTAAATTCGTAAGGAACTCACTTGTCAATCTTCCTTACTTTTTCTAGAACAGTGAAACAGTTGAAAAGTGTACATTGAGTGCCAGGGCAATCTCTTGTGCAGTCTATTGCGATTTTGAATTGATTAATTCATTTAATGAATTTGAATCAATAGCCGCAAGTTTGGATTTGTAGCCTCAAATCTTACTATCAAAGTTTTGCAAACCAATGTGGAGTAGATCTCTCTTCTTATTAATTGTTCATTAACTGAATTCTTTATTGATTTATTGATGTTTTTTCTGCATCCATTGCATAATTTCTTAATTTGAACTTGTAAAGGTGTAGTAAAATTAAAAACTGGGTTCATTGATTAACTTGCTATTAGTAGTGTAATACTTGTTGAGCGAAACAAATAGTATAATAGTATCACTCATGTGTGATGTATTTACACGACATTCAAAATTAGCATAAGCCTCAGTATATATTTTCATCATCAAAAAGGAGAAATCTGATATCACGCAATGCCATTTCATTTGCAACAAAAACATCCCTTTTAATTTAAATATTATCTGTCAAATAAAACTGATATACCCTTTCTATTTTCCATTCAAGATTAATAACATTTTAAAGTAAAATTATTTCTCAAAAAGGTTTAACTTTTTCCAGGACCCCTCTTCATTGTGCCGCCTCCTGCAATAACCTATCAATGGTGAAATACCTTGTAGAAAGAGGAGCTTGCATTTTTGCCACAACACTCAGTGACCACGAAACAGCAGCGGAGAAATGTGAGGAGGATGAAGAAGGATTTGACGGATGCTCCGAGTATCTCTACAGTAAGAAAACATACAATTTTCATTGTGCAAGTCTAATCTTATAGTTCACATATTCTGAGTAATTAAAAAAATTACTTGCCTCTAAAAATACGAGGTTTATTTTTAAATTTTATAAAGATAAGTGCAAAGAATTGTTTAGAAAACATGCATATATCTTTACTTGTTTCCAAGATTGTCACTTTTCTAATTGGCTCACATATATTTTTTATAATACTTTTCACTTATCTTATTTTTTTCTAATACATGATGTTAGTACTATGCAGAAGCACTATTAAAGTTTTCAAAATTGGAGATCTATTAAAGAGAATCTTATGAATTGAAGAAGACACAAAAAACTGGCCAGTTAACTCAAAATGTAAAAACTGGCAATATTTTCAATTGCCATCCTGTTACCAATTTTCAATAATAGGATCCAGTTTCAGAATTACTTAATTCGTACTAGGTATAGAACTTTTGAAGGTACAAAGAATAACTTCTGCATGAAAAAAAAATGTATAACAATTATTTTAAATGTCTTGGAAATCGAGTATCAGTATCAAAATCTTACAATCAATATCAAAATAAATTATGTACATTATTTTATGCTTCAGTTTTCGTATGTTTAAATGCCAGAACAGCAAAATCTATCTGAATATTATTTTTTTATTTAGATTTTTTCAAATGATAAAAATGCAAATTTTTCTAACATGTTTTTAGTATTGTGTCATAAAACTGAGTATAGGGACATAAATTTAACATGTTTTTAACTATTAAAACAACTTTACATGTAAAAATGAGTTTTTCAACTTAAACTTCTTGAGATTTGTATGTTTAAATTTAGAAAATATTGTAACTATAACTATTAAGTCCTATTTTCACTGTATACATATTTTGTTTCTATTTAGTTTTCCTAAAATAACAAAGTGAGTTTTTTAATTTGGGAGGTTAGTTTTGACTAATGAATAAAGCATATTACATGCCACAAAAAGTAAAAACTTCAAGAAGTATTACTCAAAAATTACTTCTTAATACATTTGCTCCTCTTGCCCTTTCAATTAAGTCTAAAGATTTCAAACACTGTAACTAAAGATTCATTAGTTGGTTAAAATATAGACATGCTGAAATTTCATAGTGTAGTACCAGATCTAATAAATTATACATACAAATTACAAATATGATAATATAATTATACTACCTTTAAATATATTTCCAGACAATTTATCAGACCAAATTTTCTGGATTTCTCAATTAGCATTTTAATTTTAATCTCTTCCAGGCATGCAGGAGAAGCTTGGGATCCTGAATGGTGGTGTTGTGTACTCCTTGTATGACTACTCCAGCCAGAATTCTGATGAGCTCTCCTTCAGAGATGGAGACCAACTTGTGGTGCTGAGGAAAGGAGATGACTTGGAGAGGGAATGGTGGTGGAGCAAGCACAACGACAGGGAGGGATACGTTCCCAGGAACTTACTAGGGGTGAGTACAGTTTGTGTGTTAAGGTTTCTAGTATTTGAAGCACTTTTGGTATGAGTGAAGGCAAATTAATAATAAACATTCCAAAGTTCAGACTAGAAGTTTTTAATCCTTGATTTTAAAGAGGAAACCAAATATAAAGTATTTTTCAATGGATATTGAAAAAACTTTCATCTTTTTTTTTTAAATCTTACATGAACTTGAAGAGCTGGACTTACAAATTAGATTAAATAGGATAACTCAGAACAACAGCAGTAAGAATATTTATTACAACACACTTATTAAGGGCCTTATTATACAGAGCCATTCGAGTGAATGTGCGCTACTGCTTCTGGCTACTGCTGTGGCTCAGTATAATAAGCTCCATATGACTGCATGTTTAGCTTATTGTCCGAGCGCCACACGCGACAGATGTAACCTCTAGCCACAGCATTGGCTCAGTATAATTAAGCTCCATAGGATTAGTGGCTTTTCTGAGCGACTGAAGCGGTGATGCGCATTCGCTACTCAAGTGGCTCTGTATAAACCCTAACATAACATTAAGTGGTGCCACCTAGTGACAAGAAGTATTTTTAAACTAAAATTTCAACAGGACTCAGTCATCAATTATAGGTGTGAATAGAAAAGGTGTATTTGATGATTATGGGTTGTGTAATGTATATGCTGAAGAGAACGAAATGGTGGTAAGTGTGTTTTGTTAATTGAATAGATTATTGCAAAAAGGACTTCTCTTGGAAAATTATGAGGCCAAATTCTTACATTAAAGACGTTTGTAATTTTCTTGAATACTATTTTTTGTAATGCTGAAGCAAAGTATTTTTTTTTTTTATTGTGTTTTGTTCTACATCAAAATATTTGCTTTCGTCATATTCCTTCTCATTCAGAGTTTTGCCCATTTCGCAGTAATTGATTCAATTGAGTATTTCCCAAGAAAGTAAATATCTTGCTTTGTAATATGCTAACATTTCATCTAGTATTGATTTTAAATACCTAACTTAAGAAAGGTAGTGGTTTCATATAATTTTAATTATTAGTTATTACAGAAATTAGCACAGAGTACTCAACATGAACATGCTTTTGGTTTTATATAGATTGAACACTTACCAATAAATTAGAATTTAAAATGTGAACAATTGTAATTAATAGTGATATATTGAATGAATATAAATTGATAATGATAAAAAAAAAAATAGAAATTTAAATACAAGAAGGTTTGTATAACATTTTAATGCTTATATTTTAAATTTTCAGCTCCATCCTCGAGTAAATGTTAAAAGAGATCAATAACATCCGTTATTGATTCCATCTCACTTCTCTCAAGGCTTTGAAAGATGTCGAGATGCATCCCAGAGCTTCCATGAAGCAATGTCGCACTACGAAAAAGGAGGTCTTTCTGTTGTAGTTTTTAATCACTCTGCATATCATTTATCTATTTTACCCATCTCTTGAGCTCAAGAGATTGGGTGAATATATTTTCTATTTAGTATGTTTTCAAACTCTGATCTAGTTTTTACATCTAGGTCTTGGATGTTTGTTACATTTTGAATGTGTGCAATATCAAATTGACCAGTATAATTATATTGAAACAAAGTATTATTCATTAGTTTTATTAATACAAACTAAACTAATTATTTAGATTTAAAACATTTATATAAATGTTTGCATTTTGAAACTTAAGTTTTTTTTAATTTTTAAATAAAATATTTGTAACTTTCTTTTTAATACACATTTTTTTTTTTTTTTTTTAAATTTCAATTCACATGACATTGTTATATAGTTACAAAAAGAACTTAAATTTTTTTTTAACAAAATCTTACTTAAACACTGCTATATATAATTTTTAATTTTATGAACACATTAAAGTACTTATACACATACATAAAAAATACTCAGTATTTTTCATTGTTTCATTTTTACTATGACAGAAAGATTTTACTCCATTTTTTAAATGTGTGAAGTATAATTTTGTAATATAAAATGTTGTTTCTTAGGTATAGATGATATTTTATTTCTTTTATTATTAAGATGCAATACATTTCTCCTGTGGAGTTAACTTTTTATACTAAAATCAAAAATATACTACTAAAAATTTTAGTTAAGAAACTTTTATATAAGATTTTATTATTGTTAATTTTCATTTTCTTGGTTCAAAGATCCTGTTTTGGGATACTGAATGTGTAAAAAAAAAAATGGAGTAAATGAATTATAAAAGAAGTTTGTATTTTATGTGAGATATTGCGCAGTTCATTTGATTTTTGAAAATCATACAATTTGCATGTTTTGTAACATATCAGTGTAATAGTCTATAAATGTGTAGTGTATCTGCATAAGTGTACAGTTTCTATGGAATATTTGACTCATGTAAATAGCCACTAATATGTTACAAGAACAAATATTTTTATATTCATCTCCTGATTGCGTGTACAGAAAATGTTTTATGGTGACCTTCTATGAGGTATTCCGTCCATGATATAAAATGTTCAATAAAATATGTTGAAATTAAGTTTTTATTGTGTATTTAATAGCAGTAAATTGGAGGGCTCAATATCACACATCAATTTAAAGATGGTGGTTAAAGTACTGAAAAAAGAGGGGCCAACAAGATAGGCCTGAAAATAATATATTTAAACAAATTTAATGTAATTTATATTGATTCAGTACATATAATTTTATTTCACATTTTACTCGTAACGTCTTTTACAGATGTTAAAGAACACATAGCAAGAACTGTTAGTGGTGCCATCTACTAATAATTAATTGAAACAAATTGTGATTTTTTTAAAACTACATTGCCAAAGGTATTAAAACATAGGTGACTGTGTATCCTATGTTAAAAAAATTTATATACACACGAAAAGCAAAAAAGGTATACAATCTTCTTTAAAGGAGTTGGGAGTGTTCATCTATATAATTGTTTCCTTCCCTCCTTTTCCGTATAGAGCATCGCATGCAAAATAAATAAATTGGCTAGTTTAAGTGCAATAGAAATGCAAAAACGTAGGTTCAGCTCAAGAATGTAGTACTATTGCTGATAGTCAAATATTATAATTTTGGTTGAGAAGTTTATAAATACGTATATTTGTTTTTATAATCTACTTTATTTCCCTAAGTTCAAAATTATATAATTGAGATATGTCTGTATCCCTCTAATGATATGCAAGAACTGTTGTGATATTTTAAATGAAAATTGCCTCTCATGCAGTCCATAACTACTTACATAGACAAGTAAGAAAATTAAAACTTTT
The DNA here is from genome assembly GCA_963978545.1 of Linyphia triangularis. NCBI lineage: Eukaryota > Metazoa > Arthropoda > Arachnida > Araneae > Linyphiidae > Linyphia > Linyphia triangularis. Next base: position 33,618,777 of record OZ021727.1, on the reverse strand, counting down.
TTTTTTATTCTGCAATTTTTGTTCAGTATGTTTGAGAAACGGTTTTTGCTTCAATAAATGAGAAAATATTAAACACTTGTGGATTTCTATGTATTTAAATGGCTTATCTGTCAGAAAATATTCTCTTGGGAGGGCCCATCTCTCCTTTATTCGGAAACTTATTGGTAGATTTTTTTTTAATTGAGGAAATTAAAAGAATAAAAATTGCTTGTAGGGTAATTACTTTGGTTTATCAAAATGCCATAGATTCAAGGAAATAAATTAAAAAATGTTTAATGTGCGAGCTAATCTTTAATAACCACTTTAAAACAAGTATCGGTTTTTAACGTTACTGCACTTATGAACGTACAGGTTTAGTAAATTTAATTATTAACTGTGATTAATGAGTGCGTTCGATTTCTGGCATGTTACCTCAGCCCAGAGATAGGCAATTTTATTAACTGCCTGGAAATGCTTTGGCTGTATATGTGTGTAAAAAATATCATTTTTGCGAAGTTGAGCTCAGATCGACTCTTCATAGTGTTTCACCACTATGAAGAAAATCATTGATTTCGTGCCATGGACTAACTTTTGATGTACTTCCAGAACTTGGTGGAATATATTGTTATCGACAACAAGTCTTATCTGCCAAGTTTCACCTCAATTGGCAAATGGATCAATTAGACCTTCGAAGCGACAATAGAAACGACAAATAAAGCTGCATTTTAGTGACAATTCTTAAAGGTTGTAGAATGCATTGTCAATCACAATGAGTCTATCTGTCAAGTTTCAGCACGATTGGATGACGGCAAGTGGGTTGATTAGTCTACCGAAGTGGTAATAGAAGCGTGTGAAAATAGCCTTATAGTGACAGCTCTCAGAACTTGATAGAATGGGTTGCATCGACTAAGAATCTTATCTGCCGACTTTCATTTCGATTGGATGACTACCAAATCGGTTAATTAGCTCCTCCGCAGATTTGTCTGCTGCAAACACACGCACAAACAAAATCGAAGTTAATATAACGGATTTAAAAAGATTTTGCTAAGGGCAAAAGCATTGAACTAAATTTGTTCTTGTGCATTTATTTAAACATTGATATTCTTATATACTTTGAAAAGTCATTGTACTGATATGCAATACATAATATATTAATTGTAAAAATAAAAAGATGGGATTACAGGAATACATTTTATGATATATTACATAAATATACTTAAATTACTATATCAAAAGTAAATTATTTTATGTATAGCTACGTAAGCCCAAGATTGCTTTGTTCGCTAATTTGTTCATTGCTGGCCATCAAGCATAGGCTCGCTAAAAGGTTCATCGATACATCATAAACCTTTCTTATATTAGTTCCTCTTCCTGTCGCAAAAATCGAGAAAAAATTTCCTTTTAATAAACTCCCTTCACCCCTCTGAGAATTTTTTTAAAACCCTTGACCCAGGGTTCGTACAGTTCTTGAAAGTCCTTAAGAACTCCTTATTTTTACTTTATGTCTCCAAGGGCCCTTGAAAAGTTCTTGAAAACTCCTTATTTTTAACCTGAAGGTTCTTGAAAGTTTTTTAATTTTTGAGGGCTCTTGAAAAGTTCTTGAAAGAACATTTGTTTTTCCTTTTTTTTCTTTCTTTGCTTGTGTATTTCAGAAACTTCCATTGAAAAAAAATCCTGATCTCCTAATTAAAAAAAAAAAAAAAAAAAAAAAACTTTCATAATTTATTTTCCTTTATTTTCTCTTTCCGTAGTTGAAAAGTATTTATAATAAATAATGTAATTCTGAATTGTGAGGATCATCATAGTAATAAATTATTCATGATGAAATGAAGCATCTAATAAACTGTTTTTCCTGGGCATATATATTTTGAATATTAAAATGTATGGAGCCTTCTGCCCTTGTAAAGGATTTCATGGCTGGTAAGTGAAGGTCACCGTTGTCAACTTAAATTTTGAATTGTTGAAACTTTTTTTTTGTTGCAACCGCGTTCAGCTTCCAAAAATATAGATCTGCCAAAATTAAAACAAAAAACTAATAATTCAAAATATTTCTGCAACATGAAACAGTAACACCGTTCCAGTACGGTTGTTCGGACAATACGAATTATAAAAGGTGAAGCTTTAAAACAATTGCATTAGGATCTTTTTTGTAAGTACTCACTGATTTCGTATTTTTTACTTTATTTATAATTTTTTGCACCACTAACCATATCGGGACTCTTGCTGCCTATGCATCCAAGTTTGAGACTTTTAATTTTTATTTTTAAGTCCTTCATTTTAACTTCGATTTTGTGGGTTTGTCGATGGAGGTCAAATCGGCGGATGCCTAATTCAGGGGTCGCAGACGTCCTATATGTCCTATAAATCCTATATTTTTTTAAAAATCGGTAAAAACGTCCTATATTGTCCTATATTTTACAATTGTCCTATATATCCTATATTTCTACATTGATTCGATCGATATTTTCTTCGAATTCGTAATAACGGCGCCGTTTGTTGCCATTTTTTAATATTTCGGATTCTTTGGCGCGATCGTAGGTGAAAAAGACCTGACAAAAACGATGTTTGTAACGGCAGTGCGGCGTTTTATCTCTTGTGACGTCACGTGCTGCATAACCTACAACTCAACTCTACTGGACCGGTGGGAGTTGTAAACATGTGAACATTTCCATAACAATCGGTCTTGAATTTCTGATCTGATTTCTCCTCCAACGTAATAAATTAATTTTCCATAATGCAGAGAGAGATGCATCAACAACAAAATTCTGCTTCGGGAAAAACGGATAAAAACAACTTGGGATTAACTTGCAGTACTAATTAAGAACATTTTGAGTACTCAGTCAATAATTGATGAAGGAAACAAAAGGGTTAAGATTTACTGTATGATGTCGGATGGCGATTTTTTTATTTCGAATCCTGTACGGATTCTGCGCCACGAATTGTTTACATCAAACCACTCCAAATTATGTCAACCATAGGCAGTTAGTTATCTTGTTCTTAAAAAATGGCAGGGCTGCCATTTTTGGCGAAAATCGCCTTGGCGCAGAATTCGTACCGGATTCGGAATATTAGCCACGATATTTTCATAAAAGTCGCCAAAATTGAAAATTACGTCAATACGTTGTGTTGTCAAATCCAAACGATCACTAGGGTTGCTTCAAAACCAAGTGCCAGGTTCGCCACATTCGGCGATTCCCACGTTTCGCCGCTAATCCAACCGACACTGAACAGTAAATCTGAATCAACAAAAGACTGTAAACAGGGATAAAAAGAAAATGCTGGAAGCAAAAGACTCATGATTGCAAATAATGTAATTAATAAAACTTGATTTAGGGATGGAATATTGAGGCAATAACGGACCACGTATTCAGGATCAGGCGATTTCTTTTTTTTTAAAGGTGTGTTTTCTATTCTCTTAAATTCATTATAACGAGTATATAAATGTATAACGAGTTAATTTTGAAGTTCAGTAGTAACTGTGTGCAGTTATTTGATGTTTTATATTGTAATATATTTTTTTTGAAAAAATCCTATATATTCTTATTTTGTCACTTTGACCCCTGCTAATTAACCCCCTTGCTGTCATCCAATAGGGCAGAAACTTAGCAGATGATGTCAATGACGATGCATTCTATTAAATTTTGCGGTTGTAACTGTCATTAAAAGGTTGTTTTTACGGAATAAAAATAAACCAACTTGTCCTCATTCAATCGTATTAAAAAAAAAGCATTGAACCGACCATTGTTGAAACTCTTTCCTGTTGCCGTTTTTTTTTTTTTTTTTTTTTTTTTTTCCTTAATAAATAAAAAATTACTTTAATAAGAATAGATAAGTGATATTTGGATATGCAAGCATAAATGTACGTTCATTTTTAATAAATAAATTTTAACTTAGTTTGCCGCACATTTTGCTGATAGAAGAGCTTTTGATATTTAAAATTAGATGCAAATACCAAGCACACGCTGCTTAGAGAATCGGCGCCTGTGTTAACGAATATAAAAATTGACAATGCATATAAAGGATTTATAATGCAAACTTTGTTTTCATAAGTTATTTTATTGCCATCTTATTTTAAACTTCAAATATGGTTTGAAAACTGAATTGGAGAAAATAAGGTGTTTGTTCCTGTCTTAACTAATGTGAACAGAAGTCATTTGATCGTATTGGTATTTCTGCTTTTGACGTAAAATTACACTAAATTCTACAGTTGTTGGTTTAGTATTCTTTTATCGTTGATGAAACTTAGTATTAGGGTTAGTTGTCGGTAAAATCCTTTTTTTTTATCGAGGTGTTATTTAATTTTTTTTTTAATTTTTTTTTGTGAAATAAACACGAAGCAACACGAGGGCCATACTGCGCCAAATTGTATGATCGGATGAGTTTCACGGAGAGTCAATTCAAATGCTCAGGGGAATGATTGAAAATTAAGGATTTAACCCGAAGTTTCTACCTAGATAGCGAGATAGAGACTGTCTTTTAAATGGAAAGTTGTCTCACAATTGCAATGCTTAATGCAACTGGGTTCTACAATTTTTAATAGTAACAATATTTTTTTAACATTTCAGGTGACGAGAATACACCATACCATAGTCAACCGATTTATATAGCTTATCCAAATCGTATTTCTCCCTTCTGATGGCTGTTTGGTTAGCTGTCTGACCTCGCATGACAAAGATGGCGGATTCGAATCCTGGGTTGGGCGCGTATGTTCGTTGTGGTTCGGAATCCACCTAAGTTATAGATCCGCCCTGATAAACCGTTATTGTGCATAAAGATGTCGTTCAGCGCACAAACTAACTAACCATGTTTCCCATATTTCAATTACAAAATGAGATTCATTACGATCTTGTTTAATCCAATGGTTATGTAGGGTATTAATTTCAAGCGTACAAGCTAACCATACACTACTGCAATTTTTTGGAATTTGTGGATAAGCTGCCTATTTGATGGTTGTTAGGTTTGCGCTGTGATGGTTTCGCATGCTAAAAGTGTTGGGGTTTATCCCCCCCCCCCCCCTTTCCACGGAACCCCCCTGGTTGGCGTTATTGTGCTAAGGTTGTCGTTTAGTAAAGTAACGAAGTCGTTCAAGTTAAATATTGTAAAAGTTCATGATATATTTGTTTTTACTTGCAATGCATTATCTTTCTGCAAAGTTGGGAAGTATATTTTTATTTAGTAATTTGTTTGTGATTGTTTTCAATGCTTAATGGTTCCTCGTAGCAGAAAACACTCGACAATGTGATTTTGGCGCAGCTTTTACAGACCTTCTGTATAAAGGATCACTTCAAATTACTTGACATGGAATTAAATTTTGAATAACTTGCAATTGTGATTTGGAGATTTTTATTATCTCTTATATACTGCCCCTTTCTTTGCCTTTAAGGTTGGTTTGTTTGTACGCTCAACCATTCAATTCCTTCTTAGCCCAGCCACTTCAGCGTTATTGCTTAATAGTTCGCATAATATCGTAAAGTGATGCATCTATTTAAAATACACTTAACTTTGCTGTTTTCTAACCATTAATAATGTAAAGAAACATATCCCTACTTATATACTTAACATTTTAATAAGTTTTTTTTTTAAACATTAGTAGCTCTGGCTTCAAGGTACAGAACGATTAAAAAGAAATGTGGAAACTACATTCAAATACAATAATTTTTACGATATACTGAAGTATTTTCATTTCAGGATGGCCGACTAAACGGTATAGTGGTTAGCGTGCTAGCTTCTAGACCGCGAGGTTGCGGGTTCGAGTCCCGTATTAGGCATGGGTGTTTGTAAATGTATGTTGGCTTGTCTAATGACGAATGTTTCGGCGCATTATAGCCCTCGTGTTGCTGACAGTGCCAGATAATCTGAAAACAACCAACCAATCATTTCAGGATGTTTTCTTATTTAGCAATGACGTGATACTTCAGACTTATGAATGCATGATTTTAACCTTCCGTTAGTTGCGTTCCGCTTTCCGACATGGTTAGTCGTGTTGCACCTATGAGGTGTTTCCGGTTTTTTGAAAGTCACATGAAATTTATTCTAGTTTAAATAGTTGATTGTTACCGATTTAAGATTCATTGGAGATATAAAGTATTAAATAATCTATTTAAATATTAAAATTTATTAAAAAATTGTATCACAAGTAATTCAATAAAAATAAAGGCAGAGGAGTAAAAAAGTATAGAGATGCCCCTGTGAGGTGCGCGTGACTAACGGAAGGTAAAATGTGAGGATTCCAACTTTATACCGTCTAGATCAGATGAGGTTGGCTTTAGGGAAGATTTTTTTTTTTTTTTTTTTACATTGGTAAGCTGTACATCACATGATGAGAGGTTAACTATTCAATCTAAGCAATTGCATTTATTGAAAAGTTTTTGTAGTAATAAGGGTTGTATATCCTACTATTTTAGATTTCTAAATTCAAAAATAACTTAGCATTGAGAATGTTAGAAAGGTAATATATATTGGATTATTGATTTTCAAACACACCATGGAACATAAGTTCCACTCTCGAACCCTTATTGTCAAGCAAGGTTAGAAACTAATAATAATTATCGTTATAAAGACTATTGTGACCAAATTTGCACTTTTAACCCGATCAGCTCCGTGGTTACTAGATGCATTTCAGTTAATCAGTGATTAACAAATTATTTAGATGCGATTTACGCATCTAAGATTTAACCCGTTTTGCTTAATTAAAAAAGTTCAGAAACTGAAATCGTCCTGTGAAACACAATTCAATAAAATTGTCGTTGTATAATGTACAGTAACTAAAGTTGTTGTATTTGATGTAACTGACAAAATGATTAAATTTTAATGAAAATGAGATCTTCGAATCTAAATGATACTGAATGCTCCAATCAAATTTTTTCTATTTTCTTAAAAATTTAAAGTTATAATGAACTTCTTGTCAAGTATGTTAAGTACGAATTAAAATGCAATATTTTTCACAAATTATATGCTATATTTCCGTCGTCGATCATTATTATTTTTTTAAAGATTTTTTTTAAATTTAATTTTAAGGTCCTTAATTTTTGTTTGGAAAGTTCTTGAAAAGTCCTTAAAAAGTCCTTGAATTTGTTTTCAAAAAATCTGTACGAACCCTGTTGACCGCAACCCCTCGATCCGAGAAACTATGTTAACCTTTTACGGATAATAGACTGAATATAATGATAGACCAACACCCCTTCCCTCTCTTTTAAGAAAACTAATGCAATCCATTAAACCATTTGTAATAAATATTCTGTTTGTGGAAAGTATAAAAATAGAAGGCCAAAATTACTTACGTTATAAATTTTAGTACACTACGCTAAAAAATAAATTTAAAAAAAACCTAATTAAAATGTTTACATTCTATTTGTCAAAGGTACATTTAGAAGGTCAAAACTACTTATGTTGAAAGCTTCCACTGAGCTCTACTCCTATTTACTTCGTTTTTAGCTTCTAAATTTTAGGTTTACAAAGGTCTTGAAATCGTGCATACTCATTTATGAGACAGTGTCAATAATTTTACTTCCAATGTTCGTCGCAAATTAATGAGAGTTTGATAGCAAAATCGTAAGTTGTTGCTGCGGAATGGTCTTTCCTGAATATTGCAGACTTTAGTATTGTGTTCTTGATATTCTCCCAAACAAAGGGTATAACATGCATGTAAAATATTTACAATATCGGGCTATATAATCTAGAATATTCTCAATCGGACCTAGATAAGATTTGTTCATAAAATTTATTACTATTAAAATGAGAGTTAGTAAATTTACAATTATAGTCGACTTTTTTAGATCCTCCCTTGTTGTATGAGGGGGTATCGACATTTGGCGTAACTTGAATTTAAACCATGTCATATTCATGGAAAAACTTAATCACACATAACAAAAAAAACTTAAGTAAATTTTTCAAAAAATAAAAATCAATTAGTAAAAATTGCTTTTGTTTGATAATTTCTTTTACATGTTAAATTGTTTCTACTAATTCCAAAAATTATTTTTAAAAAAGGAATCCAAATATTTGGTGTCGCCATCTATTATGTAGAATACAAAATTAAAGTAGATTTCGGAAAAGATAAAGATATGATTCCTTCTAATTTTGAATAAATGCATCGAAATATTTTCTTTTGGGGATAAATAGGATTTAAACGCTTATCAGAAGGACAGGTGGTAACCCACTTGATTTCATCCAATCGATTTGAAACATGGTAGATTCAATGTCGATGACAATGCATTCTATCAAATTTTGGGAACTGTCACTAAAAAGTCGCTTTTACGAAATACAAATAAACCAACTTGCTGTCATCCAATCACATTGAAATAGCTTTCAACCGATCATTCAAGAAACTATTTCCTGTTGCCCAAATTGTTTTAATCAAAATAAAAGATATGAGGATGTGAGTGCATAAATTCACATTCATTTTTAATTAATAAATTTTGAAACATTGTTTGCTCATATTTTGCCGATAGAAATGTTTTCAATATTTAAAATTAGATGCAAACACCAAACACACGCTGGAAACAGAAACAGTGCTACTTTAATATGTAAAAATTGGCGTTGCATATAAAGGCATTATATTACAAACTTTGTTTTTATGGGTTATATTATCTTTCCGATATTTTAAAATTGTAAATTTTTCTGAACGAGTTTACTATACTTTGTGAATTGAAGTTCGTACATTTTTGGAACAGCTTTTCGTAATTTATTCGTCTACTGTTTAGTTTAAATACTAACTTTAGCTGATGTGCATGCGAAAGAATAAGTAGTTTTGTTTGGTAAACTAAAATGAAGTATTTAAAACAATGCTAAGCTTTTTAATTTTCTTTTACTTTTTTGTATCATTATGCTGGTTCAAAATTAAGGTTCAAAAATTAATCAAACCCATAATCCATGCTGTTAAGTTTAATATAATGCTTAATTTTAATTAGCTTAAGTAAATACCTAACGATTATAAATTTTTCAGCAAGGTTATTTCTTTCGCAAGTTTAATCCTAGCTATTCCGCAAAATTAGATAGACTTTGAAAAAATAGATAATTTGAACAAATGTCAAGGTAATGTTGATTGTTTGGTTATTCTGGATGTCTAGAGAGAAAATAATTTAAAATTGTCTGATATTTTTCTAACGATTCCTGCCAGAACGTAGATTTTTCATAATTCAATAACCATAAAATTCAAAAGTAAAAATATTTATCACACGAATAATTCACTAATTTATAAATTTTGTAAACAGTTTAGTAGTTATTGATTAGATATACAAAATAATTAAAATAAAAACAATTTCAAACATATTAAAAAACTAAGGGTGTGGAACATCGCACAACTTTCAATTACACTATATTACTGATGTGGATTTGTGCCATTTTCGTTTATATATTTCCATCATTCGTTTAGTGAAAATGGCCAGTTTGACTATTTTTTGCGATAATTCTTATGTAAATCTTTAAAAAAAAAAAATGCCCTCAAGGGAATTTTGGTGATATACTTATCGATAATTCTTATATTATCCTTTCTTGTAAGTGAAATTGAGCAGAGATCAAAAAACGATCGTTGATGAGGTATGCTCAAGGAAAGAGAACTCTGTGTTAAAGGCATTCGTTTTACAACTTTTTACGCTGTGAAAGCATTTTTACGGGAATTTCGGTGGTGGGGATGTTTAGAACACCTTAAGAGGCATTATCACAGCGATTTTGAAAAAAAATCGTTAGAGCGTTTTTTTTAGCAATTACTGAAAAACGGGATTTTTTCAATGGCAGCTACCTTATGCGCACTCGCGATTTTGACGAAAACCTTAATGGTAGGTCCTTGGGCCATCATCAACCAGCACATCAAATTTGAACATCGTAGGTCAATTTGTTCGGGAGTTATGCTGACCACGTACACACAGCCATACAATTTTTCTAGATCACTTTTTTAAGATCAGAATGTTCCAAAACGTAGAGAAATGCAAAAAAAAAAAAAAAAAAAAAAAAAAAAAATCGATTTTTTTTTTTTTTTTTTTTTTTTTGACCGAATCCTATACTTTTATTACCCTATGGTAATTGAAAATAATAAAAGAAGAGAGTAAATTGATGACAGTGATTTTCCCCCTAACAAATCCTTGGTATTTCCAGGTTTTCCAGGTGGCATACTCACCTTATTAATAACTTGATAATATAATTCACTTTTTTAATAATTATAAATATATTTCCCAATTAATTTGATAAATTAATAGAAAAGGGCGTTAACTTTCAAATATTTCCGTAATTTCCGAAATGAAGATCATAAATCAACATCAATGATCCAGTGAAGAAATTAACAGTTGCCAGTCATTTAGTATTGTAATGAAAAGTCTAACCAAAATATTCCATTAAAGTGAATCGATCACCTATCACAACGATTTTTTCGAAACATTAATGTTGTCAAAACCTATTAAGTGGTTAATTATAAGAAACATAAAAGTAAGTCCAAGAGAATCGATATTATTATAGTTATTATCGATACAATATCCTCATCATAAAATGACGAATTTAAAAACTAAACAAACAGCCGGTTAAATTTGATGCAGCGTCTTCTTGACACTTTTTGGTGCTCTTTCCAACTAATTAAAAAAATCGCAAGCCAATTCTGCAGTTTTGATTTTTGTAGTAAAACAGTGTTTACCAAATGATGCCTGGTAAGCTAGGAACATGTCAAATGAAACTAGGGTTGAATCCCTAACTTTACTTTCAGAAACAGTTAAATAAGTTGTGGGGATGAGAAAATATGCCAATGAGCGATCCCCACGCTGATATTCAATATGGTGAATACGATGTAGGGTCATTCCATTCAAAGAGGTAAAAACTTGTAAAAATTAAAATTTTAATAAAATTAATTTTTTTTACAGAATTTTGTGTACAAAAAGATTCAAATTTCATTCTTAGTAGTTCATTTTTTTTTATTACGTTAATTTCTAAAAGTTGAAAACACTCTCAAATTATGCTTGTGTTCTTTCTGTTTTGATGGAAATAGGTAGTGTGATTTTAAAAGTTGGTAAAATAATCGATTTTTTTTCTATAGTTATACTAATGGTTTTTAAATAATTATATTCCTTAAATAATAGTAAAAACGATTTAAATAAATTTTTAAAAGAATAAATTCTTATATTTCAATGATATTAAAATGGATTGTTTCATGTAACGTAAGTTACAAAAAGGTGTTTACTTTCATGTGATGTTTAAAAACAAACAAACAAACAAACAGATATTTGCTAATATAAATTTTTCTTAGTTTTAGATATGTACTTAACAGAAATCTATACATTTATTTCTTATAATTTTTTTATTATTAATTATGCAATAATTAAAATTTGTAACGTAAAGTTACCAAAAGGATAGAACTTGAGGTATCGATGGAGAATTTTTCATGGAATACTTAGAATACTAATGAACTTTCCATAAAAAAATAAAATATTTATTTACTCATGGTTTTAAAACTCAAAAGTAAACATAAATAATTTGAATTAATATAATTATTTTTTATTCTAGAAATTCCCTCAGGTTCAGTTTTAATTGCAATGTTATAAAAACTAAACAATCTTTCTAATCAAGTCTAAGAATATCGATTTAAAAAATTTTAATATTATATTATGTACTAATATTGATTTCTATATTGTGATATTAATATGTTATTGGTATGTAACCTTTAAAAGAAGCGTAAGAGTGCTAATGAGAAAACAACTATTTAATAAAGCTGAACATTCTGTGCTAGTAGCTCAAAATCAGATATTAAGATTGAAATCTAAAGAAATATAGATTACCGAGAAAAAAAATTTAAAGTCAAAACTAGCAAACCTATTTCTCATAGCTAACCCCCAATGCAGAATATTAAAATCTCCACTTAAAAGTTTTGTGACGGAAAAGCCATTGAATTTCGACTACAGCATCGTAAGATTAAAACATAGAATCTTGAAAGTGAAGGATTGGTATTATGTGTCAGTATGATAATTCATTTTATCCAAGTATAATAATTGTCACGAAAGATGACGACTTTAAAGGCAGAGTGGTCGTTTTAGCATTTTATAAGAAATCTCAAAATTGAATTGAAAGATTTTATTTAAATTAGAAATAACCCAATCATCCAGATGAAATTTTTTATAAAATGAAAGATTTGATTCACAAATCAATCTGCAATCATGAGCATTATAAATTAGAAGAATAAAACTTACTACTTGAAAAACGAATATTTCTTTTTTTATTTATCTTTTTTAATTATAATATTTCTAAATTTTGATAATTGTAAAATAATGTAAATTATACCTACAACATTTTAGTATTTTTTATAACCTCTAAATAACTAAGGCATAACTTAATTTAATAAAAATAAAGCAATTGGTATCATTTCTAAAACATTTATATGTGTTACGTAAGTTACTTTCAATTCAATTTATTAAAAAATAAGTATTTTATGAAAATAATTTTAAATTGCATAATTCCAATTTTTAAAGTTTAAACAAGGGAATGTATATAACTTTAAAACACCAGAATGTTAAAAAGAACTGAATTTCGATAAAAACTAAAATAACTTTTTACTGTATTCCTTTTTGGAGTAACGTTACCACACATAAATCAATTTTATAAATTTTAAAAATATCATTAAAAAACAATCATTTTTATTAAAATTTAGTTTTTTGTTATTATTTATTTAAGAAATCAACTGAGTATTTGCTTTGATAATAATTGTAATTATATTTAAAGAAACAGTTAACTGAAAGTTTCCAAATGTAAAGTAAGTACCATGGAATGACCCTGTAGCGTTGTATGATGAAGTCCAATATCCAAGAATGGTGGAGAAGATTAATATGGTTAATAATCAACTTTCGGAGGTGAAGGTTAATTATCTACTTTCCAAGTAAGCACCTTGAAAAAAAATTATAATTTTTGGCAATGTCCCTTTCCTAAAGATATCATTTAGTTCGATAAAACCCATATTCTGAAGACTACCATCTTAACTTGCTTATTCAAGATGCGATAGGTTTCTAGTTAATATGAAGAAAAAAGTAACTGTCAAGTATCTTGCCAATTTTTCTTGTGTAACTAGTGCAGATTCTAATTTCATTTACTTTTTGGATAACCACTATTCAATTAAAAAAATATCAATGCAAACATGAGTAAAACTATATATAAAAAAAAATCGCTCAATCTATTTTAGCCTCAACAGTGGTGAAAAGATCACAGGAGTCACTAGAACTGATTGCACGATAAAAAAGCTGCGTTGTGATAGGTTCATACAAATTCGTTGGGTGAGATGCTTAAAAAAATTTTGATTTGTTGATGTCGTAGGTATATTTAATACTTTACAATGTTCTGAAAGACTATCAAACGTGTCAGTTATGTAAAGCATTAGTTTTCCATCAGAAAAGACAAATACATAGGGTGCAGTGAAATTTCTAAAAAAAATTAGGTAGGAATTTTATGAATAATTCAAAAAATTTCAGGAACATTTTAGGGATAATCTCAAAAATTTTAGGGATAATTTTTTTAAATTTAGGGAAATTTCTTTTGAAGTTGTCATGGACTCCTAACGCAGACATTCTTTTCAAAGCATATTTCTATACTGGCAAAAAAAAAAAAAAAAAAAAAAAACTGCCAATTTTCAAAATATTGAATAATTAATAATTAAAATATAAGATAAGATTTTCTCCTTTGGAAGATTATCTAGGTTTTTTCGCTGATTTTGGAAGAAAATCATGGAAATGTCGAAGTTTTTATTTTTTTAGGAATTATCGAAAAAATTTAAGTACAATTTTAGGAATTCTAGGGTGGAACAAAAATTTAAGGAATATTAGGAATTTTAAGGCGAATGCGACTCCTGAAAATATTTTCTAAGTTAAATAATAATAATAATAAAAATACTTTAATCAAGTCATTCTTCTTTACCATATTCTTTTTTCTTTCACGGCTTATCGATAAGAGCTTTCTTTATTTCTCGCAAGTTCGAAGTTCAATTTCACGTTTTCTAACAGGGAAAACGGACTTGGGAACAGAATAGGAGTTTCTTAAAATTTTTGATGAACGCGATACAAACCCAACATTAACGCGTAGATATTTTCAGAGAGAGTGCGGAAATTGAAATTCGTATAAGCTAAATGGAGAAACATACCTATTTTTAAAATGCATTATGTGGAGTTTTTAAATCCTTCCTATTAACTTCGATTTTGTGTGTGGCTGGGTATGTTGATGGCGGTTAAATTTACGGAGTCCTAATTAACCTCATTGCTATTCTCCAATCGGGTTGAAACTTGGCAGATAGATTAGCTGTCAATGATAGTGCATTCTATCAAATTTTGGAGGCTGTCACTGTCACTAAAAGGCCACTTTTACGGAATATTAATAAACCAACTTGTCATCCTATCGCGCTGAAATAGCATTTTACCGATCATTAAAGAAACTCTTTCATGTTGCCAAAATTGTTTTAACAAACAAATAAATAAATAGTTTTAATCAAAACAAATAAAAAGTATTTGGGTGTGAGTGCATAAATTCACATTCATTTTTAATAATAAATTTTTAAAAACAGTTTACCTCATATTTTGCTAATAAAGACGTTTTTAATATTTAAAATTAGATGCCAACACCAACTACACGCTGGCAATAGAAACGGTGCTTTGTTAATGAATATAAAAATTGGCAATGCCTACAAAGGATTTATACGATACACTTTTTTATGGGTTGTACTATTATTTTCGCTTTCTAGGTTGAGAAAACAAAAGAGCTTGTATTCGTATCCTCATTTCATTTTCTTCAACCTGACAATTTTCTCTTGTAACGACAGAGTATCTAACAGAGTCAAAAGCTAACATAATGATGCAATCAACCGGATTGTTCGTTTGAAACAACGCTACCTTGACAAGTGCCAACAGTTGCGGTTATGATCCTTTGAAGATGAAGACTCCGAAAAAGAATCAAAGTGACACCAGACATTGAACATCTCCACAGGTGTTCCGATCACATTCAAGAATTTCCTTTAATGTTTACGAATCTTGGGATGCTATTGTCGGTGGAAGAGGGGGAGAATTCGTGGTGTCTGGTGACTTTGAAGGCCTCTCGCCCACACGAAACACGTTGAGTATTTCACGGTCACATGGTTTGTATTCTGTGACGTAACATATAGGTAACCAAACAAAGGAAAAATTATTCCGGAAGAAGACGTAGGAGGGTTTTGATGAGTGGCTATTTATACGTTTTCAAATATTTAAAATTTATTCGCAGAGCATCCCTTAGGGTTGTGCTATAGGTGCGGACGCACAGCTACAAACTTTTAAGAGGAGCTCCGCGCTATAACTAGAAGAAAACTAGTATTAAAACAAACTTGAGTGAGTATAACTCTTTATGTGTATCTCTTTCTTCGTTTTAAAAACCATTTCCTTTAAAGAGTGGCGATATTAATTAAAACTTGAGATTATAATAGAGAAAGCACAATACAATTTACACGTTGGTATGGATTAAAAAAAAAGTAATGATCATGAATCCTGCACTCACTCTTAGGTAGTACAACAATCCAACATATTGCATACCTAGTCTAAAATTCTTTCATCATCTACTCGATATCTTTAATTTATATTTTGTCATCTAAATGGGTAAATCTGTGGTCTGAGGTCGATTTACCAGATCATGTTTCCACCTTTCTACTGATCATATGACGTACATTTTTGCTTATAAGACTGAATACATTCTCATCAGTAAAGAGTTCAGATATAAGCTCGTCTCAAAATGAAATATATTACATTCCTTAGAGTACTTTCTATGAGAGGGTGAGATATTTAAACTAAAATGTATAGTGTAATTACAATTACGTGACGTACTTCAATGAAAGTCCATTCTTATTAAATATTGTTTTCCAACTACAATCTGTTTCGGTAACCATACACATTAACTGTTAGAATTTTTTTTTATCGTGATGCATTGGCTTTACCTTCTAAGTTTATCTTAGATCCTAGCACTCATAGAGTCGAGGGAAACTTTTCCGGCAATCAAACCTATGATTGGTATGCTTTGGAAGCTAATCGGATGTGTGTGTGTTTTTTAAAACCGAATTCAGTGAAAGTGAGACGTCTGTCTCAGAACATTGAATAATAGGAAATAAATAATTAAGAAGTTTTATCTTATCTAAAATACACTTTAAGAAAAGTTTAAGACGGATGACCCCATGTTTAGGTTCACCCCGAGCCCTGATCTGCTGAGGGCTATTTAAGACGATTATGCGGGGAGGAAGTGGGAAAACTTTTGGGACATTTCAGGCATTAACTAGATTGCTTGACGGATTGACCCCGAAGCGAATGCAAGCTGATCACAGCTTCGAAATTTTCATTAAGGATTTGTGGCTCTTATTATTAACTATTGATTGAAAAATAAGAATTTCCACGTGTGTTCTTTGAAAAATTAATTAACTATGAATAAGTTGTCTGTTATACTTCTGGAAGGATTTATATTATGTTTAGATTTAGATTATTTATCGATGTGGTCACCGTATAGAAATGCGTTGAAAAATAAAGTATTTGTATGGAATACTTTACAGTAAGCGAATGTTCATCTTAACTTCAGTGAAACTCTGACGTAGGCAATGGTTAGGCATATCGATGACGTCCAACGCAGAGGATGACGTCAAACAAATGCAGTGAATGAAATGGAAGACTCATAAACTGATATGTTCTTACTTTTCATTTAAGAAATTGAGGCTGTTGGAATCACTGAAGAATTTTTACGAAGTCAAGCAGTAATGTTTGCAATGTGTCTTGTTGGATTGATATTACGTTTGGAATGTAACTGTGGGTGAGTGTCGCTTTTTTTTTTCTCCCATCGTTATATCATTAAAAAAAGAATGCCGCATGTACTTATAGTTGGGTTAAGAAATGTTCCGCTTTTTTTTATATATTAATCTATTCTCTCATGCAAACATGGGAGGAAAAAAGGCAAAAATGATGATCCACTTTTTTTTTTTTTAAATGCAAAATTTGACAGATAAAGACATCCGATCTAAGATTTCTTGTACGTTTTTAAATACATTATTTGTTAACATATCTCTGGCAACGAGTTTTACAAACATTTATTCAGCTGTCCTTAGAAAGAAGACAGCAACTAAAAATTTAGTCACTTTCTGTTCACCTCTTCCAATAGGTTATATCATTATTTACTGTGCCAACTAAGTTAGAGAGTCTCAAAAGCACTATTTAATGCTGATATCATACTTCAATTATAAAAATTTGTCCCACTACTATATTTTACCCCAAAACCTCCATCATTTCAAAACTAATTGTGGTGCCCCATTGTCTAAGGGTATACTTGTGTCTATAGAATCTTCCACCATTCGGAGAACTCTGAAATTTTAACCATAAGTACTATTTCACCTCTAATTTTTCTTTTGACAGGCAGAATATTAAAATTTTAATAATTTTTTTAATATTTTTTAAAGGTCTAAAGCAGGATAAACAACTACTTGGCCATCAGTTCCTATAACTCCCACTAGATGGTAGCTCTATAATATCGAATACTAATACGTTGCCAAGCGTAGCGTACAATGAGTAAATGTGATGTATTAACTAGGAACGAAAATTACTTTTTGTTTTCTCTTCATAGGATGGCAAGGGGGTGGGAGAGAGAGAGAGATAGTAAGCGTGGAAGATTTTTTTTCTCTTAAAGTAGGGGGCTTTATATTAATGTAGAAAAGGTACATTTGTAACTGAAAAAAGTACAATCCCTCCTTCGAAGGTTTGCATTTTTTTTTTTTTTTTAATTCTCATAAGTGGGGGGGGGGGGATTTATATTAACCGGATAATTTTTGCTTCGCGTGGGAGGAGAAGTGTAATTCATTCCTCGAAAGATTCTCGAAGAACTTTTTAGCAGGAGAAACGAGTGAGTCTTAAGGGGATTCTACACGAGGCGAATAAAACGGTGAGTAGGACCATGACAGTAAAATTCGCCATACAGATCCATGTCGAATTTTACTGGTAATGTCTTACTCGCCGTTTTACTCGCCTCATGTGTAAGCCCCTTTAGCTTGGATTGAGCAAAATGAACCTTTTAGATTTTGAATCTAGTTTGCGTAAAGTGAAATGAGCCTGAGTTTAGCAGCACTGAACCTTTTAAAGAGAAAAGCTAGTTTGGTTCGAGAAGCGTCAAATGCTATGATTATATATTAACGAGCAGCCACGAAGCTAATAGATATAAAGGAATAATAACAGATTACTCAGTTGATATGTGTCTAAAATAATTATAAATTTGATCAGTACTCTCATCTATCTTATCTAATCTCCTTGCAGTCATAAGGCCATCGATTACATCTTCGTTTGAGGCGATTCCATATTTCCCCATTTACTTAGCATTATAAATATTCCACTGTTATGTCGCTTAATAATGATTACCTGCCGTTCTTACAGACGATAATATCACCATTCATCTTTGAACTGGATGAACTGGATTACAAAGCAATTGCTTGGAAAACAAATTTAATAACAAATAATTTAATTACATTTTGTAATGACGCGAAATTGATGCAGTAAACGTAGATTAAATGTTTGAAATAATTTGATTGTAATGAAATCGTTGTATAGGGAACAAGCGTATTGTTGCGTGGATGGGTTCGAAAGACTTGAAGCCAAAGCAGATAAAAACTCGAAGAGATTTATTCCGATACAACTCTTCGCAGATTACTTTACAACTCCAGAATTTCTCGTTCTAGTATACTCAATACAGCTCTTCACACAACAATAGAGCACAAAACAGCAGTTAAAAACTTGATACACAACTACTGCAAATCGCCGTAAAAGACAATATAATACAGTTCGCTTTTAGAACTACTCTGAATGCTCACTGAGAAACAGCTAACTCAGTAACTCCAGTCAACTAACTCAACTCACTTGCTCTCTTGGGCGGCCTTATATAGGAAAGTCAAACCTTCGTGAATCTTCTAGAGATAGAAGTTTGGAGTATTTTCCAGGTCGTAGTCGAAAAGCTCTATACATGTACATGGAGACCGGAAATGTCGCCAAGTTTGGTGATTTCTCGCCAAATTTGGCGAGATTGCCATTAACCATAATGTTAAATGGCCTTCTCTTTGTAAAACTCGCTTCCCAGCATTACCTTTGTAAAACTCGTTTTCAAGCATTAAAAGACACATTGCAGGAAAGTAAACTCTTGCACTGCCTTATGCGAAATATACATAAATTTTCCTTTTTACCTAACTAATACTACAAAATATTTACAAATATACAGAAATTCGTAACAGTATATAACCCCAAGAGGTAGGGTATGAGAATTAATTCCCTCCTGAAGTAATTATTTTAACTCATAGAACACTACACTGAAATATATACTTGTTTTCATCTTAAAACACCTGTATAGTTTTAAACAACATTTAGTGATACTTTGTTACAAGATTGTTTAAACATGCGTAAAATTGTAAATGGTCTTGGTTTCTAAATACAAGCTGTATTAATGCGATTTTTCTAGTTTGACGTCCCTGGTGATAGAGAAGGGGCAAAATATAGGTTGCAAAAAAGAAAATAGTGGTTTAATGAACTAAACTGTTGTTTGAAAAATATTAATAAACTTTGTTCAATAAACTAATTGAAGAGTCCAGATCTTACGTTCATTTTTGAAACGATCTTACGTTCTTTAGAATCAATTTTAAGACCAATTAGGTTTGCCCCAATCGTTTCATTTCCACAACCAGTCTACATCTTCCAGACTAAATATCTTCGCTAACCGCAATATAGTAAAAATTCCATAGTAATACCTTCACCGATAGAATTGGTATTTCTTAAACGCCTGCAGGTGAAGGTGGGTTCACAGGTGACCACCTTGAGGCAAGTAAAAAAGGGTGTGTACCCTTCTGTTTGACGTCAATGTGACGTCAATGGAAGCGGAACGTCACCGGGTAGCCATACCAGACGCCCACGTAACAGGATCCACGAGAAAAAGGCGGGAAAAGTTTATTCCTGCTCAAGAATTCGACTGCTTTTTTATTTGTTTTGTTTTCGCATTTAAATGAGAATCGTGGTTAAAAATGGCAAATAAAACGAATCTATTGTTCGAGATCGTGTCGGTATTGAAGGAGAGTTGGTTTTTTATGAAAACATTCTAACGGTTCTTATTAACATTAAACGATGTGAAGTTCATTACTAATTGATTAAATGCTTTAACCTCGATCTTTTATGTATGGTGATGGATGGATACTTTTCCGATCAATAACTTGTTTGACCTAGTTTGTGATATTATTGATTGGATCTATTACATACAAAATAAAAAGAATTTGTGAATATGTATGAATATACCAAAACGCATTGTGTGTGGGGGGAAAAATACTTATAATTTGTAATTTATATGCAATTATATGTTTAAAATTTACTTTAAATATTTACAATCTTAAGAATCTTATGTAAAATAGTTTTCCTAAAAAAATAAGTTATGTGAAATCAATCATAAAAAAAGAAAATTTTATGATAAAAAATTTAACCTTTTTACAATTGTTTCTGTCGTTATTTTATTTATTTTTCATACGAATCCTAACACTTATTCTGTAAATTGTTGATTAGGGAACTACGATAAAAAGTTTGACACGATTCAATTGTGTTTACTCTTACTACAAGTGTAGGATTTTCCTTAAGAGAATTTAAATGAATTCATTTTTTACCCTTTTTAATAGCAACTTTAGTCAAGTTTTTACAACACGACAATTTCTAACACACTACAGTTAAAAAGTTGCATTTTTAAAATGAACCATACTATAGTTATTGCTCAAAGCATTTTATTCTATAAAGAAATTGCTTTCTTTAAATCTGGCAGATAAGTTTTCAAATGAATTTATTCGTGTTCTTGAATTATTATTTTACTAGAGGAATTATCTATCAGGATATTGAAAATGTTTACGTAAAAAAAAAAAAATGCCGTTTTTAAAAACTATTTGTCAACGTTATAATTGTTATAAAGTTCAATAGCCAGAAAATAGTGCTTTTTTTAAAAAAAAAAATTATAAAAACAAATCGTTCATGTGTTATCCTTACGATCGAATTTCTAGTATTCTCAAGAAAAATGCACAACTTCATGCCTCTTTCGCCAAATAGGAGCACACAGTTGCACTAATGTCGATAGCAATATTAACGTTTTTCCAAATCGTTACAATCATGTCTTCGAATATATTTAATTAGTTTTTGAGCATACATGGTTGTTATTATATTACTTTTTATGTATAATAGTTCGCCAATTCCAGAGCTATCCACAGTCAGTCGTCAGTGTAATGCCACAAATACAAGATAGCCAAAGCTAGCAATAATTTCGAATTTTATGGGCTTGATTGGTTATGCAATTGGTTAGAAAGTATGCAATTCCAGCCAAAACAAGAACATTCAATCGTTTGGCCATGATTCGGTATTATAATTAATAATATAGGATGGTCACATATTTCAACTGAAGCAGTTCAGCTAATAAAATTTTGAACAGCTGTCTTATTTAAGCATTCATTTGTAAAAATACGAAATATTTATGCTTAACTTTTTTAATCTTTTAAAAAAATTTAGTATTTTTATTGTTGAAGATAACTTCTCCTAGTTTCAACAGTTAAGTATACAAAAAATTATGAACTGCTGTTGATTTGTACAGGCTTCAATGCGTTCTAAACAGAGTCAGCTTAAATTAAAGCCACACTTAAAATTAATGTAAACTTCGAACATAAGTCATCATGCCCTGTTCATTTTGGGAACTGGTTAGACACAGGCTAAATTTCAGACTTTTACCCTAACAAATACTCACAAATCAATATTGTATCAATATTGATTGATTGACAAATACTCACAATCTTGTATCACCAATAAATTTTGTTGCGAGAACGAGTATTACGGATCTACAATTTTGTCAACTTACCACTCGTTTACAAAAATCCCCAATTTTACTCTAGCATACACAGAATTACTACCAGACAAATTTTAGGCAATTAATCAATGGCCGAGTGATCCAGTAACTTCCTTCTTGCCCATTCATGAAAAGTGAGAAGTCGTGGGCAGACCGACACACAATACAACAACCTCCGCACGCTCAACCGCCCTTTAGATAGCAAAAGGGTTTTCTCTCCATGAAAAACAAAACGAAACTTCCTTTTGATATTCAGTAAGTTTCCTAATCTCTGATGACAACTTGAGGATAGTCAGATTGAGTCGCTTGCAGCTTGAAGAGTCAGTGGGTGTGAGTCAGTCGGCAAGATCAAGGTCAGAAAGTAATGAATCTGTGACGTAAGTAGCACTGAAATTAGAATCTGAGTCACTAAGGCTGTACATTATTCTTGTAAAATTTGAATTGATATATTTTTTTGTAGGGAACATTGTGTTTTTTTTTTTTTTTTTATGAAGAACTGTTTCATATACTTTATTTAACAATCCAAATCGGATTTCTTAAAAAAAGTATTACAATATAAATATGTGTTTTTAATTAATTATTATGCTCTTCGTTTTTATTAATTTGTTGTCAAGATCAAGGCCAAAAAGTGAACGTATGACGAATGTAACAGTGAAATTAGGGCTGACTCACTAAGTTAAGATAAGGTGTACATCATTCGTATAAAATTTGAATTTGTAGATTTTATTTGTAGCGAACATAGTGTTTTATATGTAGAACTAATTTATACATTTTAGTTAACGATCCAAATAGGATTTATTTAAAAAATACAATATAAATGTGATTTTAATTAATTATTCTGATCGTTATTTTTTATTAATTTGTTGTCAAGATCAAGGTTAAAAAGTGAACGAGTGCCGAAAGTAGCACTGAAATTAGAACCTAATTCACTATGTTTTGATAGGGTTCATCATTTGGTAATATTTAAATTGGTAGATTTTTTGGAGGGAACATTGTGTTTTATATGAAGAACTATTTTATAAATTTTTTAACGATCCAAATTGAATTTATTAAAAAAAAATTACAATGTAAGTTTTAATTTATTATCGTGCTTTTCGATTTTTATTAATTTGTTGTCAAGATCAAGGTCAAAAAGTGAACGCGTGATGATCGCAGCAGTGAAATTAGGACTGGAGTCGGGAAGTTCGGATGTGGTGATGTTCATCGGTGTAATTTGAATCTATTAAATTTTAAATTATTTAGTGATTGATGGTGCAATTCAAATTCATTGATAAATTTATGCATGTAAGTAAATACATATTTGTGGTTTCTTTTCGTAATATAAAAGCTATTATTTATCTTACTATAATATATTAGTTTGTTGTCAAGATTAAGGTCAGAAAGTAAACTTATGATGCGCATATCAGAAGAATTTCAATCCGAGTCATTAAATTCATCTGGTGTTGTTTATTTGGCAACTCTATGAATAGATTTTGAGTTGACAGTTGGTTGTGTTACAAGGATAACCTGTTGCATTTCGTTTTGTTTTGACACTACAACTTTAATATCAGTGTCACTGAAAAATCAGTTTATTTCTTAATTAACAAGTGCGTGTTTTAGTTATTAAAATTCTTTCATAGTATATTCTAATAGTTATTGGAAAATAAATTACTAATTTTAATTAAGATAAGATGCCAGGCCAATTCTTCAGACAGCTTTCACTATATGTTTTTTAATGACTGACCATGAATATTTTGAAACCTTTTGTAGAGATCGCTGTAAGGATAGTTTGACTTTGGGTGGCACGCAATAAAAATTTGCTATAATATGTTGTGAATTCTTATTTTACAAGTAATGGAATTGAATAAAAAAGAACACTTTTTACCGTTTTTAAAAAAAGACTTATTTCGGATTCCGTTTAGCTTTAGGCACGATTCCTAAGAAAAATTACTGAATTTGTCAAAGCTGGTATTTAGAATGTGTCGAAAAGTTGAGAACCAAAACCAAACAAGTAAAAATAACTTAAGTAAAAAAGAAACAGAAGTTAGTTGTGGTTTAAAAAAAAACTGATATCCGCGTCGTCACAGACGGATTGTACGGCAATAACCGAGCATCACTGTCACACACCCCTTCAACTAGAACCTTGTTGATTCACTTCAGTACTCTAGTTAAATGTTTATCTCAGTGGCAGAAGTGTGTGGTCCTTTTTTTGATTCGGTGTTGACAGGGGTGTGCAAGAGAGTACACTTTCACCCCCCCCCCCCTCAATATTTTGAAAATTAATAATATGGAGGAAAGTGGTATGAATCATTGAAATAGAAGTATGATATATGTTTTCAAATGTTTAATGGACATAAGAAGTTTAATGCACAACTATTAACTAAAATTTCATTAGGATAGCAAATTGAAAAATTAAAGTTTAAACACAATTTGTATGCTTTACACCACCTTAGGAGCCATCTGCACCCCCTTGAAAATAATTATAGCAGCGTTCATGCTTTTTTGCCTCAGTTTATTGGTATATATTATAAAACATTAAATATACAAGCAAAAATTAAATGAACATATGATACACACGAGTCTCTTTTTTTTCAGGGGGGGGGGGGGGAGGGAGAGAGAGAGCCCTCGTGTTTCAGAAACTATGGTATTTCTGAAGGTAAGTATCCGAAGGTAAAAAATCTCACTTGAACCCCAAATCCAACACCATGAACCAAAACCAAGAGTAATAAAACCAAGAGCAATAAAAACAGTATAGAATTAAAATATTTCATAGATCATAAACAAACATTAGAATAAAACCAGTCCAAAACAATCCATGTGGAAAAAACCGGACCTACTAAATCCTTAAACCATGAATTAAAAATTATGAGTACTAATTATGTTTAAAAAGGGAATAAAAAAAAAACAATAAAAATAAACAAAAAAAAAAAATAACAAAAAAAACACTTGGTATTAAGTTGTCAAATAGAATGTTTTTATGTGTTCCAGTGAAAGTCTAATGATTTTTTCTGAGGTGTAAATTGAATAAATTATATTAATTTGCGATACAATAATATTTATATGAATTCTAATGCTTATGTTTGAAAATAAATAGGTTACTTTTTTGAATTTAAAATTAAATTCATATCTTTTATCATAAACTTTAATTTCAACCCCCAAAGTCATATGCAAGTCCAAAAATTTTCTTTATTTGATATTACTACTGGTCTTTCTTTAAGTTAAGTAGTGGCAGATAGATTATTTTGATAAAATCTTTGAAATTAATGTGATTAATGATTAAAATGTCGTCAATATACTTAAGGCTAAAATACCTTGCTTTGAAAAAGCGTGTTTTTTTTTTTTTTTTTTTTTTTTTTGTAAAACTATAAAAATAGATTTACAAAAGCATGCATGGCTCGTATTCTTCTCACAATAGAATTTTTTTTAAGAAAATAAAACATAGTTTCAAATATTACATATAGATGGCAATGTACCTTTAAAACATCATACAATTCCTAAAAAACAAGACAATCTTATGTTTGGTTGATACCATTCATTTATGTTTTTTATATTTGATTTTCTTGATACAAATACTGAATTACAACTCATACTCCTTATAGACGAAGCAACTTTCCATGTGTCTGGAAAGGTCGATATGCGGAAAACCCGCAGTATATCGTTGAAGTAAACCGCAAGTCCGAAAGTGAACTTGTATTGAATCTTAATGTGTAATCGTGTGACTGGACCATTCTTTTTCATTAAATATACAGTCATTGGCTTCCATTCCATTGGCATTCCATCATGAGTAGCATTTTAGTACAAACCTCAGCCTCGTACGCCAATTACTTGATTTTTTTTTAAATTGAAACTTAAAATGTTTTGGAATGTTGTGTTGACCCACAGCGTTGATTTCGAAGAATAAGTTGTTATAAATAAAGACCTTCTAAAATCTTATTCCCTTAGGTATTAGTTCTAGGCAAATATAATATATGGTTAAATTTGAGTTGATATATCATCAAAAATTCAATTGAAAAAAAAAAATTGTTTTACCTAATCTAGATTCAAAGAGAAAAATCTATATCTTCGGAGCAATCTTAAAAAGTGCTGGGCTGATTTTAGTTGGGCCGTTATTAATATTATTCCTGCAAGTTTTTCAACTGAGACCATCAAAAATTCGGATGAGGATTTCTCCAAATCTCTTATTCCTGAAAGAACTGCAACACTAACCGTGTTTATCTCAATGACAGATTAACTTTTTAGTGTGCCAAAGATAGATTGCCCGCTTTAATAGCCCACCTGATGGCTTTGGGATTAGCCTGGCCTCATATGCAAAGATATGATACGATATTAGTTCATTGGAAGTTTTCATTTATTATCTGATACGATCTTTTATGAAAGTTTGTACTTGATTTCTTTTTCAAGTTGGTTAATTTAAACGTAAATTTTAATAATTCATTAGGTTTTTATAAGAATAAATATATAAACGAGCTATAAAGAGATTGACTATGAAAGAGTGAGCAGAATTGTAATACTAACATACAAAAAATTTAAATTCAAAATTCTTCCAACGGCCTAAATTATACACTTCCCTTTTAAAAACTTATCCACTTTGAGAAAAACGTATTGATTTCAATACAGAAAAAAAAATATACATTTTGTTATCTCTGAATTTCATTTTTTACATATTTCTTTTCAGATTTAATCCTACCAAAATAATTTGGGTTATACTAGAGTGAAAAAACCCTGTTCCAAATTCCCTTTGTCAAACTTATTTTAATTTTCCAATTAAAAAAAAAATTTAGGAAATAGCAAATACATTGCATTACAATTCATCTTCAGAAGCAGAATTCGATTAATTTTTAATCTTAAGGATTTGCCGCTTTATTTAATTAAAGCGTAATTTCTGAAACTCCAATTTCAATATTCCCTCAACAAATTTCGGTTCATATTAAAAACTGAGACGGAATTTTAAGCAAAAAGGATTTCAAAATATTTCAATCACATTCGAAATATGCAAAGCAAAAATACAAACGTTACTAGTATCTTTACTGCGCAGTGTGTACGTTTAGATCTCTCATCGTTGTGTTGTTTCTGTTGAGATTGATGTATCGCAGCAGAAAAAACGAATGTACAGATTTCGTTAATGGTATGTTATACTTGTAAGTGCATAGAATTGGGGTTATGCATTAGTTAAAAACGGACACTTGACTAAAATGGTATTTTTTATGTTTCCTCGAAAACATTTTATGTTTAAACAAAGTAAAATATTTTCATTATTTCTCTTTATTTAAAAATACGTTAAAAAGGAAATTAACACGTTTTAAAATAGGAACTTTGATTTTTTTATTTTACACAACTGAGTGAGGGGTGCAGCATTTTTAGTGTTGGATCTTTTTCAACACGAATCATTCAACATTGATAAAAGCTAATACAAAAAATCAGTTTTAAAGAAAAATTCCACAAAATATCACTTAAAATTACCAAATAAAATTAAAAAAATTTCCTTTGTAAAAAAAACTTAACAAAATATTACAATTTACTGTCAGTTTTACTTCTTTATAATATTTTTTTTATTTCAATAAAGTATACACACATTTAATTTTTGGTTCAAACACGAATCGAAAAACCAAATAACACTTCAAAATTTAATAATTCTTACACAATAAACTTTAAATTTAACGATTCTTAAACAATTTTTGTATTTATTTAAAGCTATACAGTATACATAGAATATGTAAGGGGTGTATGAAATCAGAAGGATAGTTCTGCTTACATGTATTTATTTGATGAAAACGGAGGAAATGCAATCAAAATAACATTCAGTCCCCATTTGAAAAATTTATAATAATTTTCCTATAATTGGATAAACCTACCAATTTGTTTACTTTATTAAAAAAATAAAAGAGTAATATGGTAATATTTCCCGATTTGTTTAAACATATTTAAATCACAAGAGATTTCGTTTTAAAAAACTCACTGGAACTGTTATAGATATATGAATTAATAACATAAATATTAATAGCATAAATAAGTTAGAAATACAAAAATGCTTTTTAAATAACTATATTTTATAAATATTACAAAAAACAACATGCTTATTGTGAAATGAAAAAGAGATATACTATTAGAATAAATTTAAGATTTCTTAATTGAAATTATACGTGTGTAAAAATAATATTCTTTTAGTAATAGTAATCAAAATGATAATTTATAGCTTATTTTTGTATAGCTACAATTTTAAATTCGGTTTCAACCTTTACAAATCAATATCTTATACTCAAAAATTTTTAATAAGAATTTCAAATTATTTTGTACAAGAGAGAAAAGTTATAGATTTCATAATAAAAGCTTTTACAAAATTTTTAATAACCCTTAAGAAATTGTTTTTGTGAAATTATTGCATATCAAGTGAATGCACTTTTTATTGTTATGTATTTTGAAAACATTCTCTAATGTGAGGTGAGGCAATTAATATGAGTAATCAATTTTTACTTAGTTACTGATTTTACAAAAGTTAATAATATTAGCTTCATAAATTCTAAAACACCAGAAAATATTTTCAGAACTAATTTCATTTTCTACTACACACTAGTAATTGTATAATAACATTTTAGCACAAATTTTATTTTCAGTTGCGAAAATAAAAATTAAGTTTCTGTTATTTTTAATTTTTTTTTTTTTTAATGAACAGATAAATGACGCAAAATATAATGCCCCTAAATAATAAACTGCAGCTATCAAAGGTACTCATTTTGATTTTGTTTATCACGAATGCATATTAGGGTGGTTCGAAAAAAAAAAATATATTTTTGAAACGCATGAGGTGAAAAAAATTGATACACATCTGGATAAGAAAAACCGTACAAAAAAATTTGAAAAAAAAAAATAATATCTTCCGATCGCGCATTCACCTCAAAGTTTGGAGAAAACACAAAAAATTACTTTTTTTCCTACATTTTTTAAAATTTCTAAACGTTACATATTTGAAAGCCAATTGTTTGCAATGTGTAGTGAAAAGGTAGTATAAAACTGGAAAACATTCTTCTATATATTTTTAAAACATATATCAATAATTAAAAATATACAAAAATAATTTTTTTTGTTAAAAAAAGTGATTTTTCTATAAAATGGATACTTAAGATATTTTTTACACATTTTGTTAAAATTGTTTTATTTACTTCAATCATTCACTTCAAAGTTTAGAATAAATATAAAAATACCCTTTTTCAATCAATTTGTAAAATACACCAATTACAAAATTATCGAGGTACATTAGTTTGTATTGTGTGGAATAAAATAGATATAACTTGGGAAAAAAAATCTAATTAGTAATTATTCAATAATAATCGTTCGCGTAGAACCATTGAAACATTGATAAAAACTGTGTTTTGACGGGTTTCAATCTGGGTGACCTTTCTCGTGGTGTCTTCTTTTCCTTTGAAGCTCATAGACTTACTTGGATCAAAACGCATCGTAAATTATTCATTGGATCATGACGCACGTGGCTGTGATTGGGACTGCCATGAATACTGGCTGGAAATAATCTGGCAGATCAAATTGAACGTTGGGAGACCACTACATTGGGATATATACCTCCTGTATTCCAATGAACTACCATTCAGACGCCTATTTAAACACGTAGATAGTACTACAACAAGACAACATCTTTCAGTGAGATAAAAAAATTGAAGAACCTTGAAAAATGTTCCCTGACTGACTTATTAAGTGTTGAATGTTTAATTCCTCAAGTTGAGATGAAAGTACTGAACACAGATCAGCTATATCTTCTTGATATTATTACATTAAAAAAAAAAATTCTGAAGGACCTAAGAACATATATGGGCCAATTCGATTGTCTCTATACCTCCCTGAATATTTACTGGAAGTTTTAAACTCAGTTATTGGACGAAATGATTCCTCTTCTCTCACCCAAACAATTTGATTTCGGCAATGATTTTGTACGCAAGGAGAGATGTAAGAGAACTGAGGCGTCAGGTTCTGAAATCGCGAGAACTTTCCTAGAGAAAGACTATCAGGCATTTCAAAACTAAACTTAACTTTATTGTAGGTATCCTGTCTGCATTGAGTGGGTATAATTAATTGGAATGCTCGTAATAGGACCCCTCATTTGTTAAGAGAAACAAATGGACATTAGTTAGTAAAGACTGGCGCATCCGAGGTAGCACAGCTGTATTGGAGGAAACCGAGGAAGACTGGAAGATTGGCTTGTCTGACAGAGCATAGTTCCAAAATACACGATTTTTCAACAAACAAGTCAAAACCACCACATAGTTTTGTTTCTCATAAATGCAATAACCCAAGTTTAAAACTGTACATCGGCGTATCGAAACTTCTATATTTTATCCAGAATTGGGCGAGATCGGCTAATATTATTTCCAACGACCGATTCACAACGTTCCACATCGGGATTGGCCTATGTCTGGCGAAATTGGCTAGCGTATCTGTGCTACTAGGGACCATTGCAATCAGACTTCAACTCACAAGCTGTAGAACGCTCATGTAGAGAGACAAGACAAAAAGTTGGTGGCGCTGACGCAAAAGATGTTAGGACAACACTTTCTTTTTTTTAAAAAGATCCGTAATGCCCGACTTTTCTACTAAAGTTTCCTTCAAAGTGCATCACCGGGATAGAAGCTCGATAAAAAAAGTGAATCAAATGAATAGTAGCATGGGTTTTTTTTTTTTTTGGTTTTTTTTTTTTTAAAGTGTAAGAAATAATATTAGTACAAATTTTACAGAAAATCACTATTTCTTACAAAAAATTATACTTTTGAGTATTTTTAATTATTAATATGTGTTTTAAAAATGTATAAAATAGTGTTTTCCTGTTCCCTTTCACTATACATTGCAAGCTATTTCCTTTCAAATATGAAATTTTTAAAAATTTAGGAAAAATAGTTATTTTTGTATTTTCTTCAAACTTTGACGTGAATGCGCGATCGGAAGATATTATTTTTTTTCAAATTTTTTTTTACAGTTTTTCTTATCAGGATGTGTATCAACTTTTTTCACCTCATGCGTTTCAAAAATGTAAAATTATTTTTTTTCGAACCACCCTAATGCATATATCATGTTATTCATATCAATGAATATGTAAAAATTGCCTTCTTATACTGAAATAAGAATATATATAATACATACATAGATTGAATTATCATCTAAAATTATAAATATGCTGAAAAAATGCTCGTAAATAAAATTGAAAGGAGAACATCTATGCCACAGTGAAACTACTAAATGAAAATTGGGGGAGATAGGAGATTTCAGTTTTAACAATGAACAATTACTAAATCAGTTACAATTAATAATTTTGTTAAATTTTTTATTATTATTATTATTATTATTATTATTATTATTATTATTATTAGAGAACTATTGCTTTCCATTGATGTTAACAAGTATTGGAATTTTAAATTCAATTATATTTACAAGACCTTTTGATATTTTTTACTTAAAATGCACATATAAATTAATTCCATACTGAATTTCAAAATTCGATATTGTAATACATTGTTTAGCATCTTTTTATAATAACTGTCATTTTGGCAATATATCTTGCAATTTTTATGGAATAAAACAAACGTAACTATATTATTATAATTTGAAAAGTCATACACATATTTGATATTGTTACGAATTTTTGTATGTTTGTAAATATTTCGTAGTGTTAATTTTGTAAATAGGAAAATTTATGTACATTTCGCATAAGGCAGTGCAATAGTTTGTCTTAACTTGGCTTCCCTGCAATATGTGTCTTAATGCTTGATAACGAGTTTTACAGAGATAACGCTGGGAAGCGAGTTTTACAAGGAGCAGGGCATTTAACATTGTGGTAATGGCAATCTCGCCAAATTGGCGAGATAGAGCCAAGTTGGCGATGGTTTTGGCGACTAATTTTTGTCGCCAAATTTGGCGAGAAATAGCCAAATGTCACCAAACTTGGTGACCATTTGGCGACATTTGCGGTCCCCATGTACATGTATAGGACTTTTCGACTACGATCTGGAAAGTTCTCCTAATATCTACCTCTAGAAGTTTCAAGAAGGTTTGACTCCTATATTAGGCCAGCCGTGAGTTGAATTAGTGAATTGAGTCAGTGAGTTAGTTGATGAATTAGTTGACTGAAATTATTGAGTTAGTTGAGATACTGACTGAGTGGATGGAGTTAATGACTTGGTTGTCTGTCAGCGAGCATTCAGAGAGTTCCGAAAGCGAACTGTATTGCATTGTCTTTTGCGGTGATTTAGCAGTTGTGTGTCAAGTTTAACTGATGTTTGTGCTCTATTGTTGTGTATAGAGCTGTATTGAGTCTACTAGAAAGAGAAGTTCTGGAGTTGTAAAGGAATCTGTGAAGAGTTATATTGGAATAAATTTCTGCAAGTTTTGATCTGCTTTGGCTTCAAATCTTTTGAACCCATCCACGTAACAATATCAATAACTTCAATGACAGAAGATTAAAAAATATGTATTTTGTGAAAGTTCAAATTAAAAAAGAAAAATCTAAAAGAAAATTTATTTTCCATCTCACACCTTTCTACCAGGACAGTCTTTATGGAAGTAAAAAGTAACCAAATAGAACAAACTGCGCATTATGTAAAGAAAAGATCTACTGTACACGAAAATGAACTCACAAGAAAAACCGCCATCAGCCACGAAAGCAGTACTCCAACAAACGTATAAATGAGATATTTTATGAAATAATGGATTTTTTACTGTGAAATAAATTACTGAATAATGCCAAGTGGAAGTAGTAACTACGTATTTTTCAATTTTTTCAACTTAACCCTTTTCAGTTAGTCTATTACCCCCCCCCCCCCTCTCCCCCCCCCCCCGGTTATAATATTAATTCAAGTGATAACAGTAGTCTAAATATATATTTCGAATGCTTTTGTTCCCTTACAGAAACATTACAGAAAACTACTATATTATTACGAAGCTTATTTTTTTTTTTTTAAGTTTTTCTTTATTTAGATATGCTGAAATATTTGAGTTAATGCAAATACTAAACTAATATTAGAACTAACGAACTAAAACTAAAACCAATCATCTTTTGAAAAGGGAAAAAAAATATTTAAACCCTAAAGCTACAGAATCGATTACAATCACGATACACTAATATTTAAAGCTTTATTTAGATATGCTGAAATATTTGAGTTAATTCAACTACTAAACTAATATTAGAACTAACGAACTAAAACTAAAACCAATCATCCTTTAAAAAAAAGGGGGGGGGGGGGAATATTTAAACCCTAAAGCTGCAGAATCGATTACAATCACGATACACTAATATTTAAAGCACCTCATAAACGGATCCGGAAAGAAACCTCAAAAACAAAAAAGCAGTAGTTGGAGTGCAAAAAACAACTAAAATTCAAAATCTTTTCAACCAGTTTCATCTCTTTCTCTTCTTGCATCACTGCTTCCGGCGGAATCGTGATCACCAATCACGACCCGAGGCGGCAATTAACAGCCAATAGGGTGGCTTGGGGGCGGCACCCGACTTCGGATGGTGATATAAGGTTTCCGGAAGTGAAGTGTCAGTGATGAAAGTTGAGTAAGAGAAGCGTTAGAGCAACAAGTGAAAGTGAAAGTTCTTGGAAAATACACCATCCGATCTTTTTCGACTTGCCGTGTCACGGTGAGTAATTTGTTTTTTCATTTGGTTGGATGTGGTTTTTTTTACGAATTTATGATTTATTCAGTCAAATTAGGTAGGATGTTTCATTTTGAAAGGAAATCAATTATAGATATGAGTGTTGTGTAGTTACAACTGTATAATTTTCTTAGGGGTTATTAAGATAGAGATATTTATGAAAGAACTTTGAACACGGTACATTTATCATGATAAGGATATTTATGAACGGATATTAGCTGTATATTAATCAAACTGTGATGGCGATATATATGAACGAATTATGACGATACATAGATCATGTATTCAAATTAAGACATCTTTTCCTATTTCAGTGTGAGTTTATGTATGATTATATAGTGTCAATAAAAACTGAAAATGTGTCAAATACATCCAATGTCCCATTATTTTAAGTGAATTACAGTTTATACCGCCATACTTACAATAATTTAGCTAAGATACCTTTTAGTTATTATATGGCTGAAAACGAATTAATTTTCATAGCTCATAAAAATAATAGCCCTTTAGAATTCGAATTTTTTTTTATGTACATTTTTTTTTTTCCATCATAAGTGTTATTTATTAGTGCCGTATTTTTTTTTTTTTTTTTTAAACTATAGAATCGTGGAATCGTGTTTAATGGAGCACCTATAAAAAATTTTATAAAATGTCTCACGGGGTTGGAAGTAAAATTAAGAAATTATCCTTGAAATATATCTAAGTAAATATTCGCCGATGAAATTTTTCAGAATCCCCTCCTAGAAAAGTGTTTACTTTATATTGATCAATATTAAATTGTCTTTTGTTTGTATTTAATATTATTTTTGTATTTCTGTAGAGTGCACATTAAAAGCATCTTTTTTTCCCTCAAAAGAAAATAAATATTCACAAAAACAATGACTTAAAACATACATTAAGTATAAACAGGAATTAATTTAAGGTACGATTGAGTGGCAAGAAAATACATTTTCAGAAATCCAGTTTAAATTACATTAAAGCAGTATCTTGTTCTGATTATCCATACATTCTTGTTATTACCGAAAAAAAAACCTTTAAATTACGTTATTAGTATTAAATAAGTATATCTAAGATAAATATTACGATCTCATTATTGACGGTTTACTTATGCACTTAAAAATAATTTTTCACGTGTTTTCAGTACTTAGAATATAATTTTGAATTATAGTACACATTATTTTGGAAAACTATTGTATTGCAACTATTGTTTTTAAGCATAAAATACGAAGTCAAGCTAGCGTTATTTTTCATTCGTGTAAAATGGCTTGATTAATTTCTCTAATGATATTTTAAGAATTTATTATTATTCCATTACAAGTTTTACCATTTCCCATTTGGGTTGGTTGGTTGGTTGTTTTCAGATTATCTGGCGCCGTCAGCAACATGAGGGCTATAATGCGCCGATACATTCGTCATTAGACAAGCCAACATACATTTACAAACACCCATGCCTAACACGGGACTCGAACCCGCAACCTCGCGGTCTAGAAGCTAGCACGCAAACCACTACACCGTTTGGTCGGCTATTTCCCATTTGGGAAAAATATTTTGAAAATACTGCTATTTTACAATTTTTCATCCTCAAAGATTGCGAATTTTAGAATAAAAATTAGCAATTTTGCTATCAATTTCATAATTTTTCAAAGTGTTTATATGTTTTGATTAGAATGTAACTTAATTGTCCCATTCTTATGTACTTTTTAGTTTATTGTTTAAAAGTTACTTCAGGGTTTCAGTAAGCTAAAAATTTCAAAAATATCGATTTTCCGATTTTTGCGTGTATCTTAAATTCAAAGCATTCTCCTTCTTTTAAACATATGATTTGAGCCTTTAATCCTTCTAGTCCCGGAGAAAAATTAATTTAAAAAAATTTAAACAAAGTTTTATTATTTTGAAAAAATAGTTACTACCTTATTTATGAAATTTTTACGATATATTTGCCTTACGTAATAGATTAATCTGAGGTTAACGTTTTAGCAAAATTTGTATTCATAAATTTTTTTTTAAATATTTTTTTATAAAAAATTATTTCTTTTTTTAAATATTTGATTTTCAGATATTTTCGGAATTTTGCATTGGATAATATTGTTTTAAAAAACCAAGCCAACCTAAAACTAAGCACCCCCCCCCCCCAAAAAAAAAAGCTTAAAAAACCAAGCCCAAATTTCAAATGCATATTTTTAAAGAAGGTTTACATAATGTTCAAAATGTAAGGCACATAGATGATCTGTACTTTAGTTAGGAAAGTACATATAAAATTGTCCTTTTAAAATTAGCGGTATAGGACCTACCGAATACCCTTCAATAAAAGTATTATATATTCTGTTATATCAGAAATAAATAATTATTAATGAAATTATATTTATATATGTTTGTTACGTCTTTTAATGGATTCTATAGAACATAGGTGAGATTTATAAGAAAAAGGTATAACGATCAGTTATGAATAACAAGTATCAAATGTAATATTGATCAGTGAAGTCTTCGATTTAATTAAAGAAATAATAAATTGTTACATAATAAATTGTTATTATATATAACTGATTATTATACATAATAACCATTTATTATGTATAACATTCAAATGAATCATATTAACTATAACATATATAATCTTTTAATAACTAGACTCTTATTAAATATGTTTACTAAAAAAGTTTGTTATATATCAAATTACAGAAAACACTTAAAGCTAATCATACTCGTACCTTAGTAAGGAAACAAGCCTTACCTAAAAACATTTCCAACATAAAATTAAGAGTTATAAATAGACCTTACCCATTTTGAATTTTTAAGTCGGAATATTCAAATGACAAGACATGATCAAATTATTTTTCTCTTATACTTCTCCTTACAACGAAATAGTAGGTTGACCAAGTACAAAATAGTTAAGGTAATATTAAATACAATAATATTAAGTTAATGTAATGAAATTAAGTAACAAACAATGCGCATAACTTTGCAAAATTAAGAACTGTAGCTGAATTAGACTTATTCTTTTGTATGTCTTCAGTGTATTATTCGCAAGGCAATAAGCTCATTTGATATTATAAACTACACCATTGTAATGAGAAGCTAATGCAAATGCTCTATTTATCCGTTTGAGATTAACATTATAAGACAAAACTAATAATAATACATGCAATAATAATGGGATATGTAAAGGGAAAGGTTGGTTGCTTCGAAGTTTTCTGTGAAATGGTATCACGAGAGGTCCTATGCTGTGCCTTGACTTTGTAGTAACCACATTTACAATTACACCTAGTAATATTGGACTTATTCAGATGATAAGGCATCGACATCTTTCTCCGCATCTATGATCTATCAACAAGAGAGGAAATTTCAGTCCCAGTGGATTTAATATGCAGCGGTCACTATTAATTCTACAGTTCAGTTTTATTGGAAACGCTCTGACTTGATCCCACAATCTTCGTATCAGGAGACCAACGCCTTAGATAACCGAGCCCCTTGAGGCTCCTGAATAGAATGGTCGCGTTTATGTCCCAATAACAAAATTTAAGCTGAATAAAGGAACAGGAATGGGAAGTCGTCAACCTTTCCATATAGGTGACGATTTTGTTTATAAAAGAAACTTGAAAAATTTCTTTTATCATAGCTTACCAAATTTAATATGGGAGAAAACAGTATAATTAATACCACCAGGTTTTACATGCTGGATATATAGACCTCATGTAATACACTAGAGAATTTTGAAGAAGTGGACTTTAAAAGTTTATGTCACAATTCACCGTATTATACCTCTGTATCTACGAAGTATCTCTCAGATGTCAGACCCAGAACAAGATCTTCAGAGTTTAGTAATTTTATATTAAAATATAATAGAGAAAAAGTACAAATAGTCGTTGAATGCTCAAACGAATTCTAAACCAATATTTAAAACACTTAGTAAATATTGCATTAAAACAGTAAACAATAAATACAACTAAGTGAAATGTCATGATAATACACTTGAAATTCTCAACCTGACAGTGTTTTCGTAAGCTTAGTGGTACCTACCCACGGAACCATTAATTTCTGTTAAGTGGGTCCTCCGCCCTTTTACAAAACATCTTAACTGAATTATGGATGTCTTTCACAAACCCCACACTTTAAAGCTCCACCCAAAGCGACAGAAGGACACATTGACAATATATCTTCAATTATTTAGCATGTTAGGACGTATGCACATAATTTATAAAAAATACTCAAACATGTTTGTAAATTCAAACCCTTGTCACATTTCACCTGTACCAATGAGAATTATAAAGAATATACAATTTTTGAAAATTCTGTTTAGGTTATTATGTTTAAGTGAACTACTGGTTTTCAAGCGCTTATGTGTTTCTTTGTACTTATTTTTATTCACGTTTTAATATTGAAATGTATCTCGTCTATTGAAAAGTAAAAAGTTCTCAAGCAGACCACATATTTGGAGGATTGGAAAAAAATGTTTGAGACTATTGAATATGAATACAAAAAGTATTTTTATGAATTTAAATAGTTGATGGCGAATTCAAATTCGTTACATTTAAATGTTTAAAAGATCCAGAAGCCTTAATAAATCTTTGGTTAATATTTTATAAAAATGAGTATTCAAGAATTTTTAATATCAATTCGGGAAACTGAATAATGATATTTAATACAGTTTTAAAGCTATTTAATCCTGAGAGTAAGAATTATATTAATGTGAAGATGCGTGACACTGATAAAAATATAATTTATCTATAAGCGTAAAATAATTCGAAGATAATTCTCAAAAAAATTTTAAATCTTAAAAATACAAATTCATTTGATGGATGATCTCGAAATTTTACACTTTAATAACATTATTAAACATAACACCAAAACTCACAAGTCAGTTAATTATAAACAAATGAAATCCCGGCCTCATTCATCATAAAACTAACATTCGAGGATCAGCCCAAACAGAATATCAGAAGTCAAAAGTCATTTAAATCCTAAGCATACAAATTACAATGACTCCACTCAGAGAAATCACTCAAAGTAATCTTAATGAGTAATAATCTCAAAGACATCAGGGGCATTTACAAGGCAGCAATGTAATGGACTCTTTGCGGTACGGAATGACGGATGGACGGACCCATTTCTCATTTCCAAACAGCGTGGTGCGTGGAGTCCCAACCGAGAATCGTTCATCAACATGTCGCAATGAGATATTGTTTTCCTTGTTCTTTAGAAGGACTTCATTTAGAACTGTCTTGTGAGAGTATGTGTCTGGATCTTGTTTATTGTCATGTTAGATTGCCATTTCGAATTGAACAAACAACGTTCCAACGGAGATGTATGTGATAGCACTTGCCGAAAGGGGTGGAGTGGATGCTGAGTAGGTGGATTTATGACGCTTTTGTTATCTTAATATGTATCCCAACTTCTGTGCAATAACTTAGTTGTAAATTAAAGTTTGTTTTATGGATTTAATATTGAAATAAAATTATGTGGTAAGGTGTGAAGTTTTGGGTAGGTTACTTTTTCTCTGCTCCTTCCATAACTGAAAGAAACGGTGCTTAAAGACTATTTTCTGACTGAAAATAAATGCGATAAACTGTATAGGACTTAAATTTGTGATTTTGTGATGATAAACAAATGATAGATGTAAAATACACAATCTAAAATTTTATATGTTTATATCGTAGTTGTTAATAACTTATTTGTATTGTTACTTATTATTTTTTAAATAAAATAAAAGTAAGCCTTACAAAAAGTTATACAATCACACATTTACAAACCCATATGATGACTGAAAGTGTTACCATATAAACTACTATTAAATTATTAAAAAAATTCAATTAACATGAATAACAATATTACTTTGCATTTTTCTAACTTTGCATTTACCTGTATTTTTAAATTAATAATGGAAGTAGCATGAGTAATAACTATGAAAAAACCATGTTTAAGTCCATGTGTATATACCTTCATACCATGTGTCCTGTATATACCTTCTAGAGAAGTAAATTTGACTCAATCATTACTTTTTATGGATCAAAATTTACAGACATTTTTAATCAATTTTCTGTTTAAATCTAATTACTGTTATACTATACTATCACAGAACTTATATGACATTAAATTTCGTAGATATATTAATTTGCTTTTTTGAGGCCAGCTTCAACTGAACTTGCTACTATTTAGCTTTTTCTTAGATACCCTTGAGTACTATTTCCAGCTTTATCCTACTGTAACAAGAAAAGAACAATGCACTAAGGTTTCTTTATTAAATGAAATACCAGATTTTTTCATCAGCATGCACAACACGTAGACTACGGAAGCAAAACTCTGTGCTCCATCGCTATGTCACACACAATAAAATCACAAGTAATAAATCAAGATAAACCGCAAACACGCCTTCAAGGAAGAAAAACCTAATCTGCAAATCCGGCGTAAAACCCTATAAGAACTATGGGCTTCCTGAGTTCTCTTGGATAACTCTTTGTTCAGACTGCATGTGGTCTTTCCATAGACTTCGACTTTCATAATGGTTAATCCCCAAGTAATCGGTATCTTATAGCAAAGTAAAACGTGGCTTTTAGTGATATTTTCAATATTCTACAGCATATCATTTAACTAATTTTTTCATTTGAATTATTGTTTTACTATACTGACACATGAAAAACGAAGATTAAAAGTGGAAAGTTAAATCACATTGATAATTCATATCAAAATATATCTAAAGATCGCACATATACATATTTGAAGTTTCAAATATTGTCATTTTTGTAAAGAATTTGTTCTGAGAATACTTAGTTGTTGTTGGGGTTTTTTTTTTTTGGGGGGGGGGGAGTGAGTTAAACTATTTTTGTGTATTAAGAAACTATTCCATATTATGGTTGGTTGGTTGTATTCAGATTATCTGGCACCGTCAACAACACGAGGGCTATAATGCGCCGAAACATTCGTCATTAGACAAGTCAACATACATTTACAAATACCCATGCCTAACACGGGACTCGAACCCGCAACCTCGAGGTCTAGAAGCTAGCACGCTAACCACTATACCTTTTGGTCGGCCTATTCCAAATTATGACATAACCGTTACATAACACTAGTTTTAATTTAAAAAGTGTGCATTTATGCACTTTATTAATGGATTTATGTAAATGAATGTTATTTATTCGCAGCACAGACGAACATGCATCTAATAAACACAACTAATTTATTTATCATTGAAATTTAATGATTTTCTTATTCCTTATGGCCAATTACCAGCTTGATGATGTAAGTGGACTTAATCTCACCCATAAATAGAAAACCACAATCGTATGAATATTACACAAAAACCATATTTTAAATTTCGAAAAGTGACGTTTCCACCACCATTAGTCTTTTCTCAAGAGAAAATTTCCTAGTCATCGCCATTTAAACTTTTGAAAAATAAAGCTTAGATTTCTTTCAAAATGTTTACTATTGTATGCAAAAAAATATTGCGTTAAAAGGTTCTTAAGTCCCGTGTGCTCGCACTTGCCTCCAAAAAACACCTTAATTGATGACACATGTTGAGCAGGCGACCTATGAAGAATCGGGTCAATTCTGACGACCTTTCGAAATAAACTGGCACAAGTAAGAAACAAAAATATTACGAAACGCACAAAAAAGCAAAATTTATAATTTCCTAAAAAGCCGGCAAACTGTTGATGGAAATCATGCTATTTAATTACTCTTAAAGAAGGGGGAATGTTGTTAGTTTTCGCTCCCCAATTTATTTTTATTTTCCAGTTCCAAAGGTTATCCTCAACTGAAGTCTGAATTTTCTGTT
The DNA here is from genome assembly GCA_963978545.1 of Linyphia triangularis. NCBI lineage: Eukaryota > Metazoa > Arthropoda > Arachnida > Araneae > Linyphiidae > Linyphia > Linyphia triangularis. The sequence goes on along the minus strand of OZ021727.1, from coordinate 33,577,555 downwards.
TTTATAAAAAAAAAAAAATTGTTGCATTAAAATCTCATGATTGTTGGTTCTGAGAAAAATCGATGATTTCTCACACAAATACGTTCTATAACCACTAAAGGTATATTTTGGCTTATTTAATTTTGTTTTCTCTTGAATTCCACTTTATTGCGCGATGTTATAGTTTTACACTTTGAGTAGATTGTTACTTCAACTTAAGTTTAGGCATAGTTTTACAAAACAAAAGAAAAATACTAACTTTATAAATTGTACATGCACGGAGTTACGAAATTTTAATTGCTGGTGGTAAAGGTTGAATACAGTTTAAATGTAAGAGCCAAGAATTTAGTTTATTTATTTACTTTATCACTTAACTTACCTCAGTTCTCAACAAACCTAAGACAATTCACTGATAAAATAAGGTTTATACTCAGCCTCAGAAACAGATTGAACTTTTAAAGAATTTTTAAAGCAAAGGTTCGCAAGTTTTTTCTTATATTGAAGATAAATTTCTAAAGGCCATGAGCAATCATTAACTTATTTTTACTATAAAATACCAAAATTATATTAAAGCTCACAAATACGTTTAAACAAAATCTACAACTATAGATTTAATCGACGTTTTGTGAATTAAATGTTCCAAAGGTTATCCTTTATGCATAAAAACACTTATGTTTATTTTAATTTCAAATGAGAAAGTGTCAATCAAGTGTGTCAATTTTAATATTAAATGAGAAAGTGCGTTCAAAGCATTTAATAAGAAAATACTTTTTTAAAGTACTGAAAAACTTTAATTACTTTATCCTTACTTTTTTAAATGGTTTGATGTATTGCGTGTGGAGCAAGAACCTCACGATGGACGTATTGGGCAGAAAAATTGCTAGAAAGAGACTTGAATTGCACTGATAGAGTAGTCAATCGGGTGAGAGGAGCGGGTGTTTCTTTACAATAGGTCTTTAAAAAGAGACCCTTAGCAACATCAAACAAAAATTTATAGTTGCTAAGGACCATAGAAATCCTCTTAACTCTGTATTTACTGACAGAACCTTTAAGTCCTGGCAGTTTCTCATGGTTCTGTATTAATTTAAATGATTTGAGACCCATATGGACTTTAAAATCCACTATAATGAAGTTCGTTCTTCAATTGTTGGATGTTGGATACAAGCTTATTTCTCTTTGTATGCGAGGGACGATTTTTAATTTTTGAGGCATCCATCTTGGCCTTACATCATTTCATATACTTGTCTCTAGAAAGCTTCCAAAGAGAAATAAGCTTGTGCAGTAGAGTACAATTAGAGAAATGATGGGACTTTTAAGTTTTGTCACTAAATATAGGGTTAAATTGTCAAAATAAAAATTCAATCACAATATTTTCCAGTAAGCGAACTCGCTTCAGGTGACTTCATTGCAAAAAAATTCGACTCACCTGCTCTTCATAACATGAACTTATAACCTAATAGCAATCCATTAAATCCTAATAACAATTTATTAAATCGAACACAATTTGTTTACTTTACTTATTTAATTCATAATAAATTACCATTTTGTCATCTTCTCAGTATTGTCGGCATCGTAACTTTTAATTAATCAGGAATCTTATTAAAGACACCGCATTTCAAGTAATAAACGGTTAGATTCAAATATTTTTTCACACGCGTGTTCCATTTCACTCAGAATTGGTTTTATCAACAGTTTCGATTATCTGAATATTTAAGCACTATAGTGCGTTTGCATTTGATAACATTTATAAAATATCGCATTAAAATGTCAATAGAAATAACTTAAAAAAGTTAAAATATTAAGAATTTATTTTCAGTATAAGTATCTGAATTTAAAAAAAAGTAGAGAAAATAAGTAACATGTCAACATATATCTCGCATATTCGCTCGTGTATCTATTGTTTGTTTGAAACTTCGGATACTACATTGTTCAGTTAATTTTAATCCTGGCTGTTTATATTCTATTACCTTACTCTAGAATTGCTTTAAATCATTCTTTGCTTCATAATGTGAAGTATAATTAGTACAGGGTTACTACAAAAGAATCATTCATTTTCAAAACCTGATTTATTCAAAAGTATTATACTTATAAATATGAACGATATATGAAAATAATCCGTTTCTTCAGCTATTCTATCGTTTTTGGCCAGGTCTCCGGATTTAACGCCATGTGACTTCTTTCTTTGGGGACACATTAAGGACATTGTTAATGTACCCCCACTACCAAAAACGATAGAAGATCCGAGGAAATTTTATCAGTGATGCATTGATGAACATTGACGCGATCATGCTACAAAATGTGTGGAATGAATTGAACTACCGTCTGGTCGTGTGTCGTGTGACCAGGGGGCACACATACAACATTTGCAGAGTTAGCATAAAACTTGAATAGTTTGTGGTTATTTTCATTTATCAATCACATTTGTAAGTATAATACTTTTGAATAAATAAGGTTTGGAAAATGAATGATTCTTTTGTAGTAAACCTGTATTTTATGTTAGTAATTGCTAAAAAAAAAATCATACCCTCATTTATTTATATGTATTATTGTAGAGAAGTTTAAGAGGAGTGCACCAATTTTGCTTACCCTCCAATCCCTAGTCACTATTTGTTTGCTATACGCACTTTTTTATTCAGCAATCCCAATTATTCAGCACTTTAAAACACATGCATTAAATTAATATTTTATATAGTTTTACATTAAGCTATTGTAGAATTGAATGATTGCAGGGGCGAGAAATCGATACGAGATGTAACATCTAATTTCATTCACTTTACAGCCAAAATTTTGTTGCCTTATAAAGGTATTAAAATCAGCTAGAATAAGGTAATTTGTTTTCTAAAAATAATTATTCCAATTTGGAAATTGGCAAGTCAATCAAATTACAATTTTTAAAATTCGAAATTAAGTTATAATTTTTAAATTATAAAGTAAGTTACAATTTACTAAGTTACAAATTACTTGAAACACTTGTTAGTACAAACCCGATTATTAATTAAAATTGAGAACATTAGTAAAAAAATTAAGATAGCACAAACTGACAAGAGCATTTCGACTACATTATCATTGAAACATATCACGTTTACCGATCAGGTTTTTTAAATCAATCACAAAAGTATAACATCCGTATGGACTAATTTTCACTGTATTTTACTATAACTATACATAAACGTGATGTCAAAGAAAATCTCAAACGTTTTCTCAAATGCTTTGACAAAATTGGTAGTTCCGGTAGATAATTACTGTCCCGATCGTTAATTATAGTGTTAAAACAATTATTTGCGCACGTGGTATTGAAAACAGTGGTGACTGACACAGCTGGCACTGTACGCTTCTTTCACCCAGCAATTAAAAGTGAATCATAAGCTATCTGACCTTTTTTAGAATAATCTTTTCAAGTCCGGTTTTAATTATACGATATTACCGACAAAATAACCACTATTGGAATCCATCTTAAAAAGGAATTTGATGGCGGTATCTTGTTTGAAAGGAAAGTAGAATGGTGCTTAAGGGTACTTTTTACATTTAAATTCCTTTGTTGTAAATGATTCCAATAACCGTTTTGAAGTTTGAATTTAAATATTCTTTTCATTAATCTTTTTATTTCTTGGCCATTTTAAAGTAACATACACAAACCCCACAATTTTTTTTTCTTAAATATCAAGTATAATTTTTATTTGCAATTGAGTTACAGCTGTTTGAAGTTGATTTCCATTTCTTCTAGAATTGATGTTTTTTCCTTGCATGCACCATTTATAAATAATTTTAAAAGGCATTTAATACGCAATTAATAATATATTTTATCAAAATCGATTTTTTTTATTCCAAGTTACATAATTATATGTTATTTTCTCCCCGAGAACTGTTGTAATTACAAAACAAAGTATTCCTTCAAGTTCAGGCATATTGGTACTCTGTTAGATATCTATATAGTAAAATTATAAATTATTTTGGTTTCACCATGAAGTAAAAATAAGGTAAAATCATAAACCTACGGGGAGAAAAATTAGTGTTTACGGTGATATAGTAGCCCTGTGGTAAGTATATTAATAGTTTAGTAAAATACATTTTGATATCGACCTTTTGATATCGACCCAAAATTTATTGGAATTAATAGAATCTTAAAGTGAGAAAGATGCTGGTATGTTGTTAAATTCTAAATTTAAAAACGTAACAACACCTTTCTCATTAATTTTCAAGTATTTTTATATAGCACGAATTTTAAAAAAAATTGTAGTTTGAACTTAAAATTCTACAATTTAAACAATTTTTTTTTCTAAATCATGCTAAAATCATATTCCAAAAAAAGAAAAGAAAGAAAGAAAAAAAACTTTATGTTGGCACTTGTTACGTCTTTTTTTTTTTTTTTTTTTTTTTTTATCGAAAATTATTTTCTGATTTTATAAAGATTCTACCTGTTTATTAAGAATATGTAGTAGAAAGAAAACAGAACTGTGTCAATTATATTTAATATTTGTTACTATTTTCAAGGACAGTTCAGAGTTAACAAGTCAACTTTCTCATTACAATTCATAAAAGTTCAAGTATTAAGAAAGATACAAAGTCCAACTCATCCTACTAAAAAATATTCAATGCCAGTCCCCTCGTATGCCCTCAATATCGTCTAGGACATTCCAAAGTTCAAAGCACAAATTAAAATCACAAATTCACTACATTAAAATGCACAAAACGATTTTAAAGTATCGAAACCCACACATGGTCACTTACAATAAATCAAAGGAACAAATTATCAAACTCAAAACACATCATCCATGATCTTTCACACCAATGTTTGACAACTCAACATAATTAATTCATCATTTTATTTTCCTGCACCCTCTCCAGCATTTTAGTCCTCCCCTCTCCCCACCAATAAAAACAAGCAAAAAATCTCAATTTCATGCATAGTAACTTCATCAACAAGAGTGAAAGTGGCGAATCACTCATCAATTATTCTTCAGGTAACCCCAGTTGTCAATCAAGTTACGCGTTCCTGACATTTTTCAGCAAATTTCTAATAGACTCTCTTAAGGCCACCGAGGCCGCGGCCTATATGACGGCCTAGGCCCTCCCCCTCCATTCCGAGTCTCACTTAACCTTTCTTAAGCAATAAAGTCTTTCCTTTTATCATAAATTTCCACTTTACCGCCAAAAAATTTCTAGAAGAAAACGACCATTAAACGACTTTTGCTTCTTCAATGTAACGAGAAATTACTTTAGTGTTGGGTAATGGCAGACTGTAAATTGACGGTTCGGTGTGGCGATAATTTACGGTTGAAGCGCTCTTGAAGAACAGGTCTCGTAATGTATTCTGGATGCAAGGTTTTAAGGTCTTAATGATGCGCTTTGGAGATTAAGCTGATTTTCATTATGGTGTGTTGAATCGATTTTCGGTAAGGTCTGTGCTATTCATAATTCATACTTAAAATTCATAAGTTTCTGATTCTTAGAACCAATTGGTTTACCGAGCATTAGGAAATAAGCTAATTTTATTCAAAGATGAAGGATTCATATAGATATAGAAATTTTCAAATAATTAAAGGAATAAGCATCTAAATACGAAATATATAAGAAAATCATGATATTAACTGGACATTGCCCAGTGGACATAGAATCAATAATTGAATAAGTCGAAATTTAAATAAACGAAATATCCGGGTAATTGTGCAGAGTTTTAAGGAGAGAGGTAATCGCATATCTACATAATATTTGCCTCAATTTTTAAAAACTAGAGTTTTTTTGTTTGTTTTTAACTTTTATATTTTTATTTATTAATTAAATTTCCGAAATAAATTAGTTCAGCAATATTAATTTTTAAAATAAGTTGGTAGATTAATATTTCGTATAATTTCTCATGAAAACATATTAATTAGATGGTGTAAAACGGGTATGAATTGGTCAAAATTAAAGAATATAAACAAAAACTTGTTTTTACCATTGTGTTTCGTTGTTAAACTCTTTGAATTTAATATAAGGTATGTTTCACTTATTTTAAAAATTCATATTGCTGACTTTATTCCAGAGATTAAATTAAATGTGGACCAAATTAAAAATTTAATGGATAATAAACAAATCCGTTAAATTTTAAAACTTGGGGCAATTTAAATAATAATAATACTTCTCATTGCATTCATATATCTTTGTACTCCATAAATGTACATGGGTATTTGTAAATGTATGTTGGCTTGTCTAATGACGAATGTTTCGGCGCATTATAGCCCTCGTGTTGCTGACGGCGCCAGATAATCTGAATACAACCAACCAATCCATAAATGTACAATGGGTACAAACAAAAAAAAAAAAACTGTAAAATATTAGTCAAAATTATTTTTATAGCTTAATTGTATTATTTACAATACGGCACTTAAAATTATTTATTAAAATCAATCCTATGATGACTAGATATTAAATTGCGAACTTTTGAAAACTTTGCTAGTTAATTGTATAAGAATATGTGTACAATCTATTCGGGATATATAATAATTCTCAGTTACGAACTTTGACAAATGTTCTGTCTACTTAAGATTCTCAGAATTTATTATCAGTACTATATATTTACATTTTTCCCTTCATTATATTTAACAATTCAAAGTAACTAATCAATTCCAATTAAAAGACCAAGAGAATGTTTCAAATTTTTTTATTGGAATTTGGAAATTTTTTACTTATTTTGAATCTCCTTCTTTGTTTTATATTTTTATTAGATTCTTGGTATTCATTTAAACTCTAGACGATTCATATGTATTACAGTTTCCCTAATTGACTTATTCCTAATTTATAAAAGCCTTTTCTGACTTTTATAAACATCCACAACAGACTTGAGGGAATAGGTTCTTCGAAATACTCAAAGAAAGTAACCTAATATTATCTCTTTACAATAACTACGAACATTACTTTCCTCTCCTTCAGTTAAATATTCTTAATTTTACTGAGCCAAATCTATATCCTTTTTCTCCATGTTGCATAAAACCGAATAAAAAAAAATAATGGATATATATATTCAAAATTTTCCATTTAAATAAATCCGAAACTGAAGCAAAGAACATCTATTTGATTTTGGAGCATTGAAGGTATTCCCTGTTTATTTAGAAATTATAATACATTCTTGGTTTAAGGGAAACTGAATAACAATAATTACGAGTATATTTTCACACATTCTCATTGAAAACAAATCTACTTGCTATTAGAAAATGCTGACAAAATCTAATTAAAGCATGTGGAAAAGATTTCATGTTTTGTAATTTAACAATTTTCATATGTAGAAACCGTTTGGTTCTCATGCAGATATGTTTCATTTGTTGGCCGTAAAAATATTATTTGTCAAACAATAAAATATTTGTCCTTCACACACAGATTGTGAAACAGTAAAATAGAAAGTCTTAAAAAATGTGTTTGTGAAACGGTAGCTTTAAGTCAAACAAGGCTTCTTATTTTTACTGAATGAGATTATCTTCGAAAAAAGTTCCTTCGTTATAAGTCAAGAAGTTCCTACAATATTTACTTTTCGACTTAGGGAACAAGATTGCAAGTTGTTCTGAATTTTGTCGGATTAAACTAAAATCCATTGTATATAACTTGGAGCTGGTAAATTTATACTTTTAACTGTAGGTTTTAAATATTAATGGATATGTTATAATACACTACGGGAAAAAAGTAGAAGGACAGTCATATTTTGTAATTTATGCTTTGTATTTCGATCCTCCTGATCCAAATTTCTTTTTTTATGTAGTTTGGCTATTTTTTTCTTTTTTATAGAAGAGTAAATTTTATCTACCACTAGTAAAAATTAAGGAAAACAGTATTTAACGATTTTTGGTGTGTGAAAAAAGTAGAAGGACACGTGCTAAAATAATTTGTTTTGGAATATTGTAAACCTCAAAGGTAGGTGTTTCATTCTTTTTAACTGTTTTTGTTAAGAGAAACATACTATTTTATTGAAAATCCGTCGTTTTCATCTTTTTATAATGCCTAGAGGAAAACCTTTAAGTGAGTTTGAAAAAGGCCAAATTTATGCCTACAAAAACGATGGCAAAGGTGTGAGAGAGATTGCACGCCAGCTGCATATTAGTCGAAATACTGTTTCAAACTATATAAGAAATCCTAGTAGTCAGGGAACCAAAAAGAAGAGTGGCAGACCTAAAAAACTGACGCAACGCGATCAAAGAAAAATCATTCGGGAACTAAAAAGAACGGATGGAAGTATTGCCAAAGCTCAAAATAATGCAGGCATCACACACGTTTCAAGAAGAACTGTCTACAACTACATAAAAAGGTCCGAAAATTTCGTATTCCGAAAAAGGAAGCCCATCCCAAATGGAATGAAAGGCACATTGAACACCGACTGCACTGGGCTAAAAACCGCATGTCCTGGACGTCAGAATGGACCTCCGTTATATTTTCTGATGAGAAAAGATTTAATTTAGACGGTCCAGATGGCTACAAATACTATTGGCACTGTCTCGGTACTGAAGAAAAGACTTATTCTACCCGACAGATGGGAGGAGGGAGTTTAATGGTTTGGTTGGCAGTCGGGTACGGAGGAAAAACAAGCCTAGTGTTACTGAGTGGCAGGCAGAAACACACAGATTACATCCAAGTCTTGAATTCAGATCTCCTTCCCTACGGCGTTGAGCTAGGCGGAAATGACTGGATTTTTCAACAGGACGGAGCATCAATTCACACAGCTCATGGGGTTAAAAATTGATATGCAGCAAATAATGTTCGGGTTTTGCCATGGCCTGCTAAAAGCCCGGACCTCAACATTGTAGAAAACATATGGGCAATGATTGTTCGTCGCGTTTACGCGGAAGGCAAGCAGTTTGAATCTATAGTTGACCTTCGGAGAACTTTGAATTATGTATGGGACAATTTCTGCCAAACAGAAATTCAAACTTTATATGATTCGATGCCAAATCGAATTTTTGAAGTAATCAAAGCCAATGGTGGAAGAATTCCCTATTAATAAGAATTTTATTTGCATTATTTAGAAGTGTCCTTCTACTTTTTTCACAGAGTATAATGAAGTCAAAACTGATTTATTGCTGTACTTGACCTGTATTTTTTTTGTTTGATTTTTCAGATACAGATATCTGTTTGTAATTAGTAATTTAAAGTGTTACTCATTAAATTGTTATGGAAAAAAAATCTGTTTTTTATTCATAAAAAAAAATCATGTGTCCTTCTACTTTTTTCACGCAGTGTAGATACGTGGTTTACAATTCCTAGTTTTATAGCACTTATTAATTATGCTAGTTTTGTGTTATTTTCAAAGCTGATATTTGAAAAAGATTCATTTGGGAAAAATTTAACCATGTTAAATTTTATTTTTAAGTGAAGCATAACACATAAATTATTTTGATATTCTTTATATATTTTGTTTTCTAATTAGTTCAATAAAATGTTTGAAGAGAACACCTATAGAAAAATCTATTTTTATGTTTTTTGAGTTTTGAAACTCCAGAACAATCCATTATTAACAGATGAACATCAGATGATAAATTGTCCGAAGCCATCGAACTAAATTTTATTATATCTCAAAATGTCACCATCTTTAGTAACATACCTTACTCATACAGTTTACAAATATTAATGTCACAAATTTACAATAACTGCATTTTACTTTTACAAAATACTCTGCATGTAGTATTTAAAAACATATTTCTCAACTTTATTTTTAATAAAATTATTTTTTGATAAACAATTTACTTAATTTTCCCGAGAAATTTGCACTTGTGTGATAACTTTTGTAATGCCTGTTTGGATATTACTACACTACTATTTTATTGTACTATTAACTATAATAAAACTAACTGTTGTCATCTACAGATTTTTTTACTAGAATTAAGAATATTTCAAGAATATATTATGCAAAATTTTATGATGCCTAGCATTTTCATCAACTAAAAGTCAAAAATTTTCATGCATTTTAATCAAATACTGTCAACATTTCCAATAACTAAAAAGGTTTTTAATGAAAATATGAAAAACTTGCCTGATTATTGTTCAACGTGATTGAAATTTCAAAACTTTAATTTTATAATAAATATTTACAAAAAACGTAAAAATGTTTTAGAAAATTTAAGGATAATTTGAAAAATCAAAAAAAATCAATGGATATTAAAATTTGATGAAATGGGGTAAAATGAAAATATATATATATATATATATATATATATATATATATATATATATATATATATATATATATATATATATATATATATATATATATATATATATATATATATATATATATATATATTTTATATATATATATATATATATATATTTTATATATATATATATATATATATTTTATATATATATATATATATATATATATATATATATATATATATATATATATATATATTTTTTTTTTTTTTTTTTTTTTTAAGAATAAAAAAATTAACCCATGAAAATAAAGTTTTTAATGTAAATCCTTCATTATACATGGCCAACTTTTATGTGCAATTGCAACTTATTTAAGTGATTTTGAATCCAGATTGACATTTCATAGTATTTGATCTCTAATGGATTCCGTGCCATGGACATTTTTTGAGTCAAAAAATTTGATAGAATACATGCATTGTCATCGACAATGAATTTACTTGTCAAGTTTCAGATCGATTGAGTGACGGAAAGTGGATAAATTAGCCCTCCACAGATCTGTTGACTACACAGCCACAAATAACTTCGAAGTTAATATAAAAGATTAAAAAAAAAAAGTCTACTAGAAAGGCTTTTTGAGTTAAAAAAAAACTTCTAAAAGAAAATGCTTAGTATGTATTTATGAAAGCATAGCAATATACTAATAGAAAATGCAAAAGAAAATATAAAAGAATAAAATGCCCAATAATCAATTTGGAACTTCCTATTTTGGAAATTTCTAATAGACCCTGTGACTTCTTAAATATGAATAGAGAATTTTCTGGCTGAAGCATGGGACATTTTGGCTCTTTTTTTCTATTGGTAAAGAGATAATAATTATAAAATTAAGATGAATCTAATTTTTTTGTTATTAGTTTATATAATATTACTTGGGGACAGTCATATGGAAAAATAATTACTTTAAATAGTTAAAATAAGCATTTATATCCACCGATCCAAGGGACACGGACATGTCCCGTGCGTCGTTGGCTTATAAATGTAAATAATTATATTTCATTATAACTTTTTCACAAACTAGTGTTCTATAATACAAAAAATACTTACTAAATTCATCAGAATTTTAGAATTCTAATTTGTTTGCGATCAGAAAAAAGAGTCAAACTGTCTTTTCGTACAGCAGAGAAACGCCCTAAATATTTTCTTGTTGTATAAAAAATCAAAAAGAAAAGATAAAATTGGACCGACATTCTTTCAAAGTCAAATATTAAGGTTAAGATACCACAATTATTATTAGATTGTTATTTTCATCTTAATTTTATTTTGATAAATAAATTAAGCTGTAACATTTTAAATAATAAGCATACAAATCATTCTTAAAGGAGTATTATTATTATTATTATTATTTGCTATTACTCATTTCAACCAATTATAAGGTGAAATGGTAAAACAAATTAAATGAGAAGTATTATTATTTTAACAAAAAATGTTACTATTACATTAAATAAAAAAAGCTTAATGTTAAAATACAGTTATAAAACTAATGTAAAAATTGAGTTAATGTGACTAACAACTGTTATAATTCTTAAAAAATAACACAATTCCTATTTATTTTGCTTATATGAAACTCTTTTTATCCACATAAATGTCACCAGAAAAATAATATAAAAGGCATTTGCAGGTTTTTACAAAAATTATTTTACTAGATAGATTCATTTGTTAAAATTAAATATCTTTTGCATTCAATACGGTGTTTGATACTACAGCTTAAATAAAGTTTTTCAATAATTCTATTTAGCCATAGTTTGTAGAGCGATAACTGTACATTCGATAAGTATATTCTCAGACTTTATTTGAGCTCCATCGAAAAATCGTTATGGCTTAGAAGCTGTAGCTACTTACAAAATTATAGAGCTTTTGGTGCCTTATGATGATACATTTTCTAACATATATTATGAATGTTTTTATTTTAAATAGTTTTAGTAAACCAATAGTCTAAGATCCAAACCTAATCACACACAATATGTCAATACATATTATGCCACACAATGCACAATATGCCAATAGAGTAATTATAATAATGGTAGATTATAAAGGTAGAATGATAATTTAGTTGTGTGTTTCATTAAAGGCCATTATGCATAAACATAATGGTTTCTTAGGAAAACTACTTGCAACCATGAAAATTGTGCGAATGTTACTTAAGAAACCGTAGAGAATCGCTTGGCTTTCATTAGGGTCACTTTCATTTTACTTAAAATGAAATTGCACATTAAGGTTAATGATTTTGCATATTGTGTTTTGAAATGCGCTTAGTTCTCCTAATGAAACAATTGGAGAACTCTAAAATCATTTAATTTATTTTCTTTGTTATTTATCACTTATCCTTCCCTTTGTATTAAAGTTTTTCAACTCAATACTATTAAATAATATAGCAATTGTTGAGAAAGAGAAGTACACCAAACAAATAATGAGTTTCTTATCTTAACTACTGAATGATATTCACACAAAATATTTTTTATTTAAAAACTATTAAATCGTATTTGTTTTCTAATACAGATACAGCGGGAAAATTTTTCAATCACATGCAGACATTTTTAACGCAATTATTCTGATACATGATACAAAAGTATTTTATAAAAGCTATCCCTTTCTACTTTTACCCTGTCCTATATTTATAAACTTTGTCAAATAACATTAACTCACGCAGCAACACAAAGCAGATTTAATTCCAGAAAATCAAATTAACAGTTGGAAACAACGTATATTTTTTATAATGCATCTTAATTAATTCTTAGTACATTTAAATAGTCCTCCTAAACCTACTTATCTCAAATGCATTTTAAGCAAAAGACAATTCATTCACAAATGATAACGATTCTTGGAATCGACAGTAAGTTCCTAAGCTGACATTAAAATTCAACTAGCAGGCTTCGAAATTGGAGGTTACAGAAATAAGGTGACAAACCAATTAACCCCCTACACACAGCTCGCAGCTGATTGCCTTTATTGACATAATCATCACGGAGTATCATCAAAAAAATTATTGCCTAACCCCTCCCCCCCCCCTCTTCCACGTTTCATTAATTCCTGCGAATCGCGGGTGGTCACCGACTCTCAATCTTTCCATCAATCGTGCCAAGTTGATGCAGCAGAGATAGTTGGAGAGGCCACCCCAATATGTCATCTTCATCAAGAGGAATCAGTCGGCGGTTGGGTCAGAAGGTCCAGCGAAAGGACCCGGGCATCTGTCTGATGATGGCCGAATGGACCCTTGTGGTTTTGCACAACTGTTTTTGTTTGCTTTTGTCATTTGGTCATAATGGATTTGGTATGGCGGATAGGTTCGTTTGAGGTAATGATTTATTTGAATGTGTTGAGGTGGACAGATGTAGAGTCGATTATGCCCTCGATTTGAATTTAAAATAATTTCTCCAACCGTTTTCCGTCTAGTAGTATTTAGTGACTTACAAATTAAAAGGGACCAATTAGAAATTTTCTTGTTTCCGTCTAATTAGATTCATTCGATTAAGTTTTTACATAGTTATTAGTTTTTACTTTTAGCTTAGTTTGGCAAATGATCAGTGTATGTGTGTAAAAAACAATCAAACTTGCACACAAAATCATTTATAAATGCAATTAAAAATGTGTCATTAATTTTTACTTGAACATATTATTGAATTATAATGCGTGAAGAGTGAATTGTTCAAAACAAGCTAACGAGAAAAATATTTTGAAAATTTTAGTATATGGTGCTTGTTGTAAAATTGTTTTGAAAAACTCTAAATTTGTAGAACGAGGTATTTTGTTATTTCTGAAAGAAATTATCAAAAAGTAAGAACAAACTGAAAGAATACAGAAAATAAATTCAATCGAAAATTTGTTTGAACTGTGTCTCCTCAATTTCTAATTTGCGTCTAAGAATATCCCATTATTTATTATACATTAATATTATACATTACTTATTTCATGGAATCAAGCCTAAATGTAACATATATTTAAGAATAATTCTTCCATTCTCAAACTTTATCTAAAATTAAAAAAATTATTTAAATTAAATTCACATTAACTTCTCCAGAACTTTACAAACATCGATAATAAAAAGTTTTAAGTTTCTTATGATGTTGACAGAATAATACTAAGTTACATATTTACCAGATGGCTTTCATAATTACTTTATCGCCGATCTTCCTTGAAGCGTGCACGCTTGCAATAACCCCTTTACATCACAAATTTCCTTTCAAAACTTGGCAACATCATAAAAACTGGGGACATCCCCCTCCTGATAACATCTTCAGAGATTCGATCGTTCTGTATCCCATTCGAAATCTATCATTAAAAACAGATTTAACAGCTGTCCCGCAGAAAATAAGTTTTAAAAAAATCGTGATTTATGAATCAGATTGAGACAAGGGTAAATTAGGTAGGTCAGTAGCTGGTGGAATGGTGTCTTAAATGTTTCAATCACGAAGTGTTCTTTATGTGAGGATGTGTTTTTTAATATAATTTATATAGCCTTCCAATGATGCTTTTTCTCCGTTAACCCTTTTAACCTTCGCCATTATAGTTTTCGAAATGTTCCAATAATTTTTTGACTTCTGTGATTTAGTTTATGAAATATTTTAGGTTTTAGTTGTTTCTACAATACCTTGACTTGAATTTTTGATTGCTAACTAATTTGTTCAATCGCAGCGTTATTTACATCGACTTACGGTAAACAAATTTACTTTTGTATTTAGTACTATCGACAATTTTAGATGGAACGAAAGCTAAGCATTTCAGAGCCTTTAGTTTCAATAAAGCATTAAAAATGTTAATTTTTCAAATGTAAGGATTTCAAAAGCGTCGTATCAAAAGAGTTTCTTCTAAAACGCACTTCTCCAACAGTTCTATGCAAATTAGTAAATTTTTGTTGCAACTGTTTAAAATGGATGTAACTAGTTATTGTATAGTTTGATTCTATTTACTTTTCTTACTTCAGTGTAGTCTTTTCAAATATTTATTTAACATGCGTTACAGACAATAGACTTTGATGTTTCATTTCTTATTGACTTGGAAAAAAAGTATTAAACTAAAAGTTAAAACGTCAAGTTTAAAACAAATCCCGAAGTTATAGTTTTATACTGCTCTAGATTAAAACTGCACTTTTTATTGTTCTCTTTTATTTCAAATTTTGCCTTGATTCAATTTATTTACTTCACTTTAAGCTTTACTTAAAACTCTTAGCCTTACTTGTCATCAACCTAATGCCGTTCCATATAATTTCAAGTGCTTCCAACTCAAAATTAGAAAGAAAAAAAAAAAAAAGAAGAAAAAAAAATACTATGACTGCCATTTTCCTAACAAAAGATTTAAACCTCTTCTTCAGCCATGAGATGTATGTTAGATTTTCTTAATTAATGACCACATGTATTAGTGAAAGTAACTCAAAAACCTTAAGCTATACCCAGGGTATTCAGACAAATTATTGAGAAACACACGTCGATGCATTGAGTGTCAACTACATGCACTTCATTTTGCTCACTTATTTAAAATTATAATAATGACGAATCAAAACACTTACCAAACCTTGGAAGGGGTAAGAAATGACCTTCAGAGTTTGGGAGCACTCTAGTCATTTCAGTCTTTAAAATCTCACGAAAATCTCACTGACACGTGACCTACTGAGAGATTTCAGTTTCCATGGAGATCACGAAACTGCCTCTGAACTCACTTCAGTCATCACGATCATGCAAGAATTACCAATTATCCAAGTTTACTCAAGATCTGCTTTTCAGATGTCAGTTGCAACTGATGCAGTGCAGCCCCTTTCGGAATGCTTAATATATGCTCATGTTTATTAACGGGACATGAGTTCGTGGGAAACAGGTAAATGGATGGATTTTCCGGTCTTTTTATTGGTGTTTAAAATGTTTTCTAATTGATTTCTGGGATTATTCATAAAAAGAAAAAAAAATTATAATTGAGATATTCTTGAAAAAGCAGTCGGCATTCAAAATGTGCCTAAAATATGTAATCAAACGGATAAATGGTTTTTCCGGACTTTTTTGATAGGTGGTTTATTGGTTCTTAAAATGCTGTCTGATTGATTTCGAAAGTTATAATTGAAAGAGAATAATTTTAGTTTAGGTATTTGTTAATGAATATTAACAAAAGAAATTGGCATATTCAGGTTCAAAAAATTTGTGATGTATGTAATCAATTTAGGCGGGAGAACAACATATTCACAAGATCCAAGACAACAGAACATTTAATGTTGAATTGCTAAAATCATTTGAGACTATTTTTATTTAACAATTATTCTTGGAACTTCATGCAATCATTGTTTTATTTCTACTTAGATTTTTAAAGTTTAAATAACGGATGGATTAGTTGGTTCGTTTGTAAGCTCAATGGCCTAGTCATGCATGCACAATAACGGCTAATCATTTTGTATAAAAATAGGCCGTTGTGGTTCGGAATGGTGGTTCGTTATGGTTCGGAATTCACGTTAACCTACAGCTTAACGTAGTCTTCAAACCATAACGAACATTCATACCTAGTCTGGTATTCGAATCCTGCACCTTTGGCATGCGAGGACAAAGCTCTAACCACAAAGTCATCAGGTGGGCTAGTAACGGATGGTTTGAAACCTTAAACTTTTATTTTTATTGATTATATATATATTTTTTTTGTATGATTGGTTTTAACAACGAGTAGTAAACCACTATACAACAATACTTCGGTCTAAACTTTTAGTTTTGGAGTAGCATATGTTTTTGTAATAAAAGTAACATAAAGTTCTGTAATAGAAATAAGATATCAGTGTTAAATGGGATTTCTTACTATAATCTAGCTTTAATAGTACCTTAAATAGTGATTTAAGGACCTTATTCCAAGGGTAAACACAAAACAACAAAAATTGAAGTCACTGTCTTCTTGCTTAGGAAGGGATAAGTAAATATTGAAAATTCAAAATGAGTAAGAGAAATACATCTAAAACGCTAACTTCAAGCCAGATGTCAATTCTTATGAAGTGAAGGCGGGTATCTCATTTTAAGAAGCAAATGACCAATATAAAATTTCAAAAACCCACGTTTCCACCAAATCATACGGCACTTGAAACCATTCCGAAAAACAACTGCGATAAAAATCTCTTCCGCATTCTCAAAAACGAGCAAACAAAACACACCAAAACTCGAGAGAGAGAGAGAAACGTTAGATTCTGTGTGGGTGTCTCGATGTGAGGGAATAGTCAAATTTTGATGAGCAATCAAAGATAATTCAGTTCGGTTTCTACTTCTTTTACCGAAAACTTTCTCTGGCAACATTGCGAAATGAGCATGTATGAAATGAAAATGATTGTCATTAGTGGTGAAGGCAGGGAATTATTAAACAGCCGCACACTCATCATCTTTATTAAATCAGTGGGAGTGTGTATAATAAACCGGTGGTTTTGGAATGTAAATGAGATTTTGACAACAGCGCTCTAGGGACCTTGCTGTTTGGTAACCGATTACATGTCTGCTTGTGTGGTCCTTGAGATTTTACTCAAAAGACACAAGTAGTGTTGGACTGTCTAATAACTTTTAAATCTTGTCAAGTTATTATATAGATTTTCTTTGCCAAGGTATATTTAATTAAATCGAATGCAGTTAACCGTTAAAGAAATTCAAATTACAGCTGAGTTTTTGAATTAATATGCGTCATGAGAAGTCGTTTTAAAAGATAGAGCTTGTTTCAACACCTAATTTAAATCTCAAAGAATATGAAAATATTATCAAGTAAAATACTTGATCCAAAATAAATGAAAAAACTTCCAAAATAAATAAAAAAGCACATTAAAAAACTAATAATTTCAAAACTTAAATGAATTTAATTGCTTATATTCAAAAACTTTTATTGAACTGTGTTGTTTGCTATATATATATATATATAATAGTTACTGACTCTCCCAAGGGAAATGTTGTTCAATATTTCCCTTGCGGCTATTAACATTTTGTATTTAATGTCATAAATATTCCAATATTAAAAAAAAAAAAAAAAGATAATTTTATAAAATGTAAACAATATCCTTGAATTCATAAAATTGTATTTATCTCTTGTAGAATGTCAACAAAATCGTCAAATAGCGTATCTCTCGTGGTGATCAACATATATGTATTTTAACATGGCAAACATTTGATTTTTTTTTGCTTTTTATTTTCATTTTTACTTTCAATTACCAATATGTACAGTAAAAATATATAGAATTTTTTTTTGTATTTCTCCACGTTTTGGAACATTCCGACTTAAAAAAAAAATGGTCTTGGAAAAAATGTCTGTCTGTGTGTACGTGGTCAGCACAACACTCGAACAAATGTACTATTTTTCTTTCCAAAAAATAATGTTTTTCGGTAATTGCTTAAAAACGGTTATAACGAATTTTGATCAAAATCGACAAATTTGATCAAACTCTTAAGGTGAACTACACATCTCTAACTCTGAAATTCCAGTAAAAATTCTATAAAGGCGTAAAAAATTGAAAAATGAATGTCTGCAACATAGAGTTCTCTTCCCTTGAGAATCACTCATCAACAATCGTTTTTCTCCTCTCTGTTTCGCTTACAAGAAAGAATAATGTAAGAATTATCGAAAAGTATATCGCCAAAATCGCCATAAGCCCCATACAAGAATTATTACCAAAAATGTCACCAAATTGGCAATTTTTTGTTTTGTAAATGAGTGATAAAAATATAAAAAAGGTAAATAACTCCAATCCACATCAGCATAATAGTTCAGTTGAAAGTTGTGCAATGTTCCACCCCCCTAGTTAATATTTTCAATGATACTTTCCTATGGAAAAATTCGATGTTAAGTATTTTATGTGATCTCTTCTATTACTGAAACATCTATTATTTTTGATTAAATCAAAAAAAAAAAAAATATTCGCTTTAATTATATTATCTTCAGAAACAACTTTTTTTTTTCGAGGGCAAAATGAAAATTTCAATTTTATTGATCTGAAATGAAATCAGTTCATTCCGTGAACTCTACCGTTAATAAAACCATTCATAAATCAACGAAGCAAATACAAAATTGGGTGACTTTTAATGTGATGATACACCACCCACTCTTGGATCTAGCTATTTGACGGATGCATCTCTTCAACCACCCACGCACATTATTTTTTTTTCATCCAAGTTCCGGTCAAGTCGCAACTAAGCACGAACCAACACGTGAGCTTGAGAAATAATGACGAATGGTGAGGCACCTGATCGTTATCGAAATCGTTTTTATCTGATCTTCACACTCCTTATTTTCTTTTTTTGTCTCGCTTTAAGGAGTAATTAAATTTAGTTTTTATATTCACTGTGCTTAGTCTCAAGGTTAAGGAGTTGAAGTTGCTTTCTGAAGGTAAGACCGCCTTTTGTTTTGAAGAGTTGGTCTGGTTTTCGTTGAAGTGTATTTCACGCTGTTTGATGCTCTGGAGGAGTTTTGCAACTGTTATTTTTGTGTAGCTGATATATATATATATATATATATATATATATATATATATATATATTTTTTTTTTTTGTTATTTTTTTTTGTAAAGTAATTTGAATATGAAATAATTTGGGGAGGGGGGGAGGGATTCTTAAGATATTATTAATAGAGTCTTAGTTGAATTTTCCACTATTTGATTGTTAAGTTTTGTTTATGCTTTTAATATTGTAATCAAGTTTGCTTTGCGATAGTTACATTATCTCTAGCCATCTTAAAGATCAATCTCAAGTTGAATATTTTTTTATTCTCATTAATCGAGTAAATTGTAAAAGGGGTTGGATAATAGTCCACTGAAGTGTTAATTGAAAATTGCTACAGTATAATTCATACAGAAATACATTGCAATATCATTTTAAAACAGTTTCAAGAAAAATCATTCATAGGTCCCAATAACATACCACTAACCACAAATTAAATATTTGAATATCATTTTCAACTATTAGTCACTTGAGGAAAGAGTTTATCTTAAAAGTAATTGAAAACCAAATTATCATTTTATAAAATGCATATTTATTGAGAGAATGCAAAAAGAAATTAATAAATAAATAGCAGTATTGGAAAGTAATTGTAATAATAAAACCAATTTTTTTTAGATGTAACAGTCATCAATGTATCAGTATATTTGTTTAAGGCAGGGTTTTTTTTTTTTTTTTTTTTTTTTTTTTTGTATTCCGCTTGATTGATTGTATATTTTTTTATAAAATTATATTAATAATGAATACTTAAAAATAAATTAATAGTGTTTTTTACTGATTTCACTCTATGATAAAAAAGATATATATATATATATATATATATATATATATATATATATATCTTTTTTATCATAGAGTGAAATCAGTAAAAAACACTATTAATTTATTTTTTTTTCAAATAGCAAACAAGTTCTCGAGCAAAAGTTAAAAATATATATATATATATATATATATATATATATATATATAACTTTTGCTCGAGAACTTGTTTGCTATTTGAAAAAAAAAAAAATTCCACCAATGTCTTCATATTTTAACACATGAGTCGATGCTTGATACCTACTATATAAACTTCACACATTAAAAAATGCTAAACGTTTCAGTTTGTACAATACACGAGAGTTCACGATCTCTTCATTTTTCTCCTCAAAATATAGTTTAGTTTAACGTGAGTTGAATATTTTAAAACTGTATACTATGTAAGCAAACACAGTGGATCCTTACATTCCTCATTATAACTCGAATATTGAGTGCCAGTTCAGTCTTTTTTCACTTTGCTTTAACAACACCAAAACTTTTGAAAAGCGCCGCCCAAACATACAGCCTCGTGTTCTTTGAGTTATTCCCGTCAATTCAACTTGTGGAATGAAAAGGCGCAACAATTGGTTGCACAACCTGTCAAACAATCCGTCAAGTTCAATATGACCGACTTCCACTTGGGTGAGCTGTTTTTTTCCATTGTTATTTTAATTAAGCACGAGTTCTTCAATTCCAGCTAAACCGCTCTTTAATTCTTTTTTATACGCCGCTCGGCATTGAACACAGGCGTAGGTTTTGCCGACGATGGCAAGCAACAATGGTAATTCAACAATTTGTTTCCGACCCATTACAGTTAAATTGTTGTCATTACAGGTTAATTGTCATTATTACATGGCTTTCTTGAATAGAAATGCTGAGTTTTGCGTTCTAATAGTGCTTTTTTTTTAATAATTTTTTTGTGGAAAATTTAGGACTGATTTTCTCTAAGAAAACCCAGATGTGTGGATGTATTCCGTGAAGTCATTTTAGGTGTGTTATGCCTGCTTAAATTATTGTATTTGGATGTATTTAAATTGCGGTGAACCTTAGCACCCATAAAGGATTTGAAGTATGGAAATTATACTTATTTATTGAAGTGGCCAAAGAAAATTAATGCTCAAAAGAACAAAAACATCTTCCTCCTAAACTATGCTTGACTATTGCAAATAAAAAAAAAATAAAAAATAAGAGGACGATCATGTCCCTCCCCCCCCCCCCCCCCCCTTCTTTTTTTTTCGTGAGTGAACTTAGAAAAACTCATCTTTACTATTAAGTTTATGGAGTAATTTGCATTAAAAAGCGTTTAAGGTTACTATCGCGTAATGTTATACGGAAAGAGTAATATACATGCAAAAAAGGTGTTTTCTAAAACTATTACATACATTATACTCATGCAAATTCGAAAAGTCGCATAATAAAAGAAAATTATATTTTGTTGTTTTTACAGCAGACAAAATGCTGGGTTGCAGACGATTTTAATTATATACAGTCTCAAAAAATTTATTAAACGAAAACTTACAACTCATATTTGTTATGCATTTAATGGGGTTTTTTTTTCTGTTTGAATGTATAGATATTTTTACTGAAATCTGACCTAATCTATTTACATATTTTATTACATAATAATGTTTTTAGATATTTTAAAATGAACAAGTATACAAACAGAAATTTGAGTTTCAATTAAGCAAAAAAATTAGATAAATTTTTTGAAATTTCTAATAGTTATTATTTTCTAGAAATGATAGCACAAGTTTACGTTGCTAACAATTCCAATTGCATAGGATGTTGTACAATGTACATCACAATTGTCAGTATTTTGGAATTTTAAGTAGACAAAATTTCTTTAATTTTCAGTGAAAATTTATAGTAGTTTTTATGGTAAATAAAATGGAAAAAACAGTTTTTCCCGTTATCATTATTTTAGAGTATTCAGATAAAGAATATAAAACAAAATATCTAGAAAGAAAATAAATTAATAGCAACACTTTTGAGAGTACAATCCAAACCGGAAAACGTCATCTAAACGTCGAAGGTTATTACCATCCAATTTAACTTTCTATAGTAACAATAATTCATCTGGTCCATTCACATAATTGCAACATTTGAAATTCTTTTATCATAATCCATCTCAAACGACACTTCAATACCCCCCCCCCCCAAAAAAAAAGTGAAATTGTTTACAACCATCAGGTGATGTTTCAATCGCACACTCTACCACTTATGTAACACTTCATTATTTTTCTTTGACTCTTTCTTCTGTCTTTTCTTCTAAAATGCCCCATCATGACACGCAGAAAAAGAAGTCGAAGAAACAGAAGTCGCCAACAAGTACCACCTTGTAAGAAACGTGTTCCTATCGCTTTGTTCTCTCATCGTGAACCTTTGTCCAAAAGCTGAAGCCAGATGACGCTAATTGGCGAGAGGCAAATAATTACACTCGCACGCTACCGTCCACGCTACCGTTTTAACTGGATAAATAACTTCTTTTGTGGGAACCAAGGCTGCACACCTGTCAAGCAATTAAATGGCAGGCATAAAAGGTAGGGAATTAACTTGGCAAAGGGGGAAAAAAAAGCACTGAAAAGCTTTTTCTAGCTACAGGGCAGATCGTGCAAATATATGGAATCTTCGCCTGAAACTTCGTAAATCCGATCCTGACCTTTATCGTCCCTCAATTTTTTCTTGACCTTATGGAGAATAATGAAAACACTTTCTTCATACGTGGGCGTCAGTAACTTCGTATCTCTTTTATTGTAAGTCCTGGTGAATGAATGACTTTTATGACTCTTTTGAGGAAAGCTCATATATATGGAGATGTGTGAGATTCCTTTCCCTTTACCTTCGATGCCGTAACCTTTTGAAACACAAACCTTTCAACGGTTTTTAGGTTTTCTCAAGCCATAAATTACGCCCATTAGTGGGGAGGGGGGCATCGTGTTGGTGAAGAAAACTGTAGAAACCTTAATAAACCCTTAGAGTGCACTCTTATTTTTGTTGTATTGTCCATATAAATCGATAAAATGTTATGCACGTTTTTCTGAACTATTTGAATCTCCAACTTGCCAGCACAACAATCATTATCCCACCCCCAAATACGAATTTTAAATGCTATTAAAAGTTTTATAGTTCACAGCTTAAAAATTTTATAGTTCCTTCACAATTTGGCAGTTCAGTCACATTTAATAAAATAATAGAATAATTTAAAAAAACCGTGAATTCCATATGGTTGAAATTAATTTGTTCGATTAATGGCGTTTAAAATGCCACATTACTAACTGGCTAAAAAGACGTTAAGGCGGTTCTTCTTTAATGGTAATAGTTTAATCTGTGCGGAAAGATAATATTTAAAAGGGAAATTTTTAATAATACAAGAGAAATAAAAAAAGGTTTACTTTACATATTTATGAGCTTATTAGCACTTTATAGAAACTAATAATGAGTTTAGCCTATTTAGTAAATTTATCTGTTAATTATTGTAATTATTAGAATAAGTAAAACATTTGTACTTACAGCACATCCTAGTAGTAGCAGCATGATGCGATTTTTATTTATTTTGTAAAAATACGTCTGTTAAGCAACGCATTTCAAACAGGATTCCAAGCTCTGTCAGAAAATTAGTATTGTTGCACAAATTATCTGTATATAGTGTAAATAGTGACGTATTACTTTAAAATTCTATTGTAATTTATTTTATCTTCTTATTGTAATTATTAACAGCGATTATACAGGTTAGAAAACGGTGGCAACGCCTAAAGCAATCGAGAAATTTCGAGATGTTTCTTTTTTGACGAATTGGCTGGAAATTTTGGGAATGAACTCACGCGCCTGGTATATAAAGACCGGAGATCGGGAAAGTTTTCAGATTGACTTCGGACTTCGATGAAAGCTGATCGCTTTGTTTACCTACTAGAGTGAACTTGTATAATTGCTGTATTCGAAGTTGTTCTTACTGAAGCTTGTGTTGAAGCTTGAGAGTGATTAAACTGTTGTCTTTGAATAAATTTTGTGGCTTTGAAGAGTGAATAAATAGTAGTTTTTATCTTAAAAACTGTGCCATCATTGCCTCAGTGGAAAAATTCATAACAGTATAATTTAACAACTAATGAATTTCAATTAGCAAATGTTATTACATTCTTTATAAGGAATTAAAAATTTCTAGTGATAATAATATTAACCTTATATTTTCTTTCACGGGGGAATTTTTATTTTGTGACTAATCCTTTTCTCTCATTATACAAAACCAAAATTGATAAATGGTATGCTAATATAAAAACTAATACCTCTACTTTTGAATAATAGTTCATTTCTGACTACTCATTGTCATTACATTTTTGATAAATAAAGTTTTAAAAAAAAAAAAATCAAAAATCGTCCAAAAGTTGTGATAATATACAGTAATTGGCAGTTCTATAGAAAAGAGAAAATATCAATTTAAACACGTTAAGGAAACCTAAGCAATCTATCTTTTAGCAAAAGAATACCGTATCCAACTCTGATGAACTTCCTGAAAAGCAATTCCTCTATCCAAGCTTAAATGCGCAGGGTGCAAGCAGGAATTACAAATTTAAAGAATTACAAACTCGAATTCATTTCCAAAATGATATTCTTACCTGGGATTTTTAAATAGTAATATAACATTTTATGCTAAATCAACGGCTTATTAATTTAAAAATATTGCAAGTAGAAAATTGGACGAAGGATTGTCCTTTTATTTTTCCATGGTAACCAATCCGCTTTTTAAAAAACTACTTCGTTTATGCGCGTAAAAACAGTGTTACTGGGAAGACCTTATTAGATTGTATGGTGGGAGTTTTTAGGGGTTTTTCACATACAACAAACACTCAAAATTGAAGGCCATTTTCTGATTCATAACCCTTCTGAAAGGCATTATTTTCCCCTTTGAACTATGGATACAATAGACCTTCAGTCGCAGTTTTTAATTATCCCCCTCCACCCTAAATACAATATAAATACGATAGCTATTATATTTAAAATTATAAACTGTTTTCTCTATAATTTTAAATCTGAGAAGCAAATAAAAAAAAACTTAAAAAAAAAAAAAAAACTATTAACCTTTTAAATGTAAACCATCTGCCAATATATATTTTTTATGTTCGTATCCATATTGAATTGAAAATTGCTCTGCAGATTATTTTCATACTTCCGTTTCATTTGGACCTTACCTTGAAATGTATTAAAATACTCAAATACTGGGCGTTTTTCCCTTTCTCATCATAATGTATTAGACTATGCAAACATGTTTATAGAAATATTATGAAATATTTTTTAGAAAAATGCACACAAAAGAAACCTTACATCAATATTTGATCTCAGAAGTCAAGGGCAAATTCAATACATTAATTTTAATATAACGCTACTTGCAACAATTGCAATGTGAGTAATACTGTATTCTTTTTAAATGCCCATTTGAACTAAAAGAGAAGGTCGTATAGACGATTTATGTATTGTCCTGTTTTTCAACGAAATCAGTTTTAAAAAAAAACAAAAAAACAAAAAAAAAAACACGTCAGTTTTGTTTATTGTTACAAAGATTGGTGGCATTTGGGTTGGTGGTTTTCAGATTATCTAACGCCGTCAGCAACACGAGGGCTATAATGCGCCGAAACATTCGTCCTTAGACAAGCCAACATACATTTACAAACACCCATGCCTAACACGGGACTCGAACCCGCAACCTCGCGGTCTAGAAGCTAGCACGTTAACCACTATACCATTTGGTCGGCGGTGGCATTTGGGACTTTTCTCGCGGAATAGCTATATTGAGCGTGAAGATGGAATAATGAATTCTGGGTGGTCTTTTAAGGAGAAACTGCCCCGCTTTTGCGCATCAATCGGAATCCCTCCAAACAGTCCGATAAACGATATAAGAGTATTTATCACGATCGCTTCTGTGTCTCTCACGTTGAAAAAAGGACTTCAAAACATCGGATCGCTGGATCTCTTGCGAGCTAGCTGCGCATTCTGTTTCTCGCATATGAGATCGACCTTATTCTAAATGTTTCATATTAAAATATAAATAGCTTTTCAAATAAGAAAAATAGATTTGGTTGATTTCAAAAACTTTTATAATAGTTTTATTAAAGAGACAATATTAATCAGGTTTATTTAAAAAGAAACATGACATAACCATACACAATACGCGTTTTTTAATTTTTAACCTCTTAATGTATTTTATGGTGTTAAGTAATGCTTAAATTTACTTCCATTTTTCCTGGCGGAAATTCTTTTTCTAAATTCACACTTCTTCAATTTCATTTCGGATTCCACCACATATTCAGAATATTGTTTAAAAAATATTGGAACTTACCTTGGTTCACCATCTTCTTTAATCTAATCAAAGGTATCCGATGCTTCGAAATCGGACATGAAAAGCGTAGTTTTTGCAAAGAAATCTTAATATAAAAACTATTTGTCATGACTTAGGATCATTGTAATAACGGGAGAACAATTCAGACTAAAAATTTAAAACGAAGCTCATTACAATGGGCTTTTAAGAGCAAAAAACAATACATTCTAATTCCAAACGAAGTGTAATTGCGAAGCGCAATCTGTAGAATTTAGAACGTGTCAATAATTCACCTCTTGTTTGTTTATTAGCACAATTCCAGCTACCAATTTCAATATCCCTCATAACTTGATTGGTTGGAAAATCAAACAATCATTGATGCCATCTATATATTTGTAAAAATTATACTAAGCAGACGATTAACTTGATAACGAATGCGCAGGAAACAGAAAACTTTATTGTTTTCAAGAGCAAACTACGTTTAATTCAAAAGTATTGAAGAAATTATTTTATATCCTATTTATAGTATTTTCATGAAATAGCTCATTCGCTTAATAATAATATCTTAATAACTAAAATGTATGCAAACGTAATGTGACCAATTATAATACATCTTTAAAAAGAAATTCGGACTTTCACATTTCATTAGCTAATCATAAAGCACATTTAATTTGCCAGCGAATATAGCAGTTGACTGTGATGTAGCCGTTGATAAGCTCCATGTATAATTATTTCAGAATAAGTTTTTATAGAGGACCTTATACATGATGACATAACAGGCAAGTGCTTTTCGCAATATCGAAAACAATGTCACGGGAAAATATGATATTTAAGTTCGTGATTGGTTAATTTAATTTGAAAATTCGAATTTATTTTATAGGCAAGGTGCTATTATTATTGCTCATGAGCTTAGGCAAGAGAAAAGTACCCACCCTAAATAACGTCGTACATAAATTCTGTTATCTTTTTAGCTATCATAATTTTTTTTATATAAATGGAATATGCTTTCGCCCTTTTTAAATGTTCTTTTAGCTGCACACATTTTAAAGAAACTTTGATAAATTGTTTGCACTTTCGGAATAGTTTCCTTCTTTTATTGAGAGTATTATCAATTTGAAACTTTGTTAATGCTTCAAAATGGAACTAGGTAATACAAACTAAAACTTGCTAATCTGAAACAAAGACTTGATAAATTACGATTAGATAATAATAAAAAAACATAATAAACCCATATCTGGTCTTAATGCCAAAATCGTATTCTAAGTAATCGTTCTAGAGGATCTATTTTTGAGTGAGAAGTATTACAAAGAAATCGGGAAGATAACTCTGGTGAGAACATTTAAAGGTTACTTTTTCAAACAGGCTTTAATTAATATTTTTAAAGTTCAGTATAAATATTATTCAAATCAATCAATATAAATAAAAAACACCTTTGCATCAGGGTTATATGTTTCTTTTTGCTTGGACTAGAACTAACATGCATTTCAAAGACCTTTCTCAAAAGTTGAACAAAATAAGTGCAAAAAATATTTTATGCAGTAACCCCCATTTTAAGTCGACGAGAAGATGCATAATAAAATTGGAACTTAAAGAAGATGATTTTCTAACTTCAAAAAATTATGAATGTCTCATTATGATTCTACTTTTTATTTTAACTCAGGAAAAATCGAGCTATGAGATTTTCTCTCATCCACTTTTTTTTTTTAAATTTACGATCTGAGATCTTCTCTCACGTTCTAAATATTTCGAAATGGATTATTTTGCTTCCTCTAGTTCGTATTTTGTCTTTGATTGTTTTGTTCTTGTATGATAAATATAATTTGCCTTTTAATACTAGAAATATATTTTCTGTAGAAATTTGTTAAGTTCGCCTTAGGTCTCAATGTAAAATATGTTACTGTTAATATACATAACTGTGTTTTCTTCTTATGTGGTGTACAAATTGATAGATTAGTATATAAGAGGAAATTTGGTAAAATGGTGAAATTAATGGTCTTGCAATTATATCTCATACATGTAAAAATGAGATAAAATCTCACATTCTCCGATGCGATATCTCAAGTACCATTGCACAACTCTATCAGGTAAATTCCTCCATTGGGCATAATTAACTATTAATTTCGACTGACCTGAAATAATAACTGGACCACAAGTTCACAGGATCTATTTATACCTGGCAATCATAAACTTCAAATGGTTTGCTGTCAAAAATCAAAATGCAAAGAGTGTTAAGAAATTAAAAAGAAGAAAAAGTCAATATACGCGGCTAGGTGACCAGGACCTTTCTCGTAATTTTCGCCTCATCTGCCGTTTTAGTGAAGTGTCTTGTTATTCGTATACAGATTTTTTTAAACATTCACTCACAAAATTTTCGTTATTTCTTTTTACCCGTATTCCGTCTTTTTCAAAATAAAAAAACATGGGAAAAGAAGAAGAAAAGTTAGAAAATTATAACGAGTTTGAACAAACTGACACACTATATAAATATATAGGCATGTCATGTCAAGGAAAAGAATTTCTTAAAAGAGAATATACTTGGAAAAACATTGTTCTTTCGAATCCATACGAAGCACTTCGGCCTGCCTTCTTCGAAAAATATTTTAATTTTAGTTATTTTAACTTAACCTTGGCGAAGATCTACTTTAAATATCTACCTGTCGTGAAAATTTCGTACAGAACCAAATAAATTCCCAACCCCCTTCCCCCACGAAGAAATAATCTAGCTATCCCTGACCCTTGAAGATGCCCTGACTCCGTCACAACAACAAACCGTCCGTCGGAAGATAGAGTGAAAAAAAAGAAAAAAGGAATAGAGAAAAAAAAGAGGAATAACAACACATCACAAAATGCGGAAAGTGGTGACCCATATGTGCAGGTGCTACTCAAGAGAAAAAACGCGTGGGTTGAAAAGAACGGACGCCCACGGATCTGTGACGTCACGTCACGTGGTTTAAACTCCTAATACATTCAACACGTGCGCGCGGTGGTTTGTTTGCTTGGAAAAGCATGGAATTGTGTTTGATTTAATATTGCAAACAAGATTGGTTTAGGAAGCCGGGGATAAAGCGCTATAAGGCTTTGAAAGAGTTGATTGTTAAGGTGAGAGAATATTTATGTCAATTATGATCTTGAATTGGTGAATAAGAAAATTGTCGTCTGCGGTAGGAATAATTTTTTTTTTTTTTTTTTTTTTTTTTTACAATTAGAAAGGAGTAAGGTTTTGTAGGGAATTTGAAGAAATAAAACTTGAGAAGAAAAGTAAATTGAAAATTCAAATAAACCTTTTTTTCTTAAATAAAATAATTTTCCTTATATTAAAATTTGAGGTAGATTCAAAATGCAGAGTGTGTCAAAAATATAAGAAAATAATGTTTTCGAAACATTCGGACTTGCAAAATTAGAGGTATTCATTCGAAACGAAAATCAATTTTTTATGGATATCAAAACCAACATCACTCTTTAAGTCAATAGTTGGTAAACAAAAAGGTTTTTTTTTTATAAAGTGGGTCTCAGTTGCAAAATCTTGATGCAAATTTTAAGCGCTTTTTCGACTGAGGTATTATTTTCTCATGAATTCTAAAATTATTGTAAAATAACACTTGAATTTTTTGATTTGTTAAAAAAAAAAAAAAAAAAAAACTATGCAAGACTAAGAAGGTATTTAAAATTAAAATATGTGTTCGTAAAGCAAAATATTTACTAAACAATTTAAGAAAAAACATGCAAACAATAAAAATGTGTAAGCTTTCTGTAACTCCAATAAATATGAAATTCAAAGCTTAAAACTATTTCTACCCCAAAGGATTTCTATTCAATTAGACTTTATGATCTGAAGAAAGAAAATAATTATGATTCCTAAAAGTATTTTTCATCAATTTGCGAATATCCTTAAGTTTAAGTAACAAACGGTAGATCCCATTTTATCGATACATTTTTAGAAATCTTTTTTAATGATTCATTTTTTTTTCATGATTTTAAAAGTGATTTCTTACAAAATTAACAGTTTTGAGTTAACAATAATTAAATTTGCAAAATTAACAATTCCACCGATTAAATTTCCTTACGAAAAATGCTTATAATTTTTTTTTTTTTTAACTATGCTTTAAAAAGAAGTTTTGTTTGAGCTAAAGTAAAAATTATATTTCACTCGTAAACATTATAATCAACGAGCTTATAAATCCAAATTTTTCATCACTTATCATTCATTCCCCCCCCCCCCCCTTAAAAAATTGACCGACACCTGTTATGGAATGACTTATTTTGATATTCAGTCACAAACATGTTTTATTCCTTGGCTAACTCAAAGAAGAGAAATGCAAATTATTGTGGATTTTGATGGATATCCATTGTTATACCACACAATGTCATCTATAAAAGGGAGTAACTTAATTTGATTTTGTAAGATTTGCATCAGAACAACCTCCTCCCATTCTAGTGATGTTTAATTACATTTATTCAAGTACATGAATAATTCGAAAGAAATAATCGATTATTTCGTGAAATAAGCTTGAAAAGACGTCTAAACATTCGAAACAAATTATATGCTTGCGTTTGAATGAGCTTTCGAGATTAGAATTAACTGCGGCTGTATTTACTCTAACATCTGTTTCTCCATAAAAGGACACAAGCTGGTTTTATAATTATAGTTTTCGAAAAATTCTATGTGTTTCCTTATAGGTAGAAGTGTTTTTTTTCCAACATTATACTTTCGGAAAACAAATTTAAAGGAAGTATTCTTTTCAAAATTTAAAGTCCTAAGAAAAAAATAGATTGTTTTCAAGTTACATAGGATATTATTTCAAACTATTGAATGGTTTTATTTGGTAATGATTCAAATTCAGTAAATTTTTCTGATAACTTTAATCTTCTTTTTTTTATTAACTTTTATTAATGTTGTGACCTTTTTCTTTAAGATTTTTACTGAAATACGTTTTGGTCTTGAATTTATTGTCTATTGTTTTATTGAAATATGTTTCGTTCCTGAATTTATTGATAAAAAAAAGTATTTTTTTTACAATTTGATTTAAAAGTAATCGAATGGTCTGTAATGGTTATATTATTTATCCTTTTTCTGTTTGAAATAATTTGAAAAAATCGATTTCTTTTAAACTAATGCAGAAAATACGAGTTATAAAATGAATATCATTTACAACCTCGTTCAAACTTTTAAAATTAATTAGTGATGGCTATACACAGTACGACTGATTCTTTTTAATTCTATTGTATATTAATAATTTTTAAATAAAGAAAACTCCCTTTTCCCCGTTGTAAATTTCAAAATTAAAATTTCCAAACACGAAGAAAAAAATATTTCGTGAGAAACTACAAATTAAATGCCAAACACTCACTTTTTAAAGCTACTATTGTAAAGTTATATTTAAAATGCATAAATTCTAGAAACACTTTTTATAATTAATTTTTTTTTTTTTTTTTTGTAGTTTTTGTCTTTATATTTTACTATTTTTTGAAATGTTCCTTTTATACTTGATTGCTTTATTTAAAAGGTATTTTACATATACCAATTGCGAGCTTTTTCTAATTAAATTTTGAATACTAACTAGTTTCTTTTTATATTTTAACTTTTAGATTTTTTTTTTTAATTATAAAATAACTTCTCTTGATAGCGTTGAATTTCATTTGAGTTTTTAAATTCTCAATTAACTTTACCACTGACTTGATATTTTCTCTCGTCATTAAAACTAAAATTTACAACTATTAAATCTGATTTAAATTGTAAATTTATACATCAATTATCTTTATTTTACTAGCGCATAAAATTAGCAACAAAAATTTATGAAGCATGAACACTTTTTTCTCTAACAAATAAACCAATAAACGGCAATGTGGAACTCCCACATCCAGTAAAAAGCATAAGAAATTAAATTCTTTCTCCAATAGGCATTTACTGCCGATTTATTTCCGAGAAAAATCCATCTGTTACGCCGGCTTATATCGCGGCGGGCGTTTCAATTAAGCGGCAAGTTAAGCCCACGCGTACAAGCCGACTTATCTCGGGCAAGCTGATAAGTTTCTTGATGGATGATACATCCTCGAATTTCACTTGTCATCGCGAGGATGTGTTATGACAACTCTATTTTTTTTCCATAGAAACTGGGATGTCGCGTGTTGGGATTGGGGAGGTTTAGTTACCGAAATAGTGATCAGGATCCAAGATTATTGGACCGACCAAACGGTATAGTGGTTAGCGTGCTAGCTTCTAGACCGCGAGGTTGCGGGTTCGAGTCCCGTGTTAGGCATGGGTGTTTGTAAATGTATGTTGGCTTGTCTAATGACGAATGTTTCGGCGCTTTATAGCCCTCGTGTTGCTGACAGCGTAAGGTAATCTGAAAACAACCAACCAAGATTGCTGTAAATTAAAACTGACTGTTGAAAATTGCTATTTGTGTTGTTTTAAACTTTTAAAGCAGTAGAAAGCAAATGATTGTCTATGGAGGTATATCATTTTATTTCGGAAAAATGCATAGTAATTTGTACCTACCTTTTAATTAACTGTAAAAATAGTGGGAAAAAGTTAAATTGTATTGGCAAATTTTTTTTACAAAAGTTTTTGTTTTTGGACATATTTTATAAGACTGCGATTTTTGCACTTCAGAGAAAAGGTGTTTCGAGTTTGGGAAAGGTAACGGCTTGAGCATATACCACATTTTTCTGTGTTATATTCTACTCTTTAAGTAATGGTTTTGTTGATGAATTAAATTATTTCGAACTGGATTTTTCATTCAAATTTAATTGTATAGATTTGTCCTTCAAATTAAGATCGAAAATTAAATAACGTGGTACAGATAAGTAAAAAGACTGATTTAAGCTTTTCCCGTCGAAATTTTATGATTTTAACTGTAGATTTAAAAAAAAAAAAAATCAGAAAACTGGGCATAATTAGATTAACTAGTGTGTCGATATAATATGATTGTTTAAAGTTGTTTGATTTCTAAAAGATTTTGAAAGTTTAATGTTTTATGCTGGTTTTCATCCTTTTTATGTGAAGTTCAGCTTTTTTTGCTTGGGATCTTTAACATGTCTGGAAAAAGTATCCGCAAATATAATTCAGTAGCACAATTAAGATTTTACGAAATTCACTTAAAACTGACTGATAACATTTGATGCCTTAAGTAAATAACTCGTTATTGAGAAGACAGTAATAAATAATATAAATCCTATTAGCTGAGAAGTACGATAAAGAAAATCTAAGTATGGTTTCTAAAAAAAAAAAAAAAAAAAAAAAAAAAAAAAAAAAACTCATTTTTAGCATGTTTTACATTTACGTTTTCTTAAGTGTAAAAAATGTAAAACAACAAATAAAACTACTGTTTCAAGATAATGACATGGATAATAACATTACCAGAACTAGGGGTGTGGAGCATTGCACAACTTTCAATTACACTATAATATAGGTCATTGCATTAAAATTTATTGTGTTACTTATCTTCTCATATTTTCACTCATTTAAATAAAAATAGCAATATTTTTGGCAATGATTTTTTCCTGGGCAAGAAAAAAAACGCCAAGAGGACGAAATTGGTGATATTATTCAATAGGCATCACGTTGACCTTTCTTGTGCTTGCAAAAAAAAAAAAAAAAAAAAAAAAAATTATATTCGATGCTGTAGGGCAGAAAGCTCTGTGTTAAAGGCACTCGTTTTTTAACTTTTTACGCTTTTACCGCATTTCTACTAGAATTCGGTGGGTGGGGATGATTAGAACACTTTAAGAGGCATTAGCCCATAAATTTGAATCAAAATCGTTAGAGCCGTTTTTTAGCAATTGCTGAAAAACATTATTTTTTTCGTGAAATCAAACTTATGGGCATGCTTGATTTTGACGAAAACCTTAATGAAAGGTTCCATGGTCACCACCAACCCGCACACCAAATTTGAGCATAGTAGGTCAATTTGTTCGGGAGTTATGCTGAACACGTACACACAGACAGACATTTTTTCTAGATCACTTTTTTTAAATCAGGATGTTCCAAAACGTGAAGAAATGAAAAAAAAAAAAATCAAAAATCGAATACTATACTTTCATTACCTTATGTATACATATGGGAAATTGAAAGTAAAAACACTCAGAATACGAAAGACTCAGCCTTTAAAGAATTTATTTAACGTAAAAAAAATTCCCGGTCAATACCTCAGGTCTAAATTTCGAGCTAATCAAAATCTAATAGTTTTCTTCAACGGAACACTAATACCATCTAAATCAAACATCAAACACCGCTATCAATTAAACAAAGATAAAACAAAAACATTGACATTTAGAGGCGTAGTACTCGAATTTATTGTCTCTTAATCGACGATAAATATCACAACACAAACGAAGCAACATTATCCCATTACTTTCACCACCTAATCGACCATTACACTCATAAATTGTTCCACCAAGATATCAATTGTGCCAAGAGAATAATTCTTTTTCACATGGTACGTTCAAATGGGGGGGTGGGGGATACGTGGAATATGATTCGTAAGTTCTTTTCGGGATCTTATCGGTTACAGAGAGTTGTCCAGATATTTAAGAGATGGCTCAGCTCGGATGCGATATCGTGTTTGTAGACGCCCACAAGTGACAGTGGGAATAGAGAACTGAATCATTAAGGACTTTTTTTAAGGAGGATGTAGTTGATAAGAGACGATGTGATCTAGTTAGGTTTGTGGTTTTTTTAAGTGGTTTATTTTTGTAGTGGGAAGTTGTGTTGATAAATAGCAATTTCTTAATTTCTTCCCTTAGAGAGAAGTTTAAAATATATTGCAGTATTTTACTCGTTTATGCTTTTAGTGTCCGGTTACTTTAATTTTCAGATAAGATTAAAAATTGCAGTTACCAATAGTTTATTAATATAATTTGTGGTTGTTTTAATTGATTACATGACAGTTTTTCATATAATAAAAACAAATTTATAATATAAGAATTTAGTGAGAGTTAATAAACAAATTTTCTATTCCATTTATAGGATTAGCATTCATATTAATAGATTTGAGCAGTATTTTTTAACTTTGCATTAACCTAAATTTTAGAGTATATGTAGAGAGATGGGTTGGTTGGTTGTATTCAGATTATCTGGCGCAGTCAGCAACACGAGGGCTATAATGCGCCGAAACATTCGTCATTAGACAAGCCAACATACATTTACAAACACCCATGCCTACGCGGGACTCGAACCCGCAACCTCGCGGTCTAGAAGCCAGCACGCTAACCACTATACCGTTTGGTCGGCGTAGAGAGATGGGATTACCGGAGTAGAAATAAAGTATTTTATTCGAGATATATCTGTCAGAATCTCCTCCTTGTTTACTCATTTAAAAAAAAAAAAAAAAAAAATGAAAAAAATATTCATATAAACCAACCCTACGACTTTTCGAATGCTTTGCAAATATTTTGCCTCTGGGACATGAGTAATATTAACGACATTTTGAATACCAAAATTTAATAATGTAAACAAGAATTCCAAGGAAAATTAATAGGGAAGAAAGTCATTACTCTTCACACACACACAAATAGTACTTGGACTAGTGATTGGTGTGGGTATTAATTTGTTTCATATTTAGAGCTTAGTTAAAAAAATATCCTAAAGATAGATTTGGAACATGTTTGGGGTATGCATATATATTCCTTCGTATATATGTATGTATATATGTATCTATATTCCTTCCACATTTTTCCAACATTTAACCAGAACCAGGGACTCGATTAGTTGAAGTGTCTCATGACCATGAGGTTATGTAATTGAGCCAGAGAACTCCATAAAGATTGGCATGAAAAATTGATGTTGAAATTCAAATCCATTAGAATTACGAAATCCTCCCGTTGGAGTGCTGTTTTACAAAAAGAAGTGCTAACTCTGATGGAGGCCTCTTCATTTGACCAAAGTCAAGATTACCAGATGTATTGATTGTATCAAGCACTCAAATGTAACAGACAGGCGGAACCGTTGCTTAAAAAAAAATTAGTACCCAAGTAGTTTCGTTTTTTTTTTTTTTTTTTCCTCTTTTTTTTTTTTTTTTTTTTTGTATATTGGATTAAGTTATTTCTAATTTTTTTATAGGTATGTAGTTATTTACTATATATACAGAAGGTACATAAAGAATTGAGGGACATTCTACAAGATAATAACAAAACATAAAAGCAACTTTCAGTGACAAAATGCAACAGTTCAGAATCAGAAACGAGAATTAGTATCACTTTGACCCATAAGTGGATTGGTGGGATCACGTTGACTTTAACATTTTTAGTTTACAATGCAACTGAAACTGGACCTCATCAATTATCGGTTAAAAATAAAGAGGGGGAAAAAAAACGATAATTTAAAGTAACGGTTTCGTTATTAATTTCAGCTTTCCTCTGCGAATGGGAACACTGAATCTTTCAAAATTCTAAATCACCTGACTTCACCGACTTGACACTTTATAAACTAATCCGTAATAAAGAATCGGGGTTAAGAAGTTTGGAAGTATATCTTCTTTTTGACTGGTCACACCGACTCAAAAGCTGACGGAACTAATCTCTTTCAGGTGAAAGTTCGTGAAATTTATCCGAAGATCGAAATTTTTGTTTTCTATTTTGTAACTGAAACTTGTATCTATTTGGTGAACTCGAAGCCAATTTGATTGGTATCCATTTAGCTCTCTGTAAATCGAATAAAATGAGACTTAGTAATTTTACATGCAAAGTTAATGTATTAATCTGAAGATTAGAGTAATTTTTCATCAGATTTGGTTTCTTATATAAATTCAATTAGTAATAAAGTAGTTTTCTTTTGATATTTTAAGTATTTACTAGGAAAATATTCGGTAAGGTAGGGAATTTTTTTACTATCGAAACGTCTACATCTTTCATTTCAAAACCTACAAATGTAACTTATGTATAAAAGTAACCTGTTCGCTGAACTCGCAAATATAGGTTATGTATAGAACACCAAAAAAATAAAAAAAAATTTGAACGCTGGCTATATCTTGTGTTTTAATTGATGAAATGAAAAAGTAAAAACACTTGTAATTAGTGGAAAGTTTTTAAAAACTGTGATAAGGGGTCATCTACATGTTAAAACTTAACCAAA
Organism: Linyphia triangularis; assembly: GCA_963978545.1. Taxonomy (NCBI): domain Eukaryota; kingdom Metazoa; phylum Arthropoda; class Arachnida; order Araneae; family Linyphiidae; genus Linyphia; species Linyphia triangularis. The sequence continues at coordinate 33,539,811 of OZ021727.1, read as the reverse complement.
CTTTAAAAATTTCCATGGGCCGACCAAACGATATAGTGGTTAGCGTGCTAGCTTCTAGACAGCAAGGTTGTGGGTTCGAGTCTAGTGTTAGACATCGGCGTTTGTAAATATATATTGGCTTGTCTAATGACGAATGTTTCGGCGCATTATAACCCTCGTGTTGTTGACGGCGCCAGATAATCTGAAAACAACAACCAACCAAAAAGTTCTATGGCAACCCTATAATATTATGCCATGTTTAGATTTAACATCCAAAAAGAATCGAAATACCAAATTTCATAACTTTTCAATGAAGGGTTTAGTTATTTAAATGATGACAAGAAAATAATAAATCAATGTTAAAAAGAAAAATGTTTTAGCTATAAACTGTTAAATAATTAGTATATTTTAATAATTTTTGTTTCACACGATAGTTTGCTTTTATATTTTTCACTAAAATTACATAAACGTCATGCAACTTTTGCATTAAACAGTTTTTCAATATTTAATTATTAAATTATTTAATTTTAATACTAATTATTAAATTATTTAATTTTAATACTAATTATTAAATTATTTAATTTTAATACTAATTATTAAATTATTTAATTTTAATACTAATTATTAAATTATTTAATTTTAATACTAATTATTAAATTATTTAATTTTAATACTAATTATTAAATTATTTAATTGTAATACTAATTATTAAAGTATTAAAATGTAAACATATTTGTTTTACTTTCGTTATATTTATCATGGTCGGAAAACTCCCTGAACTTTTTTTTCTTTTCATTTTGAAGTTTGGTTTTCAGTATTTTAACACAAATGAAAAAAAAAAAAAAAAAAATCTACTTTTAGAGATCGTATATTACATTAAATTTGAAATTAATTAAAATTTAATTGAGGTAAAAGAAAGTTTCAATGTAAATATTTCAAGTATTTATTTTATTCTTTTAAATTATTGAAAACGTTAGGTGATAAATTTTTTATATTTGTCAATAATTGATTGAGGTAGTAATAAACGAATATTGAAATGTGCTGAATACATTTTGCAACATAGAAGTTTTGGTAGGTGTGCATCAAATTCGATGTTTTATAAGTTCTATCCAGTGATTAAACCAGACTCATAGATCAGAGGCAACACACGAGCCTAGCATGCGATACGACTTCTATTCAATTCCAAGAGTTGGCACTGTAATTTCTACTTTCAAAAATATAAGTAAACGCAACTGGAATTGTGTTCTTTAAATAGGTCGTTTGGTTTGAGTTTAACGGCGCAAGGGCAACACGTGGGTCATACTGAGCTAAGATTTAAGTAGGAGTTCTCAAAATTTGAAGTTTCGCTTATGCAATACTTAAAATGCATAGAAATTGCCTTCTGAAAGAACATTCTCTAAAGCATTTTCCTCTGAAATTGTTACTAGTGTAATAATTTAGCTTTTATGAAATTTTAACTCAGTATAGCCTTTATTTAGATGTTTTTTGCTCCATGAAAATCGAAAATAATGACATAACCAAATTGTGTTTGAAACCTTAATAAGATTTTCCTCATAGGTCACCGAAAAAGTTATGGACACTTCAGGAAGACGCAACAACACACATATTAGGCAATCATTTAATAATTCATAATCAGGCAATCATTTAATAATTACAACTCAGAGTAAAAAATATAGTGAATATCCATAAAGATGGGATTAAATTTACATAAAACGTTCCGTCAATGTCAGATAATATAGTGATTTAACAAGTTTGTATTTGTATGCAAGGCTCCATTAAGTTGAAAAATATACACGAAGTTACTAAAAATAAGTTTCATTAGTAAATAAAAAATTTCATCTTTTTCCTTAGGTTAGTGAAACATACAAGAAATAAGCGTGATTTAATTAACACTTAAAGGGTTTATTTCAATGTCATACATTACCATAATGTAAAACTTTTATATCTCTATTTTTTTTATCAACGATAATATGCGCTGCAATTTTTATTTCCAACCTTAATTGGACAGTGTGTGAAGTTGGCCCTTAAAAACTATAGATTTACACCAAAATATAGAAAATATTAGTCAACGTTATTTATTGGTTATTTAGCTCTTCAGTTGTATTTAATAATAATAAACACAATTGATTAAAATTTTAATTTATGTTTATTAACTAAGCTTTACACACATATTTAACAGTAATATATAGAATATTATTTTAATTTCAATTTTGATGTATTTATATTAACTAAGCATTAACAAAGAGTAACCGGTTTGAAGTGCTTGCTCCAGTACTTGGTTGCAATCATATATATTTAATGAAAGGAAAAACTACATGCGTGTCAGTAGAGATACATTAGTTTTCGGGCGAGAAGATGGGGCATAGCCCTTGTTTGTCGCATCTAGAGAAATAATACTAGATTTGAAATAAAATATCATTAAGCACACAAATAATAACAAAATCTGAATATTATATTATTAACGTTATCATGATTGCAGTTTAGCAAAAATATAATACAAAATAGCGGAAATTACATGGGGAAAAGATTAATTATTTCTTTACATGTGCGCCCCTAGTACTATTAATAATTTGACAAATATTTTATTAGGGTCAAAGGTGTATTGTAAAAAAAAAATGTTTTGTAACAGCTTCCCACTACTATGAGTGATTAAACATTTCTCTTAGTGTATAAAAAACTACTATAAACGGATATAGGACTTATAAGTTTGAAATAATTCTTTCACTTAATGTTCACAGTTGGAAATTGAATTTTTATTATTTTTTTAATTTATACTCCTACTTTGAAACATATACCCCCTTTTCTACAAAAGTGACACAACTGAAAATTCTTCAATTTTTGAGTTTTGGAGTGTACAGAATCAGACTGTACGGGATTGGAGCTACAAGAACAGCGTAAGTCAGTTTCAGCTTTAATTCAACTTGTAAATAGTCTTGTGCCGTTAAACCAGCTTCAAGAACATGAAGTCTGTAATTGCTGTACATCTTTTAACTCAAAATGAAGAATTTTGTGTTGTGTTACTCTTACAGCAAGGGTGCGATACATCGTTTGAATATTTGTCCTTATTTTAGCCAAAGAAATAACAATCTAGAATTTTACGGTGACGATTGTGAAACAGATAAGATAAAAATTTGGTCGATAATGGTGCATCCCATTCTCTAAACCCCATCGGAAGGTTATTACCGAATCGCCCGGGGACAAGGAAAATTTATTTACCTTAAGTAACTGTTCACTTTGACATTTACAAGTGTTAACTCGAATCTCTGGTCTGGCAGCATATTTTCAACTCCCACGCAATTAATGAATGCCCTTCGTCTCGATTTTATTTTTCAAGTCTGTATGCTTGACAATACATAGTTACGTCTATGCGGAATCATGTTTTAAAATGTCCGTCCTTTTAGTTCATATATCCTTTTGTAACAATATGTTTTTATGATTTTGGAAGTAATACTTTAAAATCCTTTTATGTGCTACTACTACGAATGTTTTCAATAACTATAAACACATAAAAACAATCCTCATTGTTTGGATAAATAGTAAGTAATCAATTATGGATTGGATTTTTTGTTGTATTTTGATCCAAGATGGTCAGCTCGTACTTTCCGGAAAAAAGAACGGTCGTATGGTGTCTAGTTAGTATGTCCAAGTTATTAAAGCTGTACTTTAAAACACAAACGGCCTTCATTAAAATTGTCCAAAGATCTGGAAATATACGTGTTTCAAGTATTAATGCACGAATAACCAACGTTATATAGGAGATATTTTTAATCTTGAAAATATTTTAGAATAGAGTAAAATATTCACAATTTCGGCTGTCCTAAAGTAACAAAATTAATGAACTGCTTTTAGTGATCTGAAATAATTGTTCCCTATAGTTTCACCATTACATGCGATTATTAAGGACGACACAATTTTATATTGCAAACAATTACAATTGGCCTACAATTTTCTATTGCAAGCAATTACAATTGGCTTACAATTTTATATTGCAAGCAATTACAATTGGCTTACAATTTTATATTGCAAGCAATTACAATTGGCTTACAATTTTCTATTGCAAAGATTCAATAACTGCGATAATACTTTCGCCGTGCCATTCGTCTTCATGACTATTACTTATTTAAAAAAAAAATTAATTGAGATCTAAGTAGCTCGGTTAACTTGCATTTGTACATAGGAGGATACATAAAACTTCAGTCGCATAAATAAAAAATCATGAGTTCGAATCAGAGTGGTGCTTGCTCAGATGTCAGAGACTCGAAAAATGACGTTCGAAATTATGAACCGTAATTATAAATGTTGTTGTTGCAATGTTATAACGCTGCATGGCCCATGGTTGGCTCTAGCTCTTCAACCATGAAGTATTAATTTTAAAACGCGCTAAAACATACCTTTGCAACATGTATTATCTTTGACCTACGAAATATGTGATCACAACAAACACATATGTAAACATATCAAGATAATTTACTTTCACTGTCAACTAATCAACATATTATCTCTGTCCTTATTGAAAAAAGAAATCCAGTTCAGTGTGCCACGTTACCGTTGCGATCGTTTTCGAAATGGTAATCTAAAAAGCTAATGGTGATGATCCTGATTAAAATTATCTGTAAAAATGACACATGGTGATTGAGCACTCTTGTGTATACAAGGGTAATGTATACACTGTTATTTAGTTACGCAGTTAGACAATTGTATTGTACAGCAAACAAATTTGGACGGTCAACACGATAGAGAACGGAACGGTAAATGTTTTTTTCTTTGTCGCTTTAATGGCATGGCGAGCTCAATTTCTCATTTTTTATTAGTTTCCCTTATTGAAATAGTGAAAAAAAATTTAGTTTATTCACATTTTTTCACTGTCTGCAATGAAAATATTATCAACTGAAATCTTAAATTGTTGAATAATGTTTATTTTTATGTACGTTTCTTTGTTTTTATTGCTTATTTAATTTGAAGTTTAGAATTATTTAAAATTACGAGTATCTTATATGCGCCAAAAGATTTTAAACAAAATAAATATTAATTACAAACGAAATGCATGCATATTATACTGGCATAAATTATCTGGTAACCCCTTGAATAAATATTTTAAGAATAGAGTGTATATTTAGACTGTATCTCTGAAATAATACAGTGAACTTAATCCAGTCTTTAAAGGTCATATCCAAGGGCTTTACAGAATAAATTAATACACTTTTGTTAGTTGTGAAATTAAAATTAAGTAATAATGCTCTATCATGTTTTCAGCCATTTATTTCAAAGTAATACCGCCATATTAAAATTTAATTTTGTCTTTTTAAAGGTACTATCCATACATAATTTATTAATACACTTTTGAAAGGTGTGACATTAAAATTTAGTAATAAAACTTTATCATGTTTACATACATTATTTCAAACTAATGCAGCCGTATTTTAATTTATTTAGAATTTAATTTTGTAAGAAAAAAAGACATTAGTTGAAACAATAAAATAATTGAAAACGTAAAAGCAAATGATGCAGTATGGTTTTTAGAGAAAATATATTTATAATTAGACAAAAAGTCTACATACATATTTAATTCAAGTAAATTTTGCTAGCAAGCGTTATATAGATTTGTTTGTGTTGAACATTTTTTAATTTTTAAACTGTGCATAGATGTTTAAATGCAAAATTGAATGTAAATGTTTATATACAAATTAAATACCATAATTTTTCAGTTTTATTTTCGTAGCCGTATCCAAGATGTAAGGTGTTTTCAATTTCACTTTTACAATTGTTTTAAAGCACCTAAATATGAAAACCATAACGTTAAAAAAAATGTCATACTCATTTAATTTTTTACGTTTAATGTATTACTATTCTTTTTAATGTATTACTATCCTTTTGAAAATCTCCTAATTGCTGAAATCTATTAATATGAAAGTAATTTAAAGGAAGAATATTCGTTTTTACTAATCTATTAAAAGTTTATGAGAATCACCTACATCTGCTTTTTTGTACGTATTCATTGCATTATTATAAAATTGTGTTTTCCCAAGAGATATCATTATAAAGTTAAACTTCTCGAAATCATTTGGTAGTTGTTTCTTCGAAAAGGCATTATAGTATTTTATATTTACATTCGCATTACATGAAACATCTATTTTCAATAGTAGTTCCATTAGCTTTCTTAATCTGCCTCTTGTAAGTTTTTTACATTAGATTGATTTGAAAATTACTGTTTTATGGATAAATTCGTATACTATTATTAAAGTACAAACATTTAAATATATATTACGGATTATACATTCAATTTTTAAATTCGATTACTCATTTGTTTTAGCATTTTTAATTAACAACTAGTAAACTTACTTTGCTAAAGTATTATAAATCAACTAAAATGTCTTTTTTACATTCCTTTAAAAAGTTTTAAAATTTATCACTGATCTGTAATTATATTAGAAGTAATCACGAAGCTCAAACTCACGATCTTAATGTACGATAACCTTTGACTTTGCATCCATTTAAACTTACTCCATTGTATTTATAACAACTTTAATAACAAAACTACATGCTTCCAGTTTGACTACTCTAACTGTCAAAGCTGTAGTTGTATTTAATCTTTTTTATTTTGTAACCTATATCCCTATTGAACAATTTGAATTACAGCCAAAGATTTAACTTTGAAAGAACGCAAAAATGCCAGAAAAACTTAAAATATGGCAAAGAATACATAATGAATGTAAATAGATATGAATGCATTTCGCTGCCTGTTTGCATTCTTATCAGTTGACCTTTGACTTTTGAGATTTATCCTTCTGAATCATTTTACTTTAGAAACTACATTTTGGTAATAATCATAACGAAATTTTTCCATAACACTTAGTGGTTTCAAACTACTGTAGAGTAATTCTCATTTATTATTATTATTTCAAGATAACTTATTTTAAATATTACCCAACATTTGGTGTTAAAAAATAAAGTATTTAGTAAAGAAATTTCATGACATGAAATGTAAAAGTTTTTAGTTAATATGAGGCGTTTCTGATACGAATAGTGGACTGAACAAAAGGTGGTATTGAGAAAAATGCGTTTGAAAAGTTTACAGTGTATTGATTTTTCCATGCTTGATATCATTCTCTGCGGATTTTGAGAGGGAAAAAAGGCGAACTCAAAATGAAAAATATATCTGTGAAGGGTCTAAATTCAGATGGCGAATTTTTTTTATCAGATGTTGTGTTGGCCTTTTATATTCGCAACGCCTCATAAGTCCTAACATTTAAGAATTGTGATGGACAAACTTTCTACTAAGTAACATGATAGTGAGGCAAGACAAGTATGTCATAATTACTATATAGAGTTTATACCTTCTTTAATAACATATTTTCTAAAGTTGCAGGGATATAAATACTTATAGATGGTGCGCAAAGTTCATGTATTGTCTTGTAAACATCGGAACGCATTAAGTGCAGTAAAGATATAAATTTTTGTTTTATTATTGATTTTATTAAATGTTTCACCAAATTTCTGATTAAAATCAACTGTTCTATAGTCTTAAAATCATATGAAAAACAAGCTTTCGCAATGTCATTTGACAAATGGTTCCTTTTATTCAATAAGAAAACATCATTTTACGGCACTATTCAAATATCGTGTGTTTCATCCTCAAAAATGTAAAAAATTCAATTCACTCAGCAAAAGTTACTTTTTTCGTATTTAACCAAAAAAGTGTAGAATACTTTACACTGTACATGTTTCTATGGCCAATATATGTGATCCAGTCTTCTTAAGCAAGAAAACCGGAGAAACCCCGTTCAATATGTTGAACTTGTTTAATAAGCTCCCCAAGAGGGAAAAAGATAATTAAATTCCACTTTTTCACTATAATTACTTTAACTTGATCAAGACAAGTCTTTAATTGTGAAATATCAGTTTCTAAGTCGTGTTTATTGATACTTATGTCAAATGTTATCCCACTTTTGCTTTGAATAAATGATTAAATAATATGAATATCGTTCCTATAAGTAAGCCAGATCACTCCTCTAATCCAAATTTCATCAAGCATGTGTGCGACGATTTTACGATATGCATTGTGTAAAGATTTAATGTATTGGGAAATTTCCATCACTTGCAAACAGTTCAAAAGATGTGAAGAACAATTTAGCCACTAGAATTCCTCAAGAAACTTATGTTAAGTATGAGAATACAGTGCCAAGTAAACACTGATGACAGGGGAGATAAAATCTCACACTAAAAGTCAACTCCATAAGTTGCGTTATTTTTAATGTAAATACATCTGTACAACAGTACAAGTGCACACTAATGGTACTCCATTCTTTTGCATAAGCCCCCACTGTACACTTTGCATTTCAATTTGCGACTGAGTTGTTTTACTTATAGATATGTTACATAAAGATGTCTCTTTGATGTGAATTTCATGTGTCTATGCTGCTCCACTAAGAAGTTATTAGGGAAAAATTTAATTATCCTTAATTTATGGACATGAGTGTAGATTATGTAATAATGTTATATAAAAAAGGATAAAAATAAGTATACTAGCATAGATACATGTTTGATCTACATACATATTTATGATTTGAATAATAAAAAATTCCCCCTAATTAATAATAGTAAAGTTTATAGAACGTTATTTAAAATAAAATAAAAAAATATCAGCTAATATTTTTTAAGTTAATACAGTAGAAATTAATGTTTTGTTGATATGTTCATTGTTCATAACATAGTTATTTTGTTTAAAAAAAATTGTGTATTGAGATACTGTAACATTAATATGAGAAGATAACAGTTTCATATGATAAGCAGGAATTACCCTTTTGTATAATCTCTAAAGATGCTATATAAAACTGCTGATTTTTTTTATCGTGAACGATAATAAATTGATTTAAAGTATTTTTTTGTTTTATTTTATTTTTTATTTAAAGTTATTAAGCTTACCAATTTGTATTTGTACATACTTACGCACTGATTTTCTAAAGAAAAATTTGAAAAACAATCGAAGACTAATTTTTAGAAGAAGAAGAAAACAACGTTTTAAGTAATAAGAATAAATTATGGATGAATTTTTACTTTCAATTACCCATTTTTAATACGTAGGATAATGAAAGTATAGGATTCGGTCAAAAAAAAAAATGATTTGTTTGCATTTCTCCACGTTTTGGAACATCCCGATCTTAAAAAAGTGATCTTGAAAAAATGTCTATCTGTGTGTCTGTGTGAACGTGGTCAGCATAACTCCCGCACAAATTGACTTACGATGTTCAAATTTAGTTAGCAGGTTGGTGATGGCCCAAGGACCTACCAATAAGGTTTTCGTCAAAATCGTGCATGCGCATAAGGTAGCTGCCATTGAAAAAATCAGGTTTTTCAATGATTGCTAAAAAACTGTTCTAATGATTTTGATAAAAATCGTTGTGCTAATGCCTTTATTAAACATCTCCACCTCCGAAATTTCTGTAAAAATGCTTTAATGGCCTAAAAAATTTAAAAACGAATGCCTTTAACACAGAGTTCTGTTTGCTTGAACGTAACTTATAAACGATCGTTGTTTTTTTTTTTTTTCTTCTCTTCTTAGTTTTACTAATAAGAAAAGATAATATAAGAATTATCGAAAAGTATATAGCCAAAATTTCCATTTTGGCAATTTTTTTTTTCTAATCTCCTATATTACAGTTATTGCAAAAAATATCTCCAAACTGGTCACAAATCCGCATCAGTAGTATAGTGTAATTGAAAGTTCTGCGATGTTCCACACCCCTATTTCAATGTGTTTTTGGAAGAAAATAGTCTAATATAACAATCTAAATATTCTCTTGCTCGTGAAATTCTGAGCCCATAATATCTATCTGAATTCACAGATAAAAAATAAAATATTGTTCAACTGTTCATTTGTATTTTTAAAACACTTCATTCTGGTTTAGAAATGTGTATGCACATGCAACTTACAATTAATTTACATTTTCAACAATTAGGAATCTATGGAAACAGAATAACCTATTGAACTCATCCTTCTAGTTTGTTTTAAAGTTACATTACAAAGCACGACTATTTTCTCTGTTAAACAGGATTACTTAACTGTAAGGTATATAAAGTAGAATGGAAAAGTGCTATAACTCTACACTTACGTTGTAAGGAAGTGCAGAGTGACTTTACGTTAGTTTTCGAAGTTGCTCGCTTGTCGTTCATTTCACAAGATTGTCATTCATGGTATTAACATCGCTGCAGAATTGTAATTGCAATGGTGACTATTTTCATTGCTCCGAGTCAACAAGCCTGCATAATGCAATTAATTTCATTAGCGTTTCAAAATCAGGATACAATTTTTCATATTTTTTTTACGTACCTCCTTAGAAGTAATGCAAACTTTATAAAGCCACTACACCATTACAAACAATCTAATCTGCATACATTTACTTATCTAAAATATGGGTCTTCTACAACCAATAACTCCTACCTTTATCCAATAGACTGGATCTCGCCATCTTCGTTTCTATGCGTCACCATGTTCGGTTCGAACGGGCCATGTTCCCCCGCGGACTACCTACCACACTACAACACAAGCATCCTGGAACCCATCTACTACCAACCAACCACCACAGAAGACCATCTCAACCACCAAAACCCCTACGCCACCTTCTGCGACTCGGAGGACCACGACTATCCGAGTCCTCCGACTCCGGACATCATCTCCGGCCTGATCAGCCTGGGTGGTCCACCTTCTGATATGTCGAGCGGCTCATACGGAGACATGGTGTCTAGTCCCGAAGATTACCACTCGACGACTTCCTCGCCACCTTCCTACTCGGTGGATATCTCTGGGGTTCAGGCAACCAGGACGAAGCTCATCAAAGAAGGGCTGAAACTGACCATACAGTCCAGAAGGATGGTCCATGGATTGGATAATGTTCGGCCGGAGTATCGGCAGCCGCTGCATGAAGAGGTAGGTTTAGTTTAGTTTAGTTTGCACCCTTCCGGCTGTCAATTTCTGACCCTATAAAGTGCTTATTATAGCTGTCGTTGCGAAATGTTGAGCCACAATAAGATTACGAGGTCGAAACCTTATTGCGCATACCTCACTGTACCCATCCTACCACACCAATGAGATGACATTGAAACCACAGCGTATTTAATGTACAGCAGCCCCCATTATCGTACAAACCAGTATTTGGACCAGCAGGACCGAACCAATGATATACCGCTCATGAACTCAGTGCCTTTACCCACCAGACCACTGGAGACCAAAGAGGTAGATTCTTGGTGAATGTTACTAAATGAGTGAGAGGGATTTGTAACTTAGTAATGATATGGTTGATCTCCAAACAACCCTTCCCAGGTAGCTTAGTGGTATTGGCCAATGATGGACACAAGAGATCTGGGAAGATTTGCCAATCAATGCCGAATCTCAATCATCGTTACAAAATACAAATTTTTCTTTTAAAAAATAAACTTGTTAAAACCATCACAAAACATTTTTTTTTTTACTTCTCCGTCTTTTCTTATAACATTATATTTCAATTTTAAAACTCTGTATCAACATTTCAAAACTTCCAGTATATTTTACCCAGAATTGGGCAAGATTGGCCAAGGTTCGTAGCAACGGCCAGTCTACAACGGTTAACATCGGGATTGGCCAGTTTCGAGCCGATATTGACCAGCGAATTTGCGCTATTGGGCATATTGCATCAAATACATCAACATTAGTCATAGTCCCTAAAACTATTGGAACTTTTTCACTTCTGAAACCGTAAATCAAAGGATCCAAAAATATATCATTATTGGTATGGTGATTAAAATTTCCCTAAAGATTTCGTAAAACAAATGAAAAACACAGAAATAAGAGTATTGTATGTTTTACTAGTTCCTGTTAGAATGACCTTGATCTTTATCCTCTCCCATTTGGAAAACTAGATTACCTGAAGAGGAATTTCGTGTTTTGTTTAAAATTAGACGCTTATCGCATTTTCAACACAAATCACCCACTCTGTCTACTGATGACAAAAACCTTTGATAAAAGGGGTTGTAGAATTTCGCAATGTTAGGTTATTGGAACCTAACTACGGAGAGAGAGATGGCTGTTAACCAGTTAATGCTCCTTTTATCACGGCTATTACTAAGATAAATGATAAGCAGTTGATTATTAAAAATCTTCCGAACGATTCTGGAGAGTGGCTGTTATTATTGCAAAAACCATTTTTGAACTAAATGTTATCCCTAATTCATTTTAAATTTGCCTGCGATATTAACCAATGGCCAATGGCGTAAATTGAAGGTCATCATTAAGTTAGCTTAAAACTATGCATCAGCCGATTCAATTAACTTAGCTGGTACTTAAATAATACGTTGGATAACGGGACTGGCATGCTACATTTCGATACATATTAATCTATTTATACATTAGTCAATCATAATGTGAAAAAAAAGGAATAAAATACATTTCCTGTTATGACTTAAATGACTTTAGTTTTTAGTTCAGTTTAATTTAAGGTTCTTGATTTTATTTAATGAAATCTCAATATTCATTGTTAAAAGTAAATTAGGATGTAAATTTTATCCCGTTTTTTAAAAATGACGTGTACAAAAAGAAAGAAGAAAAAAAGGGGGGGGGGGGGGAAACGCGTGTAAAAATTTATATTTGCAATCCGTGCGTTTTAGAATGCGTTTGCAAGTGCGTTTTAGAATGGCTTTTCTATTTTACTAAGAAATTTAATAAAATTTGAGAGTCTTATATCTTGGAACATATATCAATGAAATGAAAATTGTACATATTGTAATATTCTTTAATCTCCATACTGTTCTAATAATATTCCATAATCTATTAATTTTCAAAAATCTCCATACTGTGTACGAGTAGTGGTGCTAACAGAATAGGCAATTTATTATCTTTAATTAGAATGACGGTCCATTAAAATATTGAAGAAGAAAATGCAAACCAAGGTACAAAGTAGCAATTATTCTCTATTATTTCATGTCTAATTCTATATTATTTAAATATATTCATGCCATCTAATACTCTATTATTTATATATATTCAGGCCATCAAATAGAAAAATAAGTAATTTCATGGGGTTTTTTTAAGTTGTTATTGTTAAAAAATCAAAATATCTGGAAATAAATGTGTTGAGTGGTAATTCTTGTCATGTTTCAAATATCACACGAAAATTAACAAGCTACTATCCATAGCTATTCGCATTGATAAAAACCCTTTTATTGCGTTCGTATATGATCACATTTAATTCTATTTCATTAATTTCTTTATTCGAGCAGTTTCTCATTTGTAACAACATATTTTCTAAATCTCCTTTAGTAATCTCTATTTTATATCAATATTTAACATCTTAGTGAATCATAAAAGACGAATTCTCGTCACTTAATTGTTTCATCAAACAGTAATCGTGATTTATAAATTAGGTTTTTGGTCATTTAAAAGTTTTGAGAGGTTTCATTTGTGGCCATTTGAAGCCTCACGACTTATACATAAATCTAAAAAGCAAACAAAAGCGGCGTTAACAGCATACTAGAAGGTTTAACATACAAACATAGAATCTTTACAAAACGAAATCAACGTCAGCAGTAGTCACGAAAAATCGTGACTACTGCTTTTCGAGATGCATTAGAGGTGTGTCTTGGTTTTGTGCTTAAAAAAGGGTATTATTTGTGGATTTGGAAAGAGTTTTCAAAAATGTGGCGAAACAAGTAAAGATTTCTATATAGACTTAATTAAGTGCTTGAAAGTAACTAATATATTGAAAGATACGAAAGACACGAACTGTGTTCCTTTTTAAATGTGTTTTGTGCTGCCATCTAAAGGTCAAGCGGGAAACTTTTACTGTATGTGGTGCTGCCATCTATATAGCAAAAGAACATTTAATTGTTAATAATTATTTTAGCGTATTTCAAATTTTAAAACCTTTTCTTAAAATAAAAAAAGCATATTCATGAAATTCATAAAATTATTTTTTATATTTTAGGGAAAAAATTTCTGAGCATAGTGACATATTACCCCTTTTTATATTAAAAAATCTGTTTTAATATAAAAATGTACGAATCACATAAAATTCTTTTCAGTATAAAATATTTGGTTTTAGCCTAAATAATCAAGGAAAAATTACTCAGTATTTTTATATCCTTTATATTAATTTCGATTTTATGTGTATGGGGGGGAAGGAGGGAGGGTCGACTGTGTAAGTCGATGGAGGGCAAATCTGCGGAGGCCTAATTACCCCCTTGACGTCCTCCAATCGGGTTGAAACTTGACTGATATATTCGATGTCGACAATATATTCTATCAAATTTTGGGGTCTGTCACTAAAAGGCCGCTTTTTCGGAATATTAATAAACCAACTTGCCACCATCCAATCGCTCTGAAATAGCATTTAACCGATCATTGAACTCTTTTATTTTGCCAAATTTGTTTTAATAAATAAATAATGAAATTGCTTAATCAGAATCAATAAAATATTTTTGAATCATTCATTTTTAATGAATAAATTTTGAAAAGTAGTTTACCGCATATTTTGTTGGCTGATAGATTCGATGTCGATTACAATATATTCTATCAAATTTTGGGGTCTGTCACTAAAAGGCCGCTTTTTCGGAATATTAATAAACCAACTTGACACCATCCAATAGCTCTGAAATAGCATTTAACCGATCATTGAACTCTTTTCTTTTGCCAAATTTGTTTTAATAAATAAATAATGAAATTGCTTAATCAGAATCAATAAAATATTTTTGAATATGAGTGCATAAAGTCTCATTCATTTTTAATGAATAAATTTTGAAAAGTAGTTTACCGCATATTTTGTTGACAAAGATATTTTTAATATTTAAACTTAGATGCAAACACCAAGCACACGCTGACAACAGAAACGGCGCAGTTTTAATGAATATAAAAATTGGCAATGTATATAAATGATTTATATTAAAAACTTTATTTTTAAGGGTTATATTATTATTAATTAGTAACTGAATTTGAAATTAATTTTAGTTTAAATACTGTTTCAAATTCTTATTGAAATTTCAACTAAGGATTCCTACTTAATCCCTACTTATAATTTTACAATGCAGATCAAGTTTTTTAAGTGATTTGTTCTCATCGAATTTATCAATTTACTAAAATTTTTTGTTACATTTACCAATCCTCCAATATGAAAATACAGTTTCCTAACCTGTAGTTTAAACTTCAGTTAATTATAATTAATTACTATTTGTCCCTTTTTAATTATCATTTGTCCCTTTAACTTACAGGATGTATTGTATTCTAAATCATGTATGCCACCTAGTGTAACAAATTCAAATAATACAATTGAAAAGTTTCTATTTTACATTTACATATTGATTTATTTAATTGGTCTACATCACTCTATACTTGTATTTCTATGTGTACAATTTATACAGTTACTCAGCGAGCCTGCCCTTCTTCCTTTTAAGATGACGCGTTTAAAAGCCCTAATATCCAAGATAGTGGTAAAGATATTTTCTTTATACAACTCAACTGATTTACGATCTTTTTTCACTACAAATCTCAAAGAGATACATGAATGCCTGCTTAATCAGCACACCTATATTTTCTATAAACTTCCTTTCACAGCTGTTAAAAAAAATTCTATTAAGATATTTTCAGGAAATTGATTACCTTCTAACTTTGCTATTCCTTCCTCGCTCATTTGAAGGTTACAATAAGTTTCTACATTATAGGATATTTTTCTAAAACTTTTTCTGAAATTTAATCCACATCTATACTACTTCTTCTGCTAAACTTCTGAAGCACAAGTGTATTTAAAATTGTGATTAGTACTTTTAATTAATTACTTTATCTGAACAGGAACACGGCTCTTTTTAGGTTTTTAAAACTCATCTGTAATAGTTTGTAATAAGCTTTTCTTACGGTTGTACTCAATCAAATATATTAAAACTTTTTATATCCAGACAATTTAAGTGAAAATATACAGTGTGATTATAATTAAAGTAACTTTAAAAAAACTGTAAAAAAATACTAGTCAGAATGACCTCAAAAGTTTTGCGCTCCGCGATGTTTATTACATTTTGTTTTATTTTGAAAATAAAAATTAAGCATAATTTTGATGAATAAAATTAAATAATAAATTTAGCGACACAATGTTTGATATTTGTTAATAAATTTTGAAAAACGAGTTTGTTAGAGGAGAAAAGGAATGTATATAAACGGCAGTCGAAAGTAAAGAGAGATTATCATTAAAGTTCAAATTTTAAAAAGCTGTAAAAAAAAAAAAACTACCAGTAAGAATGACTTAAATATAGTTGAAGAAATGGAAAATGGTACGGCATAGGAAAAAATAAGTTAAAATTATTTTTTTTTCTTGAGCCATAACACTACCCGCTTTTTACGAATATTCAGGTAATTCTGACCAGTGGTTCATTTTTTACAGCTTTTTGAAAGTTGAATTTTAATTATAATCACCTTGTATATCGGCATAGGAAAGGCATTGTCGAGTTATACTTTTGGATAATAAAATGCAAGTTCTAAAAAATTTCGAGGGAATTGGGCTGAATCAACATAAATTAATGAACAATTAACACGAATTGGGTGCAAAATTTAACAATATGGGATAAGGGAGTAGTTAATGACACAATTGAATTTTTATTTCTATCGTAACGCAAACCTATAAAAGATTCATTAACATTCCAAATCTGAGAAAAATTACCACATCTATATCTTTTAACCTTGCAATTAATGTATTTAACCTTCTATCTCCAGAATCTAAGCTATATCAGCATTCATTAAACATCTGCTGCTTTCAGTTTCTGACCTAAACCTAGTTGTTGCACTATTCAATAGCTGCAGTAATGTGTGGTCAGTAAATTTGCATTTGAATTAACACATGGTAACGTCTGGTTAAGTTTAAACTATCAATATCAGAGAGGGGTGTGAATGAATGATGTTTCTATTCCGAATGTTAATATGATATACTTCAATAAATTTATCCTACTTTATCTTATTTCATTAATATTAAATGCGATTGTAAAGGAAGGCATAAGAAGATTTCAATGTTTAGATATTTTATTTTGTGTATTTTTTAATGTTTCGCTAATGTTAAAATATTTTAAATTCAACTCACTTCTGTCTAGATAATATTAAAAGAGATAATGAACAGCAAAATCTAATTCTTTTTTAGCTTTATAAGTTTTGCTTAATGTGTAACTAATCGAAAAGCTTTTAGATTTTAATGAAATTTTTAATAAATAATTTTAGTTTCAATGATGTTCAATTCTAATTTTCCCTGTAATTAAAATACTGTTAGCTGTGGCAGCACTCCCTTAAACTTGATTTCAAAATCTGAAAAAAATTACAGTGATTCTTTTTTATGAAGTAGATCAAAATGACAGAAAGACCAAAGTAATATTACAATTTTTTTAGTCTCGTCTTTAATTAATTAAGTACCACCCTAATAAATAGAGTTATCATAAAAACAAATAAATAATAATAGTAATAAATAATAATAATAATGAAATAATAAGAATAATAATGAAATAATAAGAATAATTATGAAAAAATAATAATAATAAAACCACCGTAGTAAAATAATAATAATTATAATAATACGATAATAAAAAAATAATAGTAATGAAACAATAAAAGTTATAATAATAAAATAAAAATAAAATAATAATAATAATAAAATAACACCAATAGTACGACAATAATACTATGATAATCATAAAATAAAAGAAATGAAATAATAATTATTATAATAATAAAATATAATAATAATAATAGTTATAAATAGTTTAAATATAAACAACATTTTTGTCAAAAATCAATGAAGATTTTAGGATTTTTCGCAACCTCGGCAATTTTTACAATCCATCATGAAACAGCAGAAATAAAAAGTCATAGAAGTTATTATACAAAGGTCTGTATAGTGACTGACGAGGATAGTGACAGACAAGGAAGAAATCGTACTCGATAGGAAAACTTGAACAATGTCAGCAGAAAAAATCTCTTTGGCTGAACTAGAAAGTCTCTTTATTTATCAATTTCCTGGTGATAATGACACTTCTCACTGATAGGCTGACGATATAAAAGAAAAAAAATAGAGCAGTGGCAGACTTTTGAATTGGTTATTTTCCCGTTTTCCCTATTGAAGATTATTAGCACGTGCATTCTTGAACGTGGAGTAAAGCACACGGGCACAGTTTGACTTCTATCGGTTGAATGGTCTTGATTGGTCTTTGGAAACACAGGAATTTTTGCAGTGCTCACACGAGGTTCGGTGAAGTAATCAGATTGAGAGTATGTCTTTATTTATTGCAAAAGCTTAATTGTAAGTTACAGTACGGCAAATGGTAAAATATATTCTACCAAATCAAAATTTTTTCATAACTAAATGCCATCAACTCAAGAATAAAATGTGGTCGGTCCTTTTTCAAATAAATACGCGTCTGAAGACTTAAAGGGAGTTGGTACCCTCTATACCAGTAATGTTAATTTGTCATATTTTGTGTACCTTTTTCTCAGAAAGTAATTGACATAGAAGGCTAATTTTTTTTTTCAGTGCATTTAGCAGATACTTGTTATTATACTGAAGTTAGCTTTTGATTGTAATTTATTTACTTTTTTTGTTAAAGGATTTTTCGTGAAAGTCACTCAAATTTATTAAAAATCACAAGTTTTCCTTTTGCAAAATAAGGCAAAAAAAAAAATCTCACTTCAGTATATAAAGATACACAAAAAGGATTGTGGTAAAAATTTTAGGAAGATAGTTTGTGCAGTTTCTGAGAAAAAGGTACATGAATAATGAAAAATGCAGTTTTGAGAAAAACGCATTTTAAATATAATTTTACTTGCAGTAATAGTTGCCAATTTTATTTTCAAAAAATTATTTTTAATAGTTCTAAATGAGGTATTATTACAAATAAGGTATCCTTTTAAAGGGGAGAATTTAGATTTTCATATAAACAATAATAAACTCCTAATCGATTATTTATAAATTTTAGGATACGAACTCCAGTTAAGAAAGAATTAAAGTATGTGGCGGAACTATTCCTTAACCATAAATTAAAATTTTTAATCAATCACGGACCAGCATCGTCTTGGTGACATCAACGATTTATGATAGCGTCCCCGTAGGTAAAAGTGACCACCATAGGGAAAAAATGCCTATTACAACAAAAATATAATTTCAACGTTTGTTTAGTTTAAACATTATTCTTGTTTTAAAATTCACTTTCTAAAAAATTCAATCGAAATATTATTTAGTGTTTTAATTAAGGTTAAATTGAATGGTTAATATTTTTTGCAAAATCAAAAATATTTCTGTATTTTTTTTTAACATGCTCGTATTCAAATAACTTGATTGATTGCTAAGATAAAACAGTTCGCATTCGCAGTCAATGACCACAACAATGAGTATGGTTCTCCGTTTCCATGGCAGCAGCATCAACGATAAAAACAGTGGTAGAAACTGTATATTTTATGTGTACAAAGCATCAATAGTACAAAGTTTGAAACTACTTTCTAGCTACACTTATATTGCAAAGTCAAAACAATCTATAAAATATCGCAATTTTGAATGTATTTTCCTCTATCTATATTTCTTTCTTTAAAAATAAAGATGAATTCATTATCTTTGGCAAAATTAAATTGATATAATAAGAGTAAAAAAAGCTTCACTAATTAAATTTAAGATACTTTGTCTTAACGGTTTTACTTGTTTCAAGCTAAGAAACAAACAAGCTATAATTTCACCGTACAATACAATGTGCAATAATTCTAATACCAACATTTTTGACCAAAAAATTTTTAATTTGAATACCAAACTTTTTTTAGAGGTTATCATTCATGAAAATTTTACGTTTAACTAACATATTACTTAAATAATTCTGAATTGAAATGTTAAACAGAGTATGGAATTTTTTATTTAATTATTTTTCTGTAGAACATTTGCTTTTAGAAGAGAGAGCTTTCGTAACTATAATGATTTCCGGCATTCTTCAAAACTGGTCTTACGAAATCCCATTGCTTTCACTGTCGAAATTATAATTCATTTACCTGAGGGAGAAGGTACAAAAATAACAGACAGTGATGCCAAATCACGGGACTAAAAACTTGTTCTGCAGTATTCAGCATTCCGATCTTCTTTGATTCGTGACCAGTTAATTAAACGACTTTTTTAATGTGGACAAACGATGAGAAGACACGAATAAAACAAAATCGTTATTTGTGCATATCACAAAGGTTGTATATTATATCCTAATTTCAATCACGTAACTTTTGATTTGTCAATAAGGCGCCATTTTTTTAAAATGTGGTGATATCATACAAAGTTTTGTAGCGCCCTACACCATTAGCCTGCTACATAGTAATATTTTCCAAAATTTGTGCAATGTTCATAGGTTCATCATACAAAGATAGCTCCTTGGCTAAAAACTTTCCTTTTCTCGATATGTGCCTGACGATCTAATGTAGTATACATATTCTGTAATGTATATCCATATCGTTTGGTTTTGTCCATTGCCAGGTTACATAAACTTAAATATTTATTTTCTGATGCATCAATTTGGAAGAAAATTGAAGAGGCTGCTTGAAAATTAGTTTTTTGGTGGTATTTTATTTTTATGGCACAAGAGTTACACGCCACCAAAAGACAGTCATAGCAAGATTCCGAATGTAAAGAAAATCTCTTTCGGAAGGAAGAATGCAAAACTTCACAGAGCTCGTTACAAAAGAATTCAAATTCTGTATTCAAACGCCATGGGAGACCATTACATTAAAAATTATAAATTCAATTTAAAGTACCATTAAGAATTAGTAGTTGAATGTTTATTTTCTGGTTAGATTTTTTCTTTCTGTGAGCAAGTTTCTTCTTCTACCAGTCAATATAAAACTTCCAACCTCCTTGATTTAATCTTCCCATCTCTATTGTGAATAAGGAAATCTATCGTCTGTTCCACCTCTACAAGATAAAACTCTGAGGAGAACCCCATATGCATTTGCGTTTCAAATGAGAGAAGACATTAAATTGAGTTTTTTATCCTGTTGTTCTATAGTTTTCCATGGAAATGTTTTTTTTCTTTCTGTTTTTTTTCTTCTTCAATTAATAATTTTATGTGTTTATAACCAAAGAAAGTTGTATTAACATTAGGAACATTATAAAGTATACATATACATTAGGAACATTATAAAGTATACATATACATTAGGAGCATTATAAAGTATACATATACATTAGGAATTACAAAATTTGACTAAAGTATGCATCTTTGTTTAAAATGTTCCTAAATTCATTACCTTTAAAATGATACCGTTTTCTTTCTGAGACTCAAATTATTTTTTGAAATACAGTTGGTTTTGTGAACCTCTTTTGTATCACATCAATTAGTGTTGTAAACTTGAAACGCGTTTTCTGAAGAACGACATTTTGGTGTAATATGACTTTACTCCAACGGTCATAACTTCATTATAAATGGTCCGATTTACAAAATTCTATTTTTGTTTTGTAGACAATAGTTGTGAATGTGTTTCCATCTTGAATATAATGTATATTATTATAAACACATTTTTATTTATATTTTAATCTTAATTTGTTGTTAAAAACTATGAATTTTTTCAAACTTTTTATTTAAAAACTTATATTTAAATAATATTGAAGCCAAATTAATAATTCTTTATGGAAACATGCTTCAATAAAATATCTTTTATTTGCAATAAAAACAATACCTCTAAGTTAATTTCAAGTTTATTTATATCCGTTCTAATAGTCTCCTAATTAGTCATTTTAATTGCAATTTGCTAATTAAAATTTAACGGAAAAGAAGTTTATATATAAAAATGCATCATTTTTAATTCTAATACACTACCAAAAAGTTTGAAATTATAACATAAAAAGTAAAGAAAATCATCTCAATTGTATATGTATACCTTAATACTTTGTTGTGAAACAGGTCAATATAAATTTGTTAATATGTGTGACTTAAGCGATTGAAGGGCTGTTGATGCTACATAAAGAGGCCAATAAATTTTGAATAAAGGTATAACCGAGGAAAATGATAATATCATCTCATTATTAAAACGTAATCGGTCCTTAAAATGATTTTATAATATGTCTTCTAATGAAATATATTAAATAATATATGATAATAAAATCAAGGTTTTATGAAAATATATCTAAGGGTTCATTTCCATAAATTACTTTGAAGATTTCCCTGCATACATCATGATATGTGTCGCTATTTCAGACGCAATTGTTGTTACATGATATAAAGAATATCCTAATAGACTTCATGCTTTATTCATTGCAGCTGACACAGGAAGATGAAGAGAGACGACGCAGGCGTAGAGAGCGAAATAAAGTTGCTGCGACGAAATGTCGCAATAAGAAAAAAGAGAGGACTGGGAAACTAGCTGAGGTGTGCTCACTTTTATGTCTAAGGTGATTCTTAAGAAACATAACTTTTGAAAAATCGATATAAATATCGAATATTTTAGAGTAGGAAGATGCGATTTTTACAGAAATGCTTTGAAAAAAAAAAAAAAAAAAAAAAAAAATATGATAAGCAGCCACAACCCACTTAAATAACATTGGGTTGCTCACAGGCACTTTACATGCTATTTGTTGATGAAACAATTAACTATTTCTTTTTCTTTGAAGGAAAAGAATATGATTTTGTGTCTAAGAATGTATGTGAAAGCTGCATCTTCATACCCGTAAATAAATATTTACGAATTATCGATTTTTTAATAGTATTATTTCTTTTGGATCACAATATACTGCAGCTTTTGTTTTTAATTCTAATAACTATTTTTTTTAATTTGCTTTAGCTGATTTTATACCAGCTTTTTGCTTTTCTTTTATTCTATTTAAGGCAGAAATATCTAATTTTTTAAAAATCATTTTCAGCTCAATTTAACTTTTGTTATTTAATCTCATTTTAATATATATATTTGATTTAGAAAAACAAAAATGAAAAACACATACAGGCTCATTTCCTTCTAGGCTAAACCTATCTCAAAGCTCAATAGAAGAACAGACGCCTAGTATACACAGCGCTCGGGTTCGATCCAAAGCTTGTGTATTTCAAAAATGAGTAGACGAGATGTAGAATGTGAAGGTGGTCTCACATCGATTATCGGCTACATGACAAGAGCTTTTCGAATTTTCTCTCATTCCAGACGCACATGTGGAGTAGTTCCTTTTGAAAGTCCTTCTAACAGGCGGTTCATTTAGAAAATTAGGACCACTCCCAGTGTCTTAGATGCTCTTATGATTTTTATGTGCACTATAAAATTCGCGTTGCTTTTGCACCAAGTAAAAACCGAATGTGCTTCACTGGGTGATCAATTTTAACATCTTCTTAATGCCTCATTACAGATCAGATTACTTTACGACTACTGATACTTTGAACTCGCGACTTAAACAACTTACTCGAAACGATCATTTAAAGTTTTTGTTTGTTTGTTTATTTGTTTGTTTGTTTTTAAATAAACTTGTATAAACTAAAAGATTATTTCTAAATTTAGAAGAAAAGACTTATTATTGTTTGTGAACAATCTTCTCAAGTGTCTTTCTAAAACCATTATATAGCTAGCGCAAATATTGGATACAAACAGTAATATTATACCGGATAATTGAAAAATTAAAATATATATAAAAATATTGCGGATTATTTATAAAAAGATACAGTAGGCACAGTGGCTAAAATAGGGCAATTCTCTGGCTGACGTACGGGACATTTTTGCTCTTTTATCTACTCATAAGAATATAAGAATTATAAAATTAAGATGAATATAATAACTACGTTTTTATTTTATGTAATATTATTTAGTGATTAAGTTATATAGAAAAATAACTCCTATAACTAGGTCAAATATCTATTTATATGATATCCACCGACGCACCGGACGTGTCCCGTGCGTCGGTGTTTTATAAATGTATATTTGACCTATATTTAAAATAATTATTTTTAAATATAACTTTGCCAACAACTAGAGTTTTATAAAACAAAACCATAACTGCTAGATTCATCATAATTTTAAAATTCTAATTCGTTTACGAGTAGAAAAAAAAAAAGCCAAAATGTTTCTTGCGCACAGCAGAGAATTGCCCCAGTAAGTTTTTTGGTTAACAGGTAGCGCTTTACATCGAAAGCTGTTCTCAGTTATATACAGCAGTATCTATTAAAAAAATTAAATATTTTTTGCATTTTATATTTCCAAACATATTCTTGTTCATTTCTTTGAAATATATAATGTTCTACTGTGTACTCCCCCCTCCCCCTTTTTTTTTCTTTTTTTCTTTCTTTTTTTTTGGCTTGTTTCTTGGAATCGTCAATTTTCATGTTTGCATAAAAACTGTCTTTGAAGTAAATCTAAAGAATAAAAATTACAATGTAAATACAATACGTTATTATTTCTAAGAAGCGCAATTTTTCAAGTTAATTTTCTAAAATAATAATAATAATAAATTTTAGAAACTCATTTCTGGAAATATTATGTTCCGACATAAAAACAAATAAAAGTTAGTCACAGAACGTTATCAGAAAAATTCATACTGAGACACAATAGCCAAGATAATGTCGGAATTTATAAAAGAAAACATTGTAGCGTAGTAAACAAGTCCGTTGCAACACTTACCAAGAAATGATTTCCTGAGATAACAGTTGCACAAATTCAGCAGTTTGAAAAACGTTACTGAACACATTACTTCAAAACAATTTAGTTATAACACTAAAACCTAATAATAATTTCATCCTGACAAAACAAAGGAATGAAAATAAAAACGAATATTTAATTCTATATGGAAATTAGATACAATTTTTATTGTTGACATTTTTAATTTATAAAATCAAATATTACATTTAAGATATTTCTTAGAATCAATATTTAGCAAAGATATTTTCAAGCACAAAAAAGCTATTATGAAGCTGGTGTAGTAGTTCATAAATAAGAAGAAATTAAAAAAATTTAAGAACTTATTTCTAGGCAATTCTAAATCGTAAACAAAAAGTTTCATTCTTATGGATGTATTAGTTTTCGTAACAGTTAAGTGCATTGTATGTTATTGAACTGTTATTTTCACATTGTTAACCCAATTTAAATCTTAACATATTTATAAAAATAACCATTTTAAAATAAAAGTAGTTCGAAGATAAATTCTAGCGTTATTATGGCTAAGAAAGGCAAATGAGATATCAAAAACTTTATAAATCTTTAAGAAATAATTTCACTTTTAAGTAACTTTTTTTTTATCTCACTTCATTTCAAAACGAATATATTTTACTATTTTGAAATTCCATCTTACTACCTGAACACCGTTATGGATTTCTGTATCTGTTTTTCTTTGAAATACATTTACATAATTTAAAAGACGAAGGTCCTTTTGATTTAAGTTAATTTCCCATATTTCCAGACTGATGGATTTGTTGTTCCAAAAAAGTTAAAAGATTTACATGAATGCTCATTTTGCAAGCAACAAGTCTTGTGTAAAAGTATATACAAGACATTATATTTGTTGGGGGTTTTCACATTTTTTCTAATTAAATATCACTAAAAAATTACGTCAAAATAAACCACGAAATATCTTTAAAAAAATTTAAATAAGAACTTTACTTTGCGAATAACATGTATTAGTACTTCTCTAGTAATCGATAAATTTAAAAGTTTCTACCACCTTCAAATATTTTCCTGTGTTCAAAAACGAGACGAAATAGGAATATCATACACTGAAAAATTATCATTAAGATAATGTTTAGTATTTTGTAAACTTGATGATACTGAATTTATAATCATCAATGTCTTTTTATTATGTAAAATTGGATCGTTAAGAATTTACAATATTTTTACATTTCCCTTATTTGTAGTTATATAAAATGAATATCTTGATTAATAAATATTAGAAAGTTCAAGGCTTCCAAAATGTTTAGGAGGAAGAAGGAAGGGACAAAAAATGCAAAATACATAAATAATTATTTTCGGAAGATTTTAATTCCTAAACAGTAATTGTTTCGAAGCAGATACTATTAATTAAAAGATATTAACAACTTATTCATTAGTGCATGCGCCCAAACATCTCAGTTTAGTCAGGGAAGTTAAGTGAGGCCAACCCGATGGCGGCTTGGTGGTAATCATAGTTGAATTTGACTTCTGATTCAATGCCTAGTTATTGTATGTGTAGCTACGGTTTGAATAGATTATGACAGTGTAAAATAGAGAATTTCATGACAAACTTCACATGAATACAAATGCATAGGAGTTCTATAAGTTCATACGTCTGGTAATATAAATTAAAAATATCTTCTTATAGGAATCTGAGTCTCTGGAGGTGAACAACAACGCACTGAAAACCGAAATCCATACCCTGGAAGCAGAAAAGAACGAATTGATGAACCTCCTCCAAGGCCACATGCCACACTGTGCCATGCAACAGCAACATCAGCAGCAGCCTGTCCCCAGAAGCTACTGCCAGCATGCCACCCAACAAATCTCGAACAACCATATGCCATCTTGGTCGTCAGTGTCAGGCTGAATAGAATGAAGTGATCTATTTTACCTAAACTTCAATGTTCTTGTGAATGTCTGCTGGAAACAAATGGGTTGTGGTTTGTTTTTTTGGATGCAGACACCGGCTCAGGGCTGATGCGACGTGTTCTCTCCTTGTGGTAGCGATGAATAATGGCCTGGTAACCATTTTCTTTCTGGAATGCGATCTTCCTGGTGCCGCCATTCTTGGATGTTTGCCTATGAAGGGCTTCGTCCATAGGAGGTAATTGTTGATGAAAGTTATCGAACGCGAAATATTCGTGGCGGGAATGTCTTCCATGTCGGTGTTCGATTTGTTTGGCAGAATGCTATTCCAGTTTATGAATCTCAATGTCTGTTAATCGAGGGAATTGATGTTAAACATTGTTTTGTTATAAGTTTATGAAATACATCGTACTCTAAAGAGTTTATATAATGTTTACTAAATAATGTGTATAATTTGTTTCTTTTTTTAAATTATTTCACAATAGAGAAACCACATTCAAAGAAAATCATCCACACTCCATTTTCACTATGGAAATTTAGCTTTAGCGTTTAAAAATCAAAATCAAATTATATTTTACACCATTTAAATTTTGCTTATAATTACTTATATTCTTCTTTATTTAAAATTTAAATAGCAGTAAGATAATGTTTCACTGCACTTTTTTTTTATATCCAAAATGATCTTACAATTGACTGATAATTTCATAAACTTATAACCTCATAATCAACAACATTGACATTGGAAGGTGATGATAGGTTGAATATCCTATAAATAAAAGCTCGATATGATAAGATTGAGTAAAGATTTACTGATCTTTATGGCAAGAAAATGCTGAGGAAAGTATAGCAAATGACGTATGATGAACGAAGTACAAGCAGTTGTAGCGTACGATGACCATACAGATAAGTTTCTGGCCTCTACAAGGTAAACTAAAACTGATTTAATATCTTCTTCACGTGGATATACGAGATAATACTTATCAGTCTTGTTGAACATATGTGGTTCCTAAACTTAACTTTTGAAACATATCTAGTAACCAATATTTAACGTCAGGTTCAACTATAATAAAATTTAAACATTTAAAAATTTTATTTAAAATGTGTTAAAAGCGTTGAATTTAAATGTATACCAAACTTAGTTACCTAATTCTAATTACATTACTGGCTCAATTGGTTGGTTAACTTAAAAAAAAAAAAATTACATAATTTTATTAAATAATAGGAAGGAAATTGTAAAATTAATCCCGATTTGTAGAGGATACCCGTACGCTACTATTGGCAGGGATATACAATGTTGCAAACATTGCTCTGAGCCAATTAATATTTGTAACCCGATATTCGGGAGCATATATACCATGTATAACCTAACAAATATATTACGTATCATCATTTAATCATAGTGTGTGTCTTATACCATTCATTGTATATCTACTTTAAGTGTGTTTTTTATTTTTCTATTTTATATGCAAACTGATTGTGAATAAAGTTCAGCTCTCAAAAAGCTGTAAAAAAACAACTAGCCAGAATGACCTAAAATTTGACCTGAATATACTCTAAGAAAGGAGAAATAGTATAGCATAAAAAGAAGGGGAAAAAAATTCGAAATGTGTTATTCTTATGCCATACAATGGCCGCCTTTTTCGCGCACATTCAGGTTAAATTTCAGATCATTCTCTAGGGTGGTTCCTTTTTTACAGCTTTTTGAGAGTTGAACTTTAACTATAATATCCCTATATTAATCTTTAAGGGAAAAGGCAATATATGTACGTATTATACTTGAAGATCAGAAAAAACTATCATATGCTAAATTAGATTTTAATTTCAATTTTATTAGTCTACATTTGAAGTTCATGTATAGTATATAATGTTTAAAATGAGAGCATGCTAAAGTGTAGAAGATCAAACTTCTTTTGTTTTTTATTATTTTAGTTAACCCGTAAAAAATTTCTGATTGAAGTGTCTCATGTGCATTGTGTTTCTTTTATGCATTGTGTGTGAAGAGGCGTTGCTATATGTATGTATGCTGTAAATGTATTAACATATTTACTCTTTTTAACTACTGGTTTGGGTCAAATGTTTAATTCCTCATATCGCCTTTTCTTTAGGGGAGGGGCGAGCTATTGGTTTGTTATTGTCTTAAATTAGTTAGATAATGTTGGCGTGCGTTTTTTTATTGTTAATTTGTGTTACACCTCTATAGTTTTAGGTATAGAATTTTAAGTGATGAATTTTATTGATAAAATGTCGAAAAATGTGTGATGGTAATACGACCTTAAAAAAACCAAGTTAAAAATTCAATATATTTTAATTTTGAGGAATATTTATTTAATTTCGATTTACATTTTTTATTTGATTTCAATTGTCTTGTCCTTAATCACTTTGTAGCGTAAAATGACCTAAGAAAAATCATCATAATTAAAAACTGAAATAACTATACGTACGGTATTTGAAATTGGACTTTATACAAGTATCGTATCCATACGCTTTCCATAAAGGAAAAAAGGAAACCGCTAATAACCGTTGATTTTTATAAAATAAGAAAGAAATCTTTTTCCCTTTCATCGTGTTTTCCTGAACGGTATTTTAACCTAAATATTATTGTTATGTTCTTCTAATTCATGTGGGTTTTTGTTCGTAACATCAGTCTAGAAACCTAAATGTACCATTGTCATGTAAAAATAATAACCTGTCTGTGTCATTCTTCATCCAAACGTACAAACGTTTAAGAAAATGATGTGAAATGTAACTGAGCTAAAGTGCGGAATTTTTATTGTTCTTTTGTTAGAAGATGGCATTCCTTTCTTATCAGATATTAAATATCTTTTTTTATCAAAAGGCTGTTTGGGAGTATTTGTAACATTTGTCTTACATTCCGTGTTTATTGTTTTCCCTAAAAGTTATTGTATAAGTATTGTTAATGATTTCTACTTTTTAGGTTTATTTTGATAACATGAAGGTTGTCTTATATAAAGCGCATTTTATAATGAGCTTATGTAGTGCGTATATAGTATTCTGTGCCAAACTGTACTATAATTTTATATAAATAAATACTTTTGTACTTTTTTAAGTTTTGTCTCCTGTTTTTAAAAATAAAATCACCGTAACTGACATAAATATATCAAAGAAATCTCAGAGGAAATAATTTGTAAACTTTATTTAACATTACAACTAAGAAATTAAGAAAACATCTCATCATTGTAGAATTCGTGTTGTTTTAAATTTTACTTTGAAGGGAAGATATTTTTATCCAAATATCCATTATAGTTTGATCATATTTGTTTAGCATACAAGGATTTCGTAGCTATTAAGTTCTGTCAAAATTTCACACACGTATAACTGAAATCTAACTAAAATTGTTTCTAAAGAAATAAAGAGGGGGGGGGGGCATCAGTTCAATGTTTCACCACCAGATGGCAATTTATCACTTTAAGAACTTAAGGCTGTTATCGACACGCCACCTACATTTTGAATCTCAATGTTAAAGTATAGGAGATTTTCATATAAATAATCACAACACTGTGCTAAAGAATTTTAAAACATTCGAATTATTTTTTCACCATAAAAAAATTCGAAATGTTTTTTAAGATGATGGTTTAATGATGGCTTAGTATTTTATTGAGAAGTATTTTTTAAATATTTTCAAAAAATTCCATCTTTTCAAGTTTGAGTTCAAACGTTAATAAAAATTCTTTACAACAACAGAAAAAATAAATCTGTAGAGCAAATCTGTAGAGTTAATCATTTTCTTTCAAATGGTACAAAATTAATATTTTTAAGAGTTGTATTTAAAAAGCTACCACGTAATTACTGTAAAATTTGTATGGTAGTTCCGAAATTCGACCATTCGCGTAGGAATACATTCCCCGGTTAGGATTGACAGGGTGATTAATGACTGATTCTTGAGTAGTAGAAGATAAATAAAAAAAAAAAGAGTTATGTTTTTATTCATTCATGGGTGAGGCTTTTTTGGGAGACATATTTATGAAATGAATGTGGTTTTCGCTTTTGTCGGAAGAAAATTCGGCAAACACGGTATGATGTAATAAATGAATCAGTTAAATATAATCCAGCCTTTTTTAATACATTTATATTTTGCGTAATCTATAATAATAAAACAAGCTGTGTGTGTGTCTGTAGCTATGTGGATCTAAAGAAACCTACTTAAAATTAGAGTAGAGCTCTGAAATTTTCAACTCAAGAAATTTTGGCCTTCCAATTGTACATATGTTAAACAGAATGTTAAAATTTTAATTACTCCTTTTTTAATTAATTTTTTTAATTATTATTTTTTTTTCTTCAAAGGGACTTCAAATAGAGACACTCCTGAAATTTTCAACATAAGTAGTTTTAGCCTTCTA
Organism: Linyphia triangularis; assembly: GCA_963978545.1. Taxonomy (NCBI): domain Eukaryota; kingdom Metazoa; phylum Arthropoda; class Arachnida; order Araneae; family Linyphiidae; genus Linyphia; species Linyphia triangularis. The sequence continues at coordinate 33,508,989 of OZ021727.1, read as the reverse complement.
ATTGTAGTTTAAAAAACAGAATTTAAAAATATTGATGTTTTTTTGCTTTTTTTTAATTAAATAACAAATATTTTAAAAAATGATTTCTAAAAGGGCTAGAGCTCTGAAATTTTCAACATAAGTAGTTTTGGCTCTCTAATTGGACTTTTGAAAAATAGAATTTTCAATTTTTATTTAGTTCATTTTTAATTAATTTTTTTAATTAATTAATAAGTAATTTACAAAACGAATTCTAATAGAGCTACAACTCTGAAATTTTCAACATAAGTAGTTTTGGTCTCTAATTGGATATTTGAAAAACAGAATTTTAAATTTTCATTAAGTTCTTTTGTAATTAATTTTTTTAACTAATTAATAAATATTTTGCAAAACGATTTCTAATAGGGCTACAGCTAGCCAGTGGAAATTTTCAACAAAAGTAGTTTTTTTCTACTAATTGTACACATGTCAAACAGAATTTTAACACTTTAATTAGTTCTTTTTTAATTAATATTTTTAATTAATTTTTTTTTACAAAGTGACTTCAAATAGAGATACAGCTCTGAAATTTTCAACATAAGCCTTCTAATTGCAGTTTTGATATAGAGAATTTAAAAAATTTGATTAGTTTTATTTAATTAATTAATAAATATTTTACAAAACTATATTTCTAAAAGGGCAAGAGCTCTGAAATTTTCATAATAAGTAGCTTTGGTCTTCTAATTGGACTTTTGAAAAACAGAATTTTAAATTTTTATTTGGTTCTGTTTTATTAATTTTTTAATTATTTGTTTTAATAAATTAATAAATATTTTACTAAACGATTTCTAATTGGGCTACCGTTCTGAAATTTTCAACCTAAGTAGTTGTGGCCTTCTAATTGGACTTTTGAAAAACAGAATTTTAATTTTTAGTTAGTTCCTTTTTAATTAATTATTTTTAATTAATAACAAATATTTTACTAAACGATTTCTAATTGGGCTACATTTTCAACGCAAGTAGTTTTAGCCTTCTAATTGAGAGCTTACGCTTACGCAGCAATGAACCTTTCAGCGAGCAAAGTGAGCTCATGCTTGCATAGCAATGATCCTTTCAACGAGTGAAATAAGCCTGTGCTTATGTGTCAATAACTTTTAAAAAATTTCATCGAGCGACGCGATCTCGATTTTGCGTTGCAATGAACCTTCCTGCGAGCAAAGCATCAAAATTGGAACCTACATACCAATGACGGATTTCGCAACGCGGGCCTCACAGCTAGCTAAAATAGTGCACATGATAAAATTTTCTATCAAAGCACTGGCATTCAGCTAGTAATTAAAATAAAAAATTTGTAAATACAAAATCTAAGCCTTATTTCCAATATAAAAATTTAATTTCTCATAATTGATTTAGAAACCTGTTATTATTTTATTTTAAATTCTTTGCATTGACTTCGATGTAGTTTGTGTGTGGGTATGTAGCTTGTGAAACTACGAACGGCTAATTAACCCTCTTACCGTCGTGCAATCGATCTGAAACCTAGCAGATAATTATATATTATTATCTAATAAAAAATACTAAATATTTATAATTTAATTTTATATTACACTTTCGGGGTAATTTGCTATATGGGACGCAAAAGAGGATGGTCAAACCCTCTAATTTTTATCTTTTATTGAACGGTGATAGTATCATACTAATTGATGATACCCCTCCCCCCAAGTTAACAAACTAACACCGCCACTGTAAACACTCACGGTCGTAATTGCACCCTCCTTGATTGTCCTCTATATTCGCCCCTGGTAAAAGTGACATCCCACCCACGTCGATGCTATCCCCCTCTTACCTAAATATAGCTTCTTCCATTTATATACCCCTCTAGCAACTCGGGTTCAAGGCCGTAGAACTGATATATTGCGCCCAAACCACAAACTAAACAAAATAACTGAATTGTAACTCGCCAACACTTTTTTACTAACTAAGGCTTGGGTGAAATGGCAATCGGCTAGAATGTATAAGCTATTTGTTGTATGTGGAAAGTATAAATGCATTTTTTTTTCTGTAGTTTTAAATAATTCACAATCTATTAAATGTCATATTCATATCATTCAGTGAAAGTCTGTTTTTAAAACTGAAAATTTTGGCATCGCTTATATAGTATAATTCCGAGAGCTGTGCGAGTCTTCATAGTTGTGTTTTGTTCCCCTATGTACAAATGTTCAACACACACACAAAAGCAGGGACGACGCGAACGGGGGGCGTAGAGGGCGTCTCGCCCCCTCAAAGTTTTAGAAAAGTTGAACAGTCGGCAACTTTTCGAAATTTTATCGAGCCCTTTTCTTTAAGTTGATCCACAATAAAATCGAATTGAATGAATATATATATATATATATACATAAATGTCGAAAAAAAATATTAATAATATCGACCCGAGTTTCACGAATCGGCATTTTTACACAAGAAATCTATTACACTGCGTGAAAAAAGTAGAAGGACACATGATTTTTTTTTATAAATAAAAAACACTGATTTTTTTCCATTACAATTTAATGAGTAACACTTTAAATTACTAATTACAAACAGATAACTGTATCTGAAAATTGAAACAAAAAAATACAGGTCAAGTACAGCAATAAATCAGTTTTGACTTCATCATACTCTGTGAAAAAAGTAGAAGGACACTTCTAAATAATGCAAATAAAAGTCTTATTAATAGGGAATTTTTCCACCATTGGCTTTGATTACTTCAAAAATTCGATTTGGCATCGAATCATATAAAGTTTGAATTTCTGTTTGGCAGAAATTGTCCTATACATAATTCAAAGTTCTCCAAAGCTCAACTATAGATTCAAACTGCTTGCCTTCCGCGTAAACGCGACGAATAATCATTGCCCATATGTTCTCTACAATGTTGAGGTCCGGGCTTTTAGCAGGCCATGGCAAAACCCGAACATTATTTGCTGCAAACCAATTTTTAACCCCATTAGCTGTGTGAATTGATGCTCCGTCCTGTTGAAAAATCCAGTCATTTCCGCCTAGCTCAACTCCGTAGGGAAGGAGATCTGAATTCAAGACTTGGATGTAATCTGTGTGTTTCTGCCTGCCACTCAGGAACACTAGGCTTGTTCTTCCTCCGTACCAGACTGCCAACCAAACCATTAAACTCCCTCCTCCCATCTTTCGGGTAGAATAAGTCTTTTCTTCAGTACCGAGTCAGTGCCAATAGTATTTGTAGCCATCTGGACCGTCTAAATTAAATCTTTTCTCATCAGAAAATATAACGGAGGTGCATTCTGAAGTCCAGGACATGTGGTTTTTAGCTCAGTGCAGTCGGTGTTCAATGTGCCTTTCATTCCATTTGGGATGGTGCTTCCTTTTTCGGAATACGAAATTTTCGGACCTTTTTATGTAGTTGTAGACAGTTCTTCTTGAAACGTGTGTGATGCCTGCATTATTTTGAGCTTTGGCAATACTTTCATCCGTTTTTTTTAGTTCCCGAATGATTTTTCTTCGATCACGTTGCATCAGTTTTTTAGGTCTGCCAGTCTTCTTTTTTGTTCCCTGACTACTAGGATTTCTTATATAGTTTTAAACAGTATTTGGACTAATATGTAGCTGGTGTATAATCTCTCTTACACTTTTGCCATCGTTTTTGTGGGCATAAATTTGGCCTTTTTCAAACTCACTTAAAGGTTTTCCTCTAGGCATTCTAAAAAGATGAAAACGACGAATTTTCAATAAAACAGTATGTTTTTCTTAACAAAAACAGTTAAAAAGAATGAAACACCTACCTTTGAGGTGAAATATATTCCAAAACAAATTATTTTAGCACGTGTCCTTCTACTTTTTTCACACACCAAAAATCGTTCAGTACTGTTTTCCTTAATTTTTACTAGTGGTAGATAAAATTTACTCATTTATAAAAAGGAAAAAGTAGCCAAACTACATAAAAAAAGAAATTTAGATCAGGAGGATCGAAATACAAAGCATAAATTACAAAATATGACTGTCCTTCTACTTTTTTCCCGTAGTGTATAAGGGAGTCGGTGTCTTTTCCCCCGCCTACATTGATGGACTGCGTACACAAATATAATAGGTATCTTGCGAACACAAATCATAGATATCTTCATTATCTCACCCCGCCAAAGTTTTCAGAAAAGAAAGACGGCACTCGGCAAATTTCCAAAATTTCATCAATTCCTTTAAAAGTGCCAAGTGATGGATGTTTTAAAATATATTGCATAGAAAAAAAATATAAATAATTAAAATCGTTGGATAGTATTAAAAAATCCTGATCACAATTCAGCTCAAGTTGGCGGTCGGCAATTTTAAATTGGAGCAAGTATATCCTTTTTTTTTTGCAGGAACACTTAAACTGATATCGTCACTGACCGCTTCTAAATGAAATTAAATATGAACATATCTCCCGTACCCCGTACTGTTGCACAAGTATCAATTTCCACAAATTCTCTACAGAATGAATAATTTTCTTTCAATTTCAAATCAGTACATGTAATTGTATAAATCGTCAAGTCGACTGTCGTAAGTTTTTAAATTCAGTCACCTGATAAGTACACACTATATTCTCAGGAAGAAATTGACAATAATTACTTATTCTTCCAAAATATATAACTCGGATGTGTTACAGTAGGTGACATATTTTTAGTACGTCAGGTAACTCCTCAAAAACAATAATATGCCCATTAAACGTCATTTAAATAAAGTGTGTATTGTACAGTCTTATGAATTGAAAGTCTTACAGAAAATTTCAAAACATCTAAATTTTAACATCCGAAAAATGAGCCCTCTTTTATCAAATACATACCTTACGTACACCACTGGTCTGGGGAGAAGTTTCAATTTCGAATAAAACTTGCTTATTTTTTGGTAAAGATAAAAATAAAAAATGCATTTTATAAGGTTATTCAACGAGGTGTATTTTTACTTATTACGAACGCGAAGTTGAGTGAAATGGAAGTAGCGTACAATTCTGTTGAAAAATATTTCTATTACATTTTTCCAAATTATTGCAATTAATGTCAAGTAGAACTATATAAATGATGTTATATAGTACTTCATTTATTAAAAATGCGTAACGGTGTGCGGTAATGGAGAGTAGAACACGGGACTCCTAGATCAGAAGACAGGCGCGCTAACTAATGCCGAGGTGTTGTATCTGTCATTTGTACACGAGACCACCACATAGCCTCTTCCCAGTGAATTGTGAAGGGGTGAACGATTGAGTTTCTTGTGTGTGAGTTGGAGGGGCAGTGAGTCGCCAGAGATGCTGAGGTGGTAGTGTAGAGATCGTGCAATAGATGATGCCACTGATGTGTTCGAATATTCGGGTCACCAATGTAGTGGTGTGCGCTAATGGGGAGTCGAACCCGGGACTCCTAGATCAGAAGACAGGGGCGCTAACCACTAAGCAAAAGTGACCACTAGTGCATAGGTGTTGTATCTGTCATTTTTAAACGAGACCACCATAAATGTATTACCGAAATAATGCATGTCATGTAAATTGGAAGGCAATGTCGTATTTATTGCAACAAAATAATCATTGGAAAAGTATTGAAAGGTTTGTTATAATACAATCTAAATTTCTTGACGTTTCCTGTAGTCAAATAACTGCGGCTTGACGTTGTTCGACGTACAACCAGGTTTCAGTCAATTAGAAGTACTGAGTACTCTTTCACGTCTACCCTTGATTTCACCACTTTATACACTAAACATCGGAAATACATCGTGTTTCAGATAAGTTAGATTATTCAAAATACCTTTAAAAATATTTCAAATTGGATCAGTAGATCTCACATTAGGATCATAACCTTTGAAGGTGAGAAAGGGAAATGGGGGAGGTTTTTTAGAAATCTCATGTTGACTGGGACGTTTCTCTTCTTTAGAAGATCATATGCGCAACTTCTCCTTCCTCAAGATAATAACATTGGTGATCTGGTCCCCTCCCCCCCCACAAAAAAAAAAAAAACCTCTCCGCAGGTACTATTCCTTACTTAGTTTGGATTTTTATGCCGAAAATTATGGTTTGCTTTTTTACAGATCTGAATATTTTGTCGCTAAATTCGAAGTTCATAAGGGTAGTGAGTTAGTTGAGAATAATTTACTTTGTAAAACTTGGATATTAGGATAGAGGTTCTTATATATTTTTATTTTTACATATAAATAATATTATAGTTTGGTTTAATGCTAAAGTAATACATTTCATTTTTAGTCCTGCTTAGAGAAAATTAGCATTATACTTTCCTTGTGGAACAAATTATTATTACTAATAAAACGAGTAATATTTACAGAAATTAATGCTAAAAAAACCAAAAAAAAATCATTAAATTCAATCCAGCAGTTTTGGTAAAAACTATGTACTAGTGGTTATTATTTTTAAGAAGTAAATTCTACTTTAAATTGCTAAAAAAAAAAGTTTTACTATTAATATACTTTTCAAGAGAAAGTAAAATCCTCTTTTCTTTTTTGATAAGGAAAATGTGTTAAAAAGTATTTAAAAATTAATTAACAAAACGCTTTTAATAATTATTGTATTTTGAAATGCAATTATAGCGCCGACATGATTATTTGCAGGGAGATGCAGATCGCTAGCAGGTAGGTATAAGGCGACAAAAGTCTTTGTTTAATCTTAGATTTTTCGAAAATGGGAATTGGACTTCCTAATTTGATGTTAGTTAATAGCTGTATATAATTTTTTGCTCGAATTGATAATTTACGACTTATATGTTTTGTTCTTGTGAACTACTTCTTCCACATTACTTTATTTATCGAAAGGCAGGAGGGTGTGTAAGTGCATGTTTCTTATTTATATGTCCCTGACATTGTCTCAATTATAAAAATCGCAGTGTTTCGCGTAGGTAATTTTGTGTGATAGCAATAATCTACCAGGATTTTACAAAGAAGAATTTTCCCAGAATTTGTTTAATTAACTTTTTTTACAATTCTAAATTAGAGTCACCTATTTGATCAATATTTTTAATTTTTTTTTTATTCAGTGTTGTATTGCGATTTCTATCCACTTTTACACGTTTAATTAATTTCTTCAAAACTGCAATTTATAAATTAAAAAAAAAAATGTATTGAAATGGAGCCTAGTACTATTCATGTTTCTCAATTGGATTGAGATTGTGAGAATGCATTCTAACTGCAAGTGATAAGTGCCTCCCTTTCCCCCCAAAAAGCACTTCGAAAAATTATCCCCTTTGTTCGAGAAAGAGAGGGTTTATTTATTAAACAAAAATGAAAAGTTAAATGAATTTGATGAAACCTTACTAAAATGTGATGGGAATTTACTTAAAGTATGGCATTAATTACGTATTAATAAAATGCCATAAAATATTGAAAACACTAATTAAAATTAATTACACATTAAATAAAATAATTCACAATTAAATAAAAAAAAATAACAATTAGTTACAAACTCTTTAACAATTAGTTATTAACTCATTAACAATTAATTATGCATTAACAATTAATTGTATATTAATTAAAAAAAATTATGCATTAATTTTGTGTAAATAAAATTTAATTAATAATAGATTAACACCTTAATGGATATTTTCTACATTTACACCGTACTTGTCTTGATATAAGTCGGCAAAAGTATGTCTAACGCCCCCCCAATCGAACCCAACATTACAAGTGTGAGTTTTCCTGGTTTTCTCGCATTTAAGTCGCAAATCCACAGCAGATTCCATGGAAAGGTCTCCCGGAACCTCCAGTCTTTGAATTTTTGTTATTTGTCTAGATGTTGTGTTGTTTGTTATAGTAAAGTTCTCGTAAGCACCACGTGTACTAGGCACAAAAGTGCTATGATGTTAGCATATAGACTCTAGACTACTCTGACAATATGATGTATAATTAAGGCCACTTTGTATTTTCTTATGTATGTTATTTTTGTAAATCTTCATTACGAAACAAGTAAAAATAAACTATTAAATGAACTTGTGAAATGATTAAATATAAACATTTTGATAATATATATTTTCAAGAATGATAAAAGATAGATATAAAAAAAAGATAGAGATAATAGATATTATTAAAAAAAAACTTAAGATATTGAGAACAGGTATTTAAAAAAAAAAGATTATGAAAAATATTTGGAAAATAGAAGTTTCAAAGATTTAATAACTATATTCCAAATTTCATTATGGCGCAGTTTGGCCGTAGTGTTGTCCTTGCGCCAAAAAATCAACCAACGAACCAAATTTCATTTAAATCGCTAGGTCAGTGTTCGCGTTTAAATTTCTAATTTTTTGCACTGACGAACAAACAGACAAACATCAAATTGATTCTATAAGTATCCCCTTTTTGACCTTTGGTTTACTGAACACTAAAAATATGCATACAACAGGGATGAGAGTGATCAGAGAGCAGAAAGGAGGAAATCCAAAAATTCGTTAAAAAAACTCGCGGAAGTAGTACACAAAAATTCAACAAAAAAGTATGCAGGAAGGATTATTCAATAATTTTGAAGATACAATGACATTTCTCACAGTATTTAATAATTACGTTTAAAATGTTAGGAGTCTGTGAAGTAATCTGTGAGGAAAGGGGAGCTTAGACATGAGGAAAAGTATACTTTTTGCAGGAAAAACTTTTTTGGTTTAGAAAAATGCAGATCCTTGAAACAGGGACAAAGAGAAGGAATATGTTACATAAAAAACAAAAAAGGAGGAAATCCTCCAAAAGGAAGAAAACTCTCATCCCTGATACAAAATACACTATGCATACACAAAAGGGTTTTACGAAGAAGAAAAAAAAATCGATCCTTTTCCAACCTTGTTTATATAAAACACTTATTTTTTGTTGGTATCCAACTACAACTTGCAACGCATTCATTCAATTCACTGAATAACTGCTTAGAATCATATCATTAGTCGTATAAAACGGTGCAATAATTTTTCCAAACACTACACTCAGCTAAAATAAAATAAGAGAAGAAAAAGTGTTGGTCTGTTGATGTTGCTGTCACAGCTGTTTGTTGAGTTATGAGGCCTTGAAGTGCTAGCCTGCTACTGAAGGATATTCTGTAAGGGTCTTCTTCGCTTCAAATTTTAATATGTATACTTTAAATTAAGAATATAACCATAATTATTTCATGTTAAAATGAAACTGAACGATTTTTCTGACTACTATTTGTGAAATTAGTACTTGATAGTAGATTAATCAAGAAACGACTACCGTTATAATGCGGAACTCTTTATTAATGCGGAGGTGGGTAAATCTAGCCTAAATTGAAGATGTGATTCGGTTATTTTGTACACGCCTACTAGTCCGCCCATTGTAGAGGCGCTGACATCGTTTTCGAGTTTCGGTTTCACTAGATAGCAGCCTTAAATGGAAGCTAACTTTACAGGCTGAACATTAGCGGAAAATGATAAACTGGTATCACTGAGTGATCTCTCCCAAGTAATAACAAAGAGTGTTTAGAGTTCGCTTTGAGTATCTTGAGTTAAGGTAAAATTTGTAACCAATCAATTAACGACCTAGCAATAAAGTATATTTTACATGATGAATTTAAAAAATATCGACTCCCCAGCCATTCATTTTTTATACAGATTGAGTCACCGAAACATCTCATTAACAGTATATTTCTTCAATCATCTGCTGCCAACTAATTTCAAATACAGCTATTTTTTCTCGAACAGCTGTTTAGCTGGATGAAAGAAATCTGTAGTTTATTACTCAATGCAGAGCTCGGGATTTCATACATCTTTATAAAATATAATTTATAGTGCGATTCAAACTATAGTTAGATATTTATGATGAACTATAAATTGCTATTTATTATTCCCAATGAAAGAGGAAAATTCACATGCATAATTTAATAAGTATATTGTTAAATGTAACATTTTCATTTCAATCGGAGGGTGAATTTCTTGGAGATCGTTTGTTTGACAGATTCCGCTTTTTATAATAAAGTTCAAATTTTACTCATGCTCAGCTCAGAGGAGTCTTGTAGTATTTGCAAGTGCCCTCTCTCCCAACCAAAGCAAAAACTTGGAGAAAATTTTCGACAAATACCCAAGATGGAATGAAGGTGTAATTTTCCGGTGTAATGCTTTGCGATTATTGATTGAATTGCTAATTAGTTTTAGACAAATATTCCATTAAGAGCATGTTAAATAATATGTAACAGTTCTTAACGACTTAAAAATATGAAGAAAAAATTGTGCTCTTATTGCAGTTAGTAAATTGAAAATGGGACGTTTGCTAAAAACCAAAGATGGCCATATTTTACATATTCCCACCTCATTATTAAATAGTAATTTTCAATTTGGAAATAGAAAATGGAGTGGAAGGGGGGGGGGGGGGTAAGGAACCAATCAACCTCGTTATGCCAAATTCACGTAGGCAAATGTTAACCCAAATTTATCTATTAATATTATTGGTTGATTTCAAGTTAAAAAATATTATAAAACTACAACGATAAACAACACATACCTTATTAATTTAAAAATATATATATATATATACATATGCTGTTGATAGAATCACTATTTTCAATTAACTTCAATTGAAATCAACTGCATTTATTATTTGTTTGGTATTTAAATCAATGAATATCATAGGATCGCAAAACTAGATACCTTTATCTTACCTCAAGAAAAAACGCTGAATATTCAAACAACCAAATACAATGACGTATCAAATGTGGAAAATAAATCCTTCCTTGAAATTTAGTATTGTCCACTCATAAATTAATAAATAAATTGACATCAATTGCACAGTTTCACAGCCGATCAAAGATAATGATTTCTACAGACAAAGACTTTTTAGAAGCTATAAATTATAACTCAGGTTTACAAGCGTGTTTATATAGAAATAAGGCCAAATCACTTCCTTATCCAAAAATAACTTTAAACTGAGATTATGTAAGGATGTAAAGTGTGAACCAAGTACCAAAATATGCAATTAAAGTTACTCCTTTTCTTTAATATGTTCTTATTAAACTATATTCGATTTAATATCAGCAGTTCATCGCAACATTTTCAAATAAAAATATACCAGGAAGAGTTATTAACATTATACGCCGGTTAAAACCTTAATGAAGTTAAATTTTATTGATACAAAACCTAGAGCAATATTGTCGCACTTGCAATAATATTGTTATTAATTTTCAGAGAAAATAATGTCACAGGTTTTATAAAACAAAAGCTGATGATTTTTACTTCCACTCGGATGCTTACAAAACTACTTTAAACAACAGTAATATCGCTATCATGCTTTAACAATAGCTTCAGTACGTACAACATCCGATACAGAGATAATTTAGACAGGTAAATTAGGGCCGAGCTCCTTTCAGAAAGTATCCTCCAACTGACTCAAATTCCCCGTCTTGGTGGTTTTTATATCCTCGCGTGGTGAACTTTCTAAAAAAATCCAGAGTAAATGATCTGGCTATCAGAAAGCTCTAGAAAATATTTAGAAACTTTTCAATTATTCACTCTGGTTTTGTCAACTAGTTGGTTCTACGAAATCGGAATACCTTACATTTTTTTATGTTTGTCCTTGCACCAAATTTCCATATTCTGTAGAAGGCGTATTCTGGATTCCACTATTTTTACCGAATTTCAGGGTTGTGAAAAAAAATTAGAAAATATTCCTCTTTTAAAATGTTTTTTCTCTTTTTGGTTCTTTAAAACTAATAAATTGAAACTTACTTTTTTTTTTTTTTTTAATTTTTTTTTTTATGTTTGTCCTTGTTTACATTTGTATCAAATTTCAGAGTTGTAACTGCATTAGAAGGGGAGTCGGGGTACACTGGGATATTTCTTGTTGAAACGTTTCTACTCACTTAGAATTAGTTAATCGTGATCGGATAGCTTTCTTTTTCCCATGCACATCAAGCCCAGAGCCAGGATTTTTTTTCGGGTGAGGGGGGGGGGGGGGTTACGGTCGAAGATTTGATAAAATACATATTACAAGTTACACAAAAAAAGATGGGAAGTGGTAAAACAAGATTTTGCACAATTTCGGGGTGGGGGGTTGTCCCGAGGGTCCCCCCCTGTCAACGGCCCTGATGCACACCATTGCTGATACATTTCCTATTCATACATTTGTACCAAATCTCAGAGTTGTAGATATATTGGAAGTAGAACTAGGATGATGAGAGAGTAAGTGAACATTATGGCTCTTATATACAGAGATTTTGCTGGACCAGTGTCACTCAATTTTGTAAATGGCTCGTAACATATTTCTTGAGTACTAACTCCAGCCGCAGATTTTTGTATTGTACTTTTTATGTAGTATTGTATTAAGTTAAATAAACATTTTTTCTTTTAACGAAAATTAGTTGCAGATAATTTTAGAGATTATGAGGATAGCTGGAATTTCTATGTTAGGTAACTTTTACAACGTAAATTTTTATATAAATGAATAATCAATTTTCAATCAAAGATATATCGTATTTCTATATACAGTACATTCTTCTTAGTACCCAACCGTAATAGATCGGTTTGACATGTACCACTACAATAAATATACAAATTAGTGATTGAAATTAACTTGCTAAGAATTAGTGTGTCAGTAAACATTATTAGACTCTGTGATAATGGACATAAAAAAAATTGAGCCAGTAGACTTACATTTGTTTATCAGAAAATGTTTTATAATTGAGAAATCAAGAAACGTATGAGGGTTTTTTCTGAATAAGCAAAATAAGTTTCACTTATAACGCGTTGGTCTTACTCACTATGATTTTTGCATCTAAATTTATTAGTTCAAAACTAAAATTATATATTTTATAGTTTTCTAAAATGAAGATCCAATTTCTACGGTAAGTGAAAAAAAAAAAAAAAAAAAAAAAAATTCGATAAACATCAATCTTCTTGCCTGAATAATTCACGAGAAAAAAAAATCTCTTCCAATCAAAGTGATCAAGTGATCTTCCTCGGAACAGCAGCCGTGTGGTCCTGAAACGTGTTTAGGGTGGCGACGTTGCCATGGTAACCAATGGAAAGCAATACAGCCTTCCCTCCACATAATATATTAGCTGTGCAGTCAGATCAGAAATTTATTCCTACTTCGGTTGCCCTTGAGAATTTGATGAGCCGATTGGTTCTGCTTGAAGATCAGCTTGGGTGAAAGTGAGCAGTTTAAAATAATCCCTTCAAATCCAATGTTATTTTGAAACATGGAGGGGCGTATTAGCCTTGTTATTATCCTACATAAAAGAAAATGCAAGGAATTAACTTTTCCACTATATCCAGCAATTATTCCAAGCGCTCTTCTTAATTCTGACAGTTAAACATGGCCAAACAAAACAATATTTACAAAAATTGCTTTGTTTGGCCATGTTTAACTGTCAGAATTAAGAAGAGCGCTTGGAATAATTGCTAGATATAGTGGATTAAACAAAAAGGTAACTCTCTGATTAGAGAGACTTCATGTAATTACTCATCAAAGCAGTATTGTTTTAAAGTAAACAAGAACTTACATTTAGAGGCTAAAACGAAGGATATGTTGTTGTTGTTGTTTTAAATTTTTTTTTTTTTTAATTTTTTTTTTATCAAAACTATTCCGAATGATTTGATTGTTTTTATTTTAGAATGATATGTTATAAATGTTATTACTTTGTGCAAATTGAAACAAAATTTCGATTTAAGTATTAAAGAATTTGAGGGAATTTTTTGTGAAGTGCACACTTGAAATATCGCAAAAATAAATCAAATGTGTGTTTATAGTTTTCTGCTTTAAAATAATCTCTAGTTGAAATTTTTGCAAGATAATGGTATCATTTGAAGGCTAGAGAGTATTTGAATATATTAAACGCATTATCTAAAAAATCGTGTTTTTGGCATGTGAAACTCCATTTAAACAGTGATAACTGAAGTTTGATATAATCTTTTGAAAAATTATTTGAGAATTAAAATCTGCATTAACTATTAGATGTTTTGAACCTCAGTCAAATTGAGAGGAAAAGAAATTGAATTTTGCTAGATTTTTAAATGTATAAATTTTTAGAAAAATTTAAATTTTTTTCTATTTTTTATTATTTGAAAGATTCTATTAAAAAAAACTATATATTCTAGAAACTAGGTGGAGGTTCATAACATTAAGAATGATATTACGAATAATTTTCAATCATCATTTTTTTTTCTTGACCCATAAAACTCGAGTAATTGTTCAAAAATATGCTAATTATAACGTGTTAAATGTTAATTATTTAATTAATTTTTGAATAAAAATGAAATTTTTGTTCATGTAAACATCATTACTAATTATGTACTTTTAAGTGCAAATAATCCGATTTTTAACATAATAAATTTTTTAAGTTCAAGTTTGATTGTATGTATTATTGTGGAAAGTGTGAAGTGTGAGTGTGGCTGGTGAGGGGGGGGGAAGGAGTCGCATGTTCCAGACTGCACTAATAGTCCGAGAGGCGACTGCAATTTTTGGACCCCATCAAACATCATTCTGAATTTTTTATAGAAATTGGAGAAAAGTGAGTAGATTACGAATCCACTCGTCTGTAGTGGCACAAATGGCCGAAACTTATCAAAAATCGACTTGGAATGAGTTGAGCTAAAATCCGATTGCCAAATATGTCATAACTTGCCAAAAAGAGAACAAACTTTTCGTCTGGCAACCCACTGCATTTTGATTTTCAATGAGAAACAGCGCAAACGATTTCTGAGCTCTGGCTCGGAAAACTTGTATGTTTTAAAAGTAAGCCAAATTGCAGACATCAGTTACGTCATTAGTGACGTAATGTTTATTGCCATTTTGGCTCATTTGTGAAACATGCAAGTAAGCCATAGCCACACATCCGAATCGTTTGCAACCTTCTTAATTGAAAATTAAAGAGTGAGAATTACCAAATTAAAAAAAAAAGCTAATTATTTGGCAAGTTATGGCGGATTTGGCAATTAGATTTATTTCATCTTATTAAAAGTTGATTTTTGACCAGTTTCGGCCATTTTTGCCACGGCAGACCAGTGGATTCGTAATCTACTCACTTTTCTCCAATATCTATAAAAAATTGAGAATGATGTTCGATGGGGTTCAAATATTGCAGTCGCATCTCAGTCTATAACATTTTCGATCTCAGCCCGCCACTGTATACTTCACTGCATCCACGTGGTTAAACGTCATGTGTTTCGTCCCGTCACTCTCACGTTCTACTCACTCCGAGAGGAGTAAGTTGTATGATGGTCACTTCAAAATTACGAAACATGTCTCTAGTGCAACAGCAGCCGCTTTTACCTATGTTATTGTTTAGGATTTCATTGTGAATGCATTGCCTCTAGATTAGTGCTCGGCTGGTTCTTTCACTTGCTAAAGAATAATTAAGATATTATTACACGACTTACTTTTTCAGTGAATTTTACTTTTTTCCCCCCAAAATCCAGAGGCTACCTTTTCCTAACATTTGCGGCGCTTATATGTCGGAATATACACTATCTGGCCAAAAGTATCCGGACACTCAGTGGTATGGACTTAGAGCTTCCTGAGGCACATATTAATATGATGTTGGTCCCCCTTTTGCATCGATGACAGCCTGCACACGTTTGGGAAGACTTTCCACCAATTTTTGATAAGTGACCATAGGAATTGCCTTCCAGGCGTCCATCACAGCTGAAGTGAGTGCTTGCAGTGAAGATGGTCGATTTGGCTGGCTACGTAATCTGCTTTCTAATTCGTCCTAAAGGTGTTCTATGGGATTTAGATCGGGGCTCTGCAGGGGCGTATATAGGTTACAATTTCGGGAGGGGCCAATACGACCAAACTTACTGTTATTTGCACTTGTTTTTTTTATGTTTTAAGTGAGCTCTCACTCAAGGATTAAGGATGGTTTTCAAGGTATTTTAAACGAAATATTGGGAAAAAACATAGTTATTTTTTTTTTTATATATATTCAGTTTACTTTTATAACTGAAATGAACTAATGCTTTATTATATGATAGCAGATTATTTTATAAAACACTTATTTGCATTCTCGTTAATGTTATTTTCCTCACTCCCCCTACTTTTTTCCTTATATAACTTTTTTTTTAATAAAAACCTGCTCTGTTAATTAATTAATCTTTAAGGTCATTATCTCTACTATTGGTTCTTTATCTTCAGCAGTGATCGAAAATTTTCGTTCCTTTTATCAAATTATGGAAAACCTGTGTTACTAATTTCCTTGTTTCTTGGTGAACTCCTTTGAATATACTTTTGGAGTGTGAAAATATCACGCAATATTTACAAAAAGATCGGTATTTTCCTTCAGAATAAGCTAACCACTCAAATCCTTCTATCCATTTAATTTGAAAAGTTGTAGTATGGTTTGAGCTAGAACTACTACACTGATCAGCAAAATTTAAAGATATTTCAGTTTTTCTCTAATAACTTCTCAGTGGAACAGCATAGACACATGAAATTCACATCAAAGAGGCATCTTTATGTAACAAAACGATAAGTAAAACAACTCAGTCGTAAATTGAAATGCAAAGTGCACAGTGGGGACATATGCAAAAGCATGAAGTACCACGGCTCTGAGAAGGCCAGTCCAGTTTTTGAGCACCTATTTCGTCAAACCACGTCTGTACAAGCCTCGATGTGTGAATGGAGCAGTTATCCTGCTAGACGAGAAATGGGCCTTCCCCGAAGTATTGCCATAGAGTTGGGAGTGCAGCATTGTCCAGAATGTCCACATACATCTCAGAGTTCATGTTTCCAACCACAGGAACTAACGGACCCAGGCCAAACCACGAGAAACACCCGCACACCATTATGCTTCCACCACCAAACTTAACAGTCGGCACAATGCAGTCACTATAGAAACGTTCGCCGGGCATCCGCCAAACCCAGACGCGTCCATTCGACTGCCAGACTGTAAAGCGAGATCCGTCACTCCAAAGAACAGTTTTCCACCTGTCCACAGTCCAAAGACGGTGAGCTCTACACCATTGCAATCGATGCTTCGCATTCTGTGGAGTGATGTTCGGCTTGTGAGCGGCTGCACGACCATGGAATCCCAAGTCTTTTAACTCTCGACGGATAGTCCTGCTGCTAACACTAACGCCTGATGAACTTTGGAACTCCTGAAAATTTCCACCAACGAGGACTTGCGATTTTGTTTCACTACCCTTTTCAGAGTTCTGCGGCTGCGTTCAACCAAGTGTTTTCGGCCAACCGATTCGTTTTTCTGCCGTTTCACTGCCTCGACGTTTCCACTTCACAATTACATCACTCACAGTGGATTTAGGCTTCTGTAGAATGTCCGCAATCTCACGAACTGATTTCTCACAAAGGTGGCATGCCACTATTCTGCCACGATCAAACTCACTAAGCTCCTTTGACTTACTCATTGCCTCACAAACGCATAAATACAATATGACAAACCACTTCCAACACTTATATAGCTTTCAATTACGTATCAAATTGCGTCACTCGCCAGAACCACTTTTTTTAAGGGGTGTCCGGATACTTTTGGCCAGATAGTGTATAAGCGTATAGTCATGGGCAGATAACGTATAGGACTAATCGACACTTGCATGCACCTAAAATCTAGGTGCATTTAAGTATTTAAAAAAAAAAAATGTTAGATATACACCTATAAATTAGGGGCACTTGCGCACCAGTAGATTCGTTACGGTTTAATACTAAACTTGTTGGTTAGTTAGTTTATATGCTCAATGAATTATTTTTGTGCACAATAACGGCTAATCAGGCTAGGAATCTACAGTTTAACGTGGATTCCGAACCACAACTATTTAATTCCAGGATTTGAACCTGGCACCATTGGCATGCTAGGCCTTTTCGCTAACCCCACAGCCGTTAGGTTGGTTATTAAACTTGTAGTAGATAAATGGCATAATTTTGTCGAAATAGCGATTGTAATTTCTTTATTTATTCGTTTAAAAAACTGCGTATACGTTTGTATATTATCTCAAGCAAGTTCAAGAAGGCACACAAATAACTTGTTCTGCAAGCAATAATATTAAATCTTTTTTCTTATATCTAAATCCTCATTTATAATTTTAATTCCGTAAAATTCTTAACTTGAAGGCGTCTGAGAGAAACAAGTTTTAATTTTAATCTGAACTCTAAATCCAATGACAGGACAGGGAGATTTTACTAACTCCATATAAATTTTTAATTAACCTTTTCATTAGGCCCTAATTCCCATTAAATGCTTTCGTCTATGTGTCAGACTAAATTATATCTCCTTAGTCAAACTGTTTTCTTTTTCATTATAATTAGTAACGTTTACTGCTTTCATCATCATTGCAACCTTTATCAAGTTTTCTAAGCTTCTAAGAATTTTTGAAAACTCAAATAAAATTTTATCAAGAGTGTTTTCCATTTCATTAAGATTGATGTGTCAGTTTATTTTTTTGTACTCTAAGAAGCGCAACGGAAAAATCAAGTTTGGAACCTTGTATCATACTAGTTTACAGCTAGATTAGACATAATGTTTCCACAGAAATAGAAACAACTTTCAAAGTTAAGAAACTATTTCTTCAGTCGAATGGAAGTCTAGACTATTACGAAAAAGTCCACGTCTTTCTTCGTAAATGTTTCACCACTGTTCGTAGTTGGTGCTTAATTAAACGTTCCAATCCAATCTTATCATCTCAGCCGTCGCGCTTGAGTTGAGCTTCATTTTCTACCAGTCAACCGCCTGCCTCACCAGCAGCACCGAATGCTCTCAACTCCAGAATTCGAATTGTAGTCAATGTGTTGTTTTCATTTTCGCTTTAGAGCTCATGATGAGCGAAACGCTCTCGTTCGGCTCTCGCATATCTAGTTTTATAAATTTCTTTAAAGATCCTCATCTTGTGTCCGGATTCCAAAACTTCTTCGGTGTGTATCGTGTCGACACAGTCAGTAATGGTAACGTGAACGGCCTGAAAAACGACAAGGAAACAACCCAGAAAACCAAAACAAATCGTAACAGCAACATAATCACCATCAAGTATGATCGATACGATGGCGACCACATTTTACGTCACCGAAAAACTTTATCGAGTGGTTCGGAAAACAGCAAAAACAGTCCTTTCACCTCCGATGGAGAAGAAATTTCGGACGTTGACTCCGACTTGGTGTACACCGTCCAGTGTAAAATTGACAACAAGTTTTGGTATTATTTCTTTAGTTTTGGGGCTGGTCTCGGGTATGAAATGTTTTATGCCAGTTTTTTCCCTTTCTGGATATGGAACATAGATGGAGCAGTTTGCCGGCGAGTTATAAATGTGTGGGTTTTAATCATGTATGTTGGACAAGCCCTCAAAGATGTCATTTGTTGGCCTAGACCTGCTGCTCCACCTGTTATACATTTAGAGCCACAGTATGTTGTTGAGTATGGCATGCCATCTACGCATGCTATGGTTGGAGCTGCTGTGCCTTTCTCATTTTTATATTTCACTCTTCACAGATATGAAGTAAGTTATTCATTGTACAAATGAACTTTAAGCGCTTGGCGATTTGTAAAAGAGTTTGGCGACTCTTTAAAAGTCGACTTGATGTTGTAAATATCCAACCCTCACTTACTAATGTGTTTTTTGCTAATATAAACTTAACTTGGCTTTTTTATTCTATAATGTACAGAAATATCAAAACAGCTACTTGTGTAATTAGAACATTTGTATTAGTATTTAGCTATTTAGTCTAATTGAATGAACATCTTACAAACAATACTAGATTACTTATTTGGTTACAATTTTCTCAAATTTCAAAAAGTAATTGAAAATATTGGGATTGTAAGTTGTCAATGACTTAATTTTTGAAAATTAGTGTTCTAAGGTCAATAGGATGTTGACAATGTGAATCTGTTCTATTATATATTATTATTTCCAAAATAAACAAAGTTTCTCAAACTTTCCACTCAGTATAGACCCGCTGCCCCTCCCATCGATGCTTCCATTACAATTTTTTAATTTGATCATTGTGTAATAATTCACCAGAAATTTTGCCAAGTATTCAACTTTTCCTAGTTGAAAGATTGCTAAACCCAGCTGTGACCAATTTGATTTTTTAAACGATTGCAAGTAAAAAATAGGGGTATATTCCTAGTTGACGTTAAAATATCGCCAAGCCGATTTGGCGCTGTTTTGTAGGCGATACAGTTCTAAATTTGGCAACCCCATTTCTTTTATTGACACTCTTTGGCTTCAACCTTTCTATACCACAAATCATGAAGCTGGTTCGTTTCTCAATTTTTCATATTGGAATTCTGAATTGGCGACATTCTGGCTTTGTCGCCAACTTTTCAAAAGTGCGCCAACCCATAAACGTGAACTAGGAATTTACCAAAATAGGGTTTAGAAAATACTTTCCACAGAGTAGGTAGAAGGTCTTCTTTTCAATTTTAACAATGTGTAATAATTCCTCAAAAATTTCAGAATTCTTTTCGTATTTGGTTAGGGCAACCTAAACCAGATACTTCATAAATTGGATGGGCAAAGCTTAAAATACTGAAAAAATTTTTACTTTTTTGTATGATCAGCTTGAGTTAACTTTTTAATGCCAATTTGTGAAGTGGTTCCAAATTTGACAATCCTAGAGATATCAAGGAGTTGTCAGGAATTTTCTGGAAAACTGCAATAAATAATGAAATTTGTTTATTTTCTATTATGTTTGTAAAAAAAAAAAAATTAATTTTAAAGTTAAAAATAATTGGGGTTTTGGAGGAAAAAAACGAGGGTTTTTTTGCAACGCCCTCCCCCTACAAAAAATTTTTGTTTTTGTTTAAACCAGGTTTTCTTAAAAATCCTTTTATAATACATGTATACATATTAATAAATTAAATTTAACATAATAATTAAGGTTCAAATAACAAGTAATATTTTTTCTGAAAATAATTTAAACTAAGTAGTTAAACAATTGGTACTGATGTGGACATTCAAATGATATTAAATTTTAATATTATATTTAGAGATATATTTTTTTAAAAATTCAATGTATACAATATAATACAATAGTTGCCGACCAAACGGTATAGTGGTTTGCGTGCTAGCTTCTAGACCGCAAGGTTGCGGGTTCGAGTCCCGTGTTGGCATGGGTGTTTGTAAATGTATGTTGGCTTGTCTAATGACGAATGTTTTGGTGCATTATAGCCCTCGTATTGCTGACAGCGCCAGATAATCTGAAAACAACCAACCAACTAATACAATAGTAATTGTTTACTGCATTATACATAAATGGAATATTGCTCTTGGATTCATCAGTAATGGTGATTGAATTGTACAAGATGATATATTTGTAAGGTTTAGAAATAAGTTATTAAAGCTAAAAACCTCTAATTCAGAAACAAATTTAAAATGCAACCTATAATTTAATTTTAATTAATAATTTTGAAAAATTATGAAGCATTAATAAATCCATTAGATTAATAGAAAAACTTATTGTTGATACTAATAAAAACTTCAATAGTCTTTCATTATAAGATTTATTTTAAGAAGGTTATTTACAACACAAATAGTTTAAAAAATCTAATTATAAATAAACAAATAAAATACAGTTTTAAGTTATTCTTTAAAAAAATCAATTTTATTTTTTTTAGAAAAAAAAACAACATTTAGTTTAAACCATGCCAACCTTGAAAATAATTCACTGTATGGAAATTAACTTGCCCTTTGAAAACATTTAGAATTATCCATAATTGTGATCTGGTGATTGTAAAATTAATCTTTTATGTTTTGATAATGATCAACAAATGTGGTTAGGATGGTGCGGAGCACTTACTCCCTCGTTTTTTAAATTTTAAATAGTATTAATTTTTCAGCTATCCCCTTCTCTTATGGCATCTAATCACAGCTTCAAATGATGATGATAATAATAATAATTCAAAGTGTAAGAAATTTCTGCAGAAAGAATTTGAGATTTAAAAGGTGAGGCTGATAACCCAAAAAATCATGCGGAAAAATAATTTATTGAAATTAGCCTAGGAATTAAAAGAAACTATGGAAGGTTAACAAGGGAAAATTGAAATATTTACAACAGGAATACTCGGAGCTTTAAAAGCATGACACACTTTAAAAAAGAGAAAATCTCAAGTTGCAAGTTTGCAAGATCATTTTCGCCATTTCTTTAATCATCATTTTGTCAGTGACATTCATTATCAAAATATAAAGATAAAATGAAAATTACACAAATCTATGGCAAAATTTAGGAAAATTTCTGACAAAAAACTTACAACTCTTTGCATAAGTACTATACTAATTCTTTTTATAGATAAAAATGACAAATTTAAAGTTATTATTTTAATAAGTTTAACTCGGAAATTTAAAATTTGTATGATACTTAATAAATAACAATAGAATATTTGAACTTAGTAATCTTTCATTTATTAATTTGTAATTACTATTTAAATTTAAATTAGTATATTTATTGTTTGTGTAAATTGTTTTTATGTACTAAACTAATTTTTATTTATAAATTTTGTTTTTAGCATTTCTGATGTCAAGCCAAATTTTAAATTTGATAGAGAGTGTATGTTAATGATAAGTGTCTAAACTAGGAGAATGATAAATGTCTAGATAATGTGTGTGATACAAGTCGACAGTAAGAGAGAACAAAATTCAACATTTCTCTTTTAGAAATTCATTTTAACAATTTATTTTCAATCAACATTTCCATTCTAAAATGTACTGTAGCTTTTCAAAGTCATATTTTTTTGAATTTGTCTCTATAAGACTACTTTTTCTGTACAGAATTTTCATTTTTCAAATGACATTCACACATAAAGAAAGCTCTAAAATATATTTTATTTACATTTTAAGTTTGTCTAATTGTTATTTAAACAAATGATCTTTTAGTATAAAAATATAATACTTGAGTATTATATTTTATCCATTGTGTAATGTGTTACACAATACTAGTGATAACTTATTTGCTATTCATGGAAAAAAGATTATTCATTTCTACAGATTTTATCTTTTGAAAGTCTTTTATAAAGTTTTAGCACAGTTAAAGTATCAAGTCATCAAAATTAAACTAGATTCACTAAATAGAAAAATTAAACAACTTTGATGAACAGTCAGCGACTTTTAAAGCTGCGTTTGAAAATAAACATAGCTAAGATTCTAAAATAAATAAAGTACAAAAGACATAAACACAGCTGTCGATTTCTTGAATTGGAGTTCCATCAATAATGAAGAAACATTCTTTTGAAACAAATATTTAATAGTTAAATCAAAGTTTGTACAATTTCATAATTTTAGTTTAAATGCCCTATAGAATGTCAATAAAGTTTAGTAAAAAATTACCAACAAAAATATAAAGCTACAGTACAATAAAATGCAACAAAAGCAACTTCACAATTTAATTTCTATATAATTGCTGTTGTAACTGTAGTTACAGTAGAGCATCAATTATCTGAAAGAATTAATGACTCGGGTTGTTGATAACCAATCATTTACGAACAAAAATTCAGCAGTGTCATTGAAGCATCGTGAAACAAAGATAAAGTAATGTTAAACACAAGAATGTATTTTATATCACACATGTTAAAAATATGTTACTTAATGCAAAGTAATGTCAATTTTTTTAAAGAATTAATGACTTGGGTTGTTGATATAACCAATTATTTATGAACAAAAATTCACCAGTGTTATAAAAGCATCATAAAACAAAGAAACAGTAATATTGAACACAAACTTTATTTTATATCACGCATATTACAAACAACCTTAGTAAAGTAATGTTATGTTGCAATTAGACGGAAAATTATGAAATAGATCTTAAATTTTATTTAGTTTGCCTACTGAAATGCTTTCAATTAATGAATGTTTTGGTTGGTAAGTATTTGAATAATCAAGGCTCTACTATAAATATGTTTTGTTTAATTATTACAGTATTGTTTTACTTTCATATGTGTAATATTATGGTTTATTTTTTTTTGCAGTACAATGTAATTTATGGAATTTTAATAGCAACAGTATGGTGTATTCTTGTCTGCTGCAGTCGCTTATATATGGGCATGCACACTGTTTTGGTAAGGTTTTTTTATTGCTTTTAGTAATGCAATTGATTCTTACTAGAACATAGGTTTTTATTTTGAATGATTATTTTTTGAAATGTGGCTGTTTGCCTTGTGCTTGTACTAATATAATAAGTTCTCAGATT
Organism: Linyphia triangularis; assembly: GCA_963978545.1. Classification (NCBI taxonomy): domain Eukaryota; kingdom Metazoa; phylum Arthropoda; class Arachnida; order Araneae; family Linyphiidae; genus Linyphia; species Linyphia triangularis. The sequence continues at coordinate 33,484,953 of OZ021727.1, read as the reverse complement.
AAGTCATATTTTCCAAATTTGGGAACATAATTTTTATTTAAATATTTCATTCAACTACATTTAAGAATAATGTTACATAAAGCATGCATATGATGTGCATGGATACAGAAGTATGAAATAATAAAAATAAAAAATAAAAAAAATTATGCATACAAATGAAATATCCATATTGAATTCCACTTGTTTGATATTAAGAATAATATTGGTTTCATTAAAATATTCTTTGCAATAAACATTAAAAGTATGTTTCAATAGACACACGGTTTTCTGTGTGAGTGTTAATGAATTTTACATAAAGCAGAGTGAATAATGTTACATAAAGCATGCGTATGATGTGCATGAATACAGAAGTATGAAATAATACAAAAAAAAAAAAAAAAAAATTATGCATACAAATGAAATATCCATATTGCATTCCACTTATCTGATATTAAGAATAATATTGGTTTCATTGAAATATTCTTTGTAATAAACATTAAAATTATGTATCAATAGACACATGGTTTTCTGTGTAAGTGTTAATGAATGTTACATAAAGCAGAGTGAATAATGTTACATAAAGCATGCGTATGATGTGCATGAATACAGAAGTATGAAATAATACAAAAAAATTATGCATACAAATGAAATATCCATATTGAATTCCACTTGTCTGATATTAAGAATAATAGTGGTTTCATTAAAATATTCTTTGTAATAAACATTAAAATTATGTATCAATAGACACATGGTTTTCTGTGTGAGATTCTATAGAAATCACTGAGTTTTGTTGTTTGACTACCGACTGGTATTGCACATGGCCTTCTATTCTATCAACACGTGTATTGCCACAAAGCAGGAAAGTGTGACTTTCATTTGAAATTGACTGAAAACTTTTATTGAATTATACAAACCCAAATGTATTTAATAAAAGGGTAAATTGTAGCTACTTTAAATGTTGCATGGCAGGTTTTCTTCTAATTGAAAAGAGGTAGCTGTGTAGCATTGTGCAGCCTACCTCCTATACTTTAAGTCTAGATATTAAATTTATTAAAGGCATGTGTTTAGAAGAGGCAGGTGTTTCATTCCCTAGCCTATCTTACATACTTTGAGTCTGGATGTTAAATTTATTAAATGTATGTGTGCACAAAATGTTCCCAATTATTTTGTAAACTTTGTTACTGCCAATGAATATTTGTTAGTTGAAAGTGATGCTTATTACATACCTCCTATAGTTTCCAGTGTTATATTTAGTCAACATCTTGGTTTATGTGCAAAGAAACCTTTAACAAGGTTCAAGACCATTTAGTTGATGAGGAACAACTGAAGAAATATCTCTGATATCCCAGGTACATTGCTTGGTGAACTAAATAATGTAGTTCACTACTCATGAAGCAATACTGCTTAAATAAACTTGTGGAAAAGGCTGTACCTTTTTTTTTTTTAATTCTAGAAAATGCAAACTTTTTGTTGGCCTCTTAATTATTATGAAAAGTTGTAAAAACTCAAAATTAAACATCATGTATATTAACTTAAATAATCCAAAAGTACTTTTAATGATCACATTCTATTTTGTTATACATCATTTCATTGAAATGGTTTTATACTTTTTCTCCTTTTTAAACGATGAAAATGTATCTGTTATTTATTTTTTATTTCAGTTGCAACTCATTACTTGACTTTTTTCCTTCTTCTACTTTTCATGTCATTTTTTAGTCCTTTTTCACAATATGCAGCTGTGTTGTTTTTTTTACCATGAATTTTAGGAATCTTGTTTATGATATTTTCCACGTTTTGGATTATCTTAATTTCAAAAAGAGTGGTCTAGAAAAAATGTCTGTCTGTGGTCAGCATAACTCCCGAACAAATTGACCTACGATGTTCAAATTTGGTGCACAGGTTAGTTGTGGCCATGGGACCATTGAGGTTTTCATAAAAATTATGCATGTACATAGGATTGAAATCATTAAAAAATCATGTTTTTCAGCAAATGCTCAAAAACTGCTTGAACAATTTGGATTGAAAGTTCTGTGCTAATGCATCTTAATGTGTATTAAATGACCTCACCTCCGAAATTCTCGAAGAAATGTGATAAAAGCGTTAAAACACGATTGCCTTTATCGCAGTTCTCTACACTTGAGCATCGTCCATTAAGGATTGATTTTTTTCTGTTTCACGCACAAGAAAGGACAATGTAAATTCTATTGAATAACTTCGCTGTAATTTACTGCCTTTTTGCCCTCTATCTAAAAATGGTACTCTATTTATAATTGCTTTTTGATTAAACAATGAATACATACATAATTGAAGATCCTATGTGAAGCACTCATTATTTCAGGCATTTCAAAAAAGCATTAAAATTGCTTGCTCTGTAAAAAAATTAAAATTAAATATATGATCATAATACTTGTATACAATTTAGAATTACACAAAGTTTATGGTCAGATTTCTTTTTAGACCTCAAGTATCTTACGCTGCACACTCTAAACCCTTCATGACAGGGAATATATGAATTCAAAATAGAATTATTTATTTGTAATTATTATAAAAAAAGTCCTAAATCATAGACTATCATTTTTTTTTTTCACCTAATATAAAATTTTTAGTTACACACAGCAACAGAAGTCTACTTATGAATTTAATTCAAATGAAAATTTTATCTGTACAATTGTACACTATTTCTGTAACTTCAAACTTGCCCAAATACACTTTGAAAGGAAATAAAAGTTTTCATTTGATATATTTCTTTGTTTTTATTTAAAATAAGCTCATCTTTCATTTGTCCTTTGAATCTTATTAGCTTCCTTTGTCAGGCGTCTTACATACATGCAAAATTTTACCACTATGATTTGTTTGTTAATCCATACACATCACAATAAAAAAAGCATAAAAAGATATTTTCCTTTTATTTTAAATGAATAGGTTTGATTTAAATAAAAAAATATTGAATTTGTTTTTAAGATTGAGGATTTTTACTAATAAAAGAAATTCCTTCTTTTAAATATTGGTAGGATTGAACTAGATTTTCTAAATGTTATTAACTAAAGCTCAATATCAGTTTGCTTTAGTTTTTGTTACTGTTTCTTTATGTCTTTGTTGTTTGTAAGTGTCATAGTTTTTAAGTACGTGTATTTGCAAGTGTCATTGTTTTTAAATGTGTGTACTTGCAAATGTCATACTTTTTAAATGTGTGTATTTATAAGTGTCATAATTTATAGTCAAAGTAAAATAAAAAATATTCTTTTGAAAAAATCCAGAACCTAGTGTTTGTATTAATTGAAGCATTAAAGAGAAAATGATTGGAAGAAATGCTTAAAAATGAACTTCTAATAAAGCAAAAAGTGTCAAAACTTTATTACTCTAGGCTAAAACTATTACCCTGATTTATAATATCAGTGGATTTAGTCATTTTTTATTGCAACCCAAATTTTACTGCCCTAACAGTTGTGGGAATCTTGCTTATTTGAAGATTTTAAAAGTTTAGAAAATAATAGCACATAGTTAGTTCTTAAACTATCTTATATTCTTTAATTTTGCTTTGATCAAGCTGGCCCAGTTTGAACATAAGCGTCTTGCATGTATCAAGTGTTACCTGTTTCAACATGCAAACAAATGTCCATGTACACATGTATCATAAATATGTTATATCCATTAGTAAAGATTGGTTAGGGAGATATTTTAAATAGTCACGAATTTCATTAGGATGATTTTTGTGAAAGTTATTAATTAGTGGAAAACACGGTATACTGAAAAAGCATTTTGCTGTGCATAATTTTTTTTTTAGTTTAATTTTCTCTCTGCCCAAGAATGTGGATTCTTTTACCAATTGTATTGACAATACATAAAGTACCATATTGCATTAGAATGTATGTTTGAATCTGTCTGTATATTGCCTCAATACATATAACACATATTTTCCCACTATAGTTTTTACCCCTTACTATTTGTTGTAATATTTATGGAACATACCATAATTTGTTAAGTAATCAGATGTTTCTATTAGTAAAGTATTAGTAATTCAAAAAACGCTTTTTATATTTTTTTCAATTAAATGCACATTATTAAATGTAGTACACTGTTATAATGTACTAACATAAAACAACTTATTTCATAAACATGTATATTTTAATCTATCTATATAGTTCAATTTAACAATTTAAGTGAACATATAACACATGTTTTTCTCTTTATCTCATTTATTTCTTCACTCTTACTATTTAGTTCCAAGTTTTTTAAATAAATTAATGGTTGATATGGAACATGATTTATATTATAAGCTATCACTTAATGATAATTCAAAAATATTTGTTGTTTCATCATCAATATTTCATTAAAGATTTTTTTAAATTACTTTTAATAAAACTTCAGAATTCTAATAAAGCGTTAAATGGAGCGTTGCGGATATGAAGGGAGAACTCAACATAGGGTAAAAAAAAAAAAAATTCACCACATCTGAATCGAGACCCTTCTCAGATTCTATAAGTATTTTTCATGTTGAGTACGCCATTCTTTCCCTCTTAAAGTGCTTGGAAGAATGATACCAAGCTTGGGAAAATCAAAACATGGAAAACTTTTCAAACAGTCTTCCGAAAACCACTTTTTGTTGAGTTTGCCTTTCATATCCACAACACCTCATATGTACTGTCGTAGAAATGAGGAACTTACCTTGTAAAACTGCTAATTATTCTATGGTCTTTTTTCTTCCCACCAACATCAGGTTCATGTTTTTGAATAACTTCTTCCTGCATTTTATTTGGTTTATAAAGAGACTTTATTTTAAATTCCAAACTTTCTCTTTCCTCTCAATTGATAAAGGTTAAAATTTAAACTCTACAAAAATAATTCAAATATTTATCTTCATAGTCATTTCTGTCATTTAATTAATATTCCAATATTTTTCCAGGATATTATTGGAGGACTGGTCTTGGTAGCCATACTGATGACTGTCATACTGCCATTTTCGGACTTCATCGACCATTTCCAACTGACCAATCCTTACTCCCCTCTCATTACAGTAGCATTTATGCTTCTACTACAGATTATTTACCCCAACACTAACCGTTGGACACCTGCAAGAGGAGATACAGCGGTCATTATGGGAACCGGTACCGGATTCGCATTGGGTTCTTGTCTGAATTACAGTCTAGGTTTCATACGCGGGCCAGCCTTGCCTCCGCCTTATATGATATTGTGGCCTGGCTATAAAGTATTTGGATTGGCTCTTCTACGGGCCATTATCGGTATATCTTGCATCGTTGCGACACGAGCCGTTTTCAAAAACTTAACTTATGCACTATTGTGCTTTATTATGCGGGTAGACTCTGGAGATCTGAAATCAAAACAAAAAATTCTCGTAGAAATACCCTCCAAGTTTATTACATATACTGCAATAGGTTTTGTTATCACATATGTATCACCTTTTGTATTTAGGCTGTTGTGTATCGAAAGAGAGACAGCATTTACAGAAGTCTGATTTTTTTATAATTGCTATTTTCTTAATCAATTTTTCTTACTAAAATTTTTTAATGTTGTGCGTAAATTGCAAATATGTTAATGTTTTGCCAATAATACATTTTACTAAAATTAGTTTCTTTTCAAGTCAATTGGTTATAATATCTTTAGGAACTTTCAGAATGTTTAATTTGCATACAGTTTGAGAATTTTTTTATTTGTCTTATTGTGTTTAGTTATTTTATATTTATTTAAATTATTATTTGTGCTGCAATGTCATTGTATTTTAATAGTATTTCTGATTCTATTTAAGTCGTTCTGATAGATCTAGCTTTTGTTGAGAACTATACCTTTTAGGACTTATTTAATAATTCATTTCTCTTATTGCAACTTCATCAAGTGCTTATTTAAAACATGAATATAAATATTATTTATATCAGATCAATTTGAAAATCACAAAGAATTTGAAACTTAATATTGGTAATATTTTTTAAAAAATTCTCATTCTCTGCAATAAATAGGAAACATCATAGTTTCAAATTTGTCTGTAACATTTTGAATCTGAGCTTCTACTACTTCTATATTTGTTGGCCAAAATGTACAATATATTTTCATGTAATGAAATACTCAAACACATAAACTATTTACTAAATGAACTATGAGTAAGAAACAATTTTTAATATTGTTCATGATGCATATTATATGTTTTAATCTCATTAATACAAATGTTACACTGTTTTGTAAGAAAGTTCATTGGAGAATTTTGCTCTTTAAATTTGCTAACATTCAATTTCGTAATTATAAGAAAATTATTTAGTAAGATCGGTTCAATTCACTGGTATGTCTATAATTTTTAGTAAATTTTTTCTTCTTATTATTTCATAAAAAATACTGTAGTGTATGATATATTACAAATGTATCCTGTAGCCTTAAAATATTTGAACGTTTCAATCTATTTTTAGATGCTTTTTTAAAGCAATATTATTTATATGAATTAAAGTATATTTACTAAGTAACACAAGTTCTCTTGGCACCTAATACATAGTATTTATTAATAAAGCATTTTATTTATTTTTAACCATATATTAATATATTTGTATTAGACTTAAAATGATGTGTTAAATTTTATGTTTATATGTGGATTATAGCTCATTATACACTGTTTTGTTATGTACCTTGTTTAAATATGTTTTGCAACTTGCATAAAATGTGTAATACTTGTTGCATAATTTCCAACTTGCATAAAATGTGTAATACTTGTTGCATAATTTCCAACTTGTGCTTTAAGATGTTTCGTTAATATTATATTAAACCTTGAAAAAAATGTATGGCATGCAAACTATGTATATTTACACTCAATATTCTGCTATTTTAAGCTTTTTTCTCTGATTTAAATATGAATTTTATGCTCTCCACATGTGCCTTTAAAAATAAACAATTTAAATGAAATCCACTTAAATTATTCTTAAAATGTTGTTTTTTCGTGCTTTGTCCCTCAAATACAATAAATCTCACTGCTATTGCTTGGAAATGTCACTGATGTGACTGCTATTAAACATTCATCTTTTTGCAGAAATATTATTATAAGCATAACTTTACTTGAAATGCTACATAAAAAAATTCTTTTCGTTAAAATGTAATTTTTTGTGTATTCTAAAAAGTTTACATAATTCTTAAAAGTCCTTGGAAACTACTTATTTTTGGTAGGTCCTTATATTTTAAGTCTTTATTTTTTTTTAAAGTAAGAGTAAGTAATGTCTTTATTTTCACCTTAGGTCTTTAATTTTTGATTGCGAATGTTTTTTCCTTAAAATTTTGATCAGCAATTTTGTAGAGTTAGTGAAATTTGATTTTCTTATTTCACTTTTCAACCTATTTAAATCTATATTTTATTGGTGACGCAGTTTTATCTTTGTTAATTGGAAGAGTTTACTTCCAGGAACTCTTTACTTCTTTTAAATTCAAGTATGGATGAAGTTCTGTTAAACATTGGAAAAAAAAGTTGTCTAAGTTTTAAGTAAAATTCTATTTAAATTGTTTATTTGCCAATTTTGATTTTTATAATGCAATGTTTTAAATTTATGCGTAAGAAAATGAGTTTTCTTGCAAGTGAATAAAAATAAATTAAAAAATTTTAGTCTTTAACAAGTACTTATTTTTTTACTTTTCAAAAGCTGTATAAACACTGTTCTACATTTTCAATTTAGTCAGAAAAAAATTAGTTCAATCAATAAATTGTTTTCCTAATTTTTAGTTATATTAATAAAAACTATTTCATTCACATCCATTCCAAAAAATTGCAACATTGTTGGATGAATTTAGAAGTAGAATTCATTCGCAACATTAAAATAAATAAATTTGTTAAAATGTTATTTTACAACCCAAAGAATTACTGAAATATTTAGAAAATTAATTTTAAGTTCACAACCACATGTGCCTGCCGTTAGTTGCTGGTACGATATTCAGTATGTGTTAAATTTTCCTCGCATTTTAAATCATTTGTTGGGCTCAAAGTGACACATTTTTAATCTATATTACTTGTTAAGTTGATTTGCATAAACCATTATTAAGATAGAAAATATTTCTTACATGTCTAAACTGCCTTTAAAATATTTTAATAATTTTATGAAAGAATTTGTTCTTATTGCATTTCCTATTAGTTCTCATTTGACATTTTAATCCAGTAAATAATTTATGAAAGTTGTATTTCTCAATTTCTATAAAATGAAGTAGGACAATTTATTGGTTTGATTTCTTTTCTTCAATTTGATGTAGCTTTATAAGAAAAAATTTAAAGTTGTATTACAATTTCTTAAAAAAAAAATAATAATAATAATTAGTATTAACTGTAGTGTAATTTAGTGAATGTTTTTATTTTTGTTTTTTTTTTATAAATATTGGTAAAATAATTATCAACAAAGGATATTTACTTGTTAAAAGCATTTTATAATAAAAAAAAATTATTCACTTTTAAGATTTTTATGTGTGTTTCTTATTACTAAATTTTACTATTTATACTATCACAAATTTATGTTTAATCTATTTTGATTTTAGTCAGTGAAAAAATACAATAATATTTGGGATTAACTTCATTTAAAATAACCTTTCACTAGTAATTTAATGCATGCAAAATTTAGTTTCATTAAAAATGACTATCTTAAGTTTCTTCATTAAAAAAAACATTTGCTTTCATGTTTAATTTAAGACTTGAGATTATTTAATTTATTTTTTGAGGAAAAAAAAATTAAGCAAATATACAGCATTTTAACTGTTGATTATTACTCAAATTATCCCTTAAATTTCATTATTGGGATTATTCAGGGTACTAAGGTAATCAAAGGCTATACTAAACTGTTAGACTAAACATATATTTTTCACCAGACGAGTAAACTTGCCATTTAATGCACCATTCAGGACCGTGGAGAGCCCCCCCCCCCCCCCGAAATTGTGTGATATCTTGTTTCACCTCTTCCCCTTCTTTTTTTGTGTAACTTGTTATAAGTATTTACGTTAAAAATCATTCAGGTGTCATAGGTGTAATATGAGTTTGAGTCTCTCGATTCTGCAAATATTACAAATATAAAAATCTGCTTTTTGTTGTTAATTAAGTCTTCGACCATAATCCTCCCCCTCACTCCCCTTCAGTCCGGAAAAAAAAAAAAAAAGCCTGGCTACATGCTTTGTACCATTTGATGATATTTGGAGAAATGGACTCCCCATCGCGGGATACATAAGTCCTAAGTGGACATTGCGTTGAATAGAAAACCCAAACAATTACTCAATGTAAACTAGGCGAGTTGAACATTGCACAGTTTCAATTACACTATAATACTGGTAACTACATTTAAATTTGGTGTGGAATTGCGTTATCATTTTCATTTATTTGAAAAAATGGCCAGTTAAGTGATATTTTTAGCGATAATTCTTACATGGATCGAATGAAATAAATAATAAAAAAAAAGGACAAAAGAGCGAACGTGACAATATTTCGATTAGTTTTCGATAAATATTACAATATCCTTTCTAATTACTAAAAAAAAATAGATTTTTTTTTCATGTTTTGAGTCCATATTTTTCGAAATTAACTCCCTCCCCATTCCTCAATTCTATGAGTACGGCTATGAGTCATACTTAAAATTAGGATCGTTTTTTAGAGACAGAGGGATAAATTTAACTTCAATAATTGCGTAAATTATGCAAAATTAAAAAAAAAAATTACGAAAAATTAATAAAATGAATTGTCTAACATTTTCTATCGTTTAAGTATAAAAGATAATCTCCCATTTTTTTAATTTTTTTTTAATTAGTTTTTAAGTGTTATAAAAAAACTTTGGGAAAGTGGTTTTGAAAAAGAATTAAAAATTGATAAATAATTAGCTGTGGAAATTCATGAGTTACCCCTCGATACATCACGCTTCGGGGAAAGGCATACATCCGATTGCTCAATATATCGAGCCTTATGATAAATTGTAAAAAAGGTTGCGCCATCTGTTGGCAATAAATACTAACTTAAAGTATGGTTTAGTAAAGTTTGAACTTTTTATTAATAGAATTTCTTTGGGAAATTTTGACCCAAATTTCTCATGCGAAAAAAGATGAAAAAGGCTGATATTTTAGACTCCACCTACACACAACAAGCCCTTATAAGAGCTAGATTAGTTCTTTTTAGAACACAAACGTACTTCATTTAGAAAGAAAGCTTTCAAAATAATACTTAATGAGTTTTTTGCGTAAAATGATCTGTTGTAATGACAATTTACTAAACAGTTTTTCCAAATTAAAATTTTATATTAATTCATAACAAACTTTTAACAATATAGGTTTTACTTATAATAATTTATATGGGATCTCTAACCCTTAGTGTAATGATATGTGGTATTTATTTGGGATGGAAAAAGCAATGGTATGGCACCACTTATTAAAAATTAGTTTATTTACATATTTACACATAATTTTATAATAATCTATTTCTAAAAAAATAATTTATTTTTTGAACCCATACTTTTTATTTCAGGTTTCAAAGTCTACTCAATTTTTTACCTTTAATTACCCATATGCTTTCGGTAAAGAAGAAGGGGGGGGGGGGGGAATCTTTTTGTTTTCATTTTCACACGTTTTGGAACATCTTGATTTCAGAAAAGTGCTGTAGAAAAATGTATATTTGTGTGTACGTTTTTAGAATAACCCCCGAACGAAGTGACTAACGATATTCAAATTTGGAGTACAGGTTAGTTGTGGCCATGGGCCTTTTGTCTTTAGAGTTTTCGTCAATATTGCGCATGCGTAAAATATGAAAAATCATCAAAATCTCTATGGTAATGCCTTTAAGGTGCTCTAAACATCTCCACTTCCGAAATTCCCGTAAATGTGCTATAAAGGTGAAGTGGAGAAACGAGTCTTTCTCTTCCATTGAGCATCTCTCAACCAACGACCGTTTTTCTCATCTCGTATGTTTCACTTACAAGAAAGGATAAAGTTAGAATTATCGAAAAGTGTATCGCAAAATCGCCATTTTGGCAATGCTTTTTCTTTTCATTCGCAGGTAAGAATTATCACCAAAAATATTCCCAACCTGGCCATTTTTTTCAAATGAATGAAAATATGAAAATGATAATATCACAATTCCACGTCAAATTTAAATGTAGTGACCAGTATATAATGTAATTTATAGTTGTACGATGTTGCACACCCCTAGTTATCTTTATATTTCATGTTTTGATATATTTTGAGACGTAATATAAGTACAGGAAAATTTAATTGTCAGTGAAGGAAACATTTTTTTAGTCTTATAGCGGGGCCGCCGCGAGATGGCGCTTTCTTTCCCTAAGCGGGCCAGGAACAAGCTTTAACAAGATTTTGCTAAGCGATGGGATTTCGACTACGTAACCGCCAGACTTGCTTAAATGATTACTTTGTTTTTCAAAGTTTTATACTTGAGCTAATTTGAGTTTAAGGATTTTTTTTTTTTTTACAGTTTCTAAAATTCATTAGATTTATAAATTAGTATTATGAGATTTGTATCACTTTGTAAAATACGTAGGTTTTCTAAGAATTTTTTCCTTAAAACAAAATAAGCAATTATATTAGCAAAATGAAGCAAACCAATTTTCATCGGTAATTTTATTGAAATTTGATATATTTTTAGAATTACTCAGCTAGAAAGTTACAAAGCATATTTAATGAATATACAAAAGTAAATCTATCCCTAGTAACAATCACTGCATGGCGTTTCGTCGGCCAATAATCGGAATTCATCAAAGTCATCGGCGATTCCCCAGACTGATATATAAACACACCCGTATTTCCTCGTCCTCCGATGACCCTGTGGCGCCTACCACAGCCCACCAGAAACCATACTCTGACGTCATGCCAAGAACTCTATTCCATCTAATGATGAAGAGAAGGACCTGGCAACAAAAGTTAATGTTGACTTGAAGAGCTCAGATTTTAAACAGTTGATGTTCACGCTAAATGCAGTGTTATGTTTGTCCAATTGTAACGCAACCTACTTCATTTAAATTTAATTGTTTTAATCCTATTCTTAAGTAAATAAATAGTAACTGTTATGTACGAGAGCACAGAGAGTGTTATTTACCATAGATATAACACGCACACGTGCTTCACTACAATGGTGACAGGACACATGCAACCTATGTAAACTGCAATCACGTTCCATCCCCTTGAATTTTGGACGCAAAAACAAATTCCTGGATTATTTCGCCCAGACAACTGACGCTGAATCTCTGTGAGTAAATTGTTTCATTTTTCCCCGTATTACATTTCTGAAAGAACTGACTTGAAAAAATGACCAATGAAGAAGCGATCGGCAGCGCACGCGGTGCAGATTTTCCGCCATCCATTGCACGAGTTGCAGTTAAAGCACCTCCGTTCTGGCGTGCTAACCCGGAAATATGGTTTCGCCAGATGGAAAGCCAATTTGTTCTCGCAGGCGTGATGACAGAAACAACAAAGTTTCATCATGTCGTTTCGGCACTCCAGCCTGAGGAGCTTGCCATCGTTGGTGACCTCCTTTTAAACCCACCAGCAGAAAACCCATACACCGCCATCCGAAATCGCCTATGTATACAATACGCCGATACTGAGGAAGAACGTCTGCGTGACCTCATATCCGGCATGCAACTGGGGGACAAAAAACCTTCACGGTTGCTATTGGAAATGAAAAGCAAAGCCGGAAGAAGAGTAAGTGACGAGCTTTTAAAGTCACTATTTCTACAACGCCTTCCCGCACATGTACAGCAGATTCTAGCTATTTCTAACGATGAGCTAGAAAAATTGGCAGAGATGGCTGATGGAATTCTGTCGGTTGCTGGCAGCGCTGCAATACAGGAGGTGAAAACAGAAGACAACACACTTCGGCAGATGCTGGCAGAAATTTCAACTCGCTTGTCACGACTGGAGACAAGACCTAGTACGCCGTCAAGAGATAGCTCTAGGCGAGGCAGCCGCCGACGAAGTTCAAGCCGTCCTCCAGCTGACCCAGAACATTGTTGGTATCACCAGCGTTTCGGAAGAAGAGCGACAAAGTGTACAGCCCCATGTACTTTCGTGCAGGAAAACTAGAGAGGCCGTCACTCGCGCAAGTGGGTGACGGCAAGGCTGAGGTGCTACGTTTGTACTTGGCGGACAAGTCAACAGCGTCACAGTATCTCATAGACACAGGTGCCGATGTTTCAGTGGTACCACCCTCTGTCTTTGAGAAAAGCCGATCTCCTGCCAAGCTCCAGTTGTTCGCGGCGAACGGTACAACAATTCCCACTTTCGGTCAGAGACTCTTACAGTTGGATTTAGGATCGCGACGTGCATTTCACTGGCCGTTCATCATCGCCTCAGTGTCCCATCCAATCATCGGGGCTGACTTCTTGAGACATTTTGGACTGCTGGTTGACATCCGACAGTGTTGCTTGATTGACCCGCTCACCCAGCTACGATCAAATGGCAAGGTTATTGTCAAGGAATCTCCCGAAGTGAAATCAATCTGGGGTGACACCAAGTTTCATTCCTTGCTCTCCAGGTTTCCTTCCCTCATTGAGGCCGTACCCACACCACGCCAGGTCAAGCACGGGATACAACATCACATTCCAACAAGTGGACCCCCTGTGTTCGCGCGACCAAGAAGACTTCCACCTGACAAACTCAAAGCTGCCAAGAGGGAGTTCGAGTACCTAGTGGCATCTGGCGTCTGCAGGCCTTCAAGCAGTTGCTGGTCCTCTCCCCTGCACATGGTCACAAAGAGCAACGGAGATTGGCGTCCGTGTGGAGATTTCCGCAAGCTAAACAGCATTTCGGTTCCAGACCGGTATCCAGTTCCACATATTCAGGACTGCCTGCAGGTGCTGGAAGGTAAGAAGCTGTTCTCCACCATCGACCTGGAAAAAGCTTATCACCAGATACCAGTCGCAGAGGAAGACATCAAGAAAACAGCTGTAACAACTCCATTTGGACTGTTCGAATTTCTTTTCATGCCCTTCGGATTGTCAAATGCAGCTGCAACCTTCCAGCGATTTATTCACCATGTGTTGCAAGGTCTCGACTTCTGCGTTCCGTATTTCGACGACGTCCTTGTGGCTTCAGAAGATGAGGAACAACACCTTGAGCATCTTCAACAAATTTTCAAACGCTTTGAACAATATGGTGTTCGGTTGAATGCTTCTAAGTGTGTTTTTGGCCATACCGAAGTAAAATTTCTGGGACATATGGTGACTCCCAAAGGCATTACTCCACTGCCAGAAAGAGTGACAGCAATCACCAACTTCCCAAAACCAGAGACTGTAAAAGAAATGCGTCGATTTCTGGCCATAAGCAATTTTTACAGACGGTTTGTTCCCAATGCAGCTTCAACTCAAGCACCGCTGAACGCATACCTGAAGGGTGCCAAAAAGAATGACAAACGGCCCATTGTCTCGACTGAGGAAACTTCTATTGCCTTCGATAGATGCAAGAAGGATTTAGCAGAGGCCACTGTCTTGCACCACCCATCCTCGCAAGCCACACTGGCAATAGTGGTTGATGCATCAGATTCTGCAATGGGAGCCGCACTGCATCAGCATGTAGAACAGGGTTGGCAGCCGCTTGCATTCTACTCGAAAACTCTCTCACCAGCACAAAAAAAGTACTCTGCATATGATAGGGAACTGCTAGCTGCCTACATGGCAATTAAATACTTTCGACATATGGTGGAAGGTCGAAGTTTTATCCTCTTCACCGACCACAAGCCCATCACTTATGCATTCTGCCAGAAGGAAGACAAATGCTCACCGAGACAGCTGCGACAGTTAGACTATATCAGCCAATTCACCACAGATATCCGACATCTCAAGGGTACCGACAACTCAGTAGCTGATGCCCTGTCCCGAATAAATATCTCCATAATCAGCACACCATCACTTATCAACTTCCAACAGATGGCTGCAGAACAGCTTACTGATGTGGAATTGCAGAGGATTTTGTCATCCCCAAATACAACGTCCCTAGGGTTACAGCCATTGTCTATTGGCCAACCAGCAGTTACTCTCTACTGTGACATTTCGACAAAATGCATTCGTCCTTTTGTGCCAGAACTATTTCGTCGAGAGGTGTTCAATAATCTTCACTCCCTTTCTCATCCAGGTGTTCGAGCATCAGTGAAACTGATTGGAGAAAGATACGTCTGGCCATCAATGAATGCAGACATCTCATCATGGGCACGCACATGCCTGCAGTGTCAACAATCCAAGGTGTCAAGACATACCAGAAACACAGTTGGCAGTATTGTTCCACCCAGTGCAAGGTTCGAGCATGTCCACATCGACCTGGTAGGCCCCCTTCCTCCATCGGAAGGTTTTCGCTATTGTCTCACATGTGTTGACAGATTTTCGAAATGGCCAGAAGCTTTTCCTTTGGTGGACATCACAGCAGACACAGTTGCCAAAGCTTTCTACAGTGGTTGGGTTTCTCGCTTCGGCACCCCACTCAGGTTGACTACTGACCAGGGGACACAATTTGAGTCTTCTTTACATGATGCACTGACCAAGTTCCTGGGAACAGCTCGTCAAAGAACAACACCTTACCACCCGGCATCAAACGGCCTTGTTGAGAGATTTCATCGACAGTTAAAGGCGGCAATCATGGCCCACGGAAACCCTCAGTGGACAGCAGTTCTGCCGACAATCCTTTTGGGTTTCAGAGCTGCATGGAAGGAAGATCTACAGGCTACTACAGCCGAGATGGTATATGGTTCAACTATCCGCATTCCTGGAGAATTCCTATGCCCCTCATCAAGTGTTCCTGACCCAACTACATTTGTGGGGAAGATGCGAGAGGCAATGAGTAAGCTACTCCCTCCAAATCCCCAGCTACATGGCAAACAGTCAGTTTTCATCAGCAAAGATCTGCCTACATGCAGTCACGTTTTTTTGAGAACGGATGCAGTGAAGAAAAGTCTGCAACCACCTTATGAAGGCCCTTTTGAAGTTGTCAGTCGGGGTGAGAGATTCTTCAAAATTCGAAGGGGCACCAAGGAGACGACAATAAATATAGAACGTCTCAAGCCAGCCTACATAGCAAAGGAAGCTGACAGAAAGGCACTACCTGCAACAGATGCATCTACACCTACAACTAGCTCTCAAACAGAACCAGCATTGCCCCAGCAAGAAGCTCCAAATCCGGTCCTGGTAACGAGGATTACTCGATCAGGAAGAAGGGTGAAATTCAACAGCAGATACCTTTAATGTCTCGCTATCGCTGGTGGGGGGCTACTGTGGCGCCTACCACAGCCCACCAGAAACCATACTCTGACGTCATGCCAAGAACTCTATTCCATCTAATGATGAAGAGAAGGACCTGGCAACAAAAGTTAATGTTGACTTGAAGAGCTCAGATTTTAAACAGTTGATGTTCACGCTAAATGCAATGTTATGTTTGTCCAATTGTAACGCAACCTACTTCATTTAAATTTAATTGTTTTAATCCTATTCTTAAGTAAATAAATAGTAACTGTTATGTACGAGAGCACAGAGAGTGTTATTTACCATAGATATAACACGCACACGTGCTTCACTACAACCCTAAACTCATCGGGAAAAGATATCTTCTCTACATTGGTAGCCGGTGAAATTTCTGATCAATGTTTTTTGATCGGCGAAAGATATCGGAATGACATCGACAGCTGATAAAAAACTTATGTTTCTTTTTCTTGCAATTCCACTGAATTAGAGGCGATCCTTGAATGTATTTCAAATTTAAATCAAGTATACAATTTGCTAAACATTTCGCTTTGGCAATAAGTGAAAAATATTTTAAAAATAAGTGTACGAAAAATTTTAAATGTAAAAATATATTTTGAAAAAATTCAAACCACATAATTATATAATGCTTATCTAATACGTCAATAAAATCCATAAATAAAAAAAAAAATATAGTGTAAAAAAATATAGGAACAATTTTCTAAAATTACAAATAAATTCTCCATTTTAATTTCAATATAAAATAAAAATATAGTCCTTGTTTTTAAATAGTTTTCATTATAATTTGCTGAACTCATTTTGGTCCGTTTTTTAAACATCTTTTAAGTAAAATAAAAATATGTTTATATGTTTCAAAAAGTTAATCAAATTGTATATAGTTTTTAAAAAATTTAAAAATTAAATGTATTTTTTTAAATGTCAAAATTATTAAGTAAACTCTTAAATTGCATTTCAAAAAATATCATAAAATGTACTGGTCAGTTAGTTAAAATTTTACAAAATAGATGGCGACACTATTTATTTGACAATATTATTTTTTTGCTATAATAAATAAATTAATATCATTTTCCCAAATTTATGGAAGATTTGCTATTTTCTGAAAATACCCCATATATAAAAAAAAAAAATGTCGGTCAATTTCCTTGCAAAGTCTGTATGATAGTAGAGTTTTGTACTACAATACAATTGCTATACCAAGAGTCACGAGTAACTACAGTCCAGTGGCCATGTCAACGCACTCCGGAGATAACCGTCCTCGGTTCGATCCCAGAATAAGTAATTTAGACAATTCTGGTGTGAGTAATTTGGTAGTGTTATAACTTCGATTTGTACTCTTAAAATGTCACTGGAAATACTACCATATAAGAATTACGCGCTCTGGGTAAATATTTTTTAATATTCGATACTTACATCTTTATAATTATTTAATGTTTATTAATTGATATTTTCGACAAAATAACGACCATTGTTTCGATATTTCTTGAGAGCAAAATTTTCCTCGGATAGTGCTCGCATTTCCCCCTTTTCGCTCGGCCTTCGAACTAATTCTTGTCGGCTTCTGCTCGAATTCGATCAGTTTCCGGACATCGGCCAATGGCCGGCCACGGGGACAAAATGGATTAGTTGCCAAGGGAAAGATAAGTTTAGGGTGAGTTTCCGGTGAATCGCCAATCATCGGCGATTCACCTGGGGATGGAATTCCGATCATCGCCCGAGGTAAAATTGCTACTAGGGATAATGTTTAAGATACTTATAAGTTAATTATGAACTTTTTAATTCACTAGTACAAGTTAATTTACTTCTATAGATATGTTCCACTTGCACACTAAGAAACAAGACTTAAAAATAAAAGGAAGTTTTCACCAAAATTCGTACGCCATAGGAAAGAAATTTATTCAAAACAAATTTTTCATCTTATTGAAAAAAATAAAAGAAAAGACAAACATATCGGAATATCTTTACAGCAAGTGCAAGTCTGTTATTTTTTATGTTAAATATCCACTTCAAGTCTTTTAGCATAATCTCAGTATCTTTAACGAATACATTTAAAGACAAATCTTAGCAAATAGAATATCCTAGGATTTTGTTATACATCGACGTACAAATATAAGGATTTCTCCTCTAAATACCTCCAGCAACTTTTTTTATTTCGGGATGTCTTTTAAATCTTCAAAAGACTTTATCTTTTTCTAGAAAACAATTAATCCTCTCCTTTTTGTATACACATTTCATGTCGTTTATTACGATTAGCTCTAGTAAATTTATTTTCTTCAGAAAGATATTTCAGTAACGATGGAATAATAGCAGGTTCCGTTTTTTCATTTAGTTTGAAACGCTTTTGAGGCACAGTAACTTCAATTCCATTTGCTTGTCTGTAGATGTTTTTAATAACATCTTCGTGAAAATGAAGGATGTAAACAACAGTTCGAAGACCCGGCTTCCAATCTTGTTGAGGAATTTTTCTCAACCACTGTCGTACAATCCTGTCCCTTCGTTTGGAAATTTAAAAACTCTCATCGAGTCAGGAGTTTTGTAGTTGGATTTACATCAAGAAACACTACAAGAAGATAGTATTTCCTAAAAAGAAAAAAATGTAAGGAAAATGAATAATTATTTAAAACTAAGCAGTAATACGATACGGTTCAAGCTATTTGGCTTTTAAAGCAGGAGTGGAAATTAGGATTCTTACTGCAATATATTATTGATGAATAATTATGAAAGTCTGGGTCCAATAAAATCTATGAACACACATATAACGTACGCAGGAAATGAAACTAAAATAGCAAATCGCTGTTACCAAATCGAAAATAGTGTCAAAACACGCCGTGTCGCCAAATCCAAACTGTCACTAAAGTTATAGGAAAACTTTGGCGCCGAGTTGCACATTCGGTGCCGAATCGCCAACTTTCATAAAGTCACCAAAGGGGACTATACAGTAAATTTTAACAGAACTTTTATAACTGATGTTTTGTCTGTTATAAAATTTTAATATTTCAAAGCAATATTCCAAAAAAAGTTATGGCTGAAAAAAAAAATATTAATTAGTCTATGGACAGGGATAGACTGACTTTTATTCTTTATGAAAAATTGTAATACATTATAATAAAAAAAAGGGCGTCCAGAAGGTTTTGAATGAAATAACAGTAAATTCTCAAATAGTATAATTTGTTCACATAATTTAACGCTCAGACTAGCAGGAAAATTTTGGGTAATGACATTTGTGATCCAGATAAACTTAAAACATAGAACAGGAAATTGGCCAAATAGGCGACTAGTATATTTTAAAAAGTTAGCCAAAAAATAATGCTTTATTAAAAATTTAACTGGCATATTACTCAGCAAATGTTACTATATATCATAAAATATTTAAAACTTGCTCTACCTTTACACTAGTGTAAAAATTAAAATGAGCTAAATTGTACATGTTTAACCTCAAAGTTACTCACTAAAATGTTTCAATGAAATACGTGTAATGTTGGAAATTGTAAACAAAGCTATGAAGCTATGTTTGGTCAAAAAATTTATAGAATGTTACTGTAACTATATCATAAAATAATGGGAACTTGATGTTCAAACTATGCAAAAACTCCTAATCACAACATTTTATATTGAACATGTCTTCAAAGTTATCAAATATAATATTTCAATAAAATGACTTATAAGTTGGAAGCTGCAAACACAGTTGCGTGTACTTCTGTAGAATTGCAAGTAACGTTATTTAACGAAACGTAAAAGATGTTCAGCAAATTTTAGCAATATCTTTTTATTTCAACGACAAATAGTCAATTTAAATTAAGTAAACAAATATTGAAAACAGTCAATGATCAGCAATTATCCGTCAAATATTAAAGCACTATAAGAACATCAGCTTCGCATTAGTAGGCTTAATTGTTCAACAAATTACTAAAATAAATATTAAAAGAAACTTACCTTAATTTAAAAAGAGTTGTTCAATGATACACCAGCAGTTTCTCATCTAATATCTTCAAATTTCACAGCTTTTAAATAAAAAAAAATACTGAAAACGAATCGAATTCACAACGTTTACATGCATGCATCTACGAAAATGAAATCCCATCGCTTAGCAAACGTCTGGACGTGAAGATTTTAGTTTGTTCCTGCCCGTTTAGGGAAAGAAAGCGCCATCTCGCGGCGGCCCCGCTTATAGGCTATATTTTTGACAGTAATTATTACTTTATTAAAAAAAAAGCCAAAGTGGTGAATGTATCATTTTTGATAATTTTTACTTTTAATTACCTATATGTATACATAGGGTAATGAAAGTATGAATTCGGTGGGAAAAAAAAATTCGGAAACATGCGATTTCCCGTCCCCCCTTCTCCCCTCACACACCACACACTTTTCACAATCATCCATCAACGCAAAGTCTTAAATCTTCATGGACGTCGCGTCGCCAGGAATATTTGATAGGGAGGTGTAAGATTAGATTTTTATCAAAATCATTAATATTTTAGAAATTTGTTATTAATAATTATACATTCTAACTATTCTTTGGGAATTGATAAAAAAAATTATGCCCTGTTAGAGAGAAAAAATTGAAAATAGTAAAAATATTAAAACACTAGCTGAATACCCGTGCTTCGCTACGAAATTTTAACATGTGCAATATTTTAGCTAGCTTTGAGGCCTTGCGTTGCGGAAATCTGTCATTCGTGCATAGGTCCCAGTTTTTGGCTCTTCGCTCACAGGAAGGTTCATCGCTACGCAAAATAGAGCTCACTTCGTTCGCTGAAAAGTTCATTGACACATAAGCACAGGCTTACTTCACTCTTTAAAAGGTTCATTGCTATGCAAGCATAGGCTCACTTCACTCACTCAAATCTAATTGCTACGTAAAGCCTTAATATTGGAAGCCTCTGCCTTGTCGAGAAAAAAAAAATCCCTAGTAAACAATAATACAACATCCTTTTAAGATTATTTTAACACGTGTTTGTGGAAAGCAAAAATAGAGGCCAAAACTACTTATGTTGAAACTTTCAGAGCTCTAGCCGTATTAAAAGTCGCTTTTTGTGAAAAAATTAATTAAAAAAAAAATTAAAAAACAAATTAAAATTTTAACATTCTTTTTGTCAGTCCAATTAGAAGGCTAAAACTACTTGTGTTGAAAATTTCAGAACTGTAGCACAGTTACAAATCGTTTTGTAAAAAATTCTGTTTTTTCAAAATCCAATTAGATGGCCACAACTACTTATGTTGAAAATTTCAAAGCTGTAGCCCTATTTGAAATCGTTTTGTAAAATACTTATTTTAATTACGAACTAAACAAAAATTTTAAATTCTGTTTTTCTGAAGTCCAATTAGAAGGCCAAACTACTTACGTTGAAAATTTTAGATCTGTAGGCCTATTAGAAATCGTTTTGTAAAATATTAATTAATTAATTAAAAAAAGAACAAAATAAATATTTAAAATTCTGTATTTCAAAAGTCCAATTAAAAGGCCAAAACTATTTATGTGGAAAATTTCATAACTGTTGCCCTATTAGAAGTCATTTTGTAAAAAAAAAAAATTAATTAAATAAGAAAATTAATTAAAAAAAAAACTAATTGAAATTTTATTATTCTGTTTTTCAAAAGTCCAATTAAAAGGCCAAAACTACATAGGTTGAAAATTTCAGAGCTGTAGCCCTATTAGAAATTGTTTTGTAACATGTTTATTAATTGATTAAAAAAATTAATTAAAAAAAAGTAAATAAAAATTTTAAATTCTGTTTTTCAAAAGTCCAATCCAAAGGCCAAAACTACTTATGTTGAATATTTCAAAACTGTAGCCTTATTAGAAGTCGTTTTGTAAAAAAAATTGTTAATTAATTAAGAAAATTGATAAAAAAAACTAATCAAAATTTTAAAATTCTGTTTTTTTTTAAAGCTACAATTAGAAGTCTAAAAGTACTTATGTGGAAAATTTCGGAGCTGTATCTCTGTTTAAAGTCGCATTGTAAAAAAAAATTTAATTAAAAAAAGAACTATTAAAAGTTCTAACATTCTGTTTGACATGTATATAATTAGAAGGCCAAAACTACTTATGCTGAAAATTTCAGAGCTCTACCTCTACTCCAATTTTAAGTAGGATTCCATAGATCCACAGAGCCACAGACAGACAGAGACAGTGTTTAGAACAGAGGAACACGAAGATGCAAAAATACCTAAGAGTAAAATTTTATTTCTTCCATATTTCAAAAATAATTTTAAAAAAAAAAAAAAAAAAAAAAAAAAAACGTTTGCTCAAACTTTTCCCTATCTACTCTAATTTTCGACCAATGCAAAAATACGTGGGGGAAAGGGTTTTGTTAGGTTCTATCGGTTACAATGGCAACGTCGAAGACGAAACGAAACGCGTTTCAGGAACACTTTGCTGCTGTTCGGAGGAAGATCTCCAAATTGGGTAGGTATTGAATATTGAGGTAACAAATTTGCTATTTATCGGATCGTGTAGATTTCTACACCCCTAGATTACTTTCAATTACCCATATGCAATACATAAGGTAATAAAAGTTTATTATTCGATCAAAAAACAAATTGCGATTTTTTTTTTGTATTTCTCCACTTTTTGGAACATCCTGATCTCAAATAAGTGATACAGAAAAAATGTATGTCTGTGTGTCTGTGGTCAGCATAACTCCCGAAAAAATTGACCTACAATGTTCAAATTTGGTGTGCGGGTTAGTGACGGCCTTGGGACCTACCATTAAAGTTTTCGTCAAAATCGCATATGCGCATAAGATTGAAATTATGTTTTTCAGCGATTATTAAAAAACAGCTCTAACGATTTTGATTAAAATATCTGTGCTAATGCATTTTTAAGGTGTTCTAATCGTTCTCACCTTCGAAATTCCCGTAGAAATACGTAAAAGTGTGTTGGGAAATGTGTGCCTTTAACACAGAGCTCTCTGCCCTTGAGCATCGCCCATCTACGATTGATTTTTTTTTTCTGTTTTGTGCATAAGAACGGACAATGTAAGGTCTATCGAATAACATCTCAAATTTCGCCATTTTGGCGGTGTATTTTCCCCATGTAAAAACTATTGCCAAAAACATCGTTAAATTGATCTTTTTAATTTAAATGAGTGAAAATAAGAAAACGGTAATATCAAATTTTAATGCATTGACCAATATTATAGTGTAATTGAGAGTTGTACGATGGTCCACATCCCTAGTTCCAAGTGAAGTAGATCTATTTTTTAAAAAAATTATATTTTCGTTTAGTGTTGCAGTGATTTTGACAAATATTTAGACTTTCTCAATAGCTTTTAATGGCAACGCTGAATACTTAACATAATATTTTTAAAATGTACATAGTTAAAAAATTAGCAGAGGGATAAATATATATCCCCCCAAAAAACACTTTTGAAAAGTAGAAGAACCACCAACCTCAAAAACACAAAAAACTTTCTTGCAATAAAAAAATTCATAAACAAGATGAAAATTTTCAGCCACAAATACAGTGATATAAAAAATGGCCAACCTCTGATTAGAACTCTCGGTTGTGACTCGCTTAAGAATGTCTGCTTACTTAGTTTATTTTTAAAATTTAAGTTCCTCTCCCATAAAAATTTACGCTGCTTGAGGTTGGCGCCCGTCTTAATTACTAACCTTTAAAGCCCCCAGACAATAAAAACTTTCCAAAATGTATGTATCAACCAAACAAAAGCTTACCTCAAACACTTCAGTTTCCTTCTTAAAAAATTCTTAATAAATATATTCAAATGCAAGCGTTTGAGCACAGTTTCTGTATACTATTTTGAAAGTTGCATGAACATGAAGATTTACACCACTTTGTATTTCCTACCTATCCAAATGAAATCATGAACTCAAATATCCGTATAATCTGCCATAAATTACTTTTAACGCAAGCATTGTTAATATTCCTATGACGGGCGCCAACCTCAAGCAGCGTAAATTTTTATGGGAGCGGAACTTAAATTTTAAAAATAAACTTAAGTAAGCAGACATTCTTAAGCGAGTCACAACCGAGAGTTCTAATCAGAGGTTGGCCATTTTTTATATCACTGTATTTGTGGCTGAAAATTTTCCTCATGTTTATGATTTTTTTATTGCAAGAAAGTTTTTTGTGTTTTTGAGGTTGGTGGTTCTTCTACTTTTCAAAAGTGTTTTTTTGGGGGGATTCATAAATTTTCCTAATTTCTGAAATTAGCTCAGTACACTACTATAAGAGGATAATACTTTTGAAAATATGGTGGATGTAATTGGTCATGGAAGTGATCTTTGATTATTTTTGGGACGAACCCTCAAATATCCTTGAATTTTTATCAGAAATTTTGTTGGACACCTTGTTATTACACCTTTTGGTCCAGCAAAGTTGTAATTGTTTTGATTAGTGTAAGTTTAATTGATTGGCTTTTGAAATGTTTGTTGTGTAACTTGTATTCCTTTTTAACACATCATTAAATCGAGCCATTGTTTTCTTCTCTATGATTTGCTTTTTATTACTTAACTTTCTAAAAACAATTTTTTTTCCTTACTTTCACCCATGGTTACAACTCTTGCAACCATATTTTTATAGAAGCTAAGACAATCCCAACGACACCCAACATGCCATATTTATCTTCAAAATTGATAAACCAGAAGTAGTACCACCCATGGTACACCTGGTACCATGAATATTCATAATTCTTCAAGTTGAGTTCAATGATATCTTACATGCTAAAATCTACTTGAAAATTTACAAATTGGTTGAATGTGGATGGCAGTAACCATCAAAATCGACCACGAACGAGTAATATAAACCTGTGTATGGCAATTCAACCCCCAAAACTTAATGAAATACGTTGCCATCGACAAAGAGCCTGTCTGCCAAGTTTCAGCTCTTTTGGTTAGTTTGTACGCACAACGACCTATTTTAAGGCATAATAACGACTAATCAGTCCGGGACCCACAGCTTAACTTAGATTCCGAATCACAACGAACATCCACACCTAACCCAGGAATCAAATCCGGCACCTTTAACATACAAGGCCAGAGCGTTCATTCCATTGAAAATTTATTCTAATAAATTTTTACAAATAAATATTACAAGTTTTTTACAGTCTAAATATTGTAATATAAATTATTTTTACTATACCAAGCATTATTTTGGTTCACATATAATAACCCATTGATATCTGACAAAATTTAAAATATTTTCTTAACAACAATTTTAAAATTCACTATAAAATTACAATTTTGAGGATATATGATTCTACGATTTCATTCTACAACAGAAATTCATTCTCAACACATCTTTAAAAACGAATGACATTTGTGCAAATTCCATTAGCCAATCGCAATGCGTGGTTCATTTAGTCCTCTGTAATGAATTGACTGTGACGTCAGCTCGCATAACCTCCACATTTATACTTTGTATTTAGCCCATAGTATCTTGCAACAAAATGTGATTGTTTTCATTTTTCAATGGAGATTTCCAGAAATTAAAATGTTTTTGAAAGTTAACTCTCTCTATATTATCATACAGTTCAAATAACACATGCAACTTGAAGAACAAATATTTCTCTTTAACTCTGTCTCTTCACAAATTAAATTATTTCAATTTTAAAGATGTTATAAGCCATATAATTATAGTCTAATTCGTTCTGCCTATACATTAACGCTACGTTCATTCTCACTTAAGCCTAACATGTCGGAAAAACTAACTTCGAAATTATAGCAAACCTGTTTGGCAACTTTTTTCTGAACCACAATTACAAGCTGATCGCCTTTATCTGTCGCCAAATTATGAAATGAAAAAAAGTGGTTTTAAATTAATTAAAAATAGAAAGAAATATTTAATGAAGTTCAAAGATTTTAAGTTGAAACATTCCGCATCCTATAATTCAATCCGTTTGAAGATCTATAGCTTAGTTAGGGCTGGACGTTTGTCTAAATTTTTACATCAAAATCGGGCTAGAACTCGTTTTTTTTATTTCATTTTGGAAATTTCAATATTTTTTTTCTACGTTGTCTTGAATCCTATGTACTAAAATTTTTTTTCTTTGAAAGATATCACATAGACGAATATATGGTATTTTTTGTATAATTATGTGAAGTTTCGTAAGCGCGCTAGAAAATAGTCAATTTCGGCTTTTTCGCTGGAAGTTGTGCAGAGAATAGATACTTACTGTCGGTTTCTGCCTTTTTAAGGTTGGCGGCGAAACGACCGTTTCGTCTGATGAAAAAAATTGTATAGGAGTCATTTTATTTGAAACGTGACTTTTACTATAGCTGAGTTACCACTTGCAAATATAACGTACACAATATAAAACATGATTATGGAGTGTATGGCGAAATGTTGAATGTTGGTAAAAAAATAGGGTTTTTTTTAATTTTTTTTATTCGAGGAATGGTACAATGGTGCAATGTCTATAGACTGAGAGGCGACTGCAATTTTTGGATCCCATCGAACATCATTCTGATTTTTTTATAGAAATTAGAGAAAAGTTAGTAGATTACGAATTCACTGGTCTGCCGTGGTAAAAATGGCCGAAACTGGTCAAAAATCGACTTTTAATAAGTTGAACTAAATCCAATTGCCAAATGAGCCATAACTTGCCAAATAATGAGCATTTTTTTTATTTGGTAACCATCATTCTTTAATTATCAATTAAGAAGGTTGCAGACGATTCAGATATCTGGCTACGGTCTACTTGCATCTATTAAAAGGGAGCCAAGTTGGCAATAAACATTACTTCACGGATGACGTAACTGATGTCGCCAATTTGGCTAGCTTTTAAAAGATACACATTTTCCAAACCAGAGATCAAAAATCGTTTGCGCATTTTCTCATTGAAAATCAAAATGCAGGGTTGCCAGACGAAAAAGTTTGTTCTCTTTTTGGCAAATTATGACATAATTGGCAATCGGATTTTAGTTCAACTCATTCCAAGTCGATTTTTGATCAGTTTCGGCCATTTTTGCCACGGCAGACCAGTGGATTCCTAATCTACTCTCTTTTCTCCAATCTCTATAAAAAATTCAGAATGATGTTCGATGAGGTCCAAAAATTGCAGTCGCCTTTCGGACTACTATTCCATGTACTAGTCTGCCATTCATCTTATGTATTTTTAAAGTAAATCTTCTTATTTTTATCCAAATTGAATTAATTTTTTTTTGGAAAGTATGTAATTTGAACTGCATATTAATCATAACTCAGTTAAGCAATACCTGTATTAATTCTTAATGAAAACCACCTTGCTGAAAGCTTCTTCGTATAGTTACTTCGAGCATATGGTGGAGAACTCTGTTTTACATAATTACCACATATTATTTCGGATGAATTATAATTATGGGAAAAAATGTCCGTACCATGATATTTGATTTTTTTTTTTCTTTCGTCTTCTATGCTGCCGGCGGGCCGCAAAAAAATCTATCTCAGGCAGGATTCGGCTCGGGGGCCGCGTAGAAGCTGACGCTGCTTTAGGATATTAAGCTGACAGCAGACACTAACACATATATAGACATTTTTTCAGGACTAATTTTTTTTTTAAATTAGAAAGTTCTAAAACGTGGAAAATACAAATATATATATATATATATATATATATATATATATATATATATATATATATATATATATATATATATATATATATATATATATATATATATATATATATATATATATATATATATAAGGCAAATCTCTATATATATAAGGCAAAGCCCTCACTGACTCACTCATCACTAATTCTCCCACTTCCCACATAGTCACAACTCTGAAAATCGGCACAAATATCAACAATGGTAAAAATAGAAAAAGTAAGCTATTCCGATCTCGATTAACCCACTTAAAGGGGTCGAAAAGGGGTTAAACGTTCCAAACGGGGGACATTCGAAAATCCTACTTCCCACATAGTCACAACTCTGAAAATCGGTACAAATATCAACAATGGTAAAAATAGAAAAAGTAAACTATTCCGATCTCGATTAACCCACTTTAAGGGGTCGAAAAAGGGTTAAACGTTCCAAACGGGGGACATTCGAAAATCCTACTTCCCACATAGTCACAACTCTGAAAATCGGTACAAATATCAACAATGGTAAAAATAGAAAAAGTAAACTATTCCGATCTCGATTAACCCACTTTAAGGGGTCGAAAAGGGGTTAAACGTTCCAAAAGGGGGACATTCGAAAATCCTACTTCCCACATAGTCACAACTCTGAAAATCGGCACAAATATCAACAATGGTAAAAATAGAAAAAGTAAGCTATTCCGATCTCGATTAACCCACTTTAAGGGGTCGAAAAAGGGTTAAACGTACCAAACGGGGGACATTCGAAAATCCTACTTCCCACATAATCACAACTCTGAAAATCGGCACAAATATCAACAATGGTAAAAATAGAAAAAGTAAACTATTCCTATCTCGATTAACCCACTTTAAGGGGTCGAAAAGGGGTTAAACGTTCCAAACGGGGGACATTCGAAAATCCTACTTCCCACATAGTCACAACTTTGAAAATCGGCACAAATATCAACAATGGTAAAAATAGAAAAAGTAAACTATTCCGATCTCGATTAACCCACTTTAAGGGGTCGAAAAAGGGTTAAACGTTCCAAACGGGGGACATTCGAAAATCCTACTTCCCACATAATCACAACTCTGAAAATCGGCACAAATATCAACAATGGTAAAAATAGAAAAAGTAAACTATTCCTATCTCGATTAACCCACTTTAAGGGGTCGAAAAGGGGTTAAACGTTCCAAACGGGGGACATTCGAAAATCCTACTTCCCACATAGTCACAACTTTGAAAATCGGCACAAATATCAACAATGGTAAAAATAGAAAAAGTAAACTATTCCGATCTCGATTAACCCACTTTAAGGGGTCGAAAAGGGGTTAAACGTTCCAAACGGGGGATATTCGAATGTCCTACTTCCCCTTTCGTCACAACTCTGAAAATCGGCACAAATATCAACAATGGTAAAAATAGAAAAAGTAAACTATTCCGATCTCGATTAACCCACTTTAATGGCTCGAAAAGGGGTTAAACTTTCCAAACGAGGAATATTCGAATGTCCTACTTCTCATTTCGTCACAACTCTAAAAATTGGTGAGAATATCAATAAAGACAAACGAAGAAAAAGTAAGTTATTCCGATCTCGATTAACCCACTTTAAGGGATGGAACAGGGGTTAAACGTTCCAAACGAGGGATATTCGAATGTCCTACTTCCCCTTTCGTCACAACTCTGAAATCTGGTGCAAGTATCAACAAAAACAAACGTATAAAACGTAAGCTATTCCGATCTCTATTTACCCACTCTAAGAGGTCAAAAAGGGGTTAAACGTTCCAAACGAGGGATATTCGAATGTACCACTTCCCATATGGTCACAACTCTAAAAATTGGTACAAATGTCAACAATAGTAAACATAGAAAAAGTAAGCTATTCCGATCTCGATTAACCCACTTTAAGAGGTCAAAAAGGGGTTAAACGTTCCAAACGAGCGATATATTCGAATGTCCTACTTCTCATATTTTCACAATTCTGAAAACTGGTGTGAATATCAATAAAGACAAACGCAGAAAAAGTAAACTATTCCGATCTCGGGTGGATCAAGGGGTGGAAAAGGGGTTAAACGTTCCAAACGAGGAATATTCGAATGTACCACTTCCCATATGGTCACAACTCGGAAATTTGGTACAAATGTCAAAAAAGATTAAACATAGAAAAAGTAAGCTATCCTGTTCTCGATTTACCAACTTTAAGAGGTCGAAAACGGGTTAAATGTTCCAAACGAGGGATATCCGAATGTTCCTCTTGCAAAGTAGTCATTTTTCTGATATTTTTTTGCAAATGTTAAAAAAATAACTCATTCCAATATCGATTAACGAATTTTTAAGGGATGAAAAGACGACGCAACATTGAAACTATACGAGGATTAACTTAATTCCAATACAGCTACTACTTTGAAATTTAGAACTAAGAGCAAATATAAACACAATAAACTATTCCAGTTTACTATTCACAATTATAAATTTCGTTTAAAATGTCAACAAAGGAAAGTTCCTATTTCGATAAATCAATTTGTCGGGATCGAAATGGGAGCAAACGTCTGAAGTGTAGAATACATGAATGTCTTTTGATCGCTAAAATGCGAATGGTAAAATTTCGTAGCGCAGCACGGGTATTCAGCTAGTATATATATATATATATATATATATATATATATATATATATATATATATATATATATATATATATATATATATATATATATATATATATATATATATATATATATATATATATATATATATATATATATATATATATATATATATATATATATATATATATATATATATATTTTTTTTTTTTTTTTTTTACCCAACTCTATACTTTTATTAACTTAACATATGTGTAACTGAAAGTAAAAAATGATATATGTTTTCATTTATCAATATTCTTGTCATTAAGCATATGATATACTTGGTAGATTAACAAAATATCAGTGCGCCTGTATGCAAATCTTATATACGTCAGGTAATTTCTCTAACGTCTTTTTGTACGAGATATTTGATATATACGTAAAAAGTAAAAATAAATACTAAGAAAACAAAAACGGATT
The DNA here is from genome assembly GCA_963978545.1 of Linyphia triangularis. Classification (NCBI taxonomy): domain Eukaryota; kingdom Metazoa; phylum Arthropoda; class Arachnida; order Araneae; family Linyphiidae; genus Linyphia; species Linyphia triangularis. Next base: position 33,454,193 of record OZ021727.1, on the reverse strand, counting down.
TGAATACATACATTATAATATAGATTTACTCTTGTTTTTTCTTTATACTTTGTAAATGTAATACGAGTCGTCATAACCTACCTTATCTAGTCCCAGGCAAAAGTCCCTGCAATTACTTAAGTGGTAATAATCAAATGGCTTTCTAGGAATTCATTCGACAAAATAGGAAATAAGATATTCTCAATATTTATTCCGGTGATTTTTTTAAAGTGGTATGTGAGCACTCATCTAACGAAACAATCTTTGGGCTTTGCATTTTAAAATTAAAAGCCGCCATCTTTTATTTCATTCGTTTTCAAATATCGGTTGGGATTGTTTTTATATGAATTTTAAGAGCGGTTATTCTGAGAAAGATAATATTCTAGATATTTTTGATTAAGTTAATAGAATTTGATTTCGGTCATTTGTCGTTTGCGGAATATATTTTTAAAATTTTACTTTTGAGTCCTTTTTTGTTGTTGTAAAAGAAATGTCTGTAAAATTAAGGATATTTTAAGGTAAACACATTCAGTTTGAATAGAATTATTCTAAAAATATTAGTGATGGGAAATAAAAATTGTATAAAATGAAAGGAGCCTAGATTTATGCCGTGTACTTTTTTGCGAGTGGAACATACTTTAACGTAGGAGAAACATATAGCACTCAAAATATAACAGTTCAGGTTAAAGATTATTTATGGCAACGTCTCCGTTAACTGATATGCTCGCGGGTAAAAGGAATGGGAAGTCGTGATTCGCTAATGGAATGTGAGAATAGTAATTTCTTTTTACAGATATTTTTATTGGTCACTAAAAATTTAGTAGACTATGTACTCAGTAGTCAATCGCTGTTGGACGATATTGTTAAATCTGGAAAAGAAATTGAGTCACCCAAATCAAAATGCGTTATTAAAGTTACTGAAATGCATTAGAAAAATAATTTTTAAAAAATGAATTAAATAAAAAGCAAAATCATGAATTCTCAATGGATCCTATGTAAACTGTTATTTTGAGTAGGATTCCATCGTATGATCAAGGCCTGATCATGACAAGTTGGGGACCAAGGCCCGGACACTTTTAGGGGCCCCTTCATCAAATGCGAGATTTATTGGAAATGAGCTCGACTCGTTGTCAAATGAATTAACATTAAATAAAGAAAAAGTTGATAAATTAATGTCAATATATTGTCTTCTTAATTTTTTTTTATCATAAATAAAGAAACAAATTTCAAATAACCAAATTTATAAATCAAAACAGATAAAACTTTGTGATGTAGCATTGCATTTCACTATCACAATGTGTAGTAATATTCGTGACAACAATATCTGCATCATTATTCACAACATCAAAGCCGACATTTGCTGAGCTCGCAATTAATTTGCCAAGACTTTCAATATTTCTTCGAGAAATATTGTTGTTTTTTTTACGCTTTTAAATGATGGTTTGATGCATTTGAATAAATACACTCTGGGATACTAAAAAAAGGTTAAAGATCAATACAAAATTAATTTTAAGTAAAAATTCTTTTATACAGATTGTAAGAGATATTCACAAAAAGAAAGAAAAGTTATAGGTTTACAGCTAATTTCGGGGCCCCCTAAAAAAATGGGCCCAAGGCCCGGGCCTTGTGGGCCTAGGCGATGATCAGGGCCTGCGTATGATAACATATTTATGTCTTTATATCGCAATATACACATAGAAATACACATCTCATTAGTCAATCGTGTTAAACATTTAATTTCTCCACAAACTTAGCACATGACTGTGACATAGCAATGCAAGTTCCATTGGACGGATGCATGCAAATTCCATACCAGTGACGATCGTAAGATTTTCGGAAAACGGCATCGGAATGTTTTTCAAAGTATGCAATTCAATGGAAAAACGCTTAACTATCTGTAAATAACTAATACAAAGGTTTTAATTACGTCACACGGTATATAATCCAAAACTAATAAAGCGCGTTTCAATTTTTTCGAACGTTTTTGATATAGGACATCTAATTTAATTAGGTTGAAATGCCATAAATATGTTGAAAATCTAATCTATCATCAAAATCTCTAAACCTTTTTATTCTTGTTTCTTTAAAATATTCTGACATAAATAAAATAATTTTTCCCCCTAATTTTTAAACAATATAAGATCGAAGAACCTGTTTCGTAATAAATTCATTTAAGTTATAAAATGCAAAAAACTTTAGTCATTTTTATATAACATTATCTAGTAATTTAATTTTTAATTAAGATACAATAATTTCAATTTAAAAAAAATGCAACAAAATGGCTATTCTACAAATAAACCAAATTCCATTCAACCATATTATACTTAAATTATTTAATCAGAAAATTTTCCTATTCAAGATACCTCAATGATAACAAACAAGTACACTCCAGGCAAAGAAATCGCACATAATAGACTTACTGACAACAAAGCACACAACAACGCTTTCGTGCATGCAAGTTTTTTATGCGTTTCGCGGTAGGCTACAGGAGACAAGATGTCTCGACACTGTTTTGTACCCCGTGAAATTTCATTTTGTGGTGGGCTGGTACAAAACTTTTCTCCCCTCCCCGTGAAGGGTGCCCCCTGCCGCCCCAGACCTCAATTACCAGGGGGTGCCCCTGTCAAAAAGATCAGTTCGCCCAGTTGCTGCCCATTTTACGTCGGGACCATTCTTTTGGAACTTTGGAAGACTCCCTGATGCTTGTTGCGTGGGATTTTGGTGATAGGGTTGCCAATTGGCGAGGATTTCTGTCTTCTAGATGTATTTGAGAGACATTTTTGTATGTGTAGGGTGTTTATAATTCAAGTTCAACTTTCGAAGTGCTGTAAAAAACACTGGTCACGATTACCAGGAATTTGACCTCTATATTATCGAAGAGTAGAAAGAAGGTATGGAGAAGAAGAAAAAAAACTATTTCGAGCTATTTTTTTTTCTCATGCCATAACCATTTCTTTTTTAAAGCCATGATTTGGCATAATAAAAAATGCCATGCATTTTAAATATTAATTTCTGAAAGTTTTCTTATTCGTATAAAATGAATCTACAATTTGATTAATAGAATTTTAAAAGTTTATCAAATGCAATATACAAGAAAGAATAATTATATTTTTTTAATGTATGTACGAGTTTAAGAATGCTAAATACGACCATACTTTCAGAAACTTTTGTCCTTAAAATATTATACGAAATAACAAATATTTGGAAAATGAATTTTATTCAATAAATATTTTAATTTTTCCTTATACTCAAGAAGTATTTACAATTTAATAATATTCAAGAAATATTTTAAATATAATTTCAAGAAGTTAAAATAACATAAATCCCTGCAATTCATCAAGAAATTTTTTAATTTAACATTAAAATATATTCAAGGATTTAAATAATAAATTTTATTACATAAATATATTTAAATTTAATTATATTAATTTATTTAAATTTAATTATATTAATTTATTTAAATTTAATTATGTTAATTTATTTAAATTTGATTATATTAATTTACTTAAATTTAATTGCATTAATTTATTTAAACGTAATTATTTTAATGTATTTAAATCTATTTATATTAGTTAAATTAAATTTAATCGTATTAATGTATTTAAATTTAATTATATTCAATCAGTAATTTAAATTAAATTTTATTCCACTGTAAATTTAAAATTGTTTAGGATTATATGTATTATCAAATTAAAATGTTCATCTGTAACCATAAAAAAGTCGATAATATGCCAAATGTGGTGAAGCTTCCACACAATCTGCCGAGATAGCAAATTCTTCTCGCAGGAGCGCACGCGCTTTCCGCATCTACACAAACATCCCTCCGTGCTTCCCATTGTGCCGGCGAAGTCCTTTAAAAGGGCGGAATTGTGGGAACCCCCCTCACAGTAAAAGCCTTCGCACCTCTTTGTACACGCCACAATGGAGGACATGCATCTTTTCATCGTAGGAGAATATAGGACTCAAAAGTGCATTGGGCCAAAAAATAGATTTTTTTTTTTTCCTTTCTGTATTTTTCCTTCTCTTGGTTAAGTAAATGCTTGATGTGGTTGGGAGTTTTCCTTGTATGGCGATTACGACAATACTAACTTGACGTTTTTTGGAATGGCAGATGCTCGATTTTGCAGTTCTGCGCTTTGAAGTTGATTTGATAGTTTGAGTTTTGTAATTTGCAGTTTTGCTCGGGGAAGTTTAATACTTTCACTACTGACTTGGTCTAAATATATCATGATCTGCTCCAATGGCGGATCTATGATTTTCCTGAGGACGGCGGGGGGAGTGCAACACTGTGTCTTAGCCAGGAAGACATTGAATATTTAAAAACAAAGTTTAAAAAAAATAATAATAATCTATGCAGTGTTCAAGAAATGTACTTTAAGATCATCTATATCCAATGATAGACACTTCACCCTCTTTCGTCACATTTCTGACTTGTTATCTTAGCTTAAGGTGGTTAGCACTGTCCTTTTGTTTTCTCATTACCTATTTTATTTAAAAAATAAATTGCATTCAAAATGTACCGTGCATTTTAAACATTTTAGCAAGATACATCCCCGGATGTATCGATTATACTGAAGAAATTCCAAAGAAAGTGGGAACTTGCTACTTTTATTTGTGACTAACTGACTAAGTATGAATCCTACACTATACTTACATTGAACTGGAAGTTTTAACTGCCAGATTGATGCATCGAATGCGCATCAATTCAGTCAGTCGATTGTACTTACCTCAACAGATAATATAGTACAGGTAAAATAGGACATTAAACACATCGTCTTGTTTTTTGTTTTTATTGGATTCAGCGTTAAAAAATACTCCACACATATTTATCACATGCTCGAGTTATACCAAAATTAATTTTCAGTTAAAAAAAAAAAAAAAATAGATTCAACCTGACGAGATGGGGGGGGGGGGGGCACACCCTGGCTGGATCCACCATTGATCTGTTCATTGATTGATTATTATTTTTTATTTTTTTTGTTCTGTAAAATCAGAAAAAATACTGTATCAGAGTATATTTTTATATAAGCATCCACATCTAACATAATCTCTTAAATAAAAGAAAGTAGTAAAAGTGCTTAATAAAGAAAAAAAAGAAGAAAAAAAAAATTAAAAAAAAAACAAAAACAAAAAACAGTTTTTATCTGTCCATCTTTTACAAGATTATGGTAAAAGTTATCTATCGTATAAAGAGCTTTTCTTTCATGAAAAATGGACTTAGAGAGATGTTTAGTTCATCATCAAAAGTTCATTTCTTTTAAAATACCAGTTGCAGATAACTGGTATTTTAAAAGAAATTAAAAACTAATTATTTCTTCCTTATTGGTTTGTTACAAAGAAGTTTTCTTCCTATTGTTTCATTATGTAAAATCCAAACTTGAATATCAAATAGCAAATACGAGTTTCTTTTTAAATCATACTTTAATAATAAATATAACAATTCAGAACACCGCACAAAATGCATTTTTACGGTTTTAGCAGTGAAGGAGTTGAAAAGAACGATGTTTAAATGTTTGGTTTTGCTATACGCCAAATAATTTATCTAAAATTATTAAAATTTTATTTTAAAAATTCAGAATACTATTGAAAGTAAAGACTGAGCTAAAAGAAACAAAATACTTATCCAGAGAAAAGTGAATGCTAATATAAGAAAAAAATAATACCGAAACGTTTCATGGTATAAAATGAGGATTGGTGCGGAGTGGAAGGCTCTCATTCCTATTTTATTTATTAAAAATATACTAATTACCCTTCAAAATTCATTGATTTTCTTGTTTAATTCAAATGATAAATTCCCAAACTACACAGTTAAAAAAATTCAAGCCACTACTTAAGGCTGATTTACACGTTGCCAGTGCTTGGAATGTCAGACGGTAAGCTGATTGGAGGTTTACTATCTCGCACTCATCGGAATGCCAGCTTTGCGTTTACATAGTGCCAGCGCAGGAACAACGGCTATCGACCGAGCATTTTTCTACCTGTCGAGGATCATGGGAGAGTGTAGGTGATTGTATGATAGGAGTTGACGTGACACTAAATAGAAAATGTTTGATATGTGGAGCCGTCGACCAGAGTTGATCTTGGGACAAACTGGATTCTCCTGAGATAGGAATGAAGTGTTTATACGGTGATAGCTCTGGCGTCTGCTGACTGGAGATCTCAACTAGTACGCCACTTGGTAACGTGTAAAACAGCCTTTGCAGATGATTCATTATCATGTCTGTGTGATAACAGTTTTATGTATTGGACGCGATATAATATACAGTGAAATTATGGTGTGGAATAAGATGCAGGCAACTATGCCTAGAGTCACAAGCTATGTATAAAGAAAGAGTTAATTTAGCATTAAATACTATAATTTTAAATTGCTTGTAAATTTACTTTGCATGTAACACCATTTTAATTTTGGTTTGTCACTAAATTCAAATATAATTGATATTCTTATTACTTATTTATATAAAACTATTAATATTGTGTAAATGTGGGGGTTAAATTAAACGTTTTCATTAATATATGTACAAGTAATCTATCAACAAAAGTCTTTAAATTTATAAGAAAACTTTAAACAAATTTTCACAAATTTTCTGCTAGTATACACTTCAACAATATCTAACTCTCAAATAGAGCACTGGATAAGTCCCGACTTTTTTTTACCACGTCCTCTCAAAAGTTATGCAATAGGTTGGAAGTATGAATAATTAACTGATGAATAACAGTAGTACATAATAAACAAGTATACAAGACATGTAGTCTGGAAGGGATCAATAAACTCTTTCCTATAAAATTGAATAGCACTCCTCTTCGTTTGGTAGCATTGACAAAAGGGACTGTAAAATCCCCTTTCATAAGAATCGCCCTGAGCTCTTTCAGTGGTCAATTCATATTGTGTTGAGGGGTCGAAAAATGTCAGAAAGGACCAATTGGCGCCAATTTATACACACTTACCACATTCGTGGAGCAGAAAAAGTCTTAAAAATAATCCATTATCAATACTTAATACGTAACATTATAATGGATGTATATAAATATAGCATAACAGAAATAAAAAATTAAACAATGACAATGACGATAACAATAACTACAAAAACTATAAAAACAATAGTAAAATAATAACAGTAGTAAAAACTATAATAGCAAAAGTAATACTACTTCTGATAATAATAATAAGAAGAAGAAGAACAACATTAACAACAACTAGAATAATAATAATGATAATAATAATAAGAAGAAGAACAACAACAACAATAGTAATAATAAGAAGAATAAGATGAAAAACAACAACAATAATAATAAAAATAAATAATATAATGATAAATAATATAATAATAATGAATAATATAATAATAATAATAAATAATATAATAATAATAAATAATATAATAATGATAAATAATATAATAATGATAAATAATATAATAATAATAAATAATATAATAATAATAAAACAATAATAATAATGAATGTCTGCAGTTGTTAACTTTGAAGCACTATTTACGAAAATTTGAGCTTTTTGTTTGCTTTTTATTTAATCATTTTTAGATCTTTTTTCGACTTACTTCAATAGTACGTCTACAAAGTTAAGTAAATAGCCATTGACTTTTATAAGCTTTTTACTCCTCTAAACAGTGCTGGTTTAATTACGGTCACATGTATTATCCTTAATATTGAATTAAAATCCCTTAAACCTCTATATTCTTTCACGTGTTCATTACCATGTTTTCTTATACATGCTACTCAAAAATTTATTTTTATCCGCCACGTGAATACCAGGTCACATTCAAACCCTTTATTCAATCCACTGCATCACGTTCCTTCTTCGATTAATTTTTCCACGTGACAATCAAACAGCCAACAGCTAATTAAAAGCAGATACACGAAGATCAAGAAAACTACAAGTGTCTTTCGCAAGAGAAACCCCAAATATCCAAAGAAGTTACACAAATCAGAAGAAAATTATTTCCGCAAAGTTCTAAGAAATTGCTCAATTTTAAGGAAAGAAGCAAGCCTTACAAAAAAATTCCTTGGAACATATCTCATTAGTTTAACGCACGTGACCGTCCATTCATACAGCGCCAACTATTTTCAGATCAAATATTAATACGCTTATCTATTTTCTTTCTGCCTAGAGATAACTTATCATTTAAAGAGAAAATCTCTACTATAACTAAAAATAAAGAAGCACCGACGATTCTATTTGCGGCAATTATGATCTCTAAAATTGGGTCGGCATTGCAAAAGCGCTTCCAGAAATTACGTCTATAAAGACGTTTTCCTTTGTCAAAGCACCATCTTCTGGAGAGAGAGAAAGGAGAACTTGTGACAAACGATGTTACATCCGATGCCATTGGCTGAAATATTTGGTTTCCGCGCCAATGGGAGGGTGATTCTGGGAGTCGTCGTTGCGTGGAGAGTATGGAAGGAATATTTGGCTGTATTAGTGCTCTTTTGGGCGAATTGTGAACAGAAACTGATTATCTAAAAAGATGGTAAAAATGATGGATATTTTTTGTTTAAAAATGGTGAGTGTTAAAATAATTGGATCCTTAGAATTTCTATTTTTAAAGTTAATATTCGATTACTTTTCTATTAAAGAACAAAAACTCATTTGGTGACAATAAATTTGGAATTTAAAATGTTACGAATAGAATTAAATTTAATAAGTAAAATAAAGAAAAATTTAAGTTATATTTTTACTTTTTGAAACAGCCAAATGTATTTATATGTCTTTGAAGATATTTTTTAATCAAAGCATGTAAAGTGTAATTACTAGAGATCAGAACATTTTAACATGGATTACAGTGAAAGCTAATGAGTTAATTGGTATATTAAGATATAAACTTTACAAAAAGTCCAAAAGCCCAAGTAATTAATATTTACGAATAAAGAAGATAAAATCTTCAGCTATTTGGATGCGAATGCAGAAAAATGTCTGAATATTTATAAAAGACCCAAAAATATGACAAAGCATAAAAATAATAAATAAATCAAATAAAGTTTATTATAATTAATAAAAGAAAAATAATCATAATCTTTTTACTTATGCACATAAATTAAATTTTATTTTTTATTTAGAGTAAATAACTTGAAGCTTCGTATTTAACCGGATGTTTATAAGACTGATTATAGACACGGCCTATTAATTTTTTTATTTAATTATGAATCTATATCGACAGGGTGAGTATAATTAAAAGTTCAACTTTCAAAAAGCTATTTTAAAAAAACCTCTGCTGAGAATGACCTGAACTACACTTTATAAATCGCCTACTATTTCCGAAAGTGTATGTATTTTTTTATAATATATCCTGTAGGGTTTGAAATTACACTAAATTTAAAAGTGTATAAAAACATAAAATAAATTATGCATGGAAGTTCTCATATGGTCGCTTTTTATCAATGGCAAATTCCATGTTTTGCCCCTGCGAGATGGCGTTATTTACACCGTTAGTCTTATTGTTAAGAAACAACTTTTAAGAGATTAGAGTCTCGCGGTGAAACCGTATTTCTGTCTATCAACATTTGATCTTTCAGTGCAGACGTAAAATTTGATTGAGTTGTTACAATCAAGAGAGATTCAGCAAGCAATTCATATAATAATAATAATAATTAAATTTAATTCTTTTAATTTAAGAATTTTCGAGGAACTGAAATAACTTTCCTTGAAACTATCCATAAGTATCTACTTTCCTGATTTGTTTTTAAATTTTTACAACAGTACATTTCAGAATCAATGGGAAAGGGGTGGAGGGGGAAAGAGATATTTCTCAAAATTATAATTAGCCTGACGTGTAATGCAGTTTTAAATTATCTCAACAACAACTTTCATTTGGTAAAAAATGCAATGTTCAAGTTTGAATTTTGTTTTTCAATTATACTTTCTTGAAAGATTTTATTTATTAAAATCTTTCAATTCCTATTATTTTACCTATTATTTTTAATAAATATATCTGTTTGAACAACAACATTTTAGTTTTAAAATTTAAAAAAAAAAAAAAAAAAAATCTTGTAAAAAAAAATAACACTTTATATTCAGGTGTTTGCTTTTGCGTTCTCGATTAAGCATGGAAAAGTTTTATTACAGCGTTTACTTTTTCAATAAAAATATCAAATAACTTTTTTAATCAAAAGTAACTTAAACATACGGTATAAAGCACAAAAAATATTAAATAAAAACAAATAATAATAAATAAAAATTATATAAACTATTATTTTTATGTGAATTTTTTCCTAAGGAAAGGATGCTAAATTAATTGTAACTAATTTGGTTCTCTATTTATATTTAGACATAAAAAAATCATTAGTAATATGTTACAAAGCAGGCTACCTTGTTTAGAATATTATAAGTTAAGAGGTAAATTGATGGAAAATTTGTTTTCAAGACATTATACATCTTTTTCTATCCTTTGTGATGGACTTAAGACCTACAAAAGGTTAATAAAAATCACTTTAAGAAAATAACTTAAAAAACTAAGTTTTTATTTTTAATGAGAAATATTTTATTATTTTTAATCAATTACAAATAAGTAAAAGGTAAAAGTGCATGGTTCTTAAAATATCAATCAGTTTAAAATTAATTCGTTTAACTACTAGTAAGGATGGTAGAGATATGCTGCGATGGACATAAATAATCACAGTATATGCGTCTCTAGATTTGTTTCATATCATTAACTGACATTAACTATAATTTCACGTATTTTTAAAAAACAGATATATGGAGCTTAAAATTTCTTACTTAAATGACGACAGTAATACATTGATGGTCTAGGGTTATTAATTGTGATGTTCTGACAAGACGTACATAGCTAATTAATAAAAAGTATTAACTTATTGAGATGATGCCAGTAAAGGTATTTTTTAGTGTTTAGAAACTTTCACTTGTGAATGTAACGTATAAAGCTGGTATTTCTTATATATTGTAGTTTATTGGTAAAAAAATCAAAGAAATTTTTTTTTTTTAACTTTATCCACACTGTGGTGATTTTTTTTTTTTTTGCTAGTCAGTGTAACCCTGTAAATCATTGGCAAATTGAGATGTCTTCGAATACTTGTTTACGAGTGATTAATTATAATTTTTTCGTGGTTCAATGAAAATCAAAGAGTAAGAAAGGCGATTATAACTTTTCTGGGCATGATTCTGCCAATCCATTCGAAAAATAAAGAGGTTAACTATTTATTTGGGAAAAAGTTTAAAGCTTTTGGTACATATTTTTGACATTTATAATGATATAGATAATCTCAGAACATAATAGAACGCAGGACTTTTGTTGATTTTTCCAATAATGTGAATAGTCGATGAATAAAGCAATTCTTCTCTGAAGTTAAACCAATGCTCTCTGCTTCTATAGAAACCAAGAGAAAAACTATATTCAGAAGGATATTTTATTATTTTTTGTTTTTAATTCTATAGGTACTGTAGTTCTTTTTTAAAATGAAATTTCATATCGATAACTTTGTTTACATGTATTTTTTTAAAATATCCTCCCCCCCCCCTTTTCCCCCCCTTCTTTCTTCAAAATATCTTGTTCAAGCATATTGAATCTATAATTTACTTAAAAGATAATTTGTAATTGTGACAATACTCGAAAACCATTTTTATGTCTGGTTAGATTGGAAAATATCAGGTGGGAAAAGCTTGCCCCCGACTAGATAACTTATCCAACTTTTTTTTATTATTTTTTTTAGAAGAAGAATAACACATTAAAAAAAAAAAACTTCAACCAAAACTTATTCTTTTTTCCTAAAAGTTATTAAAATGCTATGCTTCAAATTTAAAGTCGAAAAATGATCAAAAGATCCCCAGATGGAGATAGTGAAATAGAGTTACATTTTCTTTTTAAATTTAAAAAAAAAAAAAAAAAAAAAAAAAACCTATTTAAATACGCATATTTGGTTTGTTAAATGTTATTAAGATCTAGATTAAAGATCTATAATTAAAGTAAATACTATTAAATTAATGAAATATATAATTTAAAATAATACACATTTGGAATATGTAATAATCATAAAAGATGACATAAAGGTAATTTTAGAGATGCAATTTATGAACAGTTTAAGTAAAAATGTATGATTTTAACATTTTTATTAATATCAGTGAGATAAACATGCATAAAGATACTAGAGATAATGAAAAAAGTTATTTAAAAATAATTTAATCAGTTAAAAATTAAGAAAACATTCTATATTTGGTCTTAACTTTCAAACCATTATATTTTTAACCAAATCTGCTAGTTTAAAAACATAATTAATTAAAATACTTACTTAAGTTACGATTATTTCATGAAAAACAACATCACTTCATGAAATGCGTATTTTCTCTGGAAATTTTACACAAAGAGCAAATCATAAAATCACGTGCACTAACCCAACCTCAATTTAAACAATCCAAACACGTGCAGTCAGCAGAAAAGGCTTTTGCCCCCGCAAGCTGATTTCCCGTCACGTGTTGGCTAAAAACTAAACTCGCCAAGCATCGATTGGCGAGAGCGGACTCTACAGCAACCCTCGTCCAAGCGATCACCATTCACACGTCCATCATTTACGAAAAGCTATAATGCCGCTCGACCCGCCCGAGAGTTTCACGAAACCAGATCTCTTACCAGATACCGGGGCACATCATTAAAGTGTGACTCTGCTCTTGGGTCTCTCTAGCCCTTCTTTGTGGATACTTCTTCCCAAATTTATTTACAAGAGCTGCTGCTTGAGATAATTGGACGACTTTTAAGTTGCTTTAAGAAACCAGAACCTGTTTGTTGCTTTTGCTGTGTTTTTTTTTTTTGTTTTTTTTGGTGTGAATTATGGATTATTATTATTTGGTGGTCAGATTGTGGTATTTTTTGACAAGAGGATTACGTGCTGAAGAATAATGCGAGTGTAAGGAGTTAATGATATATTCTTGAAAGAGGAAGATTTTTAATTTACGAGCTTTTGGTTTGGTAATGGAAGAACTTCTATTGATGCAATTGATTTGTAAAGATGTAGTCCCTGTATTAAGTGGAAATTTTGTGAATTTTTCGTAAAACTGTATGATAGAAATTTATAATTACTTTTTGAATTGCCAAGGCTTAAGTGAATGATCACATGAAATGTAATTTAATATATTGGGATTTGGATTGCATTTAAAATTACTCAAGTGAATTCGAAACTTTGGTTAATTTGAAACCGGAGTATATATCCCTGAGATGGATCTGAAGAGCATCAAATCCTTACGCGGATACTTATGGATATGCCAAAATAGACTACATAAAGAATGATCTATTCAAACAATCGAACTGATTTGGTCAAATTTGAAATATTCACACCTCTGAAAGTAATAGAAACATAAAGATTCTATTCTAAAGTTTATCAAAAATATTTTATGGATACAAAACTATGATGTCTGGATTACAAACGGAAAACGCTCCCTGCTACGGCGGCGCGGTACCAGGTAGGCAATCAACTTCCCAGCCGCTCCGGTACCAGAACGAAGCTCTCGATTCCGGCGGCATTTCCGCTGCTAACATCGCCGCTGTCTCCCGTGCCTCCCACGGCAGCAACTCCCGACAGCGCTCCGTCACTAACTCTGGTACACTCCATCCTCGAACGGGTACCAACAACGGTACATGCGGCATAGACTACACCACCAACAACAATAACGTCGAGCTCAATAATAATAATAATAGGTCTAGTGCATCCGAATACTGTGTTTCCACCAAGTCTGGTTCTTCAGACTATTGCAAGTCTGGTACATCCGATTATTGTGGTACTGGAAAGTCTGGTACTTCAGAGTACTGTGCTAAGTCGTCCGAATACTGTACAGCTAACAAATCCCCAAACACTAAGTTGACGGAACTGCTCACTGGTCAAAATTTGACCTTTTCTCCAGAACAGGTGGCTTGTATGTGCGAAGCATTACAACAAGCGGGGGACATAGACAGACTGGCCAGATTCCTATGGTCACTTCCCCCCAGCGAACTTCTGAGGGCAAACGACTCAGTTCTCCGAGGTCAAGCTCTGGTGGCCTTCCACAGGGGGAACTACAAGGATTTGTACGCCATACTAGAAAGTCACAACTTCGACGAGAAGTATCACAACGATCTTCAGCAGATGTGGTACAAGGCACACTACAGGGAGGCTGAGAAGATCCGAGGAAGACCTCTTGGTGCTGTGGACAAGTATAGATTGAGGAGGAAGTTTCCTTTACCGAAGACCATCTGGGATGGCGAGGACACCATTTATTGCTTCAAGGAGAAGTCAAGGATTGCTCTCAAGGATTGTTACAAGCAGAATCGGTATCCGACTCCGGATGAGAAGAGAGGATTGGCAAAAAAGACGGGGCTGACTCTCACACAGGTCAGCAACTGGTTCAAAAACAGGAGGCAGAGGGATAGGACTCCTCACCATTATAGAAGGTATGATTATTGATTAAGGATATTTTGATAGCGTTACTTTGAGCTGTTCTGAATAAAGTTTTTGACAGAAGTTAAAATAAGCCCTGTTTTTAAATCGCATTTAATGTTGTAACTCTATTTATAACCGCTAATAATTAAGTTGTATATATTTGAGTATTTAATTGTATGTTCAAACAAGTTTTGTTTTTCATTATTGAATGGCTTATATTTAGTACCTTGAGCCTAATTTTTCTTGATCTAATATCGTTGAAAGCTCTTTTTATTAATTTTTGTATCTAGAATGAAATAAGAATATACATTATTCAAGGACACCTTAATAGCCTCTTGTGAAATAACGTACATAAGTTTTATCTTATTTCATCTGAAGTGCGATTGTGCTTTTTAAGATCGAAAGTACTCAATAAGTAATTGCATAGTCAAGTTTGTTAATTAAATGAATCTACGAAATCTAATGTAGCATGCTAGTTTACTTGGTAACTCTTTTAAGTAAAACACAATATACTTACAAATAATAATATTGTCCTAATAATTTAAAAGATCTTAAATTCTTTATTTTTAAATTTCAGATATTCTTAGTAAAATAATAATTTTAGGTTGTTGACAGGTAGAGGAGACCTGTGTCCCTACGGCCGCTTTTTTTTTCAATGCACAAAAAATGAGCCACTAAGTCATTTAAAAATGTGAAACTGATATGCATAGATCGTTATAGTAATCACTTCCCATTGGAATAATATAAATACTTAAAATAATAGACTGTGTTAAATAGAAGGTTTTTAAAGAAGTTTCACAAATGGCCCTAGGTACAAGGCCTCGTTGTACCTAGGACCAGTAGCTGATGTATCTAGGACCATTCTCTTTAAGGGAGATTTCAGACCATAATGAATAGAAAACAAACGTACACAGATTAATTTTATAAAAGAAACAATATAAAGTAATTATCAGTCATTGGTTTATCATATAATAACTATAATAAATTGCAATGTATCATATTATTAGTGAATTACAAGTATTTTCATAACTTGAATAACTGATTCCAAAAAAATGAGCTGCATGCATTATCGCTTTGAAGCACCAACAGATTTTTGTTTTGGCAATTTGAACACAATAAGTAACTATGTGGCCCTTGGTGCACGACTTGGTAATTTCATATAAAATGTATTTTACTAAAAATGCACATGAAGAAAGGACTTATTTAAACATCTCATTTAGTACTTAATGTTACAAACAAAATCATTTACTAGAATTCAAAGAAAAGTATTTGACTTAACTTTGTAAAACAATAAAAGACATGAGCTGTGAAATGTTTCTGCAGACCATATAAAAAGTTTTCCACTAATAACTTGTCACAGCTTTCTCCTCTAAGATTTTAAATTGCTGCAATTCATATTAAAAATTCATATTAAACAATCTTTAAAAATGTAAAATATTGAATGTCAAATAAAAATAATAATAATCTTTTCAATATAAACAATAACTTTGCAATCTGTTAAAATTTTAGAGAATTTTTTTTTTTAAATCTTTTTATCTACACACTACTTTTAATCTACAAACAGTTTTGAATGTTTGGTTCTCAGCAATTATAATATGAAGTAAGAGCTGTTTTTGTTTAGGAGAGTGATAGAGATAGATAATTTAAAAAAATTTAATTTTAAAAATATTCAGAACGAAAAGATTTTGGAAATTCAAGTCAAACATCCTTTTTTGTGCATGTTGAAGCATATCTGAATATTGTCCTGATGTTCTTTCATTCTTGTCAATATTACCTCATATGAGTTGAGTTTTTTCATCTTAGCATATTTTATTCATATTGAAGTAAAATGTAAATAATTATTTCCTAATTGAATAATTTTGCTAAAAAATACAACACTCTTTTCTTAGATTTGCATTTTAATAGCTAATAAGAATATTTTCAATTAAAAACCCTTGCTTTTAGCACTTGAATACGTTATTGAAGGCATCGGGAAAAGTTGAGACTTTAATTTAAAATGGTTAAGTAGGTGTAGTAAAAATAAATTACATATTCTGTTTATTTAAAAATTTGCGAAATAGCGCATGTATACTGATAAATTTACATCTTCTAATATTTTATATGCTTTTTATTTAGGTTATGCCATTAATTTTCGGTAAATGATAAGAAACAAGTGAAATAATATTTTGAAATCAATTTATACCCTTTTTTTTCTTTGATAAAATTTTATAAAATGGACTTGAACTGGTCTTTTTTTAAGTGAATAATTTAATCATAAATTCAAAAATGGAAAAATTCTAATAAATTAGAGACTAAGCACTAGATAAACTAAATTGGAAATTAAAATAGAAATCTATGGTTTTTTATATAAGAACTGTATGGTTATGTATATAAGAACTATCAGGGTATCAATTACAATTTTAAATATAACAATTAATGATAACTACCTATTATTAAGTGACACTAAAACTATTTTCACATATATAACACAAATTCACTATAATTTAATTTAATTGGAAGAACATTTGATCGGATAACTATTAGATATAATCACTATAAACCAATTATAACTGATAAACTAATTGATCATTTTAAGCCATGTAATTTTATAGCAACTATTAAACAAAATATAACCGATATTAAAAATTGTATTTATTTGAAATAATTTAAAATCTTTTAACACAATTTTAATCTTAATCACAAGAGCCTTTAAAGAAAAAATTGATAACTTTTTATTTCACCCTGAAACGTTGTTTATTTTACGCTTGAAAAGATACTAGATGCTTTTTTAACTGTTTTTATGAGAATATGAGTAGTTTTATGACCTCGCAATAAGTAGCACTTCTGATAGCATTGGTTATAAAACTACTCATATTCTCATTAAAACAGTTAAAAAAGCATCTAGTATCTTTTTAAAGGTAAAATAAGCAACGTTTCAGGGTGAAATAAAAAGTTATCAATTTTTACTTTAAAAGCTCTTGTGATTAAGATTAAAATTGTGTAAAAAGATTTTAAATTATTTCAAATAAACATAATTTTTAATATCGGTTATATTTTGTTTAATAGTTGTTTTTAAATTAAAAATTGATAATTTTTTATTTCACCCTGAAACATTGTTTATTTTATGTTTGAAAAGATACTAGATGCTTTTTTAACTGTTTTTGTGAGAATATGAGTAGTTTTATATCCTCGCAATAAGTAGCACTACTGAATCCTCAAGTGTTATCGAGGGCGTTAAGAGGGGATTCTATTTCACTCCTTATCATATGGGGCCCCCCTCCAGATTAAACCCGATAATTTATTGCCCATCGCCAACCCTTTTATAACCCTTCCCTTATCAAATTGAGTTTGAAATCTTTTTATATTTTGTATCCATCATTTGATTAGCTTAATTGCAAAGAGAGCTAGCTACATGCATTTCAAGTGATTTTGCAGGGAAAATGATTTTTTTTACTCCAATATAGGGTTTGTGACCTTTCTTTTTAAAAGTTTCATAACTCAAGGCTATGCTTCTTGACCAGCTGTTTTGTGCAATAAGGCTATAGTCAAGATTTTGTTTTTGAAAGAACATGGTGGTTATAATTTAGTTTCTAGTTTTTGTGCTTATCATTGATTTTGAATCAATAATAGTTTACACAAGGAATTTCAAATATTAAATTTGTTGCAAATTGTCATAAATTGTGATAAAACGCATGAACGTACCTCAAATTCATTTTTTTTTGTGTGTTTGATTGTATAGTTCAATCTTTAAATGTAAAAAGGGAACATGTCAATAGGTTTTCATTGGACATGACCTCCTTTTAGTTTTAGAGATACAGTTGAAAACTTATTTATTTTCTTAACATATAAATATAATTAACTAATGAATAGTTCTAACACACTTTAAGACAAAAAATGCATCCAATTAAAGGGCAAAATAAAGCTCATAAATGAAAAATCAGATTAATTATTTTTTGGAAGTTTTGTTTGGAATAGTCGATCAATAGCAAAGAAAATCGTTTTGATAGTTTTGCATTTATTAGAAGCGTGCTAATTTTTCTTTACTTATTTTGAATTGAAGAAAAGTTTAGTTTTCAATAAGAAATAATAAAAACCTAGCGAAAGTATTTAAAAATTGATAACTTTTTATCTATTTTTGTGATACACTTGATATTTTTGAAATGATGCAACTTTTTTATTGTTTCTTTCTTTAGAAACCAAGTAGGGTTGTTATGTAGGGTGTTTATTCCTTTAAAAGCAGTATTTTTTAAGGTAAAGAAACAAGCTGTCTCTCCATGTAAATGAAATTTATAATTGTATCGCTAAATGTAAAAAGGGGTCATGTCCAATTGAAAACATCCTGACATGTTCTCTTGTTATATTTAACAATTCAAATGTAATGTATCTTTAAGTCAGGATTTTTTTTTTATTTTCCATTTTCAGATAAAATTTATGAATTTATTACATCAGAAAAGTATTAATATCCCAAAAAGGTATAAACCACTCAAACCACTCTATAGTTTAATTTCACAATCAATCAATGGAATTGAACCTTTAAGAATTGTACTCACTACAATATCATTAAATATCAATATAAAATAACATTATAATCATTATAATGGTATAAAATATCCTTATAATGGTATAAAATATGTCTATGTATAATTTGTTTTCAGTTGATTTTGTAGTAGTAAGAAAATAATAAAGGATATTGCAATTACAGCTAATGCTTTGTATAGTATACATAAATTAGCTATCGTTAATTTAATCTAATTAAAATTAATTTAATTATCTCTACTAGAAAATTCGTTTGATTATAATTAATTTAAGGGAAACAATAACTATAGAATTATTTTTAATACTTTAAATAGTTATATTTATTTTGCAAAGACTTTAAATATTTGAATTATACAATAAACATCGTACCATCTCTTTTACGTTCAGAGGTTTCACGTTTTTTCCGAGTAATTATTATTATTATTATTATTATTATTTGTGTGCATATTTCACTTATTTTTAATTTTGACACAAGATTCAATGCCTAACATATGCGAAGATTTAACGAGTTAAAAATAAATTTCTGGAATTTTAAAACCTCATAAAACTGAAAATAAATATGTTGGAATGTATTTCATAAAAATTAAAGATTGGGGTTGATCTGTACCACAAAAAGTAAAGGTTCCCTACTAGAAGGATGCTTTTAACTGAATAGGTAGCCTTTATGATGAAAGTCCGATCCCCGTGGTGATAAAAGAAGATAAACATCTCCTGCATTGCAGTGAAATAGGTTTAACTTCACTGTGAATAACATATTACTTGGAGTTCTTTGGCACTCTCTGCTTTGTGCTATGCTTTTATGAGAGAGATGTCTACTATATAGTGTTAAATAATTATGAATATTTCCGAATAGAAACTGAATATAGTAAATTTGGGCAATATTATAAAAATTCTTAAATAATAATAATAATAATAATAATAATAATTCCAAATATAAAGTTCAGTCGTTGTAGGTTATCAATAAAAGGATATAAATCTATGTCCTTGTAGAAGCATGTATTTTTTAATTAAATTTTGTTAAAAGAAATAAAAGAAAAACATTTGAAAATGATTTCAAGAAAAGTTCAATGCAATAATTTTAAATGTTTCCATTGGTTTTAGAATCCACTTTTTTGTCTTTTGCTTAAATTCAACGCAAAATATCAGCTTGTTTTGTTGATGTATTTTAATTGTTATTGTAATTTTATTTTAAAAAGAAAAAAAAGTTTTTTTTTTTTTTTTTTTTTTTAAAGAAGTTTTTTTATTAAGAGGGAACGTCAGTCTAACCCTGCCCCATTAAACCTAATGCTTTATCTTTCAGCTACATTTTCTGCAAGAGTGTTGCTTTGAATCATATAAAATTTTATGACTGGAATAATGGGTAGTAAAATTTCATACTAAAGTTGAAGGTCAAATAACTATTTTATTAGAATATTACACTTAAAAGAATGTTATAAGCTCGCTGATATTACTTAATAATTAATAATAAAAAGACACATGATAGTTTACTTTCAAAAATTTTAAATGCCTGTTATAAAATTCAATAGACTTCAAATAAGTACTGCGCCAGAAATTGTGACTGAAAAAATAAAGTATGAGCTATGAGGCAGGGGAGGACTAATGTACCCACTTAAGAATAATGAAATACTCTGCGTTAAGAAACACAATCAAAATTTATTAAATTTCAGTTAAATAAATTATTTGAATAGAACTTTAAAAGAAAGGTGTAAACATTTGTTTTATCAAATATAAAAACTATTTAAATAAAAAAAAAAAAGGGGGGGGGGGGGGAGAAAAAAACTCTTTATAAATATATATATTTTTTTTTATGTAAAATTTGCAACAATCAATATTTTTAGGAGAGTTAATATTTCAGAGTTATCTTTCAATTTATAATATTTTAATTATTTATAAAAACGTAGAAAACAACAGTTTCTTTCAAAATATGATTAATTTAATGTACAATTAAATAGCCCTATCGATATAGAAAATACCATTTTAATATAATGTTATTATTTTTCAAAAATCAATTATTAAATGCTAATTCTCCATAAAGTACGTACCGTCAAATTCGGTTAAATCCGCGTCATTATTTTAAAGTATGGTAGTTTCAAACAAGAAAGATGCAGATTTTCATTCGTTGAACAAACATTTATTTGTAATTTTTCTTTGAGAGTGCTCAAATGTTAGTCGATGAAATAAACATATAAATATATTTCTCTTCTAATTTCTTTCAAAGCTCTCAGTACTAAAACGAGTTTTAACTGTCGAGAGTATTTTTCGGCAGTAATTCTCTCTTTTAATCTCACCAACTTTTAAGAGTAAAAAAGAAAAACTGTTTATGCTCTCTTCCAAGTGATGCAGATAGCTGGTTATTTCTTTTTCTGGGGTTTTCTCCAAGAAAGTAGATAAGAAAAACCATTTAGCAATGCTCGCTCTCTCTCTCTGAAAAACTGCTCTCGGTCTTATAAAGAAAAGGTTGCCATGACAATGTTCATTGTTTGTCGCCAAACATTTCTTTCACTCTCCAGCCAATTAACTCTGATTTTTCGCAGAATTCCTTTCTGTAAAGAACGACAGTCTTGATGGGAAATTCAATAGAAACAAGACATGCTTCCGTTATTATTTAATTAGTACCTGGAAACAAGAATAACTAATGTAAACCAGTTGTGGGGAACATCGCACAACTTTCAATTACTCTATAATTCTGACATGAATTTGTGCCATTTAACGTTTTTATATTTCAACCATTCATTTAGCAAAAATGGCCAGTTTGGCTATATACTTTTCGATAATTCTTATATTATCCTTGATTGTAAGTGAAACTAAGGAGAAAAGAACAAACGATCGTTGCCGAGGTATGCTCAAGGAAAGATAATTCTGTGTTGAAAGTATTCGTTTTTCAACTTTTTACTCCATTAAAGCATTTTTTACTGAAATTTCGGAGGTGGGCATGTTTAGAACACTTTAAGAGGCCTTACCACAGCAATTTTTACCAAAATTGTTTGAGCCGGGTTTTTTTAGCAATTATTGAAAAACACGATTTTTTCAAAGGCAGCTTAGCTACCTTATGCGCATGCGCGATTTTGACAAAAACCTTAATGATAGGTCCCTTTGCCATCACCAACCCGCACACCAATTTTGAACAACGTTGCTCAATTTGTTTGGTAGTTATGCTGACCACGTATACACAGACAGACATTTTTTCTAAATTACTTTTTTGAAATCAGGATTTTCCAAAACGAGGGAAAATGTAAAAAATATATACATATGGGTAATTGAAAGTAAAAAAAATCAAAAAGAAGTTATCTTTAAGGTTGATAACCTCCGCTTTTAAGTTTTTAATCCGAGGGTACTAACTGAACACAATTTACAAATTTTCAAGTAAACTGGGCACTTATTACCGCTCCGAAAACATTTGTTTAAATTTTCAGCTGAATACTTGAATTATAAACCTGGGAATGTCCGATCATCAGTTTTTTAATTACTTATACACTCGATCATCGGGACTCGTTTCATTACATTTTAAAATAGTAAAGAATAAATAAAAAATCGTTTGACAGATATGTATGCATTTTCAAAGGAAAGAGCGATTAATTTGAAAGGATAAAGTTTTAATTACGAATATTTCAGAAAGTACGTAAAAAATTTCAAAGCATTACAAATTGAATTTAATATGCCACTTTTATGAATATTTATTTAATTAGATATAGAATAATATAAGATTTTAATTTTTAAGTAATACAAGTAATTATAAGTAGAATTTGTTTTTCAAGGATACTATCATATTTCTGATGCTATGTCAATACTATGGATATTTTTATCTTACCAGTTACAAGACATGAATATTAAATTACGTAGGAGTTTTGGAGTACTGTAAATAAATGAAGTTATTTTAAAATTCAAGTTATTACATTTGTGTTCATTTTCCTTTTAATTGCTCTAAAATATTAATACATGGAGTAAGTCCTTTTAATCTAAAAATTACCTCAATGTTAAACAGTATTCTTGAGAAAAAATTCCACTTTTGAACATTGCTGGTTCTTGGAAAATTTTCTGGTGCAAGAGCTTAAGTAGGGCCATATTGCACCTTAACATTATGATTCTAATATAAAATAAAATTACACCTCGTAATTTCGAATTTAGTAAATGACGTGGTGTGGAAATCTGTGCTAGTACCTCCTTTTTTACCACATCGAAAATTGCTGGAGTATCACTTCCTTTGAATCTTATAAACCTCTATTACACTTTAATTCCTAAACTTTTAACAGAATTTAAGGTTGAAACTTGAAGAGATTGAACACTTTTTGTATAATAGCATAGCAAATGACACCCACATGGTATCATAATTAAATGGTCCTTAAATATATGTTAATGACCTTTCATAGAATACAAAAATTGTCATTGTTCATAATAAAATAAAGTGCTTTAGTTTGTGAATATATAAATGTGCTCGTTATTTACTATATGACCGTTTAATAGTTACGCCTTAAGGACGATTAAGTCTCAATTCTGTCAACCCAGCCTTGTAAACCAGCCTCAACAATCGGTGACAATTTCTCCCCATTTTCGTACTTCCAAACACTTAGGGAATTTATTTACGACGTGCTCATTTATGTGTTCATTCAAGTGCATTCTCCCTTCCCTTCACGTTAAAATGTAAAAAATATGAGGGAAAAAATCATTATCTATTGTGTAGGAATGAGATTATGATTATTTTTTTTGTGGTAATATCATAAATTTATTTAACATGTAACTGTTTTTTTGTTTTTTTTTGTTGCCCGATTTCAGAAATTTTTACAATCATTCTTACTAAGCTTTAAAAATATGTATTTAAATTATACGGGTTTTTTCCCCCCTTTTAAACGTATATTTGTAACTATACATTATTTCTATATGTAGAATTGTATACAAATTAACTTACCACAAACTAACTAAAAGCTATTTTCAATAAGCCAAAGCAATTGCGCAATATGTAATAAAATTACTTTTCAATTAATTCTTTTGTATTTTCGGCACTACACTGCAAACAAATTTAAACGCTATCTATATTTTCGATTCGAAAGTAATTGCTGACACTTATGTGTCTCAATTACGTTTTTCTATGGGCTTTCATACAAATTCATTTGTTAAGGGGTCGTCTACTAGTTTACTAGAGTAAAATCTTTGGAAATGCCAATACAAATCCCAATTTTTCTCCACTTCGTTTGACTTATAATATACATCACGTGACCTAAATTCCAAATTTCATTTAGAAATTTGTCATACAAAATTTCAATAGGGATAAACTTACTTTACAGGCAACGAGAAAAAAGAATGGTCTAACCCAACAAAATTTGTTTGAATCAATATTATTTTTACTTGTATTAACTAGTGAAATTTAAAAACATAGAAAATTAAAGAAATTAATTATAAAAAAAAAATTAAGCTCTCCAATATAAGATGACTGTGTATTCTATTTGAGACGACTTTGAATATGCGTTGTCAACTAACAAATTGTGAATGGAAACTTTTTATCATCATATTTTTAATAAACGCACATTTAAAGTGCTTTAAGTTATCACATTAATTTCTCTTGTTGTTTTTAATTTTATCAGAAACCGTTAAAATACTCTATTAAAGCTATAGCTTAATTTCTTAATTAACATATCATTTGCATTATTAAATTTCAACTCGAAGATTATCGCGATTAAATACTTGCTAACACTGTTAAATATTACATGATTAATTAGTGAACTGCCGGAGAGTTCTGCTGTCAAAACACATTCTTTCCTTCTGCTTGTTTTGGCTATGGCGTAACCTGTCTGCCTCCACCTAGAACAAATTTTGGATTTTACGCTCATTCGAAATGCTTGCAATCAGCGTTAAACCTATAAACGACGATTCACTCGATTGAAAATGGATATGAGGTCAAATTTCATAGCTGACTGTAGTGTTATAAAATCAGATGATAAATTCATACATGACTGACGAATCTTCCTTTAAGGAGATTTTAATGAAAAATAACTTATCTTAAACTGTGCTAGCTGAAAGTTTTGGTGAAATGAAAAGCTAATTTATCGAGTATTTGAAAAATTAAAACCTACTAGATACTTGTTTTTAATAATCTAGCGTATAGTGTAGCATGTACTACACGAGGAGATATCTTAAAACAAAAAAGCTTAATTATCACATGACGTTGCATTTATGTTACGCAAAGGTTTTAAATATTTAATTAAGTAGGCACTAAGGATATTTTTGCATAGCTTTCTAGCTGTCCAAGGGTATATATATATATAATTTCGTGTGTGCTCAGCTATTTAATCATCTAGAATCTACTCCGATTTAGAATGGGAACAATCGTTTATGGAATATGAAATAACTTTTAAAAATGACGTTCCATTTCAAAAATTCATTCGTGACAAAAAGTTGCTAGTTTTTTTGTGGTTTTTTTGCAGAAAAACTAATATTCGTTATAAATATTTAACCAATCTGCCTATAAGAAAACTTTTCTCAAAAATACCATAACCATAATTTAGCTCTTAATTAATCTTTTTTTTTCCCTTTCTCTTTATGAATTAAACTGGTTTGATTTTTACGATAGCGTCAATAAAAAGATCATCCTTTCACCTTTCCAAGTAAAGCCACTTCACTTGCTTACAAAAGTCTACAAATACATCTACCAGTTAAAATAGTTCCGACATGCGGAAGTGAAAGTTAAGTCCGGTCAGAGAACGTTGAACGGGGATTGAGACGATTGCAAATATGAAAAGGGAATGCGGCTCTAGCTTTGTTTATGTTTAACTCTTTGGTTCCCACGTTCTGGGACTGCGCAGGTGGTGTCGCTTCTACCAGACATCATTCTTCAAATGTATGACACCTAGAAATGAATGAGTAACCTTGTAAATGTTTGGACTTTTTCCTCTTAGAGCTTCCTTCTGCTGTGTGTTAATTACTTTGATGTCTTAGATATCTCATAGCAAGTTTTGTTCAGGTTCTTCTGGGTTTATAGTGAAGTAATGGGTTTAATTATTTTAAACAGATTGGTCTTTGTAAATGTAATTCGATTTGAAAATTGATAATAGATTTTCCTCGTGATTTGCATTAAGGTTTTAATATAGTTACCATTTTCTTATTAGAATTTTTTTTTTCACTTTACTTCTATTTTCTCATATATATTTGCAATGTTAAGAGTATGTGTGTTGTTGAAAAATACCACATATCAATTGGATAGAAGAACGTCTTGTGCATGTGCATAGCAGAATTTATAAATGTCACTTCTATACATCCTTTTAATAGTAAAATAATGAAGTACAAGCTAACTGTTTACAAAATATTTATTACAGATACAAGATTAAAAGTTTATTTTTATTTACATAGCATTTTATTTAAAATAACGAAATAAACACCAATGTAAAGTTCTCCCTTTGTTAATTTTGGCAGATTTTTTTTTCTCTTGGCGAAAAAAAAAAATTTTAATTTTTTTATTTATGAATAACACAATAAAATATTCGAGGACAAATATAGTAATTACATAATGCAATGAAGAAATTTGCAACTATAAAATTACTTTACACTGCAGACATCATTGAATTTCTGTTTTAATTTTTTTATTTATGAATAACACAATAAAATATTCGAGGACAAATATAGTAATTACATAATGCAATGAAGAAATTGCAACTATAAAATTACTTTGTATTGCAGACATCATTGAATTTCTGTCATTCTTGTTTTGAAAAATAACATGCCTTTACATTCCTAAAAATTTATCCTCAGAAAATTATAAATTTTTTCTCGTTTGTTGATACAAGAATATCACTGGTGAGAAAAAAGGGACTTTTCATGCCAACTCTATCAATGAGTCAATCTCTGGTGTTTTCTATTCAACTGTAGCCAATAGGTACCCTCCCCCATCTAGATGACCTGTCTCGTTAAAACATCCATCAATAATCGACAGAACATCTCGTTTTCCTATCATTTAATTACGTGGACCACACATTCAACAAGTTTCCCCAAGGGATAAAAAAGACGCACATATGGCAGCCACCTACGAACTTCCCTATTTGCGGAAATGATGCTTTATCGCCTGTTTAGTTCTTAAAAAGAAATAAAAAGCAAAACTGTGGGAAATTCTTTCTTCAAGTGTCCCCAAAACAAGATGCTAACGACCATGGTGGGACATGTGCGGGTAATTTTGAGAGGGGGTGGGAAATTTGCTATCCCCCGAAGGGTTTGTAGAGGGGTGAATGGGTCAACTAAGTTTGACCCCCTTGTTACTGCAGTACAACCCACAGAATTACTTCCGCTCTGGTTGGATTGGTGGGGGTCATTAAGATTGAGCATTTTTACGAGCTTTTTAACTACCTCAAACTAGGGAACTTCATGTTAAAGTGTTATAATTGCGTGGTCGACAAATGTTCCCAGAATATATATTGCAATAAAATATACAAATGGTGTGAAGCTTTGTTCTTGATTTATGTTATTTATTGTGGGATAATCAATGAGAATTGTAATTACTTTTCCCTTATATTTATTGTAGGTTTTAAATTATTTGGACAAATCAAAATTTCTAAATTATTAAAATTTCTCCAATAAAATTGCCTCGTGGTTGAAAAAAGGGCATTAAATAACATTTTGATTTTTATTACTTTTCCATACTATGCTTGTGAGAACTGATTATTTGGTGTATCTCTATCTAACCAGTTACATATTAGTGGATCCGGATAAATAAACCGATTCCACCTCCGCTGATAAATTTGCTCGGGAAAACTAGGCCAATTGCACCTTGACCGCGTAAAACTTGTGGTTTAGAGAACTTCGCCGGTTACAATTGGCTCCCGTAGAAATTGGTCGGAGGAGATCTCACCTCCGGAGAACTTGATCGATTTTACAACTGGTCCCCTGAGAACTTGAACTTGACCATTTGCATTGCAGTATTAAAATATACTTTTTTAAGAAAGCACGGAGGGCTAAAAATATGTTTTGTGATGTTTTTGACAAGTTCATTTTTTTTTTTAAATCATGTATTTTGGCACGATTCTGGAGTTTTGGCCTTATTAGCCAATCTTCCAAAACTCCTCTTTCCGACATTGGCCAATATTGTTGTGCTATCTGTGATAGTGCATAGAATGCCAAATTAATATGTATGGTTTATCAGACATATCAACTTAGTTGGCTCACTCCCAGAGAACTGTTTGAAGACTTGATCAGGGAAATTTTGTATAATTGCACAAATATCAATGGTCATTTGATGCCATGATAAAAAGCCTACAAATTTCCTCAAAACTGTTTTTTATGTTAACTCTTACGCGTGGAAAATTTGGCCGAACGAACTCGACCGCTTGCAACTGAAGCTTCTCCAGTTATATTTTGGACTTTGACATTTGAAAAATAATTACACAACATATAATGGCTTTTTGCTATAACACTGAATAACCGGTGTTATTTGACCAAACTGTTTCATATCAAACTCGACTAAACTACATAATTTAAGGTAACAAATAACAACAATGTATTCTTTGTAAATAAAAATTTCACCCATTTCATCAATAACCTCATCCAAGCAATCTTGTCTTTTAGCGAGAGTTCTCTCAGTCATCGGACCTCCACCCCTCACCTGTACAACAGCCACCTGCTTTCACCAGCCAACCAGGTAGCCGCTGCCCGATCCTCCCCCGCATCCAGTCAGGCCCTTCATCACTTCGGTGACCCTTCAGATTTCCACTTTGGCCACCCAAAGCCGCCCATGGACGAACTGGCTGTCATGGCCATGGTCAAGTCTGAACCAGGACTTTATCCATCCGCCCTGGTTTATCCCGGTAACAGTGCAGCAGCTTATGATGCGGCGGCCACACTATCTCATTTGCACGCAGCCGCAATGAACCACGTGTGATGTTTCCAGGCTTTGTTGAACGGGTGTGAATATGTTCTGTTGACAAGTGAGAGAAGTAATGAAACTGGGCAGTGTTGTAAATTTACCGTTCATCTGAATTCCGTAAGACTTAAAATAGTAAATTAAATTTTGCTCGATTTTCGCACCTGTGACTAAAATGCTGAAAATGCTTGTAAATAACGTTTTTTTTAGTTTTTTCTCAATTAAATTGCATACAAAACAGAGCCATTATGAGCATGTTGTACAGATCTTCATAAAAGTCCATATGCTGAAATCATGCGACAAATATTTTGGGGAAAAAATTCAATTTATATTTTCGCCACCATTGGACTGTTTATGGAAGCTAACTTTTACTAGCTGAACCTCTTCGGGAAACTTGTAAATGAAATTTTAGATAAAAAAAAAATAAGACAAAAGAATTTTCTAATAATTTTTCTATGCATAATTGTTGTTTTTTAAACGGCATTTGGGAATATTTGAGCTATTTTTTATATTTTTAGTTTTTTTTAAATGATTCCATTTTCTCATAACTGTAGTAGCACTCATAGAAATTTTTTATGAAGATCTATGGATTACTATAAATTTTTGACACCTTTAAACAGCAGAACTTTAATTATGAACTCCTATAAAAACAGGTGTGTAAAACACGAAAGGCTTTGACGTCGTCTGCTCATAATAATATCGCCAAATCTTTGCTCTGTTTTATAATGGCTTTTAAATACAACACTCGCTACAAAATCTAATTTTGAATTAACTATCATTAAAAAAATAACCTCAGCAAATGTAATAAGAAAAAAAAAATAGTTATTTACAAATGTCTATTCATAAATTTTAAAAAGTAGATGGACTTTTTAATCACAGGTACAGAAATCAAACAAAATTCATATTAAGGCAGTTTTACGGAAGTCAGACTTGTGGAAATAGCCCAAAATAATTTTGGCCAGATACTTTTAGATAAAGGACAATAGAGAACAAATATGAGAGTTAATTTAATTGTGGTCAAACCACGTTTTTATGTTCCATACTTTGCAATCTAAGGCCCATTCAATCCTCCCATCAATGAATGCTAAAGTGTTTCTAGGGAATCACTATCTGAATTGAACTAAGTACTGACTACACCACTTAACTCTCTTGTCGTGATTTATAAATTATGAATACCTGTATCCAGAATTGCATCCCAGGTTCAGCATTGGTGCTTACTTTTTATACTCGAAGTTCAAGTTTGAAGCTTAAATAAAATTCACTAACTGAAATTGAACGCTATAAAGAATATCAGCATTTAGTTTACTGGTACACTTTGCTAACAAGAATATGCATATGTGATAATGCAGTGAACAATAATTTTACAGAAAGGGGATTTTAACGGATATCATAAGTTATTTTGTGCAAAACCTATATGGTTCTTACGGAAATGTATCTGACCAAAATTATCAGCATCCACAGATGTCATGGAATAATGTATCATTGCCACAGAATAATGAAATCATCAATCTAAAATATGTTGAAGAAGTGTACAAAGGAAACTTAAGTGATGAAGCATCACTTTGAAAATATATTATATAAACAGTGTTAATCAGGATTAATTTATGAGATACTTTTAAGATAAGTATTAGGAATGTGTTTTTATGTATACTATATGTAGGTGCTCAAGGTACTTAACATCATTCCAGATTTTACCCCAAACAAACTTGTTTGTAAAGAATATGTGCTATTCAAGAAGAAATCTATTTTATTGCTAAATGCTTTGGTATTGAAAAGCAAAGTATTATAATTCAATGTGACAGTTTTTTGCAATTTTTGAAAAAATAAGTATAAAGGTTGATCTTAATATTTCTTATTGTCACGCGTAACAATGAGTCGAATTTTAATGTTTAATTTAACGTTGCTCACATATAGACAATGGGTCTTCTATGAATTGATAGGTGCTCAATGTACTTAATATCGACAAAGAGTTCGCGGATTTTCATACATGAAAGTAGTATTATTACAGATGATAGATGAACACAATTTGTATTTTATCTAAAAGTGTTATAAGTAAAAATGTGTGCTAAACAAATCGTTGAAATTTTATTTTACGAAATTTGGTTGCCTGTTTCGCACGCTTATTCTAATCCTAGAATTAATAATTTTTCGTACTTACATTTGAAATAGTACATGGATTAAAATGAAACACTACTGCGTTACATTATGGCATGTAAAAAGTTGTGTAATAACCAGCTGTACTTCCAGGTCTAAGAGGAATACTCAGTTTTAAAGTGTTTTGATAAAAATATTAAATTAAAGATGGCATTAGGTGCATTTTGTTTGATCAAACATAATTAAATTTTGAGCTCATGACGATCACTAAAATAGAAATTAGAAGTTTGATTTTTTTCTACATCCATACAAAAAATTACTTGGAAAAAATATTATTTGAATCAAATAAATCCAATGCGTTTGTGATATGCTATAGAATTCGTTTTAAATTCAGATAATATGAGGTAAATATATTGAATGTAATGACTCAAACCAAATTTGGTTGATTTTTGGAACACAATATTGACGATACACGATCTTATAGGCCTCTGATAACCTTTTCTTTAATTATAATCACTTTGTAGATGGAATGACGCATCCAAGTTTTGTATATTTAGCAAAGCACGTGCTTTAAAAATTAAAGTAAGGAATGATTCCTACTAATGCAGTTCAAATCCTAAGGATCATTGCATGATTTTTTACAATTTATGAAAATTACAATTTTCAAGTTTATACTTTCGTGGTGCTTTTTGAAGAATAATTTACGGAAAAGTTATTCATTGGTTCTGTTGTATTTTTGTGCAGGTATTTTTAACATTCCACTAGGTGCAATATTCAGTGAAAAGATTGAAGTCGAAAGCTGATATGCCAAAGAAACGCTCAATTATTTTAGCTTTATTAACTGAAACTAATAAACTGTGTATGTGTTGTGCAGTATTTAAAACATCCTTAACTGGATTGTTTTGTTATTGTATGTATTATAAAGTAATGATAAAGTTAATTAACTTATGCTTTATTTAGTGTCTGTTTGTTCTCTTTGAGTACACAATTAATTCTTTTAGTCTATATATATTACAACACATTTTGTTAATAATCACAGTCTCAATTCTCCAGTCACACTCAATGTATCTCCGACCTCCGCTTTGTTTTCTTGTTTATTATAATTTTATTTGATAAACAAATTATTTTTTAAACATTTACCTCCAACAGAAAAGTGACAGAGTGAAATATAGAAAGAACTCAGGTGTTAGAAGAGAACAAATAAAAACTTTAAATATTTAGCTCTATATTTTCATATGAAAAGTACAGTACAGGGTATGAAGGAGGGTTGGTTTATACGCTCAGTGACTTATTTTTATGCACAATGACGGCTTATAATGCCGGTACCTACATCTTAACTTGAATTCCGAACCACAACGAACATCCATGCTTAATCCTCGATTTAAACTCGGCACTTATGGTATGCGAGACCATAGAGCTAACCAAACAGCCATCAGGTGGGGACAAGATAGAAGAACCAGTGTCCAATTTTTGAAAGCAGGCAAAACACTCCCTATAGCTTTAATAGCCATTAAAAAGTTTGAGTATTGAGGTATAACTTCACCCTCCCTCATTGCGTACGAATATATCTTCCCAATTTTCGCCATTGCCATCAAGACAAGGCCGATTTCGATTCGGTCCAGTTTTCCCATCCAGTCCTTTTCACCGAGGTCATTCATTCCAATAATAAACCTAATGTTCAATGGCTTCACCAACCAGGTGGCCTTCCACCCGTTCAATCCTTTCAGGTCCCTTTTAATAAGTCTTAATAGCGGCACTTCCACTGCAGAGCACACTGGTCATACGATACCGAGGAATATACCTGTTGCGATCCCCACCCCCATAGTTCTTTCATCTGGTACACCCCCCTAATCAGTGGCGGATGTTTCTGCTCACCGCATCGCATTAATAGCGAGGGCTCGTGTCCCCTTTCGAAATAGGGTGAGTGGAAAGCGGATCGATTTAATGTGTTCCCTTGGGGGCCATTCACGGCTTGATGAACCTGCGGCAGTTTTTTATTTTCTTGTGCTCTGGTGGATCATTACAGTTTACCGATGCCCATGATATGGACTGCAGGTACACTGTAGTAAATGAATTGAGGTAATCGGATGATTTTAATATTTCGTGCGAGGATATATATGAAAAATATTTGGTATGTGGTAAGTATTAATGCATCTACGTTTGGCAATAATGGGTTCCTTAGAGTAATCGTCGAATATATAACCATAGAGTTTTTAAATGGCCATATCAGCAGGTCATTAGGAAGATCAAGCAGGCGTTATTAAGATGAAAATGGATTTTCTGACAAAATAGAAATAACTAATTCCATTTGAATTTTTGGAAAAATTAATTGTGGCTCTATAAAAAGTGTACAATATGGGTGTAAGAATATGTCATCATTAAAAATGAAATCTAAAAAGAATAAGGCTGAGAGAGATGTTTATTTTAATGGCATAATGTTAAAACTAAAAAGGAATATTTTTAGAGTTTATGGTTATTTGTATTTTTAAAAAAGTAAACCCAAAAGTTATATTTTAGTAATTAAATTAGCTTTTTCTATTTCCTATCAGTACATGTGATCTTGTTTGACGAGACGTGTCAATGAGAACAAGAATTTTTCTCATCTAATGATTATAAGAAAATAAAGGAATGTAATCAGCATTTGTTATTCATGCCACAAGATCAAAGCTAGTC
This sequence comes from Linyphia triangularis, assembly GCA_963978545.1. Classification (NCBI taxonomy): domain Eukaryota; kingdom Metazoa; phylum Arthropoda; class Arachnida; order Araneae; family Linyphiidae; genus Linyphia; species Linyphia triangularis. The sequence continues at coordinate 33,420,724 of OZ021727.1, read as the reverse complement.
ACCTAAAATATACTTAAAAATTTTCTGTTATTATTAGCATCAATTTAAAGTTTGATAAAACTGTTAACTTTTAAGTCCATATCCTACTGTTTGGCCTTTTATCTAAATCCTTTGCTTACAGATTCAATAATGATTTATGCTTTTTTGACAAATATTCCTTCAAACTCTTCTGCTCTGATCAGTTATTTTGTATAAAGATCAGCTTGAGAACAAAAACAGTATAACAAGCTTTTATCTAAAGTTTAACACAGTGTTCTTTGAATTCCACCACAAAAATCATAGCCTACCTTTTATTCGTATTGAGCAGTAGTTAACAATACATGCATGTGCAATGATTCTTATTAACAATGAGCATTATACACTCCATTTAATCCGCCTGTGTGTTATATTGCACATGTGTACATGGATTCTTTTAAACGTTTGGAGGGGACGATAGGGACCTTGGGAGAATAATAAAAAGCGGTTATGATCCAATAAGGGGCTTCTAACTCAATGAATCCATTCGGGGGTAAGGGGGATTCTTTACAGATCTAAACGGATTCAAGGACTGATTTTACCAGATTTGTACCACGATCGGGTTAATCCTTTCACTTCGCTTTTGAGGTTCTGAAATGAATAGTTCGGAAGGCCTTTGTAATATGAAAAATAAAATTCTTTCCCATTTATATTTAGTGGCTGAAATTTATTATATGTAGGTTTGTCATACCCACCTCAGTGGTTAAAGATTTTTTTAACTTGATGGCGCTATGCGTAAATATGTTCAGAAGCAATTTTGAAAATCTGAGGCATTTAAACGTTAAGTCTAGAACGCTGTCGCTGATTGTTTTAACTTTATACTTCAAGGCAAAACATCTTTTAAAAGAGTTTCAAACACTTGTCAAAATGTTGAAATACTTGCAGTGAATTAGTTAACATTCTTCTTCATGTGGTGTTACCTGGAAATATTTAGAAATGTTACTTAACTCAACTTTATGCTTGAAGTTATTCATTGTTTTAAAACCCAATCATACTAAAGAGCTAGAATTCCTGTTTAATGAATGCTTTTTAAATTGTAAAGAAAATATAAGAAGCAGGAAATTGGTGAAATTCTTTTCAACACCTGTATGCACTCTTTTTTATGAAGATAGTCAGTAGTAAGTGAGAGCATAACATTATTCTTTTCCATTAGACAGTTTAAATAGGAAAATAATTTGAAAGTATACATAGGTTTTTAATAAAATATTTTCATACTTTAGTAACTAGCTAGGGGGCAATGTGTTATACACGTTTTTTTAGGTATATAAAAGTTACCTGTCGATTATTAATATCATCTATCGAGTTAATAAATTTTCTCTATCAGTCAGTGAAGTGAGCGAACGTACTTCAATAGTGTCTGTGGTTACTACAAAAACCTACACTTTAATATTTGAGTTTTTATGTGTGTGTTTTTTATATTTATTATTATTATTTTGAAAATTCATGCAAAACTCGCTTGGATCACATATTCAATTTTATTATGGAGAAAATTTCGATTACTATTCGAATGATTTACTTTCGATTACTCTATTATTATTTAAACAAATTAATTGTTCAAACTACGTTTTCTTATGTTGATTAGTTTCGAGTTATGATGCAAACATTACAATTATATTTTGAGGTCTCACTGTAGTTTTTCATAGTTTTCCGTCTTTGTCTCAGCTTATGAAAATATATATTATGTTCTATTTTAGATGCTTTCAGTATTAGATATTTTTGACGACGTTCTAACCGCAATTATAGGGATGTAACCCTGCAAAAAGCTCTCGGGTCAGAAATAAGCGGTAATATCTACGTAAAGCTATGAAGCTCAGTTTTTGCAGCGCCAATTTTTTTTCTCAGTTTCTGACATGAAATATCTAGAATGTAAGGGGATAAAAAATGTTCCACAAGAAGGTTTCTATTGACTTCAAGGAAGAAAATAAGGGTGGCAGTAAATCCCCTCACTATTGTTTACAGTCTAATATGTAGGTTCGAATGATAAAAAAAATTAACTGTAATAATTTTCTCATAGATGAAAAGAATATGTTTACCTTTTTTAAATATAGTTTCTAGGTTTCAAAATAAGAATAATAACAAAATAAAATTAGAGTAGCAACAAAGTTAATTTGTTTTTCTTCTTATTTAAACTTTGCACACAATTACTGTCATAAATAAGTATCGACCATTTTGAATGGTAAACCCCCAATGATAAAAATAAAATAATAAAATCAGACTTTATCACTTGAGTGAAAGCACTGAAATGAAATAAATAGAAACCTCTTGAGCTAAAAATCAGTCTTGGGAAAATAAGTTGGCTTTGTTTGTCCATTTCAGAGCGAGAAATAACTAAATGTTAAATACAATGTAAAATCAAAGAGTTTACTTAACTTTTGTACTTATAAGTGGAAAAAATTCTGCCTTTGATATATCGGTCACCCCAAAGATATTCCCGACATTCTTAATGTCAGAGGCTTGGGAGAAATCGTAAGTACTCCCTTTTTTTATTTTGTCTGATTGCAAAATAGAATGGTAAGGCGGTGGACGTTTTAGTTTTCGAAATATTGCTATAGAGTATCAGTGCTTCATAACCCATGCTTTTCAAAAATAAATATCTAATAAATCTAGCCTGATATGATATTAGTGTTTGTTTAAGCTGCGTCATGATTCTAATTCTTATATAATTATCGTTTGATTTAATTTTCGTTGTCGTAATTACAAAAGTTTATTCTTTGCAAGTACTAGCATTTTAAATAAGTAAATAAGTTTTTTGTTGTTCTATTTTTTCTGTTCTGGTTGACAAAAGTGAGTTAAAAAGCAGTTCTAAAAACCTTCTCCACCTGTTACAGAAGAATTATAATAAAGTGATAACAGAAGAAAATTAACTGTCCTTTTTTTAGAAGTGTAATTGAGATTAAAAGCCATTGACTAGTGATGGTTCGTCAAAGGTGAATTATCAGTGTTCTTTCTCCAAAAAATGTACTCCTTCTCTAATTTAATTTAAACAAATTACAAAAATTTCATATTAATCTTAAATCTAGATAATACGGGATCTCGACAAAACATAGTCTCATATTGGTTTGTTTTGTAGAACTCAAATACTGGATAAACAATTTCAATATTTTGAGTATATGAAGATGAAAGATTAAGAAATTGCAAAAATATCGATGACATGTGAAAAATAATGGATGAGAAAATTCTGCATAGACGTTTTCTTTTTAACGAAATACAGAACAAACTTTGATAAATTGATAAATCCTCCCACAGAAAATTTCTGGTTGCGCCCCTGCCTCTGACGAGTATACAATAGTTTCAGCCCTTTGATCTTCGTGTGAGAAAGATTAAATAGTATTTTTTCCAACTTCTGCAAGGTAAAACCATTACAATAACTTTTACTGTACAGCAACTTCAGTTCTGTTTGTTGTACAAAATTATACAGATTGCATTATTATACAATGCTTAGTTACATTGCTTAACAAAATTATGCATTGCATAAATTACAATTTACAATTGATAGAAAGTTTTTCTTTCTTTCCAGAGTTCTGCTATTGCTGCCACAAAAACAAAAGATACAGCCAATCGACAGAATTTTTTACTGCAACACCTCTCTTTAATTAGCAGCGATAATAGTGCGATATGACTGAGTTTCTGCTACACTATTTTATACATGCACAATATTTTGTAATGTCTAGTAGTAAAACTGATTTTATAAACATCGATCATGTTGCTAAAATTAGAACATCTTTCATATTTTTGTAATACTTCTCAACTTCAATAATAAGATGTATTTTCAGAAAACAACAAATCGAATCGCAATAGTTTTCGTTTCGACTTACTTAAAAAAAAAAAAAAAAAAAAAAAAAAATACATCGATCGTTTGTCATCGTTACGAACTTTAGATGGTTTATACATAGAATTCCATTTCTTACTGCCCGTGATAGTAAAGTGTTCAGTAAAAAATGAAAATAATAATAGGCATAATAACCCGTGAATATTAATTTTTCGAACAAGCGAGCCATTTCCAACAGCAAGCCGTCAATTAGGGATTTCAACAAAGAAAACTGAATATGTGAAGCCGGCAGAAACTTATCGAAAGTGAATATCAGAACAAGTGATCCATCAAAAGAGTGGTGCCAATGGTCATTATTTCACTGGGTTTTATAATCTTTATGAATCGGGTCCTCCATCTGTTCTGTGTAAACGACGTGGTCCCTCCTTTTGCAAGTGCAGGTGAAAAAAGAGGGGAGATTTGATTGAATGAATTGTGATTCCTTACTGTGTGGTTTGTTGGTTATTATTTTTATTATTATGATTTTTAATTTTATGATTATGATATTTTTTGTTATTGTGATTTTTGATGCTATGATGATGATTTTTATTTAATTGTTTTATTATTATGATTTTATTATAAGTATTATTACGTTTTTTCATTTTCATGATTTTTATTTTTATTATTATATTGATTTTTATTATTATTACAATAGTATTAAAGTTATCAATATTTATTATTACGAATTTTACTGTGAGTATAATTAGTATTATAATTCTCATTAACAGAATTATTGTAACCGAAATTATCATCTTTATTCGTATATTATTAATATAAACAAAATCATAATTAATAATAATATCATCAATTATCTTTTATTATTGCATATTATTATTATTACTTCAATTGTCATCATAAAAATTGTAGCTTTTATTACTATCATCAATGTCACTTTTATTGTGCTAATTAGATTAATAATTATTATTATTATCATTCCCATCATTATCCTTATCATCATTGTCAACGTTAAATGGCATGTGACGTTAATGTTAAAAGGAATTAACATTTATATTCTAAATTTATTTCAATAGTTCGTAAAATGAGGTAGTTTTAGAACAATTAAGATTTCAAGTGATTTTTGGGAGGAAATTGTGGATTTTATGCGTCCGGCAGGCACATTGCAATAGGGGGTGGGGAATGGGGGAGGGGGTTCGATTTAAAGATGGGTTTCCTTTTTTTTCCGAAGTCTTGATCAGGCACTGAATCTTAAATTCAACATCTCTAATTCAACTTTTAACTCCTTTTATAACATTAAACTTCCATAACTAACTTTCAATTTCTAATTCAACATTTATCTCCTACTGAATCCGATCTCAAAGTATATAAAACCATAGCGAAATTTAAGCTATGAGGAGGACCCCTAAACCCACCATGGTATTGAGATAATAAGAGAAGCATTGGTGGGTGAGAGCGAGTCCAGTAATACCTCTGGGGACGACAGAAGACACCTTTCAATGTCCTAACGAACCAATTTGAGAACCCCCCTGCAAATCATCCCTCCTCTCCGAAATCCCTTTCCCCACACGCACTTTAAAACACTTTGATCGCATCGAAATAATTAGAAACTTTAAAAAATTGTCCCAGGTTGAATGCGAGTACAAAAAGCGAGCTCGCGAGTGGGTATTAGAGAATGTGGGCAAAAATCAATCTTATAATAGACCAATGTCTATTAAAAGGCTCGGGTTATTTCCGACGCAGAACGTGATTGAGATTCAGGTGTAATTAGTGGTGTTCTAACTGTCCTTGATGAGGTTAGTGATATTAATGTGAAAGTTGGTTGTGAGATCAATAAGAAAGTGCCGAATTATAATTCGATTGAGTTAAGCCGATGTATTCAGGGGCGTACTGGGAAATAAAATCGGCCCGGTGATTTTAGATTGATGCCAGGCCAAATTTTCAAAATATGTGATCATTAATCAAATATTAATAATAAAATAATTATTGTTACAAATAAAATAATTCCATTATTAATTAAATAGTTAATTGAATAATTAAAATGTTAATTTAATAATTAAAATGTTGATTTAATAATTAAAAATTTAATTAAATAGTTAATTAAATAATTAAAATGTTAATTTAATAATTAAAATGTTGATTTCATAATTAAAACTTTAATTAAATAGTTAATTTAGTAATATTAAATCTTTCCAAGAATTAATAAATTTAATTATTTATAATCAATTTAAATTATAAAATAGTGTTAATAATTAAGTTTAATAATTGAGTTGTTATAATATTTAGTTTAATTAAATAAAAAAAAATTCTGCACTATTTAAACCTCCTTTCAGTGAATTAGGTTCCATAAACCATTGATAATTTGTTGAAAAAACTAAAACAAAGAAATCTAAATTACAAAAACAATAAAAAAAAAACTTTTCGTACTGGACCAGCCCATTTTTTACAGACACTGACCAATCCCGTGATTGCATCGTACAACTCTATGGCCAGTGCGTCCCTGGATATATTTATTTCTTGTGCATGCTTTGATTTCCGGCATTTGTCGAATAAGATGTCTTAATTGTTATGTAGGTTTAGCACAATAATTGTTACAATTTTGAGAATGGTTAAAAAATTAGATCATTTCCCAATTACTTACAGTGGTATACATTTGATAAAAACTCCAAACACTTTCGTTTGTATATGACACACACGCTAAATTTATGAAGCTGCGATTTCTATAAAAATGAGTATTAGTTATATTTTTGTGATTATAGTTCGCAATTACTTTTCAATTTTGGGTGGACTTTGTATTTTTTTGAAAGGATAAATTATATATAAAATAGCCACACACTCATGAAGTTACAATTTAGTAAATTTTACCATTTGATACGATGGGGAAGTATTAAAAAACAACCCCATAATTATAATAGAATCTTAAATATTTTCTCTTTCAGTTTGATTTGATAGGGTTTCCGTATTTTTTGTCAATGCAAATTAAGCTTTTGTCAAGTAAAAAAATCTTTTAATAAACACACTGCGAAAAATTTGCATAATACTTAATAAAACCTCGCCTTGTATTAAGGTGTTGGGCCCATAAGAAAACTTATGCTAAAAGCAATGATAAAAAAAAAGATGTTTGAATTCCTTTTGTATATTATACAGAAATTTGTGCTTCTACTTTTCCACCTATCTTATGAATGAGGTTTTTTTTTTTTTTTTGTTACTATTTTGAAGCGAAGAGTAATATTTTGGAACCATTCGAAAATATAAAATACAAACACTTATATTATAATTATTATTTTTACGCCCGACTATCTCAAATTATATTCCAATCATTCAAATTCACGATCAATATCCGGTATGAAATACATTTATTTTAATTCAATTGAAACATCCGAACGCGTCTGCAGAGTATTTATCACATTTCTATACCAAACAGCCGATCATTCAGCACTTCTCCTACACGAAGCTGCAAACATGGGGTTTTATAAACCTCTTCAATACAATAAAGGGGCGTTACCATTGCTTCCCATTCTTCCGGGAATACAAAACCCCCGGATAAAGAGGTTTGTAAAGGTGACAACAACTACAACAAGCCAGCTAAAAGAGCAGGGTAGTAGTTTTAGTTCTATATGGAAGGGGATTTGTGGAGTTGCCCTTTTAGTTGGGCGCCATAGTATTGTCTTGGCGACGGATTTCGCTCGCCAAGAGTGTAGAATTTCAAACGATCGTCTCGGGTTACTCTCCCCAGAAACATGTTGGGGGAGGATGTATGTTATCGCAAAGGAGAAAGTTAGAAGTTATTCTTGATCGGATCAAATGTAAACCCGGGAGTTTATTAAATCGTGCATGGGTTGATGTTTATCCTCTGTGTGTATTTGGTAGGGGTTGGTATTACGGATAAATCGGGAGAAAGATATTCGGTTTTATAAGATTAATTTTGGGAGTGGCGTTGCGCACAACCTCATAAAAAGGTTAGAGGAATTATGTTTTTTAAAAAATCTAAGTGCATATGTACACAAATTAAATTAATTAATACTTAGTCAAATTCGAAATGATGATGTATCAGAAAAAAATCTTTAAATCCAGTGAACATAAAACAAATACCTATAGGGCGATATAAAAGTTACGGACCTTGAAAAATTTGCTTTGAAACTTTGTAAGTACAGTAATAAGTATAGAAAAATGCTCAGAATTTTTTTTTTTAGTTTTTCTATGCAAATTAAAAAAAGCGTCCTATGTTGATAAAATACTATGTAGTACGTTTGTACTCCTTTACTTTATATTGGGCGAAAAAATCTGATTCCCTTTTCCCCTCAAGCGTTTCTATAAAAACCGCATCTTCCTACTTTCTAACTTTCGTGAATTATAAATTTTTTAAAAGTCCTGTTACGTTTGGATCACCCTACACTTAAAGTATAAAATATTACTTTTATTCCTAAACGATTTCGTTGTAGAATTTTTTTAAAATAAATTTTAACTTCATTTCATCACTATGAGCGAAAAAATTATGAAATTCATCTTTGTACTAAATAGACAAAATGATAATTCCGTATGGACAGAATTCTATCCAGTTGTTCGCAGACCACAGGTGTTTCACGAGCAGATCAAAAGTGGTTCGTGGAGGTTACTCAGATTTAAGTTAATAGTATTCATAGATGCAAAATTTTGATTGAAACTACGCTTGAGGAATCATCAATTTCATTTATCTCTCTTTACACTACGTCTCAAAAAACTCACATAACCTCTTGTACAATAGATACTTTATGTAAAAAATAGATGGTATGTATATTAGACATGAATATTTACAAAACAACCAGTGACACATGTGGTTTGTGTGTAGGTCATATGTGCATAGAATGTCAAATTAGTATGGATTCATCTTATTAGACATGTGAATTTGGCCGGCTACAACTCACTCCAGGAAAACTTTAAACTCAAAACTTGATCGGGGATATCTTGTATATAATTGCACAATATCAAATGACATTCGATGCCATGGTAAAGAGCCTTTAAATTTCATCGAAAGGGGGTTTACTCGTGTGCTTTATTCTTTTCAATGATAGACAATATGTATCTAGATTCAGTGGCGTTCATAATTTTTATTTTTAGACATTTTGCACTCGATGTACCAAAAACTATCATATATCAAACAATGCATTTAAAAAAAAAAAAAAAAGAAGTTAAGTTTAATTTGGATATTTTAATGTTTTTTTTTCTTCAAAGTTTTATATGGTAAATTCCTTTCAAACGTCACCATAAGGGGTGGGTCATCTTAAGGATAAGAACCACTGGTTTAAATAAACTTGAACTCACAATTGGTAGATTGGATAGCTTTAATATATCAATTGTATATTTATATTTTTTGTAGGTAATATTATAAGTGAAGTTCAATGTTCAGAAAGTTATGAATAAAGTACAACCTGTCAGAATGACCTGAATATACTCGAGTAAGAGGGTAAAGGTATTTTGAGGTTTTTTTGACGAGTGATTTTTTTTTAACAGCTTTTTCAAAGTTGAACTATAATATAATCCCCCTAAATATAGAAGGTGTATGGAGTTATGAAGCCAAAAAATACAATAACTTCTATCATTTTTATTATTTTGACAGGATTGTAGTAGGACTTAAAATAGGTCTAGCGATTTTAGATTAATGCTGGCCTAAATAATATATTTTATTGCTTAGATATTTATATTTAATAATTAATTTTAATAATTAAATAGTTTTAATAATTAAATAGTTTTAATAATTAAATAGTTTTAATAATGAAATAGTTTTATTTATTAACTAATTTTAATATCTGAGTTGTTTTAATAATTGGCTTGGTTTAAATCAAATTGTCTCTGTCCCTTTTATTTATACCTCCTTTGAGTGAACTCTGATTCAAAACCATTGATAGTTTGCTGCAAAAACTAAAACAAAGAAATCTAAATTACTAAATAAAGAATTTTCAAGTACAAAGAATGTTTGTTAGAAAATGACATTCGAAATGATAATACATATTTAACATTAAAAGTTATAAAGTAAAATTGAGGTAAGGAAAAAAAAAAAAAAAAAAACTTCTGTACCGGATCGGTCTATTTTTCACAAACAATGACCCGGTGATTGCATCGCATAACCCTATGGCTAGTACACCACTGCATTTCAATGAGCAATGGTAACTTTTTCTGTCATTGAAAAAAGAATGCCTGTTTTTTAATACTTTTACATTCAGGTAAAAGTTAGAAGTTAATTTTTAGTTAAACTTCTTAAAAACGAATCCATGTTAAATAAACTAAAAACAATACAATCCACGTCCAATTTGAAGGAGGCAGTTCACACAAAGAGGGAATATCACATTAAAAAGTTACCATTTATCTAGGTGTAACGCATTTCATTTTAAAACTTATTTAAAAAAAGGGCGATGTAGCGCCAAATCCTGCCTTTATAACGAATCGAACAGCAAGAGCTTGCGAATCGAAGGTAAGAGAGAGAGAGAGAGAGAGAAGAGGGGAAGGGGGGGGGGGAGAGAGAGAGAGAGAAATAAGCAAGAGCTTCCACGATCGGTTCTAAAAAAAAAAAGACAGGAAAAAACCCTTCCTTCGGAATTGTGTCTAGGCGCAGGCAGTCCGGGAAAACGTACAAAGCGGGGCCCCCGGACTGTTATTAAATCGTCCGCTCTCAGGTTTCCGAGGACCTGCAGTCATTACGAGATCGGGTTTCCGGGGCCTAATCATTCCTGTTGCTCGAACTGGGCTCGGGTTACATTCGACAGAGATTTGTTTTCCAAGGGGGTCGGACACAAATGCGCCGAGGGATGTTTGCAGATACATTCTGGTAGGTGGAATCGGATACCGTGTGGGACGACGTTGCTTGGGGAAGTGGGATTGAGACCCATATATTTCTGAAAATATTTATCACTTGAAAGAAAAAGTTATTAAGGGAAACAGTACGGGAAACAGGAAGAAGTTTGTATAAACATTTCTTATAAACACCTAAATTAATTTATAATAGAAAAATATTTTATTAAAACAACCTATTAAATTCATACTATACTAAACTTCAACTTAACTAGACATCACTTAGACGGTAGATCGTCCCAGTGCTCATAGGTATTTAATCCATTTTGGCGGCGTGAAAGCATAATGTTCGCCAAACCACAACCCTGTAGAGAACAAAAGGCTATAAGGTTTGGCGAGAATTATGTCTTCACTCCGCCAAAATGGATTAAATACCTGTGAGCACTGTGACGATCTATCGTCTAAGTGATGTCTAGTTAAGTTGAAGTTTAGTATAGTAAAGGAATTTTCATAAATTCCTTATTAAATTTATACTAAAAAAGAATTCTTTATACATTCAGTTATATCTTCTACTTCTCAGTAATACATCTTCAGTGATACATTCAGTAATATCTCCTACTCCTTCATCCTTTTAAAATTCCATTAGTTAAAAACTTATACCAGTGAAATGACTCTTATAACCAACCTATTAAATTTATATTAGTAAAGTAATTCTTAGAAACATCTCATTAAAAATCTATACTTATAAAGGAATTTTTAAAAATAGTTTAAAATATGTTGCTCTTATATTTTTCTGAAAGTCAATTTTTAAAAATCTGTTTGATCAGGTTAGTATTGAAAGAAGTAACATAGATGGTAGCAGTTACTAAAAGGTCACTTCTACAAATGCTTCCATTTCAAAACCTTTGGTCATAACTTCTAAATGATTATACTGCTATGCTAAGCCCAAACAGAGTATCAGCGTTTCTTGGTCAAATTGAGTTATCATTATCAAATGGTTGTTTGCAATCTGTTTTACGTAATGGTGAAGTTTAATGGTTTCATCTGCACTGCAGGGGAAATATTTAAAAAGTTAGTCATTAATTTAGTATCAACTACCGTGGGCGGCACACCGGGGGGATCAATCGCCACCCTTGGGAAAAGTGCCTTCCAAAAAAAATTTATGATTAAGTATGAGATATTTAATGTATAGAATTTGTATACACTTAGCAATTATTTTCCAAAATTCACTTTAAAAGATGCAATGCTCTTATCTAGGAATACTCCCACACACCAGCATCGTATATCGTATGACTCTCATCATTCGTTCATTAATTTTTTTTGCAAAAACCAATTGCCCCCCCCCCCCCCTCAAAAAAACACACAACAATCATAAGTTTATTGTTGGAAAACGACTAAACAAACTTTGCATCAGGTATAGGAAGTGTGACTTTTGTGTGTGTTGAAGACAAAAGAGCAGATGATAGATGATGCACATCTCTACAATTGGAATCTAACAAAATTAAATGAATGTAATCTGCACATTACAGTAACAGCAATGTCCCTTTAACTTGTATAAAAATCATCTTAAAAAGGTAGGCGCTGTTAATGAAGAAAAGTTTCTCATTTAAAATTCACTCTGTAGATTATTGAGTTTGCTGCACAAAACAATTATAGAAACTAATGGTACATGCTTACTGATAGAACACATAGTTGCAAAATATCTTTAGGGTTCATATCAATTTTGCTAAAAAATTCAAACAGTATATTTCTTCTCACTGCAAAGAAGTATTAAAATCATTTCCAAGAATTAATGTTCCTCGATAAAGGGGAAAGATTTCTGAGAATATATTTATGGGTAATTTTTTTTAATATACATTTAAAAAAAAATTGAATGATCCCCACCCCTCCCCTGGATTTTTTATGATTTACAATTTCTATTAGCTACCTTTCTGAATTCCTATTAGTACTTCATTAAACTATAAACACTTTTCTTAACTTTTTTATTCTTTTATTAAAGTATTTGAGAGAAATAATATTTTAGTAAATTTTTAAATGTTTTGTATTTTTTCAAAACATTGGAAAATTTTGTATTTTTTTAAGAAACTTCAAAATCTAATTTTAATTTAATGCATCAATTAAAAAAATATATGGACTTTTCAAAATTTAAAAAAAAATTATAAGGACTTAAGACTGAGTAAGCAACAAATTTCTCTAGCAATAAGTATACTTTTCTTTTCAACTTCTACCAACTTGTTTAGGGTCTGTAAAATCAAAAGGCGTCGTTAAACACTTTATGTATATGCATATTTTTTTTTTTAATAAAACGATTGAAACGACCAGAATATTTTTAAATATTTTGCGATTTCTCGTCCAAATGATTTTCCAACTGATAGAATTTCATTTGTTGCACTTCAAAATTTAAAACCCATTCTAAAATAAATTAAAAAAAAAAAAAAAAAATTGTTAAATGAAATTTTGTTGAAAAGCTTTACATTAAACATTTCTTGTAGAACACTTTATATTTCGCTCATTATGGAAAACGAAGCATATAAAGTGTAATATTGAGTTTCCAAATTTCTTCAGAGAGTAGCAGACATTTGAGAATTTTTTTTTAGAGTAGACATGATCTATAACATCCCGGAGAGAATAGTGTTTATTTTTACATTTATAATGAAGAATAGTGTTATTTTTACATGGTATAGAAGTCACCAATATCACCATACCGCAGACAGTTCATTTTACTTCTAGTCCTTGCTTTAGTGTGTTTCGCAAGGGTTTTGAACAAGATGACAAATAGATGAAACCCCGATAGAAGTTATATGGATATGGGCTAAGAGGATAAAACCAGTTTACATTTTTGTCAGTGGCTGCATTGGGACTGGACTGAATATCCTACGTGGTACTGCGATACTTTTTTTTAAAGTTAATTCTTAGTCTGCAATATAATCACGATTTAGCAGTATTGACGATAATTCGTAAGGGATAAAATTCAGATTTTTGTATAAACTTTCGACTGCCGTCAATTCTGTTCAGGGGCGTACTGGCCATAGGGCAATTACCTGACTTGTTAGTGCCTGTAAAAAATTGGACGGACCGGAAGTACATTTTACTTTTACTTTTTCCTTGAATTATTTTTTTAAGCCTAATGCAGACATCGATGGGTCATAAATCCATTACTATTATTGGCTGCCAAATTGTTGGCAATTTAGCATCATGTTTAGATATGCAAAAAAACTCAAAGGAGAGAGAGGGTGGAGGGGGGGGGGGGGCGGATTATTTTCTCGAAAAGTGGAGGTAATTCTTGTAGTGATGACATCCGTAACAGCCGAAAGAAATTGACAAATGAGCAAATTCAATAATTTACTTAGGAAAATCACATTAATTTAATTTTAAAGATTATGTTGTGTTTAGAAAATAGATGCACTAAGATATATTATCATACATGTAGATAATTTTTCATGTCATTTTCTGATAAACATACTTGTTTTATACCTGGAAATTCATTAATATGCAATTCCGATTTCTTTGTATTAGTTTAGCAACAAACTATCTATGGTTGATTTTGGAAACCAAATTCACTTAAACGAGGTATAAGGAGTAGATAAAGAAAATTTGATGCGCTAAATTAATTATTGAAACAATTTATCGATTAAAAAATTAATTAATAAAAATAACTTTAATTAATGAAATTTGTAATGAAACATAAATATTGAAATAATGAAGTACATTAAATATTGAAATAATAAAGTACATTAAATATTAAAACTATTTTATTATTAAAATTAATTATGAGGATTAATTAATTATTAAATCAATTGAAATTATTTAATTAATCATTGAATTTATTTTATTATTAACAATAATTATTTAAATGTAATTGATGATTATATAAAAAATGTGGGTCGACATAAATCTAAATTCATTTTTACTCCCGATAGTACTTGCCCCCATTAGCAAAATTTTCTGGCGGCGCAATTATCAACTACATGAAGATTTTAAACCGCCATTTCTCATTTTAAGCTCAGTTGCAGATACCATGACTGTACTTATCACGGCAGTATATTGTAGTTTTTTCTTTTGAAAATACTTATTGGTTGCTTTAGATATAAGTGAAGTTGTTTATTAGGGGTATCATGAAACGTTTGTCGTCATTTAGCGAAGAAATCTCTGTTTGAATTATATGTAAACCTACCAAACTTGACAAAAAATCTTTAAATTGATATATCACAAATGTTTTTAGAATTTTTAGTTAAAGTTTCAAACATTTTGGTTTTTCTACTTCTGGTTAACTGGTGTTATTTACTGTTTTCATAATTTCATTCATTAGAAAAATTGCCAGTTTGGCGATAATTTTTACGCTGGTCCAAAACCTCCCCCATCTCCCCACAATGGCGAAATACTTTTCAATAATTCTTATATTATCCTTTCTTGTGAGTGAAACAGGGAAGAAAAAGTCATTGATGGACGTTACTCAAGGGAAGAGAACTATGTGTATGCGGTGGTGTTTAAAGTACTTTAAGAGGCATCACCACAGCGATTTTGATCAAAACCTTCAGAATATTTAGCAATTGCTTTAAACAAATTTTTTCAATGACAGTCACCTTATGCGCACACGCAATTTTGACGAAAACCTTAATGACAGGTCTAATGGCCACCACTATCTTGTACGCATAAGTTGAACATCGTAGGTCAATCCTTTTAGGAGCAATGCTGACCACAGACAGACATTTTTTCTAGATAACTTTTCTGACTTCAGCACATTCCAAAACTTGTAAAAATGCAAAAAAAGAAAAGAAAAAAAAAGAAGAAAAAAAAAAGAAGAAAAAAAAGAGAGAGAGAGAGAGAGAGAGAGAGAGAGAGAGAGAGAGAGACCGATTGCAATACTTATCCTACACTCTATGCCGAAAGTTAAGCACGGAGAGGAAAATGTTAATTTCCGTCAAACTAATCTGAATTAAAGAATCTGAAATCAGCTGCGAAGGTAGAAGGAAGTATGCAAATATGTTAGGTAACAGCCAATTACGGTTTGTGTAGATAAATATGCAAAACAGTCAGTCGTATAATAAGCTGGCATTGTGAAGGGTAACAGAAGTTGCATGCAAGTGCTGATGAAAGGTGTTTAAAATATTCGTATGATTTGTTTTCAAGCTAAATGTGTTTCTATGGCTTCTAGAAGACGAATGGAAGATTCTGAGGGCTGGCGGTCTGTCGGAAGCATTGAAGCAGGACAGTCTATCACACGTTGCTCTTTTCTTCGGAGTTCATCATTCCGTCATTTCACGATTATGGAAACTATTCTGAACCAGCTAAACAGTTGTCCGAAAACCTGTTGCCTGTCATCCAAGGGTTATGATCCACCGAGGAAGATCGATATATTGCTGTTGTAGCCAAGCGGAATCGAAGATCACCTTCCACACGTGTGACATCTATGGCTGCAGCGGCCCAGTGGCGGATCTAGGATTTTCCTGAGGAGGGGGCGCAAGATTGTGCCTTAGCCAGGACAGAATTGAATATTAAAAAAAAAAAAAAAAAAAAGCTAGGCAATGTTCAAGAAATATGCTTTAAGTTAATCCATAGCCATTGATTGACCCCCAACCTCTTTCGTTACATTTCTGACTTGTTATTTTAGCGTAAGGTTAGCGTGGTAGCGGTTAGGTATCTTATCGCGTTAACACTACCCTTTTGTTTTTTCATTACCTGTTTTATTTTAAAAACAAATTGTATTAAAAATGTATCGTGCATTTTAAACATTTTTGTAAGCTACATCCCCAGAGGTATAGATTATACTGAAGAAATTCCAATGAAAGTGGGAACTTGCTACTATTATTTGTGACTAACTGACTAAGTATAAATCCTATACTATACTTACATCAAACAGGGAAATCAGTAATTGTACATCAAAATTTAACATATTCATAACACATTTATGCAGTGAGCTTAGTAAGTAAAAATACCTTGTTTTACTGGATAATCCATTGCTACACAAGTAATCTAAAGTAATCAGGGGAAAAATTGTGTTTCAAAGAGAACGTTTTACTAATAATTATAAGTATTATTTTTAAGAAGGCAATTGCAAAAAAAATACAATTTAAACATTGAATAATTAGCACAAAACAAATTCCAGTCTTCCTTTTTTTTTGATTTAGCAAACTATACTTAGTTATCTTATACTTATCCATCTATGGATAATTATAATAGAGTAGTTAATAAAGAAAGAAAAAACACTACACGATGTAAATGTTAGTGTATTAGAAGAGCCGAATCTTGCTTTATTATTTATCTTAAATATGTCAAAGTCTAATATTTTAATAGGTAGAAGTTCTCTATAGCATCGAATATAAATTGTTTTATATTTCTTGATAAATCTCACTTGTTGACAGTTCATTTTCATATTTTCTACTCTTGTTCTTCAAAATTTTATTTTATTTTCAACTTTTCTGATACAAAATCCTTTTTTTCCAATTCCTGTTTTTTATTTCAGCCAATCAGAGCATTTTTTACATAGATACAATGTTACACTTATGTAGTCCAGTGAAAAAAAAATGTGCCACCTACGTGTATAAATAATTTATTCATAAAAGTAAAATTTTTATATAAATCATTTAATACATACCCAAGATTTATAGTGTTAATAGAAACATGAGTAAAAGTTTCTTTTAGTGAAAATCTCCGAAACTTGATAGAATGAATTCTCGTTGACTATCTGCCAAGTTTCAGCTTAATTGGAAGGCAGCTAGTGGGTTAGTTATCCTTCCACAGATTTTCCCGCCACAAATAAACAAAATCAAAAGTAGATATAAAGGATAAAGTAAAAAGCAAACGATAGAAACCAGGAGTAACAAAATTTTATGTTAATTTTTTAATTTAAAGGAATGCAAGTCAGTGGGATCCAGTGTGGTAGGTCAAATAGTTCATTTTAAAAAAATGAATCCATAAATACAAAGTTTTTATGGTATCTTTTATATTCCTTGCCAATTTTTATGTACAATTGCAATTTACTTAAGCTATTTTGATCTGAGATTCAATTTTCATGGTGTTTGATGACCACTGCGAAGAAAATCATCAATTCCGTCTCTTTGACTAATTCTTTTTTATTTTTTATTATTAATTTTTTTTCTCCGAAAACATGGTTATTGTTATTGACAACAAGTTATTTTAGTTAGATTTGATAACAAGAGGATTAATTAGTCCTCCACGGATTTATTCCTCACAGACAAACAAAATCGAAGCTAATTTAAAAAAGGGTTTAAAAATTAAGCCACTAGCAACAAAGATTAACTTACTTTTCTCGAAGAAAAGTATTCCCAAGCATACGACAAAAATGGGTAATGACAGGTACATTTCCAAAAATCGCTATAGAATAACTTTTTTAAACTATTTTTTGAGTGCCAAACACAAAGCAATTCTTTTTAAAAAGTCCTCCACGCCAGTAAGGCGTTCTTTCTGACTTCTCGTAACGATTGCTTTCATTTTTAAATCAAATAAATAGTATTTATAATTTCAGAATAGAAAAAGAAACGCTAAAAAAATGTGTTCCCACTTACTTTTTGTCGCTTGGATGCATTTATGTATTACAACCTACCCTACTCTTTGGTTAACTTCGGAAGTGTACAGTTTGTAAACCGAATATAAGTCTCAACACTCTCACCACGCGTTCAAAAATTTCTTCTCCTTGTGCTAACTATAGTAAACCACACCACAACCATTTAAAAGAGGGCTTCAAGGACAAAGACCCAGAGGGGTGGAGATGTTATCTCATTCAGTGTCCAGTGATATTCCTCCCCACGTCCATCCCTTGTGCGAAATCAGGAGAGAAAGATGACATCCGGTGTATTCCCCCTCCCTTCCCCCTCTTGTGATCGTCTAAAAGTTAGAAGTTCAGAGAGGAAAATTCGCTTTGGTTTCGGCTCCTTATTGTTACAAAATAAAAGTAAACAATTATTATTTTGTAAAAGAGTTTTTACCTAACTCAACTCCAACTCCTATGGTAAAGTGTTGTGGAGATGTCTTCAAAGTCAAGGGGGTGGAGGTTTGATTACTTGTACAGTCTTCTAACGTCCGTTTGAATGGGAAGGGAGAGGGCTATAAAAAGAACCTTGAATCAAAAATAAACTCTTTTTTGGGGGAGGGGGGGCTTTTTTCGGAAATTAGACGAAGGTCGAAATATACTCGTTAAGTGAACTTATTGAAAAAAAAAATTAAATTTTTTGTGTGCCAATTATAAAAAAATAATAATAATAATAATCTGAGGAGGGGGCGCGCGCCCCCTGGCTGAATCCGCCATTGCAGCGGCCATTAGTAAGACAATATCTGCCACTACAGTTCGTCGAAGGCTACACATGAATGGTTTGTACGCCCGGGTACCACGAGTTTGAGTTCCTTTAACTGTCCAGTGTGTTGTTGTTGTTTCTAATCTCCCTTTTGTCTGACGAAGTCAGACAATATCAGTGAAACCATTGACATTAATGAAGTCTGACACTAGTTGTGGACAGTTATAAATGTCCTCCCAGTCCAGTCCAAGGCAGTCCAAAATGTGCTGAGGTGATGCCTGTTCTTTTTGGCATTTAGGGCAAAGAGGAAATTTTTTGCTTCCCCCAGAATATGTGAGGCCTTTAAGGTGACCACTAGCAAGTCGGGACAGACGGGTATTGGTGTGCCTATCACAAGGAAGAGATAGGGAGTGACCTGGCTTTTTGGCTTTATACCATTCGTGAGACGGAGGTATATGCCATTTCGCTTTATTTTGAGCTATTTTCTTTGAGTATAACTCTTGATATGTGAGTTCTTGAGTAGAGAGGACAGGGTGTTCTAGTCCCTCCTTAGCAAGAGTGTAAGCCAATTCATTTTCGTGGATGTCTACATGTGACGGGATCCACTGAAAGTGCACATTGTGCGGGATATGATCTTGACTTTGTGTATTATGGATAGACTGGTTTTGTCTCCCACGAGGGCCCAGTTTTTGAGGTGTTGAATGGAACTTCGGCTATCGGATAGAATCCATAAGTCTCCGTAGTTGACCTCGCCAAAGATATTCTCTAAACCCAGGTCAATTGCTATTAATTCGCTTCGAAAGACAGAGCAGAAATCTGGATTACGTTGTTTAATAGAATGTTTCTCTACGGGCGTTTCTATATAAATTCCACTGCCTGCCTGTATATCTATTTTGCTGCCATCTGTAAAGATTTTGATGTCAATTGAAGGAATTTGATTAATAATTTCCAATGCCAATTGCCTAAGAAATTCCGGACAACATTCATTCTTATTAAGTGTGGTGGGAAGGCAGTCAATAAAATCAACATTGGAGAGTCCATCGTAAGTGTTCAAATTAGTATTAAGACAGCGGGGCTCTACATTATCTGCCATTAACTTCTGTGATTTAACTTGGCTGAAAGGACTGTGTTTCTTAAGTCTTTGATTGCTTGTCCAGTTATTTAAGTAATAGGCCGTTTTATTTTCTTGGTTTAAGCTGGAAAGTTTATTGAAATATTTGACCAAGCCTGCCTGCCTTCTGAGAGAGAGTGGTTGCAGATCCGCTTCGTAAAGGACAATTTCTGAAGGACAGCTACGTTTCAGTCCTGTGATTATGCGGGCAGCACTCAAGTGAATCCTTTCCAATTTGTTCAAGTTCGTATCAGAAGCACAGCAGTAGATAGGGCAGCCATATTCTAGAATAGGTCTAATAAGTGCCTGAAAGGAGGTTCTGAGAGTAGTTGCGTCCGCTCCCCAGTCTCAACCTGCAATGTGCTTAACAATATTTAATCTTGTCCTGGCTTTCAAGGCTATATATTCAATATGTTTATTGCAAGTAAATTCGGGATCAAGAATGAAACCCAAGTATTTTGGATGTTTCTCGTAGGCGAGTTTCTGGTTTTTGAGGAACAAGGATGGCTGGTAGTTATAGAGGTGCTTATTTGTAGTAAAGAAAGTGGTAATAGATTTGACGGGGTTAAAACTCAATTTATGTTCATCTGCAAACATGGAAATGGCTTCTAAAGAGCTATTGAGTTTCGATTCAATTACATCTATGGCATTACCGGAGCTCCAAAGAGCAATGTCATCTGCAAACATTCCGATATGAGTTCCTGGGGAAACTGTTTTCTCAATTCCGGCTATATATAAAGTGAAGAGAGTTGGGCTGAGGACTGTTCCCTGTGGGACACCCTGGCTAAGTTGGTAAATATCAGAGAGGGTTCGATTGAACTTAACTCTAATAAATCTATGTTTAAGATAGTCTGAGATCCATGTCAAAGTATTTCCCCAGTGTAAAGGGGCAAAATTAAAGCGGTGCCGCCAGAATGTGAATTGGACTGTGTCTGATTGGCGCAACGTTATGTTCACAGATGAATCCAGGTTTGCCCTACAACCCGATGATAAGCGTGTAAGGGTCTGGAGAAAACAAAGCACACGCAATTGGACCCAGAACATCACCGAAAGTTACGCATTCTGCGGTGGAAGTATCATGGTCAGGGCATGGATTTGATTGGGATATCGCACCGACCTGCACATCTTCTGGTGACGTTCTGAGACGGCTGTACGGTATCGAGATGAAGTCTTGGACTCCATTGTGAAACTGTGCGCTGCAGCAGTTGGCCCTTCTTTCATTTTAATGGACGACAATGCGCGTCCCCATAGAGCTGCCATCGATTTCGACTTTCTGGAGAGTGAAGTGAGGGGATTGCTCTTATGGAGTGCCAGGCTTACTCGCCGGTCCTTAATCCAAAAGAAAATCTTTGGGATGCCCTCCTCCATGCTGTATGTAGACGTTTCTCCCCTCCAGCACTCTCAGAGATTTAGAAACTCAGGAGGAATGGATGGCGATAACTGGACTCTGCGGTGGTTGATCACCTCTTACAAGCATGATCACATGCTGTACACTTTGTATGCAAGTGCGGTGGTTGATCACCTCTTACAAGCATGATCACATGCTGTACACTTTGTATGCAAGTGAGGGGTGGTCACATACCTTATTAATGTAGGTTTTTGTTGTTTGTTTTGAATTTAAACTTCATTTTGTTAACGACGCAAATATGACGTCATCTTATAATTTACGAAAACTCGATATTTTTTTTTATCTCTGTTGGCAATTCTTTGTTTTGTTTCATGACGAAATATAGAATTACTTACTTGCACTATTTTGCGTCAATCAAAGCATTACTTGTCAATTTTTTCGCATGTTAACGATCCATGCTTAACTTTTATAAGTCAGTGTATGTTAACATGTGGAATTGAAAGTAATAAACAAAGGAAAATGGAGTTATATCAATAAATAAATAATATATTAAACCCGTGATTAAATAACAACAATTACTCTATCTAATATTGTTGAAAAATTAGTTTGACCTATTAGTTCACAGGGAAAACTTGTTTTTTGTGCAACACATAGAATATAAATTTGTAGATAGGGTATTCTCATTTCTTGTTCCACCAATTAATTTCAATTACACAAATTAATTTAAAAGGGGTTTTTTGGAACCTCAATATATATATATATATATATGTTTCATCTCACTTTTGAATGTAACATATTATGTATTAATCTATGTATTATTACTTACAATTATTTTATATGTAATATTGAAAAATATTGATTGGAATAAGAAAATCAATGTAATTTTTTTAGTAATCTCTGTTTTGGAATATCCCAAGAATTTAAAAAAGTGGGTTTTGGCAAATGGTCAGGATAGCTCTAGATCTGAATGTGCAACGATGCTCAAATTGGGTCTATAAGTGAGTAGTATCCATGCAACATGACAATAAGGTTTGTATAGAGTTTGTGCATGCATTGAAGAAACTTTTCTGATAAATTAAGGATGTTTGACATTGTTAATTTGTCAGGAAGGATGAAAAACAATTCAATATTAAAATTAGTGAAATGTTCATTTATGAAGAGTTAAAACGTAAATTAGAATATTTTCTTTTAATATTTTTTATAAAGGACCTGGAAGCCCTATTATATATGAAGTACAGAAAACAAGAGTATAATTTTTTGTTCCTTTTCGAATTCATGCTAACAAGGTTACTTACCATATTTTATTGCTTAACAAAATTATATTGTTGATGTAATCCATAAGATTAAAAGAAAGTGCAACTCAGAGCAAGTGACTTATAAGTTAAAACTGAAAATAATCTATGTTTTTTAAAAAAAGATTAACTTATTTTTCTTTCTTTCATTTCCCATATCATAAAATAATAGTTGTAAAATAGCAAATATTTACGCTTAAACTATTTGCTGTTTTACAATTCATTTAATGTCAATATGTCACCTAATAACTCAAAGAAATACAATTAAAAAAGTATATTTCAAAACAATATAAAAGTTATTTACTTTCGATAAAAATAAGAAATGTACTTTTGACAGAGAAATATTTTCATCCATTAATTTTTAATGTGTAATAAAGAATATTTCGTGATAATCTTGTCATTTTTTAAAAAATTGATTGGAAGAGGTAAACATATTTAAAAAAAAAAGAAAAAAAAAGAGTAACATTTCAGATAGATGCATTCCAGTTGAGCAAACATATTTCAAAGATTTATCATTAAAAAATAAGCAAAGAAAATTGTTTTAGCAATTTTATTTTGCTTGAAATAAACTGTTTTAGCACATAAAATAGCTTTTTGTAAAATAAAATATTTAAATAAATACTAAAAAATAATAAATAAAAATTACAATATATCACAAATAAATAATATAAAGCTCTTTATAGCTTTTCACATTTGCAATAAATATTATCACAGAAGATATTAAAGTATTGAAATACATTTTAAAATACTTAATATAAATTAAACAATCCATTAATGTCAGTTCTATTATAAAAGGTTTTATGTTCACCATTACAATACCACCAGAAACTACAAACTTTATAGTACAAGTAATTGGAACATTTATTGTAAGAATAGCTTTTTATAAAGTAAATGAAAGGCACAATAAAATTACACTACTGAATAGTGAATATGCACTTAAATAAAGCAGTGATTGCTGCTTTAGTAAAGAACTGTGAAAACAGAAAAGTTTTAAGTAATTTTTAATTTAAGGAAAAAGAGAGAAAGAAAACCAGTATTATGGGTTAAAAACTCAAATAAAACCTTAAAAAAAATTTGAAATATTTATAAATAAATAAATAAATAAATAAAAAAAAATAAAAATAAAAAAGAGCTTAAATATAATGAAGGAAGTGGGAACAAAATAGTAAAAATATAAGAAATGCTATTTCCTTTTTTCTTATGGTTTGTCATCTATAGTTTTCTTACATTCTACCAGCTTATAGTAGTAAATTGAGTATTTTCCTAAGATGAACTAGAGCAAGTAAATTTATATATATATATATATATATATATATATATATATATATATATATATATATATATATATATATATATATATATATATATATATATATATATATATATATATAAAAGTTTTTTTTTTAAAAAAATATCCAAACAAATAGTTCAGATTTTAAGTTTATTATGTATTTTTGAAAAAAAAAAAAAAAAAAAAAAAAAAAAACCCCTCACATATATTCATGGGATATTTATTATAAATGATTCGTAGTAGGAATAATTTAATTGATGCAAGTTTTTCACAAGTAATATTTCCTATGAAATACTATCCAATATTTAGGAAAAAATTTGCTTGACTGAACAAAAAGATGAATCATGGAATTTTTCTTAAAAAAAAAAATGCCATCAGAATAATAGAAAAATGCTTTTACCTTTTCATTTTTAGTATAAACTTCACATATTTTCTTTTAAATAAAACTTTTCCAAACAAAGGATAATCTTTCTAGATACTAATATATTAACAGGGATGTTGCTCAGCTTTAAGGGTTATGGAGTGGTGAAAATAGAAGCAAAATAAAAACTTTTTGGAACAAGCAAAAAGAACAATTTGGTTAATAGTTATGGGGTAATCAACTAACTGGCATAAGTCAGAACAAAACATCCAATTTGAAAATAGAAGGTATACTTTTAGTTTATTATATTGTTTATTTCTAATTTTGCAAGTAATTAAAGAAATCAAGTACTAGGAGATATAAATTATGAAGTCTCCAAACTCACCAATTTTGAAAAATTAAGTTTGGAAATAAAGTTAAATTCATAATATTTTTTCAGAATTTCATGGTAAATATAGTTAAAAAGACATATTTTTGGAGAAATTGGATAAAAAAAAGGTTGTTCTGCGCAGAAGTGATCAATTGGAGCAAAAGCTGTATTAGTCGCTTAAAGTTTGTCACTACTGCTAATAACAAAAGTTAAGTTTAATAAAAATTTTAATTTTTACATAATAATCATTTTAAATGTATAATTGTTAGAATTTGTATTTAAAATAGCAATGAAGATACTTACTATAATTAAATATCATTCAGTTCACACAATTAAAACACTACAAAATACATATCAAAGTATTTTGTAAATAGAAATTGCACTTAAACTAAAACATCAGTATTACTTTTAAATTAAAGTAAAAAAAAATATTTAAAAATCAAGCTAACAAGGCACCAGAATTTTTTTCATAGTAAATTGAAATCATTCAACAAGATAGCTGATTTATAAGTAATTCTAAATAGTTTTAGCATTATGAAACAAATTTAAATATACATTTACTGCATTTTTAGTACACACATAATGGGATTTTAAGAACTAGAATGGCTTTTGGTACTTCCTGGGGAGCTGTGTCTTGTCCTATAATTACATTGCATTTTCTGTAACTCCAGCATTAGCAATTCCATTTGACGAGCATCTAAGAAAAGAAAATTAAGAAATAATAATAATAATAAAAAGTACTAGGATATTAAATTGTAAATATAGCTTTTCTTAATATGAAACAATCACATATAAGTATTGATGGACATGCATAAAAAAAAATGGCTTTTTTTTAAAAAAAAATTTAGAACTTTAATGGTGACATCCAAGACTTTAGAAATGTAAATAGAAAAGTTCAAAAAATAGTAGCACTAGAACTACTAGTACTAGGGAAGAGAATAGAAATATCTAAAAGGTTAAAGAAATATTATTTAAAATGAACAAAATATATACCCAGTGTTAAGAGGTTTTTAAATGGATTTTATATAATACTTTGGAACATTTGCTTTTCAAAATTAGTAAATTCTTTAATTAGAAAATTATCAAGACAAAATGTTTTTTTTTTAAAGGAGGCATTTGAAATATTTATTATGAGATATAATTTGCAAGATTAATCTAAAATGAGATATTCAGTGGAAAAACCACTTCAGGTTGTAAAAATAAATTTAGAAAAAAACACAAATAAAAGTTTATCACCTCATAAAATGACCAGGAATTATATAGATAGTGGCTAATTTGAGGGGGATTAACATTTTGCACAGAAAATCACAGCACACTATCAAAGTTTTCAAATATGTAACTAGATGGCACCAACAGTTAAATTTTCAGAAGAATGGGACTGAAGGGTTTTTTCTACCAAACCCTTAAAAGATTGTAACCCTCCAAAATAAAGAACTCTATTGGGTAATCAAGAGAGTCTAAATGGTTTACAATAGCCTATAACTAATAGCCAATAATCTTATAACTGAAGAATTCAAATCTGATAACAAGGCCAATTCCTATCAGGCAGTCATGAAATGCTTGAGTAGTCATACATTGCAATCGGACAGTCATAAAGAAAGATAAAAAAAAATATACAAGAAAATGGCAAAAACTTTATTGAATAAATACAATTATCATTCATTAAATTGTATTTGTGGTTTGTATTGTGGTGTGTATTGTTCAGTTTGTCAATTCCTTTATATTTACAAGCATAATATTTCCACTTTACAAAGCTTTGTAGAATATATCCTCATATCAAATTTAAAATTATGCAAGCAGAATTCAGCACTTCTTAATGAAGAATACTCTGTAGGTGATTTACAACGTCACTCTCAATGCCTCAGTGCGGCATCATTGTATGTTTGAAGGTATGCTTCATTCATTGGTGAACCTTTATTACTTAAAGAAGCCTTATGCAAGATATTCAGCAAACAAAACTAATGAATATTTTTCTTAAATGCTTACAACCTACTGTGCGTTAAAAATGCATGCACAACTTGAATTTTATGAAATTATTTTACCTTTGACCTACTTAAGTTAAATATTTTTTTATTGAAAAAAGAAGAAAAGACTTTCAATTAATAATTATTTTTTTAATTATTAACTTAGTTTATACTTCTAATTTTTCTCACCAGGTGGTGTCGCTATGTAACCACAATTTTTTTTTGAGATAGGGAGGGGGGGGGGGGAGTGTCGAAGGGAAATTCAAGCAGTGCAAATATTGCCAGGAATAAGCTTTATTTATTAATGTAACACAAGTAAAAAAAAAGCTTTAGGGTGTTCAGTAGGGCCTTTACCACTAATGTTAAAAGGAAAATTTTCTATGTACCTTTTCTAAGTAACTATAACACATACAATTCTGAATTTTTTTTGGAACATTATTTAAACCTTCTTTAATAATCTGAGGTGAACGTTTGGAGATTATGTTGACTTGGTTTTATAAAAAAAAATCTCAAGCTATAAAACACTAAAAATCTTTGAAAATCACATTTTTGTAAGACAAAATATTGTTTTTTTAAAAAAAAAACTAATAAAAATTTTGCCAAAATGTTAACCTCAGATTAATATATGATATTAGGGGAATGTATTGTAAAAATTTCATATACTAGCTAGAACCCATATTTTCAAAAAGGTACGTCGTAGTTAAAAAGAACATCATTTTGAGAAAAATGCCTTTTTATGTTACAATGTGTCATATCTAAAACAATCCAAGACCATAGGTTGTATTTTCATAATTTTTTGTTTACTCAGCCTCTTTCTTCTTCCTCTTGACTCTTATTTTTTCCCATTTTCTTTGATTTGTAGTCTATGAGTATATTTCGACCTCGTAATACGCTCCTTGTCAAGGCATTTCTATGTGGTAGTAAAATGATACCAGGGTTCTATGCCTAATTTATCCAGAACTTTTAGCTTAACAATGTTCCCTCATTGAAGGTACTTACAACATCATAGGTGGCAAGTTGCAATACACATAACTGTACAAATATTTATTTTGGCACCCGAGACCAAATGATATTTACGCTCGTATTGGGGTTTTACGTATTGCCATGCAAACACTTCTCTAACAAATCAGATTTGAAGAGGTCTTTGAATATAGGCCGCATTGCCTCAACATCTGGAATTGGAAGATTGTTCTTGTGGTCATATGTTGCTGCTTTATTTGCAGCTTCTGCTCTCTTTTCACTAACTGCTTTAGTTGAAGGTAACAAAATGTTGTTATAAAGGGCAAACCAAGTTGATGGATTTGGCAAGTTCATTACTGCACAAAAGATATAAGCAGCTTCTTGGCCCTTGCCAATACACCATTCTTGTGTTTACAGAGTAGTAATCGCTGCTCCTATAATCACTTTTATGGGTTGTAGAATTCCAGAAGGAATATTTGAACCTACACTAAACACATTTCACAGTCAGAGATAAGAGCAAGATCAGAATTATGGCTGTCAGGTGAAAGTGAAAGGGTAGAAGATTTACATACTTTGTAGCAAGTAAACTCAATAAAAAGAGTTTTCAGAATTTCCAAGTCAATTATCATATTGACACAATCACTGCTTTTATATCCTTTATATTCATCAATATTATTTAATTTCTTCTTGCTTGCAGATGTCATATTTGCATTGAGTGTGTTTCCAGCAGAAGAGCCATTTTAAATGTTGTTACTGTTATAATAACACCCTTTTTTTTTAAACTTTTGATTTAGATCTTGGCATGTTTGTAGCTTAATAATTAATTAAAAGAAAATTATAAAATTAATAAAAAGGAAAAAGAGCTGCTGCAGAAATAACTGAAGAATCTGAGTGACAAAAACCGCCAGTAAAAGAATCGTGATATATCGTGCGTGTTAAAACGAATTTTAAGTAAGCAACAACCTTACAGTTAAAGATACTGTTATTCACAAACAAGCTCTAGCAAAAAAAAAAAAAAAAAAAAAAAAAAAAAAGTACTACATTGAGGCTTGGAAAGTGTAAACAGAAACAAAATAGGCGATGTTTATACTCGAGTCACTCCAGATGGGTGTGGCAAACCTGCTTTCACATTTTAAAAAATTATATTTTCTCCAGAACTAGATGGAGTACAGACATAAACTATATCTTAAAAGATGCAGAATAGTTTGAATTTTTATATATGTGAAAATCTCAAAATCGAAATTTTGAAAATTTTAGCCTAATGAACCCCTTGCACAGTAGAAGCTTTTCAAAGGTTAAAAAACTTTTCATAAATAAGGCAAATCATACATAATTTGTGTATGTTGCTTCATAATTTAGAGATAATCAGACTTTAAGTGTTACATAAACGAAAAATACAATTTTTATTTGAGGCTAGAAGATTGGGTATTCTAAGTTATTTTTATAAGAAACAATTATATGGATATATGTTTTTAATGTGACTTAACTGATAAAAAGTTTAAATTTATGTAGGAAAAAAAATAAAAAAAATTCAACAGTTACTCAAATTAGTTAATAGATGTTGCAGTTAGATAAAAATTTAGTAAAAATTAATAAGGACAAAATGTGTTAATTTCTTTTCAAATTTTGTTAATTGGCTTTAATTACAGTTGTTATACCCCTTAAATAACTTGATGATCAATGTTAAGAAATAATTTGGCTGATATAGTAGGATAGTGAATTAGGCTGGGCATTCAGAGAAAACAATTCCAATATCCCAGATATTTTAGTCAATTTCAATCACTGTTAGTTTTATAATAATGCAGACATAAACAATTACAAATTAAACGTATGGAAATTTATTGAAAAAAAAAAATAAGGTTATTGACGAGAAATACGATTTCTTGTCCCAGTGGAAATTTTATTTATCATATTTCGATTCACACAATGAAGAACAAACTACATTTTCTAATATTTCTTCTACATTTTCCAGTTGTTGCACATCTTAATGAGGAAGGAAAAGTC
The DNA here is from genome assembly GCA_963978545.1 of Linyphia triangularis. Classification (NCBI taxonomy): domain Eukaryota; kingdom Metazoa; phylum Arthropoda; class Arachnida; order Araneae; family Linyphiidae; genus Linyphia; species Linyphia triangularis. Next base: position 33,391,228 of record OZ021727.1, on the reverse strand, counting down.
AACATTCCCTATTTAATAGGGAACAAACTTTTCAGAATCACACTATACGTGTTCAAAAATATTGAAAAAGGTACTTAAAAAACTTTGAACAGAAAACTAATATTTTACCATCCAGTCAACATATTTTTTTTATTTGTTTTTTTCTTTCATTTATTACGATTTTTCGGCTTTCAACTTTACCTTCAAAATGTATAAACTTTTGCAAGATTATATTATACATACATATTACCAAAAGATATTGTGCCTTAGTAAATTTTGTTGTCATTTTTTATCCCAGAGGACAATGGACAGCATATATAATATTTAAAAAAAAAGGGTTTGTCTTTTTAAAGCATTAAGCCATCTTTTCTTAAATAAAATGAACAACATCTGTTAATTTCTTTAACATATAAACAAAAGTAAAACAAGGCAAACTTAAATTAAAAATCTATAAGAAGTTTTTATACCATGTTCTCTAACTGCATCTTGGTTGTGCCATAAAGAACCTCCTGGCTTCCATACCTGTTTTACATCAGGAGCTCTATAACATATATGGAAATGAATAAAAATATTAATTGATTTCACCAAACAAGCAAATTTTCAAAATGATTTAAAAGCAAAAACATAGCATTTAAAAATGAATTAAGATTGATTATATATAAAGTTACATTACTTAATTTATTTTCCAATTAATAGTTAATTTCATTAAACATACTAAGAAAGACCCTAGTATAGATAAATAAAGGTCTAATGTATGGTTAGAAATTTTAGCATAAAATATGTATAGTACCAAAATTTCCTGTAAAGAAAACAAAAATTAAAGTGAAAATATAGAGTTAGTGTAGCTAAATTATCACCAAATTAGAAAGCCTCTCATTGATAATTTTCCTAGAATACCTTCTAGTGTTTATTTAACTTGGTTATTGACTTCAAAATTTTTAGTTCATAACTTTTAAATTGGGGATATTTACTGGCAAAAATTTATAAACAAAATACTATTAAACTTAATTAACATGCAATAACAAGGTCTTCAGTTATAACTTAGATTTAGCTAAAAATGAATTTGCATACAGACAAATTATGGAAACTTTCCAGTCAAAATTTGAAAGCAAAAAAAAAAAAAAAAACTCCTATAGCAAAATGGAATAAATTGAAAATGCAGCATTACAAGCATTGTAAGAATGTTTGCATTTACAAATAAGGCACATTTATTCAGGATTGGTCAGAGAGAAAACAATTAAATAATTCACTGGAAAAATTTATATTTTAAATTTAGATCAGTCTTTTTTTTTTTTTTTTTTTTTTTTTAATTTTTTAAACTTATTATCTAATTGCCAAGTTGTTTTAAAAATTCCTTTATAAATTTCTAAAATATCCAGAAATCAAATTTTTTTTTCACTTTTTCTAATATTTCTCGGTTTTTTAAACAGTACACTGTGATTTTGCAAATTATTCCTTAAACAGAATTATTCTTTAATAAAACATGGAAAAATTTCAAAATAATTAAGCATTACTAACCCATCTGCTTGTCCCAAGGTAGACAAAAGAGGAGTAAACACTGATGGCTGTCGCTCTTCCTTGCGAGAAATCCCAACTATAGAGAAGCAAAATATATAAAATATAAAAACTATTTAAATTAATTAAGAAAATATGTATTTTAGCAGTTTAAAAAAAAAAAAAAATCACAAGTAAAGAAAATTTTTAACTTTTATGTACATGAACTTTAAATACTAATTTCAAGGAATGAAACAGTGTGTCATTGGGAAAATACCTCTTCGATTTCAGGAAGATTTACCTTTGTCAATTAAGTTGTCAGAGCTTATACAAGAATATGTAAAAAAAATTTAGGGCTATTTATCAGATCAAATGCTTTTAAAATGTTAAAAAAAAAAAATAAAAAAAAAATAGTTTTATATTTTTCATAATATTTTTTCACAATGGCTGAGGATGTTTATTTATATGCATACGATAATCATCGAGTTTTAAATGCAGTTAATTACTCTAGTAAAATACATTGAGTTAGATATCAGGTGATAACAGATCAACAAACTATTAAGTGAAAGATACATTACAAGATGTTATAAATTTAAAAATAAAGAATTTTTTAAGAAGTTATGGAAAAATGATCGATTTTGGGCAATATGATGAAATTAACTAATTTCATCACTCGTCATACTAAGATGTTTCAAGATCACCTATACTAAGATGTTGCTTGCAATTTCAATTGATGTATGTTAGCACTACAAAATGTTTTTCTCTTTAAAACTGATAAACCATCTACAGTGGAAAATTGAAATTTTTTAAGTTAAAATGTGAATACTCAACAGTACCTTTTTTCTAAAAATATTTCTTGCTTATAAAATATTTTGTAACAATTACTTATTGTTGATATACTATAATAGAAATGAATTTTAAGGAACATTTGAGAATTTACTTGCTAGACTTTCTGCTGATCTATTAACTGATCCACTTCCATCTGAAGAAACACTGAGTTTCGAACCAACCTGAAAATGAACACTATAAATAAGTATGCTATAAAATGTACTTATTTATACAATAGGCATTCATTCAGTTATTTAATAAGAATACATTTGAGCACTGCACGAGTAATAACATTATTATTAAATAAATGTTATTTTACCTTAGTGGAAATATGGCTTTAACAATCAAATTATAAATGATCATAAAATTTTTACAGAAACATAATTCTTTTTTATTGCAAAGGTATTATCAGCTTTAAAAAAAAAAATTGTTGAAAGTCAAATATAACAAAGGAATATTTATTCAATGTGAATTTAATCCTCAATATAGTTTAAGCGCCCACACATACATTTATATATATTCAGAAAATTAGTCTTCCTCTTTCGAACATGGTATTCGATAGAAATTTTAATTTTACATTTTATAATTGCATGTGTTTTTATGTTAGTTATTTGCATGTTTTTGTTTAATAATATTGAATATAAATACAAATATAAATTGATTTTTTAAACCTGATTAATTATATTACTGTTACTAAAAAAAGGGTTACAATTGAAAATAAGCAATTGTTATTTTGAAACAACAGGTACATCTCTCAGTAATGAATTTATAAAAAAAAATACAGGGTGGTCCAAAATTATTGAGCACATTTCTTGTTTATATATGAGAAAAAAAAAAAAAATGAGGTACGTACATTTGTTTTCTAGGAAACGTTTTATGTTTCTACCTTTATTGTTTTCTAGGAAAAATAACTTAAAACAGTTTTGCAATAGGCAAATGGTGCAAAAATATTTAACAAGAAAAATTCAGTAACTGTTTCAGTCTGTAAATGGCCACCATATAGGAAAAAGCAATGAGTGTTTTGTGGTTCCATGAAAGCAATCTGTTGTAACTGTTTCGAGACGTTTTTGTTTTAAATACTAAAATTGCCATCCTCCAAGTAAGAACCCTATTAAGAGTTATTACCAACGAATTAAGGATATAGGAAATGTGGAAGTTATTTAATGTTTTATATTTTGTTGTGCAAAACTGTTCTAAATTGTCTTTCCAAAGAAACAATAAACATACATACCTCATTTTGTTCTTTTTTTTAAACATAAAATGCAATCCATAATTTTGGACCACTCTCCTATATTTTGTATCAGCCAGTTCGCATGCCATAAAAGTTTTTGTTTTCTCTTAACCTTTAGCCTAAGATTCTGCCATATTGCATTGGCGTATCCTTTAAAATCTCAATACTATACTCTCACAGAGGAATTCAAGAAAACGATTTTAATGATAAGCTTAGATTACTGCGATTGGATTTTGTGAACCAATACTCTCTCTTGTAAACTGAATTCAATACATAAGTGGTGTTGCTGCAGAACTGGGATGACTGAGTCGATTTTGAACGTTAAAAGAGGCCAGTTTTATTTTTACCCTATCTGTAGCCCATCCTTTGTATGTACTATTATCTATATTTATGTCAGTTTTAAGACCATCAATATAAAGGTTATTTAAATGTTTTTGACTGAACAAAATTTTGCAACAACCTACCCTGACACCGGTTTGGTTGGCATAGGTATAGATAGGTGAAAATTACATTCTAAACTTTTCAGTTTTTCCTTCCTTTTTTGTGAAAATCAGCATTTGTAATAAATGCATTATAACTTAGGGGAAATATCACCTAACCTAATCACAACATTGATACAGAGTAACATTATGCAAAGTTACAGAATCATGGAAAAATAGTTGAAACTTTGAATCTATGTATATAAAACTAAATTGTCTGTACCTTATACAAATCCACAGTTTTGCACGTAGATGTACGAAATTTGGTACATAGAAGCTTTAGTACATGAAGATAGTAGAGAAAAACTTTTAAATTCGATTAAAAGTTGCTTTCATTAAAATTTAACGACATTAAAAAAATTATGGAATGGCAATGATATTTTTTTATTACATCAGAATAAAACCATTTTTTTTTTTAATGTGTGTCCCTTATATTTCTGATTATTTTTATGTAATACAATCGTCTGTCTGATAAGAATTTTGAATTTTATTGTAATATTTGAATATATTTACTGTTAGTTGATACCATAAAAATTTTCTACGCATGTGCAGTTTTATGCATTGTTTTGTTTTTCTACGTTTTAAATTCATCCTGTTTTTGTTTACATTTTGTGTTGTCATTAAAGACGTATTGTGCACAGCGAGTATTGACATTTTGATTTTATTTAATGATTATTTATAACATTTAACAAAATAAATTCGTTCAACTTTTTTGTATTTTATTAGAAAATATCTTCTGCATTGCAGTTATTATATATATCTAACATATAACAGTTCGTTTGCCAACATAATTTACCACTATACTTTGGTGCCGTTATGGAATGTTTTCAGTTGGATTTTGATCAACTTAATAAATCTAATATATCTTTTTTCCAGGATGTGTCCATTACAAGATCAAATGTTAGAAGGCTGTCTAATGTGAAACACCTACGTATATCATTAAGTGTGTTGTTTGGCACCATGTTGACCAATATTGGTACTATATCGATGTCACTTGGCGTTAATTTTTCTGCTAGCGAACAATTTGGTAGAAAATGCTATTGTTTCAATGCCTGCTAATTTTTAACTTTGTACAGATTTTGTTTTATTTTAAAACAAAAATTACGAACTTGGTACAATATATTTTCTTGGTTATTTTTAAAGTGGAGGCTAGAGAGCTGTAATGGTAAAATTTTTCAGGCTGGATTAATTTAAATTATGTATCTAATTTCATTTGATGAGAGTGATTCAAAATATACATAGAATCTAGCATAGCAACAGATTATTTAGACTCAATTTGACTTCTTTCAGCCTCAATTGTAGATTCACAGAATATCATTGAAATTCACTGAAAACTTTCAAACCATTTCGAAATTTGCTTATATGTCGCCAAAGAGAAGTAACCAATATAAATGCTAAGTATAGACAGGGTTCATACTTAATCTATGATACAAAAATTCAGGAGTTACTAAGGAGGTTTTCAAGAGTTAAGTACAGTAAATTCAGGAGTTAAGGCAAAAAAAAATTAGATGCCTAAAAAAATATTTTCCCTAAATGCGCCTGGTCGACGAGAATCATGGTGCATTCTGCAATTGTCCAAAGGTTTTCCTTTGGGCCTGCAGTAATGAAAAGCATGCACAGTAGACTCTGAAGAACAATAAGAATTTCAAATTTCAGAGACATTTTATCGAGAAAAAACAAAACGCTATGTTTTAAAGTTTTACTAAACTTTTTACCCTTCAATGATTATTTTTAAGGAAATAAAAAGAAATATCAGGAGTAGAAACACAATTTTCTGGAGTTATAAGGGCTCTTATATAAAAAAAGCCAATTTCAGGAGGCATACGAATCCTGATAGAGTATCTGCCAATAAGAGAGCTAAGGCATCACCGCTGTAAAAACAGCATCGACTAGAGAATGAGCGAGCAGGTTATTACAAAATGAATGAAAACATGCATATGTTATAGTACATTGGAAGCTGATCACCAACAACAATTAATCCGAAGAAATTCCGAGCCTTTGTAACACAGAACTGATAGAAGTCCTTCAACGGGTCCCCAGCAGCGGGGGCCACACAGTTAGTTAATTGAATACAAAGTAAACAATCAGAGTTAATTACAACTTCCAATTAGTACACACATAAAATAACCCCTAAAAATTCAGAGAATAGTTGCAGGTTATTTGAAACTATGTATACTACATATTCACAATAATATACACAGTTCACATTACAACTGCTACATGGAAGCAGTGACTGGAATCAAAAAATTTCATAACCAGGCCATGTTTTTCCTACTTTTTGATAAGGACTTATAACAATTCATAGTAAAGCAAAATTTTTTTTTTATGTGCAGAAAAGCAGCTGAGGTGCACCAAGATAATCTATGCATTTAGGAGTAGATATTGAATGACCTTTTTCAATTCAGCACTGTTGGGTTTTAGAGCCTTTAACCACTGAATTAATGCTCTTTCACTGTGGCAAGGTGTGATTCTATCAAGACCAATATTTTCATTGGGTGTTGGTTTTGAAGATTGAGGCAAACAGATTAAGTCAAAGTAAGTCAGCATGTCTTGAAATACATCTGTTGATCTTTTTGCTGGATTTACTGTATGATTTCGATAAGCACATCCCTATGAAAGAAAATGGTCAAATTTAGAAAAATTATGGTAAGCCCAAAATTAACAAATACTAAAATATAGCAAGTTTATTATTACAGAGGAACTTAAATATATGTTAAAATGTTTACAAATATATGGTTTTACAAAAAATACTCAAATAAACATGGAAAGAGCTAAGAGAGAATGTGTCTCCATCTTTCATAACAATACACATAATGTAGATAAAACACTTTCATACAATTATTAAATAAAGAACTATAGTCTGATTTTTGGAGAAATTAAAACACAAATTAAAATAGTAAGATATTACACTTTTGATACAGAATTTAGAGCTCTTTAGACAAAAAATCAAGTGCATTTCATTAGGAAATTTTTAATCAAATAAAAGTAAATAAAACATAAAACTATTTAAAAAAAAAAAAAAAAAAAAAAAAAAATTTATGGTTTTTGAATTTATCAACAACTCAAAACAAATAAAAAATATTCTAACTAAAAAAATATGGTAGCCATACAGAAAGATAAATATAACACTAATTTTAAAAACCAATGATAATATTTCTAGACATAAACTCAGTTGAATGTGGGAGGAATATACTTACCGAAAATAAAAACAAGGGATCAATTGGATCGAATTTGTATGCTTTTGTCCCACAACAAGGGAAAGACCCAGGTTTATGAACATTTTCTGTTTGGTCAGCAGATGGGAAAGTTATATTTTCTTTATGATATGGGCATCTAGTAAAGTCACAGCAAGAAAAGTTGATTCCGCATGTTGTGCAAACAAGACTATTAATTAGTCCCCAAACCCTCCAGTAAATTTTTCTCCATGATTGACAAGCTTGATATTGGTCTTCTAAATATCTGTCATGGTTCCAAGTCATATCTCTAAAAACAAGAATGGATAGTTACAAATTTGAGTAATTTTGAACATGTTTGAATTTCAGCTTAAGAAAATAAAAAATACCTTTTATGTGTATAAATCAATTCTCCTCTTGGTCCTATGGTAGCTCTAAAAATATATGTACTTATGTCAATTCATATATGAGGAAGAGATTCTAAGAGTTAGGTTGTATCTTTATCAATAATTGAAATAACTAGCAGCATTACATTACAAACAGATTGAGTTCTTATTAATTAAAATTTACTAACTTTTTAGATTTACAAGGAACATGGCCTTGCAACTTTGTAGCAAAAACCTGTTCACATACACTGCATTTCATAAATTTTGGTATAATTCTTTGGTTTGGTAGTTTGGCCTCAGGTTTCAGTAAACGCTCTAATAAAATCTTGTAAAGCTTTCTGAAAAAACAAAGAAAAAAAATTAAAAGTCATTTGAAGTTTAAAATTGTAACATTGCCAATAAATTCTAAAGATATTGTCACTTACTCTTTTATTCTACCACTAGGATCTTTTAGGGACTCTACTTCCCTATGATTAAATAACAGAGCAAGCCTGGAATCAAAGATAACAACATCATTCAGTAAAGCTACGTAAAACTTACGACACTGGCATTATAGTTTCAATAATATCTTTCTTTATAGTATAAAGCAAGTGTTATTCTGTAGTCACAATAATACATTTTCTACAATATGATAGTTTATATAGGAGGTTTAAGATGAACTTTAATTCAAAAAACATATACAGTAGTATGTTCAAATGTACTGCTAATATGAAGGTAAAAATAAATCACAATATTCAGTTTTTTTATTATTATTTAGAATTGTACTTTGCTAAAGAAGTTAATGATATAGTCCAATGTAATGATATATTTATGTGATTGGCTAATGAGGGGAAATAAGGTCTACTGCTATTTGTTCAAACCTGATTAGGACCTTTTTTTTCCAGAAGCCGAAAACAGAATCAAACTACATGTACTGCATTTGTCAGAATTCAAAATAACTTGTTTGTGTACACTTAATTATTAATTAAATAATTTTATTATTTTTAATTATTTTTTAAATAATATTATACCAAGTAAGGGCAATTTAATTTTTATAATAAATTAGCTTAACTTATAAAGAATTTAAGAAAGAAACATGCAATGATATTATAAATGCTTTAAGTTTTCTCTTATGGGGAAAAACACAAATTATTAAAATTACCTTGTTAAAAGATCGTCATTCAATGCCCCTATTGGACAATTATTTTCGATCACACTATTCATATGTCGGTGGCAGTAATTCAAACATTCATCAACTAATGCAGACATTTGAAGGAAATCGGCTGATACAAGTAAGTGTATAGCATATTTTGGATCTGTAGCAAGTACAAGAATAAAGCACATTTAGAAAACAATGCAATTTGTCTTAAAAAAAAAAATAAGAAAGTCACTGGTCAAGAATCATATTTGTAAGTGTAAAAGGATCCATAATAGGATTAGGGCAATTTTCTTCATCTTTTACTATGCATGAATTAATCACACAACAAGTAATACTTGATTTATTTCTTCATTGAACACTATTAGTATTATAATACATAGTAGAGTTACCCAAACTTTCAAAAATCAGGAATCCATGTTGCTACAAACTCAAACTAATGTGTCTCATTTTTCAAGGAAAACAATAGGGGCAGGAAAGTATAAAAATTCAAGACATACATTTTTATAGATATAAAATTATATAAATAATTGGAAGAAAATGCATTTGTTCTACTAAGGCTGCATTTCCTAAACTGTGTTCCATGGAGCCCATGGGGTCTTTTTAGAGGTGAATAATTAAATATATTTCATAATCTCACTGAGATAATATTTTAGGGTGTTTTTTTTTTTTTTTTTTTTGCTATATGCATACCTGCCAACATTGGCATTTTCAAATTAGTACAATTTTTACGGAACACATATTTGCATTCCTATGACTCATGGAAAGTCAAATAGCGACAATATTTATGAATGTAATATAGAAATAAAAGAAATTCTATTACAAATGCAAAAAAAAAAAAAAAAAAAAAATTAAAAAAAAATTACATTGTATTAAATTGCTCTCAAATATAACAAATTATTACATTTTAGCACAAAATGGAAATTATAAAATAAAAAACTAACTTAGATTTAAAAATAAATCAAATTTAAACTTTACGATGAAATCTCTGATGAGGTTTAAGATTTAGTCTACATTACACCTAAATAAAACATGCTTTATGACACAAAAACTCTAGTGAAACATACAATGAGTTGGTGGTATTCAAAGTGTTTAATCACACGCACAAATATCAATTATGCAGGCTTTCGAATTCGTATTATTACATTTGATGTTGTCACTGCTTTTTAGAATTGATATGAACTTCGACATCAGTAAATCCTCCATGAGAAATCTTAATATCAGATGCATAGATAGAGCAGAATGCAAAATTTGTTTCTTTGTTTGAATTTCTGATGATTAGAAGTAAACCGCTTGGTCTCAAGTAAACTCCAAAAAAACTTGATATTTTCTGGAATTTTTCACCAGGATTGTTTAACTTGGATATTTTAAAATAAATAATTAAGACTAACAAAGAAGCTGAAAACCGAAAGTGCTTTAATCTCTAAAGTCCGAGAAAACGAAACAGTCGTTCGGTGAGTGCCGCCAAAACAATTGAAAACGGCGGCGTCGCGATTTAATGCGCAGCGTTGGAGTACGGTCCAAAAGAAGAATAAAAAAAAAACTAAAGCACTTTCAGTTTTCTACTTTATTAATCTCTAAAGTTGGAGACAACGAAACAGTTGCATGGTTCGCCAAATCCCGTTGGCAACACAGATGAAAACAATGAATTTCCGGCTCCGCGCTTAAGTGCTTTTATTATATACGCGCAACATTATTGTACGGTCCAAACAGAAGGAAGAACCAAAATCTAAAGCATTTTTGGTTTTCAGATTCTTTGTTAATCTCTTAAGTCTGAGGCAAAGCAATAGTTGTTTGGTTCGCCAGGTCCCGTTGGCAACACAAATGAAAACAGTGCATCCCCGGCGCCGTGTTTAGTGCTATTATTTACGCGCAAGTCCAGTACTATTATTTACGTTTTGGAGTCCAGTCCAAAAGAAGGTAGAATTAAAAAACTAAAGCACTTTCGGTTTTCTGCTTCTTTATTAACCTGTAAAGCCAGAAAAATCGAAGCAGTGGTTTGGTTTGCCAAATCTAGTCGGCAACAGAAAAGAAAACAATGCATCCTCGTCAACGCGCTTTAGTGCTGAACATATGCGCAATCTTGAAGTGTGAATAAATATTTTGACGGACGCAGCAGCTTTGAAAAATCGTTTCGGTTTCGTTGGTGACTTGAAAAAATTTATAATAAAAAAAAAATAATAATAATAATTAAAAAAAACGAAAAGTACCGTGAAATCCGTACGATTTTTTTAGCTGTTCGTACACCCGTACAAAATAGTAAAAATCCGTACAATGTACGGATGATTCGTACAAGTTGGCAGGTATGTATATGAAGCAATCTCTTCTATGGAACAGTTATCAACATAAAGAAAAAGTATCTAAGAAATGTGAATCATAAATCGAATTCTTAGTTTCCAAGACATTCAGGAAACATTTAAAAAGAATTCTGCCAATTGTAGATTTTTAGCAACATCAAAAACAGAAGCCTTCACTGATGTAAAATATGAGTTCCTTAAAGATGGTTTAGGACAGTCGCTAATTGTTGGGTATCACTTAATAATAAACCACTTTCATGAATTTTGATTTAGTTATGGAAGAATCTTGGTTAATTAGGAACTAAGCATAAAAACTAAATTGCTCTTGCTGACTTTTGGCACTATGTATGTATGTGAAACATCTTTTTTGAGGTACATAGCTACAAAATTAAATATCAAGCGCTGAAGATAATATGCATTTTTAACTGCTTTCTGTGAAACTGAATGCAGACAAATTCTTTAAAAATAAGCAGACACATTGATTACATTATCTTTGACTATGCACGTAAAAATCTTCAAATATATTATCTAGAAATACTTTTTTTGTAGATTTAAATAATGAATAATATTAAAATTTTTTGGGGACATCACAAGAAACTTTTGCTTCTAAAATTGCTCTGTGATCGTCAGATAAATTAGGGAACCATTGTATTAAGTAATTTTTTTTTTATGTTTATCAAAAAAAAAAAAAAAAAGTAAAGTATTTGAACTTATATATAAGTTTTATTGTCAAAACATTATAATTTCAGATCAGCATGAAAAATTCCCAACGTATAAAACAATTTCTAACTATTTTTCTGTCCACTGATATTTTATAAACAATAAATTAAACTACTAAATTTTATTACCTCTCAAACATTAAAAAAAATATTCCAGACCATTTCCAGTTATGAACAAAATTAAAATTTACAGGGTCATGTGACAGGAATTTAAAATATTATTCCACATAAATAATTAAACTGGCTGAGAAATTGGCAAAAAATAGGCACTAAAATTAATAGGTATTAAAGAGTAAAAAATTATTTTTATAAAATAAAACTGAGAATAAGTTAATGCACATTACCAAATTTAAATTTTTTGCTTCCAGATGCTGAATCCGCTAGTATGTAATCCATGATTTTCCTAAAAACATCAATATCACAGTGAACAGATATAGTCAATTCTCCTTCTGGTTCAACATCTAAGCAGTCCTTGAAGTAAGGCATGCGGTTGATAAGAATATCATATGGACAAGAGAAAGTTTCTTCAAGAGTCTTGCAGTCATCGATAACTCGAATGCTGATTTCTCTTCTGTAACAGAATAAAAATTGAAAATTTTCAGCAGTACATAGAAAGGGAAACATATTTTTAAAAAAAGTTAATAATTATTAATATGTTAAATTTTACCAGAAAACTTAAAAGAAGATTAGAAGTACATGATGAAAGAAGGTTTATGTAATAAGGAAAATTGGAAAAAAAAAAAATCTTTTGAAGGTGTCTATAATTCAACTAACACAGTTAAAGAAGTCTGGAGCTTCAGATCTTCACAAAACTTTGCATATCTAATACAGAGACCAAGGGGGAATGATTTCCCAATAGTAAAAAAATTAGTAAAAAATATTATAGTTTAATTCGTTTCCAAATGATGTTTCAAAGACAGCAATTATGACATATATTCAAAACTTCATTCACAACTTTCCTAATAAGAGTAAGTCTGTACTGAATTCAAAAATGTGAAATTGACAATAGGCAACTACAATCATCAGCTGAAAATACAATAATTGAAAAAATATTGAATTAAATTCTCATACTAAAATTTACTAACTACTTTAGAGTTTTCTGTAAAATTGAAACACAGAGGAGCAGGACAGACTTTTTTTTCTTATACCCACATTCTTACCATGCTCAGATCTTTTTCTGATTGAATCGACTCTGAATAAATGTCATCACTACACAAGTTATAAACTATCATCTTCTGATCAAGAGATATTAAATTCATTGCCTTCAGACTCACTCTATGAATCCATCATAAAAGCTATTTTGATAAAGTGCAATAACAAACAAAATCCTATATTACAGAAAATATAAATAATATAAATAGGATTTCATAAAATAGTAGGGTACTCTTCCATTAGTTGGATACCAGTTGGTACCAAGCCTAAATGTTTACACGTTTAAATGTTGCGTAAATGTATAGCGACCCTTTAACAGTTTATTATAGGAATTATAAATGATTTAAAAGTTGTTAGTTGGGATATGTTAGGTCTACAATTTTTTTTTTCTCTGGTACCAATGGAACAATAGTTGTATAATCTTTTAGCAAGAATCAGAGACAGTAAAAATAAAATATAGTAACATGATGCCTTCATGTAACTTTCAATGGTGCAATTTTTCTGTTTGTCACTGGCATGAAATGCCGATTAGACAGAACAAAAAATACAACATCTGATGCTAACCATACGGGTAGAAAAAAAGCCAAGCATATGGTTTTGAAATGCCGATAAAGAAGTGGTTAAAGTGTCTTATTTCCATCAAATGCAAGAATTTGACCTAACGTTTTTTTTAGTTATGGTTCCACAATCTGTATATGTATGTCAACTGGGACAACTTAGCCAGTTTTTAAATAAAATAACGTTTGGTGCTGGTTTAAACTCCTGAACCAATAAAACATAGTAGTCTATATTGCTAGGTTCAGGAGCTAAACAGAGTACCAAATATTAATTTATTCATAAATTGGCAAAGAAGTCTTACTTTGGAAAGTTGTCATGGTTGACTGTACTTAATGTTATGAAGATATGTTCATTAGAACTGGCTCTTAAGATGCTCAGTTTAAATAAGGTCACTTTGTATTTGTTGATCCAACTGATCACAATTATGTGATGAATCTTGTATCTCGACTGTTACGAAATCTTAACCATTTTACCTCGAATTCTGTAAAATCTTACCAAAATGAGTTGCTATCTCTCTCTTTTCTACACAAAAACTGTTGTGACACGTTCATCATATTTAGAAAACATGCACATTACCTTTTTACCTCAAAAACAAAACAATAAGAAAGGAAGCCAGTGTAGTTTACAACAAAGTTATTCACCCCCTAACAAGCCATTAGATATGTCCATCATCTTCCAAAACATGAAATGCCCTAGTATACCTAGAAAACAGAACTGTGCGAAATGCAGAAAGCATTTAACGAAATAGTCTGAGAAGAATTCTGTTTCATTGAAAAAGTTTTAGTTTCTTCTAGAATTAAATCAAAAACAATTTGGATGTAAATAAGAAAAAATTCTGAATTTTTCAAAAGATTTAAGTTTTTAACAAACATTTGATATAATTAGAGAAATATGAATAAAGAAAAAAAATATATATATAATTGTTTGGTAATTTAGTTTATTATTGTCTATATTTGTATAATAAATACTAAACAGTTAATTCTAATATAACTCTTTAGTATTTATTTTACAAATATATACAATTGAGAGATAAAAAAAAGTAAATTTATTACAGTCAAGAGCCTGAAATCTGGACATTTAAAAACAGGAATGGCCTAAAAACAGGACGTTTTTGATCTTCCAATTTTTTTTAAAAGGAATAGGGTATTTGACACAATCAACAAATAATTACAAAATGCGGCATATATATAGTATTTAACAAAATAATAATAATGCAAGCAGTTTTAACTCCAAATAATTGCTAAAATTTTTATAAATCGAATTTTAAAAATTGCTTTTTTGAGCCCATCGTCACGTGATCAGAAATGCTCAGATAAACTGCTCTGCAGAGTGTGAAGTCACCGTTGATCACATTTGTAAGCAAACAGCTTCATAGGTTTATTTTAAAGCTTGGTTCATTTCTTTTCCTACTATATGATAAATTATGACTATTGAAGGTAACTTTTAGGAAATATTTATTTAAAGAAGCGTTATTGGAACATTGGAAGACGGTTTAGTAAAGGCAAAAAGTTCGAATTTACCCAAAATAGATGCTTTGATGATGGGATTCTTTTTCAAGTCAAGCTCAGAATTCTATTTTGCAGAGATTAGAAATGTTAAAACATTTGTGTAAGTATCAATAATTCTCACAGTTCTTATAATTAGAAAAGCAACAACAACACTTTCACAGTTCTTATAATTAGAAAAGCAACAATAACACTTTCACAGTTATAATAATCATAAAAACATTAGGATAAAGAAAATTAGCAATTAATATAATCTACCGAGTACTGTTAAAATGGAATGAAAAGTAAAAATCGGGTATAATAATATCGTTAACGAACATATTTTTGACTTAGGAACGTGGGTCTTACCTTCTTCTATAATGATTAAGCCAAAAAATGTTGAAAAAAACATGACTTGCATTTATTTTGATTTTTTTCATGTTGTTCCGATTCACCCCGCAGAAAGGGATGAAATGGAACACTCGTTATAATTTATAGTTGATATTATTTAAAAAAGATAAGTAATAATGCATTGAGGTGAATAGGAACACAAGATTATCGTAAACAAAATCCTTTAATATGATAGACAAAAAATGTTTTTGTCAAAACAAATCATATAAACAAAAGAAATATTTTGGTTTTGATTTTACAAAAAAAAAAAAAAATCAATACAATAGTGCATCAGTACTTAAACTTAATATTGCGTAATTAAAACATTTAAAAGAATTAAATACAGTATAACTTGCACCAAAATGATCTTTACAGAAGTGAATCATAGTCTGTAGTGAAAACTTAGTTGATTCTCTTCTTGCAAGATTTAACCACTTTTTTTTGTATATCTGCTTTCCTGGGCACATGTTTAAACAATTTGTCTGGAGTTTTAATTGATGTACTGGTACAGTGTGGTACTGCATAATACCGATACGGGTGAGACATTTCTTGGAACGAAATCAAAAGAATAACACATTGCAGGACTGAAACTTTTTCGCGATGCTGTTTATGCAATAGTGACGTCACACAGTCAGATGGGGTTTTGAACAGCGTTTTAGGGGCAGGGCTTTTACTTGCATTTTAAAATGCAATTTTTAGCATTTTTCAGCATTATTTTGAAAAAATAAAAAATATATGGCTTTTATTTTGAGCATACGTTTTACTTAAAACATATTTTGAAAATTTGTCAAATACCCTATTGAGACATGGTGAATTCATCTCTGACTTCATTGCCCACAATGTTTTGTTCCTCTCAAGTTATTTCCTCAAGAACGTCATGTCCGAGCACAGCAAGAAGAATACTGGTTTCGTTCTGTATAATAAAAGAGCACACAGCCTGGCTTGATGTCACATTTACACCAGGGCTAGCTATTAGATGAAAAAGAACATCATCAAGATTGGTTTCCTGAAGCCATTTCATTTCTATTCTTTTTTTTTAGGATCACAATCACTGATTTTGTCAGTGTTTTACAAAGCTTCTTCATTTGCTATTGCAATTTTCCTAGTTTTTGGGCTATGTCGGAATCCCCTGGGAGCAACTGTTGTAAGAGGAAAAGAAAATTTGTTTGTCTTAGCATCAGAAACAAGGTAGAAATACTTAAAATAAATGTAAGTATTTCTACCTTTTAAAAATAGTTGAGTTCGTTGGAAGATGTCACTCATCATTGAGACAAGCTTACTTGAGCTCATTGAATACCCTACAAGGATCAGTGAATCGGTTTTACTATGCCCTGATTGACTGATTGAAACGATGTGTGGCCGATTCTTTAAAACTGTTTTAGTATCCGAAGTTAGAAAAGTAAAATATTAATTAAAATTTAAACTTAAAAGCACTTATTTTCTTTTTGTTACCAACTTAAATTTAAGTTTAATACAAAACTATGTACATAGGTTATCAATATTACAATAAAAATTGTGATTTGTCCATAACTATATCTTTTACGTAGAAGGATTCCTCCTACAGCATATGCAATGAACACCATGAATAAAATCAAAATAAACACAACTAATGTTTTTTCCAACATTTTTGAGTTTGATCATCATAGAAGAAGGTAAAACCCAAGTTTCAAAGTCAAAAATTAGTTCGTTAAAGGTATTATTGCACCGTATTTTTACTTTGAAAGTTGAAACGGTTTCCGATTCACCCCGTTTTACAGTATTCGGTTGATAATTTTAATTGCTTATGTTTTTATAATTATTATAACTGTGAAAGTGTGTAGTTCTTGTTTTATAAATTATAATAACTGGGAGATTTATTTATATACAGATATGTTTTGACATTTCTAAATACTGCAGAAAAGAACTCTTGTCTTGATTTGAAAAAGATGCCCACCATCAATACGTTTATATTCGGTAAATTTAAACTGTCATACATTTTTCAAATAAAGCTTCTTTAAATAAATATATCCTAAATTTCACCTACAATGGTCATAATTAATCATAAAGTAGGAAAAAAGACAAACCAAGCTTAAAAATAAACGTATGAAGTTGTTTGTTTACAAACTTCCACAGTAGCCACCTCACAATCAGGAGGAGCTTAAGCAATCGTTTCTGATCACTTGACGATGCCCTAAGAAATTGTTTTTTAAAATTCAATTTATAAAAACTTGAGCAATTATTTCGAGTAAAAAATGCTTGCATTATTATTACTTTAGTAAATACTATGTATATGCCACATTTGGTAATTATTTGCTGATAGTGTAAAATACCCTATAGCACAACAGGGCAGTGTAAAATAGCAGTTTATTTAAAAAGCTATCATAGGAATTGTCTTTTTTTTTTTTTTTGCAGCAAATTATAAAAAGTCCCAAAATCTGGAAAAATCCAAAATCATCAAGGTCTTGAGGATTCCGGATTAGAGAGTTTATATTGTATATCCTTTCCCTCCCTCCCAATGTTATTCAATATTTCTTATTGCATTTATATATTAATGATTTTGTTGCAAAATATAAAAAAAAAAAATGCACTTAACTAGAATGTTTAAAAATATTTTTATTAACTTGTGTTAGTAAAATTGTATATCCTTTCCCTCCCTCCCAATGTTATTCAATATTTCTTATTGCATTTATATTTTAATGATTTTGTTGCAAAATATAAAAAAAAATATGCACTTAACTAGAATGTTTAAACATATTTTTATTAACTTGTGTTAATAAAATTTTTACTGTATTTAGGTTACAAATATGTCAAAAATATAGTAGATAAATCTCACACTACCTATGATTAAATTTACTACCAGGACTTAATAATTACCAAGAAGCTTACATATTGTAGGCTTCCCACTGGTCAACAATTTCAAATTAAGATAATATAAAAACTTCTAAGTAATAAGGGACAGATAAAATTTGTAAATTGAATATTTTAAAATTATTTTCAACTGAAATATAATTTATAACCAATAAGAACGATCAAGTAAAAAAAAGGGAAAAAGTTCAAAATCAAAATTTTAATCCTTTAGAAAATTTTTTCATTGGCCATTGAACAAACTTCAAGTAGCTTAAGGCACTTTATTGCATACTTTGAATGAGAGCTCCTTGAAAAAATATTGCACCATATTTTATATATACAATTTGCAAAGATCACTCCTGGTCGGATGATTTTTGAAGGTTGCTAAACCAGATGTAAACTATATATTTTTCTTGCATTTTCACTAAGATCAATGATGATACTATTCAACATGCACGACTGGCATTGCTGAGAAAAATAACTAATTCAACATAAAACTAAAGAAAAAAGTACATACTTTGCAGATTTATCTCCTTCAGCATTTAAGGTGTTACCACTTTCGACTTGCTTAGCTAAAAAAAAGGATAGGAATACTAAATTAAAATACTTAGCAATAATTATTTAGCAAAAGAACATTGGGCAAAGTACAGTATTTTACATTTGATGATAAATCATACCTTCATTAGCAAATACAAATTTTCAAAAACTAAAGAAATGTTCCTGAAAATTAATGCATAATTATAGAATCTTGTCAAAACATTTAGATCGCAGTTTTACCTTCTAAAATAATATAAAGAAATCTCTAACAAATAAAATATAAGCACTTTTAAACTGACAATTCTCTAAAATATAACTTGTCCTTTTAGCCCATTTAGCATGCTGGATTCCTCAGGTATGATTCACGCCTGATCCTTACACTCTCCACAGGGGTAAACTTTACTGGTAAAGTTGTATCTTTCCCCTATATGACTACTGTGTAATAATGGCTACCTACAAAAATCACTATTTTGCAGATATTGATTTTTTTTCTACCGGCATTAATATGTAGATACTATTAAATAATACAACACTTTTATTTATTTCAAATAAATAGGCCTAAAATTTCATCTAAATGAAAATATGTATGGATGCAACATACTCATATTGTTACGAGATACATAGTATGCTTCCTTTAGACAGGTACCATATAAAAACTGTTAAATAGCATCAATAACTCATCTCAAGCTAGCAACCTTCAAACCATTTCTAATTCCTATAACAAAACATTATAAGTTTGTTATAGCAACCCTAAAACAAACAGTAAACATTTAGGCTCGACGATGCACTTGAGTTCAGTTAAACATGTAAACATTTTGGTTTACTGGCAACTGGTATCCATTTAACTAAAGAGTACCTATATGCCAAAAAGATTTTCCGGTTTTTATATATAATTTTCCATGTAAGAGCAGTGGATGACTTTGCATTGTTAATTAGATAATTTTCATTTTCTTTGGAATTTTCTGAATGGCAGTCTCGATTGGTTAGATCAAAGCAGTGAGGTGTTAGAATTCAGTACAATGAATAAGAGACAGTATAGCATTGTTATAAATTTTAAAATAGATCTACAAGATTTGTGATATTGTATAGTTAGTAGATTCATAAAATTACCAGCTTTGGATGAGGATTCACCACTTCTGTGACCATAGCTTCTTGCACTGCTGGGTTTTCCCGTTTTCTTTAGGTTGCGAGCAGAATGCTTACTAGCACTTTTCCTGGATGATGGATTGGATGAGGCCGACATTGCAAAAACTAGAAAAAATAAAATGAGAATATTTTTATGCATCCATACTTTGGACAATTATTGTTGTGAAGTTTTTATTACGTCCATATTTTGGACCCACAAAAAAGATATGCAAGTTTAAAATTTCAGAAGCGTTTTTATAAATTACAACATTTGTATGCTATAATTAACCTACACTTCGGGACACTTTCCATATCCCGTACCGGTTGGCGCGATTTGCGAGGAACTTAGCTGAAACTCTCTCCTAAATAACTTAGAGACAGAAAAAACCTTGCCTGATTCTTTTAGGCATTCTCAACTGAATGCCTAAAAGCAAGATTTTCTTAAATTGGAAAGAATGAAAATAAAAGTTAATCATTGGGTTTCCAATCATTGAATTACGATGAAATTCAACATGTCATAAAACGAATTCAACATATCTAACCTGGTGAAACTCAAAAAATATTTACTGCATTATTTTTAAAGTACAAATCTATGTTTCGAACATCGATCGTTTCGTATTGTTGTCAAACAATTTTTCCCATTTTAACCCACTTCACTTCGGTTTATTTAAATGATTTGGATAATCTATGATTTGATTATGAACTTTGACCTCATAATCAATTTTATTTCGCAAGAATTACTAAAATACTTATTATGATTGGCTAAAAGAATATAAAAACTTTTAATTCGCTTTTAAAGGTATGCTCTAGTTAATTTAAAAATAAATATCATCACAATATAGAAAATTCATTAAATCATGTAATTTTGGTTCAGAATTCTTGTTCTATGGATTTAATTCAAGACATTATTTTGAGCTGTATTTTATTGAACAGCAATCCTGGAAAGATTGCAATCAATCACAAAACTCATTTATAATAATATTTGAATTTTTGCATTATTTTAGCAAATAAAGCAAACATTTTATTTTCTTAGATTACAGCAGATAACTGTGACGTCAGTTCACAAGACAAAATCTTTGATCCATTTATTATTTATTGTGTGCTGCCATCTAGTGAAAATTATTAAAAGTTTTTTTAGAATTTAATAGATTTCTACCCATTTTTCCTATGATTTTTCCAACCATACAAATTCAATTACATCAGAGCAGCGCACACTGGGGTATTTGCCTCTAAAAGCTGGCCAAAAATTTATTTTTCAAAATTCCTCCTAGACACTTGAATTTTTGCACATTTGTACTTTATTAAATGTAGAACCTTACCCCGTATCAATTTTTTTTAAATCTGAAATCCCAAATGTCCTAGCGATTAACCGAAAGTTAACGTTTGCACGAAAGTGTATTCCTCTTTTCTATCACCAATTCAAGCACAATATTTTAACAAGAATAATTTTAAACTTTTTGTTTCAATTTTAATTTCAACACGATATATGTGTCTCCTTATAGTCTATAATTAAAGATTTTACCACTTAAAATTTAAAATTATCTAAAGTCAATGAGCAAATTCAAATTTGTTCAGTCACAAAACTCAGCTAATTTTTCTTGCGATATTTTATTTTCACGAATGTTTTTGTTATACGATTGAGTCTTATTGAGTAGTGATTTTTATACCATTTTAAAGACCACATATTCTAGTTCCTCATACCTTAAAAATATTTTGAGGATTTTTGCGAATGTGGATATTACAAGTGTTGACGTAGATAACGTCATTTTGACGTACTAGCAGAAACTACACTTATGTTTCCAATTTATCATTATTTATGATAATTTATAATGTATATTAAGTATGCTATTTAAATAATACCATATAAAATCGTAAAATAACTAATTTGACGAAAAAGTTTAAATATATAGAATATTTTAGAGAGTGTTTTGTTTACCACTGAAAAGCCTGCAAGGAAAGTTAAGATAGTAATGAAATTAAGCCTATAATGAGGATCAAATGATACATTTAAAGTAAGTTCACTTATAAAGAGTTTGAATTCTTAAAAAGATAAGTAAGAAAAAAAAATATATTGGTAAAAATTGATTTTTACCCTTCTCTGAAAACACCGTTGCAGATGCTTTGACTGAATAAATATGCAGGGTCAATTAGATGGCTCGAATACACTCATACTTAATTATTTGCAGAAAGTTATAGATATAATTAATTTTATGAGAGAAAGTCATTAGAATTAATAACGAAATGTGGTTGTGACAGATCCCAGCAAATGAAATACAAACAAACAGTTCAGAATTCTAAAGAGCAGACGTCAATATTTTTCAAAGTTCTCTGGTGCCTTTAAGATTTCTTTGGAGAAAAACTGAGAAAAAGTCATTTGTAAAAACCCCACAACTCATCGCCTAGGTATTGTCGAACAATAGATTACAATTCACTAAGGGTACCATAAATATAACAAAACGCGAGGTTATACAAGTAAAAGATTTTCTAACGATATCGTCTGGCTACTGAAACCACGGTATATAATGTCAGTTTGACTCACTAATTGAAGATAATTTTACAAATATTATCTAGTAGTTATAGAACTGATAAGAAGAAATTTTTTAACACCTTGGATACAGCCAAACTCTATGTACTGCCATACCCTCGGCATCCTATGACTCTAACATCACATAAAACGCTGTTATATGGTCTCATAGTTGTAAAAAATGCTTTCTTGCTGATTGAGAGGATAAAATAAGAAATTGAGGAGGTAAGGAATACACATTTAAGGTATATTGCTAAAATTAGTTAAAAAAAATTTCGAGAAAATAATGGAATACAGATGTGAGGAATAGACTACTATTGAACTCTGATTCGCTCATAATAAATATGAGATGTATTATATCCTAAAAAGAGTAAAGTCTTTCATAAGAATACACTGGCCACCAAAACCAAATAAAGCCAGATTAGAATCTGAATAAAATCTTCGAATAAATTATCAGTTGAAGAGCCAAGATAAGCTATTTGGTGTAAAACTAGCAATATTAAAATACCAAATAATTATGGGAATAATAATGAATTCAATGAACATTTTGAAAATGCAATAATAATTTGATATTTTTTTTTTTAACATGGAACATATATAGCGATAAATCATAAATTAATGATAAGTCAAGTATAGAATGGTTTAGTATAAAATTACCCATTAATATGATAATGATATTAGTATAATAAATATTTTAAAAAACGTATATTTTTAATAAAGTTTTTTTTTTTTTTTTTTTTTTTTTTATCTAAAGAAGAAAATTTACAATTTTATTCAATAAATTAAAGTATTATGGCATTTAAACACTATTCTGAAGCGAAAATAGTTTTGGCCAACTTTTCGATGCAAATACCCCAGTGTGCAGCGTCAGCGGTATGGAACTTCACCAGACTTTCATATGCACTCTACTGCTGATCACTGTTTTGAAAGTTAAAATAGGCTTATAATAGTTTGGTTGTCATACATTGATTGAAATAAAGAAACTTGCAAAAACTTCCTCAATTTAACTAGTTGGGCACAAATTTCGGCGATAATTATTTTTACGATGTTGGTAATTTGCACGGTGGAAATTTGCATATGACAGAGGCTATAGTTAACATTTGTGCCCTCACAGGCAGGGCCTGATCATCGCCTAGGCCCACAAGGCCCGGGCCTTGGGCCCAGGATTTTAGGGGGCCCCGAAATTGGCTGTAAACCATTTTTGTTTCACAAAAGCTAGGTGAATATCTTTTATAACCTGTATAAAATAATTTTTACAGAAAAATCATTTCGTATTGATCTTAAGCAGTCTTTAGTTTCCCAGAGTATTTTATTTAAATAAACCGTTTAAAAGCGTGAAACACAAGGTTTTTTGAAAGATAGGGAGAAAAAAATATTGAAAGGAAATCTAGACGAATTTATAGTGAGATTAGCAAATGTCGACTCTGAAGTTGTGAATAATGCTGCAGATATTGTTGTCACGGATATACACATTGTTATAGTGAAATGCAATGTTACACATAACAAAGTTTTTCCTCTTTTGATTTATAAATTTGATTGTTTGAAATTTCTTTATTTATATGTGATAAAAAAAAAAAACTTTTAGAAAACAATATTAACATTAATTCATAAACCTTTTCTATATTTCATGTTAATTCATTTGACATTGCGTCGAGTCCATTTCTAATAAATCACCCGTTTGAAAAAAAGGGCCCCCGAATATGTCCGGGCCTTGGGCCCCAACTTGTCATGATCAGGCCCTGCTCACAGGCAATTTTATCGGTTTTCTAGGTTGAATATCTGGCGAGCGGCCTTTTCGTAAGCTTGGAGCATTTTGCGATAGGAAAAAATATGTGTTACCTATCGAAAATTTCGAGTTTTCTGTAACTATAGTCGTAACCATGTGCGCCATTTTGTTACCATTCACAGAATCTCGAGATCATACCTCAGAATAACTGTACTTGAAATCTCATCTCGATCTGTTAGGAACGGCCGCTAGAGGTCTACAAATCGGCAAAGTTTCTTTATGACCACCAAATGCATAAAAATGTTAGGCGCATGTGAAAACCTTAAAGGCCGTTGAAAAGGTACGTGTATCACAAAAAGCGGACAAGTTAAACACGCATAAAAAGCAACTCTGCGAATGACCAACAGAAACACGATCGGGGCACGCGGAGGCCGTTCGCTAGATATTTACTGTAGAAAACTGATAAATTGCTTGTGATGGTTTACTTTATTTATGCTTGTCTTGTATTAAATTTCAGAGTTGTGCATATACTGAAAGTGGGAATTTGGGAAATTACTCGTTTTAATAGTTTAGACTCCTTATCGACCCTTTAAAGTTAGTTAACTGAGATCGCAATAACTTACTTTTTCTATTCTTGTCCTTGTTGACTTTTATAACAATTTTCAAAGGTGTGAATACATTGGAAGTGGGTCATTGGGATACTCCTCGCTTGGAACATTTAGTCTCCTTTTTGATCCTTAAAAATTAGTTAATCACATACTTGTGATTTTTCCGCAAACCTGCCCAAATCTGCGAATTTCATTAAAATTATTCATCATCCCCTGAAAAACCCGTAAATTTTGAAAATAGATAAATTTTCAATTTTTTTCGGAAATCGTATTAAAAAGTCTGCTTTCTTCCCTCATTCCATTAAAATATTTCTAATAAAGATCTCACTCAACTTCGATATCTGAAATAAAATTTGAAAATATATAAAATGGGGCGACTAATCGTCGTTTTTTGGCAAAATAGCACCAATTTTCAAGCCAAACTTGATTTTCAAAAAATTCCGATGGACTGAAGCCAGATAATTAGACTTTTACTGTATTTAACTATTATTATTGGATGTCCAGCAGTCGGGAAAGTGGGGAAATATATTTGAATTTCTTGCACCTCGGGAAAGTTGGGAATTTTGCTTGAAATTCGTATTTAATGTTTGAATTGGGAAATTTTTTCTTCATTATAGAAAAAAACTCCTTATGGATGTTTAAAAAATTGCAAACTGTTCCCCCCCAATCCCTCTTCTCCATTTTTTAATTTTTTTTTTTTTCTTATTCTTCCTCTTTTTTTTTTTTTTTTTTTTTTTTTTTTTTTTACAATTTTCAAAGAAAATTGGCGTTTTTCTACAATTTTTCCGATTGATCTCGAGAGTAGTTTCTCTTTCCCTCAGAAATTTTCTCTTACTTTAAACATGGTTCTATTCTGAGGATTTTTGACCGAAATTTCGATCATGCCGGAGATCAATAGGAATTCTCTGAAATTTCCTGACAACACGAAATCTACACCATAGCATCTATCTACATTATTTACTTTGATATGCGATGGATATTTTGCTGAACGTTAAGGTGAAGATGTGGCCGTTTTCCTGTGCTTATGGCGGACGCTATCGCCGAGAATTACGTTGTGGCGTGACGATCATTTTTATCTGATGTTCTGTCGATATAATTGTCACTGATGTGATTGCAAAGATTTACTCCTGTCAGACATGTACACTTCAATTGAAATGTCGGTTTCCAATTTTTTTCTTATTGAAATTTCGATTATTCTTGAGATCGATATAAATCTGCATTACAATCTTATTGAACTTGCTTGCATGTCTGACAGCCAAGAATCCTATTTGCTTTCAGATTTCCTCAAACCTTTTGACCATAAGCTCCGGGGTGCCATACAAGCAATGTTCCGGTCAGATGGTCAGTCTGACGCAGAGTCTTCAGTGTTTAGTTCTCAAGCATGTTTGGTTCTCATTTAATCGAACCACTTAAGTGATGAAAGACTGAGTCAACCTTGTTCAGTCCGGGATCATACCGCGGACCTGTGTTGTGGCAGCGCAATGAGCTACTACTGCTCCACTGGGATTCTAAAACAGGTACAAAGAGAATATTGTTTATCTTGTCTTTTCCATCATAACTGAATTTTACTCGGTATCGCGTCTTCGATCGTTCTTCGATAATCTTCTTCAACGGTTCAACATGGCATCCGTATACAAGCATATTGTGTACGGCATCTGCTACAGCATAGCTTTCCAACTTAATGTGAATGCAATGATTGTTACAATATTAATGTTCTTTTGCATGTAAAATACGTTCTATTAAAGTGAAGGGGTTCTAGTCATTGAAACAGAATTTGAAACTATTTATTAGTACTAATAGTGAAGTTAACCCTTCTAACTTAAAAACAGATATAATACCATATTTTTACTTTAACAATGTACACTGTTTAATTAAGTAAAAAAAGCTATTGTTTTGCCCCATTTGTTAACTGATTTTTAAGTTAGTATATAAAACTATACAAAACTACTGCGAAAAATGAACGAAAATAGAGTAAAACAATAATAACAAAAAATCTACCGTGAATTTGAAAAACAATACATTTAGGGCATTTACTGCCTTTAGAAAAGTCTTTCTTCTTTGTTAAAAGTGATTTTCATATCACAAGAATATGGGAACCTGAAGGTATGTTTTAGATATGAAACCTTTTAGGGAAATTATACTCTGACGCATTGAAAGACATTTACTAAGTTCTATCATTAATATTTTGAATTAAAAGTTAGTTATGGTTAGTTTTTTTTATGCACAAAAGAATGATGACCGGATGTCAATTTGCAATTTGTCTAACTAAACTATAAATGCTAGACATGAGTTATATTTCAGTTTGTAGGTTATAAGATTAGAGGCATCACAAAACTCGACTAGAAGTTCCAATCAGACATGTTTCCAATCGGACGTTCCAACGGAAGAGTGCTTCTGTCGTATATCCATGAGAAGTTGATATCTCGGCTGCACACATAAATATAAGATTAGAATTTAGATATTTCGTGATAAGTTTTATCCCCAAGTAATTCTCATGGTCATTAAATGGTGTCAAATTATACATGCTTGGTACTTGGATATGATGAATGTGACAACAAACTGAACAGAAAACTGTGTAGAAGGAGCCAATTTATTAACAGTTACTGTCTCAATGCAACTGGCTTAAGTGAAAAAGTATACAAATTTGATACGATTTGAGATACCTCTTGTAAAGGTAAAAAAATCCTCCAGTTCACTAATGCATATGACTTTTTTACATTGGCACAGTTAACAACTTATGAGGTTTGGTACGTTATAACACGCCAAAAAGTTGTAGAGCTTATATGTTAAGGAAAACATTGTTTTGTCGATTTAAAAACAGGCGTTTAAACAAGGAGCTGCTGCGCTCTCGAAGACAATTTTGAATGTTATTCATAATTTATATTAGCTAAAAAACAAACTTATGTAACATATTTTTTTCTGTTTTAATAATCTCAATAATTGTTACTTGACACATTTTCAAAAATTTCGATGCTGTGTCTTTTTGATAGAAATTAGAAACCATTCTATTTTACATCACATTGAGAAAAATAATGAAATTGTCATTCTCATTTTCTTAATTATTATGTTGTAATTTTAGCTTTAAATCAATCAAGGAGGTACTGCTATTTTGAATGCATGATAATTTAGGCACTACAGATAAAAATATAATAATCGGAGACTTTTCTCAATTAATTATTCGATTCGAAAACTATCAAAACTATAGTTTTTAATAGATTTCAATATTTATAGTTTAGTTAAATACACTTATAAAACTACAGTATAAACACTATCATTATTAATAAAGATCATAAACTTTAAAATAACCTCAAATGTTTTAAAAATTTTCATTAAAAGCTTCTTTTCCCTGCTATCTTTTTTATTAAAAATTTCTTTTCCATGCTATCCTGAGGCAAAGGGTACATATAAGTTACAAACATGTAGACACCGCACTATCAGTTCAGTTATTTTCGTAGTTAAATAGAATTTTCATCAGTTACATACTAGACTTTTGTGCAAAGTAAAAGATTTTTTTTTTTAAAAGATCAACGTAACTTTACCGCAGGTGTTGTATATCTTGTATTGAAAAGTCGTATGATCGCCTGGATGCAGAAAAGTATTCAGTTTCTGAAACAGATGAATGCAATGAAATTGAGGTAAGAATAAACTAACTCAGTATTTGATTATTTTATTACTATTTTTGTGTACAAGTTTATTTAACATAATGAAGAAAAATTGAGAAATTTGTAAGCACAAATAACTACATTTGGTAAAAATATTTAAAGTTTCTTTAATTTGTGTATAGTTAATGCATCGATAATTTTAAGAAGACTGTATGTGTGTACTTAAATTTTTTTTTTACTAATTTATAGAATGTAGTTATTTGGAATTGCTCTTCTAGGTCCTCTATGGATAAAACAGAGAGAAGTTAGTTACAAAAATCAGTTGACATTTAATGCAAAATTTTTTATATAAGCCATAAAAAATTTATTAGTTTTATATTTTATTTTGACTAACTAATCAATCAAATATGTTTCATTAATTTCATTAATGGTTTATTTTATAATGTTTCAAGATTTGAGATAAAAATAAACCTAGATTGAATGATGAAAAAGAAAAAAAAAGTACGTTCTCTTCTTAAGTATATACTCAATTTTCTTGTGCATAATTTTAATAAATGGTAGATTAAAAGTATTATTAAACGAAATGACATACCAACTCTAATATTGCCAAAAATAATTTTTTTTAAATGTATACAATTTAAAATGTATTTTAGATTTGATATTAACAAATGTTTATAATTTTGTAAGGAATAAGATAGGGAATTGTGGAGTAAATATATGTCTTAAAAATGAAATTAGGGAGCTTAATCACAGTGAAAGAAAAATGATAATTTTTTTATTTTCGGTTTATACACATTCATCAATAGGAACCTTATAGCAAATTGTGCATCAATCTTAAAAACAAACATACTATAATACATATATTTTTTAATTTGGTTTTTATTAGAAAAAGTAAAGCTACATATAAAGAAATGTTTTAAAATTGAATTGATGCTGTTAGTTTTTATAATTTAAAAAAATATTAGAAATACAAAAAGTGTGTCTTCTTTCTTTACATATGTTTTATTTCTTAAATTATTAGTGGATAATTAATTGTTGATGAAAGCAAAATATATATATATATATATATATATATATATTTTATTATTTCAAAAATAAAATTATGTTCCTGATTTAAATTTCTACTATTTTTCTTAAGGATTAAAAGGATGACAAATGAATGGAATATTAAGAAATTATACCCTTGGGATCATCATCAGAAATTAAATATATTAACAACAAAAAAAAATACAAAAATATGCAGAAATAAAAAAAAAAAAAAAACGAAAAGAAAGAAAAGAAAACAGATACCGAAATTGAAATAAATAAAAGTGAAATAAAAATCTTACTGTAAACACAGGATACTGATCTAAAATGGTAATCAAGTTTAATATTAATATTAATGTTATGTAATATTTTAATTTTTATTTTTGCAGTAAGTACGCTTAGCCATTTTAGTTATTATTTAGAGTTTTTTTGGTAATTATTTTATGTTGAAATGGAATTTCGTCAATTTTTTTTTGTCCAAAACTAGTCATTGATTTTTTAAAAAAATTCTTTTAAATGTTGAGTTGAAAGATTTTTAAAAAAATTTCTAATAAATATTTAATCAGGTTTAAAAATTTCTAATTCCAATATGTGTGATGTGGCACTAAACATCGTTATTGCTTAACCTAATCCTAAAGTATGAAAATACATGGCTTTTTATCTGGTGTTGGTAAACAAAAGCAAGAAGTCAGGCCCTGCTTGTGATTGTAAATTATATTTGAACTTGGAGAGTCTACCTAGTATTCAATAATAAAAAGTGTGCTTATAAAATAATATTAATAATAATAAAAAATAAAAAATAAAAAAATTATGAAGAAGACTAAAAGAAAAAGAAATAAGGTAAATTTTTGTGTATATTTATTTTTAGGCCTTACAGGACTTTGAAAATTCACAAGGCTAAAAAAAATATTTATGGAAAAGTCGTGAGTGAAAGATTAAAAATGTTACTCTTTCAAACAGAATATACTTCTCCATCGGTTTATCATCGAAAATAAATGTTTTCTACTTTTAATTTTATCACTGTACTACATGCATTAACATATACTAACTAGAATAAAGAAATAACAAAGTTAATAATTAGAGGTTTCCCTACTCAATTATAAGTTTTCTTAGGAAAGAAAACATCTGTGGTAAAATGTGTTTTGGTATGAAGCAATTTACTTTCGAAATTAGTTAAACTTACAGCATTTCCAACTTTGGTCCCAGTCGTTTGAAGTGGTTTAATTTTACTTAAATACCTTCAATATATTGCTGTTATATTTTTTTTTGTGGAGGTTATCCTTTGTTTCTGGTTTTCTTTTACTGTATCTTTCTTTTCGACCATTATTTTATTCGCTGATGTTTTTTCGTGATTATTGTATGGGGTGATTAGTTTTGATACTACAGCTTTAAGAAAACCCAATAATGTGGAAGTTGTCGAGACAAACGCTCCAAACCAAGGAACTTTAACATTCTGTGGAAACATTATGATCTGCTCTTAGAAGATCACTTTGCCTACAAGCTTTAGTACTCCTATATAGAAGAAAAGAGACAAATACACTACATGTGTGTGAAGTATCTGATTTCCAGAGTAGTTTGTTTATTAATTCGATACAGAAAATGGAAAACTCAAAGATTGTATTTTTTATTTAAAATTTTACTTTTTATTTCATTTTAAATAAAATACTAAAAATAGAGAACATATATTTTGATGTCCCGATTTGTAGAAAAATAAGGAGAAAAGAATAGGCAAGTTCGCCTTCCAAAAGAAGATATCCGAATAAAACCGTGAAAAGAATATTCAGAAATTGATTTTTAATATTGAAAACTCTCTGCCATCAGTAAAAAAAAAGTACTTAAAGATGAACAGGTTATTTTATAATATCTCATAAGTACATGGTTGGTTAAAAAAATAAATTTAAAATAAATTGGTTGAAAGAATATTTTTAATTGAAAATGTTGCATTTAAATTTAACTAAAAGAAGCACTAAAATCGATTTTTTTTTTTTTTTTTTTTTTTTTTGTAGAAGGAAGATACAAAGGGTATTGGTAAACTCGTCTTTCTGGAGAATATATTAGAAAACAGTGAAAAGAAAATTCAAAAATTAATTTTTGATATTGAAAACACTCCATAATCAGAAAGTATAAATATATTGTTAAAATTAATAATCTTGATATGAATTTTTTTTCTGAGGAAATGCTGTCACATCTTTTACTAAATAAAAACTTGAATTTATTCTTCCTTCGAATGCTCACAAAACTTTTCCGAAGTACAGAACAATCGCTATCAAGTTTCTATGCAAGCTACGGTACATGCAACTTCATACACAGCGAAAATTCCGTCACTGCGAAAGTAAACAAAATTTCCGAACAGCATTCAATACTCGTCTGCTCTCGATTCCATTTTTCCGATTCCTTTGATAAGCTCGTGGCAGAAAATTCTAGAAAAATCAAATAACCAATCGCGTGATAGAAATGACTAGAAATTTCCTGATTGATTTAAACGTTGCCACCTTTATCTAACTTGTATTATTGTTATTAACAAATAAAATAAAATAAAATATAAAATAAAATAAAATAAATCATTAAAAGAAACACCTCGTTAATTTACAATTATATCTCTATATATAAGGCAAAGCCCTCACTCACTCACTCACTCACTCATTCACTCACTCACTCATCACTAATTCTCCCACTTCCCACATAGTCACAACTCTGAAAATCGGCATAAATATCAACAATGATAAAAATAGAAAAAGTAAGCTATTCCGATCTCGATTAACCCACTTTAAGGGGTCGAAAAGGGGTTAAACGTTCCAAACGGGGGACATTCGAAAATCCTACTTCCCACATAGTCACAACTCTGAAAATCGGCACAAATATCAACAATGGTAAAAATAGAAAAAGTAAGCTACTCCGATCTCGATTAACCCATTTTAAGGGGTCGAAAAAGGGGTTAAACGTTCCAAAAGGGGGACATTCGAATATCCCACTTCCCATTTGGTCACAACTCTGAAAATCGGCACAAATATCAACAATGGTAAAAATAGAAAAAGTAAGCTTCTCCGATCTCGATTAACCCACTTTAAGGGGTCGAAAAGGGGTTAAACGTTCCAAACGGGGGACATTCGAATATCCCACTTCCCATTTGGTCACAACTCTGAAAATCGGCACAAATATCAATAATGGTAAAAATAGAAAAAGTAAGCTATTCCGATCTCGATTAACCCATTTTAAGGGGTCGAAAAAGGGGTTAAACGTTCCAAAAGGGGGACATTCGAATATCCCACTTCCCATTTGGTCACAACTCTGAAAATCGGCACAAATATCAACAATGGTAAAAATAGAAAAAGTAAGCTATTCCGATCTCGATTAACCCACTTTAAGGGGTCGAAAAAAGGGTTAAACGTTCCAAACGGGGGACATTCGAATATCCCACTTCCCATTTGGTCACAACTCTGAAAATCGGCACAAATATCAACAATGGTAAAAATAGAAAAAGTAAGCTACTCCGATCTCGATTAACCCACTTTAAGGGGTCGAAAAGGGGTTAAACGTTCCAAACGAGGGACATTCGAATATCCCACTTCCCATTTGGTCACAACTCTGAAAATCGGCACAAATATCAACAATGGTAAAAATAGAAAAAGCATTCTATTCCGACCTAGGTTAACCCATTTTAAGGGGTGGAAAAGGGTTTAAACTTTCCAAAGGAGGGATATTCGACTGTACCACTTCCCATTTGGTCACAACTCTGAAAATAGGCACAAATGTCAACAAAGACAAACATAGAAAAATTAAGCTATTCCGAGCTTGATTAACCTACTTTATGGAGTCGAAAAGGGGATAAATGTTCCAAACGAGGGATATCCGAATGTTCCTCTTCCAATGTAGTCATAATTCTGATATTTGGTGCAAATGTTAAAAGGACAAATTAAAAAAAAAGTTATTCCAATATCGATTAATGAATTTTTAAGGGATGAAAAGTCGACGCAACATTGAAACTATACGAGGATTATTTTAATGTCTCAATTCCAATACAGCTACTACTTCGAAATTTAAAACAAAGAGCAAACATAAACACAATAAACTACGTCAATCTCGATTACGTAATTAAAATGGTCCGAAGGGAATTAAACGTTCTAAACGAGGGATATTCAAATGCCTCTTTCCAATATAGTATTCACAATTATAAATTTCGTTAAAATTGTCAACAAAGGAAAGTTTCTATTTTGATAAATCAATTTGGCGGGATCGAAATGGGTGCAAAAGTCTGAAATGTAGAATACGTGAATGTCTTTTGATCGCTAAAATGCTAATGGTAAAATTCCGTAGCGCAGCACGGGTATTCAGCTAGTATAGAATAAAAGGAGATAAAATAGAACTTTAAAATAAATTCGTCACTATTTATAATTTTATACATACTGTTTTTGTAACAATAAGTTATTTTGATGCAAAGTAAATGTTTATTTTTGAAGCATTATGTTTTATTTACTTGTTATATTTGAATCTACTTAAATTAGACTCTGAAATGATAAAAAAAATTATGCTTCTTTACAGAATGAAAAGAGCATTGGTAAATTCGTCTTTCTGGAGGAAATATTTACAGAAAACCGTGAAAAATTGATTCTGAAATTGATTCAAGTTATTTGAAACATTCCTCATTCTTGTAAGTATAAATAGAGTATGAATCGAACAATATTTAATGAAAAGTCAGTATGTAAGATAAAATATTTTAAATTAAATCTTCAATTGATAAAAGTATAAAATGTGTTTCACAACAAATATACTAAGAAAGTTTATTTTAAGGTTAAGCAAATCTCTCTTGGTTTTGAATTTCCCTTTAGATAATTAATCATTTGTAATAAGATACTATTCATAAATGGAACGATGCTTTACATTTCATCTTCTTCTTATTATTATTATTGAAGTTAACAGTATGTTATTTTAAAATTAATTTCTTTATATTATCATTTTCGAAAACCTTCAAGCATATTGTTATTGGTAAGCCAACTCGACTAATATCTATTGCAGAACAATGTAAGGAAAACCAGAAAATTTTAAATGCTGGGAAAATATCTAAAGATAATCATAGAAAAAGATTCCCAATAAGAATTTAAGAAAAAATATATTTTTATAAATAATTACCATTTTTTTTAGTGTTTTAAAAAAATTTTGGAAATTATCTACGAAAATATATATTTTTTTTCTTAAATTCTCAAACTAAGATATATTATTCAATTTTCTTACACTGCATATTTTTGAAAAGAAAAATAAACAAAAAAAAAAAGAAGAAAGAAGAAATGTTACACTTAATTATGAAAGTTCTCCTTATTCAAAGAAATTAAGTCACTTTTTTAAGTAGAAATTAACTTAACTTATATACAATATTTGGAAGTAAATAAAATTCCTCAAAGTATAAATATATAATAATAAAAGAGGATTTGTTTTAACTGTTGAAATTTTTTTTTCTTATTTATAATATTATGAATTAAATGAAATACAAAGCTTGACGACGAAATACGAAAACTAGCTTCTGTTATTTATGATTCAATTTTCATAAGATAAAATTGCGTACTCTCTTTTTAAATTTTTCAGAAAACATATCCAAAGAAAAGTTTCAAACTTGGAACTGTGAAAAGGGAACTTTTTGAAATGGTAAATAATATAAATATAATAAAAAAAGGAAGAATCTGAATCTGTCCGTGGATTAGAAAATCCCACTTTCTTCTTCATGAAGAAGTATAAAATTTTAAACACAAGTACTACTCAACCACTAACTGTGGACCTAAAAGCCAGAATTCTAAAATTTTATTTACTTAATTTGTAATTAATATTGAAAATTTATATGCCTAAAGCATATACAGTAAAGCGTGTACTTAGTGTCACATGAAAATTGATACTTTAAGATCTTTTAAACCTGTTTTTTATTTAATTCTATTAAACGGGCAGAATGCGAAGATTTACGCAAGATGTAAGACGTAAATACTATACATATAATACATTTTGAGTTCATCTATAACATATACTATATTTTACATTAAATTACATTTAAAATAATGTTTCATCATTATTTACAGTATTAGCTTATTTTGAGACTGAAACACAAGGAAAGAGTTTCTAGTATCAAAATTCACATATTTTTAATTTCGTTATTGTATATGTCCTTTGAAAACTATTATAAGCTTACTTAGTAGAAGTACTCATTATATATGCAACCACCTACTTAAAAATCTATAAGTAACGATTAGGAGGGATATTTTCTTTTTGCAACTAAACTTTTTTCATCCGTATATATCTCTTAGAATGAAGGCATTTTAAAGCGTATTAAGAGAATGGTGTGAATAATGGCAGTACATATCAAGATGTTAAAACAGTATTGCTAAGGACTACATACATCAAACCGCTTACGAGTATTCGATAGAATCCAAATTATGTATTTTGAAAAAAAAAAAAAAAAAAAAAAAAAAGACTAAGGAAATAAAAAATAAAAAAAAAATAAAAAAAAATAAAGCTGTTCAAGTTGTTTCTGTTAAATAAATATCGTTTCCTTTATTGTGTTATATTTATTGTATTTTAGTATTGTTTAATTTTAATTATATATTGTGATCAACCGAAATTATTCATGAAGGTGTAGGTTATATATATAACAATTGATATTCATATTATTATATTCAATAAGTTTTGTTAATCACTATGAAGATATGTTTTCAAATTTTTTTAATAGCAAATATTTCAAGAGTAGAAACTGTTAGTAATTAAATAAGGAAAGTTTTCTTGTTCTGTAAAATTTGAGTACAAAGAGGGTTTCTATGAAAGATTTAGGTTCAGATTCTAATAAAAAAAATATTAAAACCATGTGGTTGAAAGAATACTGTTATTTTTTCCTTTTATACTTATGGTGATGTACTAAAATATTGTTTTTACTAGTTAAGATAGCTAACAAAACATTAATTTTTTTAAAGACCAACAGGATAGAAAAACATAGGTTTACTTTTTTGTACAGTTTCTCATATTTTGCATTGCGTTTTCCTTGTTCTGTAAATTTTTTGAATGAAAAACAAAATTTTTGTTTTAATTTTCTTTTTTACTACAGTATATTTGCGCGTATTATTGAAATATTTGAATTTTCTGGATTTATTTTTCTTTTTTACGTAAATTAGTTTTATTAGATGGAATTAAATTAAATCTTTTATAATATTATCAGGAAACCAGACAGCGCATGTGTGAAATGATAAAGTTTCGAAACTGATGAATGCTGCTGTATGCTCTTTCTTATTCATAAGTTTACATAGTATATTTCAATCTCGTAGAAATTTACTGTAGATTAGGGTCTTTATTAAATTTTCGATTAATGTCTCTATTCATAAGAGGTAAGTATTATAAAATTAAAATCATCCTTTGAATACGGCCATAATTAAATATACAAATAACATATTTTTCATTGCATCCAGAAGGATCTCTCGTCGTTTAAAACGCTCATTCTTCCTCAAAGAAAAGTATTGAACATCACTTATCCTTTATGAATGGGTTTTAAGTTTTTGATTATTTAAGACACATTGCAGAAGGTCGAGTTTGAAATTTTTGAATTGTTAGAAGTATATTGGATTTTTCAGATTCTGTGAGTTTCTCGCATTTATTCTGAGAAATATTAATCAATTTATACTATTAAAAAATGCTAAAAATATTACTTTTAGAAATTGCTTTATTAAATTTCAACTATCGATTTTGATTTTCGTAATCATATTCATATTTGTTGCTTATCCATTTAAAGCGATGCATTCTCATCAATAGGTAAATATGATTATCAGTTTATGGTTTCAGTAGAGTAGTCGTACAAACTATAATAATAAAAAAAAAAAATGTGATTTATTATTTTTGTGTGCATCTTGTTTTTTTAATATTTATTTTCATTGAACATCCTTTATTTTTAAACAGTCACATACTTAATATTAACTTTGATTTAGTCAGGTAATTTTCAATAAGTCCCGTAGTACAACGAATATACTTAGAAATAAACATCTGAGTCATATCATGAATGGACTGGAATAGCAACAAAACATTTTTAATCTACACTTGATAATATCCTTTTTTATTAACTATTTTTATTCTGAATAAACATTTATGTTTTGCCATAGGGTTTGTTACGTATCTAAAGTCTTAAATTGCAGTCAGTTTAATAGAAATGCAAATTAATCCCTCAACTTTTTATTTTATTTGTGTTTTTACTTCCAATGACTAATATGCTAACATCGAGAAATGAAAGTATTGCATTAGTCTAAAAAATAAAATTCCTTTGAATTTCTACATGTTTTGGATAGTACTGATTTAAAAGGAAGAATAGAAAAAATGTCTATGTGTGTCTTCTGAGGTCAGTTTCACTCGCGAATGGATTGAGTTAGGATATTCAACTTCCGAACATGGTTAGTGGTGGCAATGGGATCTGCCATTTAGGTTTTCATCAAAATTAAGCTTTAGCACATTGCAACTGCCATTGAAAATTGCATGTTTTTTAGCAATTGCTAAAAAATGGTTCTAGTTATTTTGACTAAAATCGCTGTTGTATTGCCTTTTAAGGTGTTCTAAATATCTCTACTTTCAAAATTCTTGTAGATAAAAGCCTAAAAAATTAAAAGTGAATGTCTTTTAACACAGAGTTTTCTTTCCTTGAGTATTGTTCATAACGACAGTTTCATCTCTGTTTCACTTATCATTAACAATAGTGCAGTAATTATTGAAACACATATAACTAATTTCGTTATTTTATAGTTTTTTTTTTTGCTAATATAATTTTTTTTTTCTTCTTCAAATTTCCAATTTTTTTTTTTTTTTGATTGAAAACAACCAATGTAAATCACAGCAATACACGTCAAGTTTAAATTCAGTGACCAGTATTGTAGTGTAATTGTAAGTTGTGCGGTGATCCTCGCCTCTAGATGAAAATGTTTCCCATTTGAAAACCTTCCCAGATAAATGTTCTACATTTCAGTGTAAACCATACAAAAATATGTTTATCATTTTGTATGTTCTTATTAATTATACTTTGAGATTGTGTCTTTGAGAGTTAAGTGTATACTATAACAACGTATTTTTCAAGGCAGCATCTCAATCTCTAAATCAAATGAACATATTTTAAAGTATGGCGAAAAGAAAAACCATTCTTATTCAATTGAAAGGATTATTTTTTCTTCTTTTTTAATTCTGATTGAAATTTACTCAAAAACTTCTGTGGTCTTAACCTAGTCGTAAATTTTTCAACATAAATGTAACTGACTCCAAAATCGGATGATTGCTATATTCACCCAAAAGAGGTCATACTGCCAGAAACAGTTATCTTACGAACTCTTAAAGTGATGTTAGAAATGTCCATTCCCTCTACCACTCGTTACATTTAAGTGAACATTGTGTATAAGGGTAGGTAGACTCAGGTTAAACGGTGACTCCGTCTTATAAGACAATTGACATTTTTAAGCGATGACAGGTCCAAAAGGCCAACAGCGTCGCCTTCAAGCCATGTTAGTCGCTCGACCGAATTGTGACGCTTTGGCCCACCCGATCGCTTCCTTCGGGCATGTGCCGCCCTGAAATGTGACACCGAGGACACCTGAGTTACACATTCATTCATTCATTGTCTTCTACGTTTTCGTTCATAAGTTTTTCCTCGTATTTTGCTGATGTGGTTGATGCTTCAAGATATTTGAACCTTGCTTGGAAAGTGCAAGATACGAGTGATTTTTTAAAGTGTAGGTTTCAGAAGTAGTATTTTTTAGGTTTTAAATTGGATAGTAACAGTAATTATATTATATACGGATATTATTATGGTGGGGTTTTTTTACATTCTTTTTTTCTCCCTTGATATAAATCCAATATTAATAAATAAATAATATACTAAATTAAAGGCCAAGACCTCCACTGCTGACGAATAGTTTATTTGCAATGGCACATTGTGCTGTGTTTGAAATTCGAAGTTAAAACAAATTGGAAAGAGTCAAAATGTCTTGGAAAGTTGTTGTGATAGTATGCAGTAGATGACAGCACTATCGAAAAGAGAAAATCTCAATTTTATCACATTGAGGAACTTGAGGAATCTTGTAGATCTCAAAAATAGAATACAATATCTTATTCTGATGAACTTCCTAAAAAGTAATTCCTCTAAGCAATCTTAAGGGGACTTGGTACCCCTTGTTTTCATAAAAAATAATAAAAATATAAATTTTCTATTCTTTGCGTTTTTATAATATTTGAAACCTTCTCCTTATTCTGGCAAGTTTTTGAGCTGATCCTATAACTGCAATGGCAGAAAAACTATATTTTTATAGAGAATTTAGCATTGCTGCAATAGCTCCTTCGATGTTTCGAATGCATTTTTCCCAGTTCGTGATTTTTAAAATTCCCACCTTACTCAAAATGCTAAAACTTCCACAAATATGAATGAAATGACTTGACATTTTTTTGTGTCATTCTTAATATCTATTCGACAAAAATAGGCATGGATTTGTGAATAAAATAAAAACTTTTTTTTTTCAAATTTAAACGTTGAAAAATACCCTTTTTTTACGCTTTTTTTTACCTATATGTACAGTAATTAACGTTTTTCTCGAAAACTATTTTACTTATTCTAAATCCGATGCCTAAAAAGTTAGAGTATATTACAGGGAACCTTTTTTTAAAAAAAAAATAGGAAAAATTATTGAAAAAGGAAAAAGAAGATATAATTTAAAATTTGATGAATTTTTTAAAAATTTAAATTTTTTAAAAAAAATTAAAAAAAAATTAAAATTTAGAGCACTATGTGAACTTTTTTTAATAAAATTTGATTTTTACTTAGTAATACTTCCAATTATGTAAAAATTATAATTTTAAAGGCTTAAAAAAAAAAAAAAAAAAAAAAAAAAAAACTATTTTTGAAGGGTATATATTAAGTCCCCTTAAATGAGAAGAATACACACGAGTCCACAAGTTGTTAATAAATTGCCTTTTATGTGCACTTTCAAATGTAACTATTTGGAGATTAACTAAAATTTGGGTTATGGTGAAGTTGAGTAAAATATTTCCATTATTTTGAAAACTGGTCAATAAAGTATTAGCATTTTGAATTTCAGGATTTTTATAAGACAAAATTTGAAATTTATCATATAGATTCAAGTGAATTTTATTCTGAATAAATACCAGGTTGAGTTTTCTTCTCTAGGTAGTGTTTACTGTTTCCACTTCACAACTTTTCTTATTCCATTTGCATGGATTTCTGATTCCTTTTGCATGAATCGTTCGTTTTGGAAAATAAAAAGGAATGAAATACAATTAGTAATGTTTGTAAATACGAGTCAGTCTTTTATTACTTTTTGTCGTTGACTAACCTGTTACAAATGAGATGAATTTTGCTAATGGTCTTTGTGTCAAATCCTTACTTAACCCACTAAAGACGACTTCGAAATGGATAAAAAGTCATTGCTTTTTACTTTTATCTCGTTTATTTAGATCATTTAAAGTATATTTGAATTTTTAAAAAATTTTGGAAAATTATTTTTATGATTTTTAAAAAACACTAAGTGGACCCACAATGGCAATTTAGTAGCAAAGAAAAATACTAAAATGTCAATTTTCAATTTTTCTTACCATCCGTCGTTAATGTTTTCCTCTTCAAACGTTTTAAACCTGGTGGTCAGTGAAACTATTCCAGAACTTACTTTAACCTAAATTTCATCTGTGGGTCTTTGTGATATATATGCAATCGCTCTTTGACACCATCCACTAGTCAAAAAAGCTTTCACCGAAATTGATTAGACAGATTGTGGAATAGTTGTCTTCACTGTGTAAATGCCTCTTTATTCCATTTACTTTTTGTGTGACTTTCCTAACAAAACTACAAAAGGGTGTAAAAAGCTTTTATTCGCTATACTTTTTGTCAAAGTGGGCAGCTCTAATAAATGTCTCAGATCGGAGCTTATTTGTATTATAATTGTTGACTTGTACGTGAAACTAAACTACTACCCCATGTAAGATAAAAGTAACTTATAAGAAACATATCCTTCTAAAATCCTTTTAGAATATTCTTCTAAAAATGTATCAACTTCGATAACTTTTGCTTTGATCAGCTATAAAAAGCAATGAGTTATATAAAGTCTCTAAATTCTACTTGAAATAATAATTTTCGAAACATCTTGTTTATTTACTTAAAAAAAAGGAGATAAAATGCATATCGATACAGATTAGGATTAAATAATTTTTTTATAAATAATTATATTATAACTTAGATAACTTCGTATAAGATTATTATTAAAAACTCACAAAAACTTGCCAACAATGTATTGTTTGTAAACAATATTTTGCTTTGATATATTATGAGAAGTTCAGCAACTCATTTAAGTACATTATAAAAGTATTAACCGGTTTATTTTAATACAAGTTATGAAGTTTTTCTATCAAGTTTAAAGTGGTTTTATTAAAACTGAGGATATCAACTGAAAATATATGCAAAATTTTTTCATAATAAGTTTGCACTTTATTTCACAATTTCCTATAGCGTCTTATGAATTCTCGCTAAAAGAAAAACATAGATAATTACAAAGGTAAAGAATCTAAAAACGACCTAAATTACTTATAGAATTTAAGACTAATTATATATTGTTTTAAATAAACACAACTGATTATGAATGCAAGGGATGTATAAAAAATTCATAACTAATTAGCAAGAACTTGTAATAGCATACACATATTTATTTAATTTTCTGCGCTTGAAAAATTTACAATTTGATATTTCACGTTTTTCTTTAAAATCATAACGGAATGACTTTTTATTTGCTAGCTGAGAAATGCAAGGTAGTAGTGGATTGCCTCATAATTCTGTATATAGGATATGGTTCAAATATAAGAGAAATTTATCTTCCTAGATACTATTTAATAAATTTTGTTATTGTTTTTAAAGTAAAGAACACTATTTCTTAAAAAATTACTTACATGTTAATTTTTGGACACATAACTTTCAAAACTTGTGCTTTGAAAACGTACAAAATTGAAAAAAAAAAAAAAAAAAAACGTCTTTAAAAAAGTTATAAAATTTATACGATATAAATTTAAATTATTAGAAATGCTAATATTTTTCTAATGGTTTTTAAATGAAATATTACTTTGAGTTGCAATACATGACGTAAAAGTATTTATATAAATTCAATTATGTTGACTATTCTATTTTTTTGGACGATGAGAAAATAAGAATGTATGAATAAAAATTTACTCATAAGAACGAAGTTTATAGGTATAAATCCTTTATATGCATTTCCAACTTTTAAGTTCAATTCAATTGCAACTTATTTAAGCGATTTAGTGCCCAGACCGGCTTTTCATAGCTTTTACCACTACGAAGAAAACCACCGATTCCATATTATAGACTAACTTTTATTTACCACCAAAACTTGATAGAATGCCTTGTCACGAACAACGAGTCTATCTGTAAAGTTTAAGTTCAATTGGATGTCGGCAAGTGAGTTAACTGAAGCAACTATGTAAGCGCGAGTAAAACCAGTCTTTTAGTGACAGACTTATATAATGTATCGCCAATGTCAACGAGTTAATGTGTCAAGTTTCAGAGCTGTAGGTTGACAGCAGGTCGGTAAGGGGAGTTGATACCTTACAATTTATAAATAAAAAAAAAATCGATTTTGTGTTTATTTATGTTTATTAAAATTTAAATTCTTTCTTTTAAAATGTATTCTCTCATTCTTTTCTCTCCTTTGAATGTAAACTGTATTTCCATTAGTAATAATATCTCATTTAAAAGTATTTTTAAATATTTTTTGAAGACAAAAGTAAGAACTAAGTGTAAATAAAGTTTTTAAAATGTGTTTTTCTAACAACTTCATTTTTCATTTCTCATGTACCTTTTTCTTAGAAACTACATAAATTATATACCTAAGTTTTTTTTATCTCACATTCTTTTTATGTTTTCTGTATATACTGATGCGAGATTTTGTTGTTCTCTTTTAAAATGTTCATAATTATATACATTAATTATTGTAAAAATATAACGATAATTAATTAGGAAAAGTAAATTAATTTCAAAGCGCACTGCAGTGGAACAGCAAGTGTCAGCTAAATGCACTAATTTTTTTTTAAGATTCTACGGTTTTCTTTCTGAGAAAAGGTATAATTAACTTAATCAGCATAGAGGGTTTCGATCATCTTAATTAACTTTCTGAAACAACAATATTAACATGTGTAAAAGCAGCCTTATAGCGACAGAACGTAATTTCACTGACAATGAGTTTATCTGCCAAATTTCAGCTCGATTGAATGACGACAAGGGGTTACTTATCCCTCCGAAGATTATTATAATTATCCCTCAGCCACAAATACACTCACAAAATTGAAGTTAATATAAAGGATTTAAAAATGAAAATGTTATGTAAGTGCTCTCTCTCAGTATGTAGACTGTTAACTGAGTTGAAATTCACAGATATCCAGTGAATTAATGCAAAACAGGAAACCATAAA
This sequence comes from Linyphia triangularis, assembly GCA_963978545.1. Lineage (NCBI taxonomy): Eukaryota > Metazoa > Arthropoda > Arachnida > Araneae > Linyphiidae > Linyphia > Linyphia triangularis. Next base: position 33,347,481 of record OZ021727.1, on the reverse strand, counting down.
TTGATACAATTATTGCATATGAGAACTCCTCACACCGAACACCGTATGGCGTGATTACGTGTGAAGAGGAGTTAACGAAATTGCAGAAATCAGATTCAGAGACAGAGAAAATTAAAAGGCGACAAAAAAAAAAACCTCCCAGAGATTGTGTAAGTGAACGGAAAGATGTTTCGGAACTTTTTATCGCGTATACCATCTGTCTTTTTCGACGTTCGTAGTTATCATCAGCCGCTTCTTTATCTTAATAAAGATCTTTCTAGACGACAGATGGCGCTGATCATTTCATAAGGAATGATATATCTTGACTGAGTGTTTTCATTCATTGCGCTTCATTTACAAATGGAAAATGTCTTTTAGGATTTTATGATTTTTTTTTCCTGGAAGAGAAGAAGATCACTTTTTCAAATTTAGTTACTTTATTATTCATAAACATTGAAAATGTGGGAATTTTTATTTGGGACCTTACGTGCTTGGCTATAAAAATGTTTTAAAATCAAGAGAGTTAAAAATTAATAAAATTACTTCCATCACTATTAACGAAAATTGATAGGCATATTTCGTATTGAATGTATAACTATATAGCACTCATAGAGATTTTAGTGCGGATAAATTTTAAATTGTATCGTGTGTTCCAAGTGAGATGAAAATTTTTGTATATTGCTCAACAGCCTGATCTTCCACTGAAGCTTCAGGGATTCATATTAGAGAAGTTGTGAGTCTGTCTTCCGTATTCCAACCACAGTCGATAAATAGTTAACAATTTTTAAAGTTGTAAGATTAAAGCTAATTCGATCTGTTGTTATTGGTCAAATACCTTACAATTCGTTTACGAATGTTGGGTTTAGTTAAGAAACTTATTTGCAAAGGGGTGCAAGTTTAGATTATATTAACGTGTAATTTCTTAGTTGTGCTTCAGAATTTCCAAACATTCCAGAATTTCACTGATATATTTTTGGACATTTTTTAATAACGTTTCGAGAAAATTGGAGTTAAAAAAATAAAAAAAATAACACAACTTTTCTCTTAGAATTTCTTACAATACTGAAATCTAGCATATAAGTAGAAAATCCTATCCAGAAATATCTCAGAGGATTAATATAAAATATACAAAATAAAGTACAAACTATAGAATTCTAAGATGTTGAATTTAATTTGCACCTATTTTTTTTTTATTTATTATTGTGTACCATATAAAAGAAGAAAATTTAAACTTCAAAGCAATTAAAGTTAAAGCAAACAAAGTTAATAACAATTAACTGAGGAAAGAAAAGTATTATTTATTGAAGGTGGTCCTCATTTTATTACAAGTTGTAATGGAGAAATTCGATACTTTACTTTGTAAGCTATTCCTATTTCATGTAAATTTAATAACAAAAGGTCTATTTCAATTTTTCTGCCCGAATTCCCCAAAGAAAATCCTCCATCCACGGGGCTTTCCAGTGCTTTCCAATTCTACCCAAACTGTCTTCTATGCAAAGATCAACGTACGAAGGGTCTCCATCCACCAAATTCCAATAAGACATCCACGTGCTTCGAAAACAGACAGTGGGAAAAACATTCTGTCTGTGGCTGGTTAGTACGGAGTAACCGAGCACCGGTTCAATTAACACTCAGGAGGGCGGGTTCTTTAATTACGGCATAAAATAGGGGCGATGATTATCAATCATGGCAAGCAAATGAAAACTATCTTCGGCTGCCATCTCGGACAGAATCCTTATTACAAACGTGACACATATCACCCCCTGTGGATGCTCAACGCAGTTTGCCTTTTCCCCTTCTTCGTTTTGTAAGGGGCAGATACGCCAAATGAAGAAAAGCAGTTTGCAGATCTTAACGTGTTTTTTTTTTTTTTTTTTGGTTTGGGCCATTTAAGTAGAATATGATCTTTGTGTGAATTTTGTGGTTTTGGCTTACTGAAAGTTAGTGGGGAGACTTGGCTTTCCACTATGTTATCGAAAATTCTAGATAGCAATTTTGCATGATTGCTTTTTAATTATGTCCTGCAATTAATTGGAGTAATGTGTATAATGCAGTGTTCTTGTGAACTATTTTGTATTGCAATTAAAATAGCACCAAACAAGAATTTAAAAAAAAGATTGCATGTCACAAATATTATATCACATAACATTACATTACATTTTCATTGCATGCTTTTTATTTAAACCTAGAATAAAACTTTTAAAGGTTGTTGTGAAACCTTTTCTATCTCGACCATTACAAAAGTTTGAAATATATTATGCATTTTTTTTTTACAATTTTAATCTGGTGGAATATTATTAGTTATGTAGTAGAACAATTGAAATTTTATTGCTTAAATATTATAACTGATGACCACATTACATATTCTAAAAAGTATAAGTGTACGGATTCATTTATTATCAATGGACCTTATGTACGAAATTATTCTTTCAGTCATTCACAAACACGTATTTCATTCTTTCTGCGTACGACAGTTGAATGTGATGTCATTACCCAGAAATTACACTAATTTAAAACGACATTACCAAAAAATGTTATTAACATGTTTTCTACTTATATAATGGAACAGTTATACTAGATTCGCTGGCCTCAATAAAAGTTTTACTGACTCTTTGCGGAGTTATTTTTCATATTCAACCCCTAAAGTATTTTGTTCTATTTCTCACCTCCCTTACATCCCCCTTCCTTAAGTAGTTCCTCTTTATCATCTGTTAGGGTTCACAACCAAAGAGCAAAATAAATCGCATCCCAAGGAAGGATGCATATCTCCAGGTGACGGTGGGAGTTACATATGCAACAGAAACGTCTTCCCTGCAGAAAAGCGTGCAAACACAAGACTCTCTTCGAATTACGTGCGTGCTAAGAATTTCTAATTAACAGAAAACGAACACTGGCTTTAAAAAGATACTCGGAAACGATACAAGTTGATGCTTAATTTGTTTTCAACCTTAGGGTTAAGAATTCTTCAAGTCTTTACTTGTTTTTTTTTTAGACTTTATTTTCCTTTAGAATCAAAAGAAAGGAAACAACTCGGCACAAGCGCTGACGATCGTAACATTCGATTTTAAAAATGAGTAGGTTGGTTTTATGTCTAGTTCTCAAGAACTTTGCTTATCTTTTTAAGATATGTCAGGAAACACGATAGTGGTTATAAATGTTTCCTCTCATTTAAAGAATTAAGTTCTTTGCTTTGAGCGGTCTCGAGTCGTGAACTTAACTACCGGCTTTGTTAAGTTCATGACTCGAAATGTTGGAAGCTTTTCTTTGTTTTGAGTTACAAATAATTTTTTATTTATGTTAGAATTTTGCTTTTCTTTTTATATAAGTTCCAAATTTTAGAAATATGCAGTGTCTCAGTAGGATTGGAAATATTCGTAACAAGTGAAACAAATGTTCTAAGTCAATAATAATATCGTTTTATCGAACACAATTTTAGTATTTGTATCGTTATTTTATAAGGATTAACAAAGGGCGAATAAAAAAATTCACTTTAAAAATGTAAACTCTCCCACCCACCCACTTCTAAAAAAAAAAAAAATGTTCCCTATGAATATAAAAAATTGAATTGTTCGAATATTTAGAAAAAAATTTCGATGTCTGTTCCAAAGGTAACTAAATTCATATGAAAATGTCAAAAATAATATGAAAGGCAGTATTTTTCAATAGATAACTATTAATGGTGAAATGAACTTTTTTTTATTTGTAATATCACTCATATTGTTTCAGACAAATTCTAATTTAATTATGTTTTAACTCTTGCTAGAGAGAGAGAGAGAGTATTACTGAAATCAAGAAAAATATGGTATAGTAGACATTTTTACCTTCTGTCTAATTATGTATGCAAAGTGAACTTAAATAAACAATTATTTATTTTACCAATGGTAAATAATCGAGAAAAGGAAGAATGTTTTCAAACACTTATTTTACATATAATTATATATGACTTACATATTTTTATATTTACGTATTTTTTTTACATATTTACAGATTTTTATATATGACTTATATTTATATATTTTTTTTACATATTTACAGATTTTTATATATGACTTATATTTATATATTTTTTTTTACACATTCAGACAATTTTTCCAATTGTATTTCAATTAAATTTTGACTATTGTGCTTCGTAAAGTTTTTTTTCTGTGCATCTGCACGACTCATAAGAAAAGCTGCTTTTGCTCTTCTTTCTTCATCACACAATTAAAGTCCTGGATCAAAACAACAGCTTGCTCAGTCTTTTTACAAGGCATGTCTTTTGCAACATCGCATCTTTTTATATGGTGTTTTGAGCCAATCTTTAACTGATACACTGTGAAAATGGTATTCAGTTTTAACTGTTTCAAAGAAACTACAAGAAAAACATAAATCATTCAATTTGAGAGGAGAGTGGAAGTTATTCTAATACATCTGAGCTCAAACTCCTTTCTTTTACTGCTTAAAAGTAGTTTTGATCTTTTCTTGTCAGAAACAATATATCAAAACAAGCTAAGTTATGCACGTTCTCCCGTAAAATACCAGGAATGATTTAAATTATCCTAAAACTTTATTAACTAATTGTGTGTCATCATATTCTTTCAACTTTTAATCTGAGAGTCTTAGAAATTTCACTTTAATGATTTTTTTTTTTAATTTCATATATCTGTAATTTTTTAAAAACTTTTGGTACATTTAAAATTCTAGACCTTTCAAATGACATCTTGATCATGAAAATCGGTTGAATAGTTTAAGAGGAGATATTTTCACAAAAATACATTTTGCTCTATTAATTATGTAGATATACCTTAGAAGTTCACAAACAAATTGATAAACCTCATAATGCAACATAGAAAGTGCATGCTTGTACTAAAATGTAATTTAATAATGTTTATAAAAAAATTATGCACAAATGAGGAAGAAATCCTACCAAGGTCTGTCTATACAGCAAACATAATTTAAGTTTATAGTTAAAAAAAATACTACTTCAAAATTATTGAAATTTTTGCATTTGCTTCACGTTTCTCCATTTTTTAAAGCAACTTTTATAATAACTAGAAAAAGTAATATAAAATATTGTAGATAAAGAAATTTGTAAAATCTGTTTTCTAAGAAGAATAGAATGTAACATTAGTACTGAAATCACTGAAAAGTTGTTACTAAATTTCTAAAAAGTATGATAGGAATTTTCAAGAAATGAAAAGTGTATTTAAATTCTAAAATGGCAAATTGAATATTTTATTTCTAAAATATTTATTCTCACTTGACTTGTACTTTCATACTAGTGCTAAACTTTTCATTTTTTTTTTATTTTTTAAATATGTTTAACAATAATTTAGAAACAGATGTGTTGTTTTAAAGACCGTGCAAAACTCACAAATACGAAAAAAAATTGGTTTCTTTGTTCAAAAATATGTTATGTTCCATGTTAGGGAAACTTTTTGAGTAAATATTTTGGAACTGTAAGAGTATTCCTTCGTTTATGGAATACACTAAAAAAAATTTGGAAATTCGTCGGATTTTTAATGCTGTTTTTACTGTGTACATTTATGAAATAAAGAATATTATACAAAATGTATGTTTTTTTTTTTTTTAATTAATGTGCTAAAATTGTCCAAAATATTTTTGTCGAATGGATTTTGTGTTTTACAACGTTGTTACAGTTTTTTAATTGATCTGACAATACTTAATGAAGAAAAAAAAATTATTTTTATGGAATTTCACAAAAAGTATTTAACGACATTGTCTTTTCTTGATCTCTGAAACGTTTACTTTTCAACATTGCTGTATATAAAATTGAACCAATTAATTTTTATAGTCCCAATCAATCCAATTCAGAATAAACATGCAAAATAAAGTGGAATACATGAGATTATTATACACTTATCTATTGATAAATGCAATGTTGATCTGTATCACACAGAAAGAATTCCACAAGATATTAATTTAAACGCAGTTTATTAATATTCAGAGACCTATTATTTTATTAAAAAAATAGCACTACGAATTTTGTCCTTGGAAATGTCTGTTCAAAAATCAATGCGTCAAAAAGTCAATGCGCAAGTTTTACAAAAACGGATTTTGATTTATTTTGGCACTGTATATCTAAATATCCCTTTTCTTATGAACGGAAAATTATCTGCTTGAATAATATATTCTAAAGATTTCCTTTGTCTTCCATCCCTGACTGTAATAACCTACGTGACTTGTAACATATTTCAGCGAATTTAAAGTTTTGGACAAACTGGAACACACCGAAACTACGTTCTTGCATTTAACGAAGTAAATAAAAAACTAGGTGTGTAGAAAATCACTCAGCTTTCAGTTATACTATAGTACTGGTCAATAGATTTCAATTGAACGTGGATTGGTGTTATGTACAGTTTTCATTCTTAAAAAAAGGACTAGTTTGGCGATACTTCCTGCGATAATTCATAAAACAAATGTAAAAAGACAAATTTTACAATAATTTTTACATTGTCCTTTTTTGTAAGTGAAACAGGAAATAGAAAAGAGGAAGTCGTTGAGGGTTGATGCTCAAGGGAAGAGAATTCTGTATTAAAGACGTTTGTTTTTCAATTTTTTACGCCTTTATCGTTTTTTCACGGGAATTTTTGAGGTGGTGACATTTAAAACACCTAAGAGGCATTTCCACAGCAGTTTTGATTAAAATCGTTTGAGCCGTTTTTAACAATTACTGAAAAAAAGACATTTTTTTAATGACAGCTACCTTATGTGCTTGCTCAATTTCGACGAAAATCTTAATGGTAAATTCCATGGCCACCACTAACCCGTATGAAAAAGTTGAACATCGTAGGTCAGTCCGTTCGGAACTATTGTCAAAAACAGAGAGACATTTCTTTGTACCACTTTTTCAAAGTTAGGATGCTTCAAAACGTAGAGAAATGCAAAATATATAATAATAATAATAATAATAATAATAATAATAATAATAATAATAATAATAATAATAATAATAATAATAATAATAATAATAATAATAATAATAATAATAATAATAATAATAATAATAATAATAATAATAATAATAATAATAATAATAATAATAATAATAATAATAATAATAATAATAATTATTATAAATAATAATAATAATAATAATAATAATAATACTAATTATTATTATTATAAATAATAATAATAATAATAATCATCGAAACATGTTTTTGATCGAAAACAATACTTTCATTACTCTATGTTAACATATGGGTAAATGACAGTGACTAGAGAAAGCTCAAAAAAATATTTTTAAGATTTTCTAAACTCATCGGAACTTTTGATGTATAAAACTGCCATTGAACCCTTTCAAAATGGAACTAATTAGTTACTAGCATTTTAAACTTATACATATTATACTATAACTACGTAGCACGACTTTTCTTTGCATATCCATGAAAAGTACTGATATTTTAAAAAACTTCTACGCTGCAAAGTTTCTAGATTTTCTATGATAAATGCACAAAAACTCACGTGTATGGCACTAAATTATCTGCAACATTGTAACTTAAACATAATTATGATACGCATCTATAAATTTCCACAGTCTAATACACATTCTATACTTGATATTTATATTTGATTGACAGCTATATGAAAATGAACCTTCGTTTCAAACTGGATGGAATGCAAAACAAAAAAGAAAAAAATAAGAAATAATTTTTGATGGTGACGGCACAAAGAAAAAGGAACAGGCGTTTCAGTCTCTTCTTTAAGACAGGTTTCCACTTAAAGAAGCGCACGACGGCAATGAAATTTAATCAGTAATCATTAATGCATGGAACAAGATATTGCTGCATGCTTTACCCTGTAATCAACCAATCAAATGGCTGAAGTAATAATAGTTATTTCCTTCGTACAACGTGTTATTTTTGTGTTAGCTTTGGTGGGTTTACATCACTTGAATAGCTGCTGGGCTTCGCCAATCTTTGCGCCAAAATGTTGTACATCAGAGTAATTTAATATGTCGGACTTTTAGTTTTTTTAAGTGTTAGAAAAATTATTTAATGTTGATGGAGAGAAAAAGTATTGGTAGAATATAAGTTAAAAGAGCTGTTTTCTTATCTAAGTTTTTATCAGATCTCATTAAAATTTTAAAATTTTTATTGAAAAAACTTATTTATTTATTTAAAACATTTTTTCTTCTTCAAATTGCTATATATTAACTTCTATTTTGTGTGTTTGTGTGTATGTGGCGGGCAAATCTACGGAAGATAAATTAACTCATTTGCTGTCATCGAGCTTGAACTTTTCAGAGTGTAAAATAGTATGTTAAAAATTCAAAGTACATAATAGTATGTTATTAAATAGTGTGATTTAGAAACGAATTAATTTAATTTATTTTCAATTGATTTATACATAATTTGTGAGATTCATATCTAAGTAAATTTTTAAAATTTTCAGTAAACTTGTGTGCGAAAATTTTAAATTGGTATATTCTAACACTGCCTGCTGGGAGTGTTGATATTTTATTGAGATTAAGGAAAATACACAGTTTAAATAAGGAGATAAATATGATAATTGAATGAATGTAATAGAAGCCAAATAATGAAAATGGTATTCTTCTTGGCATTTGAAATGAATTTATCCTAGGGGGGGGGGGGGAATTCATTTATTTCTTTAATTTTTTTTTTTAAGTTATAAACCTTGATAGGTTTAATAAATCCAAGAAGTTTTTTGCAGAACCTTATATACCTTGATAAGTTAATAAATCCAAGAAGTTTTTTGCAGAATCTTATTACAAGCAATTTTTAATCTCCTTGAAAAAGATATTTTGTGCAAGTTGTTTATGAAACGTAAAGGTTCCATACTGAGCCTAATATAAGAAGGAATGTAAACTTATGCTACTCTAGTGTATTTTGAAAAAGTTTTTAAAATTTTAGAAAATCCCAAGTTTAGATGCATAAAAATATATTTGACATACTGAGATGTTCAGTTAATAATTGTAATTTATAGACAATTTTAAATATAATTATTAAAAAGAAATACTATAATTATGCATTTGTGCTTATATTGATACATATTATTCCATATGTTTAGATGGATTGCCCCACCACGCACGTAAAAAAAGTGCTAGTTTTTAAAACAATTAATTCAAATAAAAATAAAAAAAATAAAAAAAAAAAATAAAAAAAAAATGGAAGAATAAAAAGTAGGAAATTTCAATCTACGAGATTTTTTTTATTAAAAATCAAACAAATAGAAGTTAAAACATTGAAAATCGAATCGTAAAAATAATTTGCTATATTTATCAACTAAAATTGTGAACTAATAAATAGATTTTTAATGGAACTAAAGTTATGTTATATTCCTTTTGGGTTATTTAACAATACGGTGTGTTTCATATCTATTTTTTTTGTCATCATGGTTTATCTTTTCATTTAAATCAAATATTCTTAATCCAACAACAACATTTTTACTAGGACAAAATATTCTCATTTAGAGTACAAAAAATTGCTTCGATTTATTACATATAATTTTTTTATATACTTTAAATTTATTTTAAATAGCAACATGCAAGGTACTGTGTATGAATTATAATCAATTAATTTTGAAAATTTGAATTTAAAGTTCCAAATATGTTAAGCAATAAATATTTCGCTAATACACAAATTACCTGCTACAATAATTTGATTAGGGAAGAGTAGAGAGGGATGGTATTTAAAAAAAAAAAAAATATTTCATTGAAATTTGTTTCTGCTCTTACAACATTGAAACATTCAGAATATTAGACGGAAGCATTTTAACACACTTGAAAAATAAAAATATTTTGCTAATAACTAATATATTATTTTTTATAAACCAATTTAAATTGTAAGAAAAATGTTCCATCCCTCCCTTATGTGAGAGAGGGATGGGACATGTTCTTTAAATTTAATATTCATTCATAATTTTCATAAATATTATGCAAAATTAATAAAGAAGTTTTTCAATTTTCTACCTAAGTTTTAGTGTGAATAATAACATTTATTTTATTTCACATATTTTAAAAAATCCAAATCAAACGAAAAATATAAAAGTGCAAGAATAGTCAAGTCGGCCATCTTTCGTGAATGCAATTTTTCAATAATATGTTCTTGATCAATGATGGAACAATTAGATTAAAGGTAATTATATTTTCTCTTAAAGAAATGTTAAAGCTCCCCATATCATCCTTCTTGCTGTTGACCCTACTAACATAGTGCACAGCAAATTTTTTTGTTTAAAAATTTTAACAAAATTATTTAAACCTATATTGTTTGAAAGGTGAACCAAAATTTGTGTATTCTGCTATATTTATTTACACCAATACTACATATCATTCTAGATATATATAAATGTTTCTTCATGTGTTTATACTTATCAATCTGACATTTCCATTTTTTGTGTTTTTGCATTCTTGAAATTGTTTGTCTCACTTAAATGTCTAGAATATTTAATTTGATTTGTTACACAATTCAATTCCAAAAAAGATAGTCTTTCAAAAATAAAATACTACAAAATTTGTAAAGTCAGCATAAGATGTTTCAACAATTTTGTAGTAGATTTGTAGATCGCTAGCTCTTATTCTTTTCGTTGACTATCAAGATGTTTTCTTCTTATTTATATATTTATTATGTTCGTGTCATGTCTATGATCTAAAGATATGAAATTGTATTCTAAATTTACGAACATGAAGAATCGATAAACTGTCTGTGCCTATAATTACAATCAATGTAAAGTACACCCAAGAATTTCCCGAATAAAATCAATTACCTACAGTTGTATTTTCTAACCTAATATTAATTCCAAACCGTGACTCGATAAATGAGTATGATTTTAAGGTTTCTTAATTAAATAGTATAATTTCTTCTTTTTTTTTTCTTCTTTTTTTTTTTAAAAGCTACTTCGTGTTTAGGAAAAAAAACTTCAACTTAATTTCAACAAACTCCATTTGATTTTCTTTAAAAAATATGTCAAGTAGGACACAGAACATTATTGTCATGTAGACACCAATGTTGATTTAGCGTTTCAAAACAATAGAAAAATTGATTCAGAGCTAGTTTGTTTGATATTTAAAATTTTGTTTAAAAAATAACAGTTCAACTTTTAAAAAATAGCTCCAAACTGAGCTGTATTCAAAGCTTATAAATTCTAAAGTACTTTGCTATTCAGAAAAAAAAAGTATTTTTATTAAGTTGGGGAGGGGGGGGGGGAATTATGAATTGTATTGCATTAATTTTTATTATATGGTATTATAAGCTATTTTGTAATGGCTAATACTTATTTTTTAAGGCAAATTTGCAGGACTGACTCGTGATATTTCTAGCGAAAGTTTTCTTCTTATCCCTTTTGTACACTTAAAAATTCCATATCTAATATAAAATTGCAAAATGGCACTTTTATGAAGGTATTTTTTAATTGGACTTTTAATCCAATAGGTTTCTCTTTTGAAGTATCTTCCACTCAAATCTGACCTTTTACACGAAATTATCGCCAATCTTGCAATCCGTACGTTCTGTACTTATCAGCGTCAACTAAAAAGGTGTGGATAACACGTGTGGGCAAGAATACCCCGAGAATATTCCAGGACCACCTCTTTAGAACTAAAATGTCGGTGACAACAGCACAAGGTATCAATTAATGTGTTAGTCGAGAATGAGGGTTGTGATGTTATGTCAGCGACTTGTCATTCAATCTGCAATAACACGTCTCACCTTTGTATTTCACCAGTAGTGGATTATTATTCAATGATTATTAGTGTCAACTTGTTGCAAGATAGTCCGAAAAAGGATGGTTTCATGTTTTATAGATGACCATGCTCTATGTATCATTACCACCTGTGAGAGCTATTTCTGAGACTAGAGGTGTTGGCTAACAAGGCGGTGTACAGGAAAGATTAAAAGATTTCAATGAGCGAATTCTGAGATGTGAATGGAACATGTCATTGACACTTTCGATGATTCTTTGGGAAGGATGCTGTTTCGTTGATAATGAATAATTTAATAGCCACTTTCGTAGAGGTGTAGTGTTATGAAACATTATTTTAGCTACCTATCAATTCCATCTAAGTAGAGATTTTGATTTGTGAGACATTTTTAATTATCTGAACTAAAGTGCCAGTAGGAAAACGCATTAAAGAGCAATTGACTGGATCTGGCACATGACAATTTTTCAGATTATCGTTTTTGTGTTTATAATTGTTTATTAAAATTTAAATTCTTCTCTTTAAAATGATACTTTTTTTGCAGTTCATTTAGAAGTATTTTATCCTGGGCCTTAAGCCCAAGAATATTGTTTTCAATTGGTCAAAAGTATGGTCCGGTGTCCGTCCTCACTTAATGCTTTGGGCATGCACAGGAAAGGCAATGTGGGGCATGCATCTTCTCCGCTTGCTTGTATAAAAAGAGATTATGTTGATGTTATTCAGTTGCATCGATATATCAGTGTTTTATAAAACTCAAGTAAAAATCAACAAGTTTGTAATGGGCTTGGACTTAAGGTCCAGGGTAAACTGTATATCACCCCTAAGACAATTATTTTGTTGTATATATATATATATATATATATATATATATATATTACATCCTTATGGTAATAGCGCTGTACAATGTTTACAAGTGTTTTATGCGTTTACAATATAAAAATGTGCAATTTCATGCTATAGGATGTAAGAACATTTTAACCTAGAATTTTATTTATAACAATTTCAATTGAAGCATTTATATTTCAAGAGAAATTTAGGTCACAAAGTTACATTCAATATTTTTAGTTAACTTTCTTTATTGCGCTAAGTAGAAATATAGAATAAATTCATACGTGTTTAAAATTTGTATACATGAAATGAAATAAGCATATGCCAACAATATAAAGTTAAAAGAATTGCAAGAGACTTAAATTCTATTCAAATACAAATATGATTAGATAACTTTATTTTCTCTCATAATTTTTTGCTCAGAAATCTGAAAAAAAAGAAAAAAAAAAAAAATATATTGTAATTTAGGTTTTTTTGTCGTTGTTAAGGTTGATACACATTTGAATTAAGGAATGTATTTACGACAAAATTATTCTAAGAGGAAACATTTTTTTACTTCTATTTTTATTAATGGAATTAAACAACGAATGAAACTGGAGTAAATCAGAGAGATTGAAATAAACAAACATACTATCTAAAAACACTCAGCAAGTTTTTACTCCTTCAGAGTTCGGTAGCAGTAGTTTTTCAAACTCCCAAACTAAAAGAAATCGTATACACTCACCTACACACAGTTTATCTTCGTTATCTATTTTCATTTACACCACATACCACACACACAAGACGAGACAAATTTATGACTTATCTTCAATAAGAATAAAGAAAAAATATATAATAAATTTTTGAAGAACTCTGAACTCTCCCTGTATTTGAGTAGTTGTATCGGGAGGTCACGAGTTCAGGGAGTTTGGGGATTGTAAAGCGGTTTATCACAAGCTCGTAGATTCAACTCTACGGGGTGTCTTTGTAGTCTTAGGTGCATAGTACATACTACCCTTCACGCCAATTTGAGGTGCTTTTGATTTGTTTAAAGTTTATTTTATTTTTTAATCTATATTTTCTTCTGAAGGCGTTTATATACTTATTAGAGTAACACCTACGAATGAGCATGTTTTACAGGTGTAAAAGTTTATCTTGGGATCAGATCATAGGTAAGAGCTGCTTGACTAGTCAGAAATCTTGGAATGTTGAGACAGTTCCTTTGACATTTACCGAAAATTTTTTGCACTCTTCTTTCATATGTTCTCTAGTTTTACTACTAAGTAGCCAGCTTGGCTTTACAAGCTAAAGACGTTTGGTTTGAATCTAAAATAAGCATGAGCATTTAAGAATCTGCGTCTAGTCTATAAATGAATGAGTACATGTTTGTAATGTTCACATGATTTCGTAAATTTAGACAGTGTGGGGATGTTGAGACAGTTCCTTTGACATTTACCAAAAATTTTTTGCACTCTTCTTTCATATGTTCTCTCGTTTTACTACTAAGTAGCCAGCTTGGCTTTACAAGCTAAAGACGTTTGGTTTGAATCTAAAGTAAGCATGAGCATTTAGGAATCTGCGTCTAGTCTATAAATGAATGAGTACATGTTTGTAATGTTCACATGATTTCGTAAATTTAGATAGTGTGGTGAGTCAAGAAACAGTCTTTTAAATAGCAGTCGAACACATTTATAGTTTACTTGGGAGGGAGGGAGGATGTTTGAAATATGTTTAATTGTTTAAGGAATAATGATCGAATGAATGAATTGTATCTTGAAAAGCACTGGAAACTAACTGTGGGAATTGTGCTGAGGTCTGCAGAAAATGAATTTATGCGCAAAAAGCTAAGATTATCATTAGCAATCCTGAGTATTAATAATGGGACTCATTGTTAGAAAAGCGCTGACGTAAACGAATCTCCCATGAAGAGCTTGTCGAACGTGAGAAAGAAAGTGAAGATATGTGAAGGGATTAAAAAATAGAATACATGCTTTGAAATGATAAATTAAATTAGAATGGCTATTCTAAAAGAGATTGTTATTACATGTTGAATTATTTGTGAAGGAGAGTGCACAAATATACTTGGTTGATTCTCTGATGTACGCCTGGGACATTTTTGGCTCTTTTTCATCTTGTAAAAAGATTGGAATTGCAAAATTATGATGAATCTTGTAGTTGTGTTCTTTTTTTATATATAATATTAGTTGCTGCCAAAATTATTGGGAAAAATAACAATTTCAAGTAGATCAAATATACATTTATAGCCACTGACGCATGGGATTCGGACTTGTCCCGTGCGTCTGGTTGTTCGACCCTATAAAATCGGTTAATCAAGATTGGAATACCTTATTTTTTCTTTGTTTCTCCTTATTGACATCTGTAGCAATTTTCAGAGTTGTGGCTGTATGGGAAGAAGGAGAAAAGGAAAATTAATGATCAGTCAGGGAGTGCGGATTTTGCCTTTTTATTAGAGATATACTCGAACGTATAGGTCACAACCATCTCCCTGCAAAAACCACCAATGTCTGAAGCAAAATTCAGAAGAAATTTAAAAAGTATGGCCTGCATCTTCCAAGGTTCAGTTTAGTGTTTCTATCTCTAAGTGCAACTATGTTACACATGCTTTAAGGGGGTCCGGCACATAAAAAGTTTTCAGATTAGTGATTTTGAGTTTATTATTTTTTTATTAAAATTGAAGTTTGTATCTTTAAAATGATTCATCCTTTGTAATTATACTTTGTTTCGAAATATTTTTTTAATAATTTTTTGCATTATACAAAATATAGGTATGCAATCACGTTTTTTAACTGCAAATCCGAATGTCTCAAAAAGCTGTTTGTTTGGAGGCACATAGTTCTATTTAATATACATGCTTGAAATTTTTATACATGTTTCCCTTTTCCCTAATGCATTTAAGTACTTTTTCACGAGTAATAAATGATGAGTAGCATACTTTAAAAAAAAAAAATATTTGTCTAAAATTATAGCAATTTTTTAAAAAGTCTAATTTTTGGAACTTTAAAAAAATAATAAAAACCTTGTGTCAAAGTATTTAAAAGATCCAAATATCATATTGTGAAAGTTTTAAAATGATAGAAGAGTTGGATATTAAAAGAGATACCCCTCAGTTTTTGAATTTAATATGGACTTTTATGGAGGTGCCAAACTTCCTTAAGATTTTAAATAGCTAGAAATTCTCAATAAAAAGTTATGTTAACGCATAACTAACATAAAATAACTTAAACCATTATGTAATTTCGAAAATTATCAACCGGTCCCTCAAACTCAATCTTAAATCTATGACATTCCATTTCTATATACGATGTATCAGATGAAGACATAAACGCAACAAAAGTAATTAAAATGTACACCGCGTAATCTCTTTGATATTTCGTCGATCCACGAAATACCCACAAAAGAAATCACACTCGGATTAAGGGCGAATTAAACAAAATAGAAAACCAACAAAATAGAAACGAATCGCCATCTTTAATCAGCTTATTCGAGTGAAGCCTTCTGCTTTCAGAATGAGATAGGCGTGCGGCTTGACAGCTTTTAAAGGAATGGCCGAAGTTCAAAGTTCGCGACGAATCAACCAGAAAAATAAGGGATTGGTAACTAAATAATATATGGGTGCCCGTTCATATTCGTTTGTGCAGTGAAAATCATGGTATGGCTTAGAGTGAAAATTGTTTTGGAATGCTGCGTTAGGTGTGAAACAGGAGCAACTAGAACTAGGTAGTAAATTGTTCTTGTCGTTTATTATCTGCCTGTTAGGACCGTGGTATTTCATTCTTTTATGTGCATTGAAGTCTGCGACTTTCTGTGGGGATAAATGTGCTTTTTCTTTCAGGAAGGATTCATAAAGAAGGCTTAACGTCTTTAGTATGTGTGTTTCATTGATTTTGCAGAATTATGATGATTTTTGATTTAGTATTGCGTAAGGAGTTTAAAAAAGTCATATTAGTTCCTTAAGATGTGACTGCCAGTTGGAATAAAGGTATTAGAGTTTCTTGGATTTTAACTTTTTTTTATGGTCTTTGTTCCATGTTTTATTTGTGAGAATTATTAAATTATTTTGTTAAAGTTGTCGATTTATCTTTTATAAAATCAGCAAAACAATCTAGTATGTAATAAATAATAAATGCTTATGTTTTTTTTTGGTTGAAGTAATTTATAAACGCAAAATGGCTTTTTGTATAAAATTTTTACTTTGTGACTTATCATTCTTAAATTGTCGTGCAACTATCGCCAGGTGATAAATAGGAAAACATTAAGTTGAAAAAATGGGGTGAGAACTATGAAGATACTTGATTGAATAGATGAATACTATATTCTCTCTCTCTTTTCAAACTGATGAAATTCAGAAAATTGTTTTTGGGGTTGAAAAACTATAGCATTGAAATCTTTTGTATTATTGTGGTTCTTGATTGATGTTTTGAAACAACATAATACAAATAACTATTAAATTATTGAAATGAGTTAAACATTATTACAGAATAAATTAGAGTATAATTTAAATTATTAAAGCTTCTAACATAGGGAGTGTGAAGCTATTATTTTTTACTTGGTAATTTTAATTTCCTGATCCTAAATTCAGAAAATGGCATCAAATATTTTATTTGATAAATCGAATATCTTTTTTATTTTTCTCGTTCGAAAATAATTAATTCTTTTGGTTTTTTAGTTCTATTTCTAACTGGGAAATGAATTTCCAATTATTTATTAACCAATTAGTTATTCTAATTTCTCTAAATATTGATAATCCATAGTTAATAATTTGAAAATCAACTGCTTCCTTACTAACGTTATAAAATTGGAAGCAAATCTTTATTTATATAATTAATACACATTTTAACAGAATAATATACATCAAACTTAATTGATTTGTCTTTTAGGGTTAAAAAAATGAAGAATATAATTGAATGTCATTTACATTTAATTTGATATAAATTACTGGACAACCTAATAATTTTTTTGTCGATGAAAATTATATTTAGATACAGAATACTACAATAATTTTACTATAAAAGCAATAAAATATTATTTGCTGAAATCTGTATGTATATTTAACTAATATATTTATAAAAAACAACACAGTTCCATTAGAAAACGTTAAAAAAAACTTTGAAATTAAGATGTGTTATAAAATCTTTCACTAAAATTTCGGTAAAAAAAATTTGTTTGAGCAGTTTTGATATTCTAATAGTTTTTGTGTTTCAAGAGAAACTCAATGCTTTGTACACATTATCTTTATATCCTTTCAAATTAAATCTGCAGTAAAAAAAGTAGCTTTAATGTTATAAAAATAGGTTATATTCTATGAGAATTAAGTATAAGCTAAATAGTATTAAGAAAAGAAGTTATTCTACAAAAATTGTAATATTATACATCTGAAAGATGATGGAAATTCAGGAATTACTCAAACACAACCAGGATATTTCTTTTAGAAAAGAAATATTTTATATAGCGTACAATCAATCTTTATATAATAATACGAAATTTCAGATGTAAAAAAAAAAATTCAATGTATCATTGCACATTTCTTTGAGAAACGCAAATCTTCAAGCTCTTATCAATTCATTACAACTCAGCGCTCTCACAAAATGCGAAGTTAACAAAAATGCAATTTTTAAAGTGTCCCTCATGGAAAATGATATTGGAGCTTATTTAGCTTAAAATTAGTTTGCGCCCAAGGTGTGAAGTTGAAGTTGTATGATGGCGGTGATCTGTCATTGCAAGTGTCAGTGTAATGTAGAAACAGTTAAAGAGGTGGTAGCAATAGGAGTGTGGAATGTTTCTTGTTATGCTGACCACTTTTCATTGCTTTAGTAAGAAACTTGATGTATCAACTATGCAGTTGACTGGATTTCTCAAATCATGGTTACCAATGTTTTGTATCTTTAATCTCGGAAGAAGTGTATCTATTTTGAGGATTGTGAGGCTGCTGAAGTATCTTAGGAAAAATTTAGCTTTTAGCTACAATGATATAAATTATTTGCTGATTGAATTTAAAGAAAAAAAAAGTCTGATGATAATTTCGATGGACATTTCAAATTCAAATTGAGAAATGTCCATTAAGAGGATTTAAAAAAAAAAAAAAAAAAAAAAAAAAAAAAAAAAACCTTTTGTTTCCATCTGCAATATACTTGATGGAGGAAAAATACTTTATCCAGAATTGTCCAGATTCTTTGCCAGATTTCTTTTGACCCTTCTCAGAAAATGAATTATTTAAAAATATTTTTCTCTGAAATAATTAACTCAAAACGAAGAAATATAAATATTTTTTCTGTCATCTTTTAAATAATTCTACTAATATATTCATCTGTTCAATCTCAACCAGTTACCTTTTGTGAAATCACATCCAATCAGTGAATGAAGAATCTTTTTTGTGTGATAGTCCTATAATACTGTAAGTAAAGTTTTCAGATTCATTAAAGAGAGTTTTTGTCTTAATTTTATTCTTTGTACGCAAGACGTTAAAAACAAAAATTGACAAATTGAAGAACCAAGGTTTTAAACCTGAAAAGACTGACGCATTTGTATGTCTACAGGTGTAAATTCTTACCAGACCTCCTTACCTTCTTGAAATCGTAGAGAATCGACCAAGTAAGCTTCAAGCCAAGTGCTTCTCGCCAAGTGCAAGTAAGCCAAGTGCTTCTCGACAAAGAATTTCAATTATAATTTCAAATAATTAATAATTAGTTTTAAAAATTTTAAGTTATATAGTTATGACTAATTTGTACTGAAGACTGAAATGGATAGTTCAAATATTTAATTTTTTTAATTCCACCAATAATTAAATATCACTTTTCGTTTAATAACGGTATTTTATAAATGAAATTTTTACTTACTAATCTGTATCTTCAAAAATAGAGCACAACAATTAAAAGTTTCTTTTACAGGAATCCTATTGTGTGTACATTTTTTCTATTTTCTTTGTTGTCTACTTCTATTGAATTTTTTCTATGTTGATAATTTTTTCGAATTTCAGTTCCTTGGGATTGGTGTACAATTATCCCCGTCCCAACATCCCAAATATTACAGCGGTATTGGCTAATATCAGAAACCGGGGTTCTGAAAAGATAGATCAGAGATCAGTTCATGCCAAATCTTTAACATCATTCCAAAAAAAAAAAAAAAAAAAAAAAAAAAAAAAAAAAAAAAAAACATCATAAAACTTATTTTTTATCTTTCCGTCTTTTCTTATAACACTCTATTTTTAAAATTTAAAATTACATTAACTACAGTAATTTAAAACTATATTAACAACAACATTTCAAAAATTCCAATATATTTTAGCCAACACTGGGCGAGATTGGTTAAGATCCATAACAACGGCCAGTCTACAACGTTCCACATCGGAATTTTCCAGTGTCGAACCGATATCGGCCAGCGGATTTGTATTACTGTTGGGGATATTACAAATCTTTCTTATCCTGGTAAAGATATTCTTAGGAGGTTCAAATAACTTTATACATTAATATATTCATTTTCGATTCCGTCATATTCATCCCTCAGATCGTATACAGTAGGCCAAAAGATAAATAAAAATACACACTTCAACATACAATGAATTTTTTTTTTATACAAAGTCTCTCAACTTCATCTTTCAATTCTCCCAACCGTTGTGCAGTAGCATTCGGTCAACGCGTTAAATTAATAATACCGGTAAAAGGTAACCAAAGTTTCCGGTGTACGATTATTATCACTGATGTTACCTATGACATTGCCAGGATACGCACGTCAAGACATCACTGTAAAAGGGCCCTCCGGGACACGTTATTCGATGTTCTTCTTTTGTCCCGTGTACTTCCTTACCTTTAAAATGGGTTGCCGTTTGTTCGGCCACCAAGGAGTTGATTTGAATTATCCCGTGAGAAGAGGGTATACGGTTCAAGGATTTTAATTGCGGTTCTTGTGACTCTTGAGGAATAGATGAATTTGGATGATGATGATGATGATGGGGATTATTATCACCGCATGGGGTCTCTGGATGTCGAATTGATTTGTGTTGTTTTACTGAAGATAATTTATGTTGTGAGATAAGAACAAAAAAGATTCGAGTTTTTTTAAATTTTAATTACGTTATTACAATCATAAATGTCTATTTTTTTTTCATTAAATTAGTTTGTATTAGCTTTTTCTTTTCTTTTCAAATTATGTGGATTTAATTTAATATTTAATGTATGCTGATACTTAATTAAGATATATTTTAACTAGTCTCAATCTGTAGTGACGGAAACTATTGTCTTATAATAATTATCAATCGGTTATGAATTAAAAAAAAAATTTAAAAACATTTGTGAAGAAAATTGAGCTTATATAATTGTACTTAGTTTTCCTAATGATTCATTTGAAGAAATCTATTTAAGTGTAATTAGAATAGATGAATGAAAACAATTGTTAAAGTTTATTCAAAGTAAGCCTTTAAATATAACTTTAGATCTTATCTTAGAAAGTGATGAGATTTAAATGTGTGCTTAATTTGACCCTTAAAAAAAGCTGGTTTTTATCATCAAAATAAGTTTCCATTTATTGAGAAATTTGAGTGCTTTTCGAAAATGTAAAAAATAAATGTTTTTTTTTAGTAACTTGGTCTAAAGTAGTGGATACACTTTTTTTGTTTTGTTTTTGTTTTTAGAATTTAGCACTCCGCAGATTAGAATCAAATATTAGATGCTTAAGAATAAACTAGATCTTGCATTTGTTTTTCGGATGAAATTTTCATGAGAATTAAATACTCCTCCTTAATTTAAGTTTATTCCCACATTTTTAAACATTTTTATGCATTTATAATTTATCGATTGCATTTTTGATCATTCTATAACAAAATTATATCGAAATACTTTTCGAAAAGTAAATAAAATTTAGTGTTTTATTAATACCTTGGCATAAACTAGTAAATACACTTCATTTGTTTCATTTTCGGAATTCAGTAAATAATACATTAAAATTAAGTATTATAAACTGATAAAAATAAGAAATAAACTGGTTCTTGTATTTGTTCTTCATGTGAAATTTTTATGCGAATTATTTTTCTCAACTTAAGTTTACAGCCAAAAAGTAATTTAAACTCAATCAAACTTGGTTTCTTTGAATAGCAACATCCCAATCTTTTTTCTTCATACAACCACTCACCAATCCTGCAACATCTGGTTACCAGGAAGGAAAAATATAAAACCCCATAAATAATAAAACGAAATGGAAAACTCACACAAGTATAATAATATTAATAATAAAAAAAGAGTAACTAAATATAAAATAAAACTTGACACGTCTGTGCTCGCGGGCCTTTGTGGAGTGTGAAAATTGGTGGTAGTTAATTGCACCTCAACAATGCTCGTTAGCCATCAGATGGCCATTGTGAGGTCCTTCAACGCCTCATGTCACGATAATGAGAGGCCTCGGAATGACACATTGGGTGTCAGGGTAACAACACCTGTTATGTACCTGCGCCGTAATTAGTTTCCTCTTTCAGCCCTTCAATGGAGATTTGGTTTCTTTGGGGCAGCTTCCAGTGACTCTTTGCGTTTTTCTTGGCCGACATTTAGATTTTGGCGAAAGGATGGGTTCCCGGAGTATTATGCTTATTATAGAAGCGGTAAAGAGAATTTTCCTGCCCTATGGACTTAATTATATATTTTCCTCTGATAACAATAAATGCAGAGGTCGAAATTTGCAGATGCCCAACGAAGCCATATTCTTACAAGGACAACTTAAGCAAACATTTCAGTTGTCCTTTGGGCAACCAAAGGGTGGTTGCAAGGAGTGAAAATGATGCAACTGATTGTGATGAATAGAAGCTCTGCATTTTAGGTGAATAGCATATTTGCAGAAATAAAGGTATCGATCCACAATTACATTTTCTATGATCCACCTTCACGTCATCTATCTTTTGACTATGCAAGTAAATATTACAATTATTTTATGACTAAACTGTTATTAAACTTTACCTATGGTGGCTGAGTGGTTTGATATGCGCAAGTGCAGCATGTGATTCAATTTGCGCCAAACAAATTGGTGAAACATCAGTTTAAAATTTACGAAACCTAGTATCGGAAAAATTAATATAAAGTCAAAAATGAAATATTTTAGGTGGTAGAAGCATTCCACAAAAACTGACTCGTGGTCTGTCTGACCCTATACAGGAATTAAAGGTTAAGTAATTCTAACAACACTCAAAGCAATTTCTAGCATTCATGTTCTGTAAAATTGAAAACTTTTAGGGCAGAAAACTATACTTGAAGTCACTTTAGTGGTTGCTTTTAGAGCAATCGTAAAAATTCAAAAGATTTGATCCCTGCCTAAATGTTTAACTAATGCATCGATATTTACGAAAATTTTGCTATTCATAGCAACAACAATGCATCTTATAACAGTAACTCGCTAAATATAAACTGTTGTATTTGTAATAGCCATTAACCAAGTAGCATAACAACCCTGGCTAATATCTCTCAACTTTGGTTAATATCGCTCAACTTTGGCAATCCCAATGTGGAACATTTACACCGACCTTTGTTACAAATATGTTGCAAATATTAGAATATTAGCCATTTTCGTTCAATGCTGGCTAAAATATACTGGAAGTTTTGAAATGTTGTTACACCGTTTTAAAATTGAAATATTTTATTTATGAGAAGAGACAGAAGGCAAAAAATTATGTTTTGAGATGTTTTTGACATGTTTATTTTTGAAAAAATCGTGTGTCTTTGGTATGAGGCTCGAATTTCAGTCAGAATTGGCCAATTTTCCAGAGTCTCTGTTTTCGATATTGGCTGATTCTGTTGTGCGACCTGGGTTCAACTAAAGTTTTTCCTTTTTTGAAAGGCATATCTTTGAAAGGTAGTTAACTAATGATTCTTTAAGATGTCTGTTCAAACTTATCTAGCCACTTTGTTATATTTTATATTTGTAATAGCCGTTCCTAAGTAGAACAACAACACTGGCATATTGATAGCTCGATTTTGGCCAATCCCGATATGGAACACTTCAACCGACCTTTCTTAAAAATATGTTACAAATATTGGCACTATATTGAAAAAAGCGCTTAGCGTAAACATCTTGCATTTAACTTGAGTTTCTATGGACACAGAAGCAACATTGAACTTAAAATACTATAATTAATGTAACCTTGTGTATCTGAATGCATCTTATATATGAAATTTCCCCATGTGTATTTTAACAATAACTGGTGAATCCATATCTAAAATGTTTCAAACTCTCAAAATAGAATGATTCAAATTCTGGTATCTTTTACACTATCCAAATCCATATTTCAACCAAATAGGATGGAGAAGGAATTGATATTCCTATCCGTACATAGTACTTTTCTACGATTTTAACATCTTAGGAATGGTTGTTTGAGATCGCAACAACTATTTTATTCAAGAAGCATTTCTAAGTAATTTGTCTATCAGTGCTAAAATAAGTTAAAAGGTCCATAGACAGTAATCTTTGCTCTCGAATCCATGACGTTTATAATGGTTTTTCTCTCATTCGAGATGAAGAACGGTGTATTTAAATTTGGCATATGAAAGATGTATCATTGTTGAAGTTAAGATTATTCTTTGAAGTACGATTTTTAGCTTTGTTTAATTTTTTGCGATGTGAAATATCCGATACAAAGAACCAGACAAATGAATTAAATATATATTTTTTCAATTTCAAAATCAACCTGTGCAGTTAAAAAGTATGCAGATATTTATAACTCTATTCAATAAAAAACAAAATTACTTGATTAGTTTTTTCTGAATTCTCACATGCACTTTACCCAGTAGTTTCTACACTTCAATATGAACTTTAGAAGAGTTATAGAAATTATTGAATTCACTTTTAAGCAATTTAAAATTGTTAAAAAATATAAATGAAAATGATGATTTATAATATTTGGTCTAGTAATAGGTGATAATGAAAAGTGTATTTAATTTTAAACACTTCAGAAACTCTCTTTAATTTGTAATAATAATTAAGTCAATTTGATAGAAATTAATCATAAATCAATTGGCATTAAATAAAGATACATAAATTTGATATTTATTAATAATAAAGCAGTTTGATAATAATTAATAATTTCATAATTGCTAACATGCAAATGACCACATTTGGGAAATGCTGAAATATATATTTAATTTCCTGTATTTGGATATGGAAAATTATACTTCTTTATCAATTAGAAGCTTATCTCCCAAAATTGTTCCAGTACTTAAAAGTAATTTCCTACATTTCATTCTCATAAATTATTTAATTAACCTGATTTATGAAAGTACAATTTAGAGTATACACGTATGCAATTTTGTGTATCGAAAAGTTGATTTTCATTGAGTTCCCTTGACACTTTTAAAACAATACATCAAATGTTATAACTTGATTGGAACTTTTATGAAGTTAATGTTTCTTCCACAGAGTTAAGCTTACATTAATATTTATTTTATGGTGTTATTTGAGGTATTCGAATCTGAATTTAACTGTTTTCTGCGGCTTTTTACTTTGATGATTTTCCTAAAACTTATAGCATTAATTTATACCATGTTTTTTAGCCTCAACTTTTGATTTAAAAAAGAAATCATTATTAAGTATTTTAAACAATACATCACACGAGCGCAACTGATCCAATGCAGTATAATTTGCTTTCGAGCATTTTTATATTTCCTACTATTTGAATTAACTTTCACTTTTATATAGTCCCTTAACATTGAACTGCTAAATACAAACACCTAGTTTTATCTCAAATGTGAGAAAATAGGCACGCCCAATGCTAAAAACAGCAATTACAATTCGTGTTAGCAGAAGAGGAATTGGTTTTCAAAGAATCCCCATTCTTCTTTTCAATAGATATTTTCACCCTCATACCCACTTTTTTTTTCCACATAACTTATACCCACTTTTTTTCTACTACTTTTACACATCCACTCATCGATTCTCTTTATAAATGGCAAGTTCCCTTTTAAAAACACCTATTGGATTTTTTTTTTTGACAATCTATGATGATCTTAATATCATCTCTAATTCAATATCAGCTTGATGACGCAAACACTGACGCATGCGCAGTGAGAAGAGAAAGGTTTAAAGAAGGGGAAGGAGGTAGGGGGAGGAGACAGATCAGGAGTCTTGACATGTTTAATTATCCTGTCGCTTTATTTAATACGTCTCTGGCATTCTAGTTCATTCTTTTATTTTCAAATTGCATGGTTTCCTGTCCTGTTTCTGAAGAATAGTGTGGGAATTTTAGAAGAGGTTTCTATTGAATCTTATATTTAGAAGCCATTGTTCAGGAAGGAGCATCTGTCACGTAAAAGTGTGATTGAGATAAATAAGTATTATTTTTCTCAATTGTGCTGAGATGCTTGTGTAGTCAAATTAACCTATGAATTGAATACGAAACAATGAGATTTGTAGAAGTAAATTGATGTCTGTTTTAGTAGTCTGAAGTGTGTTATTTACACTGTTACTCAGCGGTTATTTTTATGTTTTTATTTACATTATTTCCTCAGGTTTAACGAGTTTTATCTTTATTATATGAAGTTAGTTGAATCGATTTTAGAACAATTCTATTGTTAATTCTTTTTGTTACTTCTTTGGTTGGAAATTTTATTTTTATTTATGCTTGTTTTGTTTAATTAATAGCGATCTTGAATAAGAGAGGCTAACTTTACGAAAGGTATCATTATTTTTTTTTATTTATAATGCACTGGAGAGCATCCTTTAAAGTTATTCTGTTGAGAAGAAATTAAGTAATTTAAATAAATTAAGTTGATTGTAATTTAAAATTGTTAATAAATAATAGGGTAGTAAAAAATAAATTATGCCGTTATTGATGCAAAATGCTTATTGCAAAATTAATTTAAAGTGAGAAAAAGCTTTTAAGTATCAAGTATTTAAATAAAAAAGAAATTCCTTAAACTTGTAGATGAAATCACTATATCAGGAATTAGAAATGAAAGTATAATGAAGTGCAATGCGTCTAAAACTTACCGGATTCATTTCTTTTTTATAGAGGATATAAAGGCAGTCCGGAAAGAAACGTAATGATATAGTTTTTAATATTATTTTATCATACACTCCCGCACAAAAGTTTAGTCTCAACACATAATTGGTGTTTTATAAAATAGTATTAAGACAGAAAATTTAATCTTTATATCACTTACTAATATGCACATATTACATTCAAAATAGATATTTGAAAATGAAAAAAAAATCTGTAACGAATTAATTGGAGAAAAAAAAATGATGAAAATCCGTTGCACATAAGGTTAGGCACAAATTAATTTTTTAATTTTTTTTTTAAGCAAGCGATAAGTTTTAGTAATTAATTAAGCTTTCATGATGTTTTATCAAATCAAAAACATGGTTTGTTATTAAAAACACAAGCTTTTGCAAGGTTTCAGGCTTGATTTCATACCACGCCTTTTCATTGGCTTCTTCAAGTTCAAAAATGGCGGAATACTGATTTCCAAAGGTATACAACTTTTGTAAAAATTCCATATACATTTTCGATAGGATTACAGTTATGACTATTAGCAAGCCAATCGAGAACAATAATTGTTTTGTCTCTAAACCACTTTTTCGTTGACCTGGGTGTGTGGATGGATGCATTGTATTGTTGAAATTTCTAGTTAAGTCCACCTAAAAGCTCACCAAATGGTAGTAAGTTACTTTATAGAGTTGCCTGGCAGTCCTCAGAGTTTTGTTTTCCCTTTAAAAACACTAGGGAAGTTTGGCCTTCCAAATCCTCACTAAGCCATGACAGAACCTCCACCTTGACGTTGGCTTACAGGATCTTTATGAAGATAATGCCAGTAGTAGGAAAATCTTTCTGGACCATCTAGGCTCCATTTTTTTTTCATTACTTAAGATCACTTGCAGCCATTTGTCATTGTATGACATGTACTGCTGAGCCCAATTTAGTCTTGCTTCTTTGTGATGAGACTGCAAACGCGGCTTGTGTTTAAATTTAGATTTATTTAAAAAATCCGCATTCCACAATTTTTCTACGTGCAGTTTCCAATGAAACTTTAATGGCAATTATATTTTTGATTTGATTTGCAGAGTAATGTTGATTTAAAACCAGTTTAATAATTTGTCTATCATCCCTTCTGCTCGTCGTTCGATGCCTTCCAGATCGGGACTTTGGTTGATATTAGTCACCATGTCCTTAAACTCTATAAATACCTCTATAAGAACGATTTAATGCAATTGAAATATCAGAAATGGATTTATCTCTGGTCTTTAACTTCAAATTCTTAAAATCTCTACATACGAAAATTGCGTAGACTTTGGCATCATTCTAACCAATGAAAATTTCTTAAAACCTTTTATAGAAACTTAGAGACACTCCTTTGATGAAGCAATCACTTCCTCTCAAGAATTTACATAAATCTTACATTTATGCCTATACTTTTGAGGCATGGAAAGTTTGCAAAGTTTCAAGTTGTTAATGTTAGACAATTTTATTCCATTTATCCTGGAAATTTTTCTCCCGACACTTCTTCCTTATGACTTCAAGAATATATATTTAAAAAAAAAAAAAAAAAAAAACTTATGTAAATTAAATGAATACTACTTACTTTTTCGAGAATTGCCTCTGTGTCTAAACTTTTGTGCAGGATTGTATCATACTTGTTCTTTCAATTTTTAATCAAAGAGGGAACTTTAAAAATAATTTAGTCGCCACATTATCCCTTTTTTAAAATAATTCTAATTTTCAGCACTGATTTGCATTTGATTAAATTACTTCATAAGCTTAAGAATGTTTAACTGGGTTACGTATTTTAGAAATTATAATTCCATGCTAAGTACAAAAAAATACGAAAACAGTTTTATATTATATTTTTACCAAACTCGTATTTGACACCAACTTTTCAAATGTAAATTTTGGAAGACATTAAAATTCAATTTAATTACAGACGAACTGTTTCAAGTTTCTCCAACAGAAGCTAAAATTGAATTTTTTTATTTAGAGTTTATACTTTTTGAATGCTTTTTGTATTCGTATTTCTGTTTAAAGTGAGTGGTTAGAAGCTTAAGCTTATATTAGAATATTCAGACATACAACAAATATGACAAAAAGAAGTCGCATTTATAAAAGAAAACATGAATCTCTTTGAGCACACATATGCTGTTTTAAGAATTTAGTTTAAAAGGATTGAACATCAGTGATTTTTGTATAAATTGAACTGTGAAAATAACAAAACTTTTTATAACCCATGTTTATGCAAACAAATTCCTTTTTTATTAATGTTAAAAAAGGATAAAAGGGGAAGGGAACATTATTCCATTGAAATATTCACATTGCAAAAATTCTAAATTCTATACATTTAATATTTACTAAGGGTATTTTTATTTAAAATGCCAGGAAAATGTTTCATTCCATATGCATTTTTACTTCTTTCTTGTTTGTATGTTTGACATGCATTTTGCATCTTCTATGCATCTGCACGTTTAACGAGTAAAAACGTTCCCTCTGATGTCAGTAACGGACAAAGACGCATTTTTAAAATATTCACTATTAATCATCCTCTATATATTTGCGGCATGTTTTTGTCGGAAATAAATAAAATATATCCAATTTATCATTGGCCTTAGTAAGAAAACTACCCCATCTGATGGAAGATTTTTTTTTTTTTTTTTTTTTGCAGAATCAAGAAACGATATCTGAATAAGAAAGAAATCGAGTTTTGCAAGTCGTTGCTCTTGTAACATATCATTCTTTTCCTACCAGCTTCAATATTCCTTGACGGATTACAGTCATACATTTGCGACACATCGTCTGTGACTTTGGACATATGTTTTTGGATATTTGACAAGATTACATTTGGGTAAGATTTTGCTCGGGTTTGGTTTTATTTACTATAGAATTTGGACTACAATACCAAAATATTTTATAAATCTGAGGCGTGTTTTAAATATACAATAACACTTTTTTTTTATTAGAAATCTATTCGATTTCGATTAAAAAATTGGAATAAATAGATTTCTGAATAGCTAAATTCAGAATTTGCATCTGATTAATATCAAAATCTTATTCAACAACTATTCAAAGTTGCATAAGTATGAAATTTATGTCTTTAACACAATATATAATCCATGATTTAATATATAAAAAAAGTTTAACTAAAAAAAAAAAAAAAAGTTTAATAGAAAAAAAAAGTTTTATTATTTTACTAATATAATTATTTGTTTCATTTCTATTCATTCAATTCATTTCATTGCTCTCGAAAATACTGACGAAACTTAAGACACAAATTAATAAATTTTACTTTTTTTTTAAAATAAAATATACGATATTAAGTTTTGTAAAATAATTTACGTTATAACTTTGAAACTGTGAAGGATCTAGGAAATGTAGCACTAAAAATTGCGTGTATGTTTTTAAAGTATACATTAGCAGCTGTAAAAGTATGTTAGTTAAAGAAGTTAAAAAAATTAAATTAAATTAATTCCATAAAAATAAACACTTATTTCATTAAAGGGTTTATGTTTGTTTCAAAAAGATAAATTCAAAAAAAAAAAAAAAAAAAAAAAAAAAAAAAATGCAGTACAATATTTAAATACATAAACTATATTACGCGTATGAAAAAAGGGTTCCAATGACGGAAATATTTCATATAATACGTAAAAATATTTAATTTTACCAAATAATACCAGCATTATTTAAAAATTAATAAATCATTCATATTAACATGTTTAAGAAATACAGCTTAAAAACACTCATTTACCAATTTTTTATTATTTTTTACATTCAATTATTTCATGCAATAGCCACATTTATAAAAAATAAAGTATTAAAATATCTTGCATTAATTATATCCAAAGACTATAAAAAAAGTAAATAAAAATTTAAAAAATAACTTTTTTCAAAAATCCTTACATTAACTTATGATAAAAGTGCTTACATTTTATAAAATATCATCTCATACAACCTTCCAAAAATCTTAATTTCAAATAATAGAAGTTTCTACCTTCTTTAAAAATAATAGCTCTACTGGTAGAATAATCCCGCTATGCATTTACAATACTCTTCTATAATAAGACTGCATACCAAATCATTTAAACAATGCAACATACTGACACTAAAACTTATACTCATCCCTAGGAAACATACGACTTGTACGATACAACACATCTCTTAGTTCAGATCACATTTGAAGAATGGTCCTGAGCATTTATTTGTACGTAGAGCAACACATTCCGTATGCATTATGAATGCCTTTGCCATACATCTCCTCATTGTACACGAGTGACAGGATTAAGGGACGGCTGGAAAGAATTATGAAGAGAGTTTCGATTTTTACAGATCTTGAATGATTCCGCGCATTCGAATAAATATCTCAAGTGTGCCTCCAACGACGTTCGATTCATCAAACACCCTTGGATAATTCGAAAAGGGCCGGCTTGGATGGAGATTCCCCCTTTTGTCAAAATATATATTCATAAATTCATCTCCGGCATTTGAGGTCATTTTTGTATGTGCTTTAGATTCAGCGAATGTTGTGATGCTTTAAATTTGCTTTCTTTGAGGTGGGTAGAAAAAGGTGTTCATAGAAGATGTATAAAGGAAATTCGGGAAATTAATGTCCATCAATTGTTGTTGAAATTGAATATTTGTAAATATTTTGTAATATGGAATATCATATATATGCATTTTTGAAAACATTTCTTGTCTGTTTTTTATTGTATTACATATGGTACAGGTATAATATGCATCGAATTAAAAGAAAATTATATTTCAACGTTATTTTTCTTAGATTGATTTTTTAGAAGTATCTACCGGTTAATCAAATCTTATTAATTTCAATTTCCAATCTTTATCGTAGAGAAAATTCTTGTAATGGTTAAAAAAAGTTAGAAGTCTTATTTCTTCAAACTTAAAATTTGTAAAGCTTTTTGTAGGTTTAATATTGTCTTCAATTTTTTTTTTTTTACATGATGTTGATGGGCCTTTTAGGTACAATTTAAAATATCCCAAAGGAAAGCATCAGGAAGGCGAAGGGGGGGGGGGAGGTCAGTTAACAATCATTATAAAATTTTATTTAATAAAAATCCGAGGAGAATTTCAATTTATAGAATTTATTTTCTTATAATATAATTTTCTATCAACGGTTTTATTCCATTTACCATTTGAACTGATGTTATAAAGATTTGTGAAGATATATTTAATTTTAGTTAAAACATAAGAATTACACTAATTTAAGACTTAATTTTCAAATACAGTGTTAGTTTCAATTTACAATAAATGCAGTATAGAAAAAAATATACATATACTTAAAGATTTAATGCACAAAGCTACATTGAAACTGTTATAAATATAAATGATTTATATAATATTCTTGTATTACTTAGCTATCCATATGTTGATTATTTACTCCTATTCTTAATAGAAACATAAAGTGACAGGTGATGGTGATTGGATGCTATATAGTTCTGTAGTTCTGAAAGCGTATGTGAGGTGAAGGTAGGCAAAACGCAGAACTTTGACATGGTATAAAAAAATATTAATTTCTCAAAAGTCAGGGGACAACTGCCCCTTTCTCTTCTTAATAACTGCAACTGGTAATTGTTATTTTGAAAAAACTCATTGCAAGCTATATGTTACACATCGGACACGATAATATGTGATATAACACTTTAAAGTTTTAATATCATTTTGCATATTAGGAATGTTATTTTAAGATCGTTAAAGAAAGTTGATTCAGCTTGAATTATCCAGTTTATTAGCTTCATTTATTCCTCTTCACTTGTTTAATCTTAATAAGATTGATTATTTGATAATTATTTTTGTTAATTGTAGCCCTCAACTTTTAATATACTCTTAATTGAGTTTATCACTCAACAAAACAAACTTTGATATTTTCTGATAAAGGCAAGTTGAAAAATGAATGATGTGTTGCAAAAGCAAACTCTTTTATGAATGAAATTATTTAAA
Organism: Linyphia triangularis; assembly: GCA_963978545.1. Taxonomy (NCBI): domain Eukaryota; kingdom Metazoa; phylum Arthropoda; class Arachnida; order Araneae; family Linyphiidae; genus Linyphia; species Linyphia triangularis. Next base: position 33,315,112 of record OZ021727.1, on the reverse strand, counting down.
AAAAAAATGTAATGAAACTATGAAATATAAAAAGCAATCCCATCAAGCTCATTTTAGTGTGCGTAGATGACAGAAATATTATACCCAATACATTACATTGACATAAAGAGAAAGCTTTAGCTTAGAGGTGTCAAAAAGTGCCACGATCTACCATGACATGCTGAGAAAAGTTGACGAACCTGGCATCACGGCCAATAAGTGTTTGGGTCGACAACTAGCCTGACCTCCAGCGGCCACAGGTGTTACTACTCAGTTTCCTCGATTGCGTATTAGATTGTACGAGCTGTCAAGATACTTTCAAGTGGCTAAGGTTGAGTCGACTTAATTGCAGACAGAGGAATTGCGGTTTGTTGGATCCGATATATTTCGGTGGATGTCTTGGATTTTTTTTTTATTAAAAGAACTATTTGCAGAAGGTCAAAGTCAAATGTTTCAGCTTCAGTTGCGTTGAACTTGATGATTTGTTAGATCTACAAGATAAATACTTATATATTGTTTTAGGATAAAGGTTCACAATGACTTTAAAATGAAGAAGTAAAATGTTATCAAAAGTAAATTGAAGTAAGATAACAAATTATCCTTATTTTAACCTCAAATTATTTTAAACTATAAAGTTGAATGATAGACTTTGAATAAAATTCATTAGGTAATACATGTCCAAATTTATTTTTAAATGAAGAATAAATTTTATGCATAGAATATTCTCATGTCTTAAACAGTTGAAGGGTCCAGGTGATGAACCATCCAAGTCCATTTTTTTTTTTTTTTTGTAAAAAAAAAAAAAAAAAATTGAGCTCACAGTGACAGTTGGTATTTGAAGAATGGTTTAGAATGGTATATTTAGTCAGATGAAATTTAACAAGTGGCTTCTTCAAGAATCGTATCACAGAAATAGTCTTCTAAGATTTAGTAGGTTTAATTGAAACTTTGCTGTCTGTTGTTCTCAAAATGAATCCGATGAATTTCAAAAATTCTTCTTCACACCCTGACATTTATTTTTTATGAAGATATGTTAGTTTTTTAATACGTTAAGTGTTAAAAAGTAGCATATCTGTATAATTTTTTTTTTTATTTGATGATATTTGCATAGAAAAGATTTTTGTGAAGTGTAAAGAAAATTGTGATTCTAGTCCAAAAATTGCCGACCAAACGGTATAGTGGTTAGCATACTAGCTTCTACACCGCGATGTTGCGGGTTCGAGTCCCGTGTTGACATGGGTGTTTGTAAATGTATGTTGGCTTGTCTAATGACGAATGTTTCGGCGCATTATAGCCCTCGTGTTGCTGAAGGTGCCAGATAATCTGAATACAACCAACTAGTTCAAAAATTAATGAATTTTTTTTTACTGGTATCTTTGTTGACTGCATATCAAAATTAAAGGTTAAATTGTACAAATATAAATTGCATTATAATTTCTATAAAAGTAAATTTAAAATAAAGAAATTTTCAATGTTCATGGTCATGAAACACTTTTACTATTAAACTAGTACGGGTAGCTGTCATTTTTTAATAATTAATAGTTTAAAAAACTAAAAACAACGCTTTAATAGAAAAGTGAACTAAAAAGTATAAAATAATTTTAAATAAGTTTAAAATAAGAATAGAGTGATTAACAAGAAATATTTATTTTATCGTAAAAAAATTTGGGGTGCTTTTTAAGATATTTTCATAATGGCTCTACTTTTACCAATATTTGTCATTAAATATTTACAACAATTAACATCAAGCACCCCACTCTTTTTTACGATAAATTAAATATTTCTTGTTAATCACTCTATTCTTATTTCAAACTTATTTAAAATTATTTTCTAATTTTTAGTTCACTTTTCTATTAAAGCGTGTTTTTTAGTTTTTTAAACTACTAATTATTTTTTCTGTAAACTATAAACTTTTTTTAGTTAATTTTTTTAGTTAAGTGTACAAAACTCTCCAGTTGTTCCTGCCAATAGTCACATGCTTGTCTCAAATTTTAGTCATGTATATGCCTTAGTACACGCCGTATTACTTGGCACAAAACACTACCGTGTCTCTGAATATGAGAAATCACTAATCCTGAAGATCCTGGCAAGGATAAAGTGACTAAAAAAACACGCTTTGTATAACCGTCGTGCCCACGACAAATCTTTCAAATGTCTGCCTTATCAATTGTCGATGATAGGTTCTGTGATTACTGGGATTGTAACGGGTAACGGTACACCAGGGTTCGATTCCGGAGAAGGTTGGTTGGTTGGAATTTAACGGCGCAAGGGCAACACGAGCTAATCCTTGTGATAAAGCAACAAACTTATTGAATTATTGTATTGTCATCGGTCTTTGACAATGGTGCAAAATTTGAATCAAATCTGATCTCTCAAAGTAGGGCAAAATCGAGCCCAAAAGAGTCGGTTACAAGCAAACATACAGGTTAAACTAATAAAAGCGTGTTAGAAATAGTACTAAAAAGGGAGTACAGTGCAAAATGAGCTAATAAAATATGAACTATTGCAGAGTGAAAAAAAATAGTGGAATTTAAAAAAAAATAAAAATTAATTGGCGATGTGGTTCAAATGAGAACAAAATGAGCACGGGTAACTTAATTTGTTTTAATAATAATTCTAAGAGTTATTTTAAACTCGAGGCACAATTGATATATATTATTGCTGAAGTTAGTACTAAATCCATATAAGCACGAATTGAAGTAAAAAACAGAAACAAGAAAAGGGATAAAAAATAATTTCATCAATCAATAAATTTAATTCATAAAAAAACGTGTTATTTCCTAGAAAACCTATTTCATTTGGAAAGAGCAACAGAAATTCTCAAAACTAATTTAAAGTTTTCAAAGATCTACATTCAAATTAAAAAAAAAAAAAAAAAAAAATATATCTTTTTATATGACTGAATGCTTCACAAAATATTTGTGTCTCTCATCTCTTAAGTGCTTTTAATAACATCCTTGTTTACCTGAATATTCATTGGCTTTTAAAAGTGATTAATATTGTTGAAAGTATAGATATTTAAAATAATGCCATCCACACCTGAGTCAGCCATACTGTGATAATGTTCGTAATTCTTAAAATTTTCGGATGGAAACACCTAAGGTACAATATTAAATCATGTAGCACTAACCGTTCATTATAAAATTGGTAGATTGATTTTACAAATGCCACTACAGAAAGGATATTTTTCCGCGCAGAAGGAGAAGGGCGCCTTACTTTTTTTTCCAGACTACTCAAGCATTGTATTTAATATATTAAACATTATTTTAGTGTTAACTTACTATGAAAGGAAAATTTTTTAAATATCATTGAATATTTTGTTAAGCGCTGAACTTAATTTTGGAAACAGGCCAGCTTAAATTAATCACCATGAAAAAAAAATGCAATAATAACTTGTTGTACAATATATTAAAATATATGGTATGCAATGATGAGAATATATAACGTACAAAGAGAAAACATCTAAAAATAAATTAACGAGACAAAGTACTAGGATTCCAACAGTCAAATATAACTTTTTCTCAGGTTTTAAGTTGTCATTGAAACATGTTAGTTTCTAAATTATGGATCTACTATAAAATATCAGAATATTTGGAATGCGATAAAATATTAGAATATTTCGGGGATCGTCAGGGATAGAAATAATAAAACAGTTCTATTCAGTACCTTCTCCCCCCCCCCCCTCAGTTCTTAGAATACGCATTTTTTTTAATATTGATATCTTAGTTAGGATTGAATTTCCCATGTTTTCTTTAGTGTAGATGGGACATTTCAGAAAAAACCTAAAGTTTAACCATCAAATTTTAATTCTTAATAAAAAATCAGTTACAGTTACTATTTCTATAATAGGTATTGGTTGGTTGTTTTCAGATTATCCAGCACCGTCAGCAACACGAGGGCTATAATGCGCCGAAACATTCGTCATGAGACAAGCCAACATACATTTAAAAACACCCATGCCTAACAAGGGACTGGAACCCGCAACCTCTCGGTCTAGAGGCTAGCACGCTAACCACTATACCGTTTAGTCGGCGTATAATAGATATTACTAACAGGCATAAGAATATTTTTGATTCTATTTATATTAGTTACAGTATGTTTCTTTAAAGAGTTTTTTTTTTTTTCTTTTTTCAAATCTTTTGTGAAAGTTATGTAAAAACATATTTGCGTTATTTAAAGTTGAAGTTTTTTTTTTTTTTTTTTTTTAATGAAACAGAATATATAATATCAATTCAACTTTTTAAACAATATGTGAAGTTAGAGAATTGAATAAACACAATTTTCATCCATTTGCCCATTTTCTCGTGTTAATTTGAATATACAAATGAGATAATAAATTTACAATTATTTAGCTTCATATGATGAGTAACAGTAACCTAGAGAATTTTTCAATTATAGCAGAAATGGCGGCCGTGTTTAATGTAATTATACGAGTTCAACTTAAAAACGGGGTCCCTAATTTAATTAAATGTGCTATTTTTAAAGTCTAAAAATTATATAATTAGATTTTATTTTTCAAAAGAAAATTTAATATAGAGGAGACATTAAATGTGAACCAAGATTGTAAAATTGAATTTCAGAACTTTTTAATTATTTTTATTAATACCTAAGGCATTTATCATTTCTAGCATATTTGAGGTGCATAACCTATAAATATGTACTTGGAAGATATCCATCAAGGTTAAATACGGAAATTTAGTTTATGACTATTTCACTTAAAATTTTATTTAAATTTATATTTAATGTATATTCAGTAAGTTATTGTTTTCATAGCAAATTTTACACATTACGCATTTTATCAGATATAATTTTTTTTAGTAATAGTATAATGTTTAAATATAAGGTATCAATTAACAAGTGTACCCAAAACTTTAAAAATATGATTCAATGTAAACATGAAAACTTAAAAAAAAAATCCAATTGGAATAATCCATTTTTATACCGACTTCTATAATAACACAAGTATAGGACAGTCATAAATATTTTCTTTTGCTATTCTGATTTGGTTTACATAAATTAATTTTTTAACGCACGTCCACTTAGTTTAGTTTTCGTCTCTTTACGTTATTAGCAATCAATGATTTGCAAGTATTATGTTTGAAAATTTTTTTGCCTGATGATTGGAAAAAAAAAATTAAAAAAAATAGAAAAGAAAAAAAAAAAATTGTTTCCATAACCAACGGAAATTTATTTTTATAGAACCGATATGATAAGTTGGTTGTTTTCAGATTATCTGGCGCCGTCAGCAACACGAGGGCTATAATGCGCCGAAACATTCGTCATTAGACAAGCCAACATACATTTACAAACACCCCTGCCTAATACGGGAATCGAACCCGCAACCTCGTGGTCTAGAAGCTAGCACGTTAACCACTATACCGTTTGGTCGGTCCGGATGTGATAAGAAAATATGTTTTTGCTAAACACGGAAATTATGTGCAAACTTCTTAATTTCTAGTACAATTTCTTGTATTATTACAGAACTTTTTTTTTAACATTATTTAAAAAGATTAATTTGATTTATAGTAAAATAGCCCACACAATTATAAATGAAACTTTCCTATAAAAGTATTTTTTTATTTATTAGATTATATTGCCACTTAAACTATTGTTTTCTTGCAATTTTGATTTATATAAACGTATCACTTTAAAATAATTAATATCATTTTGCTTTCCATTACCTTAATTGGAAGATTAGTTTTTACGAACAAAAAAAATCAAATCCATTTTTTTCCGCTCTGAAATAAAAGGGAGACGTTATTCGAAATGGTAATTACATTTAATAGATCGGTTTCCGATACAATTGCAATCGGAAGAAAAAGAAAGAAAATTACTTAAAAAAAAGCGGCATTACACCTCAAAGTTTTTCCTATTCTTATTTGCTTTACGTATTTTATAAGGGGGAAGATTTATATTCTTGCTCTCATCATGTTAATTCATATCCGTTCAACCATTAAAAACTAATCAAACGATCGAGCACATCTGTTGAAGTGAAGTAGAATGAGGAATGCAAAGAAAATAATAATAATAAAAATAAAAATAAAAAAGTAGAAGAAAAACAGCTAATCTTTCGCGATTTCTGCAATGAAAGAAAACTTAGTTGTTGGTCGTGTTCGGAAGAGAGTTGTTCGTTTATTCTTTTTGTGTGTTCTTTCGCTCTTTTATTTCAATCAGAAGGAAAGGTACGTAACGATTCCGATTATGATGAGGGGAAAAAGAATATTCCATTGAAGCTTTTCTTTGCTGCTAATGACAGAAATCTTCCGACGGTTTTGGCAGGGGACTACTGGAGAAAATCATTTTACCAATAATTACATTTTCTTGCCGAATTTACCATGTTCTTTTCTCAGACGATCCATTCAAGAAGTGCGCTTTCCCCTTGTGTAAATTGCGGGATATTTTTCTTTCGTAATTAAGCCATGGAAAATTCCCAAATCGCATATGCAATTGTGTTTTTTTTTTCACTTCTCACCGAATCAAATACTTTTCACGATTATGATCAAGAAAAATAATTTTCACTCTTTTCTGTAGCATGCGTTAAAAAAAAAAAGTAAAGGAAGTACTTAGGTTTAATTTTTTTTTCTCTGTTCTGTAATGAAATGAAAATAATTCGAAAAAAACCCCATTCTAATGATTTTCAGATATCGCTTATGGCAAAACAATTTTTATTTTAATGATTCCTTAATCTGAGACACTTTGTTTTCTGGTATTCTAATCATAAAAATGTTATTTGATTCGTAACTGATTTTTTATTTGAAACTTAGGGTATTTCTTACAAATGGCTTATATTAATCACTAAAACATTTAATGAAGCAAACAGAAAAACAATAAGCTAGTTAAATACTAAATCTCTAAAAGAAAAAAAAAATCATATATAATTAATTTCACACATACAATGATTTAGTTTTTTCAAAAATAATTGTTATCTCTCATTAACAAAGATCATTACGGATAAATTAATTACTCCAATAGATAAATGTTGTTTCATTACATTTTAAGAAATGAATAATACAAATTTACTTTTTTCTAAATTATAAAATCTTAAATATTCATCATTAAAAATATAATTATACTAAACAACCGATAGAAAACTAAAACATGTTTACTTTATTATTATTATTAATTATTTCAATATGTCGTTATAATTGGGAGCATTCTTGTTCGTGTATAAGCTTTTTAATGTACAAAAAATGATCATAACATAATGATATTAGTCAGAGCATTTGTTCTAATTTTAAGCAGGACAATTATCTAGAAGCACACAAATTATTTTTCTATATGTTATGTCTGATATTTCTTTTATTTAAAGCCTTGTCCAGAAAGTTTTTTTTTTTTGTATTTTGTTGGATAGCAGCCCTTTAAAAAATTTTTTTAGGAAATCCTGACTATTTTTAAATCTTTCTTAAAATATTTTTTTTTCATAACATATAATTGTTTTAGTAGACTTTTTATTATTAATTCGATTTTTATCACAATAGAAGAATATTACTTATTGTCCATTATCAAAATCTTTTGATTTTATTACATCTACTTATAAATAATTAAAAACGTTTACGAATAAAATTTAAATGATTGAAAAGGATGAAGAAAAGAAGCTCAGAGCATTCTTACATAATTATATTTATAAGCAATATGAAAATTTTTAATTTTTACTCAAACCAAAATGATTTTAGATTTCTATTTTCATTTTCTTGAAAATGTTGGTGTACACTAGAAACCTATATACCACTATAGAAAGGGTTACATCTCAAAAAAGCAATAACTATAGCTTTCTCATGAGATCCAAGATAAAAAATAATCACATCCAATTCTTTCCCAGACCAGACTTTGATAGAGTAATTCAGACCGAACCCTCCAATCCCGGTAGGCCAGAACACGAAATCACTTGCCCAATTCCCCCTCTCTATAAATCAAAAAATATATATATCTCTACTCTTTCTACCTCTCGGAAATTCAAAAGGCGGTGCTACCGTTCAGACTAGGCTTTGATTTAGCGACTTGACTCTGCTCTGGATTCGAAATAGCTATATAGATTACAGAGATATTTTCAGTTGTTTTCTTTTGTTTTCTTTCTTTCTTTTTCTTTCGTTCTGTAGCTATGGACTATTCTTTTTCTGGGAGTGTAAGTATGGTATGATGTATGGACGATTGTCACAGGTGTACTTTATCAGATTGGTGAGGAATATGTAGTTGTGTGTGTGATTTGTTGTATTTTGATTGATCTAAGTTTTTTTTATGGCTAAGTCACAGATGGTTTTGTGTTAACATTGAAAATTATTTTAAAGTATACATTAACTTCATTTTAAAAAACAGTCTTAAATTATAAAAATATTTATTACCCTGGGCCTTAAGCCTAAGGGTATTGTTTTCAATTGGTTAAAAGTGTGGTCAGGTGTCCGTCTCCACTTAAAGGCCCTTAGGCCGATTATTCTCTTTTAAATTTTATTTCAAATTAAATTCCAAAGTACTGTTTTTGTATAGTTAACCACAAGTTAACAAAAAAATCAGCTACCCGCTTTAAAAAAAAAAAAAAAAAAAAAAAAAAAAAAAAAAAAAAATGGCAATAAACAAATGACGAAATATAACAGTTACAAAAAAACAAAAAAACACACGATATTTATATTTTTGTTAATTTAGTATCTGTATTTTGAAAGATCTGCGAAAAAAAAATCATCTTTACAATTCCTTCCAATTTAGAAAATTCAGCCAGTTTATTTAAATTTTGTCTTGGGAACTGTGTAGGGGAAGGTGTTGTACCTCTGACTATTTTGTTCCAAGGACCACTACTCCTGTTATACCCTTTAGCATCACTTTATGAAAATTAATGTAATTCGTGTATAGTTCGTTGTTTTGTGCAATTTACTGTTGATTATTTTAACAACACAGAATTTTTGTGAATAATACTAATCCATTTCTATTATAAAAATGTAAGAATGTTTTTTGGATAATATTTTGCCTGATAAAATTGTTTGTGTAATATCTTTGTTACTGAAAATCATTAAAAATTGTAGCTATTCTCATACAAAAAAAATTGTGGAGCTTTTGAAAATCCATATCTTAAACTTAAAAGTGTAGCATGCTTTTTAACTTGTACTCTCATGGTGTTGTACCATTGTCAATGATCAGTTATTGTTCCTTTGACTAGGTTAAATGCATTCACAAGTTTAAAAAATGAAAGGCAGTATGATATTTATATGGAAGACATTAGGACTAAGCTATCAAACCCAATTGCTACTAATATATCTGCTCGACAGTTAAAATGTTTTTTGTTAGGAATGGACTCTTCGTCTTATAAATTCGAAACTTTTAAACAACTATCATTAACAACATTTCGATTATGTCTTGCATACATTTAACCTACTTTGATTATTTGTACTGACTGAAGCTATTTTTTTTCTTTGTTGTTGTATTATTTAATTATTTAATCAGAGGTACAACAACCCATGGTCAAATGTACCTTTGACTACAGTATTATCATTTATTTGAAATTAAATAAAATATAATAAAATAAAACTGGGACCTTCAAATAATTCTAAACAAAAAACCATATGATACTTATTAGAATGAAATAAGAAAATTAAATTTAACCTCAATATTGAAGATAGAAAATAGAAATTTTGCAAAGTAGTCAAAGGACCTACTAAAAATGTCAAGCTAACTGGAAAATTAGTTTTCTTAAGAATATAAATAAGTTTCATTTGGAATTGATTGCATTTTATTAATGCTAATTAGTATTTTATAAAACATTTGTTTGCTAATAAGTTGTTAGTTTTTCTTTTTTCATTTAATAAAAACATTGACTTCATATAACATTGCATATAACAACAACATTAAATGGGAAAATGTTACTACGAATGCGTTGACGAGATATCGTGTATCGAAACACGTCTTAGCGAATCATTTATTTGAAATAATCAATCATTATATTTTGAATCACTCATTAAGACGTTTTTCAACGCAATGTCTTGTCAATACATATTTCTTAGTAGTTTTATATATTACGTTAAGGGGGGAAAAACTAGTTTGTGTTTTACTATGTTTTTAATAGTATTTCGGTCAAGGACTGATTTTCACACAAGTCAATAAAGCCCAGGATTGAGACAGTCAAAATGAACCTTCGTCTTTTATTATATTCTTATATTTTAGTATTTCCAATTAGTTTTTGAATTCAAACTATATACTTAAACTGGTTTTAAACATAGGCCATTAAACAACCAAATATCGAAAAAACAAGTTATGTTCAAGTGAATTTCATTTTGATCGATTTTCTGTTGTATAATTTTTTTGCTACAGAAAATGGTTATCAATAAACTTGCAAAATAAAGACGAAACTGGTTGTTTGTGGTTATTAATCATTCTGGATAATCGTTTACATTTTTCTTAATTGAGTGTTTGTCAATTTGTAAATTATTTTTAATGTTAAGATACACTTGTGATTAATTTAATGCTAAATTTGCTGACATTTTAATTGCAGAAGTCGAATATCCTACCTCTCGAACCCAGTTTCGATTCTTATGCTTAATATATTTAAGAATTTTAACAGGTTATTTTTCATTAACAATGATTTTATCAAATACTCGATGTTATTTTAATTTTCATGTTAGAGTTTATACAACGTCTTTCTTTACACATGCTGTTTTAAAATATGTATATTCAAAGAACTCCGAAAATACAAGTTCATTAAGTTTGGGACCCGAATGGTGCCAGGCAGGCCTTGATTTCGATTAATTTATAGTGTCTCCAAAAAAGAAAAAGGGAGGGGAAAAACGAAAAAAAAAAAAAAAAAAACGCTACTAATTGAGGACAATAAAAAATAAAAATCAATGAGGATACTAGTAAATAACATAATAAAAGAGCCAATAAAAAATAACATTACTATAGACAAAAAAAAAAAAAAAAAAAAAAAAAAAATAAGTACTAAAGACAAAAAAATAATAAAATGATAACAAAAACTGCACAGCAAATTGAAATGTCTTAAAATAAGACACAAAAGTATCTTAAACAAGTGGCACTGTTTTAAGACGAAAAATGGTGTCTTAATCTTTAAGACACATGAAGTGTCTTAAAATGGGGTGTTTTTAGACATTTGGAGTGTCTGAATTGGGGATATTTTCAGACAGTTGATGTGTCTGAATAGGTTGTTTATGGTACCTTTCAGATGTTGGACAAATTTTTACACAAACAATTCAAATTTTTACACAAACCAATTCAAATTTAATATTAAAAAGTTTTATTTAAAAAAAAGTAAAAATTACTGTATTACTACCATGTTGCTCATAACTTTTTGTTGACTATGTTACACTTTCCTGGTAAATGTAAGCATGAGATTGTAAAACAACAACTATTAATATATCCAAGTAAGAGATAGTAACAGGGACTTATTGTAAAATATATGCATTGGTATAGTAGACATTGTATTGGGGCTGAATCTCAAAAAGAAAAGTTTTGGCTTCTAAGATTGTATCATAGTTTTCAGTTGCTTTTTTCTAGGGATGGAACGGATATCCGGCATATCCGGCTGATTTTTCAATATCCGGAACCCCGTCGGATATCCGATTTGAAATACCGGACATCCGATAATTTCATTCGGATATCCGGCTATATATCCGGCCACCAGATATCCACAAGAAATAATTTTTTGCAAAAAATAATGATCTTTTTCGGACAAAGGGGACACCGCATCCTACACTTTTTTTTTAAACTTTTTTTTTTCTTTCTTGGACATAAATTGCAGTCAAGTTAGAAAACAAAAAAGTTCCTTCGTGAGAACTATGCTTTCGCATATCCCTAACTTCAGAGATGAGCTAGAAGATGCATTTAGTTTCAATTCACAGAAAGAGGCCCCGTATTATTGGCGCCGAGTTGATAAGCATAAACCATTCCTCCAATCTTTTTCCATACACATCCTTCATATGCGTTTTGCAATATGTTCTTTTCATTCCAAGTTTATGATTTGATTAATTCCAGATGTTATATTTGAATGCTTCTACGTAAAACACGAACCGAAATACTAATAAATAGTACTTTTTTTCCATAACATAAGTTACTTGTTAAGAGTTTTAGTTATTCTCACTTCCTCCTTTTTTTCTGACATTTGCTAGCGAGTAAAAAGCAATAAATAGCAAATGCGCACTCCTCAATGCTTTTTTTTTGTTCTATCGACGATAATACCCTACCCCTTTATGCTGTGAATGGTATGGTCTAATTTCTGATTTTTCATTGGCAGAAGTTGAAAGCTGGTATATTTTTTCTGACGTAAAATGAAGTATTGTAATTTTTAGGTCTTTAACGCAGCGCCACAATGTGGAATTTATTTAGCTCTCTAGAATGTCTTGAATCATAGTTTTCTCCATTTACAATCCAATTTATAATTTTTAATAATGGCTCATTTAAAATCACCCACTTGGAAGTATTTTAAAATTAATGGAAATGACGAAAGCAAAGCCCTATGTGTTACTTGCTCCACAGAATCGTTTAAAAAATATATTGTGAGCGGCAAAAGCCCAAAATCTTTTTCCACAAAACCCTTATGGAACCATTTAATGTGTGTGCATAAGGAAATTCATCGAAGCTTAAAAGACTCACTAAATGCATCAAATATTGATGAACAAGAAAAAACAATTCATCAAAACAAGAAATGCACGCAGGCAACATTGGAATCGACATTATTTGTACCAAAATTGTGGAGTTTAGATGATCCTAAAGCAAAAGCCTTAACCACAAAAATATGTAAGTACTAATTTTGTTTGTTTATATTAAATATATATTTTAAATATGGTATAACATAATGTTGATGAATTTTGGGTTCGAAATTTTTTAAGTTTATATTTAAAGACGGAATATTCCGATAGATCCAATTTAAGTTTTCTACGAGATTTCTGTAAATCCGTAATGTTTTAGGTGCATTACAAAAAAAAAAAAAAAAAAAAAATAGACTTTAATTTCATAAGATATTTAAAATAAATCATTTGTTATTAACAAATGCATCCGGTATAATTTTGTAATCATTTATCAATTATAAACAATGCATGAAGTAAATTGAAAGTAGCTATATTTTGCACTTCAACATTGTATTGTTTGATAAAAAAAAAATTGCAGAAAGTTCTATACTACATCTGTTCCAAAACAGATTGATATTGTTGAAAGTATTGCATATATTTTAATCAAATTAAATTTTTTTTTATTAAATTTGTTGTCAGTTTTATTAAGTATTTTTTAACACATTTGTCTTAATAAACTAGAATTAAATATCATTAGTTAATGGAATTCCATTGTTTTATTATTTGGACTTCAGTACAATTGCTGTGTGTTTTTCGGGTAAAAGCAATATAGGATATTTATGCAGACTTGAGGAAGATTATCTTATGTTTACATTACATGATACAAGGTAAGAAGAAGTTGAGTAACAATTTACAAACGTATTTCTGAAATATTTTCATCACATTGCAGAATGTTTGGTACAATTTTAAGTAATACACAAACAAAATGGTGATGAAGTTTCAAAATTGTTCAGCAAGTATAGGTATTGGCATCACTAAAACATTGTTTCATCAACTGAAGTTTAAATAAAAAAAATTAACTCAGTGGCGCGACAGCCCGTGTGGACCAGGGCCTGCTGGGCCCAACTCAGCTTTCTTGACTGTGGCATTTGTGTCACATAGCAGATGTTCCTGTCAGATGGTCATTCTGACGCTGAACCCCAGTGTTTAGTTCCCAAGCATGCATGGTCCTCCTCAGTTTATTTCTTTCAGGTATAAACAGCTAAGTCAACCTTGCCCAGTCCGCGAATCAAACCATGGACCTGTGACATGCAGTGCGGTGCGCTAACCACTAATTATAATTTACTTGATACTTCATATCATGATCATTTTTTTCGTATAGCATATCGTATAACTATCGTTTTTAGTATATAGACCGAATATCCGGCCGGATATCCGGTGAAATCCGTTTCGGATATCCGTATCCGGTAGACATGGTACCCTGGATATCCGAAATCCGGTATCCGGCAAAACTCACATCAGTTCCATCCCTACTTTTTTCATTTCCACTTCAAGGACAAATAACAAGCGTAATGTAAGCATGCACCTGGTTTATTGTACTATGCGTTGCACTGGCAAGTCTAAAAATGCTTTGGATACATTATATGGCAACATAAATTTATGGTAATGATGGATCAAGCAGTTGTAATCTAATTATTCCCCATTTGGGAATTTTACCGGGTTATAACATTCCCCTATAATAACACTACCCAACAGCAGTGATTATAACACTATGACGCTTCAATTATTGTCGAATAGCTGAAGCAGATACAGGGCATTTAAAAAATACCTCAAAAGATGCATAAAAATAAACAAGTAAAACAGAAGGCATTAGAAGTATGTAAGGAGATACTTCAAAATATAGAGGTGGAGCATATTAAATTTGAAAAGTATGTAAGTTCCACATAATTTTTTTTGTGTTTCTGAAAAAGTTGGTTTCCCAAATTTTGGTATGCTCTTAATTCCTGTAATTTTGAGGATAGAACCTTTTTACAACAGTTTTCCCTGTCACTGCGACACTTTGTTAATCGGTTAAAATGCGTTATAAGCCCCCTCTCCTTTTTTTTAGTGATTTTGCGTCAAATATGGTAACCTGGTGCCTATATGGTTCCATTACAACTTGGCACCCATTTTGGCAAACCTTAAGTTCAATTCAGTGGAAGTGTCAATACAACTTGGCAGCATTTTACAAAGTCACCAAAGTGGGGGGCGTACAACGCATTTCAACCCTATAATCGCTGAGAAGACTAGAGAGGGCATTTAAAAAACTTTAAAAAATTTAATATAAAAAAAAGGCATTAGAATAAAGATGGCTGCTTCAAAATACAGAGGTAGAGCACATTAAATTTGAAAAACATGCAAGTTATTAAAATTTCTATAGTTTTCTTGAGTTTTCTCAAAACGTTGATTTTTCAAAAAATTTTATGCTTCGTTTAAAAAACAATTAAAGATGTAGAATTGAAATTTTTCACGTCAATTACATAACATAAAGTACATACAAAACAAAAATATTATTAAAATCTATGCAATTCAATTTTTAATTAGATTATTACTTAAAAAAATGCAAATTTTCATACGTTCAACAAACTAACGCATAAAAAACTTATTTTTATTATTTTGTGAAATCTGATATTTAATGCAGTATATAGACATTTATTAGAAATAAAACTAAAATAAAGTTTTTTTGCATTATAAGATTTTTTATGAGCTACCACAATTCAACTCACTGCGGAAAATTTTATTTAACCGAGTTTTATATAAGTGATTATAAGTAAATTATTAGCCTATTATTATGAGCTTTTTTGCTAAAATATTATTTAAAAATGTTTGAACAACATATGTAGAAAAAAAATTCTTCATTTTGACAAATATTAAATGTTTCACAAATTATTTTGTAGCGTTGATTTTCATAATTTTATTGCTGCCATCGAGAACCAAGAATAAATGTTATTCAGATTATACCAAATCCCATGCCAAATATATTCCCATTAGTACTTGTAATATGCAACAAAACCAATAAAAATATAACTGAATGTAAAAACAGAAAACTTAGAATTCTGTGGGTGTCATTTAGAAATACTAGATCAATTAAAATGTATTATAAAAACACTGAAAATAAGTGTATTATTGAATAACACTTACTGTAACACGGTACCCAATTTTTCACTAATTCATTGACCTACTAAATATAAAGCCAATCTAAATAGTTCAAAAAGCGGTTCGCATTAGTTTCTTGTAAGGCAACTGCTTCATCTCAAGAAATGCTCCATGTTGATTTAATAAAGGAACGCTTCCAAAAGAATTCTTAAGCACAGTTAAACAAAAGCACAAGATTAAAGGATATTAACATTAAAGTTAAAATAGGAAAGTATTTGTTTTTTGGAACTACCGACTGTCTATTTCTGCCACTTAAAAAGAAGGAAAGCAACCATTTTAGAATAGTTTACAACCATTTTGTTTGTAATCGAACGCTATACGAACGCCAAGTACGAGACGAGATGCGAAAAATACAAACAGTATTACGTTTAAATGAAGCAAGATTCTTTACACAGCGCATGCGCCAAATGCTTTTCGAAAAGCCCTTCTCTTATTTCATTGGTTAAAGAACATTTTAAAGTTTCGTTATATAGTCGTACATTTCAGACGTTTTATTACTTCCTGTCTTAAAATCCAAATGTCTTATTTTGACCATTCCTTTGAGTGTTTAAGTCGCTTTTGGTGATATATTCTTAAAATACATATGAAAAAATCTTAAAATACAAATAAAAAAATCTTAAAATACAAATAAAAAAATCTTAAAATACAAATAAAAAAATCTTAAAATACAAATAAAAAAATCTTAAAATACAAATAAAAAAATCTTAAAATACAAATAAAATTCTTAAAATAAAAATAAATTATTTTGCATATTGCAATTACGTTTATCTATTCCATTGTTTATTTACAGTGTTTCCTTCGCCTGAAATCGTATAATTGAATCGGAAAAAATACCCCCATCATGAATTCCTGATGAAAACGTCGACGACACCAAACATGATGTCTTAAATCGTGTTTGGTGTCTTAGACGTTAGTTGTCTTATTATGTTAGGTGTCTGAATCCCAAAATGTCTTAATATGGTGTTTTCTGTCTACATTTAAGACACCAAGTGTGTCTAAATGTGATTTCAGAAAGAATCAGACACGTGTTATGTCTGAAATGGATCAATGCTACGCCAATTAAGTCACTTAATGTGTCTGAAATGAATTTTTCAGACATTTTGTGTCTAAATTTAAGACACCAGCATTTACAGTGTGAGTAAGGTTGTTTGGAACATTGTAGAATTTTCAATAATAAAATATTAAAAGGCATTGTCTTGAAATTTTATACACATTGATGTTATTTAGTGTTTGTGTGCTCTTTCATTTTCTCATTTAAATTTTTTAAAAATTCTCCGATTTTGCGAATTTGATGATATTTTTGGATATAATAATAATAATAACAATAATAAAAAAAAGTAATAATCTTTTATGATAATAATGATTATATTAACAACAAAAACTATAACATTAGTTGTCTTCATCATAATAATTTCTATGATCAAACTTTTTATTTGAAATGTTTTCCCGTACTTCAGGGAACATTGTAACTTTATATACAGGGTGTCTAGAAATTAGTTGGGCAATGGACTTCAAATAGGTCTGTATAACTCTTAATAACTAGGCATTATTAACCATTCTTTTTCTCCAACTAATTTATGTTCACCATGCCATTCCGTATGAAAAAAAAAAATTAGTATACCTAGTTATTATGAGTTATACAGATCTATTTGAGCTCCATTGCTCAACTAATTTATAGACACCCTGTATATTACATATGTAGTGTAATGTTTTACAGGTGGCCGCGATGCAATTTTTTCTAAAATATTAGAAGATAACTTTTCTAAAATGTCAAACAAAGTAATATATAAATGTTTTTGACTACCAAAATTTTGGAGGAACATGTTGGCCAGCTTGTTTTGTACCAGGCGATTTTGAACATTGTTTTCTTAGATTCATCCAACTATCTCGTTTTTGAAGGTAAAAATAGATTACAAGAAACATATACAAGAAACATATCAGAAATATGATAGTCTTATATTATAAATCTTTATCTTTAATATATTGTTATTATCGTTAAAACCATTTCATTTAATAGTATTATTATCTTTAAAATCATTTTCTTTAATAGTAATATTACTTTTAAAAAATCCTTATATTTAATAATTGTGGTATCTTTAAAATTTTATCTTAATTGCTTTTATATTTTTACCTTAAAAATTATTTTTATCGTTAAAATGGCTTTTATATTTTATCTTTAACATTGATTTTATCTTTAGTATTTCAAATAGTTTTTATCTTTAAAAGTGACTCGATAAAACCATAAATTATTTTTCTGAATTTCTCTTTATCTTTCTCTGTTCTGAAACTTTCTTAAGTAACTTGAACTTCGACGAACTTCTGTTTTCTGCTTCATTCAAACCACTTCCGAACCACCTACAAAAACAGATTCCATTTTCAATCGAATCATGACAAATCGAATGAAATACTCGTTGCCAAAAATAATCGAATCGAATAAATAAATAAATGACTGAACAACTCAAAAGGGAGGGGAGCATAGAAAAATAAAATAAAAATGACTGAGACGTGCCCCACCCCCTTGCAAAATACCATGAATGATTCTTGCTGAATTCTTTTTCGACGAATCCATTTCCAATCAGAGATCTAGGGGTGTTTCAGCAAAGGAAATGAGTTGTCATCGGAACGCATTAATCAAAACTGCTGTGAGTCTGATTAATGAAAGCAGCGACTGTGTGGGTTTGAGATTACTTTGGTATCATGGAGATAGTTTCGTTTCATTTAGTTTTGGTCATTTTTTCCTCCGTCTCCTTTTGGTACAATGCTATCTTCTCATTAAACCTATTAGAAGCTACTTTGGAGAGTTTGTTTAGTATTCAGATCTCTAAAATGATTAATGAGTTCGTGTGGGTTGCGGCATTTTAAAAAAATGTTAAATTGTATTTATTAATTTGAAAACAAAAGTTGGAATTGCAGATTAATTATTTGAATGAACACTGATATAAACCTGCATGTCTCTGACTTATTTTTTCTTGTTAGTTTTAAACTATAACAATAATATTAATTCAAATTTATAATTTTTTTAAAAAGACGTTTCAAGAAATAAGTACTTAATGTGTTAAGATAACGGATTTTCCAATAGATTTCCAAAGGCTGTTGTGCTAACCTAGTAAAAACACTAACGCTGGCCACTTTACGGTTGGATGCTGGCAGTGGTGGCTAAGAGTAGGCAGCGTTTTGCCAATATCGGCTAAATGCAGGCTGGCTTGCCAGCATTCTGTTTATTGCTCAACAAACCAGCTGTGAGTTGCCAGCAAAAGCCTATTAATATGCTCGCCATCGATGAATCATTGCTGGCGCAACAGATTGACTGAGATTTCGTTCGCACATGCTCGAACTACGATTGTTTATGGACGCCATGTTGAACTGTTGAAGGGGAGCCTATCGAAGAACGATCGAAGGCGCGATATCGAGTGAAATTCAGTAATGATGGAAGAGACAAGGTAAATAATATTCTCTTTGCCTCTGTTTTCGAAACCCTGTGGCGCAGTGGTAGCGCTTTGCTCTGGAACACCACAGATCTGAAGTTTGATCCCCGGACTGAGTAAGGTAGATTCAGACTTTCATCGTTATAGGCGAATTAAATGAGAACCAATCACACTTGGGAACTAAACACTGGGGGTTCCACGTCAGGCAGACCATCTGACCGGAACATTGCTGTATGGCACCGCGGGGAACATGGTCAAGTAAGCTGGATTGGGCACTGAGTTTTGTTTTGTTTCTGTTTTCAATTGATCTTAAAATTATTAAGAGTATGTTTTTAAGTGAGAACACATTCTCTTTGCTTATAGTTTTCTTTTTATTTTACCTAATGCACGATAGTTCTCATTGCCATATGAATAAGGCTAGCTGTAAATAAACCAGTGCTGACTTGCTTTTGGCAAGTCAATTTTTTAGGCAATCCGGTTCTAGAACTTTGTTTAAATGATGCTGGCAACCGCAATTAAATAACTGCTGGCCCTACTACAGGCCAGACGGTCACTTTTATGCACTGAAAAGCAAAGACCATCCGCCAATAGCCCAGCAGTTCGGGTGATGGCCACAGTCAGTCACCCAGTACTGGTCCAACTGATTTGTTTTTACTGGGAATACTATTAAAGTTGTAGGACTTTATACAAGCACTGATCATTTGATGCTAAATAATAATACTAAATTTGTTGATCCTACAAAATGAAGTTTTAAACAGCAATAACTATCCATATCAACTTGGTTTCGAATAAAATCGAGTTGAAATAAAAATGCTGATTCATAATTGCTTAGCCATTAGCTAATCTTACTTTATTTAAATTCGGTAGCACAAATAAGCTGGTTAATTTCGGCTCGACACTGGCCAATTTCGATAAAGATCTTTGAAGATTGGGCGTTGCTAAGACTCTTGGCCATTCTTGCCCAATGTTGGCTAAAATATATTGGAAGTTTTCAAATATTTATTCAGAGTTTTAAAATTGAATATATTGTTATAAATAAGGATGGAGGGGTAAAAAATATGTTTGGGGATGGTTTTGACTTCTCCATTAAAAATAAACCGTGTGTTTCGGAACGATGTTTGAGATTCAACATGAACAGGCCAATCTTCCCAGAACTCTTGATTCCGACATTGGTCAATACCGCTGTGCTATCTGGGTATTATAAAGACCTGGGAGATGAACAGTTCTTTCCAGACATCATATTACTCCCAAAAATATTTCAAATCAGCTGTAAAAAGATTAAATTTGGCATTTTAAGCAACCACACCTAGAGTTATCCTTGTAAAAAAAAAAGTCTTTAAGTCTCTCTATAAATGGTCAAAGAGTATTTGAGCAAGAAAACCAGAAGAACGAATTTTTTAAAGAGATGAGCAATAGTTTGTTCTCATTTAATACCATTAATTTCTGTGTTTACATTTTCCATTTTTTATACACATCTTGATAAAAATTACTAAGCCCGAACCACATCTTCCAGGTGTATCTAAATACCCTCCAGTACCAGTCTTGCAAATTGCGTTCTAACTAAAGCCTCAGCAGCCCCTCCCATTATCCAATTAGATACCAGACCATTCTTTTCATCAACCCCAACCCACTAAACCATCCTTTCGTACCTTGCAGAACCAACTCTCATCTTAAACGGAGTGCTAATGGTGAGGAATTGTGTGGCTTTCTACACCCTCTCACAGCCTAATAAAGGCTCTAAAAAGCAGTATCCGCTTACGATGAGGGTTCTTAATAACATTTCTCGATAGGTGATACTACTACGGGCGGAGTCTCGCCTACGCTATAATGTGGAAACGCGGAACTAGCTTAGATCTTGTTAAGATAAAAATTATACTGACCCCTTGCGGTCGATATTGCTATGAGAACTTGTTTTCGTTTTAGTTATCCTTTTTCATTTTGGACTTGGGTCATTAATAAAATGACGTATTAAATAGTTCGCGTGCTTGAGCCTGTAGGCTGGGTTGGATAGAGAATTTTAAGGATGACTTGAATGCAATGGATGCTACCATGGGAATGCAACTTACTTATGTTGTGAAGAGTTTTTGAGATAGTTGGAGTAAATTATGCCGATTTGATTGGATCAAGAGTAAAATGACTATCTTGCTGTAAAAGCATGAAAAAAGTAATCATAGGTAAAATGTGCGTAGTGTTTTTTATTTTTTAATTATAATAATTTTAAACACATCTGGGATTTATAAACTTTTGTATTGTGCTTTAATTACACTGCAAACTGAAATGTCTTAAAACAAGACACTAAAGTGGCGCTGGATTCAGACGACAAATGGAGTCTTAATTTTTAAGGCATTTGTGCTTGATATTTGGAAGTTTTTTGGACAGTTGAAATGTTTTCATGAGTTAGGTATCTGTATTCATAGTGGTAAAGATTCCACTCAGTTAAATTAGAAATTTTTACCAGTGTGATATACACTATGATGATACTTTTCTTTGTTGACCACGTTTCACCTCCATCGGAAACTCGGTACACTAAATACTCGATTCCTAAATTAAGACTCCATTTGGTGTCTGAATCCAGTGCTACTTTTGTGGATTATTTTCAGATGTGACAATTTTGCAGTGTAGTTGCCTTCCAAATTTATTTATAAAAAAAATAGTTTTGATAAAAATAAGTAAAAAGTAACTTTATTGTTATTGTTGCTGGTTAGCTTGATTAAAAACGTATGTTCATGAAATTTAAAAAAAAAAAGTTATAATTCTTGTTGGACAAATTTTTTATGGGATTTTGCTTAAAGGTATTTTACACTTAATATTACAACAAAGAGGAAATTTGTTGTCTATTTATTGCTGAACTAAGCATAATTTTGTTAGATATATGGATATAGAATAGATTTAGTTCAGATTATTCTATCGGTTACAATGAGGTGGGGTTAGTTTATTTTACTAGACTTTAAATGGATAAAATTGGGTAACTTCCTTTGTGTAACTAGAGGTTTAGAGGCACATGTTTACGCAAGCAGCTTTTGAAAGTTTTGATATATAATACTCAGCAAAGTGTTAAATAAGTTAGGAAAAAATCCCTTAGAAAAAGTTCGCATTGTAGATTTATGTTCATATTGGAGTTTCAACAAGCTAATAAAAATGACAAATAATAAAGGCGACACAACAGAAGAAAGAAATTACGATTAGAATTTTTATAAGAAAATTGAAGCAGCTGCGAATACACTGGATTGTTAATTATGATTAGTAGTGTCATAAATTTTCAATTGAAGTTATCAACTTAGCAGTTTGTGAGTTTTATTTTTCCACCTTTAGAAGAATTTTTGTTTTTACTGATTCCAAATATGCACATATTTAAAGGAAAATAAAGACAAATATGTTCCAAAAGTTTGTAGAACAAATGAATTATTTAAAAAATAAACTGAAAACGATGCTTTAAGAAAATTGTAGGTTTTCAGTAGTTGCGAATGGTTTCATTTACATCATTTTCCTTAGAAAGAATTAAAGAATGATACTTCAAGTTATTAACTGTACCACTACTCCATTGTTTACTAGAGTTATAATTTCATTTACATTTTACTTTTCAACTTAAAGCATCAATTTTAACAGATTCTTCTACATAGTTGCCGCGCTTTAGGTATTTGTTTATCTCAAAGTGTGGTTATCTTGACGTTGTGCAAATTCTTTATACTCTCCTATACATATACATACGTTGCTGGCAATGCATTTGAATTTGCATAACAGAAAGTTTTTCCATAAATTTTTAGCACTTTGTTATTGTGATGACTCAATTGATTGTAATGCTTTCTTCTGAAAATTCGACTGCATTTCACTTTCGTATATGATATCACATATTTGATGATTGAACCAATAAATTACATGACTATCGATAAATTATCGACTAAAAACATCAACCGATAAAATTTAGGTTTGAATACGTAATTTTATTACTTTTTAAAGGAGAGAGGGAGAGGGGGGGGGGGAGAGATATGGGTATGCTGTTTGAATTAATAACACACTATAAGCTATACTTCGAAAGTCAACCATCAGAGAATCAAATAGAATATCATCATTCATATATAGTATTTAACTTGAATCTTCCATTTTTCTTCTGACTTGAATTGAGATAGTTTAAATTTAATTAAAGTGTTCATATTTAAAAAATCCTTCATTTCAGCTTCGATTTTGTTTGGGCCAACCGACCGATGAAGGAAATCTTCGTAGACCTTATTAACCCACTTGTTAAGTTATCAACCTGAAACTTGACACGTAGACTCGTTGCCTATGACGTTTTCCATCAAGTTTTGTAGGTATTTTAAAACTATTTTGATGAGGAGACAAAATGTGATATTTAAATGCAACTGCACATAAAATTTATTAATACACCTATAGGATTTATAGTAAAAACGTTGTTTTTATGGGTTTGTTTTTATAAATTTTTCAAACTTTATACAGATTTTAAGTGCATTGGTTCTTTGTTTTTTATTATAGAAATATTTTAACCTAACCTTTTGATAGGATTTTAGATATGTACTAAAATTAATAGTATAAAATATCTAAGAGTTATTTTTTAAGAAAATTAGTAATTCATCATAAACATTAAAAAAGAAATTGATTTTGATTTTGAAATTTAAGGTATACTATAAATTTTCTCGAATCCGCACTTCTAATTACATAGAATGAGGACAACATTTATATACATTTGAGAATTAATTTGATAAAAATCTGTATTTGGGATGTATAAATTGTATCATGAATTGATTTATATTTAATGAAGAGCGGGACAATTTTCTGGATGACACACGGGACATTTCCGTTCTTCTTTCTTCTCGTAAATGGATTAAAACTGCAAACATATGATAAATCTAGTTGTTACGTTTCTTTTTATTATTTGAAATTAGTTTATGGCAAACTTACATAGAAAAATATTTCATTTAACTTGGTCAAATGCACATTTATAAGCCATCTAGTGTTATAAGATGTATATTTGACCTAGTTAATATAATTATTTTCCCATGTAACTTTGCAACAAACTAATTTTATATTAAAAAAAAAAAAAAAAAAAAAAAAAAAGAAGGGAAAAAAAACGTATTACTAAATTTATCATACTTTTAAAATTGTAATATGTTTACGAATAGAAAATAAGAGACAAAATGTCTCGTGCGTCATCCAGAGAATTGCCCAGTGATTAATTACTTTAATTTCATTAAATTTGAAACAAAACAAGTCTAACTGTATGCAATGCAAAACCATATACCCTCTTCTATTTACAAGAATTCGAATTTTATATCTGGATATAATAAAACCCAAATCAATTTGAATCAACCAGGCTTTACTCTACTATCGAACAATAAACTCTTTCACCCTTGTTTACTCATCAAAGAGCTGAAATTCCAGATTCAATTTAAACAGATATTATTACTCCCCCATCGACTCGATGTGTTTCGAGCAGAAGAAAAATAAAAAGCAACCACCAAATTACCAACAGGGTGGAGTAGAAACGTGCTCGTGTAATATCTCACAGTCAAACCCGAGAGCTAATAACTTATCATTCCGACCACAGTAAAAGGCAAGCCCCCCCCCCCCCCCCGTCTCCCACTAAAAAAATAGATTCACAATGGGCTGAGGTCAAATGGAGGAAGATGAGCTAGCTATCCAAGGCATCGTTTTAAAACTAGGGGGAAGGGGGCTAAAGGAAAAAAAATTCCTCACACCACGTTAAAAAGCCATTTCAAGGGTCGGGTCAGCTCAAGGCTCCTGGTTACCAGAGGAATTGAGCTCTTAACTTTATTTCCACACCGTTTGAGGGGTCGTATTCCACTAGCTATTTTATGCGAAACATTTCAATCAGAGGGCGCGATCGTTTTTTTAAATTGAAAAAATCATATTTGTCATTATTGATTTATAGCAAGAATTAATGTCATTATTAATTAATGGTATTTGTCATTAGGTTGTAAATTGTGCTTATATTTACTTTTAAATTTGGAGATCAAACACTCTTGGAGAATAAAAATACCTGTCATAATTAAAGTAATTAGTTTAATTTATCTTTGGTATAATCTGTGCATATACTTACAACGCAAATGTGAACCGGAATATAATTTTTGCTTCCTTATACAGTTTTTGTAATTTCTTAAATAATTTTTGCATGTAAAAGCAGAAACAAAGAAAAAATATACATACAAAATCATATATTCTGGTTTAATTAAAACTGTGATCAGTTTATTAAATGCTTCGTCTTAAACAAATTTGATTACTAATTTGAATGCATAAAACTTGCATGAAAGGGAAATAATCCATTAATAAGATATTTTGTTTTTCTGTAGAGAAATGGAAACATACAAGTTCTTTTAGTCATTATTTCATGTCAAAATTTTCTTCTTCAAACATCATGACGACATACTTGCATGTATACATTAAATATGCACTTTATTACTGTTTACCTTTCTCGAATTTTTCACGGAATCACGAATATCTTCAGTTTTGGACTAAGAACGGAAATATATATATATATATATTTCTATACAAGTAATGCAACTATCAAATTAGTTAAAAAAAAAGTTCTATGAGTTACCAGTTTTTAGAAAACAACAGGGTTCATAGCAAAAAAATACTTAAAAGTTAATGTAACATTTAATAAAAAGAGCGATTTTAAGTCGATCTATGTTTAATTCATGAGGTTTTTCTGTTACGAACGGAAATGTAGTATCTTAAGAAAAAAAGTCCCACCAGGAAATGCGTAACAACACGAAATTATAATTTTAAAATAGTTTCATCATAATTATACTAATAATATTTTAATATACTAAGTAAAATTTTAATTAATTAATTTAATTAACGATTTCAAACTAATTTTATAATAAAAAAATCAAAATTATAATAAATAAACCTGAATAATTTTTTATGATGTGGCTAATAGTAATTGTTTTTTTAATACAATATTAAAGCGGGAAAATTTAAGTAAAAGGTACTCTCTCTTGTAAAAGTGGCCATTTTATGACATCAGTCCGGGACAAGGCGAAATATGCCATTGGTCAAAGGAGAAGCTAACTTCACGTTTCACCTCTGCCATTCTTGGTCTTGCCCCTTACTGATATCATGAGACGGCTTCATTTGAAACTGAGTATACAGGGATCATTTAAAGAGAGAAATTTACGAGAACAGTTCCCTCTTCCCCCGATATCCTTGGGGTCAAATTGTAGAATGTTTGCGGGATTATGTGTGTGCCCCCCCGCCGTGGTTAGACGGAACTCCTACAGTTTGTTTTACCTGTTTCACACCCTCGCTTGGGACTGCCCGCTGCGACCGAACACGTTACACCTGAAGAATTTGCCGCGTTCCGTCGCGTAAAAATTTGTAGGGATTTTTTTGGGTTTGGTCCGTGTTATTTCCAAAAATAAAAAATAAAGTAAAAGATCTGTCTCCGATGTTTGATATTCAATTAGTAATGCTGGTTGAGTTGAATTTAAGGCAGCTGAGAGTACGGATTGCTTGGATTTTTTTTATGGAGTCAGGAGCACAGCTATATCGAGTCATGACTCTAGTCCATTGCTATTGGATGTCATTACCAACACTACGAAGATATAAAAAGGCCATAAAAATAGGAATTTGGTATCATTTTCTTTCTATATGGTGTATTGCTTGTTACTTTACAGCTTATATAATTTTTCGTGTCGGATTTTGGAGCCTTTTACCAACCCAGTCACTACTTAACAAAATTCAATGGCTGGGAGAATATTTTGAGTGTGGAGAGATCATATTGGTGTCCAAGAGTATTGCATTGACTGTCATTGACTGTAAATACGTTGACTGTCATTGACTATAAATACATTGACTGTCATTGACTGTAAATGCATTGACTGCAAAGTTTAAAATTCTATATTTAAACAACTCAGTTGTTCGATTGTATGTTACATTGTAGTTGTTCTGAAACTGAGGCAGCATAAGAGTACACGGTATGAAATGCATGTACAGTGAGAGCAGGCATTCAAAACATCATTAAAACGGTAAATGATTTATAAAAAAAAAAAAAAAAAATAACAGGGAAAACTATTTTTATTATCTGGAAAGTGTAAATATACCATCTGAAGTTAAACTGAGTTTTTTCATGCATATCACCGTATTGTCATTTGCGCAAACTGATTGAAAACATGCATCAATGACATGAAAATACAATTTCTATTCAAACATTACAGTCTTCATCACGACATTATATGGAATTAAGTTTTTGATTGTATCAATATTTCCTAAATGTCCCAAACAAAGTTGGATAACTGTCTTTGTTTCTTAATGGAAAAGCAGCAAAATTTACTTCACTAACTTTTTAACCATAAGGTGGGTGTATAATTTTAATTAGTTTTAAATCTTTGATTCTAATGCAAAATCGCTCTGATCATATTTCAAATCGAATTTGTGAAGTACATACGTCCCCTCACTTTCAAAACCCATCGTCATTCAGGTTAATTTTCCTTTAAAGTAAATAACGAATCACGAAAAACCACCTCCAATAAATAACCAGCGTACACCTGGATAAGTACGACCTACTAGCAGGGGTTAGCGATTCCTGACAGACGATCATGATGAATCGAGTTTACGGTTGCAATCGATGCGAATTGAAGTGCGAAAAACGGTGAGACCAGTCCGGGGTGCCGCATGAACCCCTGGTGGACGAGGAAGGAACAACGCGAGATAGACAAATTGCCATTTTATCTAACAGTTTGTACGCAGCGGGAAACAATGGTCCTTTTTATTGTTTCCTTTTTGGTGGGGTGTTCGTTTGTTGGTGTCAAGGTGCTGTTGGAGTAGGTGGGGGGGAGAGACGAAGATGTATCCAATTAGATAACTATGTGGTTTTGATGTTGAGGATATTTTTTTTGGTTTTAAATTATTGCTTCTGCCGAACAGGTGGATGAGAGAAAATATTAAGGCATGGCTGTGTTTGAAAAAGAAAAATAACCTTGATTTCTATAGAATGCAAAAAGAAATTTTGTCTTTAAAAAAAAAAAAAATTAATTAGTAGAATTACTATCTTTCTTGCACGGTAATTAGATTATTGGTCAGGTTTATAGAAGAAGAAAGAAAAAAAAAAAAAGAAAAAAATCTAACTGCCCAGTATCACAAATCCTCTGGCCAATATCGACTCGACTTTGGCCAATTCCGATTTCGACAGTTGTAGAATGGCCGTTGCTATAGGTCGTGGCCAATCTCGCCTGTTGCTGGGTAAAACATACTGAAAGTTTTGAAATGTTGATTTAGAGTTTTAAGATTGAATTATAGTGTTATAAGAAAAGATGGAGAGGTGAAAAATATGTTATGTGATAATTTTGACATGTTTTTTTTTTTTTTTTTAATCGTGTATTTTGGTACGACTCTTGACATTTGGCATGGACTAGCCAACCTTCTTATAGCCCCTGTTTCTGACATTGGTCAATACCGCTGTGCTACTTAGGTGATTCCAAGTAAGCACAATTCTGTTCCTACTAATTGCGTAACCAAGTGACTGTTATCAAATCAAAGAAAATCTTTCCAGCTTATAGATAGAAAACAATGTTTATATCTTTATTAAAATATTCATCTGAAGGTTCTCTATTTCCCATTTCGGGCCACTGAACTAAAATTTTAGTTTTACTGAGTTAAATATCTTCATTAAAATAAGTCAGTGACGTTGTCAGATTGTCAACTTCAGTCATACAAAGTAAATTTATATGCAAGACATAAAAGGAGACAGTTTTCCAAGTGATCGAAGTTAGAATCACTGAACAGTGTTTCTATTATCTAGTTTGTTGAAACACGTCAAATTATTTATTATCTATTTTTTTAACTTATTTCATTTTCCCAATTATTTTCGCAAGAAATGTTAATAAGAATTGTTCGGAAACTGGCATTTATCTGTCGGAAAAATAACACCGGTAAAAAAATACCCTGGCAAATTTATAAATTTTTTATTGCTAATAGAGTTTAAATATGACAATGTCATAGTAAACTAGTACACTATGTGTAAATAAAATACGTGATTGGGATTGAATAAATAAAGTACTATATAAAGTTTAAATATATATTTCAATGAACTGGATTGATAGAAGTGGGATTGCGTGGTGCTTCAATATTGGTTTTATATGGTCCAGGGAGCAATACATATTGAAGTAAAGTACGCATTTGTGATTGATTGAAGAGATCGTATGATGCATTATTTCCATTTAAAGATATGTTGTGTGTGTATGTATGTTGATTGGATTGATAGGAGCGATGTTGCGAAATACTCAAAATAATTTATTGCGTTAAGATCAAGGATCCATATTTTCAAAAAAATTTCTCTTAACAGTATGTGTAATATTAACTAACACATACACTTTGGATAATTGTAAATTTCTGTTGAAAATAAACTTGTAAAGTTTTGTAATAGACTGGCATTTTTACCGCACTTTACAAAACAGTTATCTTCATAACTAAAGTGGCGCCATCCCTTACAGCAATGGATCGTCACCGATTCATGATGTGTTTACGTTTTTTTCTTGCGAATATTTGTTTTTATTTTTTAATATAATTGGATCATTCACATTCTAAAAAAAAATTGTTGGTGGGAAAGAATTTCTGTGATAAAAGAATTGATCAAGTTTTGAGTTATTTGTGTTTTAAATAGCCTAAACTATACAACGGTAGAACATACCCTTCTGAGAAAAAAAAAGAAGGGGAAAAAAAAAGGGGGGGGGGGGGAAGAAGAAAGAAGAAAAAAAAAAAAAAAAAAAGGAACACCCACGTATGCAATACAGAATACAAAACAAAATAAACACACAGACTTTATAATTTACACTTTATTTTAGAGTTTAGATTTGAATTACTGGTTAGCTTTGCCCAGTATTTGGAGTTTTTTATGGTTCATTATAAAATTATAGTATATATTACATTGGTCTTCCTTTTTAAAAATCTCAGTTAAAGGTTCTTATGTTTTTGTATTGGAATACTGAATTGTTTTGACCAAGTTATTTCTCTCCATCGTAATGAGTTACCAGCAGGAGTTATTCTGAAAGACAGAAAATAAAAAAAGGAACGATAGCTAATCTGATCTGAAATGGATCCAACTGATCCTTGTTACAGTAATTACACATTGTTTTCTGAATTTTCTAAATAGAGCATGTTAATTCCGTAGTTACATTTATTATATCCTTTTTTTAGAACTCCATCAAATTACACATTAAGGAACTTTTTTCAGCAACTGATCTTAGCTATTAAAAAAAAATTAACTGCTAAATTTAACAAATTTTGATATTATTCTTCGAATTTAAGATTAATTTATTTAATTTCTTAATATGACTGTACGAATGGGAGTTTTTCATAAGATTATTAATGCCACTCTCCCCAAAACACGATAAGTTCAATTTATCAGCCCATATCGTATTTATCCACATGCGTGCACATATTTTTTATTGTCCTTAAAAAGTTGATTCGGATATGAAAAAAAAAATTATAAAGGAATTATATATTAACTGGAAAGATATATAAAGATGATCGGATTATAAATTTATTTAACATATTGAGTTATTTGGAAGTTAATTAACTCATAAATACGTTAAAAATGACCATATTTTTTTGAAATAGGGACGTTTTGAGCCAAAAATTCTATACAGATAAATGCAAGTTTTATGACGTCAGAGCTTGCACGCGGAAAACCACATTTTGCTTTATAATTTAAATGAGCTTGTATTATGAAAAATATGAAGCTAATATTTTCCTTAATACAAGCTCCACAATACATAAAAATAACTCAATAATAAAAAATGCATTTATATTAGTGGGCCAAGTTATTTAATTAAACCATCCACTCAACCTTTAAAGTGATATCGAGGCATTTTATAATAAATAATATCAAGATATTTTTAATTAAATTGACCTAGAATAGAATCTCTGGAAGGAAACTGGTAATGATAATTAGTTTAAAGATTGGATTTATAAATTTTCCATATAAGAATTTTTACTTACATTGTTACTTAATATATTGAATATTAAAATAGTCATTCGATATATGATAAAAACATTACTTTCTAAGACTAGAAGGTTTCTATGTTTCTAAGACTAAATAAAAAGTATTAGTATCATGTTTAAGATATTAGCTTTTTTTTGCGTTTTCAAGTTTGTACCCTGTTGTATATAATATACTTCCTACATCAGCCATAATACTTACTGATTTGAGGAAAGTGCCAACGGTTTCATAGACAAATACAACCTTCATCCATTGTAACAGATTTGAACGATGTTATGTACTCCTTTCATTCACTTAATTCTTCAATTTATACATATCTTACTTTTATTTGCGAAAAGTTTACTCGTGTCAAGCAAAAAAGTATCAAATATAATATAATTTTACAAGCAAAAATATTATTAAGAAACTGAACATAAAAGAGGAGTTATGGTAACGAATAATCCAGAAAGAAAAATTAGGGAGTATGAAATATAAGGAAACGAATAAAATAATACCATTTAAAAGAAACCAAACTAAATAAGTTAATGCTTATGGAGATTTTTTAAACGTTTATTTTTATAGGTCTGAAACATCGGGGTACGGGAAATTGCCTCTAGTATCTTATACTTTAAAGGTAATGACCTGCCGCTGAATAAAGTGTTCAATCATAATTTTTTCGTCATCTTTACCCTACATATGCACACTTCCTTTTCTCTTCAACTACTTGACTTCTACCAATCATCTATGTATTAACAACACTGAGTATAATACCTTTGCCGTATGGCTAACTGTGCAGAATAAACGCAAACCACCCAAACCCTCCAATCATAACAATTATCCAAAACACACGTTCCAACGTACCACGATCGAATGGCTTAAAAAATGACTTTCGAAAATGACTCCAGGACTGTCACACACCTTTCAGATCCACATGACTACCCTTCCCCTCCCACCCCTCTCCACCGAGTCACCAATGCGTGTCAAAGCGACTTTCATTGGACTAAAAGAATTGAAGTTTCCTAGTTTCTGGAGAATCCGTGATTGTTCTACCGGACACACAGAAACTGAATTCATTAGCGGGTGATGAATGCTGCTGGGCACTGGACCGGATGACAGAGCGGCTGAGCATTGGATGCTGTAATGATAGCAGTGGTTGTCCATGTGAGTCTGATGAGGAGGAATTTTCTATTGGATGCATTGGGTTTTCACAACGTGACGTTGATTAAAGGAAGGGGTTGGATAATTAAATTTTGTACGCAATACAGTTGGTCAACCTTCTGAAGGTTTTCCTGTTTCTGGGGTGGTTTTGTTGGATGATTTCCGATTCGGTAGAGCTTGCTTGTGTAAGAATCTGAGTGTGTGGCTACAATAAATATTTTTGATATTTTAAAAAAGTTTGAGGGCTAATTTAATGGAATCGGGGAAAAAAAAAGATCCATTGGAATTAAATTGTAAATGATTTTAAAGCAAAAATGGAATCTATCAAAGGCAAAATTTAGTACCTTTAAAATTGTTATAAATACTTTTTCCGGTACTCTTCTTTAATTATATACTATGCAATTTATAATTTACTATAAAATATGAATTGCAGATTGAATTATGTCTTTGGTTCATTGGTTCTTACGAAGGTGCCTTCCTGCTGACCCATTTGCCTTTTATGTCTAAATCAGTTTTTCATCACTGATATTTTATTTCTTTTCGACATCAAATAATTATTTTTATATAACCGAATTGTTATAGTTATAGATGAAATTGAACCCTCTTTTTTCTATTGATGTTTTATGCTGTTAAGTCTTTCGAATGTAGTACCACCATTTAAAAGATAGTTAAAACTATTCATTGATTTAAAAATTGGAACACGAGTTTCGTTTTATATGTTTCGGTGCTTTTTTTTTTCTAGTTTTCCGAAGAATTTGCTATTGTAATGTAAATTTTTAAAGAAATATATGTTACTATTTTTAAATAGTTTTCAGCATATAATAGTCGATATCATGAAGTTTTTATTTTTTAAAGAAAAAATTTAAATTCGAAATACAATATAAATGTATTTGTTTAGAAAAACTATAATAGTGCTTTCTCAATATTTAAAAGATAAAACCCTTCCTCACTCATCACTGATTCTCCCACTTTCCCTATGGCTACTCCGAAATAAATTTGGTGCAAAAGAAGCAAGATATACCGTTTTTGATAAACTAATTTTCATAGGTCAAATCTTCAAAATTTATACATATTTTGATTGCTAAAACGCACATTTTAAAATATAGTAGCAAAACACAAGTATTCAACTATAGTATTTTTATACACAGGACAATAACTTTTCGGTTGACATGGTATCCTCTGCATTAATCGATTTGATAACATTTGCCTTCTTTATTATACAACACTACAATCAAAATAAGAAAGACTTAAACCCTCAGTAGAATAAATTTTTATGAGCATATATATCCTCCACATTTAACAACACATATTCGTAAAATAAAACACAATCTTAATTTTAACAAATATACTTCTACATTGAAGTTATTTTCTATTTTGAAATGACAGCCATAGTATTTCAACAAAGAATATATCTCCTACCGCATCTATTTTTAAATATCCACATCAATAACTACACGAGAAGCTCCATCTGTAACAAAAAAAACAACCTAACAGTACAAAATATATATCTTCAATGATAAAACTCCGCAATAACAGCCCAACCCTATCGAGCTGATTGAGTTAAAATCCCTTCCAAAAAGAGCATTAAACTATTCATATAACACAACCTCTTCAATACCTCGACAGAAGACATCTCGAGAACGCACATGATCACCCCTAATGATCCAATCCCATTCGAAGAATAACTGCTGTCTCTAGAGGCAGAGACTTTATCGTTCATAGATAAACTGAGAGAGTTATTTAAAAATTAAAAAACGGAGAGATCCTTTTGTGGATGTTATGGGGTCTCGTTCACCCTATCGCGGGTGTTGTCTCATTTACTTGACAATTTTAGCACCTGAGGTGATTTTTATTTCAGGTATGTGGAACGTTATCGCTCTTCTAGAACTTAATGGCGGTTTTGGTAGGGGATGAGGGATATTGGACAAATTACGGAATGGCGGTGATGAGATATGTTGGAAAATGGGATCTTTTGGTTTTTATCATCTTTCTGAAAGAAAAAAAATAGAATATTGTCATTACAAAATTCGATATTAACTTTTTGATGTAGTTTACATTAATATGATGATGTTTAAAGATTACGAAAATGGGGTTTTCGGGGTAATGGTTTTACACCTGCTTCGTTCTTCTAATATTCAAATAAATAAAATGACATGGCATTAATGCAAAATAAGTAAACAAATACTAAGGAGCTTTATTTTTAAATTGTATTGAGCTGCTTTATTTATAAAAAAAATTAATTTTTGTTTGTGAGTCAAAATGTTACTTTACAGGGTTTCTTAATTTATATTTGTCTGAAATGGTTGATATTTTTCTTATTTTCAGCTTAAGATTTTTTTCCAAAAAATTAGCACGTATAAGCAAATAAGTTCAATTTTTAAAGTATCGAAATTGTACTCCGAATTCAAGAAATTTATAAAATACATCATAACTGCTTTAAGAAAATAACTGCTTTAATATTATGAAAACTGCTTTAATATTATGAAAAGCCAATTTTTTAACACTTTGGTTCTAAAAAATATATAATATTTCAAACCTTTCCAAAAATAGAAGTTTTATTGTTATCGAAAGCACCCAAATGGATAATTTCAAAAAGCCCTCACCTTCATTTCAGGTGAATTACGAGTTCTAAATTGAAAGATACATATCGCAGCAATGAAAATACTATTTTCAATCGTTTACTTATGTGATAAGATGGTATGAACTTAACCTTTTGTAAGAAACAATGAATAAACAGATCTGAAACCTGTTTCTGTAAAAATAATAAGACTAACGCAATCCAAAATGTTACCTATTTGAAACTCTTTAACTATCTTTTAGTTCAAACCGGTACGACAACAAAATCATCAGAAGCACACGGGCCATCCCCGGAGGATCCTAACCCTAATTGTGTCCGCGGATTTGATTTAAGAGTTGTGAAACTTTTATCATTCCTCTCCATCTCACCAGCACGGGACGTCTCAATTAGAAAGTGGAAAATGAGGGATCGCATTTTGTTGAAAGGATTGCAGAGAGTATCGTCGATAGCATCTTTTAAAAGCCTTCTTCCTGGCCCAGATAAAGAAGCGTTGGTGGAGCTCCACTGTCATGCCCATTGTGGTAATGAACGAGTTTCATTAGTTGGGAAGAATACTGATGATGGAGATGAGGTGACAACTGAAATGGAGTTCTGATACGTGATGGATTTTTGTGAAGTTGGGATCCAAGTAGTGATTGCCTTACTGAGAGATGGTTGGATGAAACCGTGATGGTTTGAAGAATCTCTCTAATTTTCAAATTCTATTTTAAGGATGTTTTGTATCACTCAACAATTGATGTTAGCTTCGATTACACGCTGCTTCGATAGTTACTTGTAACTGTTTCATGCTGTTTTAAATACGTTTGGTTGTCTTTAAGAGGAGTTATATTTGATGGTATCATATGAAATTTCTTTTTAGAAGAATAAAACAGCTATATTCAGAATTCTGATCAGTAGAGTGTAATTGTAGATTTTTGGAACAAAATGCAACGTTTAATTTTAATGTGTATAGGATTTTCAGAAATTTAATGTCTTTATCTCTGTCTAATACAGATTATACTTTTTTCTTAGTGTAAATGAAACTTTCCATCAACTACATGGTAGTGAATAGGAGGAAAAAGAAAGTAAAATTAAGAGTTAAATTATTCTGCCTTAATCTCTTGACTATTTATTGATAGTTATGTAACTTCACCTTCTAACATTTTTTGAATGCTAAATCGAATTATGTAATATTATTATGAGGTTGACATTAAATTTCTCAAAGTTTGGATACATTATTATGAATTTGACCTTTTAAGACAAAAGAAGAAAGAAAAAAAAAAAGAAGAAAAAAAAAAAAAACTATATGCATTAAACTTTTATAGAAAACTTTCATAAATTACAAAGGCATTTTCCGTTATTTTCTTTATTATTGTTTTTCCTTTCAATATATAAGAGTTATAGCCAGGACCTTTTATGTATTGTAAAACATGCCAATCAACCGAACTAATGTGCAACACGAATGAACAGAACGAACGGATGCATGAACGAACGAACGAATGAACGAGCGAACGAACGAACGAACGAACGAACGTACGAACGAACGAACGAACGAACGAACGAACGTACGTACGAACAAACGAATGAACGAACGAAAAAGCAATCAAGCAAACAAACAAGCAAACAAACAAACAAACAAACAATCAAACGGGATTGATTTCCACTTAGCCGTATGAAATATTTTTTTAACAGCAGAACTTTGTGATAACTTTTCGTTTCACTTAAATAACAGGACATTTTGCCTAAATTGAAGATAAAAACACAAAAACTGAACTAAATATCTAATTGTGATAAATAATTACCAAAAAATTATTTCAATAAAAATCCTGAAACCTAAATATTAAGATTTTAACCCTCCGGGAACATTTCCGAAACTGAATCCCATTAAAACCAAACCCCCCAAGCAATCCATCGGTATCTATTAAAAGCCATTTCATTGGCTCCTCACACGTTTCGTGTGAGTTTTGAATTGATAGCGGCGTAATTCCCCCTCTCGTGATCCCCTTTTAGGGCATGAATATTAAATCGATTTCCACTTCCCCTTCTCCCTCGTCATTGGTTAGCCTTTTAAAATATTAAGCGTTGCCTGGAGACGAGGGGTTTTGTTGTGATTGGATCTGTGCCACGTTATGCCTCGATTCATCCACACCTCGATATTTTACCCCAGATCGGGTATTTTTTTTTTTATGAGTGTGGTATTGTGAATCTCGAATCAATGCTGTAATGTTTTTCCGTCTGGGTGCAAAGCCAACAATTTATATTTGTCATACCTCATAGTTATTCTTGCGGCATCGGTCAGTTTTCAAGTTTAACTTTGTAGCAATGACTTCATTTTTTTTTAATAGAATTGAATGTATTTTGTTATTGAAGAGGGAGAAAGTAATAATAAGGTATTCTAATGAACGAAATTTATTGAGTGATCAAAAAATCGGATTCGGATTAAAAAAAAAAAAAAAAAAAAAAAAAAAAAAAAGATTGCTCGAAAACTATCATATTGATTGATGAATGTGTTTTGTAATTGGTAGGTGAAGTACTTAAGAATTTTATGAACTTTTATTGCTTTAGTCAAATTTAACTGGCTTCCCCTATGTGGCGCGGAGTTTTTTTTTAGCTCAGTGCACGTTCGCTACGTGTTTCTCAACATTTGCTCTGAAACAACTAAAAAAATAATGTGTTATCCTGGTATAAAGTTTCAAGGTCAAGGACATAATGTTTGCTACCACAGATCAAAGCATTGAGTTTTTGAAGATAGTATAATATATGCTATGATAGATGATTAAGAGAAAAAAAGAGAAAGACGTTATACACTGAAAACTACACAGGGGACGTACTCTGAATTAGACTTTTGTACTTAATATTCATATAAAGCTGAATAATTATATCTGCAAAAAAAAAAAAAAAAAAAAAAAAAAATGATACTTCAAACAAAATAATATTTTTTTAAAAATCCGAGCAAGACTTTCTACTTACAATGCAGTTCCTGTTTATAAAGCTTTTCTGAAGCAATGCGAACTTATTGAGTGAACTACTACAATTTTAATTCAAATAAATATCAGTTTTTCCTCGGAAGTAAATAAATATATTTTGTTTGATTAAGTTAACCCCCATTCATTAGCGAAACTCTCTATAATTCCACTTTTCGCTCTTTACACTTTGTCGCAGTTTGAATCAGGACTCCCAATTAAACACTAAATGAGCTTTAGGTTAACTTTTTTTAGAGTCCTGAAAATGAAGAAAATCCATGTAGTAGATATTTACAGTTCAAAATTTTTATGATGCTGGCATCTAATTCTATACTCCAAAACCAATGCGGCGCTATTTTATTAAAGTAGCTTATACAAAAAATAATAAAATTGAGTTATGAACGAGGCTATTCTGCTGGTTTCTATATTTCTTTCTACCCAAATAAATAAAGTTTGATAAAAAACATTTTCCGAGTTATTACTTGCTAAGTTATTTGCAATATACTTGTGCTAGAATTTATTACGTCTTTTTTCTCAACATAAAAATGGGACATTTGTCTTTCTATATCCAGGTACTATTTAGTTTTACGAGTTTTCTCGAATGTTGCAAATTATTTAGAAATCTTCTCAAATAGTACAAAAGTATTTCTCTCCCTTATATCCTTTCATAAAAAAAAGTGTCATTTGCTGTTCTTCATTCAAGGTGCAGTCTATAAATATTAGATATTTCTCGGCGCTGCAAAAGCGAGAAAGATCAAGCAAGTTCCACCTTTACACCAACACTCCCAAACAAAGAGTATTCAATAAGGATTCATCGTATACCCTTTCCACTTCCATCTCTTTTTCACAGAAAACGAAATTGAGGAATGTACGTGTATCAATCTCCCTACCACGAATCCACGTTCTGAGCCTTTCTTATTCTTCCTGTCCAATAAGGGATTGGGTTACATTTTCTTCTTACGGCTATGGATCCAAGACGTGACGTTGACATTCGATGCCGTACCATAGACAAAAGGCGAACGGTTCGCCACTGAAATGCACTTAGGGTATCTTTTTACAAATCATTGATAGTGTAGGGATGGGGTGAAAGGGGCAATGCCAGAAATGGGATATTTTGCAGAGTTCGTGGAAAAAGTCTTCTGGATTCGAAAAATGTATAAAGAGGCTTGAACGGGTTCTGTAGAATTGAAAATTGGCCGAGATGTACCTTTTAACAAGAAAAACTATTGTTGCTTTCATCCTCTTCGCTGCCATGTATATTTTTTCCTATGAAATGTTTCGATTGCTAGAGTATTTTTTAATGGGTATTGGTACTTTACTAGTCAAATGATGTTATCATAAGCGATTGAAAATTCAGTCATCTGGAAGGTTATATTTCATACAGTGACCTTCAGAGGCAGTTGTACAAAATGTGTAGGGGTGGGATATTTATTGTAGATATGTCTATTAATTGATAAAAAAAGTTTTTCAGAGTCAACAAAGATAACCAAACACTGCAGTGGAGGTTATGAGTATTTTCATGAGGAAGAACATGGGGGTTAATGGATATGTACATTTACATGTAACACTTTGTTTTTTATAACGTATCAAATTTAGCAGGATAGATTCAATTATAGTAAATGTATAGATATATTGCATTAAAACAAACTTATTTTTCATAATGAATTTAGCTAAATTTCTATGGTTATTTTTTATTTTCACCCATCAGATGTAGAAAGTATTGCAACTTTTCACGATATCGACACTTTTTTATGTATATTGTCCTGACAACGACTCTCTGCAAAAACTTTAATGGCGACTTTCCGTCTGATCGTTTCCTATATCCTTAGTTTGTAACGGAAGCTCTCCATAACTTTCAAAATACTAAATATAAGCAAAAATGTCAAGTACGTTAAAAAGTCTGAATGCTCAGAACTCGAGATTATGGTTTTTATTAATTTTGCATCAATGGAGAATGTTTATCATGATAACAGTTGGTGTAAACAATGTACAAACAAGAATATAAAATGGTTGATTATGTTTAATTTCAGTTTTATTTGTTTGATTAAGTTTTTTTATTTCAATAAACTTACTTAACTAATTTAAAATGACTTTTTGTAAATTTTAACTTCGACACTTACAGAGTGATAAGCTTATACAAGGCTATGCGAGTTTATCTCTCTGTATTTTTGTCATCAAAATAGTCAACAATCTCACCGATTAGGCAATTTTTTTTTAATTAAATATTCCCTTAATATCACCAAAATTTTTTAATTTGCGAGTTTTTTTATTGTTTCTGTCCTTGAATCAGAAAAGTCAGTGTTTCCAGAAGACATTTTTTTTTATATCTCATAATATTTTAAAGAAGAAATTATTCTCACACAAATTTCATGATTTTATGTTTATTTTTATTTTTGACTTGTTTACTTATTTTATTTTTATATTTGAGTAGCACAACTATTTTTTTTTAAATAACGAAAAAAAAAAAAAAATATTCAGTATAGATTACTGACAAACGGAGAGGACTTTTAGGACTTATTCTTCTAATTTACATAATCCATGGTTTCTTATAGTTTGTAACGTTTTTTAATATTTTTATAACTTTTTCGAATATTTTTTTTGTATAATATTGTAAATTGATTGTGATGCATGCTTTGAATACGGAATAACTCTATTTTGTTTATTCATGGTGTATTCTTTCATATTGACGAGCTTCTTATGTTGTAAACATGAATGCCCAGATTTCATATCATTGTAAAAAACAACTCATGCATACAACATGCGGTAGCAGTCAAAAAATACAATACTAGATCGTATCCAAAGTCCACAAGAAAGCGTTTCTTTAAACTTGTTCAATTTTATTCTAAGAACCGTTTTTAAAAAAGATGTTCATTCAAATCCCTAAAAATACCATTTTCTCTTTTTTTAGCATCTTGTAATAGAGAATGTTTCCAAAGCATATCTCAAGAGTATATGCTATTTCTCTAAAAATTATATCCCCATAAAAATAAAGAATATCTTTACAAAAGTTAAGTCGCAACAAAAACTCCTTCAATACGATACGAGACTTTCAATATCCATCTATTGAAGAAAAAAACCCTCCACTATAATAATGGACAAACATTCCACATTAGGCTTTCAAAGCCCTCCCCAGGGGGTGGTGTTCCCCTCAAAATCTAACTGAAAGACTTCTTAGAAAGAGAAACTATCTCTACAGAAGAGAGGATGCGGATGCAGCATCATTTTCTCTGGATCCAGCATCTTTTTCATCTCGGGCATCCTTCCGCTTGTCTCTAATGATCCCTGCAGTGGTGATCGGCAGGGGGCGTGAGCGGATGAGACCGATATTTTCGTCTTTTCAACCTCCGGAAGGGATCCCTCTGTTTCTCTCCTCCTTTTTTGGGTTGTGGTGTAGGCCATTCAAAAAACTAATGGTTTGGTTGGAGTAATGACACTTTTTTTGTGTGTGTTGGATTCTTTGGCGTGTCTTTGTGATGTAGTGTTGTTTCGTGTTTTGGTGCCTGGGTCGATAAATAGCTTTCGGTATTTTCCTTGTGACCAGTGAATTGGTCACGAAAGGATGTTGAGGTTTTATGTTCGTGGAATTCTCTTCTCATCGCGTGGAGTATTTTGATTAGAGATAAATTTTGAAGGGTTTTTTTCTGTTGGGGTCTGAAACAAAAGGAAAAGTATTTGTTTTGATTTTACCCAATATTCATTTAAAAATAAAGGCGAAAGGAT
The DNA here is from genome assembly GCA_963978545.1 of Linyphia triangularis. Classification (NCBI taxonomy): domain Eukaryota; kingdom Metazoa; phylum Arthropoda; class Arachnida; order Araneae; family Linyphiidae; genus Linyphia; species Linyphia triangularis. The sequence continues at coordinate 33,273,662 of OZ021727.1, read as the reverse complement.
GTAAAAGGAAATGCTTCTTACTCATCGGCGTGAGGCTCAATCTTAAATTGAACAGTGTTTTCATGTTTTTCATCTAGTAATGATTTATATGTAATTTTAAGTTCATAGTAAATGGTCGTTAGTTATTCGTACTCCATAACTGGTAAAAAGTTATATTTTTTTTGGTACCATACTAATAATTAAAATTTATCATTTCTTTAATTATCTTTTTATATTTACATTATTTCTTTTAAAATTAATATTCACGTTAAATAGTTTAAAACATTCACATTGTAGATTCTGTATTGTCATAAAAATTTGTTCGATACAAATCTTTGCGAAAAGTTTACATTTTGAAGGAAAAATTAAAAGGTTAGTGACGAAGTTATAAAAAGTTAAATTTTCACAAGCAAATATCAGGGAGAAAAAGATTACAAGATTTCGCATAATGATTGAAAAACAATATATTTTCTTTAAATTTCTCAAAATTGACATACGGATAATTTCTATTTTCTAGAAATTTTCAAATAAATTAAAAAAGGAATTTAATACGTTAAATGGTTAACTATAATTTTAAAATGTTTAAGAAGCAGTTTTGGACGTATTGATTGGAGTAAATTCAACTTTCCAATTGCTAGATTCCCTAAATTGTCATGAAATCGTTTCATATGAGACATAAGCATTTACTGTTTGGTGAGTAACTTTTATACATTACTTCCATAGCTTAAAACAAACTGACCTTCATTAAATGGCAAATTTACGGTAGACTTATAGTCTCGCAAAAAAGCAATTTCCTGTTCCTTTCTTATTCCCTTGACTCTATCCACAGAAAACATACGAATGAGATGTTATTCCATTTGAAGGACGGAAGCAAATGGAACATTCCATCAAAAATACAAAACACTTCAATGCAAAAGGGTGAAAACTGGATAAATCCGGAAAACGAAGTGAGACTAACAGGATAAGAGGGTCTTCACCAAAAAGTATTCTTTCAGTGGAATCAATGGTAAGAACATTAGGGGGTTGTACAGACGAAAGGAAGGGGGCGTATTTGTGGTATGACACTCATATATTTCCTTCCGTAAAACCCCCTTTTTCTTCATTATGGTTTCTATCTTTTTTTGTGGTTCTAATATTCTCGATCCCCCCCCCCCCCTATTCCCCTCTTCTTCCTTGATTGATGATCAGTTATCATGGGCGTTTACTGCGCATGAGACTGGGTGTAAATATGAGGGGTTGATGATCTGTGGCGATGGTTTTATTTACTTGCTGCTTTGATTTTTTTTGGTTTCAATTTATCTTGTGTTTTGTTTGGGTGCGTTTTCTAGGTGCAAATGGGTAAGAATAATTGTTTTTAACGCTGCATGTTATCGCGGTTTGAGAATGGAATGGTCATAGATGTATTAGTAATGGTCATAGAATGGGCGGTAAATAAATCAAAGCTAGTTTCAGGGGAGTTGTAGTGGAAATTGTTTTAAATATAAAGTTGGAAAGTAACACATACAACGTTGCAGACACATTACAACGGCACTGTTTGGAAAAGTTATAAAAGTTTAATCTGATCATGGGTAAAATTATCTTGGTGACTAATATAGGAATTAATAAACTGTATTTGTTACGGCGTAGACACATTACAACGTCACTGGCAAAAATCATCTCTTTTTGACCTTTGACCTTAGTTTAATGAATGTCGTAAGGAAAATAAATGCACTAAAATCTTAAGAGAGATTGGAAAAACAGTCACCTTAATTGTGACAGTTACTACTCTTCTAACGGCGCAGGCACACTGTAATAGAACCTGCGAAAATCATATCTTTTTGACATTTGGCCTTTGTCTGATGAATGTCGTAAGTGGAGTTTGGTTAATTGGTTGTTTTGTGCGTTCAGCGATCTATAATTGTACACAACAACGTCTAATCAGACCTGGAGCTTAACAGGGATTTCGAAACACAACGAATATCCATGCTTAATTCGGGACTCGAACACGGCCTCTTTGGCATGAAAAGCTAGAGCACTAACCACACAGCCATGATGTGGGCTTCGTAAGGAGAGAAAATGCTCTGAAATCTTATAAGGAGGGCGGGATTTGTAAGGAGTGGGAAAAGTGTCACTGTAATTGTCACAGTTACCTTTCTCCTTACAAATACCATCTTCTTTAAGATTTCCATGGATTTTTACCAATGCCGTTGTCTGCCTCGTTATATGTGCTACTTTCTAAATTTATTAATAAAACAATTTCCGTGACAAGTCCCATGCAACTAGTTTTGATTATACTGACTGACTATAATTTTTTTTCTCGTTTGTTGTCGTTTCGGTTACATTTACAAAACAGTGAACCAAAAAAACAATAAACAATAATAAATTCATTATGTGCTTAGTATAATGCTATAAAGATATTTTTCTCTTGAGAGAATTTAAGGGAATTTAAAAAAATAAAAAATATTTTTAAGCAATGGAATCTAGTGAGCTACGTTCTTACATTTTTTAAATTATATTTTAGATACCATAAAATGTTATAAAAGTGTTTAGTAATTTTTGACTATTTTCATTAAAATATGCATGCTCTTACTCAGAATCCTTGGAATATTTCATCGTAAAAAAGTCCACAATATACACTTATAGAAATGAAGATTGCAAATTCATGCACTATGAGGTATAAGCAATAATCTATCTAGAAGTTTGTATTTTTTAATTTATGAATATAATTCTGTTTAATGTGTTGAAAATAAGAAATTGAGTCTATTCTCAATAAACATGTTGTATTAAGTGATGGAGCTACAAACGTATACAATAGGAGAGTCATCATCTCTCACAGAAACCTCAACAAACTGAAACCCATTTATCGAAGATACCATAATAGCATCTGTCAATAACCTTCAACAGCATCTTTATTCACTTTGCATGCGCACGTCAAAAGCATTCCCTTCTGAATTATTATTTTGCAGAACAAAGAGAGATTCCATTCATTCAATTAATCTACAGCTTCTCTTCCAAGGTAAGAAAACTTTTGCTTGGGCCACCCGCGCGTACAGAATCATTGGTTCCTATAATATCCATCCCGACTCGCAAGCCTTTAGGGTGTAACCTCTCACCACCCGCCTTTCACAGACGATGTTTAATTAATGAATATCGTTTGGGATTAATGCCAGGATCTCTCACCCTCCCCACGTTCTGTGGGAGACAGGCCCCCTTAATGGGGGATCAAATGGATGAGATATATTAACCCTTAGCACGCAGTTGTGTGAATCTAGGACTGGAGTTTAATTCTGCGATTGGAGGGATTGTGTTCTGGTTGTGGATGGTTTGGATGCAGGTGGGTTTTTGGGAGTCTGGTTTTTTGGTTGATTGGGGAACCAGTTTTTTATTGCTTGGCTATGAAGGAATGTTTTCATAAAAGGTGCATCGTTAATTAAGTATTGGTGCAGTTACGACTCAAGACACGCATATAATTGTTTCGTTCAATTAATTGTAATTTTTTTTTATTTGTTTAGTAATATGTATGAAGCGTAAGCTGTTTAATTAAATACAAGGTTAAATTAGTTTGATTGTGCTATTCGACATTGTAAAGTAAATGAGTTTCTTTTAAAACAAAATTTCCTCCAGTTCATGGGATCCAAATTCGATGATAATGGATTTCAAATGAATAAATATTACCTCCAAGTCAATTACTATTGTTTTCCTTTTAATAGTTAGGCACTGCTGATAAACTGTCTTTGAAAGATTATTGTTTTCCCAAGTCAAGAGTTTTTATCCTCAAACAAGTTTAATTTCTTTTCACTTCATTTTACTCTAAGTGAACTGGGAAACTTTTTATACTCTAACAATATTGCAATCTTTCCATTCCACAATCAGAGTAATGACTAAAAAATAAAAATGGATTGAATACTCAGATAATCTATACTTATCATTTTTAATACCATAAAAAATTTTAAAATCAAAAACTTCCATTGCATATAATTTCTTTAGACAAATAGACATTTATTAATAAATAGTAAAAAGAGTTTTTACTTTTCAACTTTTTATAACTTCTAATAAATTAAAAATAAGTTTACGATACATTTCAGTAATTAACAATGTTGGTCCTAAATTTGTTATTTATGCTATTGAATAATAATGTCTATCCACAATGATGTGATAAAATACTTTGATTTCACAAAATAAAATGAAGCAATGGAATGAAATTACTTATTATGTATACCTTGAAACTATTAATTTATTTTGTGTACAAAAAAAAAGTCCACGATTGGTATTTAACTTGAATATTACTTTTTACTTACTTAAGATGTTTCAACAATTCCTCTATGTGTAGGTTCAATATTATAAAAGTATAGAGGTAAGTAGTAACACAAAGTGTAACTTATCGAATATAATATATAAAGCGTTACAATCAAACATACCACGAACTAATTTCCTTCATAAAAATAAACCTATTATTTACCTTTAATTTATTATAAATAATTTTTAAACATGTTCCCTTTTTACAGATTATTTCATAGACCAGCCAGTTTGCAGCTCTTCTAAATCCAAATTAGTGAGTATCTTCTGTATTTCAATCAACAATCACAATTTATAAATGATTTACTTCTCCATCCTCCTTTCCATCAACAGACGAACCAAGCGCATCTACTCATTCTCCGCCTCCGTTTCAATTTGCTCCTCATCCCTCACCATCCGATGCTCATTTTCCCCATCATCATCAGGCAGCATCATTTACCAATGCAGGGAGAAGACAGAACCCACCACCAATTACATCAGAAGATGCCACCTACCCATCCTCTTGGCATCGGACATAGCGTGTTTTTATTTGCAAATGTTATCCATACCTCAAAAGCATTAAACAAGCTGAAGACGTGTATATACTCCTTTAATTCTTTTTTCTGTCTTTCGTAATATTCTTTCATCTATTTCACCTGATAGGGTAATATCTCAAGAAGAGGTATTTCTTGACTTCTACGTCCGCTTCCATTAAGTGAGAGGGGTTATTTTGTAATTAATGTGAGTTTCTTATGATGGGAATGGGGGCTAATGATGCTTCTTTTATCGGCTTTTCAACTGCCAGAGAGACATGCAAAGGTGTTAACAATTTATTTTTCTCGTTTTCCAGGTAGGATGGTGTTTGTTATCTATCATCGGCTTACTTATTTATTGCAATGGCATTATTAAGGAGATTGATCTTGGGACGTAGCTGCATTAAGATCATGTTGGTTCTTTTGAACTCAACCAATTGGAGTTTATTTAGAGTGCATTCGGCGATGCTTCGTTAAGCTTATAATTAAAAGTGAATGATTTAATTTTTTTCTTTTTAATGCTTAGTTGGAGCCAATTATCATTCATTTTACGAAGGTTTAGTATAATAAACTAAAGAGAAAAACTAAGTACAGATCTAAAGAACTTTTTTATTCGTACTCATCAATGAATTGGAAACTTGGAGGTAATACTTTTTTTTTGTATGTATACCAGTATGCCTGAGCTCATAAATGCAAGGTTATGATTAAAAGTTTTTGTCAAAAGCATAACAGTATAAAGTTAATTTTTTGTCGTCGTACAATTCATCTGAGATTGTCTTAGACTCTCGGTTACTAATTTAGCTGTATTAAGTTGTATGCTTCCATCTTGAAAGCATTTTTGAAATATCAGCTTTCTTGGACCAAGAACTTTTTTTTTTGTGTCAGAGAACTTGTGGGCTTAGCTAAATTTCTCCTAATAATAAGTCACAATCAATCAGTAAAACTTTTTAAATTTTCCTAATTCTGTCAAAAGTGGAGGGAGGGTCAAACTGTAAAATGTTAACAATATTTTTGTCAAAAACATTGAAAACGTTAAAAGTAAATCAACGGCTCTTCTATATTTTTCTATTCCTATTTACAGCCACTGGAAACAACGGTAATTAACAGTTGAATAAATGCTCATAAATTTTTTACTCGTCAACCAATTAGTGTAATATAATCATTTAAAAAATTATTAAGTTAAATCCTAGGGGAAATCCAATACGAATTAAATATTGATGAATTGAATTATCTGTATTATTAGATCCGAAACCGGCAGCATACTTTCCTCCTCGAAACAGGTGACAATAAATTGCCTGAGCCATCCTCAATTCGTCTTCTCGTCGTGTTGTATAACATACCCAAGGCGGAAGAGTGTATATTTCAAACTAAACAACCATGAAATCGCATTTCGCGTTTTTCTCCAAACACGCAGTAAAATAAATATCTCACATTCCCAAGGAGCAAAAATGACGACATGACGACTCCCGAAAAATTCTTCGAATTCCCTTTGCATCAGCGGCAAGTTGGATTGCAGAGTGAAAATAAGCACAGGAAGATAAATCGAGGAACACCGGAAAAAGGGAGCTGAAAAAGGGCCATTTGGGGCACCTTAAAGTGTTCCTTTGGGTTTTCCGTTCATTCGCGTGGAATGTGGTGAGTTCAAAAAGTAGAAAAATGCTCCCCCTGTTCAATGTGAAGATAGCAATGGACGTAAATACTCAGGTTTGAGATGGGAGATTCAGGTGTGAAATAGTTTCGCCAAATGTTGGGATGAACAAAGGGTTTTTATCTTAAAGATAATAGTTGTTCAAAGTTGAGGCGACCTGGGGAGGTTGATGTTTTTGACATCTGTTCATCATACGAAATCTTTAGGTCATAATACAAGCAATTGTTTTTGTACTATACAACAGTTAAAAATTTGAGGTTAGATTTCAAAAGATAATAAATTCTTTAACGTTTCTACAAAAACATATGCTATTCTTTATACTCTAGTTTTTACTAAAATAAATATTTATGTCATATACTACTACACTTCCATATTCAAATGCTATTTATTTTTAAATCCTTTTAGATTTAATTCTTGTGTTCTGCATCATAGAAAAAAGGCAAAATTCTAAAATACCAACTGAATTTAGATACGAAAAAAAAAAGAAAAAAAAAAAAATACAAGAGCTTTTATTTTTTATTTTTAATGCAAAACCATGGAAGTCATTGAATACAAATGAATTACATTGACAAACTTTTAAAATGTGTTTTTTTTCCTCAATACTTTTTAAATTTGACCACTAGGTCAAATATAACTCTATTACGTTGTGTGACATGAATGAAAACTGCTTATTATAGGATACGAAATGCAATGTAAAAAACTTTTTTTTTTGACGCGTATAATCAAACCTTAAATACAGTTAAAAGACTCTTGTTAAATACAAATAATATGTGTTGCCGATTGTAAAATTTAAAAATAATAATAAAAAATGAATTATATAAAAGATCCTTATCCTTCAGTCAAATTACTTTGGCTTGCTTAACAATCTTTTCTCTGAAGAACTTAATTTTAATATACTTAATACTTGAGCTTTATTTACTTCATTACTTCTATAGCTACATTTATAAAATATATTTGAATGTATCGATATTAAATTATCTCATTTACTATAGCATTTATAAAACTGGTTCTTACTAACATATTCACATACTTTACTTTATCAGCAGTTCCAACCTATTTAAAATTACTACAGGTGAAATATCTGATTTTTATTTTTCTGATGTTCCTTCAACATAGGCGTGACTGAGTTCTGAGCCACAGCCAGGGTTCAAATTTAACCTCAAAACCTAATTTAAATTCTCCACAGACAATGAATAATCTCTTGACATTCCGCATCTAAATGGTGAAACTGTATCTGCTTGAACTAGTAGTTCTCTGATGTTGCTGTTAGCTCTTTCAGAGCGATGGATCTCTGAAATATGATAAGCTTGGAGGGAGTCGGTCTCTAAATTCATCTGTATCTCTCGTATGGGGGTGGTGCTGTGTTTGAAGATTGTCAGATGAACTTTTGGTGTGGGCGTTTTCACGACAATTCAACGCTGAGAAATGATCTTCGGTGTCGTGACAGTGAATTTGTTTTTTGAATTACTCTTTTTATAGGTCTCTTTCCTTTTAATTATAGTTTATTTAAAACTGTGAAAATGTAATTGAGTGGGTTTAAAAGTAAATAAGGAGCAACTTGGGATGTTGTGGAATGCCTCTTACATTAGTGAGTTGAACTCTAAAAGTTATAGAATGAATATAAACTTGAGCTGTGATGAGTATTTTTGTTAAAAAATAATTTTCAGGATTCCATCTTACTATAATTTCTTATCTTACTGTATTTTTTAAAAGTTTCATTTGGAGGCTAATGATTTTGTCAAAAAAGATGTATTCGGAAGGTAATAAAAAATTAGCTTGGCATATACTAGGGAAAATGTATTTTTAAATTAAAGAAAATTAACCATATTTTACATGAAATATATTTAAATAAACGTTTATAGCTTCTATTATTTACATAAATGACTAAAATAAATTATTTTTTCTGTGATGGTTCAGTCAAGTTGGACTGAAATGTTGACATTATGTATTATAAGTATTACAGATTTTTGAAAAATTACCCGCATAAAAGCAAACTTTGCTTTCCCTTGAACGTAGTTAAGCAGGGAAGGGATTGACATTCATTGTAGTGCATCATAAAGTAGTTTATGATATTCTCATTTTATATACCTACATAATGTGGAAAAAATTATAAAATTCCGCTTTACTCTAGATTTCTAATATCCGAAGTTACCTTATTTATTAAGTGACACACTACATGGATGTAAATTAGTAAACATAAAAAATAGAATTGATGGGAATACATTGATAAACGATGAAAATTTAAAAAAATTTAATTTAATAAAATACAAGTGTTCATTGTTATAATAAATTGAATTGTTTTGTGTTTTACTTTGATAACCAAATTTAGCACAACTATGTTTTAACCTAAAATGGGAAATTTTACAAAATCTGTGTTTATTTTATGAATAATTAACATTTATATGAGAATGTCTATAAAAATAATGAATTTTGGTATTAAAATTTTGAAATAAATAAAATAAAACTTCATTCCTCATAATTATTAATATTCATACATCCTTGAAAAATTACTGAATGAATAAAGAAAGCTAATTTTTTTTATTATTATTTAGGATTTCATTTTAACATTGTGGTAGCATAAATTGAACTGATATTATTTTCTTTATACATTAATCTATCTGCTTTTTAAAAGAAGTAATTCGATGCCTTTGGACGGTATTATTTAATAATCCATTAAATATTAAAGATTTATATTATTATCTAATAGCATATAAGTTCACAACCTTATAACATATATTTATATTGATAAAGTCCGGTACATTTTAATAGAAATTTTAAATACGACAATATTCTTTAAAAACATGATATTTTTTAAATTTAAAACTCCAGGAACAACACAGTCTCAAAATATCCATCACTTTGCTATCAAAGCTTATATCGGGAACAAATCCAACATAATATAATATATAAAATAAAAATGACAAAATATACTTTCAAGATAAGCTTAACCCCATTTCCAGTTCCATTGCCTCGTCATTTCTCTCAAAAGTATATTTCTACTTTAGCCTTTCTAGTAATATCTTCCTAGATGGAATAGAAAACATAAAAGAAGGACAACAATCCTCCCTGAAAACAAACAAGCACCATTCACACTCTTCCAAGTTCGTTAAGAAAAAGACAAAAGAAAATCTGATTTCTCAGAAATGCTCTCAAACCCTGATTGTTTTATAAAGCCCCCTTCCAAAAGCATATTCCCGCCAGTTTCCAAATGTGAGATGTTCCAAGTGTTCCGACTCTCATGGCGAGCAACATAGAATCACGAGAAACCCTCATCAGGGGTGGAATGGTGTGGCTCGTGCTACAACAGACACTCCCTTTCCCCTTGGAGCTCGATTCCGATATTATATATAATATATACCTCCACGAAACAGTTTCCACTCCCCGTCCCCTTTATACATGGATAGCTTTGGAAAGCCTAGAATTCACTTAGATCTGAAATCGTAGTTGCCAAAAATGGCGCCCTATTTGATTGCTTTTGGAAGAATTCTTTTATTTTTTATCGTCTGGTGAACGCGGTTTGTGGGATGGGAGCAGACCTATACATTCCCACCCCTACCACAATATGTGTTCTATTAAAATGTCCAATAGTGAGAAGGGGGTTGTTTTTATATTGCGCAAAAGGTGGTTTGTGAGAGTTGCGCAAGAATGTCTACGTAATTCACTTAGCACATGGTAAACATGATAATTGAACTGATGTGATAGTGATCTCAAAGATAAAATGTAAATTGATAAATTTATATTTCGTTGTTTTTCGCATTACTGTTAAACGTCGTTATTACTATCGTTTCAGAGTTATGTTAGCTGTTGAGATTAGTAAAAATTACTTTCTTCAATTCAGCACCTACTTGAGGGACTAAAAACACAATTTAACTTCTAAGAAAAAAATTAAAAACATTTACCAATGAGCTCGATAAACTAATATGCCTCATCAACTAAGTCAACGGGGGACTTGAAGAGATATCAAAAACTGTTCAAACCCCCATTTTTCCCCATGCAGGTAGAACATTTTTTTACAATTTAACTCTTTCTGTGTCCGTCATGAATTTTATCAAAGTGCATCGATCAGGATTTCACCTTACAATATTACTACAGAACCTGGATCCACAGAACGTGGATAGCAACATGTCGATAACTTTTTAATAGTGTCTTTGAAGTAAATTATTTCCATTTCTCTTAAGATTGTACTCAGTGATCAATACTGAAAATGTATCAGGTTTTAAAGTATATCCTCTAAGTTCTGCTGCGGGTATCAAAATAGTTTGTGCAACTATAAGAGGACGTAAATGCAATGTTTTTAATATTAATAAGTCCAGTTTTTTGTATAAGTCAGTATAGGGCTTTAAAGATAAATTAGAAACATTTTGTTGATAAAAGTGGAAATTTGCTATCCCAAATTAACCTAAAACAAACAAAACAACTCTTAATAAACATACCAACAAACAATATGTTGCCCACAATTAATAAACAACATAAATGTATTTATTTGTGTGATGTTCGAACAAGTCAATATATTGCACCATAGTCAACAGCACATTTGCCGAGTATTTGTATTTTAAGTCGCTGCTCTAGAATCCTTTTTGGGGGGTGTACATAGAAATTAACAAATTAAAGTACATTACAGTTATTTGACGTACACATTAATTTTCTCTGGCCCCCCCAAAGCAAGTTCTCCAGTATCACAAACTGTGCCATCTTAGGGAGTATACGTAACCGTCCAATGTTGAAGACCCACATGCAAGGCTCTCTCCTCTCAACCTCCATAAACACATTGGAGAGGGTCAGTATAGAACGTACCATTGGATGATTGCGTGCACCTAGAAGCGACATTCCAAACTGTATCCCATCTCGTACCTGCACGCGATGTCGCGAGATTCGGCTAAAAGACCTCTGAGTGGTCACCATAAACCACGTTTGAAAGGAAGATGGGCATTATGGCGTGCCATTTTGTGAAAGAACAAGGGGAAAGGGATTCTGTCTCAAACTTCATCATGAAACTTCCACAAGTAGGAGTCTTTTTATTATGGAGTTGCATATAAAAAAAGGGGGCAGATTGCTTGCCTTAAGGGATTTTCAGCACGTGAACTTTGGATTCATCATTTTGTTGAGAGAGGAGAAGGGATGGGGGGGAGCTATCATGCTAATGTGTAAGGCTTGGATGTGGCGTGGTGAAGTGTTTTAAAAAAGTTTTTTTTTTATTGTGTTCTCGCTTGGCGTTTCCCTCTGGTTCTGTTTTTTTTTTATATAATGAAAACATATTTCTGAGCAAGAATGCCGTCTATAATTTTCATCGAGTGGTTGTCAAAATGTACAATTTTAGAAAGGTGATTATGATGTAAAAGTGTTTTTGTGATTAGTGTAGTATTTAAAGAGTGTGAGTTTTTTTTTTTGTACCCAATCAATAAAATTTAAACGACTCTAATGTATAAGTTTAAAGGTAGACCACTATCTATGTTTCTAAACAGTTAAACAGAATTAATCTACATATTAATGTTATTTAAAAATACAAGAAGCTTCCAAAGTGTGATAAGCCATAATATATATATATATATATATATATATATATATATATATATATATATATATATATATATATATATATATATATATATATATATATATATATATATATATATATATATATATATATATATATATATATATATATATATATATATATATATATATATATATATATATATATATATATATATATATATATATATATCGTGTTCGTAAATATATATATATATATATATATATATATATATATATATATATCGTGTTCGTAAATATATATATATATATTTACGAAGATAATAATTCATTAAACATACTTTCATTACAAATGGTTTCCCTATTAGGAAGGAGTCTTAAATATCAGCAAATATTTAATTTACTAATAAAGGTAAACAATACTGTTTTCAAGTAATTCAAATTATATGACTGAGAGACAACTACTGGGTTGCTTCCTAAAATACCACTTTCCTATAAAATCCCAGGGAGAAAAGAAGAGTTTTCTCTTCTAAGAAAAGAAGAGAAAGAGAGAGAATTCTAACAAATTACCCTTTCTCCTTGCGACTTGTATCTTGTTTTCTCCACGAAGTCATATATAACAAATTGGTATGTGTTCAGCAATGGGTGGAATCAGGAATTCATGAGTCTAAATGTAGGTGCAGAATTTTATGCGCAGAAACCGGAACCACTTGGGGAAAAGTTATATCTTATTGTTACAAGATGCTCATGGAATCAAGATAAATAGCAGAATAAATTGTATATTAAATATATAATAATTGTGCAATTTTAAACAAAACCTAATCCGACGTTAAAGAGTTGACAATAAAATTTAAAAAACACAAACAGTCAGTTAGTTATTTTTTATATGCAATTTTAGGTATCACATAAGTGTAATAAATATTTGAGGTTTTCATTGAATCGTTTGACATACATTTTATAAGTATGCATGGATAGGAATTGACTTTTGAATAAAAAAAGTTGAAAAATTTGGAATTATGTTTGTTTCCACACTACCAAGTTTTTTGAATTATAACAATTTTAATTGTACAGTTAATAACTATGAAATTAATTAAAAAATGGCAGGTTGGGATTTTTTTTCAAGGCACAAAAGTGTTCTCCCATTTTGAAATTAAATATTTTAGAATCTTTTCAAAAGTACTTTTTCCTCAAAATTGTATTTCTTAAAACAATTATATATTTTTTTGTCGTTTTAAACACCACTCTATATTTGTAGGATGATTTCAAATCTTAAATATAAGAAGCAATTAAATGAAAAGAGCGTTAAGTGTTGCATCCAAACTAATTTGTAAGATAATACATACTAGTTTGGTATTAATGGGTTATATCTTTTTAGCACAGCTATATTTAGTCAAAAGACAAGGTTTCTTAAAAGTCGCTTCTCCAAACGTGGATTACGAAGAATGAAATTTCACAAAAGCTACCAACAGCTGGAAGAATTTCAGGAACTTTAGCTGCTCCAAACATCTGGAATAAGTTTTTAAAGTATGCAAGCACATGTTCTAGTGTGCTTTTTAATCCGAGTTCAGACCACAAAAGAGGAAATCATAAATAAGGTATAATTTATCACTTTTCTGAGCAAACTTTAGAATGATTTTTTTTTTAGAATGTTGTACTATATTCCGGGAAAGATGAAATTTAGAAACTCATACTTCCATTTAACCGAATTTCCAGTGAATTTGTTCTTTATTCTTTCTGCTACTTCTATATAAAGTTTTAGGACCAAAAATAAAAAATAAAAACATAATAATAATTTTTCAAAATTATGTCAGATTATGTTCTTTCAAATGAAATAACAGTGAAGTTTTGCAAAATAAAAATAAGATTAATTGATTGCTTCCATGTTTCAAAGGTTAATTAAAAAGGCTAAATTAAATTTAAGGTTCTTATTAAATTATGGCAATGGATTTCTGTACTTTTAACAAAGTTTTCAAACTCTATTTTCTGAAAATACTTATGACTAATATGTCCTAAATTCTTTTCTAAATGTACTTTATATCCACCATTTTTCTCTAAAACTTTGAAACTTTCAAATATGTTAGTAAGACGTATACAAAGTTTTGTACACATTTTCTGATTTTGACAGGTACCTTTCTGCTCTAATTACCGTCAATTTAATTATAGTTATCATTTATATGCGTTTCGAAGGCAGCCTCTTTGGCATGAGTGGCCAGGTAACTTTGACTAATCAAAGATGAGAATACTATTATTGATTCTCATAGAACACAGTAAGTTCATAGAACTACGAAAGTGGATGGATTTTTGTTAAAAATTAAAAACTTAACTCAATTTTTTTCGACATAGTTAGTGGAGTCAAAAACATTAATAGTTTTTTAATCGCACACGCTAACGCAGCTTTTTAATTCTACTCCTTATCTACCCCCCCCCCCCCCAAATAAAAATAAAAGCTCGGCAAGTCTCCCACAGAAAAGGCTTAACCCCCCCTCCCCTCTTCGATGATTAGAAATTTCGGTAATGTGCTGCATCGGGGGGAAAAAAAAATCCTAGATAAATAATGTTTGAAAACTCGTTACTAAGTAGAAAACTTACTTCAGGCTTGTTTAAAGTATCAGACGTGCAGTCACGTTGTAATAATACGTCGGCCACCTAATGACTCTTCAACGACCAATAGGAAGAGGCTATTCACGATCACGGCTGATGCCAGATTGCGTGGTTGGTGGAAATATCGAAAACATCAATCGATATAATGATACCCCCCACCTCTTTTATGTCAGAGCCGGTATTATTTACGCATACGTTTTTGGTAAGGCACGATCTAAGTATGCCTTATTTCTTTTTAATGGCGATATTTTGGCCGTTAATTGGCGATTTTTTTTCTTGCTCCTAAAAAAAATATTTTCAAGTTAAAAAGTATCGCGTTTTTGTGTTCTCTCAATAATCCAATCCTTTCATCCCAATTTTTTCTGGAAGCTTAGAGAAAAGTTAGTTTTAATTAAAGAAGTTAATTAAGAAATTCATTGGCGTATCGAAGATTTGTATGAATTGTGTTTTGATGCTACTCTTACAGTATCGGATAAGAATTTTTTTCTGTCGATATTTTTTTTAATAAATTAGAAGGAGTAAAATGTAAAAATGTTTTTTAAAGATTTTAAAATATTAAAAAGAAGCTTTTATTATAGTATTTTTAGAATTTAAGTTTGCACCATATAAAAAAAAATTATTTGTAAAGCACATATATTTTCAAATAATAAAAATCCAATTGAAAAATTTGGATTTAATAGAATTTATATGCAAAATAATTTACAGTATTCATTTAGATTCTATTTTAAACCTTACAACTACAAACAATGGACTTGATGTGCATCATAGCTCGTTTTGATACGAATTAAAATTATAAAGTAGATGCAACAAAAATCAAATTTATTATCAAAATAAATAATCATCAATATTTTCTATATAATATATCAAAATAAAAAGTAGAATAAAAATTAAAGAATTACCAAGGAAAGTTTTCTGTATTCAAAATAGGAAGCCATAAACGTTAACAACGGCCGATGAAATACTGATCTCAATAAAAAACTCATGTGTCATTTTTAGAAAATAAACTTTTTGAAAGAAGTAAAAATTATTTATAATTTAATTCTCAAAGTATTGTGTACATTTATTCATTTTAATGAATTGTTTATAAAACATTGAAGAATTTGTCGGAAAAAATGTTTTGTCAAATTTGAATTCAATAAGATAAAAATTCAGACACGACTTTGGTACATATTCAGAAGTGCGTGCATGTGCAAGGTAGTTATTAGGTAAGGTAGTTATTATATACAAGTAGCAAAGTAAGATATTTTATCTTAGATAAAAACAATACAGAAATTTATCGATATTGATTACTAGAAGAAGTATGATCTACGTATCTAAAAATAAGTTTCCCAATATGAGGTCCACTGTGATATTTATTTACTCTAAGTGTTGTATTTTTCTTTTCAAGAAATGTATATTTATGATATCCCAATAATTTATTTTTATTATTTCAAAACACATTTCTAAAGTGAGAATTATCTCACATTGGGTTGTATGAATATTATCGTACTGAGAAATTTTCTTATGAGTAAAAAAAAAAAAAACTTTTTTCTTCTAAATTCTTTTTTTTTGGTGTTGACATTACTCTATATATTTTAAAAATAATATATCAATTAGTGTTTGTTTACAAATGTCGTATTATGTAACATTGAATTACCAGTATGCTTTTTGCTAATGCATAGCATATATTTTAACAACTTTTGTATTACTAAAAAATTGTGCATAAGAGCAATAAAAACATATTTCTAAGTGTAATTGGAAAATTACTAGAAAAAAAAGAATTTTTTTAAATAAATATTTTTAATATTTTAAAACATTTATTTAAATAAGTTCATTATTTAAAGTAATTATTTAATTACAGTTTGAAAATGTTTTTATTGTTCTTGCGCGCTATTTTTTATTAATTAAAACTTTCAATAATAAATAATAAATTACCTTACACGGTGTGTCGCAAAATTGACTGAAGGTTTATCAAAAATTAATAAAAAAAACAAACAGAAAACGATGGAAAAGCACCCTTTGCTGTATACCGTTTGAGAAACTTCGGAATTTTATCCATCAACTTAAAAAAATAGTTAAAAAGTTCACCAACAGATGGTGCTACTGAATCAAAAACTGAGAAGATACTCGTTCTGAAAATGTTTCAAAAACTATAAAACAATACTTTAATTGCGTCATGTTGTTGCTGGAAACGAGGGTTATTTTAAAAACGTTTTGTAGTGCATATAACAAGTTCAGAATTTTTTTCAATCAATAGCGCCATCTGTTGATGAACTTTGTAACTATTTTTGAAAATTGATTGGATACAATTCTCTAGTTTCATAAGTAGAATGCATCAAACTGTATATTTCTATCGCTTTATGTTTTTTATTCATTTTTGAAAACCGTTAGTCCATTTTGAGGCGCCCCTTAGAAGAATTTGGAATTAAGTATAGGTTTATTAATCTCTAAAGGGAATTTAAAAAAAATTGAAAATGGCTTGATAGTTGTCTTTTTCTAGTTTTGATAAACTACTTAGTTTTTTTTAGATTAACCTTCACATTTTAGAAGTCAAATAATTAATATTGATATTGACTTTACAGTTATATTTTCTTTTTATTTATTCTTATAAATTCAGTTTCAACTTTTAATAATTTTAAACACTACTATATCAAAATCTTCCGACTCGCTTCTAGTATTTCTTATCTCAAATACTCTCCCAACAAAAGTGTATTATATTTGAAGGGAATTTATGTGAGAAAAATTGTTTAACCCCCACCCGAAAAAAAAAATATTAACGTTCCCCCATTCGTATCCTATTTTCCACCAACAAAAAGATAGCAGATACAAGAATATAAGAAAGAAGTATATAAGAATATAACAGATGGAATGGAGAGCATTTTGTATTCTATGCAGTTTCGTTGTCTTGTTCCGTTTTACTTTATTGTTTCGTATGCGTTTCGTGGGGGCTCACATATTTTTCGAATTCCAACACCGTTGTTATAGTTTCCCCCGCTATTATTTGATTTGCAAGCGGAGAGGATATAAAAATGTTTCTGTAACTATACCTGAAACATGGCCCCAAAATCGTTTCTTCAGGGTGAAGATAGTAGATGTTTTTCTTAAGGTTTAGATATGTTGTATTTTTTTTTTTTTTTTTTTTGTTAGCGAATATTTTTCATTAAAGGGGCCTTCAATTTCTTGAGACTACTGTTGTTAATGTTTTCAGAAATAATACAATTATGTTTGAGAAACTTCACTAATTTATTTCAAAATATTTTTTTATGTTATTTGGTATTTAGATGGTGAGCTTATAGTTTTAAGCGTCGTTTCTAAAACTATATATGTTACCGCTAAAGCTAGAAAGCCGTTAATGTGCACATCTATTTAATCTGCAGATTAATTGATTTGCTCCGTTAATGTGCGGAATGGAGAGTTTTCCGCATTTTACTTAAGTAATGTAAGCATTAACGTCTTCCATATCTTTAAAGTTCAAAAGGTTTTTTTTTGTTTCTCTCATTTCTTCTCCCTAATTTGTTGATTGTTTGATTGTACTAACTCGATTATTTAGACATCGAAAAATAAATAAGTTCGTAAAATATGTATTTTTAAAACTTAAAATTTAGAGTTAAACTGCCACAAATTTAATCCAAGGGCATCAAATACATATACTTACACATCCTACACATTTGCTAATGCTCTTGAGTTACAGTGTATTATCGATATTAGTGTTTTTTAATTGTTCAGTTTGCATGAATCTAAAATGACAAAAAGTTTGATTATACAATGGTAGAGAAAAAACTGATTAAAGTAATTATTTCTGATTATAGATAACTTTCAATTGAATATGAGAATGAAATATTCCAAGTATTACAGTGGTATTGATCAATATCAAAAAAGGGTTCTGAAAAGATTTCCCAAAATACATAATTTTTAAAAAAA
The DNA here is from genome assembly GCA_963978545.1 of Linyphia triangularis. Classification (NCBI taxonomy): domain Eukaryota; kingdom Metazoa; phylum Arthropoda; class Arachnida; order Araneae; family Linyphiidae; genus Linyphia; species Linyphia triangularis. The sequence goes on along the minus strand of OZ021727.1, from coordinate 33,255,254 downwards.
ATAAACACACCAAAACCATCCCAAAACATTTTTTTTACCTATCCGTCCTTTTTTATAATACTATACAGGGTAATTCAAAATTAATATAGTGATTAAAAACGGCTATAACTGTTTAATGAAAAAGAATTTAACGATAAGATTAACACAGAATGTAGACGGAACTTCAAAAACTTCTTTAAGTCCGTCCACATAATGTGTTAATCTTATCGATAAATTCTTTTTCAATAACTAGCTATAGTCGTTTGTAATTGCTATATTTATTTTGAATTACCCTGTATTTCAATTTTAAAACTCTGCATCAACATTGCAAAACTTCTAATATATTTTATCCTGCACTGGACTAGACTGACCAAGATCCATAGCAACGACAAATCTTTAACGATCCCCAGTGTCGAGTCGATATTGGTCAGCATATTTTTGCTACTGGGGATAACTGACTTCAATGATGTAGACATCCTGTCACATTGGTATACATTGATTTAACCAGAATGATTATAGTTAAAAAAAATTAAATAATATTCCTTAGTTGGTATATTTTAGATGAGTATATGTTCGAAAGATAATAAATAAGAATTTTTTGAAATATTCTGCAAATGAACTCATATTTACCTGGTGAATAAATGATTTAATATTTCCCCTAATGAACACACTATTATGAAATGCTCTTAAATCTAATCATAAATGTTTGTAATGAGAACGATCCCAAATTTTGCAATTAAAAAAGTGATCACTAGCTCAGTGCGGAAACATCTAAAAAACAGCTCACAATGAAGAATATAAAAACTCGTATCATCTTCACTATCAATCATCCAAAATTATTCCTTTGTGGATAATGTCTTTGGATTCAACAGATAGTGGAATCTTCTGGAGAGGGGAGGGGGGCTATGTTCTAAAGAAGGGAGGGGTGAAAAAAACACCCAAAACCGTCATTATCGTTCGAAGCGAGCACCAGCACAATCACCCAACATTGTAAGCTTTCTTGTTCATCAATGAAAAGACCCCTTCTTTGTTGGAGCCTATTCTATTATTCCGTACCCGTTTTAGATAGAATTATTCCCGAAGAAAGAAAAGACTGCGATATATAGTAGTATTTTTTATTTATTTTTTTATTATTATTCCTCATCTCCTTCTTATCTCTTTTCTATATTCATTCATCCCTTTCTGAATATCCTGAGTAGCACGCTGCTATCCTAAAGTGGATATTTTTGAGGGATATAATACACGTAAAGGTAGTAGGCGGAAAAAGAGCATGTTCTGGGCATTTTCTCGGATGTATAATTCATCACTATCTCGGGCTACAACAGGGCTCTGTGATTAATGGTGCACTTGGTGGGTGACTCTGACAAATTGGGTCTCCCTTTTCTGACCAGATAACACTTGAATAGTTTGGGATATTGTAAACGACACTAAATGGCTGGTCAAACGTGGGATTAAGTGTTGGTTGTTGGGTTTTATTCAATGTTGTGCGGCACTTTGTAACGAGAGGGTGTTTTTTTCGTTTTCTTTGAACTCTCTCCCCTCTATCGAAAAATGAATATTATCGAATTTTTTTAAGCATGAAGTACCTGTCTTGCTTTTTGTAAGGTAAACTATAGGTGTTTTATTTGTATATTTATTTAACTTACTCATTTTTTGAAAATAAACACACACAAAAACAATGTAAAATAAAATATACAAATTTGTATTTACTGTAATAGAAAATAAAAATAAAAAATTTATTTTAATAAAAAAATAAAAATATATAATAGTAATAAATATATAGTAAAAAAAAAATTAAAAATATATATTTAATAAAAAAATATATATATATACATATTTTAATAAAAAAATAAAAATAAATATATTTAATAACAAAATATATATACATATTTTAATAAAAAAATAAAAAAAAAATATATTTAATAAAAATTAAATATACAAATTTGAAAAATTTTAAAACAAAGAATACTTAACTGCTATTTTATATTTCTCTTCTAAGACATTAGAAGAGTTTTACGATTCGAAGACAATTTATCATGACGAAAATTCAAGTATGTTGACAACTCTGGAAGCTTGGATTTTCGAAACCTAGATTTTCGTTGATTTAAGCATCGTATCATTGATGATTAGTTTTATGAACAATGTTTGTTGAAAACAATTTACAAAAATATTTATAATAATGCTTAATCTTCAGTGTTTATTATGTTTTTTTCAGATAAAATAAACTCATTTTTTCAACTTTAAATTATTTTAATAGTTTTAACTTCCTAAAATTCTAGATGCCAAATAGCGAATAATATCATATTTAATGCATTTTAACTTCCATACATTAGTATTAGTCTTGTTCATTATAGCTATGTATATATCTGTCTGTCTATTAAGAGATAAGCATTCATAGCCAAAGTTAAAAATCCATTACTATTATTGTTAGACAAAATGTCGACAAGCTCGTCAATTTAGATGTATATTTTTAAATTAAATATTGATGAAATTTTTTCTGAAAGTCTTAATTCTTATTTTACACCAACTTTATTTCTTGAAAACTAGCAATTTTTTTTTTTTTTTTTAAATTTTACAATGTTTAAATTTTATTACTTTAAAATCACTTTCATAAAATTCTAGATGCCAAATAGCGATTAATATCATATTTAATGCAATTTCATTTTCTATGCAGTAGATTCTTTCTGAAAGACATTTAGTATGTAACGATACTAATGTAATTCTGTTATGAGACTATTAACGTGGCAATCAGTTATCTCATTCAAAACAGTCTTGATATTGAAACTAGAAAAAATCGCCGTTATGGTGAAACAATGAAGCTACAACAAATATGTCAAGTTAGATCTTTATTGTGTCAAGGAATACCTATCCCATGGAGAAGAAAGAACTCTAATACTTATTGTAGCAATTTTACTTTAGTTCCAAGTGGATAGGCGTCACAAAGTTTTCAGCGAAATTCGTATGGATTTTCTTATTTCCCGAAAATTTCAAATTTTGCAATTATTTTACTGTTTTCCCACAGCGGCGATGTAAATGAATGCTTGCATATCATATTTTTAATCAAATTCTCCTTTAAAAAATAATTGAAATGTGTTGCAATTGGATCTCGGACTGTAGAACGGTATCCTTCTCTTGGTTCACTATGACGTAACTAAGCAATGGGGTGACGTACCATATTTTTTCTATATTTCAAAATACTCGATGTAAGATCTTCAATAGGTATTCGTGAAATGTAAATTGCTGGAGGACAACCCTGTTCGTGCTATAACACAGGTCAACAATTTTTTTTTGTGCAAGAGATTTTAGAACTGATTTTAGCTATATTTGGGAGTGCTGAATCTAAATAGGAAATCGGTTTTTCTCTATTAGCTGTACTTTTTTAGGTCAGTTCTTCTGTAAAGTGCAGTTATACATGAAATGCGCAATTCTAACTTCATTTTGTGAAATCCTAAATCCCATATACAAAAGCTGGCTATAATTTCCTTTAAGTATATATTACTGGAATCGATCAAAACAACTGTAGCAAGTAGATATATCCTAATTTAGTATCTGCAAGACGCACGGTCTTTCATTCAGAAAAAGTACCGATACCAATGTTTCACCAGCTACCAAAGCTCTGTAAGGACGAGTATTGTCCCTCTCATCACACTTCTGATATTAATGAAGGTGATAGTGATTATGATGGGATATCTAGAATTCCTCAACATTTCAATCAGGATGAAGAATAAAACGAAGCTTCTGAATTACTGGTTTCCAGGTTGAAAGAAAACAAATTACTGGAACAATGAACCAAAATTAGTTTTTATCGTACAAGCAAAAAGGATCTATATGCTAGTCTCCTTCTCTCAAGAAGACAATCTTGTAGTTTGTCACTAAATTAGTGAATTCCTAGAAAAATTTGATCTTTCTGAATATTTTCCAGATAATTGGTGCCTATTTATTAACAGATCAAAGCGAAGTCTGAAATGTGTGCTTCCTTTTACACAATGGGAACAAATGTGGTTCAATTCTGATTGCTTACTCAACAAAAATGAATGAAAAATATAACATCATAGTTTTGGTATTGGAGAAGATAAAGTATTATGAACATCAATGGGTGATTTGTGTGGACTTAAAAATGTAAACTTCCTCCTTGGACAGATAATTGGCTACACGAAATATCCTTGCTTCTTGGATAGCAGAGATAGAACACACCACTGGGTTAAAAAAGAGTGGCCAAACAGCGAAAACATGGATGTTGGGGAACAGAATGTCTTAAGCGATCCCTTAGTTGAACAAGAGAAAATCATCTTTTCTTCACTACATATTAAGCAGGGCCTTATGAAACACTAAATTAAAGCATGAGTATTTCAAAGCCCACAAATAAGACAACTCATTCAAGATCCTGTCTTCTTAAATTCAACGAAAGAGACTGAGCGAAAAGCCTAAACTTTATTTGTTGTAGCCGTCAGAAATATTTTGGGCAAATGCAAAACTGAAATTATGTTAACTGGTCAACCAGATGCTTAACAGTTTCAAATCCCTTGGTTGTGACATGAGTATTAAGATTGTTGAGTTAAGGTTACTGTCACTAAAACCATTTTCCTGAAAATTTAGAAGACATCAGTGAGAAGCAAGATGAAAGATTTCACCAGCATATTAAAACTAGGGAGGACCGCTACCAAGGAAGATACGATACGCCCATGATGGCAGATTACTGCTGGAGCTCAAAAAGGGGCAGTTTCAAAATACATTCAAGAATGTCACGGAAAGTTCAGTGACTATAGTTAGTTTCATCGATGACTTTTTCCTCTATCTTTTCTAATAAAAATTCCGTATTTTGTTTTTTATTTGATCTATTGATTAAAATTAAATATCGTAATGTATATTTGGACAATTCTCTGCTGTGCGCATTAGATATTTTGGCTCTTTTTTTGTACTTGGAAACAAATTAGAATTCTAAAATTATGATGAATCTAGCAGATATATTTTTGTCTTATATAACTCTAGTTGATGAAAAAGTTATATTAAAAATGTTTATTTTAAATAGGTCAAATATACATTTAAAAGTCATTAAAGCACGTGACACGGACGTGTCCCGTACGTCGGTGGATAAAAGTGCATATTTTACCTATCTTCCCTTATAACTTTGTCAACATGTAATATTATATCAAATAAAAACATAACTATTAGATTTATCTTAATTTTATTATTCTTATCTGTGTACGAGTAGAAAACAGAGCCAAAATGTCCCTTGCGTCAGCCAGAGAATTGCCCATTTCATTAAAATGTTATATCTTAGAAATTCAAGCTCCTAGGCAAGAAATAATGCCATATTTGAATTCAGGGCATCAAATTCATATAAAATCAGCTTCAAATACCCCGGCATCAAAACCACTGTTGGCCTGTGTAATTAAAGCAAGATTGCTAGCAATCTGTGCAATAATTTTGCACTGTTTGAAAGGAATTCTAGAAAACCAATTGAACTGAAATTATTAATAAACCAAATCTTTATCTTTATTCGAAGTTTTAACTGGGTTTTAACCCAATCGATGCGTAAATTCAGAATCAGTTTTACCGTGAAAGAATTCATGGAAGGGGTATCTTCTTAATACTAGGTAAATTAATCTAGGTCTTATGCTAACTACATTCTAGCACAGTATACTCCTAATGTATATCTTACATCAGAAAATATCTCTTCCACCCACAACTAACCAATAAAGAATAAATGTAACGTTATGAAAAGTTTATTGCATATACTGAAATTTACTTCTGTTAATTATCACTTACTCTTAGTTTGATTTCAATATTAAATCATCTCATAATCAAAAATAATAAATCATTAAATAAAATAATTAAAAATCAATGGTATTCGTTTTCAGTAAAACTTCTGTTGATGTTATTTGGAGATATTTGTTGTATATCAAGATGTTTGTTTATTATGATGTATTCATCTTAATGTTAAATTATTTACAAGATTTTTTTATATCTACTTCACAGTATATATTTCTCTATAATGAATTATTTATTGACTTTTTACCCTTTGTCCTCCTGTGACAAATTATTGAAACTTATCTTGTCTAATGATTTATGCTAAAAAATATTTTTATCTTTCTAAATTAGACTTCTTCCAAAGTATTCTATACAAAGAAATAAATCAACTTCGGAGGATGAGAACTAAAATATCCACAAACTACCTAACGGAAAATGAGTAGAGTTAATCTTAGGTAATGTTGTATGAATGTAGCTAATGCACTTTTTAGTGTATATGATAAAGACACTAACTGGTTGAATTATAAAGTGAATTTTATAGTTTTTATGAGGCTTCAAACTGGATCTATCTAAGATACTTCTTATTGAAAATATTACACCCCCAAAAAAGGACATTTCGCATATAAACTTTTCGAACTCTGCTAAATTTCTTTGAAGACGTTGTTTTGCTGTTTCTTGATCAAAACATTTATAGGAATACGTTATTTTTCTGCTATATATATATTAAAATTTTAGTTTAATATTTGAACTTAATGTTGAACCCTTTATTAGGGGAGAGATGGAATGATTAGGTAGAAATGAATAAACATTTCTAATAAATTATGTTTTGTTGCTACTACATTGACATTTTTAGAATAACAACTCACAACATTTTGACGCAATTAAAAAATATAAAAATGATGGTAAATATTTTTATATTAGTTAAATAAGTAAATTAAAAGAGCAAGAAAAATGTCCCATCATACTCTCATGTGAGAGAGGGATGGGACATGTGTGTCAAAGTTAAAATACATACATAATTTTCAAAAATATTATGAAAAAAAGGACAGAAACAGTTTTCCCATTTGTACCAAAAGATTATTGTTTATTTTTAAACTTTTATTTTATCTAACATCATTTCAAGTTGTAAAAATAAATTGTCCTATTTATTACGGAATTAAAAAAGTTATTCCCTATGATATCTCCAGCCATGTAAGTATGCTGACTGTACAAACTAAAAAATTTGCCTAGTATACATAGTTATTTGTCTGGAGATATTACAGGGCCCATGCCTATTGGTGTCCCATTCCTCCCTACACACAACATTTCAATAAAATAACTTTTTATTAAAAACATGCTAGTTTAGGATTAACCTAACTGCTAATTCATAAAAGTTATATTACTATGTCTACAAAGCACTAAAATCAATTATGCAATCAATAATGAAAGATATTGAAACTTATATTGAAAATATAGAAAGGTACTTACTTTTTTGTTGCAAAATATCGTTTTTGTTGCATAACTTCATAAAAACCTGCAGCTAAAATGATTCCTAGTAAGAAATATGAAGCTATTGTTACTTCACCTGGTAAGAAGAATCAGAAATAAAAATATAAAAAAATAATAAAAAAAAGTGTTTTATTTAGAAGTTATTGCAGGTGTCCTATCCCTCCCACTATTCCATTCCTTCCTACTCTTCCGTATAGTTAGTGAACATGTCTCAAATATACTAGTGTTATGGAAAAACACTTTTTAATACTAATTTTCGCTTTTCGCCATTAATAACGCTTAAAATAAAGCATATATTTATGGGCCACAGTGTCATTATTTTATGTGACACCAAAGTTTCCTAGTGTGTTGCTCACGAAAATTTAATCAAAGAATTAAAAATGCTTTAAAATACTTGAGACAGTTAAAACGTGTTCTCGGCCAAAGTGAAACCCTTCTATCCTTGTATATCGGGATCAAACCCCTCTGAATAATCGGATTGCGATAGGGTAACCCTTACACTCTTATCACCAGCTTAAGTGGGATTATTGGAATTTGATATGGGGCTGGTTGATTAGCATTACAAATGGCCGACCTCCCCCATTGGACACGTGACCTCGTGACGTCACCCGAAAGATGTGGATGTCTGGTCCGTTGGGCACGTTAACACGATTATCCTCAGTGTTTGATGTCGGGGGAACTGAAATGAGAATTTATTGCTGTATTTGGCGATGCAATGTAATATACTGAGAAGTATGTAGCTCTGAGGTTGTCTTAGTAACCTACCGATTACAGCTAATTGTTTGATTTAATTACTTTGGATTTATGAATTTTTTTAATGTCCATAAGTAGTAGCATGTTGATTTTATTTATTTTTATTTATATATATATATATATTTAATTATTTATTTATTTTTAAATTAGAAAGCTTTAGGAGAAGGAGTGAGCTAGAGGTGACGATGTACAGCACCTATATGCAAGTAGGTATTTAAATTGAAATTCCATCATATCTACATATTTGTCTTGACAAAATTTGAGTTTTTTTTTTAAACTTCGTTTGCTTTTAAATTGTTCCACTCTAAGTATAAACAATTTGGTTTAATAAATTGTATACAAAATGTTTAATATATTAACAGAATATAGGGGAGCATGGAGCCCAATGAAACAAAAAAATTTAATTTTTAATTTTTTTTAAATTTTGACTTTTAGTCTATTGTAGTGGGAAGCCATGCAGTAATTTTCCATAGACATCATGTACAAATCGATATAATTTCTCATAGACATCATGTACAAATTATAATAGATACTATCGTTGTCAATATAAACTTTTTGTACAGGAAGGGATTAAAATATCTTAAAAAAATATTTTATTGTACCTTATCAAAATGGCCCAATTTGATTTAAAAAGAGTAAGCATGATACTTAAATATATTATTAATAACAGTGTCTTGTTCTTCGACTTACTGAGGGTGGGTGGACTCATGGACCTGGTCTAGCTCCGCTAGACCAGTTGAGATAAGAAACAACAACAACAATAACAGTCATGGCCTAACGATAAAACTATAACATGAACTTCTACAGTCTCTATACAACTATTATAGTTTTATTGTATGGGTTCCTATCATCTGTTTTAAGGAAAAGCTCTTGGCAAAAACTTATATATAAACATTTTATTTACAACTTACTGTAAAGCTCACTATTTAAAATTATTTCGTATCCTTCATATCATTTAATGTATGTACTAATTCAATAGTAATGATAAATCAAACATTAATCAGAGCTTTACATCCTAGTATCGAAACTTATAAATTTTCAATTAACAGTCCAATCTTTTTAATTATCTTTCAAATCTGCATTAAATAACTGTAAAAGCCCTATTTTTCCTAAATGGTCTTGAAACCAGTGGCGGATCTAGGATTTTCCTGAGGGGGGGGGGCGCAATATTGTGCCTTAGCCAGGACAGAATTGATTATTAAAAAAAAAAGCAAAAAAAAAAAAAAAAAAAAGCTAGGCAATGTTCAAAAAATATGCTTTAAGTTAATCCATAGCCATTGATTGACCCCCAACCTCTTTCGTCACATTTCTGACTTGTTATTTTAGCGTAAGGTTAGAGTGGTAGCGGTTAGGTATCTTATCGCGTTAACACTACCCTTTTGTTTTTTCATTATCTGTTTTATTTTAAAAACAAATTGTATTAAAAATGTATCGTGCATTTTAAATATTTTTGTAAGCTACATCCCCAGAGGTATAGATTATACTGAAGAAATTCCAATGAAAGTGGGAACTTGCTACTATTATTTGTGACTAACTGACTAAGTATAAATCCTATACTATACTTACATCAAACATTTATGCAGTGAGCTTAGTAAGTAAAAATACCTTGTTTTACTGGATAATCCATTGCTACACAAGTAATCTAAAGTAATCAGGGGAAAAATTGTGTTTCAAAGAGAACGTTTTACTAATAATTATAAGTATTATTTTTAAGAAGGCAATTGCAAAAAAAAATACAATTTAAACATTGAATAATTAGCACAAAACAAATTCCAGTCTTCCTTTTTTTTTTTGATTTAGCAAACTATACTTAGTTATCTTATACTTATCCATCTATGGATAATTATAATAGAGTAGTTAATAAAGAAAGAAAAAACACTACACGATGTAAATGTTAGTGTATTAGAAGAGCCGAATCTTGCTTTATTATTTAGCTTAAATATGTCAAAGTCTAATATTTTTTTAATAGGTAGAAGTTCTCTATAGCATCGAATATAAATTGTTTTATATTTCTTGATAAATCTCACTTGTTGACAGTTCATTTTCATATTTTCTACTCTTGTTCTTCAAAATTTTATTTTATTTTCAACTTTTCTGATACAAAATCCTTTTTTTCCAATTCCTGGCTTTTATTTCAGCCAATCAGAGCATTTTTTACATAGATACAATGTTACACTTATGTAGTCCAGTGAAAAAAAAATGTGCCACCTACGTGTATAAATAATTTATTCATAAAAGTAAAATTTTTATATAAATCATTTAATACATACCCAAGATTTATAGTGTTAATAGAAACATGAGTAAAAGTTTCTTTTAGTGAAAATCTCCGAAATTTGATAGAAAGAATTCTCGTTGACTATCTGCCAAGTTTCAGCTTGATTGGATGGCAGCTAGTGGGTTAGTTATCCTTCCACAGATTTTCCCGCCACAAATAAACAAAATCAAAAGTAGATATAAAGGATAAAGTAAAAAGCAAACGATAGAAACCAGGAGTAACAAAATTTTATGTTAATTTTTTAAGTTAAAGGAATGCAAGTCAGTGGGATCCAGTGTGGTAGGTCAAATAGTTCATTTTAAAAAAATGAATCCATAAATACAAAGTTTTTATGGTATCCTTTATATTCCTTGCCAATTTTTATGTACAATTGCAATTTACTTAAGCTATTTTGATCTGAGATTCAATTTTCATGGTGTTTGATGACCACTGCGAAGAAAATCATCAATTCCGTCTCTTTGACTAATTCTTTTTTTTATTTTTTATTATTAATTTTTTTTTGTCCGAAAACATGGTTATTGTTATTGACAACAAGTTATTTTAGTTAGATTTGATAACAAGAGGATTAATTAGTCCTCCACGGATTTATTCCTCACAGACACACAAAATCGAAGTTAATTTAAAAAAGGGTTTAAAAATTAAGACACTAACAACAAAGATTAACTTACTTTTCTCGAAGAAAAGTATTCCCAAGCATATGACAAAAATGGGTAATGACAGGTGCATTTCCAAAAATCGCTATAGAATAACTTTTTTAAACTATTTTTTGAGTGCCAAACACAAAGCAATTCTTTTTAAAAAGTCCTCCACGCCAGTAAGGCGTTCTTTCTGACTTCTCGTAACGATTGCTTTCATTTTTAAATCAAATAAATAGTATTTATAATTTCAGAATAGAAAAAGAAACGCTAAAAAAATGTGTTCCCACTTACTTTTTGTCGCTTGGGTGCATTTATGTATTACAACCTACCCTACTCTTTGGTTAACTTCGGAAGTGTACAGTTTGTAAACCGAATATAAGTCTCAACACTCTCACCACGCGTTCAAAAATTTCTTCTCCTTGTGCTAACTAGTAAACCACACCATAACCATTTAAAAGAGGGCTTCAAGGACAAAGACCCAGAAGGGTAGAGATGTTATCTCATTCAGTGTCCAGTGATATTCCTCCCCACGTCCATCCCTTGTGCGAAATCAGGAGAGAAAGATGACATCCGGTGTATTCCCCCTCCCTTCCCCCTCTTGTGATCGTCTAAAAGTTAGAAGTTCAGAGAGGAAAATTCGCTTTGGTTTCGGCTCCTTATTGTTACAAAATAAAAGTAAACAATTATTATTTTGTAAAAGAGTTTTTACCTAACTCAACTCCAACTCCAATGGTAAAGTGTTGTGGAGATGTCTTCAAAGTCAAGGGGGTGGAGGTTTGATTACTTGTACAGTCTTCTAACGTCCGTTTGAATGGGAAGGGAGAGGGCTATAAAAAGAACCTTGAACCAAAAATAAACTCTTTTTTGGGGGAGGGGGGGGGGGGGGCTTTTTTCGGAAATTAGACGAAGGTCGAAATATACTCGTTAAGTGAACTTATTAAAAAAAAAATTTTAATTTTTTGTGTGCCAATTATAAAAAAAAAAAAGAAAGAAAAGAATAATAATAATAATAATAATAATCTGAGGAGGGGGCGCGCGCCCCCCGCGCCCCCTGGCTGAATCCGCCATTGCTTGAAACACAACAAATTCTTACATATTATGCAAACAGCAAGTATTTCTAAAATCCTTTATTTCAGATACGGGTTCTGGATAGTATAAAATATGAATAACAAAATATTTACCAATTACCATTTTCCAGCACTTTCCGACCAAAGCGCGGAATTTTGTGAGGTTTCAGAAATCGTTTCCAACATGAGTTAAGTTATGGTAACCCAGCATGACGACAAATTTGAGCTCGTTTGAAATATAGGAACTAATTTCCTACCCCTGAGGGCAACTTTTATTTACTCTATTTGGAACAATTTCCACCCCCACATCTAGAGTTTCCGGTCCGGAGAGAAATTGGAGCTGATAGGTAAGATAGCCATCTGAATGCACGTAGATGTAGATAAAAGAGGATTAGATTACTCTGGCCGAATAATGTTTCGATTCCATCGTTTCAATATGAAGAGTGTTACGCAACAACAATTGTGGACGAAATATGCTCCTTTACGAGACTCTGTACTAAGAGGCAGTAGTTGGGAATTGTTACTTTTTGTTTTTGGTTTCAAGTATAGTTTTGTTGTTAAAAAGCATTCGGTATGATAGTGGGATGGCAATTTCAGTTAAATTTAGGGTTTGAAAATTATTATTTTCTCTATGAACATAAAATATATTATTAATTGGATTTTGTTTGAAAGAAAACCGAATTTCGAAGTTTAAATTAATTTATATAAGTTCAAATCTAAAATATACGGGAAGTGAAATACTTTATCTACATGTCAGGCATAACATTTATGAGCTATTTGAATATGAAATGTATAGGATTGAAAGAAAATCAAAATTCTCAGATAAAATTAATTTATCAAAGTTTGAATCTAAAACATATTGTGGTGGAATTAATTTATATGCACATCAATAAAACACTTACGAACTAACTAAATATGAAATATATAGGATTGAAAGAAAATCAAATTTCACATCTGAAATTCATTAATCTAACTTTGAATATATAATATGTTTTGACTAAATTCCTTTATATATATAAAGAGTTACATTTATGATCTATCTATGCATTAAATACATAGCATTAAAATTAAAATATATATAGATATATATACATATTTCTCCGATGAAATTCGTCAAAAAAAAGTTTGAATCTAAAATATGTTTTGATGGAATTACTTTAAATGCACATTAAGAGTAACATTTATGACCTATCTTAAATATATAATATTTAAGAAACTGTCATAAATATATAATATTTAAGATTGAAGAGATAAAATTAACTTAAAAATATATTATTAATTTCATTTTGCTTGAAAGAAAACCAAATTCAGTAGTTTAAATTCATTAATACACATTCACTTTATATACATGTCAAGTATAACATTTATGAACTAATTATTTATTAAACATATAGGATTCAAATAATTATTTTTCCATTCCAGACAACCCAATATAGGGTATACGGAAATAATATACTTTCTCAAAAAATTAGAACTAAGCTTAAAATCTAAATTAAGTTGATTTTAACCAATCAAAACTTAAAATATACACCAACTTGCTGTTCAACCAAGAAAATTTTAATGGACAACCAAAATTTAAAGTAGTGCCTTGGGAGAAAGTCGTTCTAAATAGTGCACATTATTAATTATCATTTAGACATTCCTGTAAAGTTCTTTAAGAAAAATACTTATTTGGTTTTTCATTATCGTACTTAGGTAATCTCTAAAATTATAGTAGAGTGCTTTAATTGAAATGCTATGATCAATATTGGTAAATTTATCTCTGATTTCTTTATGTATTGTAAAGTAGTAGATTATGTGTTCTTTAGTTCCTTCTCCTTAGTTAAATCTGCAGGTTGAATTTTGTTCAAAAATCTATTTTCATAGGCAGGAAAGGCTCCGTGCCACTTGAGGACTTGGTTCAGGAAGAAATCGCAACATATTCTTCTTTTGGAGACCCTAGGAAATATTGCTCACAGTTGTCTGCTTTGTTGAGTTTCATCCCATCTATTTTGCCACTTTTTTATTCTATTGTTTTGTAAGATCATTTTTAACTTGATCTTTGTGTAGTTTCAATTTAAAGTTTACTTCTTCTTTGTTGGAGGCATTCTTTTCACACTGATTGGCTGCTTCATTGCCTTGATAACCAACATGTACTTTGATCCAGAAAAGTTTTATTTTCCTATTTTCGATTTCCGCTTTTCTCAATGCTGATTTTATTTGTTTGGCAATATTATTTCTATTATCGTAGGATACTATTGTCTGGATTGAAGATCTTGAATTGGAATAGATTTCAGTGTTATTAATTTCGTGCGCATTTATATAATTCAAGGCTTCTCTTTTTGCAATTAATTCTGCACAGAATAGAGAGATGCGTAATCACTTACTTTAATTTGTTGGTTGAATACTTCTGTGTTATGTATATATTCTGTGTTATGATGAATGCACATCTAACTCTTTTATCTATGAGAGAACCATCGGTGTAGATGCAATTACTACCATGTCTCTCTACTGCGTATTCCCACTTCCTCTGCTTGATGTTCCAGGGTGGTGTTATTTCCAAATTCTTTTTTCCCACGTCTTCTGAGCTTATGGCTCGGCCCTTCTAAGTTAATAATGATTCCGTGCTTGAAGAGTCTATAAGCTGCTACTTGTTCTTTAATTTTAATATCGAGAGGTGGTATTTCTGATAACATCGTAAGTGTAATGCTTGATGCAGTCCTGAAACATTTTCCTATTGGTAATTAAGCTATGCTTTGGATTTGTTTATTTTATTGTTCAGCTTAACGTAATAAGAGTACAAAGTTTCAACGTCATAAACTATTAATCTTTTAAGTGTTTTGGAATAAATATCTTTAAGTGGGCAGATGGTTTTTATTCTCAGGTAGCTCTTGAAATTCAAAATATTTTGTATTGTGTTTTTACAACTTTTTCTATTATTTAGATGTGGTATAAAGGATAGTTTTGGGTCAGTTGTGATTCCAAAGTACTTGAGTTCTTTAGTGTATTGGATGGAGTGTTAATTTGGAATATTCTTGTAACGTGTTTTTTTTTTTTATAACTATTTGTACATGCACATTGCTCATAGTTAATATAAATTCATTATCTTGGGCCCACTTGTCGATTTCCTCAAGTATTCCTTTGTTATTTTTTCGAATAAGTGCGCTGCCTTTTCTTGTTTAGTAATCAGAATGGCGTCCACGAATGCTTGATTCAAACAATTAGGTTTATTTTCTTTATTATCTATTTATTATCATTAACCACAATATAGGGCCCAAGCTCGACCCTTGGTGGATTCTTATATTATAATAACTATGATTATCATTGATTTCTACCATTCTTTCATTTAAGAATTGGTTTATTATGTTTTAAGTATAACTGGGATTTACAAATTGTTAAGTTCTTCCCGTATTATACTCCAAGGCACACTGTTAAAATCATTAGCGAAATCCAAAGATATTAAAGCACTTAGCAAGTTGATGTTACTTCTATGTTTCGAAATGTTAATAATACTTGTTAAAGCGTCAGAGGTGCTGTTGTTTTTCCTAAAGCTGCGTACTGATTCTTGCTAAGAATTGAGTATTCTTCCAAAGGTAGGTTTCTTGAATAGGATTGAAAGAAAACCTAATTTCGTTGCTGAAATTCATTAACATAAGTTTGAATTAAAATATACAGGTATGCTTTAAGCTATACAGGTAATACTTACAAATCAAGAATAATGTTTAAGAAATATTTAAATTTAAACTGTACAAAGGGTTGGAAATGATCAAATTTAATTCATTAAAAATATTTACCTCGTAATTTTAAAAACATAAAAAAGGGTAATAATAATAATATTATAATATTAATAATAATATTAATAATAATATTAATAATAATAATATTAATAATAACAATAATAATAATAATAATAATAATAATATTAATAATAATATTAATAATAATATTAATAATAATAATAATAATAATAATAATAATAATAATAATAATAATAATAATAATAATAATAATAATAATAATAATAGTAATAATAATAATAATAATAATAATAACAACAATAACAATAATAATAATAATAACAACAATAACAATAATAATAATAATATTAATAATAATAATAATAATAATAATATTAATAATAATAATAATAATAATATTAATAATAATAATAATAATAATAATAATAATAATAATAATAATAATAATAATAATAATAATAATAATAATAATAATAATAATAATAATAATAATAATAATAATAATAATAATAATAATAATAATAATAATAATAATAATAATAATAAATGATATCTTAGGAGCTAAATGACAAATGCACTTCTCATATGTTATAATGTACTGCAAAACTACTACTGGATCTTTAGTTGAACAAATCATTTTTAAAAATATTTTCCTTTAATATTTAAATTAATTTTTTATATTTTCTTATTACTTCTTGCAACACAATATGAAATCGTTACAACTCACATTAAAATAAAAGGACAATAAACTCAATCCTTAAAAGTTTGCATTAGAGGCAAAAGTGTTAATATTGAAACACACTTATGAAACTTTAAAGTAATTGATGTTTAAGTATGGATCTTTTAAAATGGATTAAAGAATGTTTCTATGTGCACTTATTATAAAATTTTAATTCTTGAAAATGATATTATCTTTCTCATTCATAAAATCATATAAATACGTTGTGTAGCGCAGCCACACAGCAAATGGAAATGTCTTAAAATAAGACACAAAATTGTCTTAAACAAGTGGCACTGTTTTAAGATCTAAAATGGCCCCTTAATCTTTAAGACACTTGAAGTGTCTTAAAATGGGTTATTTTTAGACGTTTAGACAGTCTGAATTGGGGATATTTTCAGACAGTTGATGTGTCTGAAAGGATTGTTTATGTTACCTTTCAGATGTTGGGAAGCTAAAAATACATTTTTTTAAATTAAAATGCAATAAATGAGCTTGTGTTAAATTACAAATTTTTATTAAAATAAAAGTCAAAATAACTTTTTGTTGACTATGTTTCACTTTCCTGGTAAATTTAAGCATGGGATTGCGAAACTGCAACACAACTGTTAATAATAGGCACACAACTATTAATATATACAAACAAGGGATTTGGGACTTAATGTAAATATATGTATTGGGATAAAATGGACATTGTATTGTGGCTGAATCTTAAATAGAAAAGGTTTGACTTCCAAGATTGTATCACAGTTTTAAGTTGCTTTTTACAAGTCAATTTTAACATCAAATAACAAGCGTGATGTAAACACTTATAGTAGTTGCATTGGCAAGTCTAAGATACATTATGTGGCAACATAAACTTATTTTAATGATGAATCAAGCAGTAATAATCTAATTATTCTCCATCTGGGAATTTAACTTGTTTATAACATTTCCCGGTAATAACACTACATAATAAACACTACAATGCTTCAATTATTGTCGAATATTGAAGCAGACATAGGACTTTAAAAAAAAAAAAAAACATTAAAAGATGCATAAAAGATAAACAATTAAAACAGAAGGCATTAGAAGTATCTGTAAGGAGACATTTCAGAATATGGAGGTAGAGTATATTAAATTTGAAAAGTATGCAAGTTGTGCAAACATTTTTGCGTTTCTGAAAACGTCAGTTTCCCAAATTTTTGTATGCTTGTAAAAAAAATATGCCAGATATACAGTTGAAATTTGTTATTATGATTAAATAACATATTAAGTGCATACTAAAACTAAAATAATATTAAAATTCCAGTAATTTGGGGATGGGACCTTTTTACAACAATTTTCCCTATCGCTGCGACTTTTCGTTAATCGTTGAGAAGCTAAAGAAGAGAGGGCATTTAGAAAACCTAAAAAAATGTAAGAAAAGGGGGAGGGGGGGGGGGGAATTAAAAAAGGAATTTGAAATATCTGTAAAGATGGCTGCTTCAAAATACAGAGTTGAAGCACATTAAACTTGGAAAACATGCAAGTTATTAAAACTTTTATAGTTCTTTCACGTTTTCTCAAAACGTTGATTTTCCAACTTTTGGTATGCTCATATAAAAGACTATGCAAGATATAGAATTGAAATTTTTTATGGCAATTATATAACATCTGAAGTACATATTAAACAAAAATATTATTCAAATCTATACAATTTAGTTTTTAATTATTATTACTTAAAAAATTGCAAATTTTCATACGCTCAACAAATTACCACATAAAAAAACTTTTTATTATTATTTTGAGAAAGCTGATATTTAATGTAGTATATAGACATTTCTAAGAAATAAAAAGCAAAAAAACTTTTTATTAGTTTTAAGAAGATTCCTCTACGAACTTAACCAAATTCAACTCATTGCACATTTTTTTTTTAATCGAGTTTTTAAATAAGTGATTATTAATAAATTATTAGCCTATTATTATAAACTTTTTTCTAAAATATAATTTAACAAAGGTTTGAACAACATATGTAAAAAAATTTTCTTCATTTTTACCAATATTCAATTTATTTCAAATGCGTTGATTTTTCTGATTTTAATGCTGTCATCGAGTACCCAGTCCTCATAATATGCAGGTCATATCATAAATATCCTCAGATGTAATAATATGGAACATATAAGATCATTCATAAAATAAAATTCAAGGACACAATAAATTTTATCCAAATTACATCAAATCATGCTAAATATATTTTCAAAATCATTAGTACTTGTAATATGCAACAAAACCAACAAAAATGTAATTGAATGTTAAAAACAGAAAATTTAGAATTCTGTGAGGGTCATTTAGAAATCGATCAATTAAAATTTACTGTAATAAAAGCACTGAAAATAAAATAAATAATATTACATAAACCAACTTTTTCACTAGGAATGAAGCCGTTGTGCATATCAAAATAATCATTTCTGAGTTTGAGCAATTGATTGTCAAGTCACTTAAATACTATTCTACTTGTACATGTATATATTATTGTGAACAAATGCTTTTTAATGCTGATTAAAAGATTTGACTACTTCAAGCACATAATTATTTCAAGTTTGAATACTGTTGTCATTAATATCCCTCGGCGTTCAATTTATGTTTTTTGTGACATAGTACTTACTCTCATATCATGCAATCAAAGAGTACTGCTCCAACAGCTTGTCAACGATGCTCAGTTTGGATATGTTGCTAAGTGCTATTGAGTATGAAGTAATAGTATTAAAGGGCAATTAGAACATAGTGTATACCGTTCGTCCATGATTCAGCAGTGGCAGCAGTTCTAGAAGAGGCAAGCGATACCAAAACTTCTGATCACACTTTTATTGCATCAGATTAATGAGGAATATTTTTCCTATAACCCCCAATTGAATATTAAAAAAAAAAAAAAAAACACTCAAGACGCATTTGGGTACGTGAGAAAACTCTGGCAACAATATTTGATACTTTTCCGTTAGACGGGTACCAGAAACCGTTAAGTCGGAAATTTGGAGTAGTTATCGCCAAGCTGAAATGTTTACGCGAAAATAATATTTTGATCTAGTGAACTTTTATTTTTATTCATTAGTTTGGGAGACTGCCAAACCAAACCTTATCATAGATTGGAAGTTATTAGTTTGAATAAGTTATCGCCGCAAATTGGCTATTTTTATCTGGTACCCGTCAAATGGAAGAATTCAAATGATGTTGTAATCATTGATCAGGAATAGGTTAATATTGGTCTATACCTCATGATCTACAGAACCAATTTGGACAAAGTTTGCTTTAATAGATAGAATTTTTGCTGAGAATACACTTTAAATACAAAAAAAACCCGCAATTACATATGAAAATGAATGTCGTATTGCTGTCTATGCTGGAGCGAATGTGCGCCAACGGGATTCGAACCCAGGACTCCTAGGTCAGTAGATAGGCATGCTTACCGCTAGGCAAAAAGAACCACTAGTGCCTAGATGTTGTATCTGTCATTTGTACACGAGACCAACACATAGACTCTTCGCAGTGAGTCGCGAAGGGGTCGAACGATTGAGTTGCTTGTGTGCGAGTTGAGTTTGTTACATGAGAGTTGAGTGGTTGTGTGAGAGAAAAAGTTGCTTGCTGAGTTGGTAGTGTGGAGGTCGTGCAGTAAATTTTTCTGAAGGCGCCGATAGATGACAGCATGATTCAGTTGTTCGGTAGCCACTACTTTAGAGCGAATGTGAGCTAACTGGATTCAAAATGTCACTCCTAGGTCAGTAGACAGGCATGCTAACCACTAGGGAAAGTGACCACTAGTGCCTAGGTGTTGCATCTACATCACCACATGCTTCTTATAGGCTTCATGCAATAAGAAACAACACAAATTTGTGTGAAAGATAATTGTATTTTCTGAAAATACGGTTTAGCGTGTTATTCTTGCTGATGTAACCAAGATACACTTGAGTTCACATATTACTAATCCAAGACACACAATACTATGTGGATTCTTTAAATTCTCAGAAAAGTACAATGCTTTTAAAAAAACTTGCTGACGATTGAAGGTATTGGTATTCTCAATTGGTACTCTAGAGCTATTGGAGAATGGCGTGAAACAGAGCAGCGCATCAAAATAATTTTTCAGACTGCAGCTCAGCTTCATGAGGTTTGAAATTACACAGCTACTTTTGTGTAACAACATCGCAATACAACATCATTTATTTTTTTTGCCATCATATTTTTCGTCACATTGAGAGTTTCCGTATTCCTGTCCGCTTGGCGCGATTTCAAACGATCATAACGAGTTTCAAAGGTAAACAAACAACGTTACGGCGGAAGGATACAAGAAAAATTTCTTTTTTTTGTTTTATTTTTTATATATAATATTCTAGTGACTTGTTTTTGGCATTTTATACTGATAAATAAAATAAAAAATAAAACATTTTTATAACTCTAAATTATTGATTTTATATTTTGGTTTTGAAAATTTCTTTTGGCGTGAAAACAGGTCTGGGAAAGTAGTTCTACTTTTAATAGTTAAATTTTAAAAACTATGCTCGTTTACATAAAACAACTTTGGATTTCTGTGAAAAACAACACTTTTTTTGGGATCCTTCAAAATTTAAAGGTATTCCTTTTACTTGGTAAATGAACTTGAATGATATAATTGCTACGGCCCATGGTCGTACTGTCTGAAAGCGAGAAGCGTCTGAATTTTGAAATGTCTTAATTTGGTAAGAAGTGTCTTATTTTCAGTTACTTGTTGTGACTGAAAGCAATTTAAGACCCGTGTAATGTCTGAAATTCGAAGAAGTAAACCACCTTTGTGCAAAATAAGTCACCTAATATTCTGAAATGAATTTTTCAGACATTTTGTGTCTAAATTTAAGACACCAGCATTTACAGTGATATTTTGACAGAAATGGAAGCCTGGAACATTTCTTTGGTCAGCCAGTGGCATAAAAAATAAATTAAGCTATGAAACAAATAACAGTTTTGGCTGGTAAGTAAAATGTATATTTGTCTTCCTGTATTGTAAACCTAAGAATAATTTTTTCTAATCAACCACTAGAAATGTATCCAATTGCGGGACATCATGGAGTAAGATTGCTGACAAAATTAAAAAAAAAATAAAAAAAACTTTTGCCCCAGGGATCAAAATTGTCTAACCACGCATTATCAAATTGCAATTTAAAATTTCTGCTTGAGAACACTGCCATTGTTGACTTTTCATCTATTATATGGGTGAAAATAATGATAGCGTTCCGAATAGTTTCAAGCCATAAAGAGAGATAATAAATCATAATTCATGACTTCGGCAAATGACTATAGAAAAAAGATGCCATCAAAAATGGAGAATCTAATAATATATTTTTTAAAGCAGATTCTCTCTGATAATATCTGATAAAGTACAGTTAATGCGGAATGTTTTGATTTAACTACCCAAGGGATGTCCTTCCGAAATCAATCAAGTAATAAAGGGATTATTGATTTTAACATTTGACTATCAAACACATATTTAGGTTCATTGGAAAATTTAATTGGATTAAAATGGATTTATAGAATCCTCTTCTTTATCCAAAGTACTAATACAAGAAACTTTGCGTTTCGCAAACGTATTTATATCCTTTGAATACATTGGCAACGTTAATAGCCAACGGAATTTCCGATGGCAACAATTTATTTTTCTATCCTTTCCAGTTCTGTTTCCTTGTCCTCTTCTCGCAAACTAACAAAATTCTTGGTCGTCGAACCCCTTAACTAAACACCAGATCCTTTGTTTCAAGAAAAGAATCCTCCAATTCAAACACACCATCAAAGATTGTGACACACATCTGAGTAACAACAAAAAAAATGTGTTGAAGTAACGTATACCACAATCGCTCAGCGGATAGGAACGAAGTGTCGCACTCGGATACCACCACTGAACACTGCGAAATGTAAAAATAACAGATCGGAAAGGGACTTTAAAAAGAGTCCACAGCCACGAGGGTTTAGGATTTCGGAAGGTTTAAAAATAAATACCTTCAACTTCGATACAGATAAACGCGTATCCGCCTTTGTTTCCAGCTCACGTCAGTTGCTTTCTTACTTTTGGTTTGAAGGGAGAAATATTATTTTAAGTGAGAAATCGGTTGTGGATATAGTATCCTTGTTTGAAACCTGTCCCGAATCGAAAAAAGTTTTATGCCCGAGAAAATGTATTTTTAGGTGGGTGAGAGCTTGAGTATATTGTTTGGAGGAGATAGGCGTATTTAGCAAAAGAATTGAACTTTAGAATTAAAGAAACCAGTAAAAGTTTCTGAGAACTCTTTGTTGTTTAATCGAAACCAAAGTTTAAATTTTTCCATTCCTACCAAAATGTGAAAGATTATTGCTCTAATATATTTCAATTACTACTGACAAAAATATTTAAATATAGCAAATAGATTATAATTGGATGCAGGAAATATTATAAATGTGTTTGTAAAGTTCTAGACTTTTTGCTTAATATACTTTTTAATGAGTTATTCTTGACATTTTATGTTTGGATGACAGGAGAGGAAAATATATGATCTTCAATGAACTTAAACTTTAAATTTACACTTCTCTTTTGAATTTTAGGTTAGGCATGGATTATTGTTGTGGTTCGGAATTCACTTTAATCTGTAGTTCCCTGTATGACTATAGCCTATATTGTGCACAAAAATAGGTAGTTGAGCGTACAGACCAACCAACCAACCAACCAACCAACCAATCAAAGTTTTCAGATGACAAATAGACTTTATAAAATACCAATGCAACATAGCCTTAGCAATTTTGGGTATCACTCATTTAACACAAATTTTGTTTCAATTATCAAGCTACGGCGTTTAATAATATATGTAACTTCTCTTCCTGTTTTCATATACTAAAAATTATTTGAGACTAAAAATAGAATTAGCACATTTTTATTTTTATCCGTCAATATGTTTTTACTGTATTTTAATATTTTTCAATGTGATAACATTCATATATTGAAAAACAACTTACCCACCAATAAACAAAATAATGCTCTTACATGTTTATAGCTAAACGTAGATTTCCAAAAGCAAATATTTAAAATTGAATTTCCTCCAAAAGAGAATTCTATATAAAAACCGAGACATGCACTTTCACCAATAAATTGTTCAATTATTCAACACCAAACGTTTCCTCGCTCCACAGAAGAAGAAATAGTAGTTTAATAAGATTGAAGAATAAGTTTTTACAATACCAGAGCATTGCATAAACCCAAAAAGCACACAAAAAATAAATTCTTTTATTTCTTTCCATATCTCCACACTTACATAGCAAATTTTCTTTCAAAACGAAATGCACAAGGAAGCGAGCTCTCCTCCCTTAATTTGCTTATAGCCGCAGCCGCAAAATCAGCCAAGCGTTGCCGCACCCCATTGCCAATAAATCCCTTACTGCCCTAACAATGTTTGGAGATAACAGTAATTTTTTCCGCACCCTTTTTTATACTCTCCAAGATACGTATGAATTTCAACCCTCGCTTTCTGATACCCGTGCCTGGCTTTTTGCCTTCCCATTTTTGCTCTTGTCTTATTATAACTGCAGCAATAAAGCTGGTTGTTTGTAATAAATAACGTTGCACAGGAGAAGGCTAGAAAAAATTTGAATCGTGTTAATAACGTAAGAGGCGATGTTCTTGTGAATTATGTTTGTAGATTAGCGTTTATGTGTTACCCCATTTCCGGAGCAATACACGATGCATCAAAAAGAATTTTTTAACGCTTCAGATTCATTTTAAAAATTTATTGTTTAAGAGGCTTCGTTCCAAGCAAATCAAGTCTAAGAAAATTTTGTTGTAGCGGAGGCTGGTGTTTTTTATTATAATTTTTTTAGGGTGTGATTTATTTTAATTTTGGAACACAATCAAACTAAAAAAAAGGTATGATAAAGAAGATGCAAACTTTTCCTGCAACTAATTGTCTTTTAAGAAGGCGCATTTTCTATTACATGCACAACGTTTAATATCTTACTAAGGGCAACTTTTTTTGCTTTTTGAGTGATTTCTTTAACATCTTAAAAATACTTAATTGAAAACATAGAAATTTTTAAAATTATCTTTTTTTTACAACAGTATTTTCTTTTACATTGAACGTCTTTATGGAAAAGCATATTAGTTGGGTAGGGATAGGTTTTACTTGCTATTTACATAAAGTACAATTTAATACCTCATCCTAATGAGGAATATAACTTTGCATTATACATTAACACAATAAGGTGGTGAATTTTCTCTTATTTAGCTTAGCAACCTAATTAATATTTTAACATTTAAATTCTTTTTTTTTATAGGAATGACTCGTCTAATTTTTTTCAACTTAATTTGCAGAATACGAAATCCCTCTACCAAATTCATATCAGCAAATTCATAAAATATCATTAAGTTATAATAAAAAAGTCACTTACAGAAAAAAAAATCGAAAAACATGAAAATTTTTAGAGCTAAATCACAATAGAAGGGATAAATGAGGAGGATAATGGAGGAGGTATGTAACAAAACCAGCTTTTGAGATTGTATCTCTTAAAGTGCTTACTTTTATATTCTTTTATATATAACCTGCACTTTTCATTTATCAAAATTTATGTCACAAAGCAGTTTAGAAATCTAGTATAAGTGCCATAGTAAGCCGCCTTATTTTTTTAAATTATTTTTATGTGTTATAATCTTCTGTCCGATAAGTAGTTTGAATAATATTGTAACATTTACATATTTTACTCTCAATCAGCACCGTAAGTCAGCTTTGCTGTTTACTTTTTAAGACGTAGTACATTTGGACGTTTTAAGACATAGTACATTAAGCCTTCTGATTAGATGCTGGAAGGTAAATAAAACAAACTGACGTAGATTAATTTTATTGAAATGAAAGAGAATTTCCCACAGAAAAAATTTAGAATAGCTTTGATATTTTCGTAAATATGCCACTCAAGAAAAGGTAAAACGTTGATGCGAGTTATAGCACATTTGCTGTTGAGAGAGCAACGGAAAGACCAAAACAAAGGTAACTTACATTAGAAAATGATCATATGTGCCATTCTATTGAACTATATACAGGTGCATTTTATTACCTACTTACTTAGGTTCTGCACGCCGTTTGGCGTGTAGGGCATCCAGCCTATTTCTTCTCCATCCCTTCCGATCTTTTGTCAGGGATCCAGCTTCCTCTAAACCAGCGTCAGCCACAAGGCGGCCCGCGGGCCAGATCCGGCCCGCGACAGCTTTCTCTCCGGCCCGCCGGAAATACAGAACAGTAAAAATCAAATTTTGCGGGAATAATTTTAATTTGTCTACAAGTGTTTACTACCAAATACCGCGTTTCCATTAAGTGGCCCGGGTCAGTAAACCTGGAAAATCCTCTTTTTTTTTTTTCTTCTTTTTTTTTGAGACTGCCCACGAGAAGAAATAAAAAAAAAGCTATAGTTTGAATTATTACCAATGACGCATTGCTGAGTTTTGTACTTATGATACCCTACCCCCTCGATTCGTGAATAGCTCAATTCGATTTCTGCTTTTCTGATTGTGATGGGTAGGCGTTGGGTGTTTTAATGCATACTGGCCTCTTTTGTTTTGACGTGAAAAGAAGTATCGCGATCTCTATCACTCCAGTGCAATATTGGTGTCTAAGACTAGTTTTAAACGCAAAGTAGATGGCGAAAAGTGGATCGATCGTCATCATCTCGCAAAATTAACATCGACTAAAATGGAAGATTTAGGAGGTATGGTTTAAATATCTTTATTGATTTTGTGTTTATGTCAAGTCACATTGTAATATTATCGCAAAAGATTAACTTCTTATGACTTTGATTTATGATGTAAAGAAAAATATTTTTTAAATTATTGGAAGCAAGAATCAAATATCAATTTTATTTTATTATTATTATTGTTTCAGTTTTCAAAAGTGTTTTATATTGTTGAATCTTTAGTAATTATCACATTTCTAACATTGAAAATATGTAGTAAAGCAATATATTTATTGGTGTATTCGGTATAAATCTGCGGCCCTCGGAAAGTTCCAACTTAAGTCATGCGGCCCGTCTCTAAAAGTTAGTGGCGAACGCTGCTCTAAACCATTAAAGCGAGCCTTTTTTAGGTCTGATTGCATTTGTCTTTGCCAAGTTGTCCTAGGTCTTCCCTTTTTCCTCTTGCCATCAGGGGCCCAGGAGAGAGAAACATGTGTTAGATTCTCGTTTGGCATTCTTAACACATGACCCGTCCATCGTCACCTTCTCTTACTGCTTTCTTCCTGTATTGAAGTAATGTCTGCCCCTTCTAAAATTACTACGTTACTAATTTTAACAGACCAAATGATTTTGAGGATTCTTGATGCATTTTATTGTATATATTTTATAATCTTGACTTGAATACTTTATTTTATTATTTGCATATATTTCGGTTTTACTATTTACTCCAGAAGTAGAATCAAGCTAAAACTAATACTCAATTTGTGACTTCATATTTCAGTGCTTATTTTAGTCGTCATTACGAAAATAGTAGGGGATAACCATGGCTTTTTTTTTTACAATCACTCTAATAAATTTTAAAGATTCAAAAACAAAACTGTGCTCTCAAATACAAACTTCTATGTCATTCAAAGGGATCCCTAGCAGCACGGGAACAGTTAAGTAAAAATTCTTAATTAATAAGCAATGAGGTCCCGACTTGCCTCTCATCAGGTGGTTGGACAGGTCGAGGACCCCAAAGTAACTGTTTCTGACTGGATAGCGGAAAAAATCCCTAATGTAAATCCTGGAACCCCGACGCCTCCACAAACCTTATAGTGGAATACAACATGTAGCATTATAATTTGTTTTTTCCCCTGTTTCATAGTACATATTTTCAAATAAATTTACATTGGTGTATGGCTTACTGTAACAATTCATTTAAGAAATACCTTTATATTTTTAGTATTTATAAAAAATCTCAAATGGTGGATTCGAAGCACTGAATGGAAAGAAAA
This sequence comes from Linyphia triangularis, assembly GCA_963978545.1. Lineage (NCBI taxonomy): Eukaryota > Metazoa > Arthropoda > Arachnida > Araneae > Linyphiidae > Linyphia > Linyphia triangularis. The sequence continues at coordinate 33,227,905 of OZ021727.1, read as the reverse complement.
AATTACATATGTTTATTATTTAAAAGATTGAAAAAAAAAAAAAATCCTTATTTTTACTTTCTATTAGTTTACAGATATCAATAACTAAAAATCCATTACAAATGAAATAGGGAATCTGAGAATCTGAATACATAAAAAAAACCTCAAGAGTTCAAAACTTTTCAATTTCAACTTCCATTAATCCTCTCACTTCCACACTTAACATGACTTCTCTCGAAGTAAGTGACGGTAGCAGGTGCCCCTCGTATCCGTTTCTCTTTCCTGCCAAGTCGACAAAAGGGGAGGATCGACATGTTCTCTTCAGTTGCAACACTCGTTAGAATCTCGAGTAATGAGACAGGAGGACATTCCTTCCCTCATAAGAAGAAGAGTTTGAAGTCCTGTCACTTCAAAAGGCGGAGATTTGTTTGTTTTGACTGCTGGTGAAGTCGACATAAAGACGAGAGATATTCAGAACATGAGTATGTAGAAGTGAGCTTTTGATGCCTCTTAAATTTGCCAACTTTGATGAAGAAGACTCATTTATGCAGTTGAATTATGAGAAGACTGTTTGAATCTGAAATAATAATTCTGACTATTGGCTCTGAGTAACTTACGTAATAAAATACAAAGTGGCTGTAATGCGATTCACTTTTTTTAAACCAGTCAGTAGTCTGCAGGAAACAAGAAATCATAAAATTATTTTTGTACGAACGATTGAGGCTTGAGAGAAAAGGCATCTAAAAATTAAAAATATATAAAAAGAAATATAATCTGTACAATGTATTAGGTAGGATCACTTTTGCATTTCAAAAATAGTAACTCTTATTTCAACATTGATTTTCTAATTAAAAACAATGTGCGTTTTCTTTGAAGGATACGAAAATCAATTTGGAACATTTAAGACAAAATTTCCAAATAGTAAGTTATGTAATTTGCCAAGTTTGAAATTTTGAATCATAAATTACATCTTCATAAAACATTGTAAGCCAACTTACATACACACACAAAAAACAAAAAAAAACGCAACTATGCAGATGTGAGCGAAATACCAAAGACACCTAAGTGCATAAATGCGTTGAGAAATATTGTTTGTCTTAATACATTTCATTGTTTAATGTCTTATCTTAAATACTTAATCCTAAATTCAACAGAGTGTAATCCTTAATTAATCGCATACAACGCCAACAAATTTTATAATTTAGCTCAAACTTTAAACAATTATGACAAATCCTTTTAAATATTTATATTTATGTTAGGATCTAACTTTCCTTTAAATTCTATAATAAAAATAAAGTTAATAAAGATTCAGTATGGCTGCTAATATTTATGGCATAGTCAGAGCTGATGGCAGAAAAGATAATTCGCTTTAAAACAGTCTTCTCCTTTAGGTCCCAAACTTTGAGGAGAAAAGTTAACTTTTCATTTTAAGGGAAACTTTTGAAAATAAAGAATTATTTAACGGATCCCAGGGTCAGGGATGCGTTAAATTTAGGTTATCATTGCAAAAATTAAATAGGTTTAGCATCTATTAAACTATCTTTTTAGTGTTGCCTAAAATTTAAGAATGTCAGAATTAATACGAATTGGGGCAAATTTTTAGTTTTAAGACACTTTTGCAAAAATGCATAATACTTATTTCCACTTGAATTTACATAAATTCCACCAACTCATAAATAGAACCCAAATCTGAAGTTATTCAAGATACTTATACAATATTTGAAAGTAAGGTCCATTTTCTTACAAGGGTTTGTTTTTCTCCGATTGTAGTCTATTCCTCAGAATTTATGACCCGTGTCTTCGTTTTTTACACCCCTTCTCCATTCTACTTTCTCCTCACCCCATTACCCAAGAGGAGCTAAGTAATTAGGAGGGACGCCACCCCAGGAACAAAGACCACCGTTGTATCTGTCTCAGAATGATGGTCATAGATTTCGTGCAGTGATTGTTATGCGTTTTGCACCACATTTACACATTTGCCATTGAGGGGGAAGGGGAGATAAGGGTTTTTTATGTTCTCTAACTGCGGCTCTTATTTTATGTTTCGGAAAAGTATTGGGGGTCCTGTGTCTACCTCGAAGCGAAATAAAACAGCTCTAATTTTAGGTATGTGGTTTGTTTTCATTGTCTAACTCATTCAACAGTTTATTCATTCATTCACGACCTTCTTTCATTTATTATTCCATTAATTTTTAGTCATTATTTATTCTAATTCATTTTATTCAATCCTTTTCAATCACTTATTTGTTCTACTTCAGTCATTTTCAAATATTTTCTATGGATAACATTCACTTTCATTCGTTTTGTAATTTCATTCATTTAATTATTTTCATTCATTCTTAATCAATCAATTGTTTCTTTATTTTCTTTTGATTACTTTAGTTTCATTTGTTTAATTTTTTTTTCATTTGTAATGTTTTTAATGCATACACGAGGCTTATTTTTTTTCAAGGTTTAAGCAATAACCATAGCTTAATCTTCAATAATAAGCCAAAAACATGTATTATCTGATAAACATTTAAAAATGTTTACTTACAAAACAATACATAGTTATAATATGAATAGAATAAACTTCTTTTTTACCATATAGAAGTGATTTTGTGATTAAACTTCAAAGTGCAAAATGCTATTTTCTAAATAAAAACAGCTTAGACCAACCTGGAAGCGCTTCTAATTCAACAAACGTGGGGGGGGGGGGAAATCTAAGTTCCATAAATAAATAAAATATATTTTTATAAAAATTCCTACAATATTGCATACAATGATTTTTGAAATTTTACGTTATTCGTGATCTCTGTGTTTGGTAACCCGGAATTGATAATCATGAAAAAAAAAATCGATTTTCAAATTTTAATTGTTTTCAATAACGGTTTTTATATTATTTACAGGGATATATAACACTTTGAAATTTCTGTATTGGAAGTATCAGCCTGCAAACAAATGTATGGTGCAGGTCTCTTCTGAATTAAGGGAATTGTTTAATTTAGACATTATTTTTTCAGTATTGTGTTCTTGATTTTTAATGCACCTTTTCTCGGAAACTATTATATCTAGAATCAAAATTTAAACATTTATATATTCAATAATTATTTTTATTGACTTTAACATGGGTTTTAGAAATATTTATCCAACAAAAATGTGATTTTTTGGTAATTTTTTTAGTAATGTTTTAGTACAAAATTAATTTTTATGCAACTACAATATATTTAAAAATGTCAATGTAAAGTATTATATAATATTTGATTTATCACTGCAAAAAGTTATAATTCAATATTTATTGTAGTTTTTTTTTTTAATTCCATTAAAAATCCATAAATTAGAATTGTATTCTATTGAAGTTCTGTGGGGTTCCGGCTTAGTTCTCAAAAAAGAGACACATCACTTATAGGTCTGCAATAGTTAACTTAAGATTACTAAGACAAAACTGTGAGTGATAATTCTATACCCTTAAAAACTCAGAAATGAGTCATAGATAAGTTCGGATCAACGACTTATTTATATTTAATAGAAGTCGCAATTACTGCACGCTAATCAAATCAGAAATGAAATTCGATGAGGAATATCATTAGAGTTTAAATATTTGGTAAACTTAGAAGACGCAATGGCATTGCAAGGCCCTTTAATATCAAACCTCATCCATCACTATATTCTTTTAGTTCATAAAATACAATATCATTTAAGAAGAACACAGTGTAACTTGATTGTTCTCTTATCAGTAGTATGATTCATTTTTTCGTTTCAATTTACTAAATTTATTCAGAAGTAGCTTTATTGCTTTGATTTAGAACCTATTCTCTAGGCACATTAGATTTTTGCTTTGTCTTAAACAGAAGAAAGTTTATGATTTATATTTTGCCGTCGAAATATATATATATTTTAAAATCCAGAAACAGGTTTTTAATAAGATATAGATCAGATGAGCAGATCTAGTTTTCAAATAATTTTGTGAATTCCCAAAGGGGAATTAAGGTTAGAGCTGAAGTAGGTATTCTATTTCCTTACAAAGTTTCATCTTGCAAAGATTCTTCATCCTTTTGCTGTTGATTTTGAATTAGTCTTTGCTTAAGATGAATTTTGTAATAATTTTGAAATTTAAATTGAATTTTGCAATAATGTTTCGAAGTTGTACTTAATAAAGAAAGTGAATCGAATATGAATACCTAACAATTTGTTCAATCTCATTCTAAATGTTTTTAAGTTTAAAGTTTTGAAAGATTCTTTTCCATTATAAAAATGAATGTTTTTTTAGACTTCAGACAGTAAAAAGAAATTGTACTTATTAGAAATTATAATAACTTCTTGCTAATTAATCTTATGCGTTATTTCTGAACGGTGTATTTTTTATTTTTTTTTAAGATCTCATTTTCTCGCTTTGTAAAAAATTATAATTGATAAACAATGTAAATTGCACACTAATTTGAAAGCCAAGACCAAGACTTTTGACGAATACTTCATTTTCAATTGCACAATGTGTTGTTTGTTTAAAAATCATAATTAAAAAAGATAAAAAAATTGTGATAAAATATTTTGAAAAGTTGTGTTAGTATGCAATAGATGACAGCACTTGTGAAAGAAAGAAAATCACTAACCAAGCACATTCAGGAAACCTAAGGAACCTTGTATGTCTTAGAAATAATATTTTCTACTGATGAATATTCAAAAATCCAAATACCTAAGATTCTTAAATGCATAAGCTGCGCAAAAGCCAACTATTATATATTTTTACTTATTAATTTCAGGCTTTATCTAAATTTTTCTTATATAAAATTTAAAAAAAAAGGGGTGACCATCAACAATTATTAATCGTCATTGCGAATCCAAAAAGTGCTTGAAATCAAAATTATAAGTGAAAAATGTGTCGCGGTAATATCTTGGCTCTCTATAGACTGCAATTGCATTGCAGTGGTCAGGAATGACGATCCCCTCTAGCACCATGACGCCCCCCCCCCCCATTTAGAAAATAATACAGTAATAATAAAAATTAATGCAGCAAATAGCGATTATGCAACGTGCATAGCAAAAACTGTTTCAATAAGTTTGCCCTGCTTGATTATTTCGTTGCTTGTACTTTTTTAATGTCTTTTCTCATTTGACTTCGTTCTTGACGACATTTTCTCAACAAGTCTATTATGCCATCCAGAACTGAAAAGGCGATACTGTTTCTCAAGTAAACCTCGATCTCGCCATTTTGGAGTTAAATATGGCAAATAAAACTTATCCATGTCAATATAATAGTGTAACTGAAAGTTGTGCGCTGTTCGACACTCCTAGTTTAATTTAAAGTTTAAAAAAAAATAACTTCAGTCATTTGAGATCATTTTGACCAAGAAAGTTAATCTGTAATAGAAGTTGGACTTATTTCTGAGTTAATTTCAAAACCACACATATTTCTTTAAACATTTTTGAAATTAATTAAAAGGGCATTCTTTTGAAAATAGAGGCAGCAACTTGGCGTAATTTTGGTGGTGTGAGGTCGTTCTAACGTGACATGGGGGGGGGGGGGAGTAAAAATTGTGTGTGATGTAATTTATTCACGTCCTCTATGATGTAATGGGGAATATTTCGGGGTGGTTTGAACCCTATCATCCTCTCTGGATACAGCCTTGCTCTTCTCCAAAAGAGAATAAATTTCAAAGTTAATGACAAAAATCAATAGACTTCCAATGACTAAATCAAATGTATGAATAAGAAATCAACCATAAAAGGCCTAACATAAAAAACATTATGGCTTTCCTTTTGCCTTGAAGTCTTTAGCCAAATGCATCGGCCATTCATATTTCCAGCACCATTCATACTTTGGCTTATGTTAATTAAATGTTCCCGTCCCTTTTGGACCAACATGTACAATTCTTCTAATTAAGTTACCTGTGTAAATAATTTATTATTACGTAAAAAATTTACAGCATATTTTAAATGCATAAAAATCTAGAAATTCATATAGTATTTGTACTTTCAAATACTGAATTTATACAGATAATAAATAAGGCAAGAAAGTAGATATACTTATAGAAGCACAAAATTAGAATTTTACAAAAAAAAAAAAAAAAAAAAAAAAATAAGAATTTAATATGGAAAGTTTGATGAAAGTTAAAAGTTAAAATTTTGTTTATACTAATGAGCGCAGGAATGGGACACAAGAGTTTGCTGTTTTTGTCCTCTTGGCTTTTAGAAATGAATGGCTTTAAGTGGAAGATAACGGTAAATTCTGCGCAAAAAAAGTAGTCACGTGCTCCTTAAAATGTATTTCATATTATTCATTTGTACACAATATTGATGAATAACAACCAGATAATATTTTATTAAGAAATCTAAAAAATTTTAAAAACAAATTTTGAAAACGAAAAAAAACTTTTAATGCAGTCTTCTTTTTGACACAGCTTTGTACCCCTTTTCAAATAAATATACAGGCGGCCATGTTCATACTTTAAAGAATTATCAGGAAAATCCCATTTTATGTTCCTTAGTCTAAAATTATTTTAATTAAAAACTTCTTACCTATTTAATGTTGTCATAGCGAATCCGCAGTTTACAATATATTAAGTCTAAAATAAGTGTTCTAAAATGAAACATAGTTTTTGCGGGAATTTTCAAACTTAAAATTTATTTTATTTTGCTATATTCTTGTTGCCCTTTATCCATCACAAGTAAACGAAGAAATAACATGGGAATGAGGCTGCCGCGCCTTTCCTCCAATATGATTGGATCTCCAGAATTAGAATTATGAACCATTAGTGCATTATAGTTTAGAGTAACATTGACCTCTTAAAAGTTTCTGTTTTTAATTTATATCCTTTTTTTTATTTTTACTTTGCGATTTTACCCTTTCATCACGTGAGTAGAGTAATTTTCCCCTGAAAATCGGGACGCTACAGGATACTAAATGTCTGTTTCAATATAATCTGGCTCATATTCAAGAGAATTAACTGATCAGGCACTTTCGACCGACTTTAAAAATTGTAAAATTATTAGATTTTTTTGCATTTCCCCGGACGCACAGAATTGACTTGACAATATTCTAATGTAAGTTTTAGGTTGCATTTAAAGCATTGTTAACTCTAGATAGGATAGGTTTGGTAGGAGTATAGGAACGGCGGAAATGTGCAAATATGATATTTCTGTGTCATATAATGAAGCCAATTTGGATTCCACAACAACCCCCTCACACGCGTATTGTGCGAGATTATCTGCTTTGAAAGGGTGGGGGGTGTTTTTAACTGGGCTTAAAATACCCCCCCCCCCCAGATTATAAGCAAACTAAAGGTAGACCAAACAGACATTAAAGATAGTGTTGCATACTAAGTAGAACACTCCTCTCAGACCTTAAACACATTGTTTATACATAGTAATCATTAGACCCCCCCCCCCTCAGACCGTAATTATATTTTTGCTAGATAGTAATTGATGAACACCCTCGCTCATCTTAAATATAAAACATATTGCTACGTATTAAAATATAACAGCCCACCTCAGATCCTTAAATATACTATTACACTGTAGACTACTGTTAAAAGTAAGACAAATATTCCGCCACCTCCCCCCCCCCCCATACACACACAAACTTAAAGATGCAATTAAATACTGAAATATAGACCCTCCTCCCCCATCAAACCATGTATACTAAATGTATACTAAACATTGCCCTTCCCCCACCACAGATCTTAAACATATTGGTACATAACAAAATGAAGACCACCCCTCAGAACCTTATACACGGTAAACATACCATATACACGGTAAACATACTGTCAAAAAGTATGTGAACCTCCTCCCCTATCAAACCACAAATAAATTAATACATACTAAACGCTTCCGCCCTCCTTCAGATCTTAAACATGTTTCTATAAATTTAGGTGCAAAAGTCCTACCCTCCCCCCCATCAGCCTTATAAAATACTTTATATACATATACCCCCCCCTCCCTCTCTCACACAATTTTTTTTAAGGTTTTAATTATTTTTCTATTTATCATAATTTTTTATGATAAATCCCAAAATTTTCCATTTTTATCACCCCCCCCCCAAAGTTTCAATGACGCAGTGTGCGTCACGAAACCCCCTTGTAGGCACCACTGCAATGGTATTGGTTATCAAAAAATTCAATAATAATAATAATAATAATAACAACAACAATAATAATAATAATAATAATAATAATAATAATAATAATAATAATAATAATAATAATAATAATAATAATAATAATAATAATAATAATAATAATAATAATAATAATAATAATAATAATAATAATAATAATAATAACAACAATAATAATAATAATAATAATAATAATAATAATAATAATAATAATAACAATAACTATAATAATATATAACAAAGACAATACTGCAATTACTACTCATAATAATGATAATAATAATAATCCATTCTAAAAGAAACAGAAAATATTTATGTATCAGTGAATCATAAAAGACACTTAATGATGGAATAAATTTGTGCACTTGTTACCATGTTTAAATATGGCCCTTTAAGAAAATATATGGAAGTTAACTTTGTAGGTGGAACCATACCAGAAAAATTGTGAGTCGAATTAGTGAAAAAAATTGTAAACTTTTAAACCAAAAAAGAAGAAAAATCCAATACAGTTTTGAACATATGTTTTATTATAGTTGCCCTTGAAGCATCGTTGGTGAAACTATGAGCCTTTTTTGTAATATTTATTAATTATTTGTAAAACAGATGGCGTGTCTATGTATCCAAAATATCATCATAAAAAATATACAATCAAACCCTGTTACACGAAGTTGACGGGGCTGCTGAAATTGTTAACGTTAACCGAATTCCGTGTTAAACGAATAAATTAACTTTAAGTTTTAAGTACGGGGAACTGCTTTTACTTCGCATTAAATGGGATTTTATGTTAAGCGATTTCACGTTGACGAGGTTTGACTGTAATAGAAAACTTTTTGTTCAGAAAACTCTCTGGGGTTTTCAAGGTGGAACATACTTTTTAAAATGAATGTGAAATTAAAGTTTTTAAGATACATCTAAATGGGTATTCAAAGATTTACCTATCATTTGTAAAGTGAGAAAAATCATATCAAATTCCGTTTAGCAATCAAAATGAAAAATGGTTGGAATCAGTCGTCAATTTATGTGTAAGAAATAAAATCATTTCAAATATTGGCTTAATATCACACAAAAATAAGTACAAATTAGAAGACAGTAAAAAAAAAATTTAAAACAAAAACGTCTGCTCTTTTCTTCTCTAAAATAATGAACAGTGAACGCTGCACACGTCATTATATTATACTGGGATACTATTAGTCATAGAAAGCCTACGTCACTAACGAATCTGAAGTGTGCTTGGTATTGGTATTATATGACAGATAGCTTTCTTCTAAAAATAAATGTACGAATTGGAAGTTTTCTTCGTTATGGATAACGCGTCAAATGAAGTGTATAAATAAACTGAAAGAAATGTAAATGAAGGACTTATTATGATAGATAAAAAGTGAAAGATCAATGGTTGGGCTTTTGAATTTAGAATTATTTTATAAATTGAATGTCAAAAGATATTATGAAATAGAATTAAATTAATGTTGTCAAAAGTAATATGATGTTTTGAGCCAAATTTAGAATATTTTAATATTACACTTGAGTTGTTAATATCAGTTATTGATAAAATCTGATATTGTTTACATTGTTGAATTGTTGATATCTTTGAATATGGAATCATTGAATCGGTTATTGATAAAAAAAAATCATTTTAAAAATGCTCAAATTTTATGAAAGAAATATATTTCTTACGATAATTTTTTATTATCCACACATGAGTGTGTTTAAGTTTAATAACATTCAGTGTTTGGTTTTACAAGCACATAATTGTTGGATAAGTGTGTAAATAAGAATATAAAGGCCTTGATAGTTTTTGATGTATATGTATATTTACAAAAAAAGTAAAACATAAGATGATGAAAAATTATCCTTAACTTCATTCTTTCACATTTCAAAAGTAATTATTATTTAATAAAATGTATTTAATGTTTGTTTTATCTATTAAATATTGATTCAGTCTATTTTACATTAAATGAGAATAACTATTTATTATAAAATCCTTTTTAAAACTCATTTTTGGATTAATGTATCATTCACAATTTTCTTCTAAGAAGTGCACAAAGCATTTCCAATTACTATTTGTCCTTCTCTTTCATAATAAAGTCTTTTTGAAACAACAGAAAGAAGTATTTACATCATAAATTTTAGCAGCAACAATTACATGCTAATAAGATTGAAATGTGTTTTAGTTCCAACAAAGCACATTTTCTTCTTTTAAACTTTTAACTTGCCATAAGAAATAACCTTCAACTTAAGCCTCCTATTTATTTTGCAACACACGCTGGAACCATAATGCATCAATGTATAAACTTTTAATCCTTCCCTGTACAAAGCGTGAAGCGTCATCTCCTCTCATAAAATGATTGACAATAAAGAGGATAATTTGCATGAACGTGGGAGAGGGCTCATTTTCGGTTCAGTCGCATTAAAAGAGACATGATTGGCATTTCTGATAAGTTCACTGACGACCCCGGAAGTGCTTAACAATTCCTTGGAAAAGGCAATCTGTTTATCAAACTTAATTGAACTTGCTTCGATAACTCCTCACACATGAAGTGAAACTAAAAGATTAGTATATTTAAATAAAGTTATGTGAATTAGTTTTTTAACAAGTAATTTGAGAGGTGTATCGCAAAAGAAACTTCAATTATATATATATATATATATATATATATATATATATATATATATATATATATATATATATATATATATATATATATATATATATATATATATATATATATATATATATATATATATATATATATATATATATATATATATATATATATAACAAAATCCTTCTTATGGAAGAAGACTGAAGAACACAGACCAGGTTTAAATTATTTGTATTTAAAGTTATTGGCATTCTATGGATGAAACTTGACATTTTTAAAAACACTATTAATAAACAATAAGAGTGATGGTTTTACTTAATTATTAAAATAAATTATGCGGTACTTTATTTAGGTATATTGTTGATAAAAGTACCAATATTTAAATATGCGGAAACTTAAAATTATAGTCATTTTATAAACCATCAAAACATTTTCCAAAATTAGATATCTTGTTGTTTTTCAATAACTTATTGAAATATTTTTTTTAATGTTGAAGTTGCAAAAGTTGAAGGCTACACAAGTTGGCAGTAAAACTAACATGGCAGTTTATATTCATACATGTAACAGTAATTAGACATACTAAGAATATATGTCACAGTGCGTAATTAATTTTTAATTTTTACGATTTAACTTTTAAACGATTAAATTTAAAATTCAGCCCTTTTCTTTTGCAAGTTATTGTTGACATTTTATATTTAACGAATTTTACAAAAATAATCCCCAATATTTAATTTAAATACAACTGACATAATCTCAAACAGAAAATATATTCTTCAATCCAATAAATCCTAATTACAGATTTTAAAAACAAACCCAAAGTACCTCGAAAATCATCCACTATGGTTCCTTTTTATCGTTCATCATCGTCTCATTTGGCGTGTTGGCTACAAAATACGATCACTAAATTTTCAACTCGGTAATAAAATCAGCTCTTAGTGAAATTTGAGTGTGTCGAGGTGCCTGGAAAACTTCCGTGCTTCCGCCGTAATAAAAGCGGTTCTCCAGTTACTTAACAACTACCGGGGTAACATCTAAAATGGCGAAAATTAGGCTTCCCTAACAGATCGTAAATGTCGCCGGCACTTTAAGTGTCTGGCTCACTGAAAAGTGATTGTGGATAACCTCAAAGTTGAATTTTGATCGATGAAAATCTATATATTTTTTAAAAACTATTTTATTTTCATCAATCTTTAATAATTTTAAGTATACCAGGCATTCTTAACTTTATTTGATGAGATCTTGGCTCATTTATGCAAATTTAGTCCATTTTGACCAGTACGTTTGAGATAATCTACTGATTTATGAAAATATGCTTTTATTTTGAAATGAATTTTTACGAACACAATTTGTTCTACAGAGAGTGCAGTATTGCAATTAACTTTTTTTAGATTATGAATAATTTGTCATATGTTTATGTTTTCTAAAGAATTTTCAAAATTCAAATAGAAAATACATACATATTGAAATGTTACCTCCAGTATTTTACCCATAGTATTATACTATTCTTTATGCATAGTTTATTACGTGTTTTTTTAGCCATTTGCGCTCTTGGTGAATATTAATAATATTGCTTCATTTTTATTTAGTAATTTTTGACTAAATTGCGTCATATCGTGAAAATAAATACTAAATGATTCAAACAAAATGAATGCAATATGCATCAAAGATGTTCAATCATTCTATTTTACTGGTTCATTATTTCTTCCTAATTGAACCATTACCAAAATTTACTTTCAAATTAAAGTAATTTTTAGAGTATTTCAAAAATGTCTGCTTATAATCCAGAGTTATATATAGAGGTAATTTAAAATCAATCTAAATACAAAATAAGTTGGTAAAAAAGTTTATGAAGACTTACGATTTACTTTTTGCAGAGTTCAAAAGGCTCATTATAAGTAATTTCCCCACTTTTTATTTACTCGTAAAAAATTAATTAGATTTTACTGCCTACTTTTTACAAATAATTTATGGAAATGAAATGCCCCACAATTTTTAAAATTTAAGTGAAGCCAAATAGGAATAAAACCCATGGGATAAATCGTATCTAATTTTTTTAATGGAAACGCAATTACTCAAACTTAGATTTCGGATATTTTAGAAGTGAGCAATTACTTTATGTCCACAAAAGTAAAACATTTGATATTTTGGAAATATACCAGACCCATTGTATGAGTGAAATTCTTGTTCATTTGGAAAGCTTACATAAAGATATAATATACTATTAGAGTTAGATTGACCTTAGACACATAAATATACTTATTCAAATAATATATAACTTTAAATACATATAAATACTTTAATTTAATTTATTTAAATCGTATGCTTTAACACTAACCACAGTTCTTAAAAACCTTTACTTTATTTCATTCCCATTAATAAATTACAATTACAATTAAAAAAAAATCACAAAAAATATCCCACAAACCTTATTTCTTTTAAAAAATCAATCAAACTAGCACTAAACAATCATTAAACACAAAATATACTCATATACATAACAATGACTGACATCAATCCTATCATCGGATACCCTTTCACTCCGTACGTGAAACTAACGTCGAGAAATTATCTTTTTACGACGATATCGTCGTAAATTTACGGCCTCGGACTCCATCCCTTTCGTCGTAAAATCCGAACCATCCTTTCAATTAGCCGTTATATATAGCCACATCAAACCTTCATCATTAACCCTTTCAAGCAGCTTTACAAGCGCGATTCTGATTGATTCATAGAAGTGCCTATTTTCAGGATTTTCTGTCGTGACTCCAAGAAGAAAAGATTCGGTTTGCGGTAGGTACTGACATCTAATCTGTTTAAAGAACAAGGTCGGATTTCTCTTTGTCTTGAGCTGTTCTCTGGTTCTTAATTGTGTGGGTTGCTGCTGGAGATATTGGTTTTGTCGTGGCTATTTTTATATCTTAGTGCTTCTGTTGTTTTTGGTATCGCAGGATCTTTTTGAGATGTTAAAAAGGATGGAGGAGTTCATGGTATTCGTTTGTAGATGGGATATGGTACTTAACGATGCGTTTTAAGCTGAGAAAGAGATATCAGTATGACAAGTAATAGATAATTGTTATTAGTAATTCGTTAATTAGTAAAGTTTAATTTTTTAATTGAATTATCACTGTATTATTTGTTTGTATAATTTAGATGGCACAAAAAAGATAATGTAATAGTGTGTTATAAGTTAACAAAAAGTATGAAGTATTATTTTTAAAATTATCTATACTAAAAGGTGATAATAGAATAGAAAGATAATTTAATATTTTAAAATTAACATTTTTGAATGGTAGTTAACTTTATTGATGGTTTAATAACCCTACAATTTTATAGGTTGAGAGTTTTTATTTTAGATTGTGGTCTGATCTTGAATGCATTATTTCAAGAAATATTTCAGGAAAGATAAATGCAAATATTTTTATTTTATCTCACAAAATATACTTTTTGTTTAAATTTTCAATAAAAAGTTTGTTTTTTTCTTATTCAATCGCTGTAGCAAATCTCTACTTCGTAAAAAATATCTATCTATCTTTCTTCTTTTAAGTTTTACCATTTATATTCGGCGCATGGTTTCACAAAAAGTTGTATTGTTAATTTAAAAAAAATCATATTGTGAAATATTGAATAAATAGATGAATTATTGAATAAATAAAAGAATTACCGAACAAATAAATGAATTTTTGAATAAATAAATGAATTATTGAATAAATCAATGAATTATTGAATAAATCAATGAATTGTTGATTAAATCAATGAATTATTGAATAAATCAATGAATTATTGATTAAATCAATGAATTACTGAATAAATCAATGAATTATTGAATAAATGAATGAATTAATGTTGGTTTAATATGGCTGTTTTAGTTGACAATTTCCTTTCAAAGGCGAAAATGAAACAATTTGAGTAATTTCGTTCTCATCTTTAAAGTTTGAATAAATTATATTGTTTGACCCTATGTATGTAAGTTTTCTTTTCTTATTATACTCTAATTTATTAGTTCAATTATTAAAAAAAAAAAAAAAAAAAACACCTGCCACCTTTACAAAGAACTTATTTTACGTATATGTTATCGAACAAGTAATTTTCCTTATTAGTCTTAAAATATGCTTCGAGTGTGCGTAAATATAATGTTTTTATAAATTAAATTCATTTATATAACGTAAATGAAATTTTATTTCTAATGTTATTTCATTACATCATTAAAACACAATAATTCCATTTCTTTTCCACTCCTACTAAATACAATTTTTTTTACTATGAAACAAGTTCACCAAAGAACACGTAAATAATGCGTTAATAAGTATTTGAACTGTGGTTAATTTTCACAGTATTATAAGTAAATTCTGAGGGAAAAGTGTAAAAAGGTATTGCATGTGCTGTGATGACATTTTCTCTGTTCCCTGTAAATATTAGATCAAGAAATTCCCCACGTCTGGAAACTATGGCACAATAAATTATTTTAAGTAATAATTATGATACATCTTTTTCTGGATAAAATCTCAGCTCACATTACAAAAAAAGTAACATTGTGCTATAAAAATAAAAATCGGCACTTTAATATCCAGTTTAAATTACTATATATACTACAAATTGTATTCCTATATTTTTTTATAACTAATTAAATGCAGAATATAAAATACATTTTGCTATTTTGGAAATAAAAAGGGAAATAAAAATATATTCTTGTATGCTACTTTTGCAAGATTTCATATGAGACATGACAACTGTATTGTTGATTGCAGAATTTGTTTGAATTACAGAAATTATATTTAAGAGTTCTACTAATTTATTTCTGTATAAAAATTAAAAAGCTTAGGTAAACAAATAATATAGTTTTTACAGTTTTAATCAAAGTCGGTATAAAATGATGCGATACTGTATGAAAATGTTGTGTTTTCTAAAGTTTAATCAATTTTAGACCGTTTTTAAACCCAGTGCAGGTGCGTTGCCAAGAGGAAGGATACGTGGATATGTCTCCTTCCGAAATTTTTCAGAAGAACGCAAAAACCAAAGGATTTTTTTAATTTAAAATGGTAAATTTATTTAAAATGTTTTTAAGTTTCTAAACATTTGTAGGAAAAGTGCTTGAAACTAAATATATATTTGCCATTAATAACAAAAAATTATTATTATGATTTGCCAAGTTATAATTTCATATCCCCTCCCGAAAAAAAATTCTGACTACGCGCCTGACGCAGTGAGATAATAACACTAATTCGTTTTATTTTCATCCCCTTTCAAATATTTCTGCGAAAATTTGCACTAGGCGTTAGAAATAAAAGTTGTGCAAAAAGAACTAATAAGAAAATGTTTAATTAAAAGTCAAATAATTGTTCTACACAGATTTTAAATAGGATTTTAATGCTCTGTTCTTAAAAATACGAAAAACTCAATTGGTTTATTAATAATTGCTCCTTTGCATTGTAATTGAAACTATAGCATAAAGACATTAGAAATTTTTTCCCCTCGTAATGACATATACTACAATATAATAAAAAATGGATGTGGACAAATGTTTTCTTTTCCAATGAAAAACTAGGAGTCTGGAACATTGCACAACATATTTACACCATAATCTGGACACTACATTTAATTCTCACATTATCCTTTCTTGTAAATGAAACAGAAAGGAGGCGAATAACGGTCATTGTTGAGCGATGCTCAAAGGAAGAGAACTCTGTGTTAAACACATTTCTTGCTTGTAACTTTTTACATCTTTATAGCATTTTCACGTGAATTTCGGAGGTGGGGATGTTTAGAACACCTTAAGAGGCATTGCCATAGCGATTTTGATCAAAATCGTTAGAGCCTGTTTTTTAGCAATAGATGAAAAATGTGATTTTTCATGTTTTGAGCATGCAAAATATTAACCAAAACCTGAATGACAGGTGTCATGGTCACCACTAACTTACACACCAAATTTTAACGTCGTAGGTCAATTCGTTTGGGAATTACGCTGACCACGTACCCACAAAAACATGGACACACATACAGACATTTTTTCTATACCACTTTTTCGTAGTAATGAAATTCCAAAAAGGGAGGAAATGAAAAAAAAAAAAAAAAAAAAATTAAAAATTTTGGACAGAAAACAATACTTTCATTACTCTATGTTAATATATGGGTAATTGAAAGTAAAAAAACGGTATCCCTACTTTTTTCATCTTAACTTCAATGATGTATAAAGAAAAATATCATTATTGATTATTTCGAATTGATTTTTATACTTAATTTTCTTTCAAATGTGATAAAATGCCATTTATATGCTACAAAGACAAATGCTTACTGAATGACTTCAGATAATGAATCAGCAATATTTTTATACTGGATATTTATTTAGTTTATGCTTTTTAAATAATATAAATAAACGTATTATAAAACTATTATATAAAATGACAAATATTCTTAAAATTACATTATAATTTCTCATGAAAAAGAGTGGTATTTTGGTGCACTTTACATGATAATAAATTTTTTGTGAAAATTAGTTAGTATTAAAAAAGTTAGGTAAAAAAATACCATTAAATGATATAGGACCTTTAAATATATATAAAAATGTTAATTCACATAGTTTTGTTAATTTTAAGTATAATCTAGTTTGAAACTAGTTATTTTTATTGTATTTTAGAAATTTGGCTTGTGAGGCATTTCGTCATATGTGAACAATTTGTTTTAATTTAAGTACGGATAATTAGTTGTAGCGTTTCTTTATAATTATTAAATTAAATGTGAGGTAATGTATTAAAGTATAAACTCTTCATCGTTTCAAATATTTTTCATTTAATTTAGGTGGGATTTTTTTAGAGTTATTGAACTTTTTTATGCTATTGAGCATGGTAATTTAAAAAAAAATAACGTCATTGTAAAAGTTTGCAGTCCTTCTTAGATTTCAGCCGACATATATTTTTCCAAAATTCTATTTTTTTCTCTGAAGGTCACATAAACTTATATACATATCACAAAATCTAAAAGGAAAACTTTAAGGATAAACTTTAATTAAATGATTTTATATATATATATATATATATATAAAATCATTTAATTAAAGTTTATCCTTAAAGTTTATATATATATATATATATATATATATATATATATATATATATATATATATATATATATATATATATATATATATATATATATATTTATATATAAAGAGAGAGAGAGAGGTTATATAATCATATTCAGCTACAGTGTCTCTCAGAAAGGATTACCTAACTTTAAAATGATATATTTTGAAAAGAGTGACGGGACAAAAAAATAGTGGGGTGTTGGATAAGACAGGTATGGAATTATGGAATTTTAAATGCACAAATTTATAAAATAAATCAATGGAATTTTTTTTTTATGACTGATGCAAATGGTTTTCCGTTGATTTTTGCTCATTATCATTTGGCTGAATTTGTCAATAAACAAAATTGGTGTATATGGGGTATCAAAAATGTGCCTTTTAAAATATACAACATTACATTTTTTACTTAGTCAAATGTTCACATTAGTTGAAACACATACTATTTCATATTTTAGTTAGTCATTATTTTAGTCATCATTGTTTCTTCTGATCTAACGTGAATTTTCCTAATTATTTTACTTGTAGCATTTATCTAGAATAAATTTGTATACATATTAGTTTAAAAGTGTTAATTGATAGTTAAAACTTTAGAAAATGTAATAGTTGGTATTTAATTACTTTCTTTCGTGAATGTGATTCATGACGTTTACTTAAAAAATCATATCCAATTATATTTTCTTTAGATTAAAGTGAGTTTTCACTAAGTTATTGTTATTGAGTCATTCACTGCACAATTCCCATAACTGCAAAATGTCTAGTTTTGAGATAATTAAAAAGAAAAAAAAAAGCATCTCACACTTGCAGAAATTTATTATTAAGTGTTTTTAATCGGAAAAATATCAACCAGAAATTAATGCTCTTATAAAAATACCTTAATGAGTCTCCATAACTTTGTAACGTTCAATGAGCTCTTTAATTTGAGAATTTTTTTATCTGGGATGAAAATAACCTTCCGATTCGTTCCTTCTCGATCATCTAGTGTTGTATATTAAATGAGAAGCTTACAAAGCCTACCTTCACGTTCTGCTATTATACCATGTGTTTTCATAAAAAAAAATAAAAAAAACATTTTTGAAAACAAATTGAAACAGATTCTGAGATGATAACGTACAAGTTTTTTATTTTTTATTTTTTTCTCTTTTGAAATATTTTGGAGTTTCACGGTGATTGGTAAAAAAAAAAAAATCAATCTATTTCGTTATCAACTAAATTTGGAGCTTCAGGACCTTCAAGTGGAACTGTGGACAAACAACTAGTCCCACTCTTTATCCCTTTACACTCAATCAAAACCTGGATATGTATATCTTGTATGTTTTTACTTCCATTAATTAAAAACTATTGGAAATTCCAATAAAAAAACTTCTTCGGTGGCAAGCAAGTAACACCTTTTGGTGCAATCCGTAGAATGTCTATTGTTATTACCGCTGTGCAAAATTTAGTTTAAAAGTGAGTAAAAACGACAGAGACGTAACAGATCGTCATATGTCAACTGTTATGTCTGGGCTTAGAGGGCCTTTAGTGGGGATTCTCCCATTAGAGACTCAAACGCGATCCGTTTATCCTTAAAAGAAATCTTAAAAGGGGCCCTTTTTATATTCCACAGTTTCATGCTGTTCTCTCGCCATCAGATGATATATAAATCATCCAACCATTATCTATTATTACTTTTATAAGAAAGAATCATCCGTTTATTTTCAAAATTCGCTTTAACTGAAAAACTAATAAAAATGTCTGACGATTTCACTTCAATTAATTTTTTGTAAAGTAATTGTTTTTCATTTGAATTATTTCAAAGAGAAGATAATATATAGCAAATTTATAAGAAAGAATGAACAAGGGTAATATTCTATCACGAAATTTTATTTCATCAAATCAATTTTTATACAATTACATGATAAATGAGTCAATTCTTTATCACATAAGAATTGAATTTCTGTGCATTCCAACATCTGACTAGCTATACAGAATCAATTTTTTTTTTGTTATACATTTGGAATGTAACAAGAAAATTTTCTTCAGGAGAATTTTGAATGCAGTTGAATTGCTCTTAAAATAGAAGTTCTATATAGTTATCTACTGAAATCGAACAAAAAGCACTGAAAAAATTATTTAAGTGTGTAAATTGTTATAGCTTTCTAAAAATCAATGTGTACAAATGTGACTTTTCCAGAAGTTTCAAATTTAGTCAAAAATTCCTTTTTTCATTTACAAACCTCAAAATAAAAAGAATTAAGTCCTAATTATATACTCTGGAGGTAGCATATGTACAATTACGATTGACGTTAAGAGTTTCAGCATTGATGCAGGCAGTTACTGTAAAATATAAATGCACAAAAATTACTGTAAAAATTAACCAAGCGTATTTTTTTGTTTTTGAAGTTTTTACCGTAATTTAAGTTTACAAATTTAATAGTAATTTAAGTTATAAAATTAAAATTATTCATAAATTTACTAACTCACTTCATTACATGTTAAAAAATTTATTATAATGTTTAAACTGGAGAAAAATGTGTTGTTATAGATTCTTAAAGTATATTGAACTTCGCAATATAAATTTCTGCGTTCATAAGACAAATTTTATGTGTACTATTTCAAAGTTTATTTTGTCGAAATACTTTTAAGAAAGAATACTATGGAGTATATTTTACATCTTTGAAAAATCACATAATTTCATAGTTAAACTTTTCCTTTTAGATAAGTGGTATTTTATTCAATTTTAAAGCATATCGGTATCATATTTTCATAGTCCTGTATTGGAAGATATGCACGATACTTTCCAATAAACGATAAACTTTGCTTTCGCAATTGGTAAGTTGCCAAGAGAGCTCGGATATTTCTAAGTACAGAAACCTATTCCAGACTTTCTTCTTAACGCATTTTTCTGAAGACGGTTACTTAAGTTTCTTCTAAAGCATATAAAAATTCAAGATTCAATTCTGCTATCTTTTACTCCAATTTTTTTTTATTGAGAATAAACTGTAATCAATCATATAAGTGAATAAAGAGTAGGCGGGGGGTTCTTTTCGGATGAAATCTATTTTGATGTTTAAAAATTTTAACTATGAAGGGTGATGCTGTATCGGTTTTTGGGGCACAGCCAAGCTAATAGATAACTTTCAATTTTAATTTTTTCATGGTGATGTTAGTCAGAAATATTTTTTTTTAATAAAAAGTAATATTTTTATTTCAGCAATAATTATAAAATCAGGAATTGCTCTTCATATTAGAGATTTATTGTAATTTTTATTATTTTAATTTTTAATATAATCATTCACATAAATTTATACCTTTGACTAATTAAAAAATCTGGAAGTTATTTGAAATATATTTAGATTGCTCGAAGAGTGATATTTTTGAAAAGACAACACTTTTATACATTATTTTAAATTAACAAATTTTGAATTACTTTGGTTTGATAAAAAAATTAAAATTAAGCTGTTAAATCCATATGTTTTTAGTAAAGGCTAGTATAAATAAATTTAAAGAATTTATTTGTTATATGTATTACAATGATTTATTTTGACTTTTTTTGAGGATTGAATTAAACACGAAATTTGATTTGAAAGACAATCAATATTCTTGAAACTCTAGATAAAATATTAAGAATATTATGTAAACGTGTTTGTTAGGGAAAATTTTGAAAATGTTAAAAACTGTGCATTTATAGGCATGTAAATATAGATTTTTAACCGCAAAAACCCATAACTTTTATTACGATCAAAATTCACAATTGTTTTTGAAAATCAATTGCAACCATTACAATCTAAATAGCAGAAGAGAATTTGAAAGGTGTACATCAAAGATTATAACGTGTAGAAGCTGAAGTTTTTGATTTGAATATTATGTTTGGGATAAAGTGTTCAATCAATAGTTTGCCTATAATAGCTTACGTTTACAATTTGATGATCAATATAGATTCACAGAAACACGTAGATTAGAAAATACTCTGAAAATGGCGAAACGTTGTTTTGCTCTTCCTTCATCTAAGAAGTTCGATTTAGAAGAGATTCAGTCTATTGGTGTCACACTTGCGTGCAGAGTCTTTTGCGTAAGCGTTACATTTAAAGGCACTTGCTTACAAGTCGAGAGGTTTTCTATTTTAAAAAGACAAGAAATTCTGATAATAGTACATTTGCGTACATTACTTTATATTTAATATTACACTTAATGTGATTGATCCTCAGATACCAATCAGATGGTGATTTTTACTAAATTATTACTTTGTTATTTCTGAAGAAAATTCAAGAAATGCAAGTTTCAATTGTTGATAGTATTAGAAAAGAAAAAAATTTAATTTAAAGAAAATCATATTTTTACCGTGTGATTAAATCAATTTTAATGCATGAGAGAGTTTTGAGATACCAGGAGATGACTTCTCATCCCCCTAGCCAAAGGCAGTGACTTTGAAATGATAATTTCATACACAATTTAAGTAGGGAAATGAACCGATAATGTCTTTTAAAATTAACCAGTGGATTATGTCAGGCAAACAGACCGAAAATGCTTATTGAGCTAACAACTTGACCGAAACAAGTTGTGGGTTGTTAAAAAAGATAATTTTGTGTCGGTCATTATTTTACATTTTCGACTCAATTAGCTATCTGTGTGATTGAATCTATTATGGGCTTGAAACGAGGAAAACTTTTATTAGGGCAGCAAACAGACCACATCACATTATGGAAAATTATCAACGCTTAACAATGTATTTTGGTCAGTATAATCTTTCGCTCATTTCGGTTCACTTTTTGGTTTTTAAGCCTAACATTTACATTCTAAAAATTAATCCTCTACGTGTGTAAATGTTAAAAATTACCTATATATAATATGTAAATTTAATATAATATACATATTTTTTAGTTTAGAGTGTTGTTATTCCAGTACTTTTACTTGGGTGATAAAATATTGGAAATCTAACGCTGTACGCAAATGCATTCTCACAGTTTTTCTGCTCATGTTAAATTAAAAGGCACCTTTACATGTACGCAAGTGCCAGTAAATTCGACATGCGCGCACTTCTCACACCATCCATTCAATTCCTTCACAAATAGTTCGATATAAATGGCGACGTCTCACCGTACTTTTGCATCATCAAACTCGGCTGGGTCGCCAGAGAGTTCCGATACGGCAAAAGCCCTTCACTGGTCACTATCACACACATTGGATTAGCAGCACTGCCGGCCGTGGTCACCGCACTACTCACCGGGTGATGAGCCGATCCCACGCCGCCGGCTGTTTGTTGTCATAACGGCTGATGATACTCCGACGTTAGGCCTAGACCGAGGTCCCCGAGGTGGTTGGAGATGAAGCTGTTCGGAAGCGACACCGACAGGTCGCCGATTGGGCCGAGGCGGAAACCTGCTGCAGCCGCTGCGGCGAGTGCAGCCGCTGAGTGTCCGGTAGTGGGTGGACCGGACCCTTGCGTCGGAGGTGCGGGTACGAATGCGGGGTGGTGCGTTGGACTGCTGCCGAACATGCCATTGGATGAGTCGCTTGAACAGCCGAGAGGGGCGTTGTCCGAATCGAGGTTGAGATGACCATGGGGGTCCGGGGAGGAGGGGCGGCGATCGTGCTTATCTGAGGGGCTGCTGTCCTGCTTGGTGCTGCCCGTTGAGTTGGGGGTTTTGGGTTTGTCACTGGGATCCCTACAAAGTGAATGAAATATTATACATATGATTTAGCACCAAAAAAATTGAAAAAATCACATTGTAGAATTGTTAATCAATATTTTTTGACAAAAAATGATATTTAAATAATATAATTAAGTATAATAACAATTAAATATAATTGATTAATAAATTATTGTTCTATAATATAGTTATTTTTTATGCAATGCAAGTTAATGTACTGGATTCCTCATTAGATAACTGTCAAATTTCACATTTGGGAATTTCAATGTTTGCTTTCTTCAAGTTTTAATTTCAAAATCTTTAAATTAATAAGAATATAAAATTACAATATTAATTAAAGATAAAGTTTCTTTATGAAGCTGAGACGTAGTATACTGTGGTATAGCCATAACAATATAGTGTACATACATGACATAGTCCTATATACAGATACTCTAACTAAAGCATGATAAATAATCAATATTTTCTCTTAATTTATTATATTTTTTTTTAATTTTTAGTATGTAAATAGTACAGAAAAAACCCCTACATTTTAATTACCAATGTTAAATTCTATAAGTTTGAGAAAATAAAAAAAAATAAAAAAAAATAAAAAAAAATTATCTCTCAGAACTTGAAAATGCACACTTAACGCTCGTAATGTCGTAAAGACGAGTATTTTATGTAGTATTTAAAGTTACGTCTACTTCACCTTTGAAACTGATATAGTGAAAAATATCTCCGAAAGCTTTTAGCTCCATTTAGATTATTTTATTATATTAATTCAAAGGAATATTCACCCACACAACTAATATTCACCTCACCAATGAACAAATTTTCATTTAAATGGATATTATGTTCATCACATTAGACATCAGTACAGATAACTAAGCATCGGTTGTAGAAATTCAAAGAGGAAATTACAAATAACTGATCATGAATGTAAAAGATTGCAGATTAAAAAAGTTTGTTTCTCTCATCCAACAACAACAACAACAAAATGCGCAATTTAATTAAAAAGTAGTAAAAAATTTCACTCGTTGATAACTTCAATAATTTATTTTTCGTTATTATATAATCAAAAATTGTGAAAATATTAATTTTTCAAATCGTATAGGAAAATTCGTTTTATTTTTAACGAAATTATATTACAAAGCTTTCTGTGACATTTTATTCAACTTAGATGAAACTAGATATCATCATGATAAGATGAAAATGAATATTATTCACACTGTTAAAAAAAGTTATATGAAAAAACCTAATTTGTAAATGTTTTAACTTAAGTTATTAAATCACTTAAAGGAGAATATAATTTTAATTTTCGCTTCTTATATTGAAAAAAAATAAAATATTTACACACCCTCCACGTGCAATTAAACGTGTTAAATTTTTGTTCATTGCAAAGAAACTTGAATCATCAAAAATATGAAAAGTGAGAAGGAAACTTCTCCCTCACTTAGCGTTCTTTTCCACCATTATCACTTCCACTGAAATTAGTCTTGAGAGAATAACGCTTTTTGGAACTTTCAGATAGAATTTCTCTCTAAGAAACCCATCTGAGAGAGAGCCAAGCATAGTGAATGTATAAAGCTGAATTAG
The DNA here is from genome assembly GCA_963978545.1 of Linyphia triangularis. Taxonomy (NCBI): domain Eukaryota; kingdom Metazoa; phylum Arthropoda; class Arachnida; order Araneae; family Linyphiidae; genus Linyphia; species Linyphia triangularis. The sequence continues at coordinate 33,202,945 of OZ021727.1, read as the reverse complement.
CAGTTTTTTTTTTGTTTTTTTTTGCAAAACCATCGAAACGTATAACGAACCATTCTGGCTTTCAACAACTCATTGGATGTTAAGTCAAAACTTTTCGCTTTCCGTCAAAGAAGAACTAAAACGTGTGTATTCAAAAACAGAAACCTATTTATTACCAGAATATAAATTGATTCATCCTCCAATAGCGCGAAACCAACATTGTGACACATCCAACAAAGCCAACCACTATCAACCATGATATTAATCACGAGCCTATAAATTGTTCCCTAGAGACCATTAATCCATGTCCCTGGCACCATCCTAACCCTTTCTATGTTCCTGAATCTCTTCCAGAAAGCGATCGCGTTTCTTTTCGGGCATTCAGGAACATTTGAAGAAGGATCCCGACAGTGGAGACTGTTTATACTGCGTAATGAGTTGTGATGCCGGCTGGATTGAAAAGGTTCCTTCTTGATGTCTTTTTATTTGGCGAATTTATCTTGACAACGCTTTTTGTTGGTGCCAGCAAGCGCCACTTGTGTTTAGGGGAAGACCTTGGAGCCTTCTGCTTTTTGAACAGCTGTGGGTTATTTGTTAATCTTCTTTATTTCGGATGCTTGAGGTGTCCTGCACGTGTATGCAGTCCATAGATTGAAGAGCAAGGAGCCTTTGTGTAGATGGTTCCTGGCATAGGTTTTGGGTGTGCGTGTGTAGTTTTCGGAGACAAAGTGAAGGGCCAGGTTGAAACCGGAGCATAATGAGGCATGCAGGAAGCGGTAAAATAAATAATTACCGTGAGACACAAAGGTATACTTTATTTTTATTATTAGAATTAGTGGGTCTCTCACCGTTGTAGACAAAAAAAAAATTTTTTGTAGTTTTCAGAGATAAAGTGTACGGCCAGACAGAAACCGGCGTATAATATGGCTTGAAGCGCAATGCAATTAAAAAAAAAAAAAAAAAAAATTAAATATCCAAACGGATTCAAGGAAAAAACCATACCTTTTTATTTTATGAAATTAATTTTTTTCACCCTTTCTGCATGCTTTATTATGTTCTGGTTTTAGTTTGGTCATAGGTTCTGAATCTGAAAATTACAAAAAAAAAAAAAAAAAAAAAAAAAAAAAAAACCTTAATTACCTTAATATATTGCGTTTCCTAATCCACTACAAATATTATATTAATGAAATAAATAAAATCCTTTCTTTTCATTAATATAATATCTATGGGGAATCTGAAAACGTAGTTTTTAAACGTTTTTTAATTCAAAGTCAGGGTCAGAGGAAAATCAGAATATAGTAAGGTATTCAGACTAAGGGAATAAAAATAATCTCCTGCCAAAAAAGTCACCCTTTTTTTCTTTAATAGAATATTGTAGTAAATCCCAAAACCATAGTGAACGAATTTTTTTTTTTTTTTTTTCAGTTTTCAAAGACTGAAGAATGAAGGAATAAAAACTTTTTTCATTGATAGAAAATTTATATAGTGTATCTTAAACCGCAGAAAGACAAAATATATACATTATTTTCATTATATTGGAATATAAAAGGCAATAGACAAATGATACATTTTTCATTTCTTTCTGTAGTTTTCAGAGGAAAAGTTTAGGTACAGATTGAAACCACATAAACAGTAAGGTATGTACAATGATTACATAAAAATATATAAGGATTGCAATAAATGAAAATGAAGATATATACTTTTTTTTTTTTAAATAGAATACTTATAGTTATATTAAACCCTGGTACTCAAGGGAGATATAAATCTATGTAAACATGAATGAATACAAGTTTCGTTCAAGGGGACAAGTAAGATTTTCCAATATGACCTTATTGTTTTAAAATACGAGCTACTGAAAGAGACTATCTACGAATATCAAGAAGGGCATTCATCTTAAACATGTATTTAGACCACAGGTTTTAAAACTTAAATCATGATCTCAATGAAGTACAAGCACTTAAAACTTATGTCGCACAAAATATAATTATAAAATCAGATATTTAAAATATATCGAATGTACAATAGCAATATGTATGAAAATCTTTGGAAAATTATCAAAATATTTGTCTTTTGAAGAGGTATGTAAGAGACTTTTGAAAATGAACAGATAGATTTTAAAACTGAACAGTTCATGAACATTTATATAAATAAAATATCAAGACAAAAGGAGCTTTCAGTATATTTTGACTCTTACAATTTTTTAATAAATGTTAACAGTGGAAAATTTAATGAATTATATAGATAAAACCTCCATAGACCAATAGTCCAACTATTATGCATTAAAATTGATCTTGTATTTCTAAACTTCTTTTTAATTTTTCACTATTTTTTAAATATGTCTAAATTTATAAAAAAAGCTGGATTTGACACAACAGGTCAAAAACCCCACACGGGGCTGTTAAGCCACTAAGTTTAGTTTTAAATTTAGATTTTATTTTTCTTACTTGACCATACATCTTCTGAAAAAGTATTCGTCACTCTGTTTTCTAGATAGTCAGATATAAATACTTATTTATTGGGGTTTCAAATATAATTCTTCTCTTGTGAAATATGTACACCAAAAACAATTTCTAAATATTCAAAATTTCGTATTATGGCATCCCATCCAACAACAAAATCTCCGAAAGCCTTCAATTTTTAAAACACTATGACTCGCTACCTCATTATCCTCATTGCCAACTCAAACACTCCCAACTTCACAAGGCTCTTTTTCCCCAAACCCTTAGTATCCTTCATTCGTTTTTCAAACGTGAGAGGCGACAAAAAAATCCTTTTCAACAAGAACAGCCTTCCCTCTATAATAGACAGTCCCGATGTCAGTTGGACTGGCAGCACGGCTCTTTGAAGAAAAACTCCCCGAAAAGCCCAACACCAACATTCGCACACCGATGCCAACCCAGAAATCAAAATAAAATAATAAAAAAAAAAACCTTTCCCGTGAAGCTTGTGTCTCCGGACAAGTGGGTATAATTAGAACGGATAAATGAAATGCAAACGGTCGGTTGATTGAAGTGGAGGTAGTCTAAGATGTGAGGATCAGGGATTTTGGGAGACGGGATCTGGGTGCAATTTGTGATGGGGAGGATTACTGGGGAGAGATGTTAACGAGGATGCTTTGAAGGATATTTGATGAGGGTTGGGAGAAAAGAGACGGCTGTTGTTGGGAAGGTAGTTTTTAGGATGAAATTAGAGGCGAATCAAAACCGACGCTAAGTATTTTTACAGGCCAATTATTGACTCGTGTTAATTTTGTGTGTGAAAGCTTTGTTTTAAAAGGGATTAAATATTTTTTTTAGCAAAATGCTTTGCTATTTACGTAGGGAACTTTGATGCACGTGAGGGAAAAAACCTATGAATTTGAGAAGCTAGTTTTTCTGATTGGGTTCGTAGAATTATTGAAAACCAGGTTTACATATTTTAGGTGGAAATTACTATTTGTAAATTTGCTTTGAAAATTTTATTTTCCCAAGGGCCTGTTTATGTCTGATTTGAAAAGAAAATTTAACAAAGATAGCCATTTGTTATTTTATTAAGTATTTAAAAAAAAAAAAAAAAAAAAAAAAAAAAAAAAAAAAAAATGGTTGATAAGCACAGAGAAAAATAAATTATAGAAGAAAAAATAATTAGAAAGATAAATGTTTAAATAATTAAACTTTTGCATTAGAGATTGCTTGTTCTTTTCTGTATTCGGAAGGCTACCAGTAATATTATATACTTATTGAAATCAGCGTTGAATATTATTTTAAGGAAATCTTTTATTTGATTTTAAGTTACATATAACTTATGCAGCATTTATTTTATCATATTGGTATAGGTTATTTTGTATTTTGTTGAGATAATAATTAATATATGAAAAGCAATTTTTTCACTGTGCGCACTCTATTTATTTAAAATTGTAGTTTCCAAAGTTACATTTTGACCTTTATTAAAATTATATGGTTTTAAATTATTTTAAATTTAATTTATTTTATTTTTAATTTGATGCAAGGATAAGGGTTTATTTTGGCTTTTAAATGTCCAATAGTCAAATAATCAATCATTATTGTCCCAGAAAAATTTTCAACAAAAATTTGGTAATTGATCTATTAATTTGTTTTTAAAAAATCCCTAAGAAAAATCATCAGCTTTTCCTGCCTTTAAAGAACTGTTACTTCATTTTTTAAGCCAAAGACAAAGCAGGACATTAAAATAAGGGAACTATCTTATCAAGTATATCACCAATAATAAAAGATCATTAAAATAAAATAACTATTATGTATTCATGATTACTTTTAAAAAAGGTTTTTATAAGTAGGCTTATAAAATATATATATATATATATATATATATATATATATATATATATATATATATATATATATATATATATATATATATATATATATATATATATATATATATATATATATATATATATATATATATATATATATATATATATATATATATATATATATATATATATATATATATATATATATATATATATATATATATATATTAATGTGCAATAAAAAATATACAGTTGTTCTAAATTTGTTTTAAGGAATATTTACGACAAGTGTTATAAAACCTTATAAAAAAAAGTCATGAGTATTAGAACACTACTTTGGCAGCTATTGTGGCCTAAAAAACGAAACAATATGTTTATGGATCAAAGGCAGACTGAAGATCCCTTTTTTTATAATTTTGTGACCACAATTGCTGCATAATAGACAACACTGCAAAGTTTTCCAAGTATCAACGTTTCAATGCTCCTTTACAATATCCATTCAATTAGACCTTACACACCCATAAACATTTCTTACTAAATTGCAAAATTATTAATGTCCGTTTCATGCTTCCTTTATCATTAACCAAACACCCATTTACAAGAAAACAATATCATGGTTTAACGTTGAATAATGAGAAACAAAGAAACAGCAATAATGATTTTAAAACGAATCCCCCTCAATTCACTAATTAAAGCTGATTCATTGTACTTAAATCGTGACCAATATCTCTCTTTTTGGATAAATAATTGAAACTTCTCATACCACAACAGAGACCCAATGGTAACCCGACACGTTTTTGGGAATCCCCGACTCCATAAAAGACTATTAATCGTCCCAAAAATCAGGTTAGGCTACTTTGTAATTACCCGGGGGTTCAAATTCTACCAAAGTTTTCTTTCTTAAATAAATCATTTATTCCTTTTCTCCCACCAATTTCACGCGCTCTTTTAAAGCACAATTATATCCTCAAAACTATTAACATCGACTCTGGCGTGGTGATTCATTAACTATACACCACGATTTGTAGTGCAAAGAGAATAATAATGCTTATGAGAATGGAGAGTTTTGCTTGTTTATTTTTTGCCCTTGCCCTCCCCACTTCCTTCAATCTTTCTCATTTGCGCTCTCGCGGTATTGGTGTCTATTTGTCTAATCCCCCCCCCCCCCTTTTCGTTTTTTGTTTGTTGATGCGCTTTTGTTTTCCTGACTTTGGAATAACAATGCTTTTCGTAAGGGAATGTGTCAGGTAATTATTTCCTGGGATGTTAGTGGCAAGGAGTGAGCATGTCGCCATTTTTGGACATGGATTTGGATCGATGTAGGAATGAAAAACTGCTTTTTCTTAAAATAAGGATGAATTCCAGAGTAGTAATTTATTTTATTATGTCTGGGAGTGGCGTATTTTTAATCATCACATTTTTAAGTTTTCACGTTGAGCAAAACACGAGACAAAATTTTAGAGTAAAATTAGTATCAAAAAAATTTCTTAGTTTAGTATGAGAAACAACGAAAATCGATTTAAGATACCATTTTTAAAAGATAACCTTTTAGAGAAGAGTTTTATTAATTATTTAATTTTTAAATTTCCTACAAATGTAAATTGCTCACAATTTTAATTTAAACGTACGATTTTATTGGGAAATATGCTTAGTTTAACTAATTTATAATCAAATGAGATAGTTTGACTATTTTACTCTTTATGTTAATCTAAGTGATATAAAATCCATGATATTAATTGCTTATTCCTGATATTGGTGCATTTACAAATTAAATACATGTTAAATTTAATCAGATACATATTGTTAAATGACTTATTCATATTGAATTAAATGAACATAGCATTTGGTGCAATTTATTTCTGCTCGTTATTGAAAATACTATTTTTAACTTACAACTAATAAGTTATTTTCAACGCTGGTTCATAATTTTACAACCAAAACATCGAGCATAACATTACACCCAGTTTTAAAATTTAAGAATATAAAATAAAATTTAATCTCAATTTATTTAAATTAAAGTAATCATCTTCAATAACATATCACCTCTGATTCCACAACTACAGATTAGAAATATGAAATTTCACACATGCGCTCATCAGTATATAAATGTAAGTTAGATAGTAAGAAAACTTTAAATAATTACAATAACAATTCGAAGAATGCCATCGCTGCTTTGTAAATTTCTCCATTTCTACTCAGACTGACTTAAATACGTACACAACAAGATGATAGCAATATGGTGACACAAGTGAGGGGGAAATCCTCTAAGCTGAAGGTGAAAATATTACAAAATTCACAGGATTAAGGTGCCAAAATCACCAAAGTTTCCAAAACTAGGGAGCATTTTCCTCCTCCCTAATCTGTTCCACTGCATGTCTTAAAGTAGACTAAGTCCCCTTAGGACAAAAATGGCGTCCGTTTTTGTGGCTCAGCCTCAAGATGATCTGTATCCCATCCACCCTATCCCAAATCACAGTAAATAATATTACACCCATTTTTTCACTCGTTTCTAGGGAGATTGTTTCCTATTACCACCCGCCACTCCATAACGTCCCCAAGGACCATTATTCCTCACCCCGACCCCAGTATTTTACACGCAAAGGTGGGGAAACCTCCAAGTATTCTAAATTATGTACACCTCTCAAATGAGCAGCTCGATTATTTAGCTAGATCAAAAATTGTTTCCCGCCAAGGATCCCTTTTATTTTGTTTTTACTCCACCACCTTCTTTCTATGTCATGGAAGGGAAACTATTATAAGGGAATATATATTTCGTGTTATTTTTCTATTTCTTTGGGGTCGACATGAAGCGTATGAAAGTTATTGAATGTAAGAATTGGTTTTGAGGTTTGTTGTTTTGTTTTCAGATAAATGAGAATTTCTGACTTGCAAACGTGAACATTTCGGGATTTCTTTTGAGACCGTGGTGGTATTCTTAATATTAGCATGTCTTGTAGTAGTTCTTTAATTTTGTATTTATAAGTCATTTATTTGTTTAGAAGAAATACATATTTGTAAGTCTTAAGTTTCAAAGTAAATTCCATATTCATGTCTAATTGCCAAATGTATGCCCAACTTGTATTTTAAACTGTGGGATATTGCAATACTGTTTTTTATTTTGAGTTTTCTGGTTGAGTAAATTCCTAAACTCATATATATTCTTCAACTGTGAGCGTTTTTCAATAGGAATGTAAGCATTAATATCCCAAATAAGTGAAGGGAAATATATGTTAAGAATTGGGTATAATATTGGAGAGCACTCAAATTTCCTCAAAATTAAATGTAGATGCATAAACGTAATTGGCATTAGTATATAATTTGTATTTTAATGTGCATTTTATAGTTCAGTAGTAGGTTGAATTTAAAGTCAAAAGGGGGAAATGCGAAATGAATTTTTCTGCATTTAATGAACTCTTATCTTAAGAATCTGGCGAAGTCAGAGTCATAAAGTATGTATTAATGCTAAAATTTAGAAATAGATGGATCACATAAGATTTTCTAGTAAGTACTTTCGCATGGTTTTCCATAAGAATTCGACACAGAAAAAGCATGTGTAAATGGCACGTGGATCCAATTTGAAGTAGTTATTTTTAGCCTTTATTTGATTTAATTTGATTTTTACTTCAAAACTACACGGTAACTTTTACTAGTCGAGTTTATACAAAGAGAATATCCAAGAATATCTTATAGGCATTTGACCAATAGCTCATTCGGCAATGACTCATTAGATTTTTAATGAGAATATGTTTCAGTTGGAAAATGAAGGAAAGAAAGAAAAAACTAAACTATTTCCCTCATTTTTCTATCTTTTTTTTTTTTTTTGTATTTCTATTAAGAGAACAGTCTTTAAATTTCGGTCACTCTTTGAAGGTTAGGATTTTAGGTTAGTTTTGGTTTTAAAAATAAATCCTGAAAAAACTTAAGTTTAAAAATGACAATGAAAAGCCAAATTATTACTTTACAGTTGTCATGCATTAACTGAAACTCTGTGGCACACACAGTGAGTTGATTGAAGGGATATCACCAACGAAGTAATAATAATAAAAAGAACTCCCTACAATTGTATGTACCTAAAAAAAAATCACTACACCATCAATTAAAGTTAGAAAACTTCAAAGAAACCCTGTATCATCAATTAAACAGCCAAATCTCCCAAATGTATCACACGTATCTTTCTCATAGCTTAGAGGAAAACGATTAGGCATGGATATGGTGTAAATTTAGAGTCCTACTCCACCTCCACTCAGTATATTTTTAGGTAGTCATATTGCAACGATTCGTTTCGGTTAGGGGGGCGAAGTGTATACAAGCTCACGGTCCGCCGCATTCGGGGCCATGTAATTACAAACCTAAATCTTAATTTTCTGGCATCGCCGGCTCTTACCACTGCACCTGTCAACAGAGAGGACAAAATACACCCACAATACATTACGATCCATCGTGGATTGCGACGTTTCGTTGCACGCGATACGTACTAAGCTACAGACGACCCTGTTCTTGGCACAGGACTTGCCACAGAGCAGCGCCGAAAGTTCGAAACTCTATATCGTTTGCTGAATCGGCGGTTGCTTGCACCCACTCTCACCCCCCACATCTTGTTTCTTTCTTAACGAGAAAACGAGGGGAGGCAGCGAGAACGATTTTTTTAAGAGTTGTCTTCGGAATGGCAGAAATAGAATTGAAGTGAAATCGTTAGATTTGTTGAGAAGTGCAGGAGAGAAGGTAGCTTTATATACTGTAATAGGCTACTGACCTTTTTATACTTTGTAATGCATATAGTCACATATATCGACATAATTATTATCAGTTTAGGATAAAAAGCGTTTATAAGGTTTGTCGCTAAATAATTAAAGTCATGGCGGAAATGTAATTCAAATAAAATTGTTTTATTTGTTACTATGATAAGCCACTGATCTTTTAACCCTTTTTAATTCATATAGTCGTATATATAGACCTAAATAAAATCAATTTAGGATAAAAATGTTGCATAAAGTTTGTCTCTATATAATTAAAAATCTTAGTGGTAGAAATATATTTCCAATAAAATTATTATATTTATTGTGAAATCCGACAGAAGTTTAAGAATTATGTACAGCGATAGGTTTCTTATCTCTTATAATTTTTAATGCATATAATTGTGTTGTAGCAACATTATTATCAATTTGGGATATAAATTTTGATCAGATAATTCTCTAAAGAATTAAAAATCACAATGGCAGAAATGTAATTAAAATAAAATTGTTACATTTGTGTTGTTAAGACTCATAGAAGTAGAAGTCAGAAGTCCAAATAAGGGTCATTATTGAATATAAGTGCCCATTTTATTGAAAATCTGCGAGAAAATCGGGAAAGAAATGTATGGAACAGGATTTTCTATTTGGTTACAAAGAACTTAGATACATCGTTTTTAGAAACTAGCTTGCAATAGTTTTTGATGTAAATACCTGGAAAGTAATTAATGGGAGATTAGTGTTTGTCGGAATAGTAAACGTATTAAAGTTGTTTAGGAACAAAAGCATGAGTTTTTTCTAAGACTTATACTTTTTAAATACTTTAATTTGCAATTATTGCACTCTTGTTTTTTTTCTATTTGCGTATTAAGTAGGCTTTGTAATAATTGATGATATTTCTACTAATTTTTCAAAATATGGTGCAGATTATGAAAATAAGCGTCTATATTGACGATGAATAATAATTAGATACCTAGTATCTTGTATAGTAATACTCTTTTTAAGATCAAGCCTATGATAAGTAATACTAAAAAGTTGAAAACGTAGAGGCATTTCTTATATATTTTTCTTATATAAGATTTATATATATATATAAATCTATGATTAGATTTTACCCTCACCAGATATTACGACTGTATGCTGATTTTTCTAGAATCCTCTCAGGTATACTGGATTTTTTTTACAATTTCTTTTGAGAAGTCATTGAAAAAGTGCACTGAATTAAAGGAAATTCGAGTTATGTGAATAGTCGGGTAATTTGCAATACAGCGTAGTCTCCTCCGTTAAATGCTTCTGCAAAGTGGAAATATCCCAAAATACTTCTAAATAATGACATCCCTTCGATTAATTTGTTAAATTCCTTGCATCGCTACTTTTGCAGTGAAGAAAATATGTTTCCTATTTTTATGAAATTTCTAAAAGAAATTTTTTTGAAAATCGTTATTTATTATTAGGAAATTGTCTTACACTTCGAAATCAAAAGTAAGCTGCTTTCAAAAAGTGTTGTTTTTCAAGCAATGCTCAATTTATAACAGAAGACTCTTTCCGTTTTTTAGAAGGTTATTTTTTCCAACATCGGATTCTACGGAATGCTAAAATACAACTTATTTTTCCATTTTGATTGTACAGGTGCAGTAGGTTATATTTCTAAAAATAAACAAAACTATAATCATTAATTAAATATTTTTTTAGTAAAATTTAGTTTATTTTCATAAACTTAAACCGCGTATTCCATATTGTTCGACGATTTCATATTTCCATTCGGCCGACCAAACGGTATAGTGGTTAGCGTGCTAGCCTCTAGACCGCGAGGTTGCGTGTTCGAGTCCCGTGTTCGGCATGGGTGTTTGTAAATGTATGTTGGCTTGTCTAATGACGAAAGTTTCGGCTCATTATAGCCCTCGTGTTGCTGACGGCGCCAGATAATCTGAAAACAACCAACCATATTTCCATTCGAATATAACTTTAAAATTTATAGTAATAATAAATTCTCAAAGTGAATTTTTAGCACAAAAACAACTCATCGCAAATAGTAGAGATTATATTAGTTTTGGTTTCGAGATTATAAATCAGTTCAATGTTTAGTTCCACACATAAATGCAAATGATATTTCATAATATACGAAGTTGTCCTTCATATAGCTGATACTGAATTATTTAGTAAATGTACCATACCTCTTAATCTATTCTTAACTCACCGATAAAGAAATCACGATTGAAAGTTATCTGATTTCACTAATGTCGTCATACTCTTTGAAAATTTAACCATTTGAATCTCTGCTTATATAATTTGTATAATATCATGAATTTAAATAACGTGTTTTCAATCCGAAATATAATTAGTTCAGTTTTATTACGTTTTTCAATGAGATTTTTTAGGTATATCTTGATTTAGAATTATGATTAAAAATGTGTTTTTTTCCTCTATTCTGATAAAAACCATCGTTATATTGATTTTAAAACACAGCAAATGATGCTAATGTTTTATAAGTACTAAGAAGTATTACCGGAAGTTGATTTACTCAGTTATTTTGTAAATTATTTCCCGTTATTTGGTGACATCAGAATATATTTAGATATATGTTCATTGATATAAGGTGAAAATTATACCATTTTTTTAAAACTTTGTTCTCTCCTCGACAACAATGGGAATCAAAATTTAACAAATTATGCTACTAAAATAACAACAAAAAGTGAGAGAAATTGGCCTATTTACAAGGCCTTTTCATAACATAAAACACCCCTATATCTTGCCAAGGATTGTCTCAATCAGCTATTAGTGTTTAACTCCCCTCCATTATGAGAAATGTAAAAAATGTTAATCTGTTCAGTCACAAATCTGTATTTATCGTCGAATAACAAATTATTAGCAATTTTTTCAACAGCTTCCATAGCCAAAATAGTTAGATTATTTTCTATCAAATAAAACCTCAATAAAAAGTATTTATAGTTTCGTCGTCTGACTATATATTTTGTTAAGGAATGGAAATAAAAACTTAAAAGCATAGTGATTTACGTTTTTTTTTTTTTTTTTTTTTTTTATTTATTTATTTAAACATGTTTTTTTCTGGTAAGGGGTTGTAGGGCTGTTTAATAAAAATTGGCACAAACCTTGATATGTCAAAAATTTCAATTGGATTTTCTAATAAAGAATATACTATTACATATGATTACTTTTATATTAGAATTAAAATCTTAACATTTATAAAATTCAGATTTATTAAAATTATTATAGTTTTACATTTTTATCATTTATTTTACCACACATAAGTTATTTTAATTGAATTTTAATAAATGTCAACAAGTTGCTTCAGTTTTCGAAAACTAAAGATATTGAAAATGCTCCATCCTCCTGTCATTCCCTGCATACTTAAAAAATAATAATAAAAAATATGCGTGCTTAAGACTGTTTTATATGAAAGCAAATACAATATAATTTACCATACAATCCTAGAAAGTCAGATACTTTTTGACATAGTAAAGCTTTACTTTGAAGTTGTAAACAATAAATCTTTTTTGCGTCCCTTTTCTGCGTGCCACTGCGGCTTGAGTCGCTTTCCGTATGTTATTTTGAATAGTCGTTGGGGGGTAGCACCCCAATCAAAAATATCGCCCTCACCAAAACCGCCCTTCCTGTTATTTCGTCAATAAAATAAGCACGCGATTGCCACATTCGTCCAATCAAATTCTCATTTTCGTCTAACACCTGTGATTGGTCGATGCTTAATTAATTTTCATGCCTGATTAATTCCCATTATTTTTCTCCACAGTATCACGTTTTCTAGTTTGATGAGAAAAAATCCCAAATAACCTTAAATGGTTTTGATACTATATTTTCTTATATTATCTACGTAAAATATTTTCAAGTATGTGTGTATTGATTTTTAAAGATATAAATTTTAGAAGGTATGTGTTTAAAAAGAGTAGATTACATTAAAATCAAAGAAAAGCAATTTTGCACAAGATTTCATTGAACAAATATGTTATACCCTCTAAAAAATCATGCTTGTTTCCCCATTTTAAAAATTAGTTTGCTTACAATACAAATAAATTCATGGTAAAATTTCACATTTTTAGTTTGGTGCTGTTTCTAGAGTCGAAGAGCCCATTCCATACCTTAATAATTTATTTTACCTCGCTTCAGAATATAATGTTTATATATTTACAGTTGACACATCATTTACGACAATATATTTATTTTAATCATTCCAAAATATTTATTAAAAATTATTTTTAATTATTAATTATAATATATATTATTAAAAATTATATGCTATTTAAAAACAATTATGCTCGTTTTTACCATCTTAAATATTTGCTTGTTTATGATGTGTGATGCGAAAAATTCATGAAAAAATTTAATAATTCTGGTTTGGTTCAAAAATAAAGTGGGAGGGGGGGGAGGGAGAATCCATTTTCCTAACTTTTTATGATTCCTTTTATTTGTGCTTAAGAAACAATACTTAAACAGGTATTTTTACGTCACAATAAAATAAACACTTTTACAGATAGTTAAGGAGTAATGGTTTAAATATTGATAAGTGCTATCAATCTAATTGTTATGCGTATAAAACACTTTTAAGGAACATGATGCAAAATATAGGAGTCGAATAATATTTTATCTCATCGATATGAATGCATGTTAATATGTATTACATAGAAAGTGAATATGTTCAGTTAAAGTATTTAATTGCTTAAGCCAAAAATATCAGATAAATAATAATCCGAATATAGTCAGAGTTTCAGCTTGAAAGCATCTAACCCGAAGAACAATGTCAAGTAAAGTAAAACGTTTAGCTCATTTCAAAAAATGTTATATTAATTGAATATTGAATACATTTTTAGCAATATATAATAATGCAAACTAATAATATTTTATCTCATCAAATCTTTGATTTTTAATTAGAAATAATTTTGTTCTCAATAAGAAACAGTTTGATCTTTTATATAAAAACTGTGTTCTCACTCATTGAATAACATGCAGCATAAAACTGCTTATATAAAAGAGATAGTTTAATAACTTTAGATGAATACATTAATTAACAACAGATTATAAAGTCACATCAACAATAATTAAACATTATCGTATATTTACATTACATAAAGACAGCATCTAAATGTTCGTCAATTAAAAAATTATTGCAGATAAACAACAGAAAATCCAAAATATCTAACAAACCTATTATCAACCTCTAATAATTTATTACATCCCTCTTCACCCTCAAAAAGCAAACAAAAATGCCATAACATATTATAAAACATTTCTGCCTCCCAATTTATGGATTGTTTCGGAATATCTTGTGTTAAACTTCATCACGCAATCTTCCAAAAGGAGGGGAAATGCAAGATGAAGCAAAAAGAAAACACATTCCATTATCACATTTTGGAGATCTTTAAAACTAAATACTAAAGCTCCAACACCTTCTCTTCCCTCTTCTTAAACTAATGGGAAAGTTATTTTCACAAACAATCAACACTTCAATTTAAGGCGAATCATATAAATGTTTGATCTGCACGTGATCACGCGCCTTTTCTGATAACTTTTAAGTAAAGAGGAAGAGTTGGACTTAATTGGGTTTTGGGTTGATGTTAGGGTTCTTCGATTTGGTTTTAGGTGGGTTGATATCTTTTGGATTCGGTATTTTTCTTTATGGTGTGAGTGTTGGAGAAGGGGGTTGCGTGTTGTTTTGTGTTTGGAAGGAGTGTTTTGGGATAAAGGCAGATGGCGGTAATGATAGAGTGTCAGAATTAATAAGGTGGTTTTATGGTTTGGGTTAATTAAAGGTGAAATTGTAGTGACATTTCTGGAAGTCAGAGTTTTATTTTTATAAGGTAAAAGGGAATAGCACTATTTTAATACGTTGTAGAGAATATTAAGAAAATTTTGATTGATATTATGAGTATGACAATGCGCGAGTTGTTTTCTTGTTGAGAGGATATATTTTAGTATAAAAATTCATTTTAATTTTAAATTTGATTGTTTGAAAAAAAAAAGGGAACATTAAAGTTCACTTTTTTGTGTGATAGGCAAGGAAGGACTAAATTAATAAGTAAAAAACTTAACTTAAGTAGAGAGTTTTCTTACCCCTAATAAATTAAGTAAATATATATATTTTTTAATTTTAATAAAAAAGGTATGCCTTTTAAAGTGTGTGCAACCAGGATAGTTTTAATACGAGATCGAAATTTTGAAAAGCATTTTTATCAAGAGAAGGCTATTTTTATTAGTCTTGAATCATTAATTTTTTTAAAATTTAATTTGTAAGAAAAACAACAACAACAATTCTTTTAGTTATTTCAAAATTGGTTTCTTTAATTTAAACCGTAAAATTGAATTAATTTAATAAGAACAAAGGGCATTAAAATATAATTACTTACATGTTAAATTATTTATTTATAAATAACTTAAAAAAAAAAAATTGTAAGTTTTAAAGAAGCTTTCTTCATATAAGAAAAACTAGATAACTAGCATTAAATCTTTTTAAGTGAATAAGAATATCATTAAAACATCAACAAATATGAAACTGCTATTCTTGTTTTTGTGAAAAATTTAATAAATTTAAATTAAATATAAAGCAAAGATATCAGTTACAAAGAAATAAAATAAAATTTTACAGGTCTCAATTGTAAATGTATTTAAAAAAAAAAAATGTTTTCTGAAGTAGTTCCAAAATTTGTATATACATCACATCTCCAAAAGACCTAATTTAATTTGTGCCTATTTGTATTTCTATTAGTTTATATTTTTACAACTTTAAAAATTTTAGAAGAGAATAGTTTCAATTTCGGAAGTAATACAAATATAAATATTTATAATTTCGAAATTGGTCAATTTTAATATTTAAAATTTTCAACAAATGTCTTAATTTAACTAAACAACTTTTGGTCGAGACTTTATAGCCCATTATAGCATAAAACTGGTTCTAATGAGAAAGTCAAGGACAACATGTTTTTTTACAATGCTAATTTATGATATGAAGGTTAAGAGACTGTTTAATACATATTTGGAATTGAATTTGAAAAAAATCATTAAAAATTCAGGAAAATTTTACTAATTTCTATCAATTATCTCTGGAGATATGTCTTCATTCTCCTCTGATGACCTACGTCCGTTTAGTACTACTAATGTACCAACTCTCTTGGTACTACTTTGGCAAAAAGTGAAGATAAACTGTTCTCCATTGCTCTTTATTTACGTTAAAAAAAAACAAAAAAAACTGAGGTATTACTAAAAATATGTTTGCTAATGCCTTTTCGTCTTAAAATGTGAATGAGAAAGTTAAGACCATCATTCGAAACAGTTTATGAAAAATATTAAGGTGTAAAAAAAGTGTAATTAAAAAAATCCAGTAAGGAATGTTAATGAGATGCACGTTTTGGGCAGACCCACACGAACAATTTCCTGCGTTAACGGAAATTAGTCTCCCGCAAAGGCACTAATTCTTTGTAGTCAGCTGTTAAAGCCCTTGTACCGAGGTGTTATCGAACAACTCCACTGACAACTTTTCACTTGTTTGGTACGAAACACACGCAAAAATCCATTCAATCAGCAACGTGCGTTCACACAGCATGCGATGACGAGAGAAGCAAAATTTTTAATCAGTATTTCTCGAGTGTAAATACCGATTGCAAACCAGATTTCATCACTTGGTTCGTGGCGCGGAACGTATAGCGTGACCTGTCACGACGAGGTAAGTGACACGTCACCACAGAAGGAGCTAAGTCGTGAAATCGTCACGAAGGCAGAGGGGAAAAAATCCCTTTCTTGAAGTGTCACACACGGATAGTGATAATTGAGGAAATTGTATGGCTGCCCAATGAAACAATGGAAATGACAACGAAGTGGCACCCATTCATGCATTGTATGCAATTTGGGAAGCGCATAAGACACTGCATTCCTTTTCGGAACGTTAAGGGGGAAAATATCCTCGAGAAGGAGATTTCTTTTGGGATTGTTAACATTATAACTATGCACTGATGCATTGCGAAAATCCTTGGAACGTTATCCCTGAAACATGTAAAAGTTCTCTTATTACCTCCATTGTTAGAAGCAGTAACGTTGTAACGTTTTATTGTGAGAAAAATTCTTAGGAAAGACTTAATGTTGTTCAAATTCACTTGAAAGCAAAAATGGTAGATTGTTTAAAAAAAAAAAAAAAAAAAAAAAAAAACGCATATGAATCAACTGTGCAGTAAAAAATGCAATATCATGCATAACTCAAAAGTTTTGGTATAGTTACGTAAATAAAATATTCGTATTTATTAGTTCAAATCTAATAGTTGGTATGCGTTACAATGACAATAACATTTGCACCCTATTTCTGGTTCACCTTTTTACATGAAACAAATCTAATTAATCGTGTTTTCATTAGTTATTCTAAGACAGTGAATTCTCAAAGCGAGTATCATATATGCTTCAATTGATTATTTAATAACATCACTCAAAACATGTCCAGAAAAAGTGCACTTTGTTATATTTATAATTCCATGATATCAATCCTTTTTCGGGAAATACTTCTAGGGATTTTATCCGAAAAACATCGATATCCTATCATGGTGGCACTTTATAATTATAATATTTCAATACTTCTGATTTAACACTATGCATAGTTACATATTAGGTAAGTTGATAAGATCAATTCGTGGAGTGACCAAAACCAGGAATTGTCCCGTGACACTGATACTTCATTAAGTCATTTGGCACTAATCTCCCTTGCTTCATGTATCTCAAATGGTGAAACAATGGCAAAGAACTACCTCATTGCCGTAAATATACGGTCTAGGAGTACAATGCGAGCCGCACGTGGCTTTATCTAATGCAGGATCTTAAGCAAGGCTTCCTATTTTGCGTCCTCCTCAGGTGACGATTCATCAACAGGAATTGCTATCTGCGCTGAAGATCATGCTTTAGATAATGGATTGGTCTGAAATATAAACAGCTTCGAAACTTTGCTTCAGGAATAAATCACATTTGCGGAAGCTACCGTAATGTCTTTCCACCCGGCAGCTGTTAACGCCATTTTTTAACCTACCGTAAAATGGATGTTAGATGATACACCTTTAAATCTTCTGAGATTACAAGAACGGTAGGAATTGTCTCTCTGTCTGAGTCTTGTTACTATTTCTAAAATAGTGAAAGGTTCTTGTTTTGTAAGAGGTATAAGGGGTTGTAAATTTAGTGATGAGGGTAGCTCATTGAATTTGAAGAAGTTTGACTGCTCTTGGTGAATCAGGATTAAAGTAGTAATACTAACTGCTGTAAAAATTCACGAAAAATGTAATTTCTGTTTGAGTTTTATAGCAGTTGTTTTGCAATAGACTGATAAGGAAGAGATTTTTCTGGAAAAATGTCGAATAATATCATAATAGAAGAAATCTCTTTCTAACTCTTACTTGTTGTCGACAATACGGTAATTAATGTTTTTCTGTAATTGCAATATTTACTGTATTATGTATCATTAAAAGACATAAGAATACTCACATTTCCAAACAGAAAGTATAAATAATTGTATGCTCAATGTTAAATTCATGTTTAAGAATCACGGCAAGGCGTAATTTGCTGTTGTAGAGTCTAAAAATGTTCGCATTTAGAGAAACGACAAACTTTTTTTTTGTTACAAGTTTGAAAACATAATTTTTCCTAATTTATTTATAGAAACTAATATAATTATTTCAGAAACATTAGTTTGGTATTTCCGATTAAATGAATATAAAATCTTTAGAAGAAAAAATTAAAGTTTGAGGATTGAAGTAAAATATTCAAATAAACAGTCCTTTAATAAAATTCACCGATAAACACCCAATTTGTTTGTATTACTCAATTTATAAGTACATGAACAGATGAATCGAGAGAGTCAATAGATTATGATAGCATTCAAGCAGCCCACAGTGCGATGATGGACACAAATTAATATCAACAAACGGAAATCCTTCCTTTCAGGTTGAATCAAAATAATAACAGCGTATCTAATCAGCTTTCAGACCCCAATTTCATTGGCGAGACAGGTTGAATGACGTAAAGGGGACCGCCCTCCCACCGTTTCCTGAGAGCAGTAATAATAGGGAGAAAAAGAAAACAATAAAATATGATGACGGTACTAAGAAAACAATCAACCGCTGTAAGAAGAGACCAACCCACAAGAACCATTGTTTGAGTTTGCCGACCACAGTGATTCGACAGAAGCTTAATTTTCAGCTTCCGTTTCAATCATGATCAAGGAGAAGATGGTTGGACTATGTAATGGTTAAAAGTTGTAGTTGAGATCCATTAAAATTTGACTTAGTGAGAATATTTTTTTAGGATTTACATGATGACTACAAAGAGTTAAGGAATGTTACGATGCTGGAGTTGAGCAATACCTGAAAGAGTTTAGAAAAGGGTTGGTGTGGTAAAGACTTGATGGATATTGCAGTCCTAAGTTAAAAAACCATGAAAAAATATATAAATTCATATTTTGACACTTTTAGAAAGTCTTTAAAAAATAATGATTTTATTTGGTTCAAATTCTTAGATCATACCAACCTATACAACTATAAAGAAATGCATTATTTCAGAGGACGGAAACAAAAAGCATTAAAATATGTATTTATTTATTTATTTATTATTATTATTTTGGTCTTTTTAACTTATTATGGCTGTGTAGGTATAATGTAGTAGTTTGGTTGATAGCCTTTCAAAGTTGAATCAGTATCAATACGTTCTGCATAAAAATTATCAATGAGATGAGTTCTTCTATTTATGAAAATAAAAGATGGAACTATCATACAGTACAAAGAAAAGAAGAAATATTCCTCTTGAAATAATTTTCTTTGTTTCAGTTAACGTTTTTTACAGCGAGACTTAGGTGCTGTTTCAGTTGGTTAGATTATAAGACTTTGAAATCTTTCCCTGAATAAAAAAGCATAAATGGTAACCTTCACATAAGGTGTACGTATTCCCTAGAGCATTTTTTTTTTTTAAATTATGAGATTAAAAATCCAATTCTTTTTTACATTAGTTAGAGAGTATATGATTAAAATAATTTCATAAAAAAAATCAAATTTCGGTAATTGTTAATTTGATAATAAAGCTTTAATTAGCTAATTAGTACCTTTTTCAAACAAAGACATATGAAATTCTAATTTACTTAGAAACACAATTCCACTTGGAAATAATTTGAAATATTATCTTAATGTTTTGAAACCCAGTTGGGTTTCTAATATAGAATAGCTTTTTTTCTACAATTCATTTTGTGTGAAAACATGAAAAAAAATCAATATTTTCAATCAATTCTAAGTTTTAAAAATCACTAAAAAAATTAATTTCTCAACCAATTTTAAATACTTGAAATTCAAAACATCTAACATATTATGTAGATTATTAGGATATAAAAAAATTATAATTGAAAATTTTGTTGTTAAATTATCATTGTTTGAATAAAGCTTGACATAATCAAAATACAGTTCGTCAGAAAACAAGTTTAAAGTTTTAGAAGACTAGTGCCTATCAGCGGTAGTAACTACCTATAATTGATTGTAACTTAAAAAATATTAAGGGTATTTTCAAAAGTTTAGTATTGTTTGAAAGCTAAAGTATCAGAGAATATTGTGGTATAATAACAAAAAAATTAATATTCTGATCGATTTTCGTGAATTGTAGGGTATACGTACACAGCAAGAAATGAAGCGGATTTTTCAAATATTATCCGAAGAGCGGACTGATTCATCAACATTAAGTATGAGTTTCTCAATTAGTCTTTGTTTGCGAATCATAATTTAATAATTTATTAAATATTTATTTTTGAGAAAAATCATTTAGATACACAGTTATTACGGTATGGTATCACTTTCTAAAATTGGTAAAAACTAATCAGCACATGACAGTAATTATTTGGCACATTCAGTTTAATAAAAAATTAATATAAAAAAGATGATGTGGAAACCTTCATTTATAATTGAACACTCTTTTTATATTTTTCTTGTAATTTTGTTTGTTCAATTACTAAATTTTAATTAAAATTTCTAATCACCGTTTAAAATTTAGTAATATGCGATGCCTTACTAAATTCATTCTGATGTAAAAGTTGAGGAGTTTATGCTATTAGCATCAAAATCTATTAGTTCTTGTTTAAAAACTAACTGAAATTAATAATAATAAAAAAAAAAAATAGATATTTAAAAATAGGAAATTTCTAAAATGTTCAATTAAAAAAAAAAGAGTTTTTTTTTTATTAAACTTAAGATGTATTCTAATTATGACAAATATTGTTTTATTATTTTACAGAATATTAAGTAAATAATAAAATGCTATTTATTTATTTATTTATTTATTTATTTATTTATTTATTTATTTATTTATTTATTTATTTATTTATTTATTTATTTATTTATTTATTTATTTATTTATTTATTTATTTATTTATTTATTTATTTATTTATTTATTTATTTATTTATTTCAGGAAAATGTATTACTGTTGAAATGTCCTAACACGAAGTTGTTAAATTTATTCAACGTTATAGTCAAAGACATTCTTCTAAAAGTTTTTAAATTACTCTTTAATAAAAATCTAAATTCTCTTTACCGGTGAATTATAGTTAACACATTTTAAACATGTACTAAAATAACATGTCCTAACACGAAGTTGTTAAATTTATTCAACGTTATAGTCAAAGACATTCTTTTAAAAGTTTTTATATTAATCTTTAATAAAAATCTAAATTTTCTTTACCTGTGAATTATAGTTAACACATTTTAAACATGTACTAAAATTAAAATATGGCGATTTTTTGTAACTCTCACACTTTCTCATTTAGTTTACTTTACTAAATCTTTACAAGCCGACTTTGACAAACAAGCCGACATTTTACTTCTAAACATCCTCCTACATTCCATTCCAATTACGTTCCCCGTTCTATAAAACCCGAAGCAAGCAGCATTTAACATACGACAGATCATCGCCCTCTTCCACCGGAGCCACCACTCTATTCTTGCAACCCCAGATAACATACTCCCAACCTCGCTTTCCCAAATTTATGAAGCCGGGAGAATATTACTTTAAATAAAGATAATCGTTTCACAGAACATTACCACCGGAAGATAAGGACAATCCGGGAGCTCTTTTCGGGTAAGAGTAATTATTCTTATTTACAGGAAGAACAGGAATAAGAAGGAAAAAAAAAGATGGTGAAACTGGGAGGGATGGAAGAGATACCTTTCCGAAAATAGTTGGTTGGAAATTAGCCGTCGGCTCGAATGGGTGCTTAAGTAATGTCTTCTTGCTGGAAGAAGTAGGTGTGATGCTGGCAATGAAGTCTTGGAGAAGATACGAAACGGGATATAAGTAGGTGTTTAGAGAGACGTGAAAAAATTGGGTAAATATTGCCTGTGGGTTAATTACGAACTGTCGTTAAACGGATCTTTGGTTTAATTATAAATAAAGTGTAGGTTTGAATAAGATTTCTTCATCAAGCGGACGAATAGTATTGTTAGCAAAGATTCACTGGCAGTAAGTGGGAAATATTTGTTAATAAAAGTGGAAATTATGTATTTTTTAACGTTGTGTTATTTTAATTATTGTAAGAAAGATAAAAAAAAAAAAATGTTGAAAAAGGATGAGATTTAGCTACAGAATGTTGGTTTAAATAGTAGTTCATTAGTGATTAGTAGATACCTGTAATTGAAATCAGAGAGACATTAGAGCCTACCTGATGGCTGAGTGGTTAGCGTTCTGGCCTCGCATGCCAAAGTCTCTGTGTTCGAATCCCGGGTGGTCGTTGTGGTTCGGAATCCACATTAAACTGTATGCTGTGACCTGATTATCTGTTATTGTACACAAGTATAGGTCTTTGAGCGTACAAATCCACAAAAACAACCAGAGAGATAATAAAGACAATAAAGCTCTCGTTTGTTATCATTTTTTTCATAAAATGGTTTGGTATATTATACTTGTGAATTAGATATCAGAAAATATATTGTCAATCGTTGGAAAACTGTTTGTCTAATGCTTAGCAAGGAATCACCGTAGAAAATGACTTCGTATAAATTGCCGATAGTAAATTTCGTATAATGTAAGATTTCGAATTCAGTTCTTGTGAGAATAAATATAAATGCTAAAGTCAAGTTTTGAGTGTAGATAAAGTAATATTGTGGTAAAATATGTTCTACATTTTAATCACAATGGAAAAATAATGTTTTATTATTATTTTGCAAGTATTTTTGGCTCAAGAGTTATTGGTAAAATTTACTTTGTGATCCAAATGCATTGGAGAGATTGAAGGTTTTAATGAGAAAAGATCTTCAAGAGGTCTTGAATTTGGTCCAATTGAAGGAAAATACTATTAAAAAATGAGGGCTTTTCTATTTTTCAAATTTAAAATGGTAAAGTTTTTGTAAAAGGGTTTATTTCTAATTATAGGGCAGATTAAGTAATCAGATAGTAAAAGTAAGTTATAATGTAACTGCTTTTTTTTAAAGAGAAAATTCAGTTGCAGACATGAACAAGAGAGTACCAAAGTTTAATTAATCCTCAAAGTTTACTTTTAATCATATCACACTATTATTAAATGTAGGATAATTTTATAAAATAGCCAAATTTTGAAGCCGACCAAACGGTATAGTGGTTAGCATACTAGTTTCTAGACTTCGATATTGTGGGTTCGAGTCCCGAGTAAGGCATGGGTGTTTGTAAATGTATGTTGGCTTGTCAAATGATGAATGTTTCGGCGCATTATAGCCCTCGTGTTGCTGACGGCTCCAGATAATCTGAAAACAACCAAACAAGCCAAAATTTTGAAAGGTAAGGAAAGGGCCGGCAATTGAAAGGACTTGTCACCGAATGTAATTGAATGTCACTTTAGTTGGAGTCAGGCAATAACTTTTTTATTAGTACTATAAATTAAATTCATTATTCATTTGAATACTTTTCTGTTCGTGAATCGCATTTTGTAATTTATAGTATTGTAATATTTATCAATACGCAAATATTTTCTTTAATAAGCATAGCTCTTCTATACTGATAAAGGATAGTTAGAGAATAGGTAAAATATAAGTTAATCAATTTTCTAAAAATAGTAATAAATTGTATCAAAGACATTGCCATTTATATTTAAATTTATTGAATTAAAAACTTAATATCATTGTTTATTAGAAAATGGATAAAAAATTCGTTTCCAATTGTAATGATATTAGTTTTTATTGGAACAATTTCATACATATATTTAATTTGAATTATGACTATTTAGTTTATAAAACAATTTACTATGGATATTTTTTAAGATTATTTAAATATTATTTATTGCATCATTAAAATAATATTTATTAAATCATTTAATATTATTTTTGAATTATTTAAATATAATTATTTTTGAATTACCTAAATAAAATTTATTAAATTATCTAGATAATATTTAAGAAATCAAGAAAGGAATGAACGTTGAATATTATATTCCAAAAAATTGGTGTATCCTAATATATTATTATTGAATGATCTTTTACGATTATTTGATTGATAAATTAATTTTTAATAAATTTGGTGAATTGATCAGAATGGTAATAATAGGTATATATAAAAATCAGTAACACTAATAAGGAATTTAACAATAACCATATTGTTATTGTTTTTGTAATATATTACACATATTTTGACTTCAGAAATGTCAATTGAATCTATAGGTATGTGTATATCAGAATGTAAACTTGACTATTATTTTAAATGTAAAATTTCTATATTTATTTTTCTAAAAGATATTCCCCAGACTAAATTTGTTTCATGATTATAAAAATTATTTAGTACGTTCATCCAGTAAGAATAATTATTGCTAACTGCATTATTTTACTGTGAGAAATTTAAATTCAATATTATTTGTTTAGAAAATTGCGTTTATTAACTTATAATGAAATAAATTGAAAACAGTACCTTATTATAAAATTTTGATAATATATTTTTAACTCTCAAAACAAAATTGAAATGTAAAAAAAAAACATTAAAAAAATATATCATTAATTTAAGATTCTAATAAGAATTTGATAAAACAACTACCTAAGAAGTTTCATACACTTTATTCCATTTTAACTACGTATAAATATTAATAATTTAGTTTTGTTTTCAAGACGTAGAAACATAATTTTGTAAGACACTGAGGAATTTAAATTTATCAACAAATGCCTATTTAAATCTAGGCGATTAGAAATACAAAAGTTTAATTTGTATTTTTGCCCTCTAAATAGAATTTAATTTTTTTTTTATAAAGTTTATGAATAATAAAGTTGTGGCATTTATTGTTATCATAAATTTTTCTAAAGAAATTAATGGATTAAAATATTCCAAATCATGGATATGAGTTTAAAAAAATGAACATCCCAAGATAGTTTATTTGAAATTAATTTTTAAATCATATTTATATTGAATTAAAACATGTTCATGCAAATGAAAGCATGCATTTAAATTTCGATTTATCTTATGAAAATAAGAGAAAGAAGCTGTATCTAAGTTGCATTGAAAAATGGCTTTATGAATAAAAAATACAAAACAAAGAGTTAAGTTACTGAAGCTGGAGTGAATGATAAATTTTTGAAGTTTGTTGTCAAACACGAAACAAGAAATTGTTTTTGCAATTAGAAAATAAATTAAATTTTATTGTAAGTTTCATTTGGATTACCAGAAAGCAGTTTTAGTTTATTAAAGGGAGGGAAAGATCTTTTTGATTATAAAACATGGATCTTATTGATAGATAGAGAAATTTTGTCACGTTTTCCAAGTTTATACATTTAATATATCATTAAGTAAAAAGATATATTTTGAAAATATTTTAATTATTATAGTTAGTAAAATGTACTCAAATGGATGAATAACATTTTTTAATTGTTAATTATCATATATTAATAAATTTCACTCAATTTTTTTGTTAAAGTTATCACTTATAAAAAATATTTTATTATAAATGTTTCATTTTATTTCAGTATGTAATACTATGTACCATATTTATGATTTACATTTCTACTATATCTTTGAATTTGTTTTGCATTTTGAAGTATTTATTACATTGAACTGCACTTAATGAAAAAGTGTTGGTTGTAAGAGTTTATAAATGTTAGTTTGAGTACTGTTTAACTTGAATGTGTAACTTGTTTAATTAAACGGATTTTATCTGTGTTTATTTATCAAATCTTAAAACTAATTTTTAAAAATAAACATTTAGCTTCTGTGTCAGTAAAGATATTTAGAATGTGCTATTTCTAAAAAATTCATTGTTTACGAATATTTTATAACCAACACTTTTTCATTAAGAGCAGTTTAAAATAGTAAACACTTCAAAATGCAACACAAATTCAAAGATATAGTAGAAATGTAAACTATAGAAAACTTATTGAAAATTATAGAAAACTTATTTGTCTAAGCTACTAAAAATTTTATGAAACTTTCAAATATGGTAGTTATTACATTTCAAATTGCAACTTATGTAATGAGTTTATAAAAATGTAACTAACTATTTAACAAGTTAAACTATTGAATAGTCAATAATAATTAGAAATTTAATTTGAAGAAGAATTTCATTCTTTTCAAGAAGAGATTTTAGATGATCAAAGAATTTCTTGTACATCATAAACGAAATATAAGGGTGATAAAATGTCGTAAACAACGGTAAAGAACTGCTCAAATATGAATAGAATGTTTTACTAAAAAATAAACAACCTACCTAGTTATCTGTAGTAATTTTTTTTTTGTACTTAAACTCTAAACCTACTGGCATTTTACGTATATATATATATATATATATATATATATATATATATATATATATATATATATATATATATATATATATATATATATATATATATATATATATATATATATATATATATATATATATATATATATATATATATATATATATATATATATATATATATATACCTAAGTCTAGCGATGGTGGTCAAATGACCGCTTTTTAACTAAGCATTACATTCTTTTCCAGTTGATTATAAATAATACATAATTTAACGTAACAGAATTTAGCATAAATAATTATCATGTAATAATTAAAAAATATTATTTTTTCTGGCTTTAGGAAGAAAAATGAATACCTGAAATTTAACAATTTTGATTAAAGTCTCAAAAGCGGTTATTTGACTGCGCTGTGGTAAGTTTAGTGTTACAGATACATTTTCATAGCGCTATATTTTTGTAAAAATATCTTTATTCTCATCCCCCCCCCCCCATCCTCCCCCCCCTCTTCCACTTCCCTGTCAATTCTGGGAAAAAATATTAAATGTTTCTATTGATGGGGGTCAACTAAGAGAAGCATTTCTATGCTGATTGTAGGATGAATTGAATATGTTAAGCCACACAAAATTTATTTTGGTTGTTTTGAAATTTCTTTTTGCAACCACAAATTTAAAAACATTTCCGAAATATTCATCAACATCATAATTATAAAGCTTACTTTTGTACATGATAAACTGATATTAAAACAATATAACAAATATATATATTTTATTAAGTTATCATGCTATTAACTTTACGGTAGAGTCTAAAAGTAAATTTAATATCAATATCATCTGAATCATATAATAACACCATTTATTTTAAGAGTAATGCTTTACCTTCAGATTTAAGAAGAAATTAAAATATCTTACCTGTCTTTGGCTTCAGCCGCTCTGTCTCTCTGTCTCCTGTTTTTAAACCAGTTACTAACTTGAGTTGTGGTCAGTCCAGTCCCCTCAGCTAACTCCCTTTTCTCTCTGGGAGATGGATATGGATTATGGGCATACCACTCTCTTAAGATGTTCCTAGACTTCTCTTTGAAGCAATAACTAGTTTCTTCCCCATCCCAAATAGTTCTCGGGAGCGGAAACTTCCTCCTGATCCTATACTTGCCCACTGCCCCTAGTGGCCTTCCCCTTAGTCTCTCTGCCTCAATATAATGAGCCTTCAACCACAAAGCTTGCAACTTGGGATGAGATGCTGGAGAGAAATTATGACTCTCTAGAATCCGGTAAAGTTCTTTAAAATTGCCACGATGGAAAGCCACCAGAGATTTAGCTTTCAGGACCGACTCATTCTTCTGGAGATGCTCACAAGCAGGCAGTGACCACAAGAATCTACCAAGTCTCTCAATGTTGCCGGACTGTTGCAGGACTTCGCAGACACATGCTACTTGTTCTTGAGTGAACCCAAAGGATGGTAGCATGGTGCTGGGACTTGCTGGATTGACAACTGAGGTTGGGCAAGGTGTTGGTGTGGGTATCATGGTCATGGAGGGGAGCTGTGCCGCTGCTGCCAGAGCGGCGGACTCTGCCATGTGGCTGACAATCATCAGGTCTGAGGCTGTTTTAGGATCGTCTGCGAAGTGTCCGGTGGGGGTGGTAGGAACCCCTGGTGTCAGGCTGGAGTGGTGGTGGGGGTGGCAGTAGTTGACCCGGTCCCAGTCCCGATCCTGCAAGCCGCAGACTGGTCGCAGAAGGAAGCGGGAAGCCAGCTTGAAGAAAGGTTGATTTGTCCTTATTAATGGGTCATCCTTCGTTCCATACTTGAACTACGTCGAGAACTGTCGTTAAAAGAGTAAGTTTTCACTTTGAATTGTTATTCATATGGATGCAAATACAGTACAGAATGCCATTATAAACCCACACCATGGTCATTTGAAGATAAAAGTACCATTCGACGTGTGGTAAAATTCAATCCATTAGGTACATTCAAACCAGTCTTTTCACTAAAGCCTTCAGAAAATAAACTTACTGATTGACAAATGTCGTTATTTGCTATCACTTTTGATGATTTTAGTTTAAAGTCAGCTGCAAACTCGCTTCATCATCGCGATCAATCAATCACTTCAAACAACGATAGCGTGCTTACTAAAGAGCCTTCAAGAAACCAGTCCGTCTTCCACAACTGAAGTTCAAAAAATAGTAGTTTGACCGGCCGCGATAAGTCTCCGAAACTCCGTGTGTCACAGGGAGAGTCTTCCCTTTTCCTCCGTTCTACCGTATGCTACTGCGGAAAGTCGCCGCGCTTGAAGTCTCCAAGCAGCTGATTCAAATTGATGTTATCGTTTACCATCAGCGCTTCAGTTTTGTTATGGGAAGGGATTTCCTGACCGTTTATTGGCTGACGGTAGCAATGGCAGACTGGGGCGTTGCCATGACGACGCTGCCAATCAAACCGGCTGTAAGCCCCGCCTACTCGAGATGCTGAGAGTTGCTTGGATTGTTAACTGCTAAGATGTGGTTTCTGTTTACTTTTTTTTTCGTGTTTCTCTCCGCGCTTTGTGGAGAGTTGGAAGTAATGTAGGATCCGGTGTAGGGAAATATTTATTTAATCATTCTATTCTTTGGTCTTACATTCAATTTTGAAGGTGAAAGATCCTGCCCAAGAAGGAAAATTACTCTTATTTGCTCGTGTCTTGTTTTAGACTAATAAGGAATCACAGAGCTTCTATTTGGATTTTTTTTATCCTGCTGATACCTTTTTTAAATTTTGAAAATTATCTGTTCTGATAACTCGAATATTACATGTATGGTAAAGCTTTCAAACATATTTTTCTTAGTTGCTTTTCTTTTTCTTTTTTCATATTTCATATCACAAAAATATAATAATTACACATTTGTCTTCTTTCTAATCAAAATAACTTCCTTTTTTATTTTATTAAATTGATTCGTCATTAATACTATAAATTATATTTTTATATTTAAATGTATATTCCATTTCTATTTCTAAATATATATTTCATTTATATATATAAATTTATTTTTCATTTGATATTATAACTATATATTTCATTTATCGTTTCATTTCTTATTATTTACAGAATACCTTTGCAATAATCATACTAAATATTGGTGCAATTAAATATTAACTTAAAATTGATTTAATTTAAAAAGATGTAAAATAATTTTTTTAAATATATATATTTTAAGTGTGAATTTTTGTTTTGTTAATTTTAAAAGTGATTTTTTAATACGTTTCAAGGATGATTTCGTAATTTTATACATTCTATACTGATTTTTTTAGATTTATGTATTTTAATTGTGATGTTCTAGTTTCATTAATTTTAAGTTTGATTTTCTAATTTTATCCGTTTAAATTCTAGTTTTCAAATGCTAAAATACGTATGAGTTGTCTAAAAAATATGAATATCGTGAAGTTTGCACTCCCTCTGCAGTTGTAGCTTAACATATAAAACCTTATTTTTACCATAATAATCATTTTCTTTAATACTCATACATTATCTTTCAATCTTTCAAAAGCGTCAAATATATATATATATATATATATATATATATATATATATATATATATATATATATATATATATATATATATATATATATATATATATATATATATATATATATATATATGTAAAACAAATAATGATTTTCCCATTGTTACGTGTGGGACTTTTTCCAAAATGTGTCAAAATAGCCTGAAATTATATTCTGCGAACAATTCTTGAAAATTTGTTGATAACTGTAATGGTTTTCAGGCGCAGTAAAACTTAACAGAAAAATTAGGAATAAAAATATGCATAAATTTTACGTTAGACAAATTTTTTTTAATTAAATTATTTTGGAACTTGTATCAAAATATATAGCTTTCCTCTTTTGTATAATTTCATTGATATTATTTCCCCTTTTCTTAATATTAAATTCAAATCTTTGAACATGTAATCTCTGGCCAAAATCCATTTTAAAAAAGCTACGATAAACTGATACAATTCAAACTGATTTTTTTTTTCTTTCATATTTTTGCAGTTTATAAACCTTTACTGTTCATATATTAGGTGTAAAAATAGTGTTCAAATAAATAAAATAGTATTGTGATTCAAAGTTTCGTTACCTTCGAAAATAAAAGGGAACCTACGAATTTTTAAAATTTCGTCATTAAAGAAAATTATTTTTGATTAAAATTATTTAAGCGTGTATTTCATTATTGTTTTATTCATTGCTATTAAAGATAGCGAGAAAAAAAAAGAAGAAAAAATGATAGCATAGTAATCTCAAAACAATCAAACAAAAGAATGCTGTGATTGACTGAAGTAAATGCTTTTGTCCTTGAAATACATCATTTTTTACTTTAATTTTTTCTCACTCGAACATTGGCAAATAATTTGTTACTTTAATTCATCGATTTTCATGATAAGTAACCTTCAGTGATAAATAGAAGCAAGTATACTTCGAAGTCCATTGTTTCATATTAAGGACAAAGCAATTTTGCATTTCATTTTGTAATTATGTTGGATATCTGATATACAGGAAAAAGTGGGCAAGAATAGGTGCATGGTATAAACAACTTTTTTGAAGAATAAAAAATGGCTGACTGCTGCAGGATGTGTTGTAACTTTTTAGGCTTTTACTGCATCATTTAAAGCTTATATAACGACAATTTAGATATTTTCGTTAACAAGAACAAGTGCTTGATAATATACCTTGGAGATTACCACATTAAATGAACAGCTAAATAGAAAAATTAAACTTAATTACTGTATAGAACACAATGGTTTAAAATGCCTTTTACTTTTGCCAATATTTTGATAAAAGTTTTTTTTTTTCTTTTTCTTTTACAGCAAATTTTTGTATTGCAAAACGACTTATCTGGTCCATTCTACAACGTAATTTCCTGAAATCAAAGTTGCAATTCTTCATTAATTTTTTACGTTCATAATACAACTAAAGCTGAAATGACCTGTACAAGTAAATTTCTTCGTTGGAATTTTCCCTTTTACAAATGTAAGTAAAGTTAATAAAATGTGTTAGATTAAACTTTGTTTTGCAACAACTTTAAATGTATTCGTTAGAAATTCTTACGCAATAGTGACTTAAAAAGTAGTGAAACATATTACCTTTGAATAAAAAAAAAAAAAAAAAATGCATAAAAATTGCTGGACAATTTTTTTCATGACAGCAAGTCTGTATTGAAAGTTTACAGAGTTATAGAACCAGAAAAAATGCATTTTAAAACAGGGTTTACTTACTATTTTGTGGAAGTAATTACCTCGATTTTTTTATTTTTTTTTTTTTTTTTTAAAGAACACTGCACATTTTTTTTGGTTGAAATGTCGAGTTCTAACAAAAACACGTATGCGTATTTGGATATCCTTATGATTGTTTTACCTTAAAAGAATTGACAGTGTATATATATATATATATATAAAGTGATATATTAAAGCAGCAATTTTTCAACCCAAAACTCATACATATATAAAACCTGCATTTATAATTTACACCCTGAAGAAAATCATCTATTATGGGTTAGATAATCAGATATCATCAAAATTCTTTTTACTCCAAATATAAGGCCTTAACACAATCAGATATGGATTTTTCCTTTCAATTTGGGGCAAGTCCCTTCACCACGTTTCACGATTTGGCGGGTCAATATTCTTAAAAGGCTGCCCCTCACTCCTTCCCTATTTGTTTACCACTCAAAGGGGTGTAGTAGCGGTGTTTACTCATGCTTTGCCGCCGAACATCCAACTTCCATTTACCCCACACACGGTTGTCACGCGTTGGGAAGGTGTGTGGTCAGTTAGCACTGCGTGACGGACGATGATTGCTTTTACTGCCAGAAAATATTTTGAGGTATGATTGGGACCAGGAAGTAATGTGTGCGATCGTGAATGTGCATAGATATATCTGAAATTGCCTCCAATCGGTGGACCGTGTCCAGAAATGAAATTCTTTAGCTAACTAGCAGCGTGAGACTAGCTAAGTGGATGGCTATGGGATGATTGTGTGTTGATAGAGAGATGTATGTGTTTTGGTAGATATTTTTGGGCATGGCAGTGAGTATGTGTTCGTAAGGAATGTTAATACTGCCGTTTGTATCTTTGGTGTAAGAAAAAATATGTAGTTTTTTGGGGACAAGTTGTGAGTGTTTGTTCCCTCAATTGTTTCGAGAAACGTTGTATAAATAAATACAGACTGCAGTTGAATATTGACAAGTGTATTGCTAGAAAACTTCGTTCGGTAAAATAAAATTTATAAATATGCACCCGAAAACAAGATGGTGGTTACAGTAATAAAATAAGAATTTGAATTAATTCAAGTCAAGATATACAAGTCCTTCTTTTACAAAACTGATTTTTCAGTAATGAACACTCATTATTCTTGTCCAAAATTTAATCACTAAAAAAATAGTAAGCAAAAAAGGAAATTGAATTGTCAACAATTTTCGTATGATTTTTTTTTTTTTTTTTTTTTAATATTGATACTTTAAATGTTAAATATTGAAAGAATACTCGATTACTAAGTTCATAAATGAATAATCATATCTCACACACGTCTCTCCCCTAAACTCATTCTATATTTTATCCCTTCTATAGTAATTCAGACTATTCTACCCAGACCAGATACAATGACGTTTCAGTACAGAAGTAACACAACTCGTGTAGCTCTAGCACCATGGAAAATCCAAAACAACCAACCTCTGTTTATTAATCATAAAGCAACTGTACTAAATGGCATTCTTATTTATCAAATAATTAGTCCTGAATCGTCTTGAAAAAAGTAAAAATTCAGGCGTTGACATCCTCTCTTCATCGGATTGACCCACACCAACGCACCAGAAAGATACCAGAGAGAGAGAGTGTGAGAGACACAAACGGCGGTGGGGGGGGGGGTGCACAGTGACTTCCTTTGCCCCCTCCTTGTATTAGGCGTATAGGATAACCTATGCGTTATTGTTAGTCCAAGGGGGGAAATTTGAGACCAACCCCAGCTGGGGCTTTTTTTTTTATAACTACTCCCCCGCCTGCGTAGCAAGTGGTGCTGCTCTGAAATATAGAACGGGTCCTCTTAAAACGGTGTTCCTTTTATAGTGTTTTTAAGTAAGTAAATAAGAGAAGAGATTTTGAGAATTTGAAGTTTTTGTTTTGGATGAGTGGTGTTTCCTCTTTTTTTAAACTTTTTTTTTTTTTTTTTTTTTTTG
Source organism: Linyphia triangularis (assembly GCA_963978545.1). Taxonomy (NCBI): domain Eukaryota; kingdom Metazoa; phylum Arthropoda; class Arachnida; order Araneae; family Linyphiidae; genus Linyphia; species Linyphia triangularis. The sequence continues at coordinate 33,169,055 of OZ021727.1, read as the reverse complement.
CTGAAGTGGGAGATGTGTATGGATTCTAAGTAAAACGAAAGATGGATCCTCTAAAAGTGTTATGTGATTATTCACTTTAAGTTCTGAGACTCCTTCAAGATATCAAGGAGAAACTTTTCTTGACTAGCTATTAAGAGGTGGAACTGATAATTTCAATTGAAATTGGAATAGTGTTTTAAAGATTTCTTTTGCAACAAATCAACTCTGTGGAACAAAAGGGTGTTAGAAGACTTCAACTTTTGTGTCTACTTTTAGATTTTGTTTGAAGTTTAAATTCCTTACTGTCTTTTTGTGTTTCATTATGTATCCAGGTATGGAGTTATTTTTTCAGTTTTACATATTTTATCAGAATGCCTCGATTTTTTAATTTGTTACGGGTACTATTTTTTAGCACACAGCATTCATTATTATCATTACTTTTTGGGTCATCACCTCAAAATAACCTTTTAAATTTTTAAAAGAAATCGGTTTTTATAAATTGATTTAGTACTTTTACAGTTTTATAATTTAATGGTAACATTTATATTTAATCTTTTTGAGTGTCTAGCTAGTGGTTTTAATTTTCAGAAAAATTAACATTGTTTTGGTGCAGTATGGCCCTGGCTGAGCTTTTTCGCCATTAAACGTCCTACAACCAACCAATCCACTTTAATATATTTTGTTTCCACTAGTGTTTCCAAAGTTATGAAGAAGAAAACGTTATAAGTACTAGTACGAAATTTTGAATTTTTACCATTTCATAGTTTCTACTAATATATGATACAAATTCAGATTTTATCACTTGAAAAAGATTTTGTTGTTTTATATAAATTCACAAAATCTTCAATTCATGCCGAGTCTAGAAATAGAGGTGGAACAAAATAGTGAGGATGGTTTGCTTAAATTTAAGAAAATAATTTTTAGGTGAATGATAGATTGACAATACAGTAATTTTGCTGCCTTTTATAAATGTATCGATACTAAAGATAATGTCCTGATATTTATTTCAAAATAATCCTACTATTGTAATTCCTTTCGAAGTCTTACAAAAATATATGTACAGGAACTATTTCAGTTTAGAAGAAATCACACAATTTCCAAAATTTAACACCATAATTTAATTTCCACCAATTTTATTTTTAATATTTATGGTATTTTTGCTGTTTAGAAGTTCAGTATAACGTAAAGCAAAAAATATAGAAATACATACACAACTTACATAAATCAGAAATAACTCCTGATCAGACAGAAGAATTATAAAATGAAGCCAAAATTTAAATAAATATTAAACGTTTTGTTAAAAAAAAAATTAAATAAAAATTTAAAATTACAAAGATACAAAAAAAAAAAAAAAAAAAAAAAAAAAATCGAAAAGCTCTTGACAAATAATTGCATTCTTTTCATTCAATATTAATGTGACCAATCCAAACTACTGAATGAATCAATTAAAGAATTAAAATCGGTAAGGGTAAAAAACAATTTTAATTTTACTTTCAGCATACTTCAACAAACTCTAACTACAAAACTTCATACTTCAAAATATCTCCCTCGCAATTGTTACAGGACCACTATTGCATCACAATACACTCTGAACTAGCTAATCCATACAAAGTTGGGAAAAACTCAATAACACCTTATCACAGGATAGGATCTTCTTCTGAAGCTAACATCTGTTACAGAGAAAACTACGTAGAAAATCCGTCTGTATACGAACACTTTTTTTCATCGTCTACTCTTCGTCAAAGCGTGGTGGGAGTTAGCATTTTGCGAGGACCCTTCAAAGGGAAGATTAGCTCGGATTTAGAGATCAAATCTATGTCGGGGGACCTTTTAAATTGTTGTAGTTTTTTTCCATTTATTCGCCTATTGTTGTATGCTTGGGTGTGGGTATGCGAATTTTGTTGTACCGTATGGATAGATCGAAACTAGTCTTGGAAATAGAAGTTGAATGGAGTCGCTTCTTGAAAGGTTTGAATATAGTTTGTTAGATTTATTTATTTTCAGTCATTTTCAGTTACGTTTATTTTTATTTATGAAGTATTAATAAGAGGTGTATGGTGTTTAAATAGATCAATCTACTGTCTCTAAAAATAAAAATATTATTTTTTAAAAAATATTTTTCACAAATAATATGTCTAGCAATATAACAATGTATGTTACATGAAGGAATTTCATGAAATTCTTTTAAATGTCGAAGCACTTTATATTTCTGCTTCTTTGATGCAAAAAGGACTATCTCCAATTTAATAATGTTAGAGCACTGTAAGAATGCTGATAAAATTATCTGTTTTCCTATCCATTTTTTGTATTTACTGCTTTTTAAAAAAATTAATGTTTCCTTTATAAAACCTTATATCTGTTTGTGTTACATGCATATAGAAAGAACACGTATATCACTTAATATCGCAATCATAACTTGAACTTGATAATTAAAAATAGAGAAATACTGAACTTTTAATCTGCTTATTGATTAATGACAATTGGTTTTTAGGGTTGTTATTACGAGACAGACTAATATTTCAAGTATTTATATTGGATGGACTCAATATGTAAGTGATATTCAATATGTGATTAAATATGATTCGATATAAAACAAAGACAAGTCGTAAATAAAAATCATGAAAATAACATTATATCATAATCCCGCAATTATAATTATTGCAAAATGTGACAATAAGCAAATATCAGAGCACTTTCAAACTTATAGTTTAAAAAAAAAACATCCGCCAATTGAACTTAACTTTCTAGTACAATTTCTTAATATTTATCACTAACATGAATTTGTATTATCACTTACATCTTATCTCAATAATAGCATACAGATTGAAACCATCTAAAAATACCGTCCAAAGTCCTAAGAAAAACCCCGCAACTTAACTTTCTAGCTCAATTCCTAAAATATTTCTCACTTTCTTAGATTTGAATTATCATTTGCATCTTATCTCAATCTTAACATACGGATTGAAACCATCTAAAAGTCCCGCCAAAGTTCTCAAGAAAAACGTAACGGGTCACTACACATGGACGATCCTCCAAAACGAGGGGTGTCCTCCCTGACAGTTCCCAGACGTTCTTGGATGCTCAGACGATGCTGTTTTTTCAGGTGCTAATCCCCTCCATTCTTGTGGCATGTCTAGAATTTCCCTCCGCGGACTTCTCAAGCTCTTCAGAATAGAGATCATTACGACGCATCTTTTGACTACTACGGATATCCGAGGGGATATAGGGGGTGCAATCCCGGGATATTTTCAAAAAGGTTGTTGCAAGTCTTTTGACTTTTCAGGGTGCCCCCCACTACTTCGTGAGTTATTGTAGGCTGAAGTGTCTGGTGGATCCTGTTTCAAGCTATGAAATTGGAGAACGGGTATCGCTTTTGCAACACCTCGTGTGGAGTACGCTGGGTGTCTTTATGGTGATACCTGTTTAAGTAATTGGTGTTTGTGGAAGCGTGTATTGTGACTTTCTATGATTTCATCACATCACATGCTACTGACTTTGTATTGCGTAAAATAACTTTAAGTAGTTATTTTTTTATCATTTATCTAGAAGTATTAAATTTGTTATTAGGTGTTTTTTTTCCACTGTACTATACTTAAGTTATATCAGTGAGTTATTGTATTTTGAAGTGTCTGTTGGGTCCTATTTCAAACTATGAAATTGGAGAACGGGTATCATTTTTAGAACACCTCGTGGAAAGTACGTAGGGTGGCTTTGTGGTGATATACACAAGTTATAACTTAGAATAGAGTATTACAAACTAAAAAAAAAAAATACTCACAAAATTTAGTTTCATCTAATAATTAAAATGAATAGTATAACGTAGTTAACTTTATAGAAAATATGCTACTTTTAAACATCTTTCACTGTTTATTTGCGCAACTTTTTGCCTTCTTAAAGGTTAAAATGTTTTATATTGTGATGGATTCTGGAAAAGCCTTTAAAATGGAAATAAAATCATAAAAGTAAAGCAATGTAAAGTTAATTCAAGTTTTTACATTGCTATAATACATTGCGTTGAACAACACACAACCAAAAATTTAAAATATACTGCGTTAACAATATATTAAGCATCAAGACACAAATATAATAAAACCGCTTATGTAATTTAAATTTTCCAATGGGACACTCACTATGAAAATTATATGTTCTTGCGACGTTATTTACGATATTTTAAAATTAATAACTTAAATATTTGAAATTTTTGCTAATATGTGCTAAAATTGTCTGAAACGGCATTTTCAGCACAACATGTATTCTAAAGTCCATTTGCATACCATATTGAATCCTTTCAATTAATCATATCTTGAATATGTGAAAAAAAAGTATGTAATTCTTTTAAAAATTTGAAGACAATTAAGGATAAATATTCCATTTGATCAGGAAAAATGCATCAATTATTTACACACAAATTATATCTATAAAAAAGATGCTCGTATTAAATGGTAAATGTCGTTAAATGTTTTCTTTCATTTTACTTGATGTCTTATCACAAATAGTAGACAAGGAGGAGTCTGCAAGTTGAAGTACCCCATCAAACATCATTCTGCATTTTTTTAGAGTGTAGAGAAATATATGTAGATATATTACTTCACTGATGACATAATATTTATCACTCACTTTTAAAAGGTCAAAGTATTCGCCTTCCAGAGATCTGTAAGTGTCTACACCCGTCTTCATTAAAAGTTTAAGAGCGGTAGGCTAGGAAAAAAAAAAAAACCTATAACGTGAAAAAATATGACATAAAAATCGATTTTTGAGTAGTTTCGGTCATTTATGTCGTGGCAGACCAGTATATTTAAGAATTAGCATTTCTTTACATTCTATAAAAAATTCAGAATGATGTTCGATGTGATCCTAAATCTGCTGTCGTCTCTCAGTCTATTAGGATCACCTAAAAGGCGGCAACATAAGCCTAAATAAAATCACAATGTAAAAACATATTCCAACAAAAGCCATCTTTCAAATGCTGCTTCTCCAAACCCTTTGACCACCAAAAAAACCTTGTCTCCCATCACCATTCACCCTCAACAACCGATCTTTATCTTAAAAACCCGACAAAACGTCGCTCCACAATACTTCCCAAATCACTCTCCTGTCATCAGAATCATCGAATGTCTCCCAATGAGTTTCCCATATCTCTCAGTACAAGTACATAACGTCCGATTTTAGTGGCGAGGACGAACTTTTCGCTTATCAGTTCGACCTATCCACCATTTGACATCCAGGGGGGATTTGTAGGGGCGCTTCATGGTACGGTGGGTACTATCAATAGGGCAACCCCCCCCCCCCCTCCCATACCACAATGGACTCTCATCCCATGCCTCTCGAAGCCAACAAAAGACGCACGCCCTGTAGTGTTGTGTATGTACTACTCTACCCATTACAGTTGGGTGGAGAGTGTATAAAAGGGCTTGTTGTGGTGGTAGCGTTGCATGGGCTTAGGTTATGAATTAGGCATGCTGTTTTTATGAGAGGGAGGGGGATATTGGTAAGAGCCAATCATGAGGGACAGTGTAAATCTGTTGCGTGATCAATTTGATAGCTTTATTGAGGAGTTGGTGGAATGAGAGGAAAATGCAATTGAGGATATGGATTGAGGACGGTGATTTTTTAAAAATTTAAAGCAGGTTAATGTGATTAATTAAAAATTAATTTATAAATATTAGTAAAAATGTGTTTCGTTCTTTAGTGAGCCTTTTTTTGTTTCCAAACAGTGCTTCAAATATGATATAAATGTTTTACAGTAAGCAAATATAAATAAAGTAGCCCTTGATCGTAAATTTTCGGGAAATAAAATGAAAATTTGCTTAATAACAAGTAGTCACTACAATTTTCACAGCTAGTTGAGTTTTTCAAGAAACTTTCCCAAGTTATCTAATCTAGCTGAGCATGTTGGCTTCTCGGCATATGCAGTGCATAGACAGCGAAACAGCTTCTCCAGTCTGTTTTTTCTTAAACTTCTTTTTCTTTCAATATTTATTTTAAAAATTAAAGACTTTATATAAACGAAATACATTTCAGTATTCAATTTCTGAACTATTTTTTATAAAATATTTGGCAAAACAATTCATTTCCTGCTTTTTAGTTTCAAACTGACCGTAAATCTGCACTTGATGTTGGAATATTTGAAAAAGTCCTACTACAATGCATAAAAAAATCTGCATTTAGTTGAAATATCTCTTGAAGAAAAATAAAAAAAAGTTGAATCGCCTATCGAAAAATCCGATATCCACAAAACACAAAGCCGAACATAGACTTTTATTACATTCAATTACCCATATGTTAACATATTGTAATAAAAGAATTATTTTCGGCAAAAGAATGGATTCTTTTACATTTATCCACGTTTTGAAACATCCTGACTTCAAAAAAGTGGTCGTTAAAAAAATCTGTATGTGTGTAGTGGTTAGATTAACTCCGGAACGAATTGTCCTATGATGTTCAAATTTGGTGTACGAATTAGTAGTGGCCATGGGAACTGTTATTATTATTTGCGTCAATATTGGCATGTGAGTGGCACATGAAAAAAAATCCATAAAAAAAAATCTTGTTTTCAAACAATTGCTAAAAAAAGACTCTAACAATTTTTATCAAAATCGCTATGGCAATGCCTCTTATAGTGTTCTAAACACTCCCACTAGCGAAATTCCCATAAATATGCTATACAGAAGTAAAAAGTTGATAACGAATATCTCTAACAGAGCAGAATTCTCTTCCCTTGGGCATCGATCCTCAACGACCATTTTTCTCGTCCTCTCTGGTTCACTTACAAGAAAATATAATATAACAATTATCGAAAAGTACATCATCAAATTATCGTGTTTTTTTTTCTTTCTTTCAAGAATTATCACCAAAAATATTGCCAAACAGGCCATTTCTTCAAATGAATGAAAATATGAAAATCGTAATAACACTATCTCCCACGTCAAATTTAAATATAGTGACCAGTATTATAGTGTAATTGAAAATTGTGCGATGTTCCACATCTCTAGTTTTTATTAGAGATACCTCCTCAACTCTATGATTGTAGAACTTCATTGCACTCCATTTCCCAACTTGCTTTTGCCCAGCCTGTATACAAAGATCCAACGTCAAAAAAAATATAACTATATATAGGCACAATCTATCACATTCGTCAACATAAATAATATTACAATAAAAGTTTCAGTCCAATTGACACCAGCCTATGAAAAGGTCAGTCATTCCGAACGATGCATAAGTCCGAGCCTAACTATAACCACAACAATTCTGCATGAGTAGTTCCATACCAACTTATAACTCCACCTGCACCCTTTCCTCAACAACCTACATCCATTCACAAATAACTTCATTCAAAAAGTCACACACCAAAGTTGGCTTACACTTCTCAAGTCGGGTGAAAGTCCAGATTAACCTTTACTAACTTTCCGTTTGTGGCCCTTTCTTTCCCTCGTGCTTTTACCACTCTTCAAGAGAAGCGTATAAATATATTCATTCAACGTTCTAGAGTCCCTTTCATTTGGGGGCCCGTGTAATCGTGTCGACAATGTTTACAGTGCCCTACAAATAAAAGGTTATCCGTGAAAATACTGTTGGTAGCTCGCGCCCCTGTTCACTCGGAGGCTGGGTCTCTACAATAGGGGGTTGATGAAGCTGTTTGTGGTGCGACTATAGCTCCACATGGTGAGAGAATTGCCGTATCAATCCCCCTCTCAAACCACGTCCGTTTTTAGGGCTATTCATGTTATTCATTCAATCATTTTGAGCTCGGCTTTTCACTACTTTTAGAATGGTAGTGTAGAGGGTATATGTGCGCACCAGTACAAACTTCTATTGGCTTTGAGTGCTATTTTTTATTTCTCTTGTGCTTTCAGTTTGAGATATATGTGGTTTCTTCATATTTTTTTAGTTTAGTTTTCAGATTTTTTTTAAAAAATTTTTTTATTTGAAATGCTACAGTGAGCAACTTTTTTTAAGTGTTGCGAAGAAGAACCATAATCTAATTGCAACTGTAAAAATGTAAGAACATTTATTTTTTACAGTATTTTTTTTTAGTATAGTGTACAATACTATTGTCAAGTATTTGCTATTAAATTACGTAGATCTTGTATGCATGTATCTGAAATTTTCAAAATCCCATGTCAATAGACCACACTATGCGATTGCTATTAAATATGATTGAGTAACTATAACGTGATAAATACTCAATAAATTTAATGACTATGGTGTGGTTCAACTGCTACTTACTTGCATTCATCACTTAAAACAATTTATCAGTTTTTACTACTTGATAAATAAACTTTTTTCGATTCTTCTCTTTAACAGACAAAAAAAAAAATAATAATAATAATAATAATAATAATCTGTTTTTAGCACTTTTGTGAATTTCGATTGAGATTTTACTATTTTAAACTGCATTTTAGAGTGAATGGAGTGAAAATTGTTGGATACATTCAATATAAGTAACATAATACCACAAAATATGGTATTAAATTAATCTTTTTAAATTCTACATTATAAATTTGAAAACACTTCTCACATTTACTGATATAACCTTGAAAAACGTTAAGGTATTGATAATAATAATAATAATAAAAATAATTATTATAAAAAAAACTATTAGTATGTATATAGTGTGTTTTATTTCTTTTTATAAAACGTAAATCATAGTTTTGTAATAAAATGTATAACTTCGTCATATTGAATATTTCTATGATAAAGGATTATAGCTGAGACAAGTTTTATTTTCAGCTGTATAGACTACCAGTAATCTTTACAATTAAATAAATATTTTTACTACTTAATCTTATCGATCTAAATTAAAATCGACTCAAATGTCAAAAAAGACTATGTAAAGAACGTACGTAAGACCTCGAATAAATATTATTAATTATTCGAGGTCTTAGGTACGATATTTATAGGAAAATATTGAAGGTTCGAGACAATTATTACAAGATGCTCTATTATTCCATTTATCTCAGAATTTATTAGTATTGTCTTGATTATCTTGACTCATTTAGCTCTAACAATACCCAATTCCTTTAAGTTTCTATTGCGATATATATATATATAACTCAAACTTTAATTCTCTAAAAAATATGTGAGCATACTATTTTAATATGTGCCATTTTCCAGAGAGTAAAATACCTTATAAGCAGAAAAACTCTTCCAATTTTCTGGTTTTATCTTAGGTTATTATCACGATAATATTTAAATCATAACTTTGATACACGCTATCAAGCACACATATAAGATTGAGATTGAAAAATATTTCCAGAAAAATGAAGATCCATCTAAGTACTTCACCTTAAGCATTAGCAATCCTCTCTTCAGCACAATCCAAAGACAAGCAGCTAGCGTGATTTCAGTATCCCAAGATGCATCTCAATACCATTAAAACGTAATTTGTCCAAGCAGAAAACTCACCCACTATTCCTAAACATGAATATACGGATGCACAACAAGGGTCCGCTGATTGTATAATGCAGTGCAATGCACAGCGTTGGGATTGCACCAGCTGAACATTTCAATTCCCTCTACTCAAAATTATTACCCCTGTATTATTCACTGATGAATACGAAATGAGTTGTTGAAACAATTTGGTGGGCTGGACGATTGTTCTACACGCTCGCTTGTTATCGCGTGGAAGGTTAGTCTTGTATTTATTAGGAAGACGCTTTTGAATTGCTTTGTTGCGGCCGATTCCTTCCGCACGCTATTCTATAGGGGGTTTTAAGGGCACCGCGTGAATTTTCGTTTGTGCATAGATGGAATTGAAGATTGAAATGTGCAGTGAAGAACGCGGGTAAGTTTTACTGAAGGAAAATATCATCGGTAGGGTTGGTCAGAGTTTTGAATCCACCAGAAACACAGAAAAGTTGCATTTATGATTAAACCTACTTTTTTTTTTATTTGTTTGAAATATCCACATTTGAAATATCAACATTCAACTTTGAATTGGGCGGATATTGAACATGTGCAGCTAACAATATCTGCAATGGAAAGCTTACATATCATCTGGAACTTTCATTAAGATGTTTATTCTTAGGTTAAACAATTACATAATCTTTTATAAGGTAAAAGCAAAAAGATCTGTTTCCTGCAGTTAACAGATTTTCTAGTTATATAATAAAAAGTTCAGTTATATATATATTATAAAAAAAACTATTTTTCAACTATAACTTAAGGTATCTAACTGCGTTGACAACATGAATTTCACATAAAATACACATTTCATTTTTATGTTGATATAATTATACACCACATCTAATCTTTATAAATTTGCAATTGTTTTAAATCTATGTTAATTAGAAATTAAGTTACAGTTGTTTGAAAACACTCCTTTTAATAGGAATTAAGCGATTTTGTTTACTTTAATCGTCTTTACTAAAAAATATTCTCTTAAAAAATTTAATGCGACAAACCTGATATCTCAAATAGTTATTTTAATATTTAAATAAAAATTTCTATGCATGTTTATCGAAGTATTATCTAAACAAAGATGGAAAAACATCACAATCAAATGCATTTTATTGAAATTATAAAAATTTATACCTAGAAATGACTGATTGAAGATATCTAAAAAACCTGTAAAAACATGTAATTGGTCATAACTCTTTATGACTATCGAATATGGCTTTATTCTGGTTCATTACATAAATAATAAACCAAAAAACATAGTGCCAGAATAAATTTTTTTTCAGTTAGGAGATTTACAATAAAAGTATAACTTTACTCAACTTCTCTAAATAACTCTAAATTTAAAATAATTATTAATTATTAGTACTTTAAATCTTTGGAATAATAATAAATCATATAAATTAATATAAAAATGAAAAGGTATTAGGGAATTTTAATGTTTTTTTTTTTTTAAGTGTTACAAACGTGGTGGTTGTTTTAGTTTAGTTTTTGTTGTGGATTATCTTAAATTGCAATTTAATTAATACACAATACAGGAATAACCGAAATTTAATTCTATTAAGAAAATTTAGTATAATTATACATGTGATTTGACTAAGAAAATTTATTATATAGTTCAAATGTGAATTTAAGAAAATGTATTATTTTAATTTGCATTTATGCATATATGAAGTTTTTTTTTTTTTTTTTATTATAAAATCATCATTCATATTTTCTGACGGGATATTGTTCACAGACATACATTATCTTATCAGTGGAAATATATAAATAATAACTTAAAGAATATTCTTTGCAACAGAATTTTATTGCTCTTGGATTTTCTTTTGACTGTTATTTACCTTTAGAATCTCTATAATGCAACATAGTTTCAGTTGCAATGAAATTTAAATATATATTTCTACCGAGTTAATTCTAAGCTATTAGTTACTAAATTGCAAATGTTTCTAGGAAATAATGTTTTGTTACTGTCAGCTTCATTATATCAACAAAATGTGTTGCTTGTGTTATATTTTATGGCTACAACCCAATAATGAAGCATTTAAAATAATTTTTTTTGTGCTTTTAGTAGCTATCAAGAGATAAATGATCAACATTTTAATTGTTTTTTATTTTCTTATTTTTTTTTTTACCGAAAATCACACAATTACTATTAAATGATAGTACCATCCACTGTTTCTTTTTACAAATTTTGTCTTTCAAGGCCACTAGACACTGTATAGAAATTAATCTATATTTTTAAATATACTTTTTTTTTTATCAAATATCATGCATTTTAATTATAAAAATATAGAGCAATATAGAACTTTTCTTTAAAAAGAGTTTTAAAAATATTATTGTGATTTTGTAGCTTGTCATTAGCATTTTGTTTTATGAAATTCCAATACGTTTTACATCCTTTCTTGACCACTAAATGAAACTACTGATTCAAATAAGATACTTTGGGAGCACCAGTCTCTTTAACTTGAAAATATCTTTAAATATCTTACTTAGGATTATTGAAGCTGATGATTAACGAAAACTTTATTACCATCCTTAATCTAGTTTAATTATATTAAATTTGATTTACTCTTATTATTTTATATATTCTTTGTTAATTAAGATTAAGTTTTAAATTTGTAATTAAAAGAAAAAAAAGAAAGAAAAGGAAAGGAATGGAAAAAAAAAAAAAAAAAAAAAACATTCTTTACTTTATGATTGTTAAAATATTCTGAAATATATCCTTCTTCACACCTTAATTTTAAGGTTAGCATTTAGATTTTTTTTTCTCAATATTTTATTGATAGACTTTTAAATATTTGTTCAATCAGTATTTAAAAAAAATTAACATTATTTTATTTATAAAGTTGTTTGTTAAGTGGGAAAACCTATAAAAAGTTTTCCATTCTACACAAATAGTATCTCTTGAAGTAAAAAAATATTTTATTTAAAAAATTATCTGTTTGGTGTATTTAATTTAAGTTATAAATAGTCCATAATTGAGGACTAGAAATAGAAAACGACGTAAGTCCAAAAAAAGAAAAAATTTCAGGTGAGCCAAAAAATGAAAAACATTCGCAATGGAAGGCAATGTCTAAGTACCAGATTGAATTTTAACTATTGCTACTGGATCTCGCACTTTGGGAGTCCTCCAGTTTCTATAGCTTGTTAGCTTGGTCTTTAGGACATTTTGCCGTAAAAAAAAGATTTTCGATTTTCTTTTTGGTACCTAAGGTCATTTTCCATTTCTAGTCCTCAATTATTGACCTAGAAAAATTAAGATATGCAAAGCTTATGATTTCTGCATGATTTTGGATGGTAATGACACTTTTTACCTGATTTTCTATTTAAACACTATTATCTTAAAAATAAATTCATATTTTTCTTTTATAGTTTTATGAAGATGCTGTTATCAATTTCCTAAAAATTTCCAAATGCACCTTATATAATATATTTAAAATTTGAAAAATGTACTCCTTATAATGGACGTTTTTGAAGAAAGATTCATACAAAGTATCCAAAAAGTGGCACCTGTTCCTTAAAAGTGAACACACTGAAAACTGTTGCTCTCAGAAGATTGTCAGAACTTGTATTGGAGAGTTAATAAAATTTTTAAAATGTAATCTGATTTTTATTAAGTGTTCAATAAATGTACAAGTAATGTCAATCTCAGCTATGGTTTTTCGAATTATTCATTTCTAAATATCGGTAGTCAATTTTGAATCACCCTTTCTAAAAAATCTTCTTTAAGATAAAAAAAAAAAAGCATCTGGTCTCTCTATCTCTAAATCTGAATCAAAATGTTAATATTCCTACCCTACTTATGTAATACTCTATTTCACTGACTTGATAAGCCGATACTACAATACGGTCCATCCCTTTGAAAACAGAAGAAACCCTTTATGACCAAACATTTTTATTTCCTTAATTATCTTTTATACGGGATATTGTTACATTTTTATCTCAGACAACCAGACTATCACTCCCTTTTATTTTATTTTCAGCACTGTAACTGTCTCTGATTCAACACAGAAGGAGAAATTATTCAAAAAAAGTCCCCCATCAGGAGAAGAAATCACAGACTGTGAACACGCAATTAAAGGAACAGTAGTTGAATCTAAAATTAAACAGCTGACGCTCGATAGCTATCAGCTTTAGTGTGAGACCAGCGACTTCATAATGTAAGATCGCTCTTGTTGAATGAAGCGCTGCTGACGGCTCTCCAGGCTCTGGACAATGAGGTCTTTGTATGATGTATAGTACAATTTAGCTGTGTCTTTGATGATACTTCTTTTTATTTTAAGTGGTATTATGGAAGCAGCTTGACATTAAAATCAGTTTGTTTTCATTTGAATGTATTTTTTAATTCATTTTACTAGTTTCAAGAAAAGAAACTGAAATAACTGTAGAAGTAACTGGTTTATCGTAGATTAAATTTCTTCTTTCTATTGTACACTTTAGGAAGTTATATTTTTATAATTAGAGATTTGGTTAGCAATTTTAAGTATTTATACTTCTCTACTTAGAGGCACCTGAAACTCATGATAGAAATCTCTATAAACAAGTTTTACTACTTGGACAGTGCGCATGGACGGCACTTTAGTCGGTTAATTATCCAGTGTTATGCTGCTGATAGGAAAACAAAATACGAATTCAACAATTCCATCCGCACATTTATTGATTTGAATCTCTTTTACTAAATACCGTTAGATACATACATAAGGCATTGCATGTTCTACAGATTGTAAGTTTGTAAAAGAGAATTTTCTAGTCTCAAAAGAAGACGCGGAGACATTCTGTGGCTTACATTGGTATCGTCAAGGAAGACCTACCCCACTTGAATTAATCGCATCATTTGTAATATATACATAGGAAGATTGTATTACATTTATAAAGCAGGATTTTAAAGGGGGTGTTTGCTTTCCTTGATATATTTGTATGGTAGGGATGGTAATTCTAAATCTATTATTCTTTCTGGAAAGAATTTTGCAAATCACTGCAAAATCTAGTCAGATCGAGCGGTTTTTAGGGATCTTTAATGTAATTAAAGCATTAGATACACATTTTTCCAAGGGTTGAGTAAAAGAAAAACTTTCAGCAAACAAAAGACTATGTAGGTAGAAAGATTATCAGAATTTAAAAATTTCTTCTGAATTCTCAGCCAGAGGAACATTTCTTATTTTAATACACCTGCGATTCAGTTATTTGCATGAAAACGAGAAGTAAGCTAGGATACAGTATTATATCTATATTTAGCTTATGTTGAATTATTTTAATGTTAACTATATGTATATTTTTGCTGATATGCTAAATACAGAGGTCGTATCTGCATTTTTCAGTCAAAATGAGTTATTGTTACCTACTGATTCGTTGTAATTTGTTCTGCATAATAGTGAAATTAAATGCACGTGTCTGCACAAATTGTCTGCACTGCAAAAAAGTTATTTGTCAATAAGTTAACAATAACTACATGAATTTGTTCAACATTAAATTACCATTCCTCCTTTTGAGCTCAGTAGTAGATACGAATTCTGTGCTTAACATGACAATATACAGCATGGTGTTTGCCAATTGGCGATAACATTTGCATTGTAGATGTGCCAGTGGCACCGAACATGTGAAATTTGGCATGGATATATATCAATTGTGTTAATTGTTGGATGGAAATATTTAGCCACCCTGGTTGCATGCTCATATGGGGCCACATGGGTTATGGGCCCTGATAGCAACTCATATGGAAACCATGTAGATTGATGTACCTGAATTTTATACCGGGACACGTGGTTTTTTCAACATAGGCCCATAAAAAAACATATCGGCTAAAGTGGATTCTCACAGATGAAAATGGATCGAAATTATATATGAATACAGATAGGCAGCTCATGCGGTCTAAGTAGATAGGAATACTTTTCATTTGGGGCCCACATGGATTTTCCCACATAGCTTAAGTATTTAATAGATCCACAATTAAATTGAAAAAAATATATATTTGCAAATTCAAATCTTATGCTTATAATCAAGATAATTAAAATCGGATTTGATATTATTCTAATCATATCAGAGTACATTTTTAAGTACATTCAAGTTAATTTAGTTTAAAGTTAATTTCTTAATCGTATTTCAATGTTGCTGAATTTTAACAACAGGGATTTTATAAAATATATATAACAAATTCTAAGTTTACAGTTAAGGATATAGTTTATTATTTAACATAATTTTTTAATTCATAAAACTTTATGCTTTGCCAAATCAGATCCATTTCAGAAATTTTTTTCAAATTTAACAATGTTTTTTAAAGCACTATCCTAATTGAAATTTGTTTTATTCAAAGTAAGGAAAAGTTAACTGCTTGAAAGAAAGGCAATGTACATGGTTCATTATAAATTGTGCATGGTGCATTATGAAAATGAGAAAACAATTCTAAAGCAGTTTGTGCTTTAGAATTGTGTGGATCTTAATTTCTGAGTGCATGCAATGTTCATGGTACATTATAAAAATGAGAAAACAATTGTAAAGCAGTTTGTGGATCTTCATTTAAAAGTTTCCAACTATCTCTTTTATGTATTTTTGCCTACATCCCAAACCGATTACCGTCATCAATTCCTTATCGATACATCTATCAATAAAAGAATACCATTCATTAATTAGATAGTTTATTGCTAAATAGATTAAAGTCCATTTGTGAAAATTGTGTATTAGCCAAAAACTTAGGAAGAAATTAATCAAAATTTTAAATGACAATCAATTCATAATTTCATTTTATATCAATAGCGATATTTTTTAGTATTTTGATACATCATATGGATTAGATACAATCACTCTTTAGAATGGGTTCTTTCAACAATAAATAGAACCATTTGTTGTAACAAGGCTTAAATGTATCCATTGGTTTAAAATTTCCAGAAATTAAATTTCTTTTGTGTAAAATACACTAAGACACATTTAGAATTATAGTGACCTTTTCAATTTATAGGGACTTAAATAATTTTAATTTTTTATTCAAGAGTAATTGTTGAGTATGAAATTATAGAAATAATAAGTATTTAAGATTAATAAGTGGTAAGAATGCCCACTCATAACAGGAGTTTAACCAAAAAAAAAATTCAACTTACTCATTAATTAGTACAAACGAAGCTATTACCTTTGTTTACGTCTTTGGAGTTTTCTTGGGAGTCAGCCGTCTAGGAAATATTTGTTTGGCGGTAAAAAAAAAAAAAAAAAAAAAAAAAAAAAAAAACATAATACAAGAGAAAATTGATCTATAGTTTTATTGTGAAAGCCAGTAAAGATATAAAAAAATACCGAACTCACCATTTTATTTTATGTTATAATTTTTGCTGTGGAGAGCGAATATGCATATCTGACAACACCACTTGTAGTTGGCTGTTTGTCGGGAACTGGATGCTGATTTCATTTCCCTTCACCGACTTTGGGAACTGATTTATGAAATCAGTAAGTATCAGATATTTTAAATAAAAATTAAATCAGTGCAAATATCAGATATTTTAAAGGGAAATTTTTCCTAAAGGTTATTTGTAATTTAAACTCTTTTTTCACGAGAATTGAAATATAGTATAGCCAAGAAATAAAATAAATTTCTTAAGTTAGACATACGCAAATCTTCAAGTTTTAGTGAACCTTATTGCATTGATATGCGAAACCTACATTTAAAAAAAAATTACAATAATTAATTTCAATAATATAGGGTTGATTTGGTGCTTTTTGATTTTCCAAAATACTTTAAAATAGTTTAAAATACAGGGCACATCTTTTCCTTCTAAAAAGAATTCATAACTGATAATGATAAGTATCGGTCTGCGATATTCGAATTTAGTTTCGCAATCCCTCCTCATGAATTTCAACTGACGGTTAATTCCAGCGCCCTAATCAGTAACTCTCTGAAGCGTTTCGGTTATTTTAAGGAGTAGAAAAGATGGGGGAGGGAAATATCACTAACCCAATTTAACTCCTATAACTTTCACTCGTAAAAAAGCACACCAAAATAAAATCCAAAACTGAAAGCCGAGCTGCGAACGGGGGGGGGGGGAGGCACAAGAATCCACAATCTGTGAGGAGGTTGAGAATCAGCCAGAGGGAAGAAAAAAAAAATATCCTGCACTCTCTAAGAAGAAATAAAAAAAAAAACAGAACCCTACGAAGCAGTCGAGTTAAAAAAGCAGAGCAATCCCGAAAGAAAAGAAAAAGAATGCTTGAAGGAAAGGCAATATCCGCTTTGCATGGCAAACAGTTCGTTCTTGGATGGTGTCAAGTTTCAGAAGGGAGCGTTGAGAATGTATCCTCGAATTCTGGGGAACAGGAACCCTCTTTGACAAGACACGATGTGTTGGCACAGAGATCTCCCTTGTTTGGTGGATGAAATCATTGGGAAGTTCTTCTGCCTCGCTTTCTTTTAATTCTTGGTCTTGCTTATGTCTCACTCTCTTTGCATACTCTCTTCTAAAGCTCTTGTCTGTCTGCAAGGAAACCATGTTAACTGGAACAGGTACATAAATATCCTAATTGCCCATGGATAACATATGTTTTTTTTAGATACATCAGACAAATTTTTAAAGGAATACTTAATGTTCAAATATGGTCGTGGTATATCATTAATTAGAAATGTATTGTTCTATGTCCTCTGTCATCAAATGGGATGACTTTGGGACGCTTTGAGACAATTTTATGTATTTCTACCATAATATTAGATGGGCGTAGTTGAACAGATCCTCCTAAAACACAGATATTCACTAAATTAATCAGTCTACTTATAGTTTATAATGATGAAAAAAATTTAAGTTAATAGGTAAAGGAGGGAGTAAGTTTTTATGGGGCACAATCTCGTCCGATGGGGAAGAGTTTTTTAGTATCGTTTCTTCCACTCCTCCTTCTTTTTCTCCTTTAAATCCTCTTAAAATTTTAATGATGAACATTTTACCATTGACACTGTTAGAATACGATCCTTTAAACTATATCATCTGATTGTCTCTAAAAAGAATATGCACTGAATTGCTCAGTCCAACGGTAGCATTGTGAGAAATGTTTCAATGTCCATTAGATGCATTTCAATTAATGTGTCATAATTGTACTAAACACATAAGTGCAAGGAATAAAAAATGACAGTGGTCTCTTATGGGTCATTTTTAACCATGTACTTTTGAAAGTCACTGGTATGTTCCCCTTAATGCTATACTTTGAAGTAATTCGCGATATATTATTAACTAATTAAGCGGGTGATGGGGAAAATAGTTACAAAAATCCAAAATTCCTCAAGTGAAAGAGGAATGTGGTAAGATAACTCTCTAACACTTTACCCAACTCTCTTGGATGTTAAACATGGTATATTTAACTTATAGAGAAGGCTTGTTACTTGAGGTATTAAACTCACGTTTAAAATACAAACTTTTCAAAAAATTATTTAATTTATATTACAAAAAATTCTCAATATATTTAATACATGATTATTTAATTAATTTAATAAAATATTATTTAATTTATTTTACAAAAAAATTCTCAATATATTTAATAAAATATTATTTAATTTATTTTACAAAAAATTCTCAATATATTTAATAAAATATTACTTAATTTATTTAATAAAATATTATTTAATTTATTTAATAAAATATTATTTAATTTATTTAATAAAATATTATTTAATTTATTTAATAAAATATTATTTAATTTATTTAATAAAATATTATTTAATTTATTTAATAAAATATTATTTAATTTATTTAATAAAATATTATTTAATTTATTTAATAAAATATTATTTAATTTATTTAACACATTATTATTTAACTTTATTTTTTCAAACATTTCTTAAAAATTTTTAATAAAAAATAATTTCATTTATTTGTTAGACTTTTATAGGTTATTTGCTACGAAATTTGTTAATTTAAACATGGCGTATAATTCTAAAATTTAAGGCTATCAATATGCTACCCATCTAGTCTTTTTAATTCATGGCTGTAAAACTGTCTAAAAATAACTTTTTGAAACCGAATACGTTCATATAAAACATAAACCTCAATTGAGAACACAATAGAACCAATCAGTTCTCTAAATAACAAAACAGAAAAAAAGGCATTCAGTGTTTTGTTCTGAACAATAACAACAACAACAAATTGAAGCAAAGAACAATCATACTAACACCTTTCAATGTAATAATACGAACGCCATAAAACAATTGAATAACGACGCCTCTCCGCGAATTGCCTGCAATTATTCACCTAGCTGTAACTGTAACGGACAGGGAATATTCGCAAATGGCCGCCACGCCCGAACTTTTTGACGCATGCAAATCATTTCCTCGCGGGTCATTTGTCAGGCAAACGAGTGAGCTGTTATAAACCCACCTCTGATTGGGCCTAACGCCTTTAGGTGTAAAGATATGTGTTAAAAAATAATGCTGTCTTGTTAGTTAGGGCGACTCCCTCTCAACTGTGCTTTCTCCAGACGATAAATGGTAAAGAGCGAAACGAATTCCGATTTTTGCAATTTGCTACTACTCGGACCATGAAAGGTGCAGTCGCATTGTTATTTATTGGATGTGTGTTTGAAGACTGGAAGCAATTATACTGAGAGTAAATGCTTTTTCGAGTCTAGTGAGTTTTGTTTTAGTTTTTTGTTTCTGGAAATGCACATAAGAGCCAATTATTTTAGAGGTACGTTATACAGAGATGGTACAAATTAACTGACAGACAAGTGGCAATTTCAAACACATAGGAATTGGATAATAGGTCTATTATGCGCTAATAAGTATGCTTATAAGTTGCTTTCATAAGCATAAAACAATGTAAAATGTAAATAAATCATTATAAAATATCGTCCATCCTGGTGTGATACAATGCGTTTGAAACTTGATATTTTATGTTTTAATTTAAAAAATTGAATTTATTTTTAATTTCAAACTCATCTAAAAATAATATAAAAATGAAAGTGTTAATTAAATTTTATAAATTCTAAGACTTATCTATATAGCAAAGGAAAAACATGTTATTAATTTATATTAGTTTCACTGTAAGAGTGGAATAATTCATAATTTTAGGAAGTGCAAAACCATTTAGTTTAACAAGGCAAAAAAGAATTTCTTCAAATTTTTTTTATTATTTCTTAACAAAATGAGATAAAAAGTTTTAAAATATATTTCGAGGCGTCAATATTTTAAATGCGAAATAGTGTATGAAATATTGTTTTGCGATTTCTAATTTAAATATACAATTCAATAAATCTAAACAAATTATTAGTATTTATAATAATCCTTTTAGTATTTTTCCCTATTAGTATTTATAATAATCCTATTAGTATTTAATCCAATTAGTATTAATAATAATCCTATATTTTTTTAGTTGAAGCAACTAAAGTTCTTTTGAATTGAAGGGTGTTTTTTTAAAGGCTGTTACAAAAAAGTAACCTCTAGTTTAAAAACATCTTTACAAATAACTACGAAACACAAACTTACAAGCATGACGAAACTCATAATTTTAAATTTCTTATCTTTGCAATCACTCTCATAAATCATCTATACAAAACACCAAACTGTCCCAATACGTCCTCTTTATTCAAACAATGCTTATTCTTGCATTAAAGTCTTACAATTACAGTCGTTTCACTTCAAGACTTTAGTTGTCTTTCAAAATTCACGGTTTCAAAAAAATTTCCTCGAAGTTTAATTCTTCGAAGGAAAAAAACAAAACACCCTCGTCAAATGAATAATGGTTCCACCACACTTTGAGGAGGTTTCCAAAACCCACCACCAACCAGCGCATGTCCAAATCGTCGGTCACAGAAGCAATTTTCGCAAAGCCATGATCAACGAACCAAAGTAAGATGGAGAGATAGCACACAAAAAAGCGGCCACTGCCACTATCAAGCCGCCTTGTATACGATGAAAATAACACCCCACTTAAATTTCATTCGTTGGCGATTTTGATACGGGTTGAAGTCATTGGCTCTTGAAATCTCCAACCATATTCCGAAAGGATCATTATCGCTGTGGCGTGACCAAAAGAACTGGAGATTAGATACAGCTTGCTTCCTGCGCGAATCACGAATTAGATGAAGGCAAAAAGAAATAACAAATGTTAAAGCTGTGGGAAGAATGGATGAAACAACGGCCTTTCAATTTGAATTTTAGGTCGGGGTTTGGACTCGTGGTTGTGGCCTGGTTTATGGTGACAAACGGTAGCCATGGCCTTTTAAAAATGACTAATCGTATTGTAAGATTCTTTTTTCAGTGATTTAGTTTGTTTGGTTCTTCCATACTGTTATTTTAATGAGTAAAAGAACAATGTTATCTGATTCACGTTTAGGATTTAGTATTATTTTTTGTGAATTTAAAAAAGGCAATAATTTGTTGAGGAAACGATTTCTTTATGAATTCGAGCTCGAGAAAAATTATTAGTTTGACAAGATCAAGCTTAGCTTAATCTCTTCTTCAAAATACTGATTGATTTTTTCAATTCTGATTTCTTTTTTAAACGTATCAATTTATTTTCAGCTTCTCCTTAACGTTTAACACGAATGAAGTCAATCTTATATTATGTTTCTTTACTGTGTTTTTTGGTTGTTTTAAGGATCTATTTTCCTCTAAAGATCTCTGTTTATATGATTAGCTCATTTATAATAACACATTGTGTTATTTGCTTGAAAGTTGAAATTTAATTATTTTTATTTTGATATTCCATGGGAGGGAATTCTAAATGTAATGCATATGCATTTGAAAATTTGAAATACAGAAAAGCATAGATTTAAAATGAAAAACGACGTAACAGTGACTTTTTAAAGGCGAAACCACTTTGGAACTCTATGAGGGGACTCTTTGTTAATGTGCTCTATTCCCAGTAGCACATCAACGCTGACCAATATAATTCTACATTGGTGAATCCCGATGGAGACCGTTGTAAACGGGCCATTGTTAAAAATATTGGCCGAAATCGCCCAATGCTGGATAATACATGGAAATTTTGAAATATTTATGCACAGTTTTGAAATTGAAAAATTTTATAAGAAAATACGGAGGGATGAAAAAAAGTAGTTTGTGGTGATTTTGACATATTTATTTTTAAAAAAAAATCGCATATTCTGAAATGATTAACGGGTTTTTTCAAGATTGGCCAAGAATCCAGAATCTTTGTTTCCAACTATAACTTCAATTCCGACTATTCCAATACTACTTTTCTACTTGGGATGTAGGGGATGCGTTGACTCGGTGCTCAATGATCCCATCTTTTCCTGTTTTACTTTAAACTACCATAAATGAATTTATTACTATTTAAACAGAAAAACTACATCTTTAAAATAGTAATAAATTTATTTATTGTAGTTTAAAGTACAACGAGTGAAGGTGGGATCCTTGCGTGCAGAGTCGACGCATCCCCTACATCCCAGGTAGCCAAGTAGTATTGGCCAATGTTGATTTCGGGATTCCTGGAAGATTAGGCAATTCTGGCCGAAACTCGTGCAGAGTTCCAAAATACTCGATTTTTTTTTTTTTTTTTTTTTTTAAATAAATATAACAAAAATTACACAAAATTTACTTTTTTGCCCTTCGTCCTTTCTTATAAGTAAAATATTTCAATTTTTAAACTTTCCCCTTAGCTATTTATTGATACATTGTACTTAAATGTTAAACAAATTCCATTTGATACTCTAGGATGGATGTACGGATTGGGATTAGCTACCTGACCGATCCTCTATATGAGCTGTGCCTGAGCCGAGTTTTGCTTTCCAAATCCAGTTTCATTATCCGCTATATCTCTCACACTGTAAATGCTGGTGTCTTAAATTTAGACACAAAATGTCTGAAAAATTCATTTCAGACACATTAGGTGACTTATTTTGCACAAAGGTGGTTTACTTCTTCGAATTTCAGACATCACACGGGTCTTAAATTGCTTTCAGTCACAACAAGTGACTGAAAATAAGAAACTTCGAACCAAATTAAGACGTTTTCGGAATTCAGACGCTTCTCTATTCAGACAGATCATGCCGTAGCAATTATATCATTCAAGTTCATTTACCAAGTAAAAGGAATACCTTTAAATTTCGAAGGATCCCCAAAAAAGTGTTGTTTTTTACAGAAATCCAAAGTTGTCTTAAGTAAACGTGCATAGTTTTTTAAATGTAACTATTAAAAGGAGAACTATTTTTCACGACCTGTTTTCACGCCAGTAAAAAAGTTTGCAAAACCTAAGTATAAAATCAAAAACTTAGAGTTATAAAAATGGTATTTTTTTTTTATTTATCAGTATAAAAAATGCCAAAACCAAGCAAAAACTGTCACTGGAATATTATATATATATAAAAAATAAAATCTTACTTGTATCCTTCCGCCGTAACGTGTTTGTTTACTTTTGAAACTCGTAATGTTTTTCACTTGTAACGTTGCAGATTCAGAAAACTCCTCTAAATTACAAACACAATAACTGAAATAATATCCGTTGAATTCCGAAAAAAAAAACCTCGCCAAAGAAATGCTACATCTGTGCCAAAAGAACTTGCTTGGAGAACGATTCTTTCTGGCAAAATACACTAAAAGAAACTGCGTCCATACTTGCAAGTCAGTAAAAATTCTCCTCCAAGGTGCTTAATGAAGTGTAGCAGCTGCAATACCGCAGATTGCTCTAATTTGGTACTGTAATAATATAAAATTTCGGCTCAATCCACACAATAGTTGGAAGTTTTGCAGAAACCCTTCTACGATAAGAAATTTGTTTTGAACTGAGCTTATTTGCCTGAAGACTTTTTTGTATCGTATCAGACCAGAGTGAAAAAACTGTCGATGGAATATGATACAGTTTTCAAAGAAACCTTGATGAAACTGGAAATGGAAGTGCAGTCAATGACATGCAAAATTGCAGGTCTTACACTTCTATTTAAGAATCTACTTCCAGAAACAAGTTACTGCAGTAAAGAATAAAGCTCTTCTAAATGATCTTTTTGATGACCCATCTGATGGCTGTAGGATTAGCGCTCTGGCCTCGTATGCTAAAGGTGCTGGGTTCGAATCTCTGGTTAGGCATGGATGTTTGTTTTGGTTTGGAATCCACTTTAAGCTGTTGGTCCCGGCCTAATTAACCGTCACTGTGTATAAAACTAAGTCATTGAGCATACAAATCAACCAAACCTATCTTTTTGATGTGCACAACGGCTATATTTCCATTGAAAAACTTAGTTTATGTAATATTATCGGTGCTTTTCCATTAAAGGGAGTTGTTGGTACTTCCAAATATGGTACGGATTTTGCATCTAGGTAATTTTCGCGAGTAAATGTCAGTAGACGCCATTTTTTAATAATAAATTAACTACCTGTGGTTGCCATAATTTGCCGCAGTTTGCTGTTGTTGTTTCTTATCCTCCACCTGTCTGACGAAGTCAGACCAGATCCAACAAATTGTTGACCCTCAAAAAGTCGATGACAAGAAGTGGTGTAGCGTATAAGTCCTCTTTGGAAAGACCCAAGCAGTCCAGGATATGTTCGGCAGAGGCCTGCTGAGCTTTACATTTGGAGCAGACAGGGTAAGATTTTCTACCCTCAGAGTACAAGAGACTCTTCGTGTGTCCACTTGCCAATCTGGAAATTACCGTTCGAGACGCTCTATCACCAATAGATACAAGTGAAGAGCCCGGTTTCTTGGCTGCATACCAGTGATGAGAGGGAGGGGGTCATCCCCTTTTTGGAGAGATGACATTTGATTTTGGACTGATGCTCCGAGTATGAAAGAGCTGAAGAGGAAGGTGTTGAGTGACTGCAACCCTCCTTAGCTAAGCGGTCCGCTTGCTCATTTCTAAAGATGTCAACGTGGGATGGTATCCACTGAAAATGAACGTCGTGGCGCTTTGAAATAAGTTGAAGTTTAAGAAGGATGGAGATGCTTGTTTTGTCTCCAACTTTAGTCCAATTGTGTAGATGTTGAAGGGAGCTGCGACTGTCCAAAAGGATCCAGAGATCTCCAAAGTCACGCTCGTTGATTATAGCTTCAATGCCCTGTTCTATTGCGATTAATTCACTTTTAAAGACTGAAGTGAAATCAGGGTTACGGAGACAGATGGAAAGATTTTGCCCAGGTTTTTCAATGAAGACACCACTACCAGCTAGGTCTCCCAGTCCACTACCGTTTGTTGTTGCCGCAGTTTTATGTAAACAATCTTGGCAGACAATCCGTACTGTACTTGGGAATACCAACGGCCTACTTTAACAGAAAAGTATCATATTAACTAGAATAAAAAAATTTATAGAATATTGTGTTTCCAGAAATCAACTCTGCATTTTGCTGGCTGCCAGCTCGGTTTCGTAAAAAAGCTCTATTGGCTCAAAGAAAGGATGATTGAAGCCCTAGGCAATTTAATGCTCAGAAATAAGAAAAAGGAAACCATTGCCATTAAAGGGTGCCAACAAAACTTTATACACTTTTGTATTTTCACAAATTATTTATTTAAAATTCCAGGTAATTACACAAATTATTCCTTTTTCCAATTTTGGTAAAACCAAAACTGTCGCCAAAATGCAGCTTTAGCGGTAATTATTAATAACAGTGTGGCTAAAGCTTCTTTTTGGCAAGAGTTTCGGTTTTACCGAAAATGTCCAAAATGTTTAAAAGTATTATTTGTTGGTTCATATTGAAATCATTTTTTATAACAATCACAAGTAGTGTCTTTTATTTTTATGGTGTTTATTTTGTAGTAACTATTTAGTGTGCCCAGCATAAAAGGGACCCCACATTCAAAAAGCAACTGCGTTTCAGATTATTAAATAAAATTTCAAATGATTGATTCCAAACTTTTGTTTTGAAAATAATGTAGCGCCTCTTTTATGCTTGCCACCCTATATTGTAACCTGAACTGTCAAATTCGAAGACCTATTATGCCACGACGAGTATGCAGCTAGTATTGACATAAATAACGCATAGTCGGCAATATGACGTAATTCATTTTTGTATGTAATTGCAGTTTTTTCTGCGTTTAAAGTGTATTCTGTATCCTCAGCAAAAATTCGACCAATAAACATAAACTTTATCCAAATTTATTCAGTAGATCCTGAGTATTATGCCAATATTAACCTCTTCTTGATCGTTGATTTAATTTTTTTTGTTTTGACGGGTACCAGATAAAAATCACCAAATTGCAGCGATAACTCATTCAAACTAATAACTTCCAATCTGTGATAAGGTTTGCTTAGGCAACCCCCCAAACTAAAGAATAAAAATAAAAGTCCACGAGTTTAAAATATTATTTTCGTGTAAACGTTTCAGCTTGGCGATAACTATGTCAACCTTCCGACTTAGCGGATTTTGGTACCCGTCTAACAGAAAAATATCAAATATTGTTGCTAGAGTTTTCTCACATACCCGAATGTGTGTATGTGTTTTAATATTCAATTGGGGTTTACAGGAAATTTATTCCTCATTAATCTAATGCAACAAAAGTGAGATAAGAAGTGTTGGCATCACTTGCTGTCGCTTATTGTATAATAAATACTACTATGATGGATGAATGGTATACCCTATGTTCAATTTGCCCTCTAATATTATTACTTCAGACTCAGTAGCACTTAGCAGCATATCTAAACCGAGCAATGTTGCAACTGTGCACCTTAACTGCATGATACTAGAGTACTATTCTGCAAAAAAACATAAATTGAACACTGAGGGATATTAGACAACAGTATTCAAACTTGAAATAATTATATGCTTGAAGTGGTCAAATGTTTTGACCAGTGTTAAGCTATTGTTCACAATATGTACGAAATTGCTCGAACTCGTAAATGATCTTTTTGATATGCACAAGGGCTTCATTTCCAGTGAAATAGTTGGTTTATGTAATATTATTTATCTTATTTCAGTGTTTTAATTATAATAAATTTTAATTGATCTATTTCTAAATGATACTGTTCTCAGAATTCTAAAATTTCTGTTTTTAACATTCAATTACAATTTTATTCATTTTGTTGCATATTACAAGTACTGATGATTTTGAAAATATATTTGCCATGATTTGATATAATCTGGATAAAATTTATTGTGTCCTTGAATTTTATTTCATCAATGAATCTTGTGTGTTCCATAATTACATCTGGGGATATTTATGATATAACCTGCATATAAATGGGACTGGGTGTTCGATGACAGCATTAAAATCAGGAAAATCAACGTAACAAAATAACTTGTGTAACATTGAATATTGGTCAAAATGAAGACATATTTTGTACATGTTGTTCAAACCTTTTTTAAATTACACAGTCAACTCGCAATAACCCGAACTTCAAGGGACTGGCCAAATTCTTCGAGTTATCCGAAGTTATTTTTTATTCAAGGCATATACTTGGTACCTAATGAAAACATCGAGATAAATGAATATTCAACTTACGAGACTTCGAGTTATTGCAAGTTGACTGTATTAAAAAAAAAAGTTCATAATAATAGGCTAATAATTTATTAATAATCACTTATTTAAAACTCGGTTTAAAAAAATAATTCTGCAGCGAGTTGACTTTACGCTCGTAGAAAAATCTTAAAACTAAAATAAAGTTTTTTTGCTTTATATTTCTTAGAAATGTCTGTATACTGCATTAATTATGTAGTGTTATTATAGGGGAATGTTATAAACAAGTTAAATTCCCAGATGGGGAATAATTAGATTATTACTGCTTGTTTCATCAGTAAAATAAGTTTATGTTGCCACATAATGTATCCTAGACTTGCCAATACAACTACTATAAGTGTTTACACCACTCTTGTTATTTGATGTTAAAGTTGACTTGTAAAAACAACTTAAAACTGTGATACAATCTTGGAAGTCAAACCTTTTCTATTTGAGATTCAGCCACACTACAATGTCCATTATCCCAATACATATATTTACATTTAGTCCCAAATCCCTTACTTGAATATATTAATAGTTGTGTGCCTATTATTAACAGTTGATGTGTTGCTGTTTTGCAATCCCATGCTTAAATTTACCAGGAAAGTGATTGTAATTTAACACAAGCTAATTTATTGCATTTTAATTTAAATACATGTGTTTTTAGCTTCCCAACATCTGAAAGGTTACATAAACAACCCTTTCAGACACATCAACTGTCTGAAAATATCCCCAATTCAGACAGTCTAAACGTCTTAAAATGCCCCATTTTAAGACACTTCAAGTGTCTTAAAGTTTAAGACACCATTTTTCGTCTTAAAACAGTGCCACTTGTTTAAGACAATTTTGTGTCTTATTTTAAGACATTTCAATTTGCTGTGCAGTAGTAAAATATAATATCTAATTCACGAAGTTCTAAAAAAATAATTCCTCTAAGCAATCTTCAGTGCTTGACTATTCATAGGTCCACAAGCAAAATATTACAAAATAGAACAATCTATGTGCCTCCTTGAAACGGTACTTTGGTAGTGAACAACTTCTATTCAGTGCATTAATAACATTGTGATGGTGTGTTAGATCCATTTTAGGGAAATATTTTAATTTTCAATTTTGACTCTATTCTTACTAATGAAAAGTATTTTTATAATTCGAAGTAAAGCCCGATATTTTGATCTCTATCAATTTCTTATTTAAATTAACCTTTTCACAGAAAAAGTAACTTGGGATAAAATGTGATTAGGTACTGAATTGTTTCGACTTATTTTGGAAAATTAAGAAACACATTCATTGAGTATTTTCAGAATCATTTTCCGAAAAGAAATTTTTCTCAAAAAATGGGGTTCAGTATATTTAAAATAGCCGAATTATCTGTATGTCTCCACTTTGTGAAAAGTCCTTTTATTTGCTGGTTTAAATTGAGGTTCTGCCAAGAAAAGACTATGGAAAGTGTCTCCATTCTTGCAAAAAGCCGAAGTTTTTATAAAGATATAGTTATAGACTGGCTATTAGTTTGGCAATTTTTATCTTTTCCTTAGGCAGTCAAAACTATTTTGGAAAAACTTTAATTCCTGTAAATGTACGGATAAGTACAAACGATTCTATTGTATACAGCGTGTATTTATAGCTTTACAGTGAGAGGGTTAATTGGTAGACCAAGACAGTTTCTTTGAGGATTACACCTTTTCCTACCCGGAAAAAAAAAATACATATTTCATACCAAGCACGCTACAGCTGAGCTCCATTTATAACCAACAAGCAAAACTGTTACCTCTATCATATCAGGTCTAAAAGATAACATCTATACGCACAAACATAGAAAAGAGAACCCAGAGAGAATAAAGCATCCCCCAAACTAGCAAGGGTAAAAAAATTACCAACAGATTAAAGAGGGTGCAAGGGATAAGTTACGAGATATCAGGTGTCCCCACGATGACACGTGCGCGAAAAAATTGTCCCCATCGTCCTTTTAGGAGAAGCTGACAACACTTGTTTCTGATAAATCCTCATCCTCCTGTTTTAACCCCTGATCACTCAAGCGCGTTTCAAAGGTAGCGTTTGAATACAGTCCCGCGCGTTTATTTCGGGTTGCAGGAAATACGGTTTGCAGGACGGGTATAATTAACGGTAATTTTTCGGGTAATGTTTTTAGTTTTGTGCGGCGGTGAGATGTTTGGGAGGGTGTAGGGCTTCAAGCGTGCAATTGAAAACTTAGCTTGAATAATGAGGTATATTTTCACTTAGATGTTTTTTTTCTCAGTATGTTAGGGTGGGTGTAGGAGTTTAAGAATTTTTTTTATCACTGGATTTTTTTTTATTCAAAATTTTTTTAAAAATAAGTGTGCTTATTTTCACTGAAATTAGAATCACGTAAATAAAACAAGATATGTGGAAATAGTTTTAAAAAAATCAACTGATTTTTTTAATGTTCCTTTTATTTTTGCAAATTCATTTCTTGAGTGAGACTTACATCTTGGAATTTCTTAAGTTTTATGGTGATTACAAACTTTCCAAGGATGATGAACTATTTTACCTAAAGTTTAAACAGAGAATGAGTTACAGACAAACCCACTTTTGAGTATTTAGAATGAGTTTATTCGGGAAAGTTTCATAAGGCTTCCCAGCTATTAAAGGCTATCAATTATGATGTATATACTTGTTTGGCATCGGGGAAAACTTGGGCGAAGTTCATGTTTTCTACAGTAAATTCAAGCATAAATTACTTTTTGAAAAGGTGAGTTTGATTTCTTAATACTCTTATTCTTAAAACAAAGAGTACCTTATAACGAAAATTGAATCCAAAACCACTACATACGATTCTCATCCTCTTCCTCCTAGTCCCTGTTCCGTAGCGATAACTGTTGTTCCTGTGCAGACATTTCAATAAAGTTGCATAAGAACATCACAATGCGGCCAACTTTATACAATGCCGCCAAACACATACAAAAAAAAAAAGGAAAAGTAAATTGCAATCCTAGGCATTTTTGGATCGCTCTTCTACTAGCGACTCATCCCTCAGAAGAAATATCCGAATCTTCCGACACGTCAAGTTGGGATTTGAATCAACAAACCTGACTCTGTTCTGCCTGACAATGCCTTCACAAAGCACACTTAACATGGCGTGAAAACGTAATAGCTTGTCTCTTACTCAAATCTAAAGTTTTCTAAGCTAAGCTCTTTTTTTTTTTTCATAAGCTGCATATTTATTCCCTCCTACAGCCTCCAGGTTTTGCTTCGGGGAATACTTCTCAGGATTGTAGATGTTGACGATAATGCATTACTGTCTGATGTCGGAGTCTGTATCGCAGCACAGGACCCTCGTTCATTCTCGTTCATTGCCGTCAGACTTCACATTTGGTTGGAACTTGCGGAAGCGACTAAATGATGTAGAAATTAAGTTTCTTTATTTGTTCCTGGATAAAGCATTGAACATGAGTGCAGTTTTATTTTTTGAGGCCTGTATTTCTTTCATTGAACTGTAGTCGACTTAACAACTTTCATTTAGAAGACATTATAATGTTTCATGAATAGGCACAGTTCATAGTTGTTTTTAGGCTTAACAGGGACAATTGTATGTTTATATAATAATAATAATAATAATAATAATAATAATAATAATAATAATAATAATAATAATAATAATAATAATAATAATAATAATAACAATAACAATAATGATAATGATAATGATGATGATGATGATGACAATGATGATAATGATGATAATGATGATAATAATAATAATAATAATAATAATAATAATAATAATAATAATAATAATAATAATAATAATAATAATAATAATAATAATAATAATAATAATAATAATAATAATGATAATGATGATGTTAATGATGATGATGATGATAATGATAATGATAATAATAATAATAATAATAATAATAATAATAATAATAATAATAATAATAATAATAATAATAATAATAATGATGATAATGATAATAATAATAATAATAATAATAATAATAATAATAATAATAATTATTATTATTATTATTATTATTATGTCAGCACAGGAATTAATAATTTCCAGTAGTTCTTAAATTTGATGATTGTTAACAAGAAAGGAAATTTTTCGTTATTTAAGATGTCCTATAGAAAAATGTTTAAATACTTAATTATTGAGATCAGGACGCTAAGTGTAAAATCTTATCTGCCCTCTAAAAATCATACACGTTCCATAAACGAAAATTTCAAGGGTGTAATAAAAAAAGACATTCTAGTTTCAACATTAGCAGCACATCAAGGCTGTAGCCAGGATTTTTTTTCGGGGGGGGGGGGGTTAAGGTGGAAGATTAAAGTTGCAGTTTTGCAACCACTCAAAGCAGATTTTTTTCATTTTTGATTTTATCTCATTAAGCAAGAGACTCAAATTCATATTGCATTGATGACCGGTATAATAATTATTCAGGTCATCGATGTAATATGAGTTTAAGTCTCTCGATTTAAAATTATTAATGCAAATACATACAACAATGAAAATATCTTTGAAGACCATGAATTTAAGTCATCTTTTTTAACTGACATCTCAAGAAATTGACAAAGATATTCAGAGACCAGGTTGTAGTTATCAATCTGAAGTACTTCAAATAAATAAAGTCGACTATCCAAACTCTAGAAGGGGTTCGTCCATTCTTTATAACTGGAAATCCGAAATCAAAGAAAGGAAGACATCAAAAATATAAAGATACCCATTAAAAATACATTCGATAAAGGCCATTATGAAGGAAATAAAACAATGCCATAAAAAGTCTTAAAGTTTCATTTTCAAATATTACTGTTTACTCATTTTGTTTATATTTTTACAATTGTAATTTTATGATAAGTATTTTTTATATAAACTGATAACTTTTTGTTACATTTAAGCTTGCATTACTGGTAATTAAGCTTACATTAAGCTTGCAAAATTAAGTAATTTATTAATTAAAAAGTCCCATTTGTACCGTTAAGTTCAGTTCATGGGCACATATAAAATGTTTCTTTTTTAATTACATGAATTAAAAATTATGATCTTAAAAAATTATGAGTTTAGTTATATTCAGGCGAATTAACTTTTCCATTTAAGTAGAAAGAAAAAAAAAAACCATAAAAGTGAACCACTGTGCTCCCATCTACAACAGGATACGCCGAGAAGTTTTTGAAAAGTTTTCTACAACTTTTTGGGGGCAAACAGGAATGTCTCGAAATGTGCTTAACAGCACTAAGCCAGTCAATCTTTCTTCTTTCATTGGATTTCTAGAATAAGTTTTTACACGCTTCAGGGTCGAGAATGTCCTTTCGGCAGTTGCTGTAGTTATTGGCAGTGTTCCTAATATTGCCAACAAACAATAAACATTTGGAAAAAAGTCTCTATTACAATGCTCAAGAGCTGAAAGAGCTGTATCCGGTCTGTCAACTGAATGCTCCCACTTTGACTTCCAGACATATAATTCCCCTTTTAAATTACTAAGATCAAGGAACTGTGAATACATGCTGAAATTGCTAGTGTCAAATTCAGTGTCTATACAGTGTTTCGGAAGTACTTGACTGCGGGAGGCAAGTGTGTTTTTTCATGTTTGGAAAACCTCTCATTCATTTGAGAAGTAAAATATTCTAAAAAAGGAATATATATCGTTTGGCGAAAGTACTGTTCAGGATCAGTGTTCTGGTGATTAGTGTTGCCACGATGGTTTTGTTTTGTTGTCAACCTAGGCAGTTTAACATCTATACCCATAGATTTGAATCTATCACAGAGTTCAGTATAAATCTTTTTAAATTCGACGTCTGCATTTTGTCTCTTTTTTTGCACTGTGCTTGTGATTGATTGGATATGATGCAAAGCTCCACTCAAGTCTAAATTTATTTGTTGGAGCACCTTGCAAAGAGGAAGTGTCAAAGAAAAAATATCTTTACATATAAGTAATGCAACTAAAAACTCACTTTTTGTTACGGGAGCTAACAATTGATCTGCTTTACACGACGCATCAGAATTCCCATGATCTTTAACTTCTTCCAGAACTTCTATAATCTCTTTGTACAGTTCATTAAATCTGATTAAAGCATCATGGTTCTCCACCCACCGTGTCTCGCACATTGATATTATCTTCCGAAACTTTTCATGCGGCAAATTTGCCTTAATAGTGTCTTCAAGACTTCTTGTTTGTTGGGCAGAGGATTTGATAAATTTTGTGACACATTTTATTGTTCCTACACAATTTCTTATTGCCTGAATGTCACACGCATGACACAAAGCCAAATTAAGCGAATGAGAAGCACAATGAACATATACAGCAGCAGGATATTTTTCTCTTATCACAGCTTGCACCCCGTTGAAATCTCCACGCATAGCAGACGCTCCATCGTATCCTTGACCAACCATTTTTGCTACATTGACTTCCACATTTTCTAAAGTTTTCAATATTATATCAGCTATTCCTCGTCCAGTCATATCATAAATTGGCACAAACTGTAAGAAATCTTCTCTTACTATCGGCAAATTTTCAACTACATCAATGTATCTTGCGCAAAGTGTTAATTGTTCTGTTTGCGAGATGTCCATTGTTTCATCTGCCAAAACAGTAAAACAACCTGCTCTGTTTATTCTCTTCACAATTGTTTCTTGGATTATATTTCCACACGTTTCAATCAGATCATTTTGAATCATAGGGCTGATGTAAAGTGCATTACCACCAGCAGTCTCAATATGAGATTTCAAGGTATTGTCACCACACCTTGCTCTCATTCGGAGTAAAGACCGAAAATTACCATCATTTATGTTCGGCTCACCCAATTCTAAATTTAATGGCCCACAGTCCCTTGTTCCTCTAAGAGCCAACTCTTGACGACCACAAAAAAATGATGGTTTCGACGATAGGGATCAGTCGCTGTCGATTTTCTTCGGCTTGCTTCCTGGCAGAGGAATTTATTTGCATTTCTACACTTTCAGTTTTTCTCTCAAAAACAGATGCAAAGTTTTCTGCTTTAGTTACACATGCTTTGTGGTAATCAGCGATGGCATGAGCTTTAAAAATTTCATGAGCATCTTTCCACCGTTTAAATCCAGAATTTGCAAGACTCGATAACTTCTGGTGTCCACCTTTCCCACAAGTAGTAGAGGCAAATATTGTGCAATATTTGCACAGAGCAGCTTCCAACTTCTTGGAATATACGAGCCATTTGTATTCTTCCAGCCATTTACGCTGAAAACGTAAATTCCTCTTTCCTTCAGTTGGAAAAACATACTTAGTCTCCGGAATGTAAGGCTGCTTCATTAACTTGTACATAAGATTCCGATCCATATTGATATTGTCTTTGTTATAAAATCCTAGATCTAAATAATTTACCGAAGTATCTGGTGCAGCTTCACCGAACGTTGTACTCGTCTCCACGTGGTCGGAATATCCATTATTTGTGTTATTGCTACTGGTACACGCTGTAGCTTCTTTTGCACAACTTCGTTTAGAAGGCATAAAATTAAATAATGATGTTTGCTTACTTCTTTTCATTGTAACGATTGCGAATAATAAATGTTATGATAAATGCTTTCACCAAGCTGAAAAATATCAATCGTTGAAAGTTCAGGCTCAGTTCACTTCTTTTCGGAACGCTTCTTTCTAACCAGATTGAAAACAAAAAAAATAAGTTTTTCTATGTGACGTCATAGTTAACTTTTTTTTTATGGTTTTGCAACTTTGGTGGTCGTCATTGCAAGCTTGTTTGTTTTCTTGGATTCAAGAAGGAAAAAAAAGAGAAAAGTAAAGAAGGGGAAGTGGTGAAGAAAGATTTTACACAATTTCGGGGGGGGGGGTTGTCCCGGGGGGTCTCCCCCCTCCCTACGGCCCTGCAGCACATATTAAGTTTTATTTCTTTATACACATTATCAGTAAATTATTTATATGTTGTAGAATCATTGTTCTGACATATTTTAAGTGATACGATCATATCTAGGCACATTTTATATTTAAATATAAAAGATGAATATGATAAACATATGGATAATATTCAATTTTCCGTATCCAAGGATCCAGCTTAATGGACTTGAGTATAAAAATATACAGGCAATTATCATAAAAGAAGCCGTACCTTAATTGTAGTAATAAGGAATTGAGGATGTACCATTATGTAAATGAGACTAAACAAAAAAACATTGAAGATATTTTCTGAAGAATAAATTTTGTCTGTCTGTATTCTCGGCCCTCCATACATAATATCAACCTTTGCCATGTAAATCATTCAAATATCATGGACCTATCTGGAATTTACACTTAGCAGTATTTTTGCCTCGACTACAATAGTATCAACACCGTTTCCTTCTACTAGATGTTTTAAACATTTTTTTTTTTAAAGTCCATATTACCCACTAAAACAAACAATTTTCTTTAAAGAAAGTATTTTCCACCTGATGTTAAGTGCATGTTCAAAAATAAAACAAAAACGTTTGAGGGCGCAAGGTAGTGAAACCAAGAATACGAGGGGAGAACATAAAAATTAAGTATAAGTTGAAAAAGCCTTGTTTAATGATACAGATTTACAGTAATTGCTCAGCCAAAAGAGTGACTGGCAGTGATATTAATGAGGGAAACAGCATTAAGGAGAGAGCGCTAAACAGCAGAAAGTAGAAAATGATTAACACTTTTGAATACACCAGGTAAAATTGCGAACTTCCCCAGAAGCAAATTAAACTCTTTCAATGAGCTCCTCTTCAGATTCTAGAGAATCCAGAACATTCGCATACTGGTGTTCTTTTCTTCCATCAGCTTTAAACCGAAATAAATTCAAGGGTTTGCAGAGCTGACCTTTCCGAACAAGCCAGCGTTTTGGCGTTTGATTTTAGACTATATAATATATTACGAAAATTGTTTGCTTTGGTGTGTACAGTAGGCAAATAATAATAATAATAATAATAATCCGATTGATGGCTATATCTTCGGTTCTAATGATCGTATAATCTTGCTGTCCAAAATGTTTTGTTTATGATTTTCTTTATGCCTGATGCAACATTTTTATCTTAGAGGGCTGTATATGAAGTAAATTTAACTAAATATTTAAAAATTTCAATACGAACCTCTATTTTTTACTTTTTCCTTCGATTTAGAATACCTCGTTTACCCTAAGTATCAAATTTCAGTCCATTATGTTGAGAAACACGTCACATGAGCGAATATGTTTTGAAAGATCTTAAATATTAAATTTCTTTATCACGGGGAAGAATCGAACGTTTTGCATGCTTCAAGACATAATCTATTACGTGGTCCCTTGAAGTGAGATTTTTTACATCTTTGCTAAAATATTGAGAACCAAAAGTCAAAATGGAATGAAAAAAAATTCTGGAGGAGTTTTCGACAATGTGAATTCTAATGGAGGCAAAAAAAAAAATATGTTCCTATTTAAAAAAATGTAAAACTTGTTTTATTAATTAATTATTAAAAAACTATTTAATAAAAAAGTTGCATGTTGTTTATGTTTGGCTTTAAACAAACTATCCTTTGAAATAAAAATTGTTTAATTATATTAACTATATAAGAATTTATCGTCAAAAAAACAAATTTTCTTTTTAACATTAATTTATCATTTTTTTTTACATCATTTAAATTACTAACCACTCATTGGAAAATTATGAAATTTGGTATTTAGACATTTTTTTTGGATTCTAAATCTAAATATCGTAAAGTATTATGGGGTAGCCATTGAACTTTTTAACGTTTGGTTTAGTTTTAATATGTAGATGACCCCTCATGATAAAAAAAAAATATATATATATATACAATTAATAAAGACCTTCCACAATTTTCAACGGTACTTGACTTTTGTTATTTCATCAATTAGAATATGAGATAAGTCATCGTTCTGATTTTTTTTTAAATTTTTTTTTACGTACTGTACCACCGTCTCTTAAAGTTTATCCCCTTCATTTTAAAAATCCTTATATAAAACTTGCCCCAGGATAATCCCTCTGCTACCACCAAAAAGACCACTCAATATAAAAACTACAAAAAAAGGCATTCCTTTAGTCTAGAAACCGACAAAGCGGAACCTCCTTTGGACATACCAATAAAAGCAACGGAAACAGATCCCCCTCCCCCAACACAAAAGTGTTTTCTTACCATTTTCACAGGTTCAAGTGTTCCTTTTTCTCGCAGTAACCCCTTTTTTACGAGAAAAGTCGAAAATGGGGGAACACGCTGAAAGGAAACTGATCCACAATGGACCTTGGGGTGGATACGCTCACACCTTCTTTGAAATAGAAGGGGCGGTTTCTGTCCTTTTAAGTGAATGAAGTATACAGGATGGTGAAGTCCCTCAAACAGTCAATTTTGACCTGTGTGTTGACCACTACCTTAGAAATGTGGCTATTCTGAAAGCCTGATGTTGTATGTTGAGCTCACTGGTCACCAAAGATTCTATTGTCTGGTTGATGATCTGTTTGAATTTTTGTAAGGGAATCCATTTCAAGTATAATGGAGTCTGGTTTTGCCTTTAGAGAAGAAATATACCTTTGAAATTGATTTTATTTATGTCTGCCTCGCAAATAGTGGAAGATGATTACTCTTTATGGCCATAGTTCGGTAGGGTGCAGTAGTGTAATAATGGGTTTACAAAAGTTATAAATTCACACTTAATATTAACTTTCTCTAATTTAATTTTAAAATACTCAATTTTTTACCAGTACAAAAATTAAACTTTAACTTTTATTATCAAATTTATTTAATTTGAATAGTATCGTTCCATTACATTTTCATTACAGTTTCCTGATCGTTTTAATATATAAAAAAATTGTTTCATAAAAATACAATTTGACGTCGGTAATTTTTCTTAGAGTACACACTTCTATTGAGAGCATTTTAAATGTTCTGTAAGTTACTCACTAAGCAATTTATGTATTGGAGTAAAACTACTGCAGATAATTATTTTTTGTCGAGCAGTATTCAACGCTACCAAAAGCTCAGTTTCTAGCATTTTGTCGCTTATGGGATATTTACATAAAGTCGTAAAAGTTTTGCATGCTTTAAACATTTCTTATATATTTCTTTTATTTAAATATAACCAACAACAGAGTATTTTAATATCACACCTTTGCTAAAGACATCTAAATTTTGCATCTTAGAGTTATTATGTGTAACAGATCGTAAAAAGTTAAAAATAAAATTGCCAGTAATAAATTTAAAAGTAAAACTAACCTAACATAAATTTTGGCTTGAATTCTTTCATGAAAAAAGAAGAAGTTTGTTTTAGAATATTTTATTAAATGTATTAGGATACATGCAATAACATTGTATTTTAGTATCACCTAATTTAATTTATCCCCTTTTAAAGCACGTATTTTATTTATAATCCTTCAATGATCTTCATCTTCATTCCCACGTTTCAATAATTTAAATACAGCGCTTTCCCAAGCAGCTGTAAGTTAAATTAATATAAAATATTGCTCGGCATTGCGCCATACCGTTTCGTTCACACACCCATAGTATTTTAATTTCCATTGATATATGTCGTGCTCGTCACTTTTAACAACTCTCTCTCTCCCAAGTAACATATGAATGCTTCTGATTGAAACTTAAGAGACAGCTGCAAGTACGATTTAAATATGAAGTACTCTGGTACACGTATTTAATTAATTTTAATGAATTAAAATCTTAAAAGGCGAAAATCTGGCTGAAAATTTAAAAGTTTTTTTTTTTATTTTATTCTGTTAAATTTATGGAAACAATTCTTGTAATATTTTACACCATCTTGATAAGCATATTGATGTCGGAATTCAAATAGTACATTACTTCAGATAGTTGCCTTTTTTTTTTTTTTCCTTTTTTTCCCTTTTTTTCCTTTTTTTTTTTTTTTATTTAAACTAATTTGTTACTCAAATTTTTGAATCTGTGTTAATATGTTTTTTTTTTTTTTTTTTTTTTTTTTTTTTTTAAGCAACTAATGGAAACTAACCAGAACCAATAGAGTAATTTCAATCATTAAGTACTCACAAGAAGAAATTCCTCTTTAAATAGTAAATACCAAAATACCAATTCTTAAGAACCATTCTAAAGAAAAAAAGAAAAAAAACTATACAAACACCCAACACCTCGCAATAGGTGTAACCCATCAACCACAACCCGAATCTAATCATAGCAACCATCACAGAGCAAAGAACTACAAATAAGCCCGTGCACAGGTATATTAAGTAGATGGAAAAGGGGGTGATCTTACTAACAGAACAGCAATGAAAGTAATAAATAACAAAAAAATTTACAGGGAGGGGGGGTTACCGCGGTTGATCTGCGGTTCCCCGCCGTTCCACCATCAATTGCATGGCTGTCGGATCCGCTTTTGAAGCCACCAACAACTGTACACCATAAATCAACTCGAACAAGAGGCCATAGGTGTCAGACTTCCCTTGTGGTCTACCTGAGTATGCCAACCCCTAGAGAATACCCACTTCAAGTCCTCGTGTGGTACAAAATGGTGAGGCCATCTTCCATTGAGGTTCGGTACAAAAGTTGCTCAATATCTGGGGCCTTTTGTTGGTCCCTTGTAGGAGGGGTTTTTGGGTGGTTCCAGGAGGTTGGATCGCTTAAGGACAGATGTAGGATGATTTAGAGTACTTTAACTGTTTTATTGTGGTGGACCATTTGGAGAAATTTAAGGCTTCTGTTGGGGGTTTGTGTTGTTGTTTACGTACATGGATGGTTGGACAGTGTGAGGAGTTGAGAATGTTTGTGTCTTTAATGGGGTTATGAAATTAGCTTTTTCTTTTGCTTTTGAGTTCTGCACTTTGTTGAGTATTATCTTGAAAAAACTTAATGTTTTTCGTTTGAAATTAAAATTATGGAATTGTGAAGTTTTACTAGAAAGAACCATGAAAGTCTGTGCAGATTCGTTTTCAGAAGAGTGGAAACTCAACGACTACATCTAGGCTTAAACAACTACTTCTCCAGTAGCTCAAATACGCTGGCCAATCCTGATGTGGATCGTTGAAGACTGGTCGTTGTTACGGATCTTGGCAAATCTTGTCCAATGTTCAGTAAAATATATTTTAAGTTTTGATACGTTGATGCACAGTTTTAAAATTTAAATTTTTATATATTTAACTATATTTTATAACATATTAAAACATGGAGAATTAAAAATATGTTTTCTAATGTTTTTAATATGTTGATTTTTAAAAAAAAAATCATGTTTTTTTTTAATGATGTTTGAGTTTCAGACAAGATTGAACAATTTTTCAAAACCCCTCTTTCCTATATGCTCCCTCTTATACTTTTCTTTATGTGACCCTAATT
This sequence comes from Linyphia triangularis, assembly GCA_963978545.1. Lineage (NCBI taxonomy): Eukaryota > Metazoa > Arthropoda > Arachnida > Araneae > Linyphiidae > Linyphia > Linyphia triangularis. The sequence continues at coordinate 33,128,073 of OZ021727.1, read as the reverse complement.
CACCTGAATATGAATATACAGCTGGAAACTTCTCTCCAATCACCAACATATAATCACCAACAATCAGATTGATTTATACAAAAGTGTAGTTTTTTAAGAACCCTTTCACACAAAATTTTTGGATTTTTCGCCCTCAGTACCCTACCCATCCAATTAGTTGCCTAAATTTGGAATAAAATTTATATTATTTCCTATAAAAACCCGCATAATTTCAAATGTCTTTAATCCAAAATATGAGTAAAAAATTATAATTATGACTGTCTTTTTCCAAATGAAAGGTGGGCTTATTGCATTACTTTTAAGGATTTTTAAAGATCTGTTTAACATTAAACCTCAGTATGACACTTACAATTGCCATTGACGAATTAATTATTCAGGTTCATTTTTCTAAAGTAAGTTTACTTAACGTAGAGGTTGCCCTGTTTTGATATACTTACCGTTATTCTGTAAAAACACATGAACTCCAACCTTGTTTTTGAATAAAGCATTAAGAAAAACTAGAAAATCTTTTTATAGATTCGTAATTGTTTGGCAGTTTGATTTTTTCCCATGCACTGTTTAAAATAACACCCATTCCTTCCATTTTCCACCAACATATATACAGTTTCAGCACACAGTGATCTTTTGCTTTAAATGCATAGAGTAGAATACTCCTGTAAATGGTCAACAATATATTATCTCAAATTTGTCAGTAAGTAACAAAACACAAATCTAATTTATGTAGTAAATTGTATTTGATCAAAGAAGAGAAGAATGTCTTCCTTTTGCTAAATAGGATAAACATTCGAAACTCCTTATATCGCCTCAGAAACAGTCCAAACAGAGAGTACATTACGATTGCAAATGGCACCAAGTACAGCGATGCCTCTAAGAGAGTCCTTACCATTGAATAGGGTGGAAAAACATAAATTTGAACAAAAGGATGACTTTTAATCCGAGTATTTTTAAGAGAAGACAACCTCTATTTTCTCCCAGCATAAAATAAACACAATAGACGTACATATATATACTCCCCTGCATGTTGAAATAAAGGGTCAACAATATCTTAGCCAACATTTTTCAGCAATTAATACACGAATCTCGATTATGTAGTAAACTGTACTTGTTAAGGAAAAAAGACTGTCCTCCTTTTGCCCAAACAGGGTAAACTAGGGTAAACATTCAAAACTCCTTATATCGTCAAAGAAACAGCCTTAACAGAAAGCACATTACGACTGCAAATGGCACCAAATGCAGCATTGCTTCTAAAGGAGACTTTACTATCGAATAGAGATGAGGGGGGGGGGGGGAGAGAGATAACGTTGAACAAAAGGATGACTTTCAATCCCAGCATTTTTAAGAGAAGACATCCCCTATTTTCTCCCAGCATAAAATAAACTGCGAGCACTCGAGTTACAGTGCTCTAAAAAGAAGAGACCCTCACCCGTAAATGCGCTTATTGTTATCCCCCAGTCTGCCAACTGAATGCCCTTTTTGAATAGAGCCCTATTCTCTGCATACGCGGGGAACATGCGGCCAGAGTGGAAAATGGCGGCGATGACTTTTTGAAAACGAGAAGTTTTTGGATTTGTGTTGGCCCAACAAGAAGGCCCGATGGTGTTGGATGACGCGAATTGAAGTGAAATGGGGACGGGCTTTTAGTTTTGGAGGGATCGAATTTGTTGGAGTTTGGCTATTATAGGACTTTTATGGTGGCTACGATTTGATATGATATCAAGTCTGTAAGTCGATAGGAGAATTATGAAAAAATTGACGTTTAAAAGCTCTTGGTTGATATTAGGAGTGATGTGCATTAAAATTAGTCTATTTTGTATGATATCATAGCAGTACACATTGTTTGAATAGAGTTCGAATAGAGGAATAATTTTATTATGAAAATAATTAAAAAATAAATGGTGTAAGTCTGTATTTTAGACATTAGATGGTATAGTTGACCGATGACATTTTTAATATCTTAGATTGTATTATATTGGGAGACAAATTCTGGACATTTTATTGTGTATATTTATATTCAAAATATCATATATCGCTCATTTTTTGGCTGGATTCTTTTAGTGCAAGGTCCATCCAAGAGCCAAACTGCTGTAGTAAAATTGTAGTAACAGCAAAATTTAAAATTTCACTTCACAATTTAGATTTTGTTCAGGCGACGTGGCTCCGACAACTGAGATGTAACCCCCATCTCAATATTTCCACCAAACCGACATATCAATCACCGAATAAGGATAATTATTAGTGTTTTATTTAGAAGCAAAATTTAGTATGTGTTGCATTTAGTGTCATACTTTTAGGATTGGAAAATTATAGTAATGATCGGAGCAAGTTCAAAGATTCAGTAAACACACTAATTTTGTCGAAGAATAAGATAATTGATTGCTGTGTCAAATAACTTTATTTTAAGAGAGCCTATCCCAGCCGTATAGATTTAATGCAATATTTTCTTGGCCGGAATATTTACTGAAGCATGCATTATACAAATGAAATTCTACACCATGTATAAGAACAGTAATAAAATATCTTTAATAAAAATGAAAGTGAAAATAACTGGATGCTTTTTTTTTTACACACTGTTAAAAATTTGGTTCCACCCTGCACCAAAATTTGGTGCCCATTTAGTTGCCACCAACATTTGGTGCTTAGTTTCACGAAATAATGGTGCTACCTCGGACACCATATTATGGTGATAGGTTGCACCAAAATTCGCGTTTTCGCTACACCACTTTATGGTGCATGGTTGCACCAAGATTCCCGTTTTCGCTACCCCATTTTATGGTGCATGGTTGCACCAAAATTAGTGTTGTCGCTACTCCATTTTATGGTGCATGGTTGCACCAAGATTCCCGTTTTCGCTACCCCATTTTATGGTGCATGGTTGCACCAAAATTAGTGTTTTCGCTACTCCATTTTATGGTGAAACGTTGAATCAATATTTGCGTTTTTGTTATACCATTTTATGGTGATAGTTTAAACCCCCTTTTATATTTTTTGTACCGCATTTTGAAGTTAAGGATGAATCAATATTTATGATTTCTGTCCTCAACTTAAAGGTGCATTAAATGTTGAATAATGCGTTTTTCCCCCTCCCCCCCCCCCTGCTTGTTATAGCTGTGGATAGAATATATATTTTTAAATTAAATATTGTTTGTACTAAATAATTTTTTTTGTTTTAAATTATTACTTTTTGATATATTATATAGTTTTATAAATAATATTTTGTATATAAATTATTTTAATGTATTATAAATAAAAAATAGTTATCATTTCAACATTCAATGAGGATATAACTGCATGGGTTCTTCAGCTAGGGCAATGAAGTAGTATAATCATGCATTAATTAAAAATATATCCATTTGGAAACAACCAATATTAAAGTAATTTTTGTTTTCAACAAATAAAATATCCACATATTAAGTAGAAAATATAATTAAAAAAAAGTTATATTTCTAATAAGCATTACTATTTATTTAAAAACTGAATACCTTTATTTATTGTTACCAACAATAACCCTTTTAAATAATTAAAATTATGATCAGATCAACAATTCTCATATTTTAGCAAACTATTTTTATAGCCCTGTATATTTCACACAGAATACTTGAACAGGAAAACATTGTTTACTTATTTAATCAGATCTCAAATGCAATAAAAATGAGTCATGACACCCTCAATTTCATATATATATTCAAATTTAAATAGCAGCTTCACATTATAAATGAAAATACAAAATCAAAATATTTTATTAATTGCTCATTACAAAAAAGCAAACTGAACAGATGTAATTACAAAACATTTTATGAATAACAATACGGTTGGTAAAATTAGCATCCCACTTTCTACACCACAACTTGTGTTAAGGCAACCACAGCTTCAGAATACCATTATATTTTGCCCTGTTGGACATGTGTATCTAAATTATACTATCAAACAAATTCTGTTTAAATATATTTGTAAAAAAGTAATATATTATAAACATACATTTTTAATACAGAAGAGACAGTACTTTTCCCTTAAAGGGTGCTATTGGCAAAAAATATCCAAGTACAGTACGGATTCTGCGTTAAGAACTGTTTACGTAAAACCAAGCCAAATCATGGCAACCATAGGCAGTTAACTTATTAAAAAATGGCAGCTGCTGCCATTTATTGGCAAAAATTATCTTGGCGCAGAATCCGTACCACACTTGGATTTTGCCAATGGCCTCCTTTAACGGAAAAGTACTGAAGAGGCATTTTAAAACATTTACACTGTTAAAAATTTTGTTCCACCTTGCACCAAAAATTGGTTCCCATTTAGCTGCCACCAACATTTGGTGCTTAGTTTCACGATTTAATGGTGCAACCTCGGACCGTAAGCACCATTAAATCGCGAAACTAAGCACCAAATGTTGGTGGCAGCTAAATGGGAACCAAATTTTGGTGCATGGTGGAGAATTTTTTTTAACAGTGTAGTTGATTAAAAGTCTGTAACTGAGCACTAAATCAACTTATTACTTTGCAGATTATATTTTTTATCATATTACAGCAAACTTTCATTATGCAATGGTATCCATGTAGCTTAAAATAGAATATATTTAAAAAAAAATTATTTAAAGTCACCTTCAGAGGAAGTCATTTTACTGTTATTTGTACTAAATGCAAGTTTTTCATGTTGAAATAGGGGAATTCTTAATAAAGAATAATTAAAAAAAGCTGAGGGACAAGCAATAATACCACAAACATACCGAAAAAGATAGCTCATGTTTATGTTTATTACGAGCAGGGTAGAAATGAAACTTTTGAAAGTCTACTTTATTTAGCACACAAAAACATTGTTTTTAATCAGGGTTCCCACACTTTTCATACAATAAGAAGCTATTAAACACCTTTAATATTTTTCATAAGAACTAACCTTAACTTGCATACATGAATTAAAAATCAAAACTGAACAAGATTTTGTATGATAATTAGCATAAACTATCTTATTTAAAAATAAAAAACACATTTGAAACCATTAATACCACAAATATATCGAAAATGAGTCAAATCTAATTAGCTGTAATAAATAAGCTGGAATTTTAAATTACTATTAGAGAAAAATAAGAATTATTAAAGGTTTTTATAAATGAAAACTAAAAGTAAGGATTTCTTAAAGAGGAAGACCTAGTAGAAACATTGTTTATACATAAATTAAATATAAAACATGTACTAGATTATTTAAGGTTTTTTTAGAATAAAACTTGTAATAAGTTCTAGTCTTCTTGAACGGACCATCAGGTTACTTATCCAGATCATATACGAACCACGTTCTGGTGCAGCATAGTCTTCAATTGTGTACTCATTTGACTTAGATCCATTCCTGCTGCTACAATGATAGGTTATCAAAATTTAATGGACTTTGAACGTGGCATTATAGTCAGCGCTTGAAAGATGGATATAGTATCTCCGAGGTGGTAAATGAACCGTAACGTGGTAAATAAACTGTACCGTGTGTATCTATTACCCGGTAAAACATCAAATCTCAGAGAAATCGATGCGGTTAGGAAAATACTTTGAAAGACAGGGACCATCAACAACTAAGGAGAATTCTTAAACAAGATGGAAGTGCACCACTTCTACAAATTGCCACAAATTTCAATGCTGGGGCATCAACAAGTGTCAATGTGCAAACAGTTCAAAGAACCATCAATGATGTGAGGCGGAATCCCACACATTACGTTGTTGACTACATGACACAAGGATTTACGATTCGCCTGGGCCCACCAATATCGCTATTGAACTGTTGATGACAAGAAACTGTTGCCTGGTCTGATGAGTCTCCTTTACAATTGTATTGGGCAGATGGACAAGCAGGGTTTGGATACAACCTTATGAATCCAAGGATCCTACATGTCTACAGGGAACTGTTTAACTTAGTGGAGCCTCTGCGATGATGTGTGGCATATGCTGTTGGAGCGATATGTGACACCTGATTAGTCTAGAGACGACTCTGACAGGTATGTAAGCATCTTCTCCCATCACCTGCACTTATTCATGTCCATGGCGCATTCGGCTGGATTTAGGCAATTCTAGCAGGACAATGGGACACTCCACATGCCACGAGTAGCTACAAACTGGCTCCAGGGACACTCTTTTGACTTTGGACATCTTCGTTGACCACCTAAACCCCCAGACAGGAATATTAGTATATCTGGGATGCCTTGCAACGTGATGATCAGAAGAGATCTCCACCACCTCGCACTCCTATGGATTTGTGAGCTGAGCATCATCATCGGGAAACTGAAATATACAAAAGAGCATGATTAAGTCCCGAGTTTATTGTTATTTTTATTACGTATAAAATTGTGTTTACTTTACTGCAATTTCATTGAAATATCACTGGTCGCTCTACACAGAATAATTTTTTTTGTTATTTAATCGATAACTATCCGAGACGATTTATTATTTATGCAATTTATTTCTCAATTAAACTCTTATAGTCCGAAGGAGGGCTGCATGTTAAGGTACTCCATCGGACATCATTATAATTTTTTTTATAGAATGTGGAGAAAAGTTAGATTATGAGTCCACTGGTCTGCCGTGGCAAAAATGGCCGAAACTGGTCAAAAATCGACGTGGAATGAGTTGAACTAAATCCGATTGCCAAATAATGAGCATTCTTTTTTTATTTTATAACCCTTAGTTCTTTAATTTTCAATTAAAGGCTGCAGACGGTTCAGATATCAGGCGACGGCTTACTTGTATCTTTTAAAAATGAATCAAGTACACAATATATATTATGTCCCTAATGACGTAACTGATTTTGCCAATTAAGCTCACTTTTGAAATATGCTAATTTTCTGACCCAGAAATCAGAAATCATTTGCGTCCTTCTTCATTGAAAATCAAAGTGCGTTGGCTGACCAGAAGAAAAAGTAGGTTAATATACTAGCAAGTTACGACATATTTGGCAGTCGGATTAAGTTCAAGTCATTAAATGTAAATTTTCGACCAGATTTGGCCATTTTTGCCTCAGCAGACGAGGGGATTTACATTCTTCGCATTCTATAAAAAATACAGAATGATGTTCGATGATGTACCTCAACATGCAGTCGTCTCTTAGTCTATTAGTGATACAGGTAGAATTGAAATAAAGGATATATAAAAAGACAATAAACTACGCGTGAAAAAAATACATTTAAAATAGCATTAATTGAAAACGTATAATTTGAACGAAAGGGGCCTTAAACATTCTTTTTCAGAAAACATGTTTAGATGAAAATGCATTGAATTGTTCGAGAAATTGATTAAATTGAACTTTTGAATATTTTGTATGATTAAACTTTCAACTGCAGTGGCATAAACTGTTGCATAATTCATATGAGCGGCCTCTCAAACCATTCTTCCATAAGCGTGATTAAAAGTTGACGGAAAATTAATAAAATATTATTTAAGTACTATTATTTATTTGAAAAGAGGAGGGACCATTGTTCACTTTCAAGGGTGGAAACATTTCATGAAAAATGACTCGGGTCTGAAACTGCATACAACAGTTAAAGCTTATAAACTTTAGGATAATGCTGATAATTATTGAATAAAATAATTTTTTATTCATACATATATTGCACCCTTTCTACAAAAATGACATAAGTCAAAATTTATCATTTTGAGTAAAAAATCCGAGACTGCATGTACTTGAAGCTAGTTGAATGGCACAAGATTGTTTTCATATTAAATTCAAGTTGAAACAAACTTAAGCGTCATTCCAGCCCATATAATCTATGATTATGTATACACTTTAACTTAAAAAAAAAGAATTTTGGGTTGTGTCACTTTTGTAGCAAAGAGTGCGATAAAACATCGCGAAATCGGAAATTTTAAGGTAATTTCACTGGTAATGCATTGCTGCGAATTTGTCAACATCACTTAAGCTTAACTGAACACAGGGCAAATCAGTTTCTGCATCGATAAATAATTTACAGTAAGCAAAAAACATTTACCATATATGTAAAATAAAGCATTTTACTTACCTTGATATTCGATTAATGATTTAAATACTCTGTGCTAGACATTGCTTTTGGTCTTGATGCGGTTGTTGTCGATTTCAATCGAAGTTACGATTGCGGTGATCCGAGGTTGCACCATATTTTCGTGCAACCTCCTCATCAGTATTTTTCGTTGATGGAAATTGCACCAAAAAGTGGGGCAACTGCCTGCCAACCATGAAATTGCACCAAAATTTGGTTCAACGTTGAACTGAATTTTTTAACAGTGCACTTAAAGTCTTTATAACATGATGGTTATAAAACTTTTTAAAATTTAAAAATACACGTCTATTACCCAGGAAGCACAGTGGTTTTGGCCAATGTCACGAACAGGTGTTCTGGGAATATTGGCCAATCCATGCCAAACTTCAAGTATCGTTACAAAATACACGATTTTTTAAAAAGTAAACATCTCAAATCCATCATAAAACATACCCCCCACCCCTTTTCTATTCTTTTTATAATACTAAATTTCAAATTTAAAACTCTACATCAATGTTTCAAAAATTCCAGTCTATTTTACTCAAGTACTGGGCGAGATTTGACAAGATCCGTTGAAACGGCCAGTCTTCAACCATCCTATATCTAGCAAATTGATAGGGCCAATCCCATCAATTTGCGAGATATCGAAAAGCCAATGTCATGTATATTTTGGCAGTGGATTTGTGCTACCGGGGTAGTTACTTTCTCTTCAAATTTTGTCCATATTTTTGTCCATTTTTACAGTGGTTACACCTGAAAAGTTTTTACTTATTGGACCTATACTTCAACTGTTAATGTAAAAAAAAAAAAAAAAAAAAAAAAAAAATGAAGCTTTAGGTCAATGGGGCTGGAGCCAATCGAACAATCTCTCTTAAAATAACTTTTAATTGGATTCAATGTATATTTTGTAAACTACATTTGAAATCAACTTCCAGAACCACACCTACAATAAAATTCAAGTAAAAATTTTAGCAAAGAATATCATCTTACAAAAAAATGTCACCACACAAGATGTGCAGACCCCCTTTGAGAATATGGGTGGTATCGTCGATAAGCATCAGGCCCGCAGTAAGATTTACCACGTGCTTCATCACTGTCGATTTCTGATCGAAAGACGGATTAATATTCAGACGGATATTCTCGCAGATCGCTGCTCATCCGCCCTGACAAGTGTCTATTTAGACACGCGATAAGGAGGGAAGTTATGGAAATTTAGATTCGGGACGATTGACTTTTGCGAAGTTATCTACTGCTTTATAAAAGTTAATTATTTTATATGCATGCACTTAATAAAGTCCTGATCTGGGCTATAAATTTAATAGTTTTAAATGAATTATTATATTTGGAATGAATGTTTTGAGTGATATTATACATGGAGACTTTAATGAAAGTACACATACATTCGGCTGTCAACAGTTTTTTCAAATGAAATCTTCACATAATTTCTTCAGTAGCACAAATACGCTGATAATATCGCTCGATATTGGCTAATCCCGATGTGAACCTTTGTAAAGTGACAGTTGTTACGGATCTTGGACAATCATACCCAATGTTGGATAAAATATACTAAATGTTTTGAAATGATGACGCATGGCTTTAAAATTAAATTATATCTTTGTAAAAAAGAAAGGAGGTCTAAACATGTTTTGTAACGTTTTTGACAAGCATATTTAAAAAAAAAAAATGCATAAAATGGAACGATACTCGAGTTTCGGACAGGATTGGCTAAACTCCCCAACAACGTGTTTCCAACATTGGCCAGTGCAGCTGTTATCTGGGTTGGTACACATATCATTGAGACGACAAGGATATGATATCAAAGCAAGATATAGGTATCAGATAAACTTTTGCTACCAGATAGTAATATGACACTTAGAAGGTTTATATGGCAGTTAACAGGCTGAATCTTATAAGGAATGTTGTGAGTGAAGTTAGATACAAAAATTAAACAATAAAGTTTTAAATTCCTTTTTATATAATGGTGGTCCTTGAAGACTCATTTATTAAAATATTAACTATTATTTTTTAATTTGCTAAATTGTATTTTTTAATATCGTTTCTTCAATAGTCTCAATAGTACGTATACCAAACTTGTCATAATATGTTGATAAACATAGGCTCTAACTTACTCTAAGCAGCGTCAGTTTAATTATGGATACTGTATGCCATCCAATGATCCCCCGATTTAATATTTGGGAGATATCTTCTGTATTTGAAGACATTGACCTAAAACAAAAAATTTCAAAACAAAAAATTAGTCGAAATAAAACTTCAAATTTTACCATTTTCTTAAGAGTTTAAAATAATGTTGAATTGAAGAATAATCAATTAAAGTTTGAAGGGAAAAGATGAATGTTTTCATTCTAACATTTAAGTATGTATTACCAAAATGAAACAATTTGTAAAAAAATCCAAATTTTTTTTTTAAATAATTCTTTAATGGGATCATTGGAGAATTTCTTTTTTAATTTTATCGATTTTTGTTATTAGTATGGAAGTATGGAAGCAATATTTAGGTTATTAAGAAGAAAATATTGTATTAAGCCTATGGGGAGTGTGTAAAGACTGACGGCATTTAATTGTTAAAAAAAAATCTATTTAGAAACAAAAGAGAGGTAGAATTATATTACATTTACTTTATATACAATATTTTAAATGATAACAAAAAGTGTGGTAAATTCTATTTATATAAGCTCTTTGTTTCACCATATGATTAATTCCTTTTTAATTATAGGAAATTATTTAAGCTCGAAAATTCTTCTAATAGTAATTGAAAAATAATATTTAGTATGTGTTCAAGAAAGACTTTACTATTAATACATTTTTTCTTGGAGGGATTTCATCATACTCTTTTTCTTCACCAGATTAGAAAATTATCTTCTGATGTAATAAATTGTATTTAACTTGCTTATTGTTACTTGGGATCTTTTTTTAGTCAATCTTAGGGTTGCATATATTTTTGTCAGTTTGATTTATTTATTGTATCTTACTCGAAAAAGCACTTAATTTTGATAACATGCAACATTGCATATTCTTAATTCTTCGAAGAATTATCAGTTCTATGCTTCTAAAACAAAAGGAAATAAATATTTTTTTACAATTCAATTTAATATTAAACAAATAAGTTGTTTCTAGAAAAAAACAATTCATTCCTTTCATTTTTTTTCTTAACCAAATGCAAAATAAAATCATTATGAACTTCATCAGGTCACATTTCAACATTTTATTTTAACTCCTATGTGTATAATCATCTCAAACTCTTCACCAAAGCACTGTTTAACGATTATTGTTCGGTTAACTGTATGCGATGTATATAGGCAATGATTGTTAACTATAATATTTATTAATTGTATTAATAAATAAATTGCATTACATAGTAGTTTCCGTGAATAATTACGTGAATTTATAACTCCATAACAGTTCTCAAAATCAATGTATTTATAATTAAGAATATGCTTAAGTGTGGTGTGAGCATAATTACGTATATAATCATTGGGGTATGACGACACAGCAACCCCTGAAGAAAAATCGAATACGTTATTCAATTTGATTACAAGACCACACGCAGAAGCTGTGTTATCTAGAAAAGAACCAAGTATTTAATCTTCCATGCAGTTCAAACATAAAAGAGTTTCCGACGATTGACGCCAGGAGAGTAGAAATATAAAAAGATAATATGAAATTTGAACTGTTAAATTTTTCATTTCATTATAGAAAAATTGTTATAGGATGTATTGATATACTGACTTCTCCTGGATATTAAATTCTCCAGAAAGGTTTCTATTTCCCTTTTCAACCGTCTGTTTCTACGTATTTTCTCGTGCAATGAATTTAATTTTTCAATTAATTCCTATAATAGTATGAAATAAAGTTCACATTACCGAAACGGGAGTACATGTAAAATTTACCAATATTCTCAAACTTAATACCATTCCAAAAATAACTGTCTGCAACACGAATCCGTTTGCTCATTTCTTATGACTATTAGCCTGAAATATTTTAGTTCTTAATTTACTAATTTAAACCAAATTTGATTTTTTTGTAATTTAATTTTTCGGTATGTAGTGCAGGATCGAATGACTATAAGATTAAATACTATAGTAATGGTTTAAAATATAACTCCTACTTGATATTTTTATTAAGTTTTTATATAAGCTATATATGTACCAATAGTGATATTCCATTTAGTAAATTCTGACATGGATTATGAATAAATATAAGGCTTTATTATTTATGGAGCAAATGAAACTGGAGTTATTATGGTGTTTGTATTAAAATTGTAATATTTCACATGTGTACATTTTGGTTATTCCAGTGAGATGATTCAACACATTTATTTTTATTAAAATATTTTTAAAAGTGGGTGTAATTCCTTTAATTGAAATTTTCTTAAGTCTGCATATTTTTATTCATTGAAATTTGTAAGTGAAAATGAGAAAATTAATAAAAAATTACTTTAACCTTTTTTGTTGCATAAGTGTGTTTAGATGAGCGATAAAAAAATTACTCGGGGACTTGGCACTTGAATGATTTAAGGTTCTTAAATTTGAAGTCTTTCAGTGATAAAAAAAAAACGATGTCAATGACAAAAACTGTTCATGTGATTCGATGTGAGAGGAAGATGAAAAAGCTTATTTAGCAAAGAGAAAATAGTTTGGATAGTAGCCACATCTAAAATCAATGTCATTTCACCTTTCAATCCACGACAGTTCAAAATTCCTTACTCTCATGATTTAAACTGTATCAATAAATAATAACACAAATATAGCTTATACCTCATTATTAATGACTAGTATAATGATTACAGATATGATGGATACAGTTATACTATTGGTTGAGTAGGTGTTAAAGATGATTTTAAGATAAATATTACAAATTAAAAGTTACTAATTGTTAAATTTCTTATATAAAAATAATTAAACAATTCATTTTAGTTTCAATGTTTAAATCCTTTATTTTTTCTTGATGTTTATTAAGTTTGTTGAGTGCATAATATTTATACAAAGCAGTTGCAGGACTTTTAACAAGATTTTGTCCTTAGTTTTAAATACCAATGTAAAACTTTATCATTCCTACAGTTGTTTCAATTGATTCTATAAAACAAAAAAACTTTTAAAACAAATAATATTTTTTATTCGTATTTATTGTGTTTTATTCTTCTAATGAAGTTTTCATTTTATTACCAAAAATAATCAGTCTAATCTCATCACTTACAGTTTCAAAATGCGTTTCAGGCATGAGTTTGTATAATTCTATTCCTAACAAGTATACATAAAAACTACAAGAACAAATTCAGACAATTCAAAGCCCACAAAACTTCTCGTCTCTCATCACCAAATCCAACCATCAACAAACAGCATCCAAATCCAAGCATCCAAGCTGGTTCCATTCTGCACTTCCATGTCCCAGAGACGCGGGTCCTCGATCGGGCTCGAGACACCCGATATCCCAGAGACATCTGAAACTATTATTCCGGAAATTGAAGGGAAGCGCTCACCACGGATTGAATTTCGCCACTCTCTCTCACACACATACCCGATGACAGCCACCACTGATAATGGAATATTGTGGAGGACATTATTCGAGTAAAAAGGGTTGTTGCAAACCAGGGTAATTGGCAGAAGGAGGTGGATCTGCTGATTCTCTGAATGAACCTGTGAACTGTTTCAGGTGGTTTGTTGTTGGGAGGTTTCCTTCGGATTTTGTTTTTGAAGTCGAATAAAAAGTTTTTAGAATGTGATTATGTTTTGGAGCTCTTTTTATTGATTGAATATTGTTCAGTCGCGAGTGGTGATTTGAGTGTACCTGTTTTCTTTTTCGCTTGTAGACTGTGCTCAAATGAGAAGTTTGGAGAGTGGCTGCCTCTTTATGGATGGGATCAGAGTTGATTTCATGAAACTACAAGCATTGAAGACAACTAGTTATATATTACAAAATAAAAGTGTCACCAAGACTATAGTTTCCATGACAAATTTCAACAGATACTTAACAACTGGAAATTATACACTTGTTGTACAGCCAACAAATAGTCAGTATTGATTTCATGAAACTACAAGCATTGAAGACAACTAGTTATATGTTACAAATTAAAAGTGTCACCCAGACTATAGTTTCCATGCCAAATTTCAACAGATACTTAACAACTGGAAATTATACACTTGTTGTACAACCAACAAATAGTACTGGTTCATACAAAACTTCAAAGGTCAGTGATTTGTGCTATTCATTAAATTGAGACTATCGGCAACATTACTATGCGTTTAAAAAAGCAACTTGAAATTCCGAATAAAAGTGCCTCAAAATTTGCAAGAAAAAGTGTTTCCTTAGCTATAACAACTTATAAGTTTATAAACTTATAAGTTACTTCCTTATTTGGCTAGATTCTCATTCTATAGTGTATGCCAAAATTTGTTTTGAGTTTTGACTATATATTGCTCTGCGGTGGAGAATAAACTCAACTGGTACAATGATAGTGTAATACATTTAGTACAGCTACTAGTTTAGGATTGTGCATGTTTGTTTTCATAATAATTGAATCACACTTTATGAGTTGTATTAATTTAGCTAATGGATCTTGTGGTACAGTGTTGTAGCTGAATTTAATTTTGGTTCAATTCTTCTATCATCTCTGGCTATTTACTATTTATCTCTGTGCTCATTTACCTCAGTAGCACACTTAGTAGCGCTGGCTAATATCGGCTCAACGTTGGCCAATCCCGATGTGGACTGTTGGAGACTGGTCGTTACTACGGATCTCGGCCTACCTCGCTAAGTGTTGAGTAAAATATACTGGAAGTTTTGAAATGTTGATGCAGGGTTTTAAAATTGAAATATAGTGTTATATAAAAGGATGGAGAGGCCAAAAATATGTTTTGTGATGTTTTTGTTATGTTTGTTTAAAAAATAATCGTGTATTTTGGAATGATGGTCGAGATTTGGAATTAACTAGCCAATCCTTCCAAAACCCCTGTTCCCAACATTGGCCAAATACCATTGTGCTACCTGTGTATATACAGTGTTAACGCATGTCAGTAAATTGTTGCAGATTTGTGATATGGATAATTTTACTTGTCTTTTTGTAATTTCAACTGTATTGATTTTAGTGATTTTATAATGGCAATAAAGTTTTAACAGTAAGATTGATCTCGAGTTGCTTATTCAATACAGTCTTTTCCGTGTTCAGATAAATAAGTGTTCTAGCGTCAACATTGTCGTGGACAGGGGGAGGGGGAAAACCCGGGACAACCCAGAAATTTTCGTAAAATCTTGTTTTACCACTTCCCCTTCCTTTTTCTGTGTAACTTGTTTTATGTATTTAATCAAATCTTCGACCATAACCCCCTCCCCCCCCCCCCCAGCTACGGCTTGAGCTTCAGCATACAGCTCTGACAACTGCACATCCAAATTTGACAAGAAAGATATTTTTCAATTCATAAAGGCATATTAGTTCCATAACGGCATGAAACACAGCTGCCACAAAAGTAGTGAACAGAAGTAAAATACGGGCCTTGTTTACACAAACGGGAGAGCATTAGGGTTTAGCTTTGAATTGCCTCCAAGTGTTTGTTTAGGCCATATCACCCCTCAGCACCTCTTATTTACCCAAAGAAAAAGCTTTTAGCCATTTGTAAGAACGGTTATATCGTACAACGACGGAAAAAGAATGACATAAATTGTTCGAATACCGAATTTATTCCTTAAAATTTAAACATGCAACTAAGTTAATGAAAACATCGTTTATTCCTTAACTTCAAATAGTTACTTTTTAGGTGAGATTTTGCTTTTGAGTTTATTTAGGAATGTCAATATTCTCATACTGTTAGAAATTTGCTACACATCTAGTAGGATTGTTTAATGTAATATCATATGCACTTTACAAGCTTAAGAATTATGAAGTAAAATGTTGAAACGGTTATGTGAGGATTACTTTTAACCAATATGTTTAGAGAGTGTTGAGATGAGGAAGTTGATTATTTAGAAGATATTATTAGGGAAAATATTTCGGATATAAGTGTTATATTCCTGTGTAATCCATGCTGCAGTGTTTTCTCAAATAATGTATTAAGGTCTTAAAATTTAATTGATATGGCTATGTAGAATTTTTATATGAATTCATTTTAAACTCTAAAGATTGGTGTGATTTCATTGCAACCATACTACAATGGAGACAGTGATAAATAGATTTGATATTAAAGAATGACTGAATACTATACAAACAATTTTCTTAATTTGTAAAAGATTAAAACTATCTTTAAACACATGAATATGCAGTTTTTATTCACATGGCGAAATAGGCGAAGCACATTTGATGAATATTTTCTGAATTCCGTTTCAGATGAAGGAGTGTGTACGCATTTCTTGAAATATTTATTTATACAATAATAATTTGCCTATAAAAGTATTGTTTAAAAATTTTAAAATCAAGCCTATTTTTTTAATTTATTTTTATTCTCTCAAATTTCATAAATTGTATTTTATTCTCGATTACCTTTTAGAATTAAATTTTAAGTGACGCCATCTATTGACTATAATGAGAAAGAAACATAGTTATTCTCCAAAGAGAGAAGTCTTGAATTTTGTCTATTTGAAACACATTCATTGACCAAATACAGAAAGAAAAATGGAAGGTTTTGAACTAAAAGTAATAAATAATAATAATACAAATTAGAAAAGTGTGACTTGAAAATATCTAAATCTAATTCTTAATTTTTATTTATTGACGAAACATTACTATTAACAATACCAATTCTACCAATCGAATATTGGTGTATGAATGACAAACTTTTTTAATTAAATGCAATTAAAGCTTTTAAAAACAACTGTATTTATCAATCCACAATATTCAATTTCCTTTTTAAACAATTGAATTATTTTCTTTAAACATTACATATGAATTAATTAAAGACGCAGTTTTTATTTTTACGATACATCATACTTGCACATCTAAAAACATTATCAAGCACACTTGGTGGATTTTTACACGAATTATCTTTTATATAACCTTAATTACTTACAGCTTTTTACAACTTTTAGATAAGACGTCAGTTAACATTATTTTTCGAAAAAAAGAGATAAAAAATGCATCACACACAACACATGATAACAAAATACTTTACTAGCGTTTCAAAGATAAGATTTGTTCTCTGAATTTTATTTTTGTTTTCTTTCGTTCCAACTGGAGCTCCCGTTCTCCCTTGTTTTAATGATCTCTTAACGTCACTCACTTGTTGACATAAAAAACATGCTTCGGAAACTTGATCCCCCTGTTCCCTCACTGATTATTTCAAAGATGATATTTAAGGGCTGTTTCGCTTTCCCATATAAGCACAGATTTTTTTACTCTTCTGTTTCCAACTACCGAAAAAGTAGGTTGCTTTTTAATTGAGCAAATGTCACTGTAAAAAAAGAGACGTTTTTCTTTTCTTGAATGATTACAAATGTATTTGTCCCATTTAGGCAAGTTTTCTTAAAAAGAAGTAATCCTTTTAGATTTATCGAAACACAAAATTAATTACTTTATTGGGAACTATAATTCAGTTATCTCAAGAACATCAATATATCAGTAACTGTTACCACATTGTACATCGATATGACTGAGAACTTCAATCTTATTGATAGGCTCTGACATTTTGAAGTTTTTAAGAGAATTAACATATAATATTTAACTGCTTCATTAAATACATAATGAAGCATATTAGAACTTAATTTAATGAATAGTACATTGAAAGAACTATAATATGTTTTTATTCTCATGCATCATTTTATACAATTATAAAAGTTTTGCCATCATTTCATTAATATATTTCTTTCAGATTTTAAATTATTCTATTTTTTTTTCAAAGCTTTCAGCCAATGTGTTTCATTGTTCAAGTGTCACTTCACATTATTCTTTATTATTGTTACAAGGAGGGGTGGAGGGGATGATTGTTCCCTCCGTCAGAGTTAAGTAGGAAAAAAATAAAGATGACAAAAAATATTTTATGTATTGTTTATCGTGACTGAATAAACAAAAGGCTAGTACTGGTGTCTAAAAGTTACACATATATTTAATTATGTAATTTATATACACAATAAGTGAATGAACATTTGAAAGATTTGTATTAAAAATAAAACTAATGTAATTTATGGTTTTTACTGCTCACGTTTTAACGCGCTCTTCTCTCAAGCTATAGATGTTGTCAATCAAGAGTTGACGAATCCGTACAGAACATCTTTGATATAAATGTTTTCATCTCAAAAATTGAAGATGAAAAAGCAGAGTATAAAGCAAGACAGCAAAAAGCTGAGCAAAATATATCAAACAAATTTCTTTTAATTTTTGATGATCACGGTACATGGAATTAGAGGCTTATTCAATAGTGCACTTCAAGGAAAGTATGAAGTTTGGTATGAGTTTTAGAACAATGTTTTGGTAAAAAAAATAAACAAATGCACTGAAGTCTTAGAATTTTAAGAGAAATGCGATTCAGATATTTATCCACGAATCTACAAGCTTCTCACCCTTCAAGCTACATTACTAGTAAGTTTGGCTTTGCAGCAGAACAAAACTTTTCGTCGTTGAAGCGTCTTAAAACTTGACTTCGAAAGCGGATGACAGAAGAAAGACTAACATCACATTCATAGAGGGATTTATATTGATGAAAATAATGTGATTGACAAATTTTCAAAGAAACCAAGATGGCTTCATATTTCACTATATACTTTTTTTAAAAAAAAGGTAACTTGTTATAAAAAAAAGTAAAATAATTGTAACAAGTTTAGATATAAACTTGTTCTATTAGAATTATTGTTTTAGAAATTATCCTATATTATAGTAATATAAATTAAGGACAACAAATTTTATCTAAACTATTCAGCAGCCCAAAACTAAAAAATTGTCCGCCCCTCCTTAATAAAACTTTGGATCCGACCTTAGTCACATAATGCGCATTAAGTGAATTTAGGGTATCATTCTTTCTGTCCAAGTTCAACGCATTAACACGTGGTTTCAAATTTCAATGAAATAATGTATTTATTATACAGATTTCATCAAATACACTTTAATGTTGATAGGATTGCATTCAATTTATTATTCAGAACTGCTATTCTACTAGAAAAAAATAATAAATAAATCTATGACATAGTGAAGGATACCCTTGTTTGTGTTCTCATTCCAATCTCTAAAACACTAAAAAATTATAAAATTATTTATTGTTTTAGATATTTTCCATAGCCTTAGATATTGAAAATTAGTAATATCTTATGTAATTGTTATCAATTTATTTCTATTCATACTAGTAATTTTTACCGTTAAGGATATACAGACATAAAACATCATATCTTGGTAATATATAATATTGAAATATACTCGAGCTACATATTTTATGAATAAATACATCTTTCTTCGAGTATTCTTATTAATAATCGTTATGTAATACAAGAACAGAATAAAATCAGCTGTTGTTTTTTCACAAAAACTGGAATTTCTGTTACAGGCGTGACAGTATACATACACTTACAACTATTAAGATATAATTTATATCTTTAAAAGTAAAGAATACCATTTTCACTTTCTAGTTTTGTAATTTTAAACTAAGGAAAACATGATGAAACAGTATCTTCTATCACAAATTCCAAAATTATTGTCTCCCAAGTGGAAGATTTTTGAAAGCAGGAAAACAGTAATTCCAGTTAATAATTTTTTTTGTAATATCTATATATTTAATAGGCAATACGTTTTTTGGGGTTAGTCCGTCCGCCTAAACTACTCAACCAATTTCAATGATCAAGGTGTCATTTTAAAGGAAATAAGCTGTAGATTTGCCAAAACGTGCCAAAATAATTTATTAACACTTTATTAATTAGTTAAATTTCAATATTTTTCATCATTAAGCTACTACAAAGCCTCAATGATTTTGAATATAAGAATGGCAACATCCTTAAGTAAACAAACCCGCTGCTCGGGGGTTCAACCAACCAACCAACCAACCAACCGTTGCTAATTTTAAAGCTATCCTTACGTATGTAAACAACAAACCCGTTGCTAATTTTAAAGCTATCCTTACGTATGTAAACAACAAACCCGTTGCTAATTTTAAAGCTCTTTTTAAACTCTTCGTTTCAAAGTTGATTTTTTCTGTTTTTCTGAAGCATTTTTGTATTAGAATAATTATTATTTTGAAGTATTTCTATCCAGAAAATGCCTCGCGTTGGACGTCGTTCTCTAACGGGGCGACTTATCAGAATAAATAAAAGATATTGGGACTTCAATGTAAGGGCATAACTAATGAAGTTTCAAGTCAGAATGTTGGCAGATAGTATATTTAACTTTCTATTATGAAACTTGCAATTTGGGTGTTTTCTCTATTAGGCCTTACATTAAATTTATAAAAATTTGGTTACATTTTTTATGGCTGGCAAACCTATTCGAGCGCAGCAAGATGTTTTAACCACAAATTCGAGCGGCAAAGCCGCTCAATCCGAGCGCAGCGAGGTGTTTGGGGGTTGGCGAGCGTTAGCGAGCAGGGGGCGAAGTCCCCTAGTTCTAATAAATCCTCATCTTGTAGATTGAATTAATAAGAGATTTGAATTCAAGTATATTTCAATCTTTGAAAGCAAAAGTTTACTATTTAAGTTCAATACAATCTTTTTAATATATCACAATAATAATAGACCTTTAGTAGAAGATAAAACTTTACTTGTATAGAATTACAAATCAGTTTCAACTTTCTCTCTGGTTACATACGATGCCTATAAAACAAAATCAAAACGCGAACGTGTACGCTGTGTAGTTTCTTTACTGAAACACATACGGAATTCCTAAATTCTAAAGGGCTACAATTTCAAGAAAATGTTAGTTTCTTTTTCAAGCTCCACATTAATGCAGGTTAAAATTGTGTGTAAAGGATACTATGTTTACGTTTAGCGCCTGAAGTAGAATTTATGTTTATGCTTCTCCGAATATCTTATAAAGTTTCCTTTGTTCTCAGCATTTGATTTATTTCACCCCCTCTGTTTACTTATTTTTCATTTACACAACTAATGAGCTGAAAACTACTGTTAGTTCTACGCTCTCCAATTCCAAGATATTCACACAAGTCTTTTCTAAATCATTTTTAATGGGCCAGACATGACAGAATTAATGGGCATGACCACGCAAAGAATGATGTATGCTTTATGGACGAGCAAAAACAATCGGCACTTTTCTGCCAACTGTTGGTGTCGCCATCTGCTGACAGTTCTATGATTTATTTTTATTTACTTGGAAAGTGACGCTGACATGATACTGAGAAGAGAGAACATTCATAATCTTGTTATCTGATAAAGCGTGAGTTAGATTTTTTTTTTACGTGGTCTTTTTTAAATGAAGTAAATATAATTCAATTAACATTGTCGTTTAGGCTGCTTTTTACGGAATAAAAGTGGATGTTAATCTATTTTACTATTATTGTTATTTTTATACTGTTAATATCGCAAAAAACTCCCTTCATGATTTAACTAGTACTGAACATCTGTGGATAAAGTAATTTAATATTCTAAGAAACAAGTACTTTTAAGGAAGACGGAGTATCTACACAAGGCAAACCGTGTTGAAAAGTTGATTTAACAATGTTGCCCAGCTTATCTTGACTTTGGAAAGTGAGTTAATGTTATGCCTTAAATCTTAAACAATCTTGTAAGTTTAAATCTTACCCTATAGTTTTTAGCTAGAAATGCTTATTTTTTCTTTAAGATTGAAATGAAAATTGTGGTAACTTTAGAAATATGTCAAAAATACAGTTTTGTGAACAAACACATTTTAGTTATAGATCTTTCCGCATGGCATTTTCCTCTTCGAAAAGAATGCAAGGTTTGGATCAGCGTTCGCCACTAGCTTTTAGAGGCGGACCGTATGACTTATGTTGATGCTTTTCGCGGGCTGGATGGCTGGATACACCAAAATTTGTATTTTTAATTATTATCGATTTAACAATATATAGCATTTCTGAAAACTAGGAAAAAATATTAATATTTTTTTATCTTAATAAAGTTACAATTGATGTATGATTTTTTTCTTCTTCAAATAATTAAAAAAATAGTTTTCATTATTAGTAAATTAAAGTCTGAAAAAGAAGGGAATCTTCTGTTTCGACGTGACAATACGACTTGACCAACTTTTAAAAAAAGTATTTAAACTGTACTTACAAATTACTCAGTTTTAGTTCAAATCAATTGTGAGACGATGGCGGTCGAAATTGATCAGTTTATTTTTATGATAGAGTCGGATGTCTTTCGGAGTATTTGTTTCAGTCAATTTAAAAAAAAATTCGAAATGAGATTCAGTTAAGTTATTCCTGTATTTATTCTTGATGAAAACCACCTTTCTGAAAGCTTCTTTATATAGTTTCTTCGGACACGCAGTAGAGTACTCTATTTTATATTTTATATAGATTTATGATAAATTACAACTATGTAAAAAAAAAGTTCATATCATGAAATTTGATGTGTTTTTTTTTTATCTTTTGTGGTGCCGGCGGGCCACAAAAAAATCTGTCGCGAGCCAAATCTGGCCCGTGGGCAGCGTAGTGGCTAAAGCTGGTTTAGATGAAAAGAATGCAACTTTTTTAAAAGCTTGAATAGGGGGGTTCAAGTTCGCAGTTGATAAGCTTTTCGTAAGATTTAGGACCAGCCTTTCAAGAAAGTTTACAATAAAAAAGGTGTGAAAACCTTTTCATAGTTAGCTTACATAAATTTTTATACTCTCTATGTACCAATATAGAATCAATCTTTTTAGAAGGAAGCCATTACAAGCTTTTCCCCCAAACCATTTATAAACCCTTTTCATATAGATTAGCAACCTTATCACAGCAAGTCTAATGATAAGTAAATGAGAAGGTTTTCATGAGCTAGCATGTATATTGAAATCAAAATTCTAACAAAATAAAAAAATTACAATTCGAAACTATACTCAATGATAGACAGTCTAAGTAACTAAAAGGCAGATCATTTTGATATTTTTTGTAAACATTATGTAATCGTTCTTTATAAATTTGAGTTTAAAATTTGGACAGTATGTTGGTTTTCTTTTTAAACCTCAAATGGAAAAACATCAAAAATCTCCTAAAATACCTGTTTTTTACAAGAAATTATTATTTAAAAAATTATGAATCGAAATTCAGCAAAGACCATTCAAATATATATATATATATATATATATATATATATATATATATATATATATATATATATATATATAAACTAGTCAGAATGGACAGAAATTTGACCTGAATATATTTGATAAAGGGAGAAGTGAAATGGCATAAGAAAAAAGACCATTTCAAACAATTGTTCCCCTATAACGTAACACTTTTCCCATTCTGATAAGTGTTTCTTTTATTACAGATTTTTCAAAGTTGAACTTTAATTATAATTACTCCTGATGACTACAAGTAAAGTTTAAATGTCAAAAATCATGATTTCAAAGTATAGTAATTTTTCTTGTGCAAAGTGTTTCCTTGACTTTTCCGCGTTTAGTAATATTAATGAAACTTTAATTAAAGAGTTGTGTGTTTGAATTCATGTTAAATCCTGGAATATATTTTTGCTGACAATCAGTTGGAGAAAAATTAAATGTCTTGTTCATTGTTTCGATTATTTTATGATATTTCATATAAGACACATAATGAAATCTAAATTTAAATCTCAGTTTTAACTCAGAGTTACGAATTATAATAGTTTTTTAAACATTTAAAAACCACCTTAAACCATTGAAAAATTATCGTAGATTATATTTACTGTATTTGAAATATTTGTTGATTTGTAAAAAAAAATATTTAAGCAAAAAAAAATGATTGTTCAAAAATATGAAAGAGGAAAGAATGCAATTATTTTTCATTTTTAAATTTAGACTTGAAATTATTGACATTATCTAATATTTAAAATAATTTACGAATTATTCTTTATATACAATTTAAGTTTACCAATATAACACATAAAACATGCGTTTTTAAATTAGAAAAAATTAAAAAAAAAAATTATGATATTTAAAAAAAAAAAAAAAATGTTAATTTTAAATTGAAAATTTAATAAATTTTTTAAATTGTCTTCAAGAAATTATTCCTGAAAAAAAAAAAACTTGTATAGATAACTCAAACTCTAGAAAACTTTCCATTTTATATTTTTGTACTGCAATTTTTAAAGATTTCTAATTTTAGTTTTAAAAACCTGTGAATATGATATTTTTCATTTCATCGCATTTCTTTTATATTTTATAGATTGCTTTTGCGATACAAACAGTTTCAGAGAACTTTTACTTTAGTATTATATAAGAAATTTTGACTTTTTCTTTCTTTGTTGAGTTTTAATTCAAGATAAATATCATTGAATATATTTTCTCAAAACATTGTACGTGTCGCCATCTATGTTTGAAAATTGAACAAAAAATCAACTTCCATTTCTCTTTCCCATAAAGCTCAATAGATGGCAGCATGTGAGCATTTGCATTGTGCCTCTTTTAGATGCAACAAGTGGCTGGCAAGTAAGCACATTTTAATTTGTGCTAGTTTTATACTTATGTATGTAAAAAGAAAATAAGTGAAAAAAATACTTGAGAAGTATTTTTTTTAATTACCAGAAGATACGTTTGCCAACTTTTTCTATACAATTATTTTACAGTCAAAATACTCAATTTTCAAAGTAGTAAATAAAAATTGCTTTATTATTTTGAAATTACCATCTCCTTAACCAAATCTTGAGACTAAAATTAAAACTACACCGTGTTTTTGATAATTAATCAACCATAAAAAATACAATCTTGACTCTAATAATGATCATAATAGTAAAAATACACCAGGAATCTCACTTGTAAGAATATTGGTTGAAATCGCAGAGCAGATTGAATAACAAAGAAAAATGATTAATAGGCACATATTCAAAAATCCTCTGATCTCTCTACGTGTTTAATGCCAGAGAACTCCTTGTTTTGTAATTAAATGCCACACTCATAATTTCTGCGCTTGTTCACTATTATAAAATGTATCGTAAACACAATAACGACGACCGTTTCCTCTCTCCCCCAGTAAAATTTAGTCCTATTTAATGAATAAAAGTCAATTAAAGATAAATTATTGAAGGAGAGTGTGTATTAAAGTTATCATCTTCCAAATAGAGTTCAGCACTTTCAAATAGAGACCAGACAATACAATACCAGCACTTGGTAGTTATATTACAGTGAATTATTGCACATTTTGTGTTTAGATACTTTTTTGTAGAATTTCACAATGAGTCATTTTGAAGATATGGTCATTAAACTTAGTGCAATGTATGACGTACCACATTTGCATACTTATTACGTTCCCATGTACATGTTTTGGTAAGAAATTAATTGTAATAATAATGAAATAATTTACATTTTTATTAATGCTCGTCTAAAGAAAAAAGAAAATTTATATCTAATATCACCCAAGTGCATATTCTGAACAAGTTTATATTAGCAGGAAAGGCAACTTTTAAAAATAATAAAAAAAGAAATTAAGTTAGAATAAATATTCGATATTCAATACATCTATATTTTAAGCATTAAAATTACAAGCCTGGGATAACGTGATACATAGTGAAACAAATCCTTTATTAGTATTAAGCCGTATGCTTAAACCTACAATGCAGAAGCCCGTAGTTCGTACCATGCAATGTGTTTAAAGAGGTTGTTCTATTTATTATCTTTAAAAGTTATTTTCGTAGTATCTAATTTAGCATTATCAAGGAGACATTAAAATACGAGTTCAAACACGTGTTCATTAACTGAATGCTGCTTGAATGGAATATCACAATGGTTCGTATATATTACAAAACCTGAATTACTTACAACCTTAATAATATTTTTTTTATATCTTTTCCTTTAATTTTGTCTTTATTCATAATAGAATGAACAAATTTCATTTATAATACATTGTGATTGTCCGAGTCATAACTAAAGAGCATTATTTTTGAAAATCTAGTATACTCGTTAAAAGTTATAGTATAATAATGTTTGTATTTTAAAAGAACAATCAGAACAAACAATATATCAGGAAATACCTACATTTGCTCAAATATAACAATTGCTTTGGTAAAAACATTTTTGAAACCAACAATATAGTCAAAGTTATTTATTTCATTTACAGATTGCAACAATTAAGCGTCACAATAATACCACTAAATCTTTGTTTCGTCATTTAGATAAAGTTCTTAACTTAAAGATTTTTGCATTTAGAAGATTAATTAAATTGGATGCTGGGTAGGATTTCCAACTCCGGTGCAGATTCTGCGCAAAGAGCCGTTTGCCTTAAACCACGCCAAATTACAGCAATTATACGCAATTTGCTTGCTAATAGAAATGAAAGCTGTCACCATTTGTGACGCAGAATCCACATCGGATTTGGTAGTCCAGGTGAACGCATTTCATCTGAAGACAGGCTCTTTCACTTATACCAAGGAATTGAAGTTTATCTTGATTTCAGAAGTTGCTTGGTTTTGGGGAAACAGCATTGTAAGTAGCGGGTTATTATATTTTTTGGCACATAAATTATCCATATTTGAATAAATGTATTGAATATAGTCCAATGTTAAACTGAATTTAGTAAAATAATAAAAATTCAGTTTAAAACCAGAGATAAAAACTGTGGTATGAATACCAACTATAGGTATGTTAAATTTCTTCAAAATATAAGTTTGGTTATGCTGGTTGATGTAAAGGTGTCAACTTTATTGAGAAGGAAGACAAATTTTCAAATGGAAAGAAAGCCATAGAAGAAAATTTCTTTCAAAAGTTCACTCCGAACTAAATTTCTTTTCCAAAACTTTCCATACTATCTCCTAATTTTGATCTGAAAACTTTTAGTTACAAACTCAATTTTTTTTTCGTTTGCCAGTTCTGCTTCAATAAATACAAATCTCGCCTTATTACTTTCAATTACCCATATGTTTACATAGGGTAATAAAATTATAGCATTCGGTTAAGACCCATATTACAATTATCGCAAAAAATACCGCCAAACAGTCTATTTTTCTAAACGAACGATGGAAATATAAAAATGGTAAATGACACAAATCCACATCAGTAATATAATGTAATTGAAAGTTGGGGGATGTTCCACAATCCTTGTTTTATTCAAAGTGTTGAAATAATGAAATTTTGGCAGCCGAATAGATTTAATTAATTTAAAATTAAAGAGATAATGTTCAGTTTTATCTATATTTTTATTTTAATCGAGATTTCAGTTTAGGAAAATTTTTAAGAGGAAAGATAAACTTTTTAAATGTCCTTTATATACAAATATTTTATAACCTTCAAATATCGATAAGTAATATATGATAATGGAAATATTGAATTGTTGTCGAAACACAAAAACTTCAACGTCAAATCTATAATTTTCTACCAAAGAATATTTTCATAATTATTCTTTTAATTTGGATTCTTAAGAAAAGCATGATTCTTTTAAAACCATGGTTTTTAGGGTCACTTAAGTCCTATGTCGCTAGAAACTACAGTAAAAAAAAAATGTTGTTGTTGCTAATCATGTGTATTGATTAAATAGTCATTTTAATATCTAAGAATAAAAAAGTTGAATTATGTAAATGAAAGATTAACTCATTAGAAAAATTATAAAGTATGACTTACATTAAAAGTCTCATAAGTACTAAAAAATAAAAAAGTCTGTTAATTGTTCAGAAGATTGATTGCTTTTAAAATTAATATTATCAAACAATAACACTCAGTATATTCTGAGAGTGAAAATCCTTGTAAAATGATTAAATCACTGCTTTTTTTTTTTTTTTTGCTGTTGCAAGTTGTCCAAACAACCAGTATGTGCAAGTGTAATTCAAAGAATTTTTATTTTCATCGAGATGTGGGGTCAATAAATCTAGAACTTTTCACCTAATAAAGATAACTTGTTCACTACAGCAAAAAATCAAGGAATAAATTTAGAATTAATAATATTTGCATTTGTATACCTATAACCTATTGCTGCTTTTTCCAATCGCATTATACATGAAAAAACTTTTTTTTAGAGAAAGATTAATAATTGAACACAACTTGTTGTTTTATTTGAATAATTACAAAAATAAGTCTTTTTTTCAGATGATGATCAAGACAGATTGAAGGATGGCATGAAAAAGTGCCATTTCTCTTTGGAAAGTAGCAGCAATAAGGTATTGCATTTCCTCAGTTCAAGAAGACAGGCAAAAGGTCGAAGGGTAAGACATTTGGAAATATGAATAGAAATCATAATTGTGCACTTCTACTGTTTTAAATTGCATTATCAGCAAAATAATTCTTACTTTCAGGAAGGGTGGCACGAAGAAGTGCAATTTCTTTTTAGAAAATGGAAGCAATGAGAAAATGCCCTTCCTCACTACAAAAAAAACAAAAAAAAAACCATCAAAGCCATAGAAAGGGTAAGTAATTAGAAAAAGTCAATATGTTAGCATATTACTTCCGATATTTAAATAAATTTTTTTCTTGAAGAATTGCAATTTCTTTTTGAAATTGGTAGTACTGAGAAATTGTACTCCACCAACCTCAAAAAGAAGATAGACAAAGGCATAGAAGGGTAAGTCATTGGAAAATGTGAGTAGGAATCATAATTGCACACTACTACTTCGTTCAATTGCATAATTAAATAAAAGATTCCTTATTTCAGGTAACGCTCAAATTGGACTAAAGGAAGGAAAAAATTCGACTGCCTTGTGATACGAAGAAGTGCAATTTCTCTTTGGAAAGTGACAGCAATGAGAAATTGCACTTCCTCACTTCAAAGAAAAGACTGTTGGAGATCTAGGAAGGATAAGTCAATAGTAAAATTTAGTATGAAACATAATTGCACACTATTACTTATTTCAATTACATAATTAGCAAATTAATTCCTACTTTTAGGTGAACACCATAAAGGACTGAAGTTTGGCACGTAGAAGTGCAATTTCTCTTTGGAAAGTGGCAACAATGAGAAATTTCACTTCTTCAATTCAAAAAGAAAACATCCAAATACCTAAAAAGGTAAGTCTTTTAAATATGTAAGTGTAAATCATAATTGCACACTACTATTACTTTCAATTGCAAAATTTTCAAAAGAATTTCTTTTTTCAGATGAAGCCCATATTGGACTGAAGGGTGATTCGAAGAAGTGCAATTTCTCTTTGGAAAGTGACAGCAATGAGAAATTGCACTTCCTCACTTCAAAGAAAAGACTGTTGAAGACCTAGGAAGGATAAGTCAATAGTAAAATTTCGTATGAATCATAATTGCACACTATTACTTATTTCAATTATATAATTAGCAAATTAATTCCTACTTTTAGGGAACACCATAAAGGACTGAAGTTTGTCACGTAGAAGTGAAATTTCTCTTTGGAAAGTGGCAACAATGAGAAATTTCACTTCTTCAATTCAAAAAGAAGACAGCCAAACACCTAGAAAGGTAAGTCGTTTAAATATGTGAGTGGAAATCATAATTGCACATTACTATTACTTTCAATTGCATAATTATCGAAACAATTCCTTTTTTCAGGTGAAGCCTATATTGAATTGAAGGGTGATTCAAAGAAGCGCAATTTCTCTTTTGAAAGTGGCAGCAATGAGAAATTGCATTTCCTCTCTTCAAAGAAACGACATAAAATGAAGGATGATACATCAAGGATATTATTTTGAATCATAAATTCACATCAATACTTTTTCTAATATCACAATATAATATTTACTGACCATGTTTACGTAACTTGTAAGTCAAAAGGTCAATGACACAGCTCAATACAGTAAAATGAGGCTTCAGGATGCGAACTTCAAAACCCCTTCAAAACACGTTGATGCACCGGGTAATGAGTTTTAATTTTTCAAAAAAAATTTCATAATATTCTTTTTACAGTCGAAGGAAAAAAATTGGGTGTTAAGAATAAAGAAGTTTGAAAGTTTAAAAAAAAAAGATCACCTTGAGTTATATGGTAAAATGTGACTATACATGATGCGAAGTTCAAGATCGTTACGGCATAACTTAAACACTTTTAATTAAAAAAAAAAATTACTCATAATAATATTTTAATAGCCAGGGGGGGGGGATGAGGTGGGGAGTGAGAAAAAAGAAATTTGAAAGTTGAAAAATAAGGGCAACACTAATATACAGATAACATAAAATATACTTAGCAGCTGTTTCTTAGCATTCAATTAACTATCTACCGAAAGAGGTAAATTCTGTGAGCTTTG
Organism: Linyphia triangularis; assembly: GCA_963978545.1. NCBI lineage: Eukaryota > Metazoa > Arthropoda > Arachnida > Araneae > Linyphiidae > Linyphia > Linyphia triangularis. The sequence goes on along the minus strand of OZ021727.1, from coordinate 33,097,901 downwards.
ATATTGCAACCCAATGAATCCTTGAAAGAAACGCTCAATGTTACTGTATAATTTTAGCTTATTCTGGTAGTGTGCCAATTTAAAAAAAAAAATTCTAAAGAGAAACTTTTTGACATCAGTTGTAGTGACAACTTACAATGCCTTACTATTGTACGCCTTTCCTCGTTCCAGGTGGGAAACATTTTGTCCTTCACTTGATACTTGTACTAATCCGTACACTTATTAACTTAAAAGTAAAGTATAATTTAATTCTTAAAATATAAAGACTTTTTTTCAACTTGATAGATTTGAAATTTAAAACCAATAAAAAATTATCTCGACGCAGCAGTGTTATTTATTAAAACACTGTTGGTCTTCGCACATATTCTTTAAATTTTAATGACTAAAATATAGCATAATGCAAAAAAAATTTATATGCTTTCTAGAAGGTATATAAGAAAAGTAAAGTAATAAATATTTCACTTCAATATTTTTGAAAATTAGCAAAAAATTTGTTTATCAGTAAATTCTCTCTTTCATCTGTCCCTTACATGGCACACACATAAATAAAATGTAATGAAAATTCATTAGTAAACTATAGTTGATTTCTGTACAAAACAATGCACATTTTGATTTAGCACAGTATTTTTTGTCTGAAGGAATATTAATTTGATATAATAAACAATGCAATAAGCCAAGAAAACTTTAAAAACATTTCCGTCCCCGAAGTGAAATGAAATATTCCTTATGTACAATTTTTTAGAAATTTTTTAAAACTTTAGCTTTTCAAATTGCTTGAACACTCAAAATGGTGTCACACAACATTTCCAAATTTTATATCTTTGATGTAACGATAGTAATATATAAGCTAAAATTTGAAACGAAAATAAAGTGTAGTTTTTAACTAACTTATTACAAGGCTAAGAAAGGATTGCTGGTCGTACTTTCCTTAATTAAAAATATTTGCGTGACGCAAAATGGTACAATGAGGTTCTAATTCAAGTTTTGATCCCTCTATCCGAATGAATTAAATTACGAGGCTCTCGGTTGCTATCAGTAGACTTAATGTAAGACAAACATACTAATCAAAAACAAACAAATACTCAAATTTCTAATGTACAATACTCTTTTTAGAGAGCAAGTCGCAGTATATAAAGTATTTTAGGAAACCTTTTAATTGATTTGTTTCTTTGCTTGATGTAGTGTATTGCAGGTTTACCCATAAAACAACCGTAATTCACTGTTTTCAAAAATTTTAATCATTATTCCACTGGAATAAACTTTACAATTTCAATACTAAAATTAAGTTAAGAAAACATGCGTAGGCTAGTCCATTAAAATATATATTTGATCAAAACTATTTTAGGCAAGTCATTCAATTATCTAGATCAAAATGAAGTTTACCAAATAATGTCTAACATGCTAACAAGAGACAGTTTCCAGTTCGATATTCAGTGTAGACAATTTGTATTTCAGTTCCCAGTCTCAGTCTATATTAAGTGTAGATCAAATATTACAAATCGATATTTTTATTACACTTTGTAGAAGCGTTTTCACTGTGTAGATAATGTATGCACAGCAAAGCTTCCTAATGAAGAAAATATTCTTTTTCTATAATGATGTATTTTCAGAAAAGCATATGAAAATTTCCCATTCTAAAAAAAGTTCTTATTTCAAGATTATCTCAATTTTTTACTTCGTGAATTTTCCTTGACTAAACATGACTTAATTGTAAAATATATTTTAAAAATTAAAAATGAAAAAATGAACTTTGAAAATAAAAATTCTTGAAATAAATAACTTTTTTTTTTTTTTTTTTTTGTAAAATTGACTTCTCAAATTAAATTTTTGATTTAAAATAAAGTTACTTAATCACCTATTTAGATTGATATTTTTTTTTTTAAATTTACTTAGATCATACTTAGCACGAAGTTTGCTGGATTTCTGTGCCATTCCCTTTTTTTGGGAACATCTTTAAAGGGGATTTTGTCTACGCAAAAGAAATTAACAACAACATAATTTTTAGAAAGTATTCAAAAGATATGTTAAGCAATAACGAAGATAATCATCGTTATTATTACCTTAGTTATTAGGAAGTTTTCTTCATATTTTTAAATGGATAAAAATGATTCCAACTTCAATAAATATGTAATTTTGGTAAACAGTAAACTTTTGTATATCACGTATTATATTACGGTTTGAGCAATAATATAATAATTGGTTTCTCTACATATATTTAATCTTAAAAAAAATCAATCTAGAAGATAGAATCTAACTTTGTTGTAATTTATAATCTTGAAATTGATTCGGATATGATTCTGTTGTATCTACTTAAAACATATTAAATTATTTCGTTTTGACGTAAATACAAGATTTTTAGCTTTTCTACAACGCGTTGTGAAGTCTCACTGGAAATTTATTTAACTTCATATCTTAAAGTAACAATACATAGCACATTTATGCTGAATTTCAGGAATGCATAAAAAGAGAGTTATTTAACATACAACAAAACTATTTGCCATTCTACAACCAATATGTAAAGTTTAAATCATGTAAATTTTCAAAAACTCCCTTTTTTTATTTTTATTTATCATACTTATTCTTCTGTGAATTAGTGCACTGTTTGTTTCCGAAATTGTATTCCTACCAGTTTGTCAATGTATAACTATCATTTATTCAACATAATCCAGATTGATAAGAAGCTGGTATAAGTACTCCTCCTTTTTTTAGTGAATACTAAAAAGTAAGTATAAACAAAACCGGTGACTTTCTTTCATTTTCCACTATTTAACAAGAAACAAAAAATCCCAAAGGGAAAAAAACTCCCCTGGGTCTTTCTTAAGCGACGCTTCTCTTTATATAAACTCGTTTTCCGACGAAAACCCAACCCCCTTCCATCCACCCCGATTCAAATCTGCTTTGCATATTTACCGCTTCAGAGACGTAAGCAACGACATTTTTTATTCATTATTTTCATCAACATCGATACAAAAAAAGCCACTCACCACTTATAAAAAAACGTGGTATTAGGAATCACTTTTTTTCTTATCCACTTCTCTCTAAAAACGACCGAAAAAACAAACAGCAGAAAAAAAAATCGTCTGTCAAACTCTATTTATTCGATTTTTAAAACCTTCCTCCCCCTATAAGAATGGAAAGAAGGGAGTGGGGATTGACAGAGAGATCCCCCTCCCCGTAAAAAGCTTGTGACGTCAGATGAAGTTAGGCCCTGTGCCCCTTTTGGAAAAAGGCGTTACGGATGGGGAGAAGATCCTTAAAGATGCTTTTAGCCGCTCTCGGCTGTCACCCCCAATGAGAGCAGAGCGTTCTATCGGTATCGTCTGCGTTGCTGTATATCGTTTGCTGCTGAATGTTCTCCTGCCTGCAGGGGTGATGTCTGTTTTTTGGGAATTTTGCATAGAAATATAGATGTTTGGGTAGGGGTTGAATGGTAACTTAAACATTGCCGTGGGTAAGGGTTAAAATTTATACTACTCTAAAAAGGGAAGTTATAATTGTTTGGTTATTTTATGACTTTAAATTTTTCAAATTCAGAAATTATAAATCAATTCCTATAGAATTAGAAACTGTAAGAAAGTGTTTCACAAGGAAAATATTTACACTTGAAAAATTTAATCAATATTCAGAGAAAACAGTATATTCAGGTAAAAGAAATAAAAAAAAAAAGATCAATAATCTGGTTAAAGGAATACAGACGACAAAAGGAGTAATAATAATTAAGGAAGTATAATACAAAACAATCATAAGATAAATTTTACTTTTTTTAACTAGTTCAAACTTTTCTTTATAGAAATGTTGTTTTTATTAATTTTTCTGTAAATTATTAGAAATATCAATATAATCAATTATATAGCAATCATTTTTAGAAACATTATGTAGACGTAAAACTTGAAATGCATTTCTCAAACAGTAATGTTTTTCTTCCAAGTTGCAAATTCACACTGTATAAAAATAAAAGAAATTAGTTTAGAAGTATTTAATTTGTACTGTTTTAAATATTTTCCCTAAAATTTATTAAATGATATTACAGCATGAAGTTAATAGTGATAAAATAAAAAATAAATTTTTAAATTCGATTTTTTTTTTTTTTTTTTTTTTTTTTTTTTTTAATTTCTAACTTATTCATTAAAATTCTGTGTAATTTTTTTTTTTATAATATTTTCTTTTACACAAATTTTTTAGTTTTTTAAATTTTAATTTAGTTTTTAGTTTTTAAAAGTGGCAGACACAAATTATTGTGCATTTTTCTTTTTTAATACTTAACAAATAAGTTCCCAACTCATTCAAATAATATTCCAAACATAAAACTAGCATTTATATAAGATATATATTGGTTGATAACTTATATATAATAGCTCCTTAAAAATGATTAAAATCCTTGATGCGAAATTTTATAAAGTTATCTGTTTGATTGTACGCATACATACACTTATAATTCTAAAACATTATTTTATGAAACGTAAATCTTTTTAAATACTATAAAAAATTAGTTACATTGTTTTGAGAGTTGTCTCAAATAACGTTGAGAAATGGAAGGGTTGTTTTGATATTCAATCTATTGATTTCATTGAAGGAAATTAAATATATTCTTGTAGAATAATAGGTTTCAATAAAAAAAAAAATAAAAAAAAAAATAAAAAATCTTATGATGTTTATTTAAGGCACATTTTGAAACACCACAACAGCATCTTAGCATTAAAAAATCTTAAATTGTGTTTACGAATAATTTACAATATGCCATGAACATATTCTAATTTTCGTATCTAAACAAGATTCTGTATTATTTTTATTTAAAAAAGCACCTTAGAGCAATAAGAAGTATTAGAAATTTAGCTTATTTATTGATTAAAATTACCCAATTATTTAAATGTTTTGTGATTATGGGTTATCGATGAAAGGGGGTGTGCTCAATACTTGAGATATACAATTTAAAGCAACTTTTGGATATCTTGACCAGTCCATATTATCTGAAACAAAAAAATTCCGTTTGATGACCCTATTTAGACATGAAGGCACATACAATGTATGGGTGGGCATGAGTATATATTGATATATTGTTGTTATTTCTATAAGCTTCACAAATTACTTTACAAGGATCAAATACTTTTTCTAATTTTAATACTTATCTACTACCGGAAAGAGAGCAACTTCGAATCAGTCAGAAATTTAATAATTTATTGAAAGAAAGCTCATAAACTATTCATATTAAAAAAAAAGGAAAAAAAAAAATACATTTTAAACTAGGTCATTTCAACAAATGAGTTATTGATTGAGATTTGAAAATATTAAGTTATACATTTTGTTAATTAAAAACGTTAAAAAGGCAAGCCAAAGAAAAAATTCAAAGTTGTTTCGATATACACTCGAAATAATTTTTGTTGAATTTCAATGAAATACCTCTGTAAGAGGGTTGCAATAAAATAGTGCACATAGTTATTGATTAAAAATTTCTTTTATTACAAATACCAATAATTTTGAATAAAATATACCATACTGAAGTGATACTTTTTATTGAAATAAAAATATGCCTATTTATATAACTCACACCCTTTTGTAAACTACATTTGAATTTTCAATCATTTACAAAAACATCTAAGTAAAGATGAATAGTTTAAAGAATAAAATTAAGAATTAAAAATAAATATTTATTATTACTTATTTTGATTAAGAATAAAAATAATTATTTATTCATAGAGGTTCATTTGAAATTAGAAATAAAATTTATTAAGCAATAAAAAAAAATATTTTTAACATGGGGGACTTTTGCTTGTACTTAATTTAAGTCTTTAAAGATTTTGATCATATATCTTAACTTCTCAATGAAAATATACATTCTCCCCTTTTATTTTACTAAAATTAATCTTCTAACTCTACATGATTAATAAGAAAAATTCTCAATTTCTTGGTACATAGATAAAAAAAAAGTGCAGCATGTTTAAAAGTTTTTTTTTTTTTTTTTTTTTTTTTTTTTTTGTAATTTACTCTTAGTTTACAATGGCAGTTTTGTGGAATCAAAATAAACAGATATGTACAATAAAATGTATAAATTATCAAGAAAGTTTAGGCTCTTATTGATACTATACTTCTAGGATATGAATTAACAGTATAAATTTAAAAAAATAATAATATTCTGATAGTTTATTTTTTTTATTCCATAAAGATTGAAATAATTCCAAATTGGAAAAAAAAACAAAAAAAAACAGTACAACATCACGTTATCACAGTTGCTTGATTATAAAATCAAGGATGTTTTCTAAATTAAACATAGTCACTGTCGGTCTTGGCGATTCAACTATATAAGTCTCTATAAGTAAATACTTCAAATGCATCAGAAATATATTATATAGCCAAACCATAGATACCTAACAGTAAATAAAAAGTGGCAAATGGTATTTTTTGTCAAGAACGATTTATAGTTATCAAATCACAGCCACCCCATTTCAATAAAAGCACAACAGTTGTATAATTAAAAACTATTTTGTGATTAACAGCTCGAAAGCCATTACTGTTTTATGCACATAGAAAATCATATCCAATAACGAACATTTGCACTACTCACGAAAAAAAAAATTATTTTTAGTTAAAAACAAAACATTTTGTACCTCGTGGCTCAAAACTTTCTACAATTTTTTTGTCCGTTACGTTAACCACCAAGCCGAAATTTTAATGTAAATATGTCAAGTTGCGACGTTCAGTACCACGAAAATGAATTTATTGCATATGCGCTGGTCAATTAAAGCGTGCTCAAACAAAATATGGTTCGTCAACAATGTAAGCATAAAAACCTTCAAGATGTCTCTAAGGAATATTTTCAAAAAAAAGTATAGATTCCTATTCTCCAGTCACTTTTTAGGCGTCCCCTTTCACATTCGCACACTAAACGAATGTTTCCCGAATGCAAATGCGAATCGACGCCCGGTGATAGCATTTCCCGTACCCGACAACCCAAGCCACCTCCACCACAAAACGAGAGCGGCGCTACGTTACAAATTGGGTTTAGCACGTAGGGGACGCGCCCAATTGCTTTTAAAACACGACAAATTGCAGACACCCACACACCCACCCTATAAACCCCCCGGCTACAACAGCAGCGAAATAGAAAAGAGACGAAGCAATAAAAAAAAAAAAAGCTAAAGAGATGGATATACCACCGACGTGATATATACCGCCGCGATTCTGATTGCAAATTATCCCCTGAATAGCGCTTTGATAGGTTTCAATGTGCTTGGGCTTTAGGGCCGCGGGGGCTACGGAGATAGCGATATATATTCTTTAAGCCCCTGGGCTGAACTGTGGCCGCGTAACGTCGTTATGTAACCGTAGTGGAGCTCCATACCAGATTGAGAACTTGTCGCCTAACGTCAACCGCCAAGATAGGCGGTTATTGTTATGCAAATGATTTGGGGGGGGGGGGGATTTTTTTTATTTCTTTGTGATGTAGCTTTATCTTTTTCTTGAATGTATTCTTTTTTTTTTTCTCGTTCCTATTTCTCGCTTTGAGATAGGAGAAACAGAAGATTTTTCTCTCACATCTTGATGTACTGGAGGGCTTTTTTGTTGTTGTTTTCTTTGAAAAAGAGTGAGAGGTATTCTCTTGTTGAGGGTTGTTATAGGGCTGTGATATGGAAAAAGCTTTTTAAAGATACGTTACATTGTCGTTAATTTCATTTGAATATTTTATGTTGGATATGTAAATGGATTTTTAACATTTAGGGGTCTGACATTTCCTGATATCTCCACAAGACAGAGTATTTTTTAATAATCTTTTCATTTTTTTACTTATAAATACCAATTTTTTTATAGGAATCAACGAAATTTTTTTTTTATGCGAAATACTAAAATTTGATTCTACTTATAATTACAATATTTAAAATATAGCGTTAAAATGTTTCTGCGTGAGAGAGCACTTTTCCTCATATCAAATTTTGCTAGTTCCATTTTAGAAAAAGTTTCTGTTATTTGTTTATAACCTTACATTTGTAATTTTTTAGCATGTGTTTAGCTAGTTCTGGTTTGGAATTTTCTATCAATAGGAGTATATGATAGTCCCATTACACTGTAACATTGTAATAACAACACCCGGAACTAAACCTCGCAATTTTAAACTTGGACAGTTACCGTGATACTGATCTGAGCTAACATATCTCGCTCCAGATCTAGGCCCTAACATAGAAGAGACAATGACGCATAGACGGGTTAACTTGCTGTGATCATATTCATGCTACATGCTTATTTTATGACAGCATGTTGACTTGATACAACGAGAATTTGGTCAAGAGACCTACTCCGTAACTAACCGAGACACTGAGGGTCTCGAGAGCATGAGATTATCTTGATTACTCTTTGGGAAAGTTTAAAATAGCTTTCTAAAAAGCACTGATTGATGGGAAATAAGTTTATAACCAATCAAGCGATTACTAAGTTTTTGTCAACTAAGGGGGACTTTAGTGAATTAAGGTGCCCGCAAAGTTCATTTAAATTTAAAGCAATATATATTTAGAAGTTTTTACGATCAATATATAGTTTGCTAAAAGTCTCAAATCAGTTTTTTAATTGCGATTTATCTAAAAGTGATGTAACAAGTTTAATAAAAAAAAATTAAAATACATTTCTCATATAAATTTAGTGAACAAAATCAGTGATACTAAGAAAATAAAACACAGTTGTAAAAATGTCCCTGCCAGAGCAAAAATATTAAATGCTCAGCCAGAAAAAGTTTTCATGCATATTTTTCTGTACTAAATCTGTATAGGTTCATCACATTTGCATATGAAGCCATCTTTTGATGAAAAAGCATAAATTTATTTGCTTGGTTTGAAACTATTTTTTCATGTAATTGCATGTGTAAGAACAACATAAACTGTATAGATTTTATGTTTCTTTTCCTTGAAATAAAAAAGTGTAAAAGCATTTATAGAAAACATATTCCTACTATATACAATCCTATAATAATTTTCATATCTTTTAAATCGAGATCGATTTTTCGGATGACATCTGATGGACGAGGGAAAATATTTATTATACATCTCTGCAATACTCTTAATAACAGCAAAGACATTTTTTAAAAATTATTTTATTATTTTACTACCATATGACAAGTTGAAAATTTAAAAATACAAAAGATGACTAAAAGTTGAATTTTATTTTCTCAACGTTGGCTGTATTTCAACACATCAATTAGTCAATCAAAGTTTAAACTCTACAATTTAAAACATTCCTTAAATGAGTTCTCTAATAAAAAATCGAAATTGTCCTTTGGAAAATTCTCATATTAAGATATTCATAAGCGTTTTGGACTCATAAAATCACTGAATTAAAAAAAAAAAAAAAAAAAAAAAAAAAAAACATCTCCAGTCATTGAAATGAACCACTTTCTTCTAAATTTATATCTTCTCTTGTTGATCAAAAATTCTTACTTACCCATTTTTCTAAGATCCTAGTTTCCAATTGTACACTAAGTCTTAAAGGTTTCAAATAAATAATAGTGGACTAGTGCGTTCCTTAATCACTCTAAAGTGTTCATGAAGAGTTTCGAGTTACAAAATATATTTGAGCACATATCGCAGTCTTACTACAAAAGTAACACAACTCAATATTCTTTACGTTTTGAGTTAAAATGTGTACAGAATCATAGTCTATATGGACTTAAAGTTGGTATAACGGTATTCGTCAGTTTCAAATTGAATTCAACTTGTAAACATTCCTTGTGCCATTCACTTTAACTTTCAGTTTGTTGTATTACACAACTAAAAATGAAGAATTTCGAGTTGTGTAACAACTGCATGGACATTCAAAATATAAATTTTACAAACATCTTTTGAGTTTCTTTTGCAAAGTAATTAGTATTTCGATAAATGGGCCATTCTTTTGAAACATTCATTACATGTTTCAGAATCTTCAAATTTGAAAGATTTAATTTCGGATACATTTGTGCAATTTTTAGGAAAAGTACATGAATTGCAATTTTAGGCTTTAAAAGTTGATTAAGTTGGTTAATACGCTCAAGACCTATTTTTATGCACTATGACAGCAAATCAGGCCGGTACCTACAGATTAATGTGGATTCCGAACCACAACGAACATCCATGCCTAACCCCTGGATTCAAATCCTATACCTTTGGCATGCGAGAGCATAGCAATAACCCCTCAGCTAACAGGTGGGCATAAATTGTTTATGTTACCAAATGAAAATTTTGAGAACGAGCATTTTTTAAGCGTTTCAAGTCCTACTGAGGAATTTTCCAATACACAATATAGTTATGCACCCATTTGGGCTTGAATTCCAAGTTTCATTCTTTTAAGTTTTTGGGTATGGAAATATGTGAGTATGACATCGGACAGATGGCAGTATTTGCTAATTATATTGTTATATAAGGTGTAAGGATACCCTTTTTTATTTCAAAATGGTGAAAAAAGAACAGAACTTTTAACTTAGTTGGTTGTTTAAAGATTATCTGGCGCAGTGAGCAACACGAGGGCTATAATGCGCCGAAACATTCGTCATTAGACAAGCCAACATACATTTACAAACACCCATGCCTAACAAGGGACTCGAACCTGCAACCTCGCGGTCTAGAGGGACTTTTAACTTAGATCTTACTAAAACAAAGAAAAATTAACAACAATTAATTAACTACACAAAAATACATTTCCCCATTTCAACACAAATGTTACCGTCTTCAAGAAGTACCACATGTGTGGCAATTGCATCTTGTTTTCATCCCGGAGTACAGGCTTGAATCATCAAGACCTTCTGAATTACAACAAAATCTTCATCTTCACACACGAAAAATCAATATCCCCCTACTCATTGCATTTTATATTTCATAAGAATATCCACGTTTCAGATTACTTTCAAACGCACATGGTTGGTGACGATATATTCCTGGCATATCTCGAAACTTTCATATCGAATAATAGAAGGGGGAAAAAACTGGAAACGGAAAAAGCTCCTGGAGAAGATAAGAAGCAATGCGGAAAGGAAAAAAGGAGTTATAAATTCCCGAATGCTTTCAATCCATCGGAAGAAAAGCGTCGGTAGCGACAAAATGACATTTTTTCTCAGCCCTACCTCAATACAAAAAGTACCTTATATAAATCAATCGAAATGCGCATATATAGTCACTGGCTACGCCCTCTAAGCTGCAGGATAGGAGAAGGAATTGCATAAAAAAATAGCGACGGGAAATCTTTTTCCCGGGCTAAAGGTGAAAACGGGAAAGAAAAGGGGCATATATGGCGTGATATAGGAAATATCCGAAATATCTTTTTTTTTTCCTTCTATCTTATCTTATTTCATCTGTCAGAGTACTCTGAGAAGAGGTTTATTGAGTCTGGAGAGGCTAGTTCTTGTCGTAATTACATTATTCTTGTGCAGAGATTCCTTTAGAAGATGGGGATGAGATGATAGAATAGGAAGGAGGGATTATTATTTTTTGTCGTTTTGGGGGAAACTGCCGTTGAAGATCTGGATGGGATCATTTAATTAGATTTGCTTTGAATATGGTTAGTTTTTGGAATTTGTTTGGTAGCGCTGAAGAGGGCACTTGGATTTTTGAGTTAATACTGTAGTGATGCAAGTGCTGGTTACTTAGGATGTGTTTATTGTGTTTTTAATGGATTGTATTATATATCTTCTGTTATTAAGCTGTGGGAAGATAAGTAATAAATATGTTTAAAGTTTTCTATTGAACAATGGCAAGAAGTTTATGAGTTTATGGAGGAATTTTAACAACCTTGGATCATAGAGATGTTCTAGTTACGATATAAACTTATGGAGATGCTAAATAAACAATGGGCATTTACTTTCTGGTTACACTTAAATGAATCTTATGTAAAATAAGTAAGAATGTTCCTAACGTGTGTCGAATAAACATTGAAGTGAATATGTTTTACCACTCAAGAATTTTCAGAAACCATTGAGGTGTAGGTTAGCAACGAGTATAAATAAAATTGCTTCTCCCGAAATAAATATCTCGCAGTTCTATTGATAAACATCCAATTAAATTGAATAGTCTTGTTTAATTTTAAATTATATATTTGTAAAAATTAAAATGCTAGCATGAAAAGTTCTTAAATCTCCATTACAATGAAATGGGGGTGATATTTAAATACTTATCATGGGGAGAAATTATCTGAAATTACAGAAGAAATTTTAAATTTACAGAATATACAGTATGAAAACATGTAAAAATATGCCCATATTTGGTGAATTTTGGCAGATTAGGTAAATTTTAAAGCTAAAAAACAAGAATAATTCAATAATTAGTTTATTAATTGTGTTGGTAATATTTGTTGAAATTAACATTGTGGGTGAAGATAAAAACAAACTATATTATAAAATAAATAATTTGAAACAAAAAATAATTTTAAATTTACAGAATAAATAGTGATAAGATCTGATAAACATGAATCTATATTTTGGGTACTTTGTCTGATTTGGTAAATGTTAGAGTTGAAAAAACAAGAATAATTTAGTAATACATTTATCAATATAGATCGAAATACCTGCTTAAATTACCATTGTATGGTAAACACAAAAAAGCGTTACACTATAAAAATACTCGCCATTCTATAGCTCAACCTATTATCAAGGTTTTTGACAACGTGCTCTGCGTATCAGAAGTAATTTGCACCACTTAATTATTATGGTTTTCTGATAGGCCAAATCCATACGGAATTATCGAATTAATCTAAAATATTTGATCAGCATTACATTTACAGACTTGCAGATATCCTCTTAAAATATGAATTTATATGCCAAAAGATTATTTAAAAGCATGTAAATAGAAATTTTTCAAAGAGTAAAAATGCTATTTTTGCTGTGTTTGTTTCCTTGAATATTTTCCGAATAAAATGTTTTAAGCACTGAAAAAAAAAATATGGCAGCATCCAAAAAATACATTAATGTCTTCACATCCTTTAATTAATTTAATAGTTAACTAACTTTTATTATATTAACTGGGGTAAGCTCATTACTCGTTATTATTTACAGGGTAATTCTCTTTAAAAAAGCTGTACTGTAAAACAGTATTTTTATTTAATTCCCAAATGATGCAGTGAAAACATCCGTACAAGTGAATAGGGTTTTTCTCCGATTTGCAGTTAGAAATTTTCTGTGATTCCTCTATTGCTGGAAAATAAGAAAAATACTTATATTTTTATAAATTGAATCAGAACAGGTAAGCTCCAATAAATTAACAAAAAACTTTGATTTCTAAACATAATGAAAAAGTTGAAATGTCATATTTTTCGTTTTTGCGTAAGACGGGATATTAAAATAAGTTGCAGGAATATCTTGTAGATGGTATACGAAGAAAATATATTCCTGATAGAAGAAACAATTCATTCAGTTGAGTTCTAATATATTTTCAATTTTAATTAAATTCATTAAAAATAAAGTTGAATTAGAGAAAGAAATGTGTTTTCAAGTTTTTTCACTATAAGAAAAAACATTCAAAATTAGTATCAAAATTACGAAAGGTAAAAAGTTATACCAGTGTTGAAGTAAAAATGTGCTTCTTTTATACACACAGTTCATAAAGTCTGTATTCAATATGTAAATCGTACTTAATTTCAAAATCAAACACCAGTAAAAATATGGACAAGTCGAGTTTTAATTCATAGTAAAAAAGTTAATGTATAAATATGCAAATTAAATCAAAGCACATACACATGCACGTAACACATGTACATATCTAAATATATTGACATTACCTTTTTATTGGAAGGTGCAACTAACAAATTCCAAGACTGATATTTTCTGCTGTTTTCGGAAGTTTGAGGGGAATTTTATTAAATAAGACGATAAATAAACTGAAATTCTTCATTGAATTTTAAATATATGTTATTCTAACATATACAGGTGTTATAATTTTTTTTTAAATAACTGAGAAATGGTTGATAGAGATTGTTCTTCCCAACATATTTCATTTTAGGTTAAAACTTATTTAACTGTTTAAATTGCTTAGATAGATTTTCTTGCTAATAAGAGATTAAAAAAGCCATACTGAGCAAGAAAATGTTTGCAACTTAATCTGCGTGACGAATAGCTTCATTTAGGTCTTTTAAAGTATGCCCACATTTACATACTGGTTTGGAGAAAACCCGGAAAACTTTCACATCAGGCACCTTGACAACGAGACTATCCACCCCGATTGCTGGCGTCTCTATACTGGAAAGAAAGTCTGCAGGGAGCTGGGAGGGAAGCTTCGATCACAAAACCTCTTTTTCGCTAAGCGAACATTTTAACCAGTGGCGGCTCATGCACTACAGCCAATACAACCAGGCTGCATTAAAATTTATTAGTTCAAAACTAAAATTATATATTTTACAATTTTCTAAAATGAAAATCCAATTTCTACAGTAAGTGAAAAAATCCGATAAACAACAATTTTCTTGCCTGACTAATTCACTAGAAAAAGAAGGAACCACTTCCAATCAAAGGGATCTTCCTCACAGCAGCCGTGTGTTCCTGAAACGCGTTTTGAGCTGCGAAGTTGCCGTTCCGTTGCCAATGGTAAGCAATACAGCCTTCCCTCTACGTAATGTATTAGCGGTGCTGTCAGGTAAGGATTTTTTCCTACTTCGGCTGCCCTTGAGAATTCGATGAGCTGATAGGTTCTGCTTGAAAATTCCCTTAGGTGAGAGTGAACGGTTTAAAAAAATCCCTCCAAATCCTATGTCATTTTGAAACATAGAGGGGCGTATGGACCTTGTCCCAACCCTACATAAAAGCAAAAGCAAACTATGAACTTTCTACTTGTTTATTGACAAAAATTGTTTTGTTTAGCCATGTTTGATTGCCAGAATTAAGAAGAGCTTTTGGAATAGTTGCTGAATATAGTAGATTAAACAAAAAGGTAGATCTCTGAATAGACACTCCATGCAATTACTCATCAAAGAAGTATTGTTTTAAGTAAATAAGAACTCACATTTAGGGGCCAAAATGAGGGATATGTTTTATGTTTTTTTAATCAAAACTATGGAGAATGATTTGATTGTTTTTATTTTATGATGTTATGTTATAAATGTTATTATTTTGTACAAAATAAAACAAAACTTTGATTTGAGTATTAAATCATTTGAGTGAATTTTTTATGATGTACACTTGAAATATCGCAAAAATAAGTCAAATGTGTTTATAGCTTTTCTCCTTTAAAATAATTTCTAGTTGGAATTTTTACAAAATAATGGTATCATCTGAAGGCTAGAGAGTTATTTTATTAATTTGAAGTAATATTTTGTTCAGAAAATAAATTTGAATATTTTAAACGCATTATCTAAAAAATCGTATTTTTGGCACATGAATTTTCAACAGTGATAACTGAAGTTTGATATAATCTTTTGAAAAATGACTTGAGAATTAAAATCTGCATTAACTGTTAGACGTTTTAAACCTCAGTCAAATTGATTGGTAAAGAAAATAAAGTTTGCTAGATTTTTAAAAGTATAAATTTTTAGAAAAATTGCGATTTTTCTACTTTCATTATTAAAAAAATTCTATTAAAAAAAAACATATATTCTAGAAAGTTGATGAAGGTTCAAAACGTTAAGAATGAAATTACGAATAATTTTCAACAATAATTTCTATTCTTTGTCCCATAAAACTCGAGTAATTGTTCCAAAATATGCTAATTATAACGAGTTAAATGTTAATTAGTTCATTAATATTTGAATGATACTGAAATTTTTTTTTATGTAAACATCATTACTAATTATGTAATTTTAAGTGCAAAAAATCCAATTTTTAACATGGTAAATTTACAAAAAGTTCAAGTGTGATTGTACATATAATTGTGGAAAGTATGAAGTGTGTGTGTGGTTGGGTAGGGGAGTTGGGAAGTCGCATGTTTAATGGCTGCACGAACATTTTCGACCACGGACCGCTACTGATTTTAACACTCGGTCTAAGTTCTGCGGTTAAGCTATAAGAGAAGATTAAAGATAAAAAAAAAATCCATTCCTGAAATAATGTTGAAAAAAGTAGATACCATAACGGATGCCACATTGTTATCCATTACTTACAATTAACCATTCCATAATTATAATTACCATTGTTACATTAAAGTTCCAACTACTTCACATAATATCACCAATCTCCACTAGATGGCGCAACACGACTCGTCCTTTCCTAAACACACAGAAGTGGCTTTCAATTCGTCGTCCGTGGGTAATCCGATAATCTAGCTTTCTATGATGCCATCCCGTGTTAACTTCATTATGGGACGGGATCGAGCACTTGCCGACAATAATGTTTAATGGACCCCCTAAAAGCAGATATTCAGTGTGACCCGACTAGGCAGGCCTTGAAGTAATAGGAGGGCCGCCGATGAAGCTTTTAGGCAATCCTTCGAAGGATTTTGGATATTAGAAGTTATGCATAGCAAATTGAATTAAATTCCAAAGGACGGAAAAGTTGTCGGATCCCTTCGAATTGCGAAAGCACGTTGTGAAAGTTTTGGATTTTGGATTCAAAGTTGAGAAGCTCACAAAAATCGATTTTGTAGAGTTGTTATTGATCATCACGTCCAGTTTCACGTCTTAAAATGACAGGATTTTTTTTTTTTTTATTTTGAAATCATAGATATTTTTTTCTAGATGTGCACTTGCATCATCCTGGATTTTTTTTAAAAAATTAACCCTCGAAAATGTGTGTGTCATTGTTTTTACTAAACTTTCTTTTTAATATTGTATTGGAGAGAAACATTATCAAAACACATAACAATGAAAATTATAATAATATACCACTGGATTGTGACAGTCAAAAAAAGTCAGCTCCTACTTATATTTCTATTAAGGTATATGCATGATTATTATGAAGCTCGTTTTAATATGTGTCAATAAAGCATTTTTGAGAAGTCAACTTTATTACGTCACAAGAACAGTATCTATGACGTCTAGTACTAAAAAATATCCATAGCGAATATTTCAAAACAGATATAACAAGACAAATATGACTAAAATGATTTGATTATGATTCAAATAATAATTTTTTTTTACAAGAGTAGACTATTTTGAAATGTAGTACAATTAAAAGAATTTGATCATTACTAACTTGTAGGAATAAAGCATTGCAATGCATTGTTCTTCTTTTAAGCAGTTGCAAATTCACGGAAAATCGGACGGCTTTGTGCAAATACCAGGCATGCCAAGATAGTGGGATTTTCAAGAAAATGCACCACGATGAGTCTAAACTGTTCTTCAAATAATTTGAAGTAATTGGTAAATTAGGATACAATTACAGATAATTTGATAAGGGCAAATATAATTCGATGATATCAAGAGCACGATTTTGGACATTTTGTCGCTTGCTTTCTGATATAAACCTTTGGATAATCTTTATAAAGATTCCTGGAATTACGTCTGGACACTTTTTTTGACAAATAAGCTCTTATCATGGTAAAAAGTACAGAATATAACAGTAATTCAATTTATTTGCATTTTCACATTCTTAGTGCTCAAAACTTTCAAAGAGTTGATCGTTTAAATTTAAAAAAAAAAAAAAAAAAAACATTTTAAGAATTAATAAAACAATCCCGATTTTAATTTAGGTCAACAAAAAAGACAAGTATTTTGCTGTTTTGTTATTGCTATTAAATATTGCTTCAACTATTTTTAAACAAAATATTGCCTTGAAATTGTATTAAAATGTACACTATTATTTATATAAAATCAACTTAAGTTTACTGTTCTATTTTTAGTATAATGATGAAATGCGGTTAGTACACTCAAACATAAGTTTACGATAAAAATTCTTTAAAACAGTGTTTAATTCAGTAGAGCTTTTTATATAATCAACAAACATATCTCAAAAGCAATTCTTTTGAGAAAAAAAAAACACAAATTTTATTTGTAGTTGCGATATTACTAATTATTTCTATAAATCTATTACACACCGTGGACTTGGTTATCTTGGGACTCACAGGCTAACTAAATTTCTCTTATATTAAAACACTCACCGATTCTTTATTACAAACCTATCCATACAACCAACGCATTAAGAAAGGTTCACGTAAAACAATCTTCCCACAAAATTCAATTATTAAGGCGAATTTTTTTTTTCTGTAAGTCTTTTTTTCTCCTCTCAGCGAATCGTGTATCACGTTCTGATAGCTTACTTTGCATTTCGTGATAGCTTCCCAAAATTAAAACTCAATCCCCAGTTTACATCCTTCGCCATAATTTCATTAGTGGGACTAAAAATGTAATTAGTTTGTGAAGCGTGGTATCTTTCTGTTTTTTGTAAGATAGATTTGTTCTGTTTCTTTATGAATTTACTTTGTCTTCACTAGAAATCATGCGATTTTAATGGTAAGAGGAATCAAGTGAATTATTATATTTTTTTAATTGATTGTAACGTTTCATTAATAGAACTTTTTCAGTTTTTGAATGCAATGATTTTAGTTTTGATTACAATAGTTTATGAAACAGAATTTTATTTTTAATTTGTTATAAGTTACCTTACATTTTTTTTTTTTTTTTTTCCAATAAGCAAGTTCAAAAACATATGACAAATGGCTAGGCAATTTTTTACTTAAAATATTCTTAGTGATGCAGGATGTTAGCTATTGTCATACAGTACAGCCAGGATTTACCCAGCCTGGCCGACTGATTAAATGTATGAATTTTTATGATAATCTTATCATAAAAATATAAAGTTTTTATGAAAAGTCTAACATATCTAACCATTTTACTAAATTTAAAATTATCTATATTGAACTTTATTTCTCTATAAAAAAAATTCTTGAATTGTGATTCAAAATATTTTTAACTTTTATACAAAATATCTTGAACTTTGCTTTTTTAATCTAATGTTCCCAATCTTCAAAGTAAAGTCATGACTACGCCACTGACTTCCTGGTAAGGTAAAAATTTGAAAATTGGCCCTTATGTAGTAATTAACCATTTGATCAAAGAAAATGCTTTCAAAAAATTCCCACTGCTATTTATTGAATTTTATTATATACAACCTATTTCAAAAAATATATGCAACCTTCCACTTACAAATATATACAAGCTAATTTAAACAAAAATGAAAACTATGAAATATTTATAAATATTTCCATTGAGTAAAAAAAAAACATTTAAAAGATTAAAAATATATAAAAACTGCCTTATTATATATACCATCAAATAAATATATATTTTCAATTATTCACAAAATATATAAATATCTGCAATTATATACAAAATATATAAATACAACAGTTATGTATTAGTATTGCAAAACATATACTATTACTTACTACTAAAAATATCTAATGAGGGGAAAACAAAACCATAGACAAAAAATGTAATCCACAATTAATACCGTTAAGAGAAAACGTTGATGACAGAATACATTAAAAAAATATTAACAAAACATTTGCACTATTAGTAGACTTTGTAATAATGTCAGTTTTAACCTTAGTTACGATTTTTAATCTTTTCAAACTTGGAGTTGAAAGTTTGTACCAAAAAAAAACATAGCTTACTAGTGCACTCACTCTAAATACCAAAATATAAATTTACTTTCGAAATAAATAATTTGCTGAACGCAAAAGTTAAGCAGAATGTTAAGTTGAAATGTTCGATAGCTTCCATTTTCATTTAGTGAAGAATAAACGCTTACAAATACCACGACCAAAATTTAGCTTTAGTAGAATCCCGTAAAATTTATTAGAAAGCTATTGAAAGAGAATCCCGTAAAATTTATTAGAAAGCTATTGAAAGTTTATTTAATTAATCAACGAAATTACATGAACTAATTAAAGACAAATGGATAAAATACACACACCAACGTCTTTAAAATCGTTTTTAAATTCCCCCTCAAGAGGTTTGGCTTTGAAATTATTTCCACGAATCTCTCAATAAACAAAGACCACTGAATAATTATATTCACAAACGTTCTCCCTTTTTATGCCATAACACCACAAATGCAAATAATTAAAACAGTCCGATTGTTTCTTCAAATAAAAACCACTTGAAACAAATTGATTTTCGTTTTTAGAATGTGTGCACAATTTCTTCATTGAAGTGACAAAATATTTGACGTTCTTCCGGATATTTGCTAAAACAACTACTAAAATCTAATTAACTTATTACGGCCCGAAAAAAAATCCACCCCAATAAGCGTAAAAATTGCCACAATTGTTTGTATCAACACTACATTGTGTAATAAGCACTCTGGTGGCAAGCAAAAATAAAAGCTTCTGCAACAATAATAATTCAAACAAGGCATAATGAATGGCTGAGGTAATAAATATGCATTGGACAAAATTCCAATTAGGAGTTGTGGCACTTTTTACTGGAAATCCTTTTTTAAATCGAGAAATTCTCATTACCATTGTCATTAAAAATAACTTTTTTTTCTCCTAGATCTTTATTGAATTGAAAAGATAATCACTTTGTTTTTTAGATCGCTTGAAAATTCCTCTTTCGGGTTGATTAGTAAACAAGAAAAGAAGCTTGCTTTTCAGTTTCAATTATTTTAAGGTCGCACTGCGCGTAGTTAATTTTCTAATTTTCTAGGGGTATTCGCTTTTTGTGTCCATGAGATTTGAAAATAAGACTCGAAATAAGATATCTGGAGATAAATTATTCATTCTGAATTAGTTCTGTGTGTGGAATGAAGGCGTGGTCAGGCTGGTAATTAATTAGAAAGTAGAATAGATTTTGAAATGGAAAGGGTGATGTAAAAAGTTTCAAGTAGTGCTTTGGAGTGAATGGTGGGTGTGTATAAAAAAAAGTTTCAAGGGTTGATTTTTGATAGAAAGGGGTTGTATATAAAAGGACTCGATCTGATTTATCGTATGCTGAGCAGTAGTAATGACATAAAATAATTATGCCAGAACAGAAGATGATAGAAATGTAAAGTTTACTTCATTCTACTTGGGTAACTGCGGAATGTTTTCCAGTAATTTTCAAAAATAGTTACAAAGTTCACCAAAAGATGGCACCATCAAATGAACAAATTATTAGAAAGAAAAAACTATCTGAATGTGTAGTAAAAATTACAGATTGATGTATCAACTGGGCAGTGTTGTTGTTGTAAATGGTGTTTATTTTTAAAAGCATTGTTTTGAATTTTGTGCAACATGTTAAATATGATTTTTTAATCAACATCGCTACCCGTTGGTAAAATTTTTATGTACTTTTTGAAAATTGATGATATTAAATTCTCTAGTTTCACAAGCTGAATGTAGCAAACGGTATATTTCTATCATGTTCCATTTTTTTAATTCATTTTTCAAATTTGATAGTAATTTATGGCACACCCAGTAAGAGAATTCAATAACTCTAATGTTACAATTTCTTTCACATCTAATTCTACCAAATAAAATATCATAGAAGCCCTCTTTTAAAACTGATCAGATTTATGGGAAAATAAGCCCTAGTAAAAATGACGTGATATTTTTTATTTTG
This sequence comes from Linyphia triangularis, assembly GCA_963978545.1. NCBI lineage: Eukaryota > Metazoa > Arthropoda > Arachnida > Araneae > Linyphiidae > Linyphia > Linyphia triangularis. Next base: position 33,076,496 of record OZ021727.1, on the reverse strand, counting down.
TGCTTAGACTTTTGCATTTCGGTTTTTAGATGACAAAAGAAATATTTTCTACGAGATAGATGATAAAATAAAAGAAAAGCCACACAAAATTTTTCGATTATATGCATTTTTGTTCCTCTAAGACATTTTTGTTTACGATTGTCTTTTTATTACAAAATAGTATAAATGTTTTCCATATTACAAAGAACTTGCCTTGTCTTACGAAATTAATCATTTTCTACTGTGAATGGTTGTAAAGTAACATTGTCATTATAAATGAAATTATAGATGGACTTTATAGACGAAACTTTTTCTTCGTTTAAGACTTGACCTTCAAATAATCAACAAAACAAAACTAACAATTCAAACTCATTATATTTTGTAAAGTAAATTACTTTATTCATGCACATATTCAACATAAGTTCCTAACAATATCCAGTTATTTCCAACCACCGAACCCAACAGGCTTATTGTCAAAATCGCGCATTTCACCTTATTCTCAATTTGCCGCATTCTTTCTTTGTTAACGGGACTTTATTTTTCTTCCCAAACTAATCCCTCCAATCATTTTCCCCACAAAAAGTATTACAAAAAAAAAAGAAGAAAAAAAGCCAGCAACAGTTACGGAATACATGCATAATACGTATACACCATCTTGCACTTTGTTCTCTTTCCAGTCCTCATGCATATTAAAAAATAGAGCTCGAAATAAAAACGCAAAGGACTTAAGATCAAGTCAACCGTAACTGAAGTACCCTGAACGTATATAAAAACTGATCAAACTGCGCATGCGTGCTGATTTTCAAAAATAGTCCTTTCATCAAAGTATAATGGGAGAGATATATGGTATTATGGTATATGCCAAGTATACGGCATTCTCTGATGGGAAAGAAACCAGATCCGTTGACCGGTTCGTTTCATAGGTAACAGCAGGGTTCGAGCTGCGAGGATATTATATACGGCCCCCTATGGTGCTATTCCTGCTGTATTCTTTTATCCTTCATGTATGCTGACAGGATGGATACCGGGCATGTGTATATTTGAGTATGTAACGTGATCGTGCAGATACTTAATGTAATAGGCAGTGAGTCGGGAAATCTTTTTCTTTATATGTTGAAGAGTTATTTTAATATTGGAAGATTCATGGAGCAGATGGCATATTGTAATGTTCGCTGGGATTGGTCTTTGATCAGATGGCAAGTGGTTTCGTCTAAAGAGTCAATGACTGTATTGGCATACAGATTATATGGATGATTTTTCAGACTTTTGATTCTCAATTATTGATGAGACTTCAATATCCAATGTTGTACCCAATTCCATCGCACGAAAACACCCATACTAGAATATGAGATGCATAATAATTTGCTGTTGATAAATTGTTTTCAATTGCTAAGTGATTTTATTAGAAAGAATAAAAATATATGTCATGGACTTTTGAAAATTTGTTTTATTATAAAGACTATTATCTGATCTATTCAATAGAAAACCATCGCAAAAGTGATTCTTTCATTCACTCAGATTTTTTTTTAATTAATTATCAAAAAAGTATTTGATTATTTTATAACTGAGTTCTCTTTTTGAAAACTAGATTCCAAAGTTTGTCAAAAGAAATTAAAAAGCATAAGGATAGTAATTGTGTATATAAAATCAATTTCATTGAATTTCAAAAGCTATACCCAACAAAAGCCTCTTGGAGGGTAAAGTTTTCATAATAAAAATGTTGAGAAAAGAATGATTTTGAGATTATTTTTTCGTGATAATTTCGTGTTTCATTTTTATTTATCAGTACTTCTGTTTCTGCCTTTTTTATTGTTATGTAAGATAAAGTTTAAATAAATAAATAAATGAATAAATAAATAAATAAATAAATAAATAAATAAATAAATAAATAAATAAATAAATAAATAAATAAATAAATAAATAAATAAATAAATAAATAAATAAATAAATAAATAAATAAATAAATAAATAAATAAATAAATAAATAAATAAATAAATAAATAAACGCTTTTTTATTTTCTGAATAAATATGTGAAGTATGCATTCCTTCCTGTTTCCATCTTTCTTATGTCTTTCTTTCCTTTGCAAGTTACAATTTCTCTTCATTTTGACATGTCAAAAAGAGAAGGATGACTTAAATATATTTCCTCCATTAAAATTTCTGATTTTATGTACAGTACTAATTGTTCTCCCGAATACTGTTTATACTAGATTACATAAACATTCATGTTTCTGTTATAAATTAAGTGTAGAATATATATTACCGCATTATGTTTCTCTTTTACACTTGAAAACACAACAGGAAATAAAATAAACATGACGAGATTAGGCGAACGAGGCGTACTTCCCCAGGCAATAAAATTCACTAATCCAAACCCTCTTCCCCGATTCTCAACTAGCTAAACCAAACGCTCTTCAAAACCTCCCAACTAAAACTCCGGATCCCCACAAGAAAAATCCTAAGCGACCATTTAAACACATCCAACCACTTCCCCGAAAATCTTCCAGAATCCTCCAGTTTACTTTGGACGGCAGGCCCAGGTCCACAAACACAAAAGACCTCTCATCTCCAGCCCTTCACAGTCATCATAAAAGGATATCCCTCTGATCTTCCCCATTGTAATCCAATGACCGTTAAGGCTGAGGACAGCCCACGGTGTTGGTTGGTGATGCCTCACTTGTTGGCAATGGGCGACAGACCGCGTGTAATGAATACCACAAGGGGTGATAATCCCTCCTTTCAGCCATCCTAATACCCCAAGATAAGCCACTAGCATGGTGTTGCACAATGGGCTGTGACGCTCGTCAGGGCATCTGTCGGGTTCTGCTTGGGTAATTACGTCTTGTACGAGACGGATTTCAGGCGTAATCGTATGTGTTGGGATCGAAGCTTTTGACTGTATCGGGACGAAGCTGCAGTTCCATTTGTCCTAACTGATTTTGTCTAGACCGCGAGGTTGCGGGTTCGAGTCCCGTGTTAGGCATGGGTGTTTGTAAATGTATGCTGGCTTGTCTAATGACGAATGTTTCGGCGCATTATAGCCTTAGTGTTGCTGACGGTGCCGGATAATCTGAAAACAACCAACCTAACAGATTTTGTTTCGATGCAAAAGTTTGATATCAGTCCTGCAACTTCATAAAACCTTTCATTTTCGAAAAGACATATCTTATGCGTTTGAAATATATTTACCCGCCGTTTGTGGGAAATCGAACACCACAATAACTGTATATTTTCATTTTCACGGTAAAAATAAAATTTAATTTCGAAACAAATAGAGTAGCTAAGATTGACTAATTAATTCTTTGCATGTTTTTTGGCTTAAAAATGGGATTACCTTGTATTTCGGTGTTGTCCTCATTCTTCAGAATAATTTGAAAAACAGTCAATTAGCGAACAGACTTTGGTCGTATGTGTTGGGATCGATAATTTTCTTGATTCACAGCGAAGTTTATTTAGAGAGTGTTATGCATAAGTAGACTGAGCGACAATTCTTGAAAATTCACTAAGCGAGTTTCTATCAGATATAATCCTGTGCTAACTAAAAATGTCTTATTACTGATTCTAGCAGCAGACAGAAGGACAATAGTGTAGCCCTTGCATCAACTTTCATTTTTTTTTTTTTGCCAAAACTTTCTGTTTACAGTCACTTAAATTTAAAGTCTCTGTCACCCGGTATAATATAATAGTTCCCACCCCCGGTGTTTAATATAATATATATCCAATTTTCAAAACCTAGCGCCTGGTCTAGTTAGGCGTAACGCTGTTAATTTTAACTATCTCCTTATTATTAGCGATATTTTTTCTTCGTAAAATATTACATCCAGGTCTCAAACAAATACTTTAATTTATATTACTTTTAAATTTAGTATCCTGTTTAATGAAAGTAAAATGTACATTGCTTACCAACTTAAAGAATTGTTTTCTTTCTCCAGTAAAACCTTGAATTTGTCAGAAGTCTCCTTTTAACATCAAGTGATTCATTTGTCAAGAGACAAGCAAAAATGCAGTTTTTAAGCATTACCTCTATGCACTTTGCCTTATGACTGTTAAGAATGACTACACGTCATTTAGAACACTTGAATTCTTGATGAGTATTGTATGGGTTTTAGTTCTTCAACTAAATGTTAAAACAAAAATAGCACTAACAAGACTTTTGGTTAAAACTCAAATTTAATAGTTTGATTACTTTTTTAGTTGGTTATCAATAGAGATCTACTTTCCTTTTAATATTGCAAAAATGCACAATCACTATCTTTAAAGATAGTGTATTGAAGTATGGTTTTCATGAAGGATTTGAAAAATTTTGCAACAATGGGTACAAAATTCTAAATCTTCAGTTTTAATTTTATTCTATGTTGCTAATTTTTTTCTCAATAAACTTAATTAAAAAATAGTTTTATCATCTCCACTAATGTATTGATGAGCTTAAACAATTACTATATAAACCTTTTTGCCATTGAAAAGATGACAATTACTTAGTCAAAATTAAAATATGACTTCTTTTGTCACCAAGATCGAAGATTTTGCGAAATTTTTGTTGCTATACATTTCAGGCTTACATGGAAATCTGATCAAGTAAAACATGGTTGAATTTTACTGTACAAAAACTATACTATTTGTCTTGATCAAAAATTTGAATTGATTTTAACAGAGAAGAAACTGATAATTATCATAATAGGTTTTTTCTTTACGTCACAAACAAAATACTTAGATAATTATACACTCTGTATCAGTAACTCGTTTCTCTAAAATTTTGACTTCATTAATTTTTTCTGCAAGTGCAAGAAATAACTTCTTCAAAATTTTCTCCAAAAAGTTTAAATTGGAAAGCTTTTTTATGGTTTTATCTTATCAATGTTTCAAATATATGAGAAAGTTCAAAGTTTCTTCAAATCTAATTTCGTTAGTCATGATGACTATTACAGTCACGCGGACCACATTATGTTGTTTAAAGGTTAAAAGGACATGCTATTTAAAAATAACTTTTTAAAAACTGACTTGAAGAGAAAATAATTTAGTGATTATTTTTAAATCTGTTTCTTTGTATCTTGGCTTTAAAGATAGTGTATTGAAAACAGTGTTACAAATGACCTCTAATCAGATTGATTTGTCAAATGTAACGCGATTTGCGGCACATTGCGATAGAATCAATCAATGTCACGCCAAGGGCATGATAATAATTTACAATTTCGAAACTGTCAGGTTTATCGAGCAGAATTAGATTTATTGTTATTTACGGATAGGATGCATAAGCGAAAAGCGGTTGTTTTATCTGAGTTGTATTCAGAAAACTCTCTTGTTGCTTTAATTACTTTAGAATTTAAAGCTACAGTTTTTAAGGTTGAACATAATTTCACATTTAAAAATAGTATATTAGAAAAGGGGCACAATATCACATTCAAACTTTTAATCGAAATTCTTACACAGAAACTGCCATTCACAGAAAATCATTAATTTTCAGAAAAATTTAAAAACCAGTAAAAGCTGTAATTTTTACAATTCAATTTATTTAATGCAAACAGAGATTGACAAATAATTTCGCAGACGACCAGTCACACAAATGTTGCAATAAGTATCTGCCATGATATTGTGTACCAAACACACTTATTATTGTCTTTGCATGCATAATGAAATTGCACTTTTATATACATCTGAAAATTCATTTTGTTTGGCAGTTGAAGGAATGTCTTATTATATTTATGTATAGGACAAGTAATCTTTTAAAATAACAAATCCAACACTTTATCCAGTCTTTCAAATATTTTCATTTAGAACAACTGAGCTATATAGAAAATCAACAGAATTCCGCTAAAACTAGAAGCATTTTAGACATCAAATTTAGTATTTATATTTTGTACAATTTTATCATATATACATTGGTTGACTAGGTTATAATTTCCCTGTCAAGGGAAATTGTTAAGTTCAAGTTTTATTTCTATTTAAAGCTTGAGAAAAATGCAGAACAATGCAATAATGCTTTGTAAACTCAACGTCCTGTTATGAAATTTAAAAGCTGTGACTCTCTGGGTCATCATTAATTAAATAGCAATTTGTAAGAGGATAAAAGTATTATTTTTATATTATGAGCATACTGGGACCATACAATGGTCAACGAATAATTCATAAGTCTCTTCGTTAATTCCTTGTTGTAATGCTTATGTACAGGGTGCCTACATCATTGAAGTACTCCAGTTTCTTGCCATTTGGAGCATGTATTCTTCAACAGGTTTTCATAAAATTGTATATCACTGTGTTCATGAGGTCATTATCATCACCTCTAAAATTACGTTACAAAAACTTAAAAACAAATTAAATAAAAATTTATAAAAATATTTTTCTTTTCACATATTATGCTTCAAGAATAACAATTATATCGCAGATATTGAATTTAAAAAATAAATGCTTTTGGTTGAGTCTAAAACTTCCTTTATAAATTTTCCGATTAGATTCAGCCTGTAAAGTTAATTTCCATATCAGCCATTAAGCGCCGCAAATATAGTTAGAGGATAAAATGTAAATTAAAATTTGAATTTTTCCATATCATTTCCCCATTATGGAAGTAGTATCTATGTAAAATTTTATGAAGATGTTTTATTTACTGTCGGCTTCAGATGACTCTAGATAAGAGAACAATTGTGAAACTGGGGGTTTAAAATGCATTAACAGCAAAACATTTTAAAATTGTATGATAACATACTACTACTTTACATGTTTAATTTAGACGCATTAAGTACTTTACCAGAAACTTCTGCAAAGCAAACACAAACCCACAACACCAACCACGCCCGATATCCCACTCATTTACGGCAATCTCGCCACAAACCAACTTCCTCCAAAAGTCGGCCTAAAAAAAGCAAGACAGCGAGCCAAGGAAAACAGTCCTTCAAGTAATTTGATAAGACGAAATAAAAATAATACGCATTCAATCTTCAGCAAAGAGCGGGAAACACAATCAGCAAGAAAAAACAAAATTAAACATAAAAAAAAAAATCTCTTCTCATTGACACTTCCTCCACTCTTCTAAAGTACGAAGGAGAAGAAAAAAAAAAAGAGTATCAGTTGTAGAAAAGGTGCCTACAAATAGGTGCCTGGCCATGATCCCCAACTTTTAAGTGCTGTTTGTAAAAGTGGCACGAAGAGTATTGAAGTGTCCACAGTAAGAACTCTTCAGTTCAATTTTTTTCCAGACTCTTTTATTCTGTGTGCTTTTGAATAGAGGTGGTGATATAATAGATTGTAATGTATATAGGGTTCTTTTGAAGCGAGGCGGCTGTATTTACACAGAGGATTTTTTCCGTGGACATTTTTATTCTCCATTTCGGTGGTATTCTTCTTTTTTTTTTTTTTTTTGGAAGGCGTCTATTGAAAGTGGAGGATTGGTATCCTTGTTATTTGAGACTGGTAAAGCGAGAGGAGTTTTTAGGGGTCGTGGCTCGGCGTTTAAAGGATATATAGCTATACTGTAATTATGGCGGTATCGCTTTGGGGTTGTAAGTAGATAAATGAGGGTTTGGTATTGAATAGATAAATATATATTTATAAAAAGTGCATGAAAGTTGCAAGCATAATCTATGTTAAAGGAACTGCAAAGGATATTTCATAGAACAAATTCAAAAGCTTTTGAAATACTTGATCCACTCATTTTGAATACTAACAGGATTTTCAAGCAGAGGCATCAGCAAAAGCTAAGAAAATCTTAGATTGAAAGATCCATGCGAAGTATTTTCTGCAAACAGCGATGACCTTATTGGTAGCTATGGCCTCACTTGGAGCTATGGAATTAGTCGCACCTACTTTATATAGGTTCTGAACAAAGGTCACTTATTTAAATAACGTAATTGTATATTACGGGGGTTCGGCTGTTATGGAGTTAAACTTTATTGGAACAGAAATCACAAAAAATTTTATCTTCAAGAAATAATCTTAGTTCCTAAAATATCTTAGGAACCTAAAACCATTTTTTTTTTTTTTTAAAGTGCTTTGAATATATTTTATTCCCGATTATTTAAAAATCATAATCTCCCAAAGAGCTGTTGGCTAGATTTCTAATGAACACTGATCTACATCTAAAAGTATAGTTTACATTTGATAAAATATACAACTTATCCTTTCAACTTGCGATAATAAAAGATTAAAGAACAAGGTCTTTCGTCATTGGAGACCAAACAAATGTATTAAGTACAAGTTTCTAAATATAGCTTTGATGTACTTTGTAATTTTAATCCAAGCATTTTAAATATAGAAGTTAGTCGTGAAATTTTAAAAATTTAAGATCTTCAGTACATTTTTCTAAACATTATTATCAATTTTAGTAATCAAAGTTGGATTCATACATATGTATATTTTTACAATTAGTTCTTTATTTTGTAAGGTGAGATACGTACAAGGTAAGCACACACTTTACAAACGAACTTTATATATAAGATAAAATATGTATAAGGTTTTCTTTTTTTTCTAAAATATAAATTTTTAGCATGCATAAGGCTTAGAACATTTCGTTTCTATTGTAGTCAAAAGTGATGGATATAGGCAATTTACATGACTTTTCAGTTGATATGAATGGCCTATGTAGGTAAGAAACTCGTAGAGAAGCCGTGTAGTCTTCTTTGTAATAAACGGTTCTCATTGAATGAACGTGGTGTATGGAAACTATACACAGCACTGAAATTATTCAGAATAATAAGTTACTGGCATAACACATCCATTATTTTCTCTAATTTGTTTCTTAAATCTATTTACCCTAATAACCGATATAAGTCATAAAATAGAACTTTTATTTAAAGCGAATAGTTAGAGATTTAAAAAGAAACTAATTTAAAAAATCTTAATTTATTTCAGTATATTTAAACCCCAACTTTTTCTAGCAGTAAGTTATGAGCATGTATTCTACACAAAAGTATTCTTTACAACTATAAAAAATAGTATAGTATTTACAGAAGTAAAAATTTAAACGTATAGTTCCTACCCATTACTTTCTACTTTCAACCTCTAGATATTGCATACTTTGGTTTGACTTGAAGCTTAATACATAAAAATCGAAATAGAGATCTATACTAACAATTTTCTTCCAAACTGGTTGGTTACCAAAGAAAACTTATTATTTGGGGCAGTATTAAAGGGGAGATTTTATGACAGCTACTAAATTGACATCATCTGTTTGAAGAGCGAAAAACGCTAAGAAATAAACTGCCAACTGAAAACATAACCTTTGCCGAAAATTTGATTTCTATCTTCGCTGTAAAAAATCTCATTGAGAATGATTTTATTTGTCTCTAAAAAAAATACTTAAGTTGAAATGGCGAATAAATCGATTTTTCAAAAGTTGACATTTCGTCAACTTCATTGTAATTATCTCATTAAGTTTTCATTTTTAGACTCTAAAATTTTAAAAATAACTTTTTTTAGGGTGCTCAATTTGAAAATACACAGATCTTGTAGTGTTTTCCAATTTCTTAACATATTTCAGCCACTTTCACAATCGGCCAGATCTATTCAGAAAAACTGCTCCAAATCAACACTATTTTGCTGTAATACATTTGACTTGGTAATATTTGTCTGAAAGGAAAATATTTTTTTTAGGAATGTTAACAGGTTAAATGTAAATGAGAAAATATTGCTAGTCGTACTTATAGAAAAACTGCTCTAAATGAACAATATTTTTTTACACACTTAACCTTGTAATATTTTTCTGAAAAGGCAATAATACTTTTTTAAGAAATGCAAACAGGTTAAATGTACATAAAAAATATTGATAATTTTCAACAGTTACTCAAAAAATAATCTGGTACGCAAGCCTCTCATCACTGTAAACATGGCAAGTTTCTCCATATAAAATTCAACTATGATAAGGTTAATTTGGCAGCTTGATAAGTAAATTAACAGCATACTTTAACAGTCCTGCACTGGCGCCTATGTATGGTCCCTCTTCCAATCCCACGGCCCGTTCAACATAGTTCAAAATCTCCCAACAACAAACAAGCGATGTCATTGTACCTGCTCACGCCATCTCAAACATCGTCTGTCACTCAAATAGGGCCAATCTTCCAGACTCCGGGAACGAAGATTTAGATCAAGTGTCACAGCTACACTTTAACACGTGTCCGCATAGGGCGAGGTCACCCCACCCTTATCTATCTATTATAATATACAACATCGCGACGCTGTCTTTCAAACAGCCGCTTCCCAAGAGAGTTAGTCACGCAATTTACCGATGATTAGTTCCAGAATAGAACTTCATTAAGGTGTTGACACGAGCAGTGACACTGCGAACTGTTAGCTTCGGCTTATAAGTCGTCTTCATTAAAAGGGTGAGGTCAGTGTTCGAGGCTTATTGTTTCCTGTTTGTTGAGGTGGGAGCATCTGTGTTAGATTTTAGGGGTTGATAAGGATATTTCGATAGTGTTTATAAGTTGTTTTTATGGTGATCTGTAGGTGAACTCAGCTCATTGAGCATCAATTACGATTAAAGAATGGAGGTGGTATGGTGTCTATCTGTCAATGTACATGAACGTGAATGTTTTAAAAATGTTGAGAGTTGACTTTGAATGAGATGCATGGTTATTGTTAGAACACACAAAACAACTTCTGGTAACACCCTATAAGGCATCGTAAATATTATACACCATATTCACTGCGTCGAAAGGTTAACTACCGTTAATGAGAGAATGAAAGCTTTCAACTACTTTTTAATAGCCAATGGCTTAACTTATTATTCTTTTTTTTTTTTTTACTTAAGGTGCATTTACTGTTGATTGTACAAATGGAGTGGGGCTATATTTGCAAACCAAAGTGACTTATGGGACACTTAGTTAAGTTTGAAAGAATAACTAAATGATTTATTCATTTATGTCCCAGTTAGTTCATCATAATGGAAGAAGATTAAAATTTAGTTTTAAATTTGAATGAGTGTCTGAAATCTCTCAGTATATGTAGTTTCAGAACATAAAAATTATTTTTAATTAAAAAAAAATTCGTAGAAAATTTCACTCATTTCCTATTTAAAGGCAATATTTCAAATACTCATTAAGGAAATTACAATATTGGACTGTGCTTAGAATTAACTTGTGTGAAATATAATAGTAGTAATATCTCCCTTTGTTACTGGAACATCACAAAGGCGGCTAAAACGGAAATACTTCAGATAGAAAATGAGCGTAAATTTGTAGTTTTAACACTTGAAAAGGGAATCCATTTGAAAAACTCAAATATCCATGTAACTACACAATTCTTATCTCTAATCGAATAAGTACACGCACGCTTTCGGCATTCATACAACTGCGCCTACATCAAACGTACATAACACACACTACCGTTTTAATCCCTGATTTTACCCTACCCTGAACTGAATCCCAATGCACTTCCCCATTAATCCCGCCAAAGGAAAACAAAAGCTTTTATGTACCATAGCACGGCATGATTATACACAACTCAGAATATTCTTTTCCAAATAAGCTTATCCGTCCCCAAACAAATTAATCCCTCAACAAATTCCATCCATTCTCTATCCGTCTCCAAGTGACAAATCACTCTAAAAAGACTACACAAAAGAAGACCTCTTATCTCCAACACCATCCACACTCCTCAACCAAAGACGTATCGCTTTCCTAGAAAAGCTTTTGAGGTTTCCACCCCCTCCATCGTCTTTTCTTTCCACTTTCTTTCCTGAAAGGGGTACTCTGCAGCTTTATAGTGGAGAACCCTTTAATAGAGCGACGGAATAAGTTCCTGGGCTGTTGGGCAAACCCTTTTCTGTCAGCAACGCCTGCCTTTGATGGAATGTATTCCTAATTTGACATGTTCCATTCACAAGACCACTATTATTAGTTGCTTGGACACCACTGGGTCTTTTAGGGCAGTACTCAGATGTGCTGTGCTCAAAGGGTCGATTTCAACTGAAACTAATGTATCAGAAATGGTACTGTGGCAAGGGGCTTTCTTGACTCTGCTTACTTATGATAGGGCATTTCTATTGCTCTTTGATTGTCTTATTTCGAATACCATCACATCATTTGGTGCTGTATCATTGTATTTAATTTTCTTAAATAATTTTAATACCTCTTATTTGGAAGTTACCAGTTATTAGTTTAAGGCTTTCCCGACTTATGTAATGTAACCATCTGGAAATCAGTATCATCTAGTTTTAGTTTATTCTGTACCGTGACCATTAAAAAAATATATATATGAACAAAAGAACTGATTTTGTGCAACGATCATTAATGACTCTGTACTTCATTAGAAGAAAATTTTCTGTTTTGAATACAATTAATCATTATAATTTTTTTTTTAAATAACTTTGATCTACCATAGCGCATATCAGCAGTGACCATATTGTGCAGCGATTTTGACAGACAATTATTAATCTGCCTGGTGGGAGTTTTCCAGGTTTTCTTGTTTTCGAGATGCAGTTGCGGGGAACTATTCCATTGAAAGATCTTCAGAAAGGCTTTCTCCCTTCACACTCAATCTGTTTCTAGAGGTAAAGATCTTGATCTATTGATACTTCGGCACAGTATACACAGTGTTTAACTCTTGCGCCAGATATTCTCCAAACCAACCAAGCACGTATCACTAAAAAGTTATGCATTACAAAAAAATTTAAAACCTTTGTCATTGAAAGAGATAATGAGTTTCTCAAAAAAGTATTTTAACTTGTGAAACGAAACCCCCTTGATGCCCTTTTGAAAGTTACCAACATTGTGTTGCTTGCTGTTAGTTACGAAAGTGGGAAGTTAAAAGCTACATGCAAAGGTTGAATCCATTATTAGAAAAGAAAACAGCTTTTTCTTATGAGTAATACCATGGGCTATCAATTCTTAGATTCATAAACTTCTCTCCTGAACAGGTCACACACAAAATCGTTTTTTAATAAATCAGTCTAATAGTATTTATAAAAACAGAATACAACATCTGTCGCGTACTTTAAAATTCATTTTGGATTTTGAACTTAAAATGACGGCTGCATCTCATTTACAACTTGTCAAGATTTTTCGTTTGACGTCGACATGTGAAGTTTGATAGGAGTAAATGAGAAGGGCGTTACCTGCATATAAATATCAAAGCAGAAATTGCTATTCAAAAAAGTAAGAGGAACTAGTATGCTTTCCTTGAGTTGAATACAACAGCCAGTGACATAAAACTAACACATTTACACACACAAAAAAAACTTATTTGTAGTCATAAACGTACCTAGAATTTTGGAACCATCGAAAATGGTATGATTTTCTGATAAGCAGCATATTGAAGAATTTGTAACTTTTTTTATTTTATTTAAGGGGGTATTCTAGTCTAGAATTTTGAAAAAAATGAAATTTTTTTTTCATAATTCGATAGTTTAGATATTCAAAAATATCTCTCTGAAAGGATTTTTCAAAATTCAAATTATTTTCAAAGTTACAGCCGTTTTAGTGTCGTGGCAACTAGACCGGGTTGAGCGGACGACTGCAACAATAGACTACGGGCGGTCCGGGCTACCTGAGTATGAATAGCTTCTTTCTTTCTTGTCATATACTTTTAGTTTACTATATCAATAGTCTGAAGGTCATTGTGACGTATTATACAAGTATCTATACTCGGATTATAAGGATTGAACGGTCTAAGGTTCGACCTTCAGTTGCTTCAAAAGAGGAAAGAACTGCTCGTTATACAGAGAGAAATGCTGAAAACAGTCAATATGAAGTAGAGGAAGGCCCAATGTTTGAAGCTGGGATGGCTGATTAAGAGAATGTAAGTTATACGTACTATTTTATCAGTTACGCTGCCTGAAACTGAACGTTAAACTTTAAACGCGTTTTTCTCGAAACTACTTTTTTCGATACGGTGATGCAGATATCTTAGGTTCTAATCAGCCGATTTACTTGAAATTTAGCATGAATATTCTTCAATTATCTCGCTTTCGCACTAACCAATAAAAATTTCAAATTTCAAATTTGTAATATTTTTAAAAAATTGGAGGAAGTTGAAAAATGAGTAAAAAAATCGACTTCTATTTTTAAACAGCCGCCATTTTGTGAATTTTTTTTTTTTTTTCAAGTTTTGTTGGTTTGTGCGACAATAACATTTGTACTGATCAATAATTTGGCATTTTTTTTTTTTTTTCAGATGGATACAAAGGGAGAAATCCTTTTCACGAGGACACGGCCTTTTTTTTTTTCTCTCTACTTCAAGGACTTATATCTTTTTGAAATTTTTTTTTTCTTTTTTAAATGTATTTTTTTGTATTCTTGAAATATTAATAAACAAATGATAAAAAATTTTATAGTAAAAATATTAACTGCTTCTTTTATATTAATTGCCAAAAAACGCTCGAAATTCAGCCCCATAGACTAGAATACCCCCTTAACAACTGGTCGCAAAATAAATAAATAAATCTACAGCATAGAAGTTATAAATAATGCAAAGAGGGAAAAAATGTTTATTTGTTTGCACAGTTCTGACTGCCTATTTCTGCCACTATCAGGTGCTTAACACAGCCAACTCTGTCTCGTAATTTTAAACTACTAGAAGATTCGAGGTCGAAGCCTTCTAGCGCAAAATTCTCTCTCCAATCCCAACTACAGCAATGAGAGGGTATTGAGACCACGACTTATTTAATGCGAACTATTCTCCATTATTGTGTACACCAGTATTAGGCAGGACCGAACTCATGATCTACCACTCATAAGCTCGGTGCTTTTAACTACCGGCCACTTGAGAATCCCCTCCCCCCACCCGTCAAAAATAGCATTGAAAAAGTCCTCCTTATAACATACAGTTATTGTTATTTATCATAAATAGGTACTTTTAATACTTGTAATAATATAATTAATCTCAGAAATATATTTTTTACTTTCAATTACCCATATGTAATACATAAGGTAATGAAAGTATAGAATTCGGTAAATTCGGTTTTTCCCCCCATTCCTCCACGTTTTGGAACATCCTGATCTCAAAAATGGGATCTAGAAAAAATGTATGTCTGTGTGTACGTGGTCAGCATAACTCCCGAACAAATTGATCTTCGAAGTTCAAATTTCGTGTGCAGATTGATGATGGCCCAAGGACCTATCATTAAGGATTTTTGTCAAAATCGTGCATGCGCATAAGGTAGCTGCCATTGAAAAAATCACGTTTTTAAGTAATTGCTACAAAAACGGCTCTAACGATTTTGTTCAAAATCGCTATGGTAATGTCTCTTAAGGTGTTCTAAACACCCCCACCACCGAAATTCCAGTAAAAGTGCTTTAACGGCGTAAAAAGTTGAAAAACGAATGCCTTTAACACAGAGTTCTCTTTCCTTGAATATACCTCATCAACGATCGTTTTTTCATCTCTTCTCAGTTTCACTTACAAGATAGGATCATATAAGAACTATCGATAAGTATATCGCCAAAATTCCCTTTTTGGCAAAGTTTTTTTTTTTTTTTTTTTTTCTTTCTTTCTTTCTTTTTTTTCCCCTTTTTTTTCTTTCTTTTTTTTTCTTAAAAAGATTTATATAAGAATTATCGCAAAAAATATAGCCAAACTGGCCATTTTTAATAAGCGAATGATGGAAATAAATAAACGAAAATGGCACAAATCCACATCAGTAATATAGTGTAATTGAAAGTTGTGAGATGTTTCACACCCCTAGTTTATAACGTGATGTTGAAAATGTTAAATTATACACTGCATTTTAAAATCGGTATACTAAATGAATGTTTGGGTTTTTAGTTTGTGAGTTCACTCGTTCAACTCGTTCTGGAGTGAGAATGGATTCTAGAAAGAAAAGAAAGGAAATTAGTAGCCGAGATGTTTCGTAAAGCCAATATATAATCGCATTTTACTGATACGTCAACACAACAATAAATATCCAAATAGAAGTATATACTTTAAATGATCAACAAAGAAAATTTACCTAACATAAATGTTTTCAAAACGTATAGTTCAATTAATGAAATTACGAAATTTTAAAAAGTTATAATTACCTGTGGGGTAATAACGAATTTGTGGACTCAGTCTTGAAATCAATCGATAACAAACTCCAATCTTCAAAGAAGTAACACATAATATGTTTTACCCGTTGCAACAAATCTAAGTCAAATAGACCATTAACATGTGATATTCGATTTAACTGACTGATAGATACTTAAACCCTTACGATAAAGTTCAAAAACTCCGATAAAAGGCTTCTATCTACAAAATAAATAAAACTTTAGGCAAAACAATAATATTTTTAAATTGTTTTGTGACTATTGCATAAAAGATCAAATAAGTTGGCTTCGTTCAAAAGTCCTAAATCCTTCAATTTAAATTATTTTTTGCATAAAAATCGCATAAATTAGTAGAATTTAAATATCATTAGGTAATTACATGGAATAAAATTAGTCATTTCTCATAACTTAATAAATATATTTCCGTCCTAAAATACCTTATGATAAATATATAAACTAAAATGTTAGTAAATATCTGTAAATGTCTTTAAAAACAAATTAAATAATTTGCTAATACGAGTTTTATAATACCAAATTGCAGTAGAAAGCTGAACAACCTGTTACAAAAACCTTTTTTTCAAAGACCGACATAAATAAGTTTTTAGTGCTTAGTCATATTTTGTAGACCTTCTGATGAAATGTTTCAAGGTTTTCTTTCAATTAATTGATTACAAACGTGTTATTTTTCGTTTTACTTATAGGCTTGATGTTTCTTTATTTTAGTTATTAAGCGTAAAGGTTTCCTTAATAGGATTTACCCATCATTTAAAATGTCAACACTTCAAGTTATTACTCAATTTCTTTTCTGTGAATACAGAGGAAAGTTAACGTAATGACGTAGATTTTATCTGAAATTATTTTCATAAAAAAAATTTACTCCTTTATAATGAAGAAATGAAAATAAGAAAATATATGTACTCGTAAGAAAAGATAAATATTTACAAGGTATTCAATCATAAAATTCTTTTGTATCAAACCACTTGGAACATGCACTGATCAACAAATCTACTGGAAATCTCTCTCTCTCTCAAAGAGGAATGATTTAAAAACTTCAATTTAAAATAAATAAAATATTATGAAAATAATTCAGATTTTCAATAATGACGGTTTAAAATTAACAATTGTCTTACGATCAAAGGAATATGTCGAGATATGGTAGCATGGATAGTTTTGGCTGAGCAGAATGTGTCGTGTGGTGGATGGGTGAAGAGACACACGAGACAAAAAGTTATAAGTCAGGACACATGATTGATCTTTAGTTTCGACTTTGATTATGTTATCCTGTCTTAAGAAGATGAATTTCAGAGTATGAAACTAGTCATGCAGTAAGAAAGCATGTTTCACTTTTGTCATTTTTTGTGACATGGTACTTCGTCTGTTGGACTATCCTCTACAGTCTTGTAATGGAAGTACGATAGCAGCAGATAGTAAAAGTTGGCCTATGGATGTGTGAGTACGCCTTTTCCTTACCGCTTTTCCATATTGGGAGGTTGGTTTTCATAGTGTTTATGTGAGGATGTTCTGTTATGTTCTATTTTGTTATAATAGTGTTTTAAGGCATTGTGTTTTCTGTGATATTTAATGTTATTTACAGTACAAATATTAAATACCTTAAAATACATATCTGGTGTGGTCTTTTGAGTGCAGATGTTTTCCAGATTTTGTGCTAACTTATAAATCACGTCCACGATCACGCCGTAATTTGATAGTTCAGGGGAAAGAGTACAGTTCTTGCCTCCTTCTGAGATCTTCCCATTTCAACAATTATAGTTTATAAACTCCAAGTTTTAATGGATTGTTTTTATCTTTTTTTGCTTGAAAACTTCATTTACAACCTCCAAGATAAGGTTCAGCCTACGAGTTAAATTTAATAAAAAATCCTTAACATTACGAAATTCCATCTGGTGGCGAAAGTACGATTTTTAATTTTTTTTTTTTTTTGAAGTTAGTAGTATTGTATCATATGAGTAGTACGTTTTTAATGTTCACACAGTTTTCGGAAATATGTGGATATTTTCGTTCTCCATTCGTAAGGTTTACTTTTAAACATCCTGTACAATTAAAAAACAGAAAATCATGAACTGTTGGAGGACATAAATAACAGTAAAGAAGTCCAAGATGTGTTAAACCCTAGTTCTTTCTTTACACACTCTTTTTAAAATTCAAAATTGATTTCTACATTATCTTTAAAAATTTCAAAAATAAAGCCACTATTTCTTGAAAAACAGGAATTTTACTAACACCTGTGTTCACTAAACATTTATATTTTCATTTAATAGTTTTAACACTTCGTTTAGAAATAATTTTGTACAATTCAAACAACACTGTTAGTGAATGGCAGGTGTACTTAAAAATTCGTGTTTTCCTGAAATGATTTTGGATTATGTCTACTTTTGCAAACACAATTTTGAGTTCTGAACCTTGTATCGTATTTATATTAGACTGTGATGATTAAATGCTCATAGTAATCTTACAGGGAATTAAAGTTTTGACCATTTTGTTTTTTAGATAGTACTTTATTGCCGTACGTCCGACTTGGATAAAGCTAATATATTTACAAAAATCTTATTTTAGTACATGTATTAAAATTAAAATATGATTACAAATTCCTATTTTGATACCTATAAATTGAATAATGTTCTTAGAAGTAATTTTTATTTTTTTATTTCTACATCACTTAGAAGCGGTTGCATAAAAAGAAATGCTTATTTTGGCAGGAATTTTTATAAGAATTAAACTTTTATTTCGTATTCGCTTCTACATGAGATATTTATAGGTAGGCCTGGGCGATTTTAACATTTTTGCATCGCGATGTATCGGGAAGCAAACATCACGATGTCCCGATACATCGCGATGAGAACTATATTTTTTTTACAAAATACTATAAAACAACGTTTTTATAACAGTTATATAGCCGAAAGTTATGCTTACTTAGCTAATTTGTTATCATCCAGGAAAGGAGATGGGGGGGGGGGGGGAGAGAGAGACAAGTGCACTTCATGGCAGTGCACATGTTACTTTAGTTATTGGATATTCTTAATTATTAAATCATAAACGTACTTTTTAATGAATATTGTATTACTTACTAGTACAATATAACTATTAAACAATAAAAATAAAATTTATGCATAACATTTAAAATTCTAATAATCTTTCTTTTGTGCCAAAAAAATCTGCATTTCCGCATTTTTAAGAAGCAAGTTGGATTGAGTAATTAATCTTATGGAAATAAACTTTATAAAAATTGTACAAACTGAAAAAAAATTATAAAACATTTATTTACTTACGAGTCAGAAAAGAAAATCCTTCGACGTAAATGGGAAAAAATCGTTTATAAGTATTTAAGCAATCAAACTAGAGCAACAACTGTCATCAGTCCATGTGCTAGTTCATATTGACTTTGGCAGATATAACAAACCATCATAGTAATAAATAACCTGATTATCGTAACTGGGTAAGAATTAGACATAAGTTACTGCGCTAGAATACTGCAATCCCCTTGAGTTAATAAATAAAGCAAAGCTCTCAAAGGGTAAAAATGTTGGATAAAAAAAAATCCCGAAGTTATTAATGTAAAAGATTTAGAGATACAAAAATTTATATTTTATTTCTTCCAAGTTAGAGAAAAAAATAGGGGGAAAAAAAAGTCTAGGAAATACTCAATTGAATTCCAAAAATAGAATATCAAGGTCTTACATCTGATGACAAATTAAATAAAAATCAAAACGTTTTTCAAGAGTTGAGAGAACAATAAAAAATGTTCAAGCAATAAAAGGAATAATCGAATCTCCAATATTACTAGACTACTGGCGCCTAAAAACCACCTCGAAATTTCAATACTCAGCTGTAAAAACGAAGTAGGAAATAAACGCGGGACCTAAAAAAAACACCTTGTAAAACTGAATTATAATTTTTAAATGTCATACGTGCTTTTTTCCCCTTGAAATGTGCACTTTTTTCCAACTTTATTTGAAATTTCAAAAGGCAGGGTATGCAAAAGCGAATGCAACATGTATGAGAGATTAAGTGCGCGATGTCGTATGTGGCGCTTTGTTTCTATACAATCTTGTAAACATCGCACATACCGAAGGTGGATACGATTATCATGATGAGGATGAAGTATCGCCCAGCAAACGCAAATGGAATTCGTCTCAAACGGCGCGGTGTTAGCTGTTACAGTACGTTTCTATACAGTCTTGGAGAGACCGCGCTTATGCAGAGTGCATTACTCGATGTGTTGAAGTATCGTGTTTCAAATGGCACGGTGTCGACGGTTTCAATACGTTTCTTAGAATCTTAGAAACCCCGCGCATCAATCGTGGCATCACGGTTCTTCGTCCTTGAAGTGCTAGGCAAGGATCGCGCTCTCGTCCAAAAAGATCGTGATGTATCGGTTATGCAAAAATAGTGACACCGGTTTGACGGTGTTGATTTCACACCGGTTTTGGACGATGTATCGATACATCGCCCAAGCCTATTTGTAGGTAATTAAAAAGTATATTGCATGAAATAAAAAAAAAAATTAAAAAAAAAAAAAACTGTAAAAAATTAAAGAGAAGTAAATTTTATTTACAATATTATTTTTAGTAATTTTTTTTATTTCAACAAAATTATACTCAAACATGAAAAGTCAATTATGTTAGATTAATCTTCGAACAATATTGCATTCTTTAAATATCCATACAAAAAAATAATAATAATTAAATTTTAAATTAGTACTTATCAAGTTTTCACTTATTATATTTATTCAAAGTTCATTTCCGAGTTATTTTCTTCTTCCTTGTTTTAATAAAACCATTCATAAAAATGATTATATATATATATAAAAAAATATCTTCCATTGTAGGCAACTTGGTTTTTTACCATAACTATTTTTTTTTAAACTGACTCACCTGTAGAAATTATAATATTTTTATTATAGTTGAATTGCTTTGCGCGATATTCACGGATTATCAGTTTTGAATTAAAAAAAGTAATTGATTGAAATTCAGTATGTGGAAAATATTATATTTTTTACGTTACTTTTTATTTTAATCAATTTATTCATTTACAATTTTAACCGCATGGAAATATTTTTTTAACTCTTACATACAAAATTAAAGCGCATTAAAGAAACCAGTATTATTTTAAATTAACACTATCAAAATAAACATTAAAAAAAAAACTTAATCCATCACCATCAATACACCATTTATACTTCTTTTTTTCAATCTCGATCCACTACAAAGGCATCATTTATAATAAATACTAATATTTACACCAACAACAAAAATACCAAAAAGTTTCACACAACCCCCCATTTCTTGGAAACTACCCTCCGATCCCTCGCAAACAAGCGCAAAAGTAGCGCGAAAGAAAAACGCCACAAACTCTCCCAACTCCACTCACACATGGCGAAAGGGAAGCAATGTCTTCTCCATAACTCCGTGATTGGCATGGAGACATTGATTGGCGTCCTTCACGGGCCAATCGGATCGCTCCGTGCATCCGATGCCAGCAAATGAGATCACGTTACTCGCTCGGCCATGGATACGACTGTTGGCTCCTCCCTCCCCAGTTTCCGTTTATGGTTAATAGCGTTTTCGGAGACTTCGTAACCTATAAGGGATCAGTAGACTCCTCAGTTACTGCAGTGTGGTGGGGAAGCCACATTCAGCGGTTCCGCTCATTCAAGCGGGTTCTGTATTTTGATAGCTCGTTTACTTAGAAGGCTGCTTTCTTCTTAGCTGAGTTACTTGAAGTGATTTGTTCTTGACTGATTAAAGGTAGAGGATTTTTTTTTTTAATTATTTGTTTCTGTTGATGAAGGTGTAGGAAATTGATATTTGGTGATCATTTTTTATTTGATATGAGTTTGGAAGTTTTTGTTTTGGTAAGAAATTGGTTACAATTGAATTTTAACGTTGCTTTTTTATAAAGCTGACAAGAAAGTTTACAACCAATAACTTTTGTATTTGAGACTGTTAGATGACGGTTCTCTGAAGAAAAAGTTGATCCACCGTGAAAGAAATAACTCTATTTGACAAAGTAGTACTTGGCATGAATGTGAATTGCTTTGACTTTTCTACTGCGAAATTTCTCCAAAAAACTGTAAGAATTTGTCTTCAGTTTCACTTGTTGAACCAAATAATATGCCTACGCAATTCCCCTCTTGACGAATAAAACAAAGCAATAAAAATTGCTGAACTCAATCTACCTGGCACATTTATGATACAGAAAACGATGTTTCCCTTCCATGCGCATTAAACTCAAGACATCATCACCAAGTTCTTCAGACTTATCCATGCCAGTCTTCCCACTCATTACCATAGACTCCCCATGAAACACCAAAGCCAGATGGCTCTGGGACTGAGTCTTCCAACTCCCATACCCGGGTACAACCCGATATCATACCTACCAACCCTCAATTTCTCCATCAACCAAGTTGCTGCAGTCTGCGAGACCCTAGAAGACTCTGGAGACATAGAGAGACTGGGCAGATTTCTCTGGTCTTTACCAGTAGCCCATCCGAACTGTGCAGAACTCAATAAGAATGAGTCTGTGCTCAGGGCTCGGGCTTTAGTGGCTTTCCACACTGGCAACTTCAGGGAACTGTATGGAATCTTAGAAAGCCACAGATTCACTAAAGTGTCCCATTCTAAACTTCAGGCTATGTGGCTTGAAGCACACTATCAGGAAGCTGAGAAACTGAGAGGAAGACCTTTGGGACCAGTGGACAAGTATAGGGTGAGGAAGAAGTATCCTCTGCCCCGAACTATTTGGGATGGTGAACAGAAGACGCATTGTTTTAAGGAGAGGACAAGGAGTCTGCTAAGGGAGTGGTATCTCCAAGATCCCTATCCAAACCCAACCAAGAAGAGGGAACTGGCTCAAGCGACGGGTTTGACGCCGACTCAGGTTGGAAACTGGTTCAAGAACCGGCGGCAGAGGGATCGTGCTGCAGCGGCCAAAAATAGGTAAGAATCTCTACTTGTTTCTTATGTTGGGTTTTTGTTGTGAAGAAAACCTATTTGACTATAAGAATACCCCAAAGCAAATGCAGAAAACACACTGTCACAAAATAGTGAAAATGTTGAATGCAATTCGTGTTTAACTTGTTGAATGTTTTCTATCTGTAATCAATAACCAGCTAAACTTTACTCAAAGACATTTTTCCCTTTTAGCTAGAAATACCTTCTAAACTTTTATTCGAGTGTTTTTCAACATTTTTCGATGAGTTATAAAAGTCTACATTTTGATACGTTCATTTGAAATATGTTATAAAAACAATAACTCGCTTATTTAGTGAAGAAAAGATTTTCCAACAAAATTACATTTAACATTGTTTTGAAATATTATAGCTATTAATCATACTCAAAACATCATCATGATTTATTCAGATTTTAATCTTTGTTGTTTACATAATTTTTCAGATATTTAAGCACCATACATTCGTAAATACTTTTTATCACTAGAAAACGTGTTGTTATGCTTAAGAGTTATATAACTATTAAAGGTACGTCCACAAGCAGCGTGTTATGTAATGATTAATAACTGTAAACAGATATTATTATTAAACGTGCATGGATTTAAAGTCGTTATATCAATAAAAGAAATCTTTTTAGTATGTTTTTCCCTCCTCCTATAAGAGCAATTATGATAATTACTTTTAGAGTGTAAAGTGAATTTCACTTAATCTAAGTTAAGTATTCTTTCACAAGATGTGGTTAGTGTATGATTTTAATTCCTATCGGTTCATTAAATACGTTTTATGACTCAGAAGATGTAACATTTTCTCTGTAAAACTAATATATCGAAGAATTTTTCCAATCTCTGATATGTCATTATCTAAGTAAATTGGACAGAATTAAAATTTTAGATTTTATTACTGAGAATAAATAAGATTTACTAGGATGTAAAACTTCCCACCGGTAAAACATTGTCATAAATAAAATAAACATTAAACATCTGTTAGATTGCTCAATCATATTTTAAACACAGTGTCTGTTTACAGCCTTTGCAAAGGAGCAACAGGTTGTAGTTCTTTCCTATCGACGAAGTTCTAAGTTTACAAATTATTAATCTTAGTTCACGAAAAGTAGTTTATATTTATATATTCCATAAACATTAGAATATAATCTGAAGATTTCTTTCCAAATGGCCTAAACATGATATCAGTTTAAATTGTAAAGCAAAATGTTGACACCCACTGATTTGCTCTTTACAAATTTAAATGTTTTTTTAAGAAAATGGTGCAGTACAATATCACATTATTTATGTAAATTTCTAATAATGCTTTTTGAAGCAGCAGTGGATTTTTAAAATAAAACCATGATAATAGTTGAAGGTACATATTGGCCAAAATAAAATTGATCCAGAATTCTTTTTTAACAACATTTCCCTTTCACTTCCCGAGCTTGTCTTTCCATTGTGTTTTTCTTTCCATTTTATTTCACCCACAACTCGTGAAGATTATTAAATGCATTTAATTTAGTTTTAAAATAATAATTATTTATTAAATAAATATTTTAAATATTGCATAAGTAATGTGAAACTATCTGCTCAAATGTCTGCTGAGTCATTTAAATCTGCTACTGAATGAGAGTTTGAATACATATTTATATTCTAGAAAGTTTTAATATGTCTCAGTATCTATACACATATATTTATAAATTATGATTTCAACATTTTTTGGAAGTTCTATGCATAACGAAGCAATGCATTAAAATTAAGTAGTTTCAAAAGCAACTTATATTATTTAGAAATTGGTGTATACATTCCCTATTTGTGTTTTTAATGCTCAATAAATAGAGTCAAACTCATTATCCGAATTTTAAAGACAATTATTTCTTGTATTAATTTCATTCGGCTTTAATTTAGTCAAATGAATAGTTTAATAATAAAGAAGGGCAATGATGAGTAATGTATGGAATGAGTAATAATTATTCATTAAGTTTAATGTAAAATTTATTAGCCACTTTAAAACGAACATATCACATATTTTCTACTATACGGCCGTCATAAGTTAAAAAGCCATAAATCAAAATAATAATAATAATAATAATAATAATAATAATAATAATAATAATAATAATAATAATAATAATAATAATAATAATAATAATAATAATAATAATAATAATAATGCATATTTTGTTTATTTGAAATTAGAAGCTAAACTAAAAACAAACACAGTATAAATCTTTGGAAAATGTACAATTTTATATATATAAAAAATAAATTGTTTCATACTTGTCACCTAGAGTTTGCTAATTCCAATTTTTCTAATTTAGTAAGATTGCTGATCAGCGTTAACAAACTGCTATCATCTTGTTGCTTTAATATCTCTTTTTTAAATCTCTTTAAAAAACATCCCAGTGTCTCCCTTATTTTAAAAATGAGCATCTTAAAAACAGTTACTCATAGAAGGTTAAAACTACTTGTATATTTATGGGCACAATCGATTATTATAGACTGATTTTCTTAATATAATTATTGTCCAATACATATACAAGTAGTTTCAATTTACTGTGAGTGTTTTTGAGACGTACATTTTTAAATATAAGGAATCATTTATGGAAGAACTTGTTTGAGATAATTTTATATACCTTTATTCGAATGCGAAATACACTTAATATCGCAGTCATAACTTGAAAATCTAAAAAATGGAGTACCTTTACTTTAGAGATATAGGCTCTAAACACTAAAACGCATTGTATTAAGTCTAAGATTTTTTTAACTATTAACATTTCCTGCATTTAAAAGGTTGTTTTAGTTAAACGGAGAGACGTATTTAAATATAATTATTATGTATGGATTTAAAATTATCTTTCCTTTTTAAATGGTATAAAAATAATAAATTAAGTATTTTTGTACCATTTTTACTAAATTAATTTATTTTTACTAAATTAATTTTATTAAAAAATAAAATGGATCAAATTTTTTACTAAAAAAATAAATAAATAAAATAAAAAAATAAAAAATATCCAACAAAACACATTTGAAATTGTGATATAAAAAGAAAGTTCATTGCCAATTCAGAAATTATAAACATTGTATTCTTAAGGAATCCGATAACCCTGGTTAGTAAATTTTAACATAATTAAATTTAAACCGTTAGAAATTACATGGAGGTTATTTTTATAAGAAACCTTAGATATATTTAAGATAAAAGTACTTCCCCTCCACTTTCGTCTATTACTTATTTCTGATATTCTTTCACTTATCGAGTCCTATCACGTAGCTGCAATTTCTCATGGTGCTACAGAATGTGCGCTAGATAAAAAATACTTTTTTCTTCTCAACTTATATGTATGAAGAGTATATTAAAAATTTTCTTATCATATTACAGACATTAAATAAAATGTTTTTCTTTTCGACATTTTTAAACATTATTTATTGCATTGTGGAAAATTGATTTCTTGTGTGCATTGGGCATTTAGAGTGTGAGGGCCTAATACAGTAGCATATAATAAAAATCAAATCTGCAGAAAAAAATTGAAACGTAACTTGCTAGTAAAAAATCGTTCTTTAATAGTTTTCAGATATACATTTAAACTTATTTTAAACCAGAAAATATTATAACCAGTATTGAACTTATTTTAATCCAGTAAATATTATAACCAGTAATTAACTTATTTTAAGTCAGTAAATATATTTAAGTTAAGTTAAAAAAAAGTTCTGGAACAAGTTATAAGGAATTGGCTTACATTTTCTGAAGTTATTTAATTCAGTGTTTACTATTTATTGGTTATAAATCTTTTATATTTAACTGCTTTTGTCTGAAATGCAGTTCACGTGGTCTAATATCTTCAAATTTATTGTGACCATAAATAACTAGTTTCTTTCTGTAAATTTGCATTATGTTTACATTGCTAATGTTTAAATTCTTTAGCTGAATGTATTATTATTTAAGAAAAGAAAATGTAAATTTTGAAATAAACTTTATGTAATGTATTGGGTTCTCACTGGGGTTCAAAGATTCCTAAAAATTATTAAAACAAGAACTTTATACATGCTTGACACATTATTTACTTTCATAGGCATTTTGCATGTTATAATTTAAATTTCGTCTAAAATTACTTTGCTAAAAATTTCAACAGAAGCTTTGTTAGTATAAGTCGTCATTCAATATTGTAGTATGAAAAACTACTTTTTTTACACACATATATTTAAACATAAAAATTGGGAAACTCTGATATTGAAGGAGTAAATTTCCACTTAATTAATAAAAGTACTTATATTTTACTGATATGTTGTGACCTTTACAAAATTAATCTGTCTTTCTCTAAATTGGAAGTAGTGAAATATTTTATTGTATCTACTTTACTGTGATTTTTAAAGTACTCCAAATCAAACTAAGAGCACAAAATAAGGCAAAGATAAGTTTTGTGGTTGTTCACTTAAATTTTCTTGAATTCAATTATTATTTGCAAAGAAATAATTTCAAGCAAAAAAAAGCCATGAGTATATATATTCATAAGTACATAATAAGAGTACACATCACCAAATTACAATAAAATTTTGCATTTGGCCAAAATAAAAAAATCTTAACTAGACGATTATCTTTAACAAATTAACCATAGTGATAGAATGTTGAAATATAAGTACAAGTGACGAAATAATTAATCTATTAATTACATGACATGCACAATGTTTGAAATGTTATAAAAATTGGCTGATTACTTTTCAGTGAACTTTATAACTAATGTTTCAAATAGAAACCCGCATCATGGCTGAGTACATAATAGTATATTTGAAATTGAAAAACTCTATAACTCAGGAAATGGATAGATGCTTTATTAAGTTTTTATTGGATTCACCTTCACAACTTCTGACATTGTTCCTTTATCCATACGAAAGTATTCACATTTCAAAATGTACTTTCCTCTTTACATAAAAGCAAGTTCATTAATTTTTTTTATGCTCACATTTATTTTTCTGTACTTAAATACCAAATATGAAATCTAAGCAGTGCCTCAAATAACAATCACATAAAATTATAACGTATGGAGTGTGTGTGCGTCATAAAAGTGAAAAGGGTGCTATAATCCTTTGAGTATGATAAAATATATGTACTTATAAACTAAGTCTTTGGTGCGATAACAAAAGGGTTCACCATCCCATGAAGTGAACGGACGATTGTTTCACTGTATTCTTAAAGAAGTCCCAATTCTTTTCATTGTCTATTTATTAATATAAAAGTCAAAAATTTATTCATGATATAACACTTCTCTACACATGCATTTATTTTCATTAAATATACCATGTTGGACTTGACATTTTTATCAGTAGGTAGCATATGCCATAGAGTTAGTTTGTCCAAAGGTGCATTTTCTACCTAGAAAATACTGGTAAATAAAACGCAAGTCATTGCAATGACCCACTGTTTTGAACTTACTCATTAAGCAGTGTGGGCTTGAAGTTTTCGCATTTTCATCATATGACTGCTCCAATTCATAAACCTAATATATTATAGGTCTTTTTTTCCTCTTGTCTCACATCATTTTTTTATGTATTTGGAAATCGGAAAATAAGACCCCTAAATTATTAAAAGCTACGACTTGCTCACTGGAAAAAAATTGTGTTAAATCGGTGACACTCAAAAGCTTATGTTGAATTAGCTCTGTAGAGGAATTTTTTTCACTCTTGAAAACTTTGACTATTCGGTATCAGCACTTTTGTTTTCTAAGCCGATGACACGCCATTTATTTAGATTACAGCACTAGGTTTTTAAATTGAACAGCCGTTTACTGGTAGAAAAAGAATGGTAGTATAAAAATGAAGAGATCTTAAACTTAGAGTATAAAATAGTGGTTCATTCAAGGGATTTTAAGGATTCATAGTAAAAAATTTTGTCATTGTCTTTCATGTATGGCGGAATTTTTTTTTTTACCTTGGACCCAATCTACATTGATCTTTATCATTTGAAGCAACTGTTCACATTTTTAAGATTATCAAAGTGATTAGTAAATGTGCTACAAGAGATTGTTAACATGCTTTGAATAATAGAGATAATTATTTTGGCTTAGAGGCAGGAAATTAGCAGAGAACTCTTTAAACGATATAAGATCAAGGTGCATTTGGTTTGAAGTACAACAGATACCTTTCTAAAATAAAGGTGTTATTTTTTATTCATACCCGAATTGTTGCATTTATGAAATAAGTCAAAATGAACACCTCACTCTCCAATGAAATCAAAATGAATGTTTGTCACAGTAATAAAGAATAATACTAATTCACTAATCATGGCATGGAACAGTGGGTATGAAAACGTATCTACATCAGGCAGAAAAAGAGGAGAGGTGCGAAATGGGAAGTGCGATAGCTTAGGAAATGAAGTGTGGATTGATTCAAAGAGGCTCTAAAGGATTCATCGTTTCAAGAACCCCCCTTTTGCATCCCAGGGGTCTCATCCCTTCATCCCACCCGAATTCAACCGCAAGGGATGTAGACCAACATCCTTTTATTAACCCTCTGGCCCGGGGGGTTTAGCCCCAGCCTCAATTAATACCGGTAACTGGTTCTCTGATTTCCCAACGGGTATCTAATCTGGTTCCCGTTGTGAAAAGACCATTTTCTGCTCACTTGGGTTTTTGATGTCATTGAAATTGTTTAGGGAGGGGGGGGGGGGACGACTTTATTTTATTTTATTTTTTGTTGCTGTGATTATTTTGTTGTTTTTTTTGTTCTTCTTTGGGTAGGTTGGGAAAAGGGGAAGAGGAGTGGATGGTTCGTCACTCTTGCAAGCGTGGAGTCAGATTGCTTGGGAACAGATGCTTTGGGTGCATCAGGGAAAGGGGGGTTGTTGGATAATTTCCGGAATGTTCTCGACGTTGTCGTTTGCGCAATTATCGTTGGGGTTGTTGGGAGGAAATGAGGAGATTTGACTGACTTTATAACTTGGAAGATCGCGATTGCATTGTGCTGTCAGTTTTTCATAACTTTATAAGTTATTAAAGTTACGGCATGGTTATTAGAGGCAAGGTTCCGGAATAAAATACTTTGGAGCAGTGATTTAGTGGCTCACACGAAATCGAGAATTTTGTTGACTAAGTTTGTCAAATTACAGGAGTAATTGGTTAAGCATTTAAATCTCTTGCTTCGTCTTCAAAAACAAAATTTTATTAAAATCAAGAGTTTATGTTCCCAACTGTGTGGTTACTCAGGAAGTTGAGAATTAAAATTAATTCATAAAAAACATCTTAAAAATACAAAATGAATAAGTAGTAACCTCATATTGAGATTTATAATTATTACAAAAATGAAACGTTATTTCATGCTTAAGAAGAGTGTTTTAAGTAGTTTAAGCGTTTAATAGTTTTGTAATACTTGAATTATCATTGTTGTTCTCCTCCGATACTGCAGGTTAAAACAATAAATACGTGATTTTATCTTTTGTTTCTTATACCATCTTTATACTAAGGTAAAAAAAAAAAAAAAAAAAAAAAAAAAACTATTTCAATGATAAGCTACCAGAAATTATAAAGTAACCCCCGTAAGTCAGATATGAAATAACTAGCAATCCAGAGTTCAAATCTTATCATTATATTGCTTTATAAACACAATTTTCTATTTTTGTCCTCATACAAATATAATGTGGTATGTTAAGTGTGATTGGTTATGTTTTCAACTACTTGTTTTTGCAACAAATTGCAAGTCATTAATTTGTAGGTAGAATGCCGTAAACATATAGTGCTTAAATTTATATTCAAAGTGAAATATAGTCTATTTATTTTCTAATGTCTATTTCCTAGTCTATTTATTTCTAACGGAAAGCAAAACTATTTAGAATATACTACACAATTTTATTTATATGAAAGTTCCGTGTCTTTCTGTTCAACTTGTTATGATGATGTCATAATGCAAATGTGAACCCACAAAAGAGACATCGCTAAGAGTAGGGATGAATCAGAATGTACGTGTATGAAATCTGGTTACACATGGCCACGGGAATAAAAACAGGGGATGGTGAAGTTATCCTTCAGGAAATAAGTGTAAGTTATTTGGTTAATGCAACCTCTCGGGTCAGTCATGTGATGGTATAGGGCGATTTAACTGAAATAATACGAGTTAGATAAAAGAAAATAAGGAAAGGTGATAAAGAAAACTGAGTGCAGAAAGAATTGTAGGAAATAAAGATAAGATAATTAAATGGTGGTTTTGCTATTTAATTTATGTCATGGAAGTAAAAGATATTTACTTAGTTCTTGGTAAGTCATTTTTTATGATTTGAAAATAAAAGTATATTTTTGTTGCAAAATTGATGCAATTAATCACTATTTTTTCTTAGATATTGTTATAACTCTATATTTAGCGTTTCAGAAAGTAAAACTCAATTTTAAAATGATATTAATTTGAAACTTTTAAGTGTCACTAAGAAATTTGAAGGTATAATAAAACTTAAATAAAATATTAATATAATGCTATATCTGACTTAAATATAGTCAAAAATATTATTGCTTGTACACGAGTATAGCGAGAAATATACTGATATTTTCTTCTGTGTAAATTGTAGACAGGAGGCTAAATATAGTTTTTATCAAACGCAGAACCCAAATTCTTATCTTTGTTTGTTATAACTTCATATAAAAACGCTTAAGGGATGTATGAGTTCCTTTTAGGACGCTCTAATCAATCAGAATATATCAATGTCTGAAGCAGTTTTCAGAATGACTTTTTTTCTTTCCAGTTATAAATTTCATTACAATGAAGACACCTTGTATATCCTCTCGAAACCAAAGAGCTTTGTACAATTACTAACAATTTCTTTCTTAGAAGTAGCATATTTGATTAATTTATCTCTAAATACAAGTGCACCATGATTCCAATTGATTGCTGTAACTAATTAACTCAACGAATTTTTCATCTGGTTTCTAGTCATTACCTGTAGCAGACAAAATGCTCAAGAGTCAAAGGACACGCGAACTCTAATCACAATTTTTTTTTCTTACCATCACAAACATCGAGTCTGTCACCACGAACGTCGGCATCTTTGATCTCTGCCCCTCAGGTAACATACAAACAATACGAGAGGGCTAGAGAAGATCCGAACCCAAATTACATTTATCATTGTCAGGCAGGGATGATAAATTAATTTGCTTAGTTGCAATTCGTTTCGGATTTCTTATTCCTCCGAGCCAGGTTTTGTTTTGCTTGTTGAGCATTGTTCTTCCAAGACATTAATCGTCGAAGAGTTATTTACGTTACAAAAGCGAAGAACGATTAATTTCTTTTCCAAGGTGGCATGAAATTTGTCACTAAAAAGATCAATACGTCGAAGTTTTGGTTGGAACTCCTATGGTGAGCGATGATTTATTAGTTTTATTGCGCAACTTTGCTTAAGTATTTACAGAGCTTTTGTGGATTATTTGAGAAGCAATGATGTTTTCTTTTGTAGGTAAGACCACCAATGAGAATGAATAAGATTTATTTTTATATGTGTATGAGTGAAGTTTGTCTATTGTCAGACCACGCCCTTATTATTTACACATATTAAAGTCAGTTAATTAATTCATGTGTTTTTTGGAGAAAAAAAAATACAGCAAATAACTGTCTTTAAGACAACGTACGTACCTTATATTGCTTTTAAAATAAGTAGGGTTTTTTTTTTGTCAGTAATTTTGAAAGTGTTTTTAGTAATATGGAAGAATATGAAATTATATCGTATTGGTAAAATATATTTAAATTTGAATAGTTAGTTTTAATATTTTCGGATTGTAGTTTTTTTTTTAAATAATACAACATAAATAAATTTAAAGTTTTTTATACATTGAAATGTTTAATCAGTTTTAGATATTATTATTTTAGATTATCACATCATACATTTTAGGGTATCTGAATAATAAATAAATTTCTCTAATTATCCTTTCACATCTAAACCACATTATTCATAACCTAAGACATATAATATACATAAGATAACTAACTTAACAACAGATTGACTCCAAAATATTACTTCCGTTACAAAAAAAAAAAAAAAAAATGAATTTATATTCTACACTATTAATATATTATTTCTTAAAAAGAGCTTTATAACTTTCAAACTAATATTTAGAGTATATGCCAGAAAATGCGATGGGTTCGAAACAGAGAAGATGGAAATATTAGCATCTCAATAGAAGCTAATATTTCCTGGTAGCAGAGTGGTATTGAACAATGTCGGGAAACAGGGGTTCTTTAAAGATTAGGCAATTCATGACGAAACTCGAGCATCCTTTCAAAATACACGATTTTTTAAAAATAAACAAGTCAAAGCCATCACAAAACATATTTCCCCCAGAACCTGTAAGGCTCGTGCCTAGGCTCCCTAAATTTTGGGGACTCCGAAATTGCCTGAAAAATTCTGAATTATGATGTAACTATCAATATTTTTCAGCACACTTGATAAATGTCATAAAATATGTACATATATTTTAATGACTCTTATTACTTATTAAAATATTAATATCTCAACAATTATTAAATCAAAATTATAATAAATGATAATCGAAATTGTTATTAATATTTAAATAACATCCACAATCATCAATGGGGGCACCGTTTTGCTAAGTTATGTCGATAGCAATTTTTTTTTTCTAAATCGCCCCCGCCTCCCTTCTCCATCCTTTTTTATTAAAATATATTTCAATCTTAAACTCTTTATTAACATTTCAAAACTTCCCGTATATTTTACTCACCACTGGGAGAAATTGGCCAAGATCCTTTGCAACGACCAGTCTACAACGCTCCGGATTGGTCAGTGTTGAGCGCTATTGACCAGCATATTTCTGCTACTGGGATAATATTTAAATTACTGGCTAGTGTTGTTATAAGAATAAAACTAAATAATTTAGTGAGAAGACAACATTTCTGAAATATTTTCTTTGGAAAAAAAAATGAAAGAGGGACATCATTTTTAAGCTTCCAAACCCAACTAAAACTTTTTTTCCCTTTGCTATATCCACAAACTCGTTGCTGAATCCATGGACAAAACAGTCCGGCTTTCGAACAAAACAGAAATACAAAAGAACCCTTCGACAAATTGGATTGAATATCGCATCTCAACCAATTCCACTGTGTACTCAGAGTGACTGGAGGGGTAGGGAAGGCCCATTCCCCAATTGAATTTTAACAGAATAATCACCTGGTCTACTTACTGTTTAGAGTTTCATTTATCTCAACAGATGACGCTTGCGACGAGTTTTTTCCCCCCTCTTTTGTGTTTCAGATATTTGATGACTCTTCCCCAACTTTCTGTATTGTTCTTTGTTGGGAATTAATGACCTTCTGGGGGAGGAAATTGAATTTGTGAATATAATCAACAGGGAACTGTTTTGAATTTGGTCTGAGCTTCTTCTGTGTTTCGGGTGATAATTTGCTTGTGGCATGCAGTAATTATTTATTCTTTCGTGATTATTGTCCCTTTATAGTCTAACCAGATAGCACAGAGGTATTGGATCGGAAAAGGTGGTTATGGTAAGATTGACCAGTCCATGCCGAATCTCGAGCAAGGTTTCAAAATACACGATTTAAAAAAAAAAAAAAAAAAAAAAAACACACATATCAAAACAATTACAAAACGTATTTTTTTACCCTTCTGTCTTTTCTTATAACACTATATTTCAATTTCAAAATTCGGCATCATCATTTCAAAACTTCCAGTATATTTTACCCAGCAATGGGAAAGATTGGCCAGGATCCGCAGCAACGGTCAGTCTACAAAGGTCTACATTGGGATTGGCTAGTGTCGAGTCAATATTGGCTAACTTTTTCCGTGTAAATTTGTCTTGATACAGGTTAAAAGTTGTGATAGTTGAGAAATCAACGTTAAATCATTCACCTCTTTCTTTATCCACTTTTAATTAGAAATCCTTTTCTTTATCACTATTTAATTAATTATCCTTCACTTGAATGGCTTAGTTTTCTGTTGCTCTCTTGATGCACGCTAAATTGTTGGTATCGCTCGCTAAAAACTCTTAATTTTCGCTACCTCTGGTAAATTGTTGGCCCCCTCCTTGCTCCACTCTTAATTATTGTTTTCTTTCTTGATTTACACATAGTTGCTTTTCCTTCTCTTGATGTAAGTTAAATTGTTGGTATCACTAATTGTAAACGCTTAATTATTTCAATCTCTACATAAACGTCAATTGTTGGTCCCTTTTTGCACAATTCTTAATTATTCCTACCTTTCTTGATTTACGTTGAATTGTTGCTACCTCTTGTGATGGACGCTAAATTGTTGGTATCATTAGTTAAAAAACGCTTAATTGTTGCTTTCTCTCTGGGTATGCGTTTAATTGTTGATCCTTTTTTTTTTATTCCGTGCCTAATTATTGCTCCCTTGCTTGATTTACGTTTAATTGTCGTTCTTTAAAAAGGTTTAACTCTCTTTTTATGCTCGTTTGTTTATCTCTTGATATGAGTGTAGTTGTCGCTTTTTCTCTCGATCAACGCTTCTATATTAGTCTATCTTTTTTCACAAGTTTAGTTATTGATCTTTCTCTTGATCCACGTTTAAGTTTTTCTCCTATTTTAATATATGTTGAATTGTCACCTCTTCCCTTGATGCTCGTTAAATTGATAATCCATCATTTGATCAGTAGTAACTTTCAAGTGTTGATGTGTTTAATGATTAAAAATGGTTGATGAAAGATTCATATCAATAATTGCCTCGTATTGGGGCTATTTTATAATATTCTATTCTTGTTACTATATATTTCTTTCCCACCTATATTGTTAAATTTGCACTCTTTAACTTGATTAGAAAATGTATGCTTATATTATTTGTCAGATTCTAACTAAGAATATTTTTTATTGTACAATATTTAATAAATCACTGCTTTTTACATAAATTAAAGTACATTTTATATCATTCTTTCTTAACAGTATAATTATTGCAAACTGAACTACATAAACAGTATTAAAAATGGCATAATTTGGTTGAAATAATTATTTTATTAAAAAAAAAAAATGTCCTATTTCATGATAGTATTTATCCTGATCTCATAACAATTTCAAAGGTTTAAATACATAAAAATTTTCAGATTGAAATAGCAGTAATTAAATTACCATGTCTGTACTTAAACTTTTTATATATGAACTTCTAAATCTCTTCAACGTCATTAATTGATACAAATTAGATAACAGACAGGGTGTTTCACTCCAAAGTACGTCCTTAAATAAATCCCAAAGAAATGTGAATGAAATGAACTAAATAAAAATTTAATATTTTATGGTATAATTGTTTTAAAGAGAAATTTTACTTATACTTAAAAATGTTAAATAAGACACTGGGTTACAAAATACAAGTGCATTTTTATGCAATTTTATAAATTTTTAAAAAATATTTAAACTGTTTCAATGATGTATAACTAGACAGCTACATATATTATAAATCTTTTTGTAAAGGAAAAATCATCACACTTTTTTACCACTTTAAATACTTATGTTTTATATATTTCTTGAAAGTACAACATAAAAATAAAGTTGCCAATTTTTTGTACTATTGTCTATAATTAATATGGTTAGACTTTCCGAAATATATACACAAATTATTTTTTCAATTGAACAAGTAATTAAATGGTGATTTCAAAGAATAATTGAGCAATTTTGTATAATTTAACAGTTGTTAAGAACATTAAAAAATTAACACTCTGACTAGTAAAGTAAATATTTTTAAAGAATAATACTATGATAACACTCCATTCGGTTACATATTTATTGATATAATAACTATATCCCAGAAGTAACATACTATATCAATTGTTTTCAATTTTCAAGTTATGGTTGGCCTGTATGTAAGCTCATACAGGCCAATCATAACTTATGATGATATTTCAAGAAGTATAAAACACAATCTAATACAAAGCTTTACAACTATAAGATAATTATTTTTAAAGGAGAAATAGAAAAGACTAATTATTTCTTAGCTTAAATCATCGTTCTTGTAAAGTTGGGAAAAAGGGAGATAGTTTCCTTTATTTTTAAATTATAGATATAACTTTAGTTTAAGTGAGACTTAACATGATTCGTATTAAATAAAATTTTATTTCTTTATTGATGCATTTTTTATTGAAAATCTTCATTGAAGGATATAAATATAGAAAATAAAAAATGTAAAAATTTGCATTTTTTGTATTTTTACGAACATAAAGGGGTCTGGCATCACCATAAAATGCCATGTTAAATTCAATAACTTAAGGGGCATCTCATTATATATATATATATATATATATATATATATATATATATATATATATATATATATATATATATATATATATATATATATATATATATATATATATATATATATATATATATATATATATATATATATATATATATATATATATATATATATTAGGTTCCTTTTTAGTTAACTCTTGGAGTAACAAACTTGTCTTCACAACCACTCCTACCAATCAAAATTTAAGTTCTCTTATCAACATATATTTTCTTAAAAACTTATATTAAAGTACTTAGAAAGAATTGTAAATCCTCTATATATCTTTTAAACTTTTTCATTACAAGATTCTAGACTTGAGTTTCGTTTATTACTTAAATAATCGAATATTCAACCTACCTGCCCACACCACTTTTATGACGTTTCACTTTCCTCTTTGAAACTATGTTTTTAGGTCTCTTAACCATTGTCCTTACAGACTTTGTGTACTCTACATCTTCTTGTTTCGGTCTACTGAGCTACAATTCAGCAGACAAGTGAATTTCAGAAACAAAAAGTTTTATAAACTGTCCATTATAGCTTCGCCTAATCTGCTGCTTTAAGAGTATGTTCCTTCTACAGCTAAAAGTATTTGCACAACGGTTTTGTTTGCATTTTTTCCTAAGCTCGATTTCCACAGTACGCTTTTTCTCGTTTCAAAGGGCGAAAATCTCTTAAAAAAGAGAAAGGATATTAAAATATTATAGGTGGTTGGATGAAAGCTGCCCCAAATTGTTGTGTTATGAAATGTTGTAATTAGAGCTCAATGCTGATAATTTTAATCAATTTTGTCCTTATTCATTACGATAGGGAAATATTTAGGACACGTTAGAACTGACCAACGCAGTATTAGAAAGTGCATTGGGGTAACTTTACATATGTACAGACTCACATTTTATGAATTTTTATCGTGTAAATTATTATTTGTTTGCGACTCAATTTAAAAAAAAAAAAATTAAATTTATACTTAGATGATGATTACTGATTAAAATAATTCTGTTTAGAAAAAAATATTTTCTATAGATAGAACATTTTGTCAACGTCACAGACTACACAGTCTAGTTAGCCTTTATGATAACTTAATTACATTATTAATTTTACAATTTGACTACTAAATATAATTGACTAAGTCAAATTTTTTACATTTCAGAATCAATCGAAACGAAGATAATTTCTAAATAGCTTTTATCAACAGTCGAAGTAGATTAGATTCAAGGCTAAGAGATTATTTTGAGAAATTCAAATTCCACAGTGCTTTTAAATATAACTAGCTTTACTTGCCTTATCTCGCTACAATTATGCGTCAAAAAAGTTTGCTTCCATAATCAAGTTCTACAAGAAAGTTCTATACATTTCAAATGAATGTTATTGAGAATTCTATGCGATTTGATATTTAAATTTAACGTTCAATTCTGCTAATCAAATTATATTAACTTGTTGAGGTTTTAATTTTTGGTTTCAAATATTTTTTTCTTTTTGACTGCAACAGGTTTGCTTCTTTATCCTCAATGGAAATACAAGATTTAATCAAAATAAATACATCATATGAAGTATAAAAATATTCTCTTGTACCTATAAGAATCATTTAAATATAAACCATTTTTGAAGAGGTTCACTTACTCGCAATGCAAAACAGTGGTTGTTAATTTCTAGCAAAAACTTTATTTATTATTTACCTATGTGACAATGTACGGCCACTCTAGCGTTGAATTCAACGCAATTCGTTAGAAGATAAAATGTGCTAAAATTCTTTATAGAAATATATTTTAAGAATAATGAACATCTAGTATTAATTTAATTGAAATCTCGTTTTTTCTAGGTTCTTAAAAAAAAAAAAAAAAAAAAAAAAAAAAAACTTAAAATGTTGTTACTCTATTTGCATGGAATCCCTAAACATTAATTTTAGAATTTTAGAGATAAATTGCAAAAAATAATTTAGAGTGAATTTCTGCTTATTGTGTGAGCTCTCACACTTACCAACTCTTACAAACTATAAATCTAAACATTCATGCAATTTTATTACCCACGTTTAAAATTAAACTTCAAATATATTTAAATAAACTTCTTACAGTAACCAAAGACACAAGAAAGCCTGAGAATTGTTTTTTGATATATAAGGAACTTTCCTGCAATACTTCCAACTGTTAAACATCAAAATACTCGGATGTTTATGGAAAGCCAGCCTATGGTCCAGTTATATCTACCGACCTTACTTTTAATTAAAAATTAGAAAAAGTGTCTAGAGCCCCCAGTGACTCGGTGAACTAATAAGTCGGCTGCCATAACATTAGCGTGTAAGAGAATCAATAATAGCTGTTGCGCATTAAAACCTTCAAGCCCTCAATATTGTATTGTTAGTGTGGCGTGATTTAGTATTAAAAAATAAGTCTCAAACATATCCAAACTAAAAATGATTAAAATTTTACAAAAATGTAAAATTTTCGAAAGCACTGTTTTAATACAAAACAGTTTAATTAAACATAATAAAACACAATAAAAAAAATCAGCCAAAAAAATTTCTGATTGATCCCTTTTATATAAGAAAAATCATATTTTCGTGTACTAATATGTCCTTAAGGGGTCTCAGTACCCTTAAAAAATTCTGCAGGCATATGAGAAATCTCAGTTTTCGAGTCAATATAACTTTTTAACCAAGCAAAGTTTAAGGTTCTGGTTTTTTACATTTGAAACTTTACACTATTGTTATTTACATCACCTTTAAACTTAAACAGCATTCAAATAATTATTATATATATTTGGAAATGTAAATCATAAAATTTTTAATAATCAGAAAAAAATGCAATTTGCTGCGCGCATGATTATGAAATAAATTATGACCCAAAGTGTCTCAAATTGGTTTCAAATAACCCATACAACAGCTACCTAGAAGTTATACATCATTTTAGTATATTTTATAAGGCTTAAGTATTTTTTATTTAAATAAAAATTCAAAAAATTAATTTTTTCGAAAAATTTTCACACAAAAATGCTCCAATTTTTTTTTGTAAATAAAAATCTTCCCAAATTGAAGTATAAGTTATAGAGTAAGTTATAAAGAACATTTGCAACAAATTTCAAGTTCATACAATAAATACTTTTTTTTAAATCATGCGCGCAAACTAGAAATTTACATTTTGAGAAAAATCAAGTTAAAGTTAAAATTTTACCTAAAGTAAATAAAATGAGATTAATTACCTAATCAAATTCTCCTGTACCATAAGCCATTCCTTCCTTCACCTACAGAGACTCATTTATTACAGCATTTTTTAGTTTTTTGGCTTTCCGAGCCTCTAACAAAGCACTGCTGGCTCTTTTTTCAGCCACAGCGACACGCGTTTGCTATGTGAAATACAAGTAGTAGTTATAAATATTTTTTTGTATATTTTAAGTCTAAAACTTTCAAGTTAGCTAATGTTGACTTCTCTTCACCATTATATATACAGGAAGCTGAATATGCAGCTAGCTTAGTTACTGTTATACACGGCCCAATAACTTTCGAACTATACTTCCATACGAGAGAATTCATGGATTCATTGGTTTTCTGTGTTCGACCGCCAAGGCATTACCATAATAGAACCACTTGGAATATATCTTTAAAAACGGGTTTAATAGTATCAATAACGGCCAAAGGTAAAGTGTTCTTATGCTTAAAAACCCTCAGTTAACCGTTAGCTTCTGCAATGTTATACTTACACCAAGTCTTTTCACCTTTCGGGCAAACCCAGAGTATAAGCTCTTGGTCAGAGCTGCCTGTATGAGCCCATACAGCCGAAATAGATTGCCTCATCATTAACGCTAATTGAATTGTCCCTTATAGCATTCCCGTAGTATGAAGTCAGTTTCTTGACGTTGGTTTCTGTTAGTTGACCTTTGCCGCCTATAGTTTTGCCATCTGAAAATTTCTTATTTACAAGAACTGACTTCATTTTTCGTAAACGAGCACCCATTCTTTTCTGTATGTGGCCCACGTATTCTACTATCTTAATTTTAAAATCTATCCCACATTGTTTGCTTTCTGAAACAGCCGCAGATGTCTTGTACTCTTTACACTTCAACCCTCGTTCAGTTTCCGATCTCCGAAAGATTCCATCGACCCCCATCTTTCCTGCAGATCCAAACATGATTTTTAGTACAAAATGATCTGTGCTTTGAAATCCAAGATTTATATCTGGGTCCAAATTTACAACCTTTGTACAACTGGCATCCTTTGTAATGTGCCGACATTACCTTGACATCAATGACTTTACCCGAATCACTGTCAATCAACACACAGGCACCGACAAGCGACATGTGGCCTCGACTACTATCCCCACTAATAGCAACGGAACTATTGTTGTCATTAAGGGAAATTTCATCAGACGCAGCCTGTTTCAAAGAGTCTTCGGCAACTACCTGGATAACCTCAGTCAAATTTTTGTTGATATAGCATATGATTTTTTTTAAATGGGTGTTGATAAACTTATCACGTTGCAGAATGTTTGAAGAGAAGTCATTTCAGCTCCACAATATCTCATGGCTAAAGTCAATTTATTTCTGGAATGTTTTTATTTGGGCCAATCATTGAACAAGATTTAAATGAAGCCTCAGAAGTACAATGAACACACGTGACTGTGTAAGTAGAGTACTGTGACTGTGTACTTGTTGATTTCTCAGAGAATTTTATATGTCTATGATACAAAAAACTACAAACAGTTTTTTAAATTATCAAACATAAAAATATCAACAATTCTATATCCACAAAATTCAGTGGAAATATCATCATTCTTCTATGATAGAGTTAGCAGAAGGCATTTTTTTTTTTTTTTGCTGATAAGCTTTTAGAAGCATGCACTTTGATGAATGTTGTACTGCTACTATTTACATTTTGTAAGCATATTTATTACCGTTAAACTTCTTCTTTTTCGACCGCTGTCCTCATGATCTCTTTTAATGATAATTTACTCGCATTTTCATGACTTTAAAAAGCTTTCGGAATCAAAACAAAATCGAATCCTCAAAAGAACAGTCCAAAACACGCGCTCCAAAACAAAATAATAACATTAAATAACCAGCAAGTAATTCTAAAGTTTAGTTGTATACCTTCTGCTTGTTTACAAACATTAAAATAATATTAGCAAAGGCTTTGCATGTAGATTAAAAGTGAAATGAAACATACTATAAGCTTGAAATTGTATCGTCTGCTAACAATAAGTGGGCGTGGCATCGACTGATTTCTAAATGTTGGTTTAAACTTTTTCGAATAACTTCGCAAATAATTTGAGTATCTTCATAATTTTGGTACCAAAATATTCAGAATAAAATGGCTCATAACATATATTTTTTTCAAAAAATCGATAATTTTAAAAGTTAAGGGTCCTGAGACCCCTTAATGTTTGAATAGTAGCCTTTTTTAAAACATTTTGCATTGCTCTAAGGCTTTAACAGTCGATTTTCATACCTACATTTATAAACATGTTTGAGGAAAACAGCTCCTTAACACTCAATAACAATTTTAATGTATTTATTTTTAATTTTAACCCCCTGATATATTATGTTTAAAATTGAATTAACGTACTTTTATATAAGTTTATGAAATAAGGAGAATAATAGCACATGAAGACATTTAAATCTTATTAACAACTTATAACTATCTAGCGATTTTACCCTAAATTTTCTCTGTATTACTTCTAAAAAAAAGACTCGATCAAACATCACCAGTAGAACAAAAACTTTCAACGACCAACTTCATAAGTACTTTTCAGATTGTCATCAATCACTTAAAGCTGGTCTTTGTCCTAAGATGCATTACGGTTATTACTCAAACAATAGATGGATGAATTAGTGAAAATGTGAGTAAAATAAGTGGTATTAAATAT
The DNA here is from genome assembly GCA_963978545.1 of Linyphia triangularis. Lineage (NCBI taxonomy): Eukaryota > Metazoa > Arthropoda > Arachnida > Araneae > Linyphiidae > Linyphia > Linyphia triangularis. The sequence goes on along the minus strand of OZ021727.1, from coordinate 33,033,530 downwards.
TGTTAATTTCAACTTATAAGGAGCAGAAAGTAAAGTTTTGTCATGTTTTAACCAATATTGGCTGACATTGGCCAATCTCGATGTGGAAAGTTGTAAGTCAGCCGTTGGATACTGATATTTGCCAATCTCACCCAATGCTGAATAAAATAATGTTGATGCTTAGTTATAGAATTTAAATAATTTTTTTTAAGAAAGGACGAAGGTCAAAATATATTTTGTGATGTTTTTTAAACGTTTATTTTTAAAACATCGTGTATTTTGTAACGATGCTTGGCTTTCATCCAGAATTGGATAATCTTCTAGAATCCTAGTTTCCGACAAAAGCCAATACTGATGCTGTGATACCTGGAGAAGTTCAAATTTTTTTTTGTTTCCCCCATTTGGAGTACACATTTTTTAAATCAATCTTTTTAACATTTGGATCCATCACAGTGGACCTCACGAGGTCGTGTTCTGTCGTATGTCTACCTATATCTCTTGGCATACTTCCATCGTATAATTTTCTTAAGAGGGAAATGTAAAAGACCTTATGTTTGAAGTTTCTTTGCCAAAAACAATTCAAGGACAAAAAATACCTATCGCAAAAGCCTTGGTACCTATGATTGAAATATATTTAAGAATGCATAATAGCAAATTGACTATAGGTTACGTATTATCCGTGTTATTATGGGTAGTTAGTACATAGCAGGCTGTAACATATGTAAAAGAAACTTTGAACTGCGTTCTAATTTTCTGAGTAAGTTTAGCGTTTATATCATTGTTCATTATAAGGAGGATTCTTATTATCCTTTTAAGCATTATAAATTTGAAACTGCGTCTTGTAAATTCCAGGAAAATAACGTAAACCTATAGTAAAGTCACCTTGCTAAATACTTTCAGACAGCTTACAGTGTATTACTTTATTAAATTTAACTAAAACAAACTAAAGGAGGTGGGCAAAAAAAAGTCCAATCAGAAACGTGTTCTCAATTCAAGACGAGCCCTTTTTCAAGTCACGAAAAGTCCATAAATTCAACCCCGATTATCTCCACCAATTTTACAGATAACTTTATCAAACTTTTTCTTGTAGTTTTGTCATGTTATTGTAAACATTTTTCTAATTGGACACTTTTGCCTATATTTTACCTATATTTTTTAGTTATTTTTTGTAACTTTCAAAAATCGCTACTATGGACGTTTTAAACTGTCTCGAAATATTAAACATAGTCACTTTACTATAGGTATACAGTAATTCCCTAACTTCACGAGACGCTGTTTAAAATTTAAAGGGCTTAAAAGGATATTAGGAATCACTCAGTATATAGAGATAGTTGTTTGTTATCGAGGAAATTACTTGAACTCTGTACTAAAGATAGTTTTATCTCACATGCATAGGTTTAAAGTTTAACTTAATAAAATAATTGGGCAAATATGATTTATTTAAAAAATTTAATGCGTTTAAGTTAATATCATTTAAGTGATAAATTGATAAAAAGAGTGGGATACATGAATATTAACTCCATCAGGATTTTGCAGCGTTATTCGTACCATATATGTTCGATCTGTAACATCCGAAGTAGTACCCGACATTACCACTTTGATAATTTAACGGTTTCTCACAATCAAAGAATACGAGAAAAAAATAAGCAGGACCATAAGTATAGACAAATACGGATACTTATCGGCACTCTACTATCTCCCTCAAACGGTCTTGGAAGAATCAATATCTAAGCGTATTGATTATCCCATAATATACTTCTAGAATCTGCCTCTGAATAAGTATTGGTAAATCAATAATCGCTGGAGAAACTGGACAAATGTTTAATGGTAATTACAGCGACATAGTGTAAAGTGCACTCCAAACAAAAGGTTAAGTTCTCCCGGCAGGCGAGCATATACCATTGTCAAGTATGTAGTATAAAGGGCACGCTTTCGTGCTTGAAAAGGGTCGCTTAGAATACACATATTCGGGTAAATAGGTAGCGTGAAAGTTATGAGATACCAGGGGTAGAATAAATAATAGGGTGCTGAGTGGTATTGTCCGGGAAGAATGGTGGTAATTTTAGGTCTCAGGGATGGGTGAACGGGTAATGTCTATTGTTGGAAGGGCTTGTGGAAATTCAGTTACTGGGGATATTTGTTGAACATAAATATGACAGGGCATTGGAAAAGTTTTTTTTAAATCATATTTATAAATTAGGAGTTCTAGTCCATCAAAATTAAAAAAAAAATAGGGGATTGAAGGAATTGTTGAGTTTAATTTTCATTCATAAAGTGTTGTATGCATGGAGTAGGTTTGGTTATAATGATGGTAACTTTTTGAGAAAAAATGCATGAAATATATTCATGTTGATGTTTAATGGAAAATTAATAGATTAAGTCAATATAAAATAGAAGTTTTTATGTAACCTTCCCCCCCCCCCTATAATTTAAAGTGTATATAATTTAATATTTGTGTAGGGTATATAAGAAACCTAAGGAAAAGTTTAAAAAGTTTTATCATTTAACTCTTATTTAAGAAGAATTGCTTTATAGTTCATGTATATGTATTATATTAATATTTGTAATATTTAACCTTATTGAAAAAAAAAAAAGAAAAAAAAAAGAGTTTTTTGATTTTGTATGAATTGGAGAACAAACGATTTTATTTTAAGTTTAAGAAAAATAAATTCGGAAAAGAAAAATCTGAAAAACAAAAATCTGAAAAAAGGTGTATGTACGCAAAAAAAAAGGGCATGTTTCTCTTTGATGTTATAATAATTCAGTTTCTATATAATTGAGGATACAGACATTTCAATTAGGGTGACTGAAGAATAACTGAAATCAAAGGATGGTTACAGAAAATGGCTTTGTCGCCACCTAGAGAGTACTTTAACATTTAGGTTTCAACAACTTCGAAACGAACACTTCCAAACAAAAAATGCTCAAAACATAGGTTTCAGTATACCCCAAATTGTAACATATAATTCTAAAACCTTATAAAGTGATTCTTCTGTTTAACCATTTTAAAATAACTAAATTTATAATATGTGATAGCGGCGTAAACCGGTACATTGCACTTTGACGTTAAGAAAACCATCATCGCAATTCAAACAGATTTAAGTTTGTCACAACAGTTTTATATACTTAGTTATTATTCACTTTACCCATTATTATACCGGAAGATGTTTTGACGAATTAAAAAGAACAATGTTAACCTATGAGCATGCAGCCATTTGGAAGAAATCATCGTTAAACAAAATACCTTGGCACAGCATTCCCAAACACTTAATTTGACGAGGATAATAAATTACGCCTCAGTGACCAGAACTTCATTATACATATGCCAAGGAAAATAATCCATAATACGAATTAAAACAAAGCAAAATAAATAACCAGAGCACAGAGAACTCCGTGTCTCATCCTTCTTCCTCATTTCATCCCAGCAAATACCCCTGAAGCATCAAGAGCGTGGCACAACTAAAATTCATATTCCCGTCATCGCATGGCAACTTTGGCGGAAAACTTGGATTTAAATTACTTCCAATCGTACCATCCTTTCACCATATATCCCGCTAATTGCGTTCACAAATTCCACTTATTATGCGGAATTCAGGGTTTTGTCGAGGATCGTTGCTGTGTATCATCCCCTTCAATCACGTATTAGTTACCGCAAATTAGATTGGGCCTCTCCATCAAGTCCTTACGTGCAGCAGGATCTTCCGTGATGATACGTTGATTGCGATGCTGTAAGGCTATACTTATAACAGCATCGTTTCGTTAAGGAATCGATACAGTAGTGAGCTTTGGCATTGATTAAGATGGTGTGGGTTTTAAGATAATGTGAATGGAAATTGTTTAACGAATCAGTGAATTTTTTTTAGCCAGGTGTTTTCTGGTAGTGTTTGATGTTATATTAATGTTGGCTGGGATCAGTTTCAAAATCTTTAACTGATTTGGAATTAATAAGAAAGTGTATTCGCATACGTTGTTAATTCACATACGTTTGCAATCGTATCAACTTAAGATAATAATGCACTAAGTATGGACGGTCAGCAATTTTAAGCGCAATATTTTTTGGTAAAATGGCCAATTGTCCACTAATGAATATTCATTACAAAAGTCTCTTGGTAGTTAAGAAATGCTTTTCCACACAGCAAAATGAAATATCTAAAGTAAGCACCGTATGAATTCGGGATATTTTCAGATAGTTAATAAGTCTGAATGGGTTGGTTATGATATCTACAACAGCTGACTAGGCAGCGAGTAACAATCTTTACTACATCAGTTATAACAATTAAAATTGCTTTAAACTGTTGCTTAAATGCACTTCCCGTTACATGTTAGCTTAGGATTATCCAACTATATTTAGAACTTACCGCTCGATCACGAGATAAATCAGTTTTTCAAGTCTTTACTATTCATAACAGAACCGTTTTGTTAAGTTATGATGCAGGATTCTACTTGAACTTTAATAAGGATGGATAAAAATATAGATTTTTGACTTTCAATTGTTCACTGTTCAACTTTCTTCGCATTGTTTGAAAGAGCCATCCGTGAAAAAACTTAATAACATAATATCAACCAAGTTAGACCAAAATTTGGTTTATCGGGCTAAAATTGATCTTGAAACCTGAATAAACAAATCCAACTGCTTGTTTATCGTATGCCGTGACTCACAACCATTAATACTTCGCTGTATCTATTTGATGCACATCACATGGTCTTTTGTACTTACCCTATAATAAAAGTATTTTATATTTCGCTGTTTTTCTTTTTCCTTGAAATGAGCACGAATAACAATCAATAACAACATCAAAGAGCTGACTGAGATAGAATGAATTTATTTTCATGCACTACACTTCAACTGGATTGATATAAAAGCACGAAACACACATATTGTGTTTATTTTATTTGAATTATAGGGGAGCATAATTATTTTTTCTTCACAATTTTCTTAACATTGGAAATGACTGTATAAAATGAGTAGGATAAGTGGCTAAAATAAAAGTTTGAATACAGTTAGATTGCAAAGCATAATGAATGGTATTTCGTTTCATTCACTGAACCAACTTACAAATGATATTTTGTGTAGTTAATAATTTATTAAATGTATTCGACACAATGTATTACTTTTAAAATTATACAAAATATTTCTTAAATAAACTTAAACATTTTTGCTTATACATTTTATTATTGATTATTAAAAAAAATTAAATACTGTTTAAATTTTTGATAAAAAAAACAAATAAATTGGTATGTATTAAAAATTGTTAAAGCATTAGTACATAGTTTCAAGAAAAAAGGCTTTGTTAACTTTTGATTGCAATCACCTTATAAAATATGTATATATTTTATGTAGAATTTATGTTAATGCTAGTAAGATTTTTTTCATTGTTTTGGGAACAATATTTTAAATTTATAAGGTGCTAAATACGCCATGCAGTTTTTGAATCTTTCTTAACTAACGTACAATTATGTACTTTATTTGCATGACTTAGTAATAAATGGAATCCTCACTCTAATTATACTGCTGTCATTAGTTAAAAGGGCCTAGATTCAAAAAATTTCAAATTCATATTTTGACACTTTCTGATTATTCCTTAGAAAACAATATTTTTATTTCACTGAATGACTCAAGATTTTAAGTCATTCAAAACTATACAACAATAAAAAGATCTAATTAATCTAGTAATTTCAAAGGATGAACGTGAAAATGCCAAAATATGCATTTTTTTTTAATTGTTATTTAAGCCTTTTAACTTATGACTTTATATGATTATTTTTTAAAAATTTCCCAGTAATAAAAAAAAAATCCATATTTTATTTATATATTTTTTATTTTAAAACATAATTTTTCGAAGTCATTTGTTTGAAGCTTCTTTTATCTCTTGCTTACCTTTTAATTGGCAAATGAGTGAATTCAACTCGACGTATAACTGTGCATTATATACCTTCCATACACATTATGCATCATCAACATAAAACCACTCATGTATCTTACTCCGATTTAAATACAATATTTTTGCTACACCTTAAATGGAGGAAACAAATCTTTTTTTCTTTCTTTTATTTTAGCAAATCACATAAATAAAGTGTCTTTATATTGAAATACATCAATATAATCTTCGCATAGTCATATCAACTAAATATATTCCGCTTATTATTTTCATTTTGCAATCCAAAGCGTATTAAGTCCCAATCCCTTTTCTTTCTCAGGCTCCTCCAACAGCAGATGCAACAACAGCAGCTGCAGCACAACAACTCCGGGTCTCACCAGCGAGGTTCCCAGGGGGTCCACCGACTCTCCTCCTCGTCATCGCGAGGGGGTCCAGGGGAGACCACTGACGACAACACAAACGGCAGCTTCGACTCTTTCGATTCTCCTCCCGGATCACCCCGATGCTTGAGTCCAGCACCCGTGTCCACTACATCGGAGTCATCTAGCAGAACCCCTTCACCGAGGCATCGTCATCACTCGTCCTCTAATCATAACAACCTTGGAACAGCGATGACGATGCTCCACCACCAAGAACAGAGGCAAAGCCTCAATCTCAGCCAGCATCACCACAGGCACCATGATCCGTTAGCGTCCATCTTGCACAGAGATAGGCACACTCATGCTTGATGACATTAATAGTTTTATTATTCAAGTACAGCAACTATATTTCAAGTCCAACTATATTTTGAATCACACAGTTCGATGTTCTTGCAGAGGCCTCGTCACTCGTCAATGAGCCTCGGCACGGTGACGAAGATGGTCCATAATCAAGAACAGGAGGAAAGCTTGAATCTCAGTCATCATCACTATAGACATTTTGATCCATTGGCGTCCACCTTGTCCATCGGAGGCACGCCATTGCTTTACATTGACGAGGTTCAAGTCTACTAAATTCAATTTATGTACGTTCCAGTGCTCTTGCAAAGTCATCGGCATTTACTCAACAACTACAACAACCTTTGTATGACAAGACCTTCCAAAAAAAATCTTTACCGTATTTTGTGTCTTACGGAGATAAATGTTCGCCCATGCTTGTTGTTGACGGAAGTCCACCAATAACAATACGCAGTCCACCTTGTAATCTATCAAGTGTAATCCATAGTCTACAACTTCTAAGTCATATAGTGAGGGTCCCACACAAAGACATTACTATTAGTCCTTTAAAGACATCAACCACCACATAACGATACATTATCGGTCTAAACAAAAGAAAAATCAGAAAATCGGTCATCGTCATTTCGCCAATGTTCCACAATCCTATACTTGAGATTTAATATTCGTGTCGGTTTGTTCATTTTTTCATTTTTATATCTGAGAGTGCGTTGACAAAAGGATATGGTGCATTTGGTGACTTTAAAAAAGAGAAATCTATCCACTTCAACAGAATCAGCATCACATCACAGTTAACTTCAAACGCTTTGACAAGTTCATATTAAAATATTCTCAAATGTTGACTTGAGTGCTGATACACTCTGACTGGATAGGCACATTATTATGAATTGTGAACTTAACTGTACTAAGAACAGGATAAACCCAATGAACGATATAAGAAAATTATAAATTGTTCAGTTGCTACTTGTGAATAATGAGTGAACACAAATGCTGTAAGAAGAAACACTTTTTAGTTGTTTTTTACAAACGAACGTTGACTAACTTTTGGTTTGCAATATAACTGCGCAGTTGAAGGAACCTTGTCGAGTCTTCATTGCAATTAAGTGTAAATTAATGTAGATTCTGTAGGTAATGTGATCGTTATTAACAACGTGTAAATAGTTTCCTCTAACAAACAACTAAATAATTGTATTATCTTTTGTTATTTTGTTAATGATTTTATTTGAACGAGCATCTTTTTAAATGCTATGACATAAAAGGAATATATACGTTTATCACTTTTATAATTACCAGGCAAGCCCACACCAAAAAACTCCCCAATACTAATGTAACCTATGAATATTTTTACAGTTTTTTTATATTTTTATTTCATTACAATCCCTTCCTTTCTGAAAACATGTGTCAGTAAGGCCTGATTTCCGTACGAGCCAACAAAGCCCAAGGTGGGTCCCCAAAATTTTGGGGTCCCAAAATTTCAAAGTTATTGTAGTTAAAGTGAATCCTGCGTCCCATTTTAATAGTTTCAGTTACGTTTTAGACTTAAATAAACTATAACCTTAAATTGATCTAAAGCATCAGTCGTTAAACAATTAAATCTTGAAAAATATGAGCTAAATATTCAAGTGAATTGTATTTTGGTTGATTTTCTATTGTGTGATTTTGGACTTTAGAAAATGATTATCAATAAACTTGTAGAATAAAGACTTCCAGCAAACACTGTCAAAAAATATTGGGGCACTTCCTCTCCACAATTTTTTTATAGAGCCCCGAAAACATACCGTGCTTTGGGCCCCAAGTGATGAAAGTCAGGCCTTGTGTATCAGTGTATGATGGATGTATACCAAGGTTCATTTCTAAAATTTCCGGAGCAATTTAGCTAAAACAAGCTAGTGATTAAAGTTCTGGATATTTAAAATAACTATCAATACAATGTGTTTATGTTTCTAAATGCGATGAGTTTATGTTTCTAAAACATCGTATCTTCTCATATCTTCAGCAATTTTTATGTGCAATCTGATATTCCATGTAATTATTCCTTTGCTAGGAGTACGCATGTAGTGCAAATGGTGTTTTAGACATTCCATTGCTAATTTATTAAGAAATGATTTTGGTGCTTTACCATACGATGCCACACAGAGACTTAAAAATGTAATTAAGGACAATACTTAGCTGGTATTAAAGTTCATTCTTAATCTATTGTTTTTATCTTGGCAATATCTCATATATCTTGGTTCTCAATCTGGTACTATCGTGATCACAGTTTTGATTTCTACACTATGTGAATGGAATTTTTCAGTGAAAATTGAATTTACTTGATTTATGCAGCATGCCATTTATTAAACAAATGAATACAACTAGTATTTTATGAATGTACACATTTAAACTAATACATTTCGATTTGTAAGTTCAAATACGAAAAGCTTTCAAATAGTTAAAAGGTTTTAAAAATAAGAATGGGAAAAATAGTAATCCAACTTCTAAAAATATAAACATCATTTTGTTTCTTTCTATTAATTGAAACATCATATAAGTTTCACATTATATGTACCATTATTATTTTAAAGTAACTAAGTGCTTAGGGCTCTTTGTATGTGAAGATTAACTATTAACTACAAAAAAAAACCTAGTATAAGAGTTATAATGAGAATAATTCAAAAAAGTTTCAAAAAACATTTCTTTTGCTTTCAAAAATTTGCTCAGTGTAAAAATAAACAACGCGCTTAAGATATAGTTATCACAAAATCCACATACAAACGTAAATCATTTAGGTTTACCTGTTCTCATGCATTGGATGTTTTGCCATTACAGCAAGCATCATATTAAAAACGATTGCTAACATCCTTTGCAACTGATTCTAATTAAAATCTTTCTCACCTAATCATAACTGCTAATGAGTGAACATCAGAATTCTAGTATGACCACAGATACCGTTGTATTAAACCTATAGATCTATACAGTTGGCAAATAATAGACAATGAAAGCCCCAGCCATCATTTCAGATTAGTATTTATATAGGATCTCTTATAATTACATTTCAGATTCGCTATTGATCCTTTAATAACATTTGAATACTAGAAAGTGTCAGTTTGACGCTGATGAATAGAGATGTTTGCGTGCAGTTGAAGTGCAATTTACAAAGAGGTACGATGATACTTCATGCTTTTTGGACATTTAATGTTTTTGTTATTGTAAAGAAATTACTATATATATGGTGGCTATATGTGTTCATTCTTTAATGTCGAATGTTATAAGAAAGAATGCTTGTGTATATGTATATATCTGTAATGAAATATTATAAATTTGCACGAATTGTTTATTTTGATCTGAAAAGAAGAAGGAAAAAAAAATTAAGCAATTATTTTACAATAGGGTGAGATACAGTTTCTGTAAGAGTTTTCTTCATGTAAAATTTAATGTAATACCTTTTATTGTTTGCTTTTAAAATTAGGTTCAAAAGGGATTAGTGTCCAATGATTTATAATTTTCATGTAAAAATAATCTAATACAAGAAAATATGTACTTACTGTCTTATCACTTGTTATTTAAATGTTCAAAAATTAGGATATGTTTAAATGAAGGATGCGTTTCCTATCTTTCAGTGTCATTATTGATGCAAAATAAAGAAGTTATTTAAAAAGAACTTAGTTGATTTATATTTTTAACTATAGCGTAAATGTACAATGAATAGAAATTAAAATGTGTATAGTTTTTGCAACTGGAAAACTAATTTATAATTATGCAATATAACTAACTTGATTTGTGTTTTAGTTAATAATTAAAACACAAATTAAAATAAATGATAAACTGAATAAGATATTGTAAATAGTTGACAAACATAATTGAAAAGAAACTTACAATGTCCCACCGTTTAACAAACTCCAATTTAATTGATAAATTATAATTTATTTATAATATAATTTATTGACTAATTTATAATTATGCAATATAACTAACTTGATTTGTGTTTTAGTTAATAATTAAAACACAAATTAAAATAAATGATGAACTGAATAAGATATTGTAAATAGTTGACAAACGTAATTGAAAAGAAACTTACAATGTCCCACCGTTTAACAAACTCCAATTTAATTGATAAATTGATTTAATCTAGTGAAATACATTTTTAAGAAATCCGTAAAATTTAGCTGAAGAAAAGCCTAATTTCTAAACTTATTACGTTACTTTGAATTTCATTCGACTTTTATACCAAATAAGATATCCAATTTCAATAAAAAAATGTCTAGCAGATATTTCTTAAATGTTAAACTATAATTGGATTGTGGAATTTTATTTAGAAAAAATAATTTTTTGTTAAGCATGTCCTGCTCAACCAAAAAAATTGTTTAAAAAAGATAATAATAGTTTTATTTGATAAAAGTTGATCTACACAAGAAGAACCATAGTTCCGGTTAATAATGTTTAAATTAGAAAAGTTCATTCATCGTTATTGATATTATCTATACATTTTTTTTCGCAATAATATTGTATGCTGGAATTAGATGCTAAAGATTTTAAGTGATGAAATAAATTGTATTCCTCATCAAGGCAAGGGTCAATTTAAAAAAAAGTAACTTAACTCTTTATAATTAAATAGCTTCCGAATAAGAATCTACCAAGTTGCTGGATTAGCTGAGTCGGGCTTTAAAATTCTTTAACATTTGAATCTCAGAAAACTATATTGGTTACAAGATATGAAAATAAAGGAATAGTAAAAATATTTTTCATGTCTGTCTGCTCTAAAGAAAGTATGAAATTTTGAGCAACACAGAATTCGACTACAATTTCACGTAGTGTAAAAAGATTTAAAAGCAGAATTTTTTTCAATTCTATCTTCATTGAATTTCAATTTTTGTCATAATTTTACTCATCCAATTTCACTGACAAGATGGATAAAAAAACTTCATGTTACATAACTTTTGTTTTAATTTTATTACATTTATTTCATTAAATATAGTGCAATTACTTGAAACTCTTATTTCAAGCAATTTCCACTTCCATCAAATGCCTCTTTAAAATTTTTTTTATCATCTTGTATTTTGAATCTTTATCTCCGTTGAAATTTGAATTTCTTAATTGATATTAAATATTCACCTACTTTTTTTCACCTAAATTTATTTGTAGAATTTCTTTTAATTACTTTAGAATCCAATAATTACTATGCTGGATAATGGATACAATGATGAGACACATTTTCTCTATTTTTTAAGAAAACCTATCCCTGTCATGTAGTTGTTTTCAGATTATATACAGGAACAGGGATAATGACGAATTTGACGTCAATTAAAACTAATTACACTCTAAAATTCAATGTCTAGAATGGATTTCTTCTTTGACGACTCCAATTAAAAATAAACAAATATTTGGCAATACAATTAAACACTACAACAAATTATTAGAACGTCAAGAATAAAAGTTTGGGTTTCTTTCAACAGAATAGTAAAGTCGTGTATAATACATGACTTTCTTTAAAGTCTTCACTTATTGTCTTGAATAACAATCACGCCAGGAAATTATCTTCGTATAACCAGGAAATCTGTAAGAAAATCTGACGAAGTGATGACTTGGAGATGAAAGAAGAGTAAAAGTAATAAGTTTTCCTTTTGGGTTTTTTCAGTTCTCATTCGAAAACACTGTTGAAACCTGATAGCAGTGATTGAATGTCATAGTCAAGGAAAAAGTAATAAATATTCATTTAACTCTACGAAGTGCATCATGCTAAGGTAGAAATATTTCTTCCGGAAGCGATGTTTTTTTTTTTTTTTTCTCTCTCTCTCATTTCTTAGACTATGGACACTGACGCAAAAAGAAAGCATTGTTCTATTATTGGAAGTTAAAATATACATTGTTATTTCTAAGTTTCTATTCTAAAAATATATTAAAATGTGTTACTCCTTACAATTTTCCATAAGCGACACTATATAATAGAAAAACCGCTAACTTAACTGGAAATTCAGTAAAAAGGAGATTCTTAAAACAATACATTTTTCTGTTGGTTTAACTAAATAATTTTGGCATGAAATAAAAGCAAATTTTGAGATATAAATCCTACAAGTTAGTTATTACGCCAAGTACAGTCACTTTCTTAAGATATGTCGCAAAAGAATCCTCTAAACATTAGAAAAGAAATGACATGTTTCTGAAATGAAAAGTGACCTAGTTTGCTTCAGACAAAAACGCGATGAATAAAAATAAACTGCATCGTTATTTGACAATTTGACAAGTGGGTCTTTGTATGTGCTTCAGATGTTGTTTTGTTGTTTTGGCAATTTTAAAATAATTCAAATATTAATGGGAATGATAGATTGGGAAAAAAAAAAAAAAAAAAAAAAAACATGGAAAATTTATTCACGTAACTTATCAGTAACTGTAATAACTGCTCAGCAAATACTTTCGAAATAATTAGATACAGATATCTGTATGTAAATATTTAAATATCTTAAATCCATTATTAAAAAAAAACATAAACTTAAAATCTAATTGTTAGAAAACTTTAATTGGTAGTTAAGTGCAATGAATATTGGCATTGAGATTATGTTCAATTGTTCGTGGTTGTAACGTAAAACAATTGAAATTTAACGGGAATAAAAATGTTTAATAGCTTTTGAAATAATTTTCAAAAATATATTTTCCTGTAGGGGACACTATTTTCCCTAGATATAGTGTACCTTGGATTACGTGGATTATTTGTGTGCAACATTTGGCGATAACACGCACAACTGAAACTATCAAAACTCAAAGTTTATCCTTAGCAATGCAAAGAAAATGTGGTGGAAGCTGTTGTTTTGTAGTGAAGTAAAAATATACATTTGAACTCAATTGTGGATAATTCTGTTTTACTTAAAAAATAAAGTATAACTGTACAGACAAGCTAATAAAAAAGAACTGTTCTCTTCATGCTATTAAATACTTTCTCTTTTAATACTCTTTAATACTTTCTCTTTTAAATACTTTTACTCTTTTAAATACTTTTTTCAATAAAAAGCTTTATACGAGATTGTTTTGTACACATCTAGAAGAGGAACTATATAAACATAATATTGCATTCATAAATTGAAAATAGGATAAAAATGGAGGCAATGTTCATTAGAGGTAAATAAAAAAAAAATTTACAATAAAATTAGATGATAGTTCAAAATATTATTCTACTCAAAACATTGTTTCTTAGTGAATAATATGATTCAATACATTTCCTCATAGAATTTAACCTAGAGCATACAGGTTAAACAGTTTATGCACCTTGAATAAACACAATCTTATATTGATCACTAATTACAGATTATCGTTAAAAATCTTCCTATTTTTTGTTTTCTTTGTAAATCACGATATTAAACCGTAAATCAAGATAATTGTCCATTACGGCTTAAATGAATTTTGTTTTTAGATTAAGATTAATTTTTCAACGTGAGAAATCCTGAAATAAGCATTAGCTTAATACAAAATCGAGATCAGAATTTCATTACATTTTGCAAAAAATAAATATACCGATAAATAGACAAAATAAAATTGTTGATCGCAATTCGATATACATTTTATTCTAAGTGAATCAAAATGCATGCCGACCTTGTAGTATATATCAATTAAATAAAAATTGTAAATATTTTTAAAAAAATATTCCTTAAATAATTCAACTTTCCAAAAATTTTATAGAATGTAGTAGCAGGAAGGTAACAGAATTGACAATATATAATCAAGTAAAATTTAGACTGAAGTTTAAATTTAGATGTAAAATGTAAAACAACACATAACAGTTTTTCAAAATCTTTCAAGACTCTGATTGGAAAAGGGATGGGTAATTCTCTGGTTAACGCATGGGGCAGTTTGCGCTCAATTAAACAAATTAAATAGAACTCATATATAAATTAAACTCATTAAACAATTAAAATTGTAAAATTATTTACGAATCTACTAGTTACGTTTTTTTATAACATGAGTCTATAATAAAGTTATAAAATAATATTATTACTTTAACTTGATCACATATACATTTATATCCACTGACGCGCAGGGCACGGTTGTTTCCCAAGTCCAAACTATGTTACCCTACCTAATGATTGTTTGCTCAAGAGTTCTGTCTTTTCATGTCCTGTGTTTAAATCTGAGATTGGGCATAGATATTCCATATGATACGGAATCCACGTTAAGTCGTAGATCATGTTAAGCAAAGTTGTTGAGCATACAAACCAACCAAACAATCTTATAAATTTTGTTAAAAAAAGATACAATTTGTAAAAGCACAAGTTTCAACAAAAATTAGAAATATTAATTTTTCCACTATAAGGCGGGAGCCAACGTGAAAAAATGCAATAAGGTCAGTAATTTTTACTTCTGGTTTTAAAGGGGCAAAAAGTGTTGCAAAATAAGAAAAATTAATCCTTAAAATAATTATTCTCGTTACATAACAAGTCATACTTCAAAAAAAAAAAAAAAAAAAAAAAAAAAAAAGGAATTACAATATGTTTATAAACCCCCACACATTACTATTAATATTATATCTATATTTTCCCATTCCATAGTTTGTAGCTGTTTGTGAACCAAACACACATGAATGACTAAAGACATTTAAGACACCAAACATGCTTTGCATCATGTCTGGATGTTCAAATGTCTCAATTTGATGTGTTTTTTTAACCATTTAATAATCTAATCAGGTCTAAATGGAAATTCAAAAAACTTCAGACACGCGCAGTGTCTGATATGATTAAATGCTATGACATATAAGTCAACTAATGTCTCTGAAATAATCTTTCAGATACTTTTGTGTCTAAATTAAAGACACAAGCCTTCACAGTTCAGAGTATTTTTTCAAAGAGTAATAAAAATAAAAAAACAGGTTAATTTACCAATTTGATAATAATCTTTCCCCCAGGCTCTTTCAATAAAGTATGACGTCAACATATTACATTATCCCTCAGATAAAAACATAAGCAAAAATTCATGACAGAAAGAAATACCTTTGTTGGGATTTCGGTATAACATTATAACCATCCGAATCCCTCTTTAAGATATCTTCACCTTGTCATGTTTTAATTATTTTTATATTGTTAACATTCTTTGATGAAATTAAATTTCCTTAGAACGAAACTAAAGAAAGAACCTCAATTTAATGTCCAAAAAATTCTTTATTTATTGAGACAGTCATCAGACATTTTAATTTATCTTCCTTCATTCTGACCAAATTATATATTTTTTTCAGTATCCATTCATTTAAAGTATCGTGTAAGTTTATAAGAGATCACAGAATCTCTTCCAACTGGCTTCTGTCAATTTTCTCAGCTTACTCCATCATCATTCGCGTGTCAAAGCATTCGCAGAAATCGCATGTTTTTCCAAAAGAGATTCAAGCATCAAGAGGTGACGTTAATTCCTTCATTGTTGGAGCCCGACAATGAATGATCGAAGGCTTTTTTAGGAGAGAAAAAAAGAAAAAAAGAGAGCTTTTCAGACGTTAAAAATGGGAGGAGCAGAAAAAATATTTAAAAAGAACAGCAACAGTAATAAGTGAAACAGCGTCGGAGTAAAAGAAAAACCAATTAATCTTCACTACTTCATCAACTTGAGTTCTCCGACTGAGTGATAGTGTTATAAAAGCAGGGTTCTTGTCATTCATATGAGGTATCTATAGAGGTTTGGGTTGGGGTAATTTAGCTGTATCACTGTGGCAATTTATCTTCTCTATAACAGGGGACTCTGGTCCATTCACACCTATCAAGGTTATTAAAAAAGCAAAATGAATTGCATTTGTGATTACTGAGTATGATATTAGATGTTTTTATTTTGGTTTGGGTTTCTTTTAGGTTGAATGAAATTGCATGTTATTCATTTCATATATAAATTGGATTTTATCACTTTGTAAAATAAAGCAATATCAGTTAGTTATATCAATGAGTCTGCTTTAAAAGTATACTTATGTTGCAAATTTTGGTTCTGAATAAAGGATAATTAAATTATATTAGTTTTCAAATCTTGAAAATGAGGATAATGTTATTAGACATATTTTTTAGGAATTTAATCTAGTTTGTTTAATATGTGTGCCAAGTTTTTCCATGAAAATTTAAAGGTTACAAGAAATTCATTATTTGAAAAGTTAAAATGCATTTTCTGCTTTTATAATCAGACATAATTGATACTAATAGATTAATACAGTACAAATCTAGAAAAAAAAATATATATTTGTTTTATTTAACTGTTCGAAATATTCAACTTTTTTTCTGAAGAAAATCTTATATATTAGCATATTTCAAGATTTACAATAATTTTCTGAGATTTTTTAACATATTTTGGTGCTTATATTTTTGTTGCTGTGCAATAGGATATTCAGTCATTTGATTTTTAACATTTATTTAGAAAAATAAATTAAAAATCTTAGGTTTTGTATTGGTATTAGTGATATTGGATTTTTTTTAATTCACATAGATAACTAAGTAATATTTCAATTATCACCTTGTTGTATGTAAACATTTAATTTAATATTTTTACTTAGTATAGTAATTAGTTCTTATATTAAATTTCCATAACGCTATAATCGAAGAAGTTTTCTCCATTATTGAAATTTATTAAGCTTTATATTGAGGATTAATCCATGTTTATATTTATCATAATTAATTTTGAAAAATAGAATATATGAAACATGAACATTTTAAAAACAACAGTGAATGGAAAGTATAAATAATACTTGTAATTGCAAAAAATAATTAAATGGAGTTAAGTGAGTTTAGTTTGTACCGGAGTTGACCATACTTATGCTGAGGGAAAATTGCCCTTTCAAATCGGGTTATTTGATTGTTGACAAACATCTTTTAGTTGGTTGAGGTTCATAATTGTACTCTATGCAAAATATATTATTCAATTTAATGAATGATTTTTCAGATAGCAGCAGTTGCAAAAAAAAAAGGGGAAATTCCAGACCTAAACAAGTTTTTTTTTTATTTCCATTACTTTTAACAATAATTGAATTTCCTCTTCTAATTTAGTCTAGCCATCCATCAATTTCGTAACCTTTATGCCAAGAAATTAGTGAAGTTGTACAAATCGTTGTCTCTACACACTTTTAAAAAGTGTTACTATGTAAAAGATTGAAGGAAGTCCTGAGGCTTTAAAGAGCTTTTTTTAGTTTATTTTTTAATAGAATGGAAACTTTACGTTTTAATAGGTGACCTATTATTTGAATTGTTGAGCTAACTTTTTGTTATGTTTAAAGTTGCTTCTTGAATTTGGTTTTTGTTTATTTATCGCGATGCTTGAGGATATTGCAATTTTTATAAGTGTTTATTGTCTGGGTCTATCTATGGGTATAAAAATTAAACGTGTGATTTACAGGAAAGTTTAAATTGATATTTCTGTTTGGTAAGTTCATATTAAATTTAAAAAAAATAAAAGCATCCGATGTTAAACAGTTGAAAATTTTGTTCATCTCGAGCCTAAATTTTTATATTATTAAGTTCAATTATATAATTTAATTATGAATATTTAATTTCAACTCCATTTGTGAGCTAGCAAAACTGCTATGATTGATTTTTCTCCATCGATTGATTTATCCTTAATTAATATAAAAAAGTTATTAGTTTATTAAAATATAATAAACATATTAGTTATTTTTATCGATAATAAAGATAATTTTATCACAAATGAAATTACTGTAATTTAGGTTTGATAAAACACATAAATGTTGCATTAATATTTTTATTTATCAGTTATTTGCTGTTTTTAATTAATTATATTTTATTTGTAAGTTATTTTATGTTTTTAAAGGGTAATATATATATATACATACAAATTAGTATAAAAAGTGAGTATAGGGTTTTACTTCCAAATACAAAAGCAATTGTCAAAAATGCATAATAATTCATTAAAAATACAATATTATACATCAAAAGGTTATAGATATAAGTTAAAAATACTATGGAATCCCTTTTTAAAATGAAATATGATAATAAAGAGACATTCCCAACAGTATTCTCATGGGTTTCTTTATTTCGTAGTATCGAGTAAAACAAGACCAATATCGATTCTTTGAAGATAAGCTCTTTTATTCAACAGGGCACCGAAATAGCTACATACACAAAGCGCAGCATGCACAATTCGGCGCAGCCTTTGTTTAAATCCAGATCGTATCTGACATTTAAACCGATTCAGAGGTACCTCATGTCCTTTCTCGGAGACCCCCTTCTTCTCCGCTGTAGGTAGGCCCCCACAAGTCAGCCACCACAGACGATCCCATACAGGAGTAATGAGGCATTCTATCGCTTGCACACACCCGATTGGACATTGAACAAGCGGAAAACGAGAAGACCCCCCTCTGGAACAATGATCCGAACGAAGGAGAACCACTGTTGCAACAAACCCTAAAGAAAACCGATTATTCCAACTCATTGACTTCGGTTGATACTTGCCTGTCTGCCCTCATTGTTGAACATTGTTGAGCGAAGAAGCCACAAGTAGGCTACAATACCCTAAAAAAAAGAAAAAGGTTTTGTCTCTCTTTCCTCCAGAACTTTTTTGTGGTAGATATCTTTTGGAAAAAATGCGATGGTACAAAATAGGGAGCTGTTTTGGAGAAGTTTCATTCGGACAATGGTAGGGGGTTGGTGTAGATACTTGAAGAGGTATACGG
This sequence comes from Linyphia triangularis, assembly GCA_963978545.1. Lineage (NCBI taxonomy): Eukaryota > Metazoa > Arthropoda > Arachnida > Araneae > Linyphiidae > Linyphia > Linyphia triangularis. The sequence goes on along the minus strand of OZ021727.1, from coordinate 33,014,349 downwards.
GTCAATTTTGTCTCATGTTTCATATCACGGAAGGGAGAAGGCACCTTTGTGTGAAACTTGTTGGTAAGAGGACCCTTGGGAGATGCCGGGATTGTAAAGATATTTATTACGATAACACTGGTAAGAGGATAAAAGGTTATGGAAGTGCACTGAGTTAAAATACTATTTTAAAGTAATTTGCAAGGACAGGTTGCCTATTATGGATGTTTTCTTCCATATCGGGTGCCATATACTTCTGAATAATATGATCTATTGGAGAGTAGCTATTTACCCATTGGTCTGAGGTTCATTCTATCTTACGTGCTGGTTATGATTTCTAGAATGCGTCTATGGGGATCCAGCTCTTAAATTGAAGAACTTACCCCATGTATCAACTTTTAACAAACAAGTTGTTTACCCTTATATACGCCAGTTTAAGAACTTATTTAATTTGATTGCAAATGGATGTTTGCAAATTTTAAGCATTGACAATGACATTTGTTTTTAAAAAGATTAATAAAATTTAAAAACAAACAATCATGAAATTATAGTTAAGAAATAACATGAATAAAATGAAAACTAATTTATTAATTTAGAATTAACTATAACAAAAGACTTTGAAAAACAATTTCTAATTTATGTTAATCTTAGTAAACATGTGCGCACGTTAGGAATTTTATTATACAGGACATAGATTTGCTTACTTAGACTTGTAACTGAAATAAGTCAACTGGCAAAAAAAAATCTCAGTTTTAAAATTTAGTTTAAATATATAATGGACAAATAAAATAAAAACGAGAACAACACAAGTACAACTAATCTACAAATTTATACCACAAAGGTCCATCTTTTTGAATCCAAGTTATTTCAGACTCCTAGTTTTGGTTTGATATGGAAGTACTGCATCCGAGAGGGCGAAAGCTGCTTACGGTCAAGTACAAGACGTCACAAAAATGTATACACAGTTTGAATGATTATAACGTCAGTTTTTATTTCGGATATAATTATTTGTAAAACTTGTAACTCGATTCTGTCTATTGTTACTGGATTCTGCATAGCAAAAAAATCTTCATAAAATGTATAACTTTTCCTCTAAACCGAAGATTTTAAAAATTATTCCTATTCTGCTCAATACACTGCTGATAATGGTGGGCTATTGATTCATTAAGTTCAACAAATATATCATTTGGTGTTGTGGCGCCCTCTTGATCAATTGCCCAAGTAAAAGGTCAGTAGTGGTAGTTACTAGGGATGGAACGGATGTGAGTTTTGCCGGATACCGGATTTCGGATATCCGGGGTACCATGTCTACCGGATACGGATATCCGAAACGGATTTCACCGGATATCCGGCCGGATATTCGGTCTATATACTAAAAACGATAGTTATACGATATGCTATACGAAAAAAATGGTCATGATATGAAGTATTAAGTAAATTATAATTAGTGGTTAGCGCACCGCACTGCATGCCACAGGTCCATGATTTGATTCGCGGACTGGGCAAGGTTGACTTAGCTGTTTATACCTGAAAGAAATAAACTGAAGAGGACCAATACTTTTAGTTTTTCATATAGTTCTGGCAGGGCTTTATCACGAAAATAATTTCTATTTGGAAGCGGATAACGAGGAGCTAGATATTTTAATAACTGACCAAAGCCTTCTTTATTCACAATGGAGAATGGTTCAGCATCAAGAGCCATTAACTCACCTAAAATTATATTAATTTTTTTTTTACAATGTTGAAGTGCAAAATATAGCTACTTTCAATTTACTTCATGCATTGTTTATAATTGATAAATGATTACAAAATTATACTGGAGGCATTTGTTAATAACAAAAGATTTATTTTAAATATTTTATGAAATTGAAGTCTATTTTTTTTTTTTTTTTTTTTTTTTGTAATGCACCTAAAACATTACGGATTTAAAGAAATCTCGTAGAAAACTTAAATTGGATCTAACGGAATATTCCGTCTTTAAATATAAACTTAAAAAATTTCGAACCCAAAATTCATCAACATTATGTTATACCATATTTAAAATATATATTTAATATAAACAAACAAAATTAGTACTTACATATTTTTGTGGTTAAGGCTTTTGCTTTAGGATCATCTAAACTCCACAATTTTGGTACAAATAATTTCGATTCCAATGTTGTCTGCGTGCATTTCTTGTTTTGATGAATTGTTTTTTTCTTGTTAATCAATATTTGATGCATTTAGTGAGTCTTTAAAGCTTCAGTGAATTTCCTTATGCACACTCATTAAATGGTTCCATAAGGGTTTTGTGGAAAAGGATTTTGGGCTTTTGCCGCGCACATTTTTTAAACGATTCTGTGGAGCAAGTAACACATAGGGCTTTGCTTTCGTCATTTCCCATTAATTTTAAAATACTTCCAAATGGGTGATTTTAAATGAGCCATTATTAAAAATTATAAATTGGATTGTAATTGGAGAAAACTAAAATTCAAGGCATTCTAGAGAGCTAAATATAATTCCACATTGTGGCGCTGCTTTAAAGACCTAAAAATTACAATACTTCATTTTACGTCAGAAAAAATACACCAGCTTTCAACTTCTGCCAATGAAAAATCAGAAATTAGACCATACCATTCACAGCATAAAGGGGTTATTATCGTCGATAGAACAAAAAAAAAGCATTGACTATTTATTGCTTTTTACTCGCTAGCAAATGTCAGAAAAAAAGGAGGAAGTGAGAATAACTAAAACTCTTAAGTCACTTATGTTATGGAAAAAAAGTACTATTTATTAGTATTTCGTTTCGAGTTTTACGGAGAAGCATTCAAATATAACATCTGGAATTAATCAGATCATAAACTTGGAATGAAAAGAACATATTGCAAAACACGTATGAAGGATGAGTATGGAAAAAGATTGGAGGAATGGTTTATGTTTATGGGGGGGAACTCGGCGTCAATAATACGGCGCCTCTTTTTGTTTTCGTTTTCTAATTTGACTGCAATTTATGTCCAAGAAAAAAAAATTAAAAAAAAAAAAAGTGTAGAGGATGCGGTGTTTCCTTTGTGCGAAAAAGATCATTATTTTTTTCAAAAAATTATTTCTTGTGGATACCTGGTGGTCGGATATACAGCCGGATATCCGAATGAAATTATCGGATGTCCGGTATTTCAAATCGGATATCCGACGGGGTTTCGGATATTGAAAAATCAACCGGATATGCCGGATATCGGATATTTGCCGGATATCCGTTCCATCCTTAGTAGTTACAGGGAAAGGGAAAAGTATCATATGTAACCTATTAGTCCAAGCTATCTTTTTGGAAGATTTGCATCACGATATGCTCAGACCCTAGTTTAATGTCATACATCATTAGGATAGTGTAGAGGTACTATGTCCTATTATAATTATTTTAAAATATAATATTCGCCATTTTAACCTCCCGACACCCAATTTCCCTTTTGAGACACACTATTTTAATGTCTTGTTCCAATAACGAAAGTGTTGAACTACAAATACGCATACTAAAAGGACAGAATGGTGCATTCTAATAGGAAAATGGACCCACCTGTCGATACAAGGGTGCAGACAGAATCCATGGCGTCTTTACTTTTGAGCCCCCTGCGTCTCCATCAGTTGACATAAGCATCAGAGGACCATTCGAATGGTCAGTTGCCGGTTTGTTTATACTCGCTTAATTGGTCACCGAGAATACCTTGAGATGGGGACACAAGGTAGCGCTTCGGGACAAAAGGGAATCTTATGACTGCTTGGAGCCAGAATGGGGAGACGGGGACCTCCCTTTAGATAAGTGGTCAAAGGATGGGGATGGGTACTCTTCAATACGAGGGTCAGATGGAAATTGTTTGCTTAGAATAGTTTGTTGTAATGATATTTAGGTTTAAGTTAATTCATAACGATTGCCGAAAAGAGATTATGGTTAGCTACTGCCATAATTTCAACCTTTCCCACACCTTTCAACCACATCAGATTGTCGATGTTTCTGCATTTTTTAAATTTTTGCATCAAATTAAGTTTACTCATACCAAAATTTTAGAATGATATTTAGTCTGTCTTCAAATTATAATAATTTCTTCATAGAGTCATTAAAAAAAGAAAAAGAGAGAAGACCAATTTTTTTCTCTTTTTTTTTTTTCTCTGGGTGTTTGAAAAACAAATTAATACGTTTCGTTGGATACTCTTGTGCATGCAAAATATAATATAATGCAGGATTTTATTTTTAAAAACTTAGTTTTTCAATCGTCATACAGAATAGCATGCATATATTAATGTTTAGATTGTAAAGCACTTCATTAAATTGCATTGAAATTGAATGTATTCATCAGAGTGAATTGTAGAGAACAGACAAATTCTAAAGAGTTATCTTTAAATAATACATTTTTGCGTGCCGAACAATAATTTGAATATGAGAGTGAATTGAAATCACTTTTGACATAAGTAAAATTTGGCATCACTGATAAAAAGCTTGATTTAGGATTAAACTTTTGTATCATATGAGTATTTTAGAATTTTTAATATAAAACAATTTGACCTTTGAGCTCAAATGCCTCAAAAATGTTACTTAAAAAAATATGTTGTTCTAATAGCAATTCTCAACTATATCAGTCACCTTTATGTTGGAATTAACCATAGGGTGCTACGTTAAAACGTACGACTAATGTTGGAGCTTTTCGCGGGCCATATGCACCAATACATGTATATTTAATTATTATCGATTTAACAATATATAACATTTCTAAAAACTGAAAAAAATATTGATTTTTTTTTATCTTAGTAAAATTACAATTCATATTTGATTTTTTTTTTCTTCAAATAATTAAGATTTTTTTTCTTTTTTTTATTAGTAAATTAAAGTCTAAGTAAGAGGTGAATCTTTTGTTCCGACTTGACAATGGGACTTGTTCTAACTTTTAATAAAAGTATTTAAACTGCACTTCCAGATTACTCTGTTTTAGTCGATATCAATTTCTAGAAGATGGTGGTCGAAATCGTTCAGTTTATTTTATGTTAGAGTCGATGTCTGTCGCAGTATTTGTTACAGTCAATCTTAATAAGTTGTCCAAATGAGATTTAGTTTAGTTATTCCTGTATTTATTCTTGATGAAAATCATCTTGCTGAAAGCTTCTTCATATAGTTTCTTCGGGCACGAAGTGGAGAACTCTGTTCTACATAGTAAACACGTACTATTCTGGACAAATTACAATTATGTAAAAACATAAATCCCTATTGTGAAATTTGAATTTATATTCTTCTGTACTGCCGGCGGGCCGCAGACAAATCCTGCCCGCTGGCAGCATAGTAGCTGACTCTGATTTAGACAAAAACAAAAAATTTTATAAACAAGGAATTTTTGTAAAAAAATTATTTTATAGCTTTAATCTAATTTTATAATTCATTTCCCATTACCGTCCCAGATTACAATAGAGGGGTTAGTAAAGGGTTGTTGACATACATTTTTTTAACTACGACTTTTTTTAGTTTTCGAAGGCCAAATATCAAATTATTGGCCTATTAAATTATTATCAACAAAATACTCACATGTGACAACAAATTAAATCCTTAAGCATCAATGTCTTACGAAAATGATTTCTTATAGTTTAAATTTTAAAAATGTAGTTTTTTTATCAAATAGTGGAAAATTGATTTTTTACCAAGAGTCATTTTCGAAGAAGATGTATGATATACCCCATTGAAAATTTAAATGTTAATTGTTTAATTCATATTTTTTATTAAATTAATTATTATTACTTAAAAGAGGATTTTAATGATTTTTTAAGCAAATTTAAGAACGCGATTTTATGAAGAAAAAAAACGCAATTTTATATAAATTGGTAGATTCTAAAGGGAAATTAACTTATTGTTAAAGTTGAGGGTTTAAATAATGCTACTCTAGGCTTTAAACGACATTTGAGGACTAAAAATAAAAAACGACACAAATACCAAAAAAATTAAAAATCTTTTTTTACGTAAAAATGTCCCAAAGGCCAAGCTAAACAAAGTGGAGAACGCTCCATAGTGCGAATTCCATTAGCAATAGTTCAAATTCAATTTGAAGTATGTACCTAACCACTGCCTTAAGTACCAGATGTGATTATTTTTCGGCTTTCCTGAAAAATTTACTTTTTTGGACTTAGGTCGTTTTCCATTTCTAGTCCTCATTTGTAATCTATAAAATAATTGTATGTCCTAAACTTATGTGGAATTTGTTACACTTATAAACTCATTAAAATATAACGAATAATACAAAACTTCATCAAGTTTACAATACATCAAATATTAACCAGTACATTTTATTTCGTTCTAGTTTTAGAATGGAGTTAAAAGCGTAATAAAAAGAAATATGGTGGTATATATTGAAAATGGAATTTAAAGCACGGAACATTATCGAAATACTTGTCTTTAAAGATATATGATGATACTATTAGATTAGCTCTATCAATAATGATCTTAGAATAGATCAGATTGCAGTAGATAAAAACATAGTCGCTTTGCTTGCTAGATCAAAGACGATAAAACTTAAGTCGAAATTGAGTGCAAGTGCACTGATTATCACACAGTGAAACAAAAAATAAACAGTAACAGCGATTGGTAATCAATGCATAGCAATTCACACTTGAACAAGATTTTACATTTTTTGAGTGCTTGGCCATGATGTCTAACCCATTCAAAAGACTTTACACATTATACCGTCAAATGTTTGTTAAATTTTTGCTGGCGCTCGACTACGTGAACTATTTTTTTTTTTTTGCAAAAATTATTATTTTATCTTTATTTTTAATATATTTAGTTTACTCTGATTTGCAAAAATGTTGATAACAAAAGAGAAATTAAACAATTGGCTCATATTTTGTAGCCAACAAAAAGTTCATCATAAGTTGAAGGGATAGTACATAAATACCAAGGACTCTTGATCTCTTTATATGGGGGAATAGGTTTAAAATATTAAATTTGGGTGCAATTAAAAATGTTAAAATAATATTAAAAATCACTTTATTTAAATCTGTTATTAATCGATATTTCTAGTTACAAAATACATTCATATTATATTTTATGCTACACGCATTATCCCGTCAATGGTGCCGAGAGAAAAAGTTCTCCAAACAAAATCCTTTTGTCTGTCGAAATGGTCTATCCAGACGTATGTCTGCTGTAAGGCCCCGCCTGGTCCATCGCTCAGTTAGGTATTTCATGGGCCCAGATGCTGGTCCGAACTGAACCGGACCTCTGAGAAGGCTAGACGGCTGAAACTTTTTATAGCCCACAAAGTTCGCCAACTGTCAACGAAAAGATAGTTAAGAAACCATTTTATTAATTAACCTTTTTTTTTTCTTCCGATATTTCCAAAATATATACTGGTTAGTAGCGTAATGTTACACTTCCACCAAACGACAAAATCTAATTTTTTGTTGCGGTTCATTTAGAACTTCCTGTAAGCCTTGTGCCCTTTATTGAGTATGTTACAACAAATTTGCACCAAACTTTGCTCCACAACAAAGGAAATTAGAATTCTAGAATAAGGTTATGAAATATGAATTGTGTACAGATGGTCGCGTGATGTACTTCTAAGAATTATGTACGTCTATTACTGTATGAATATTTAATTTTACAAAAATTATTAACTACTACTGCAGACTTCATCAGCTTCGAATTTAAGAATTCAAATAACTTTTTATTTTTTCGAGCTTAAAATTTCTGAGTATTTTAATATAAGTGTCTGATTAAGCCTTAATATAGTCACTTACTTTTTTTTTCTTCTTTTAATTTTTTTTATTTTTTTATTTAGTATAAATACTTAGCATTTAAATTTTTACATTTATAGCAGTGATTACCTTTTGTATTTCTGACATGATATTATCATTTATGACAGCCTCGTTGCCTTGAAAATAAATTGAAGTCTTTAAATTTATGAATACACATTTTAGATTAAAGAACACATTCATACCACAATCTGTGAATGACTGAATACAAAATCTTTGGCTTATTTATAACTTAACTACAGTTTAATTACATAGGATTTTTTAACGTGCTGTACGCATTAAAAAAAATCGGTACAACGGATGTGTCTTCAGTTCTGAAAGACTGAATATTGTGGTTCACATCAAAGTAATTTGTTTCCGATTCTATAAATGCCGGGTACAAAGTAATTTAGCTGAGTTTACTAAGTAAATTGAACTCGAACCTTAAAAATTTCAATATGGACCCCATTTTTTCTCCTTTTTATTCGATCATGAAAACTTCGTTCACCCTAAATAAAAAAAAAAATTCAGTTCATTAGATTCACGTCACTTATGAGCTAAGACAAAATCCCAATATTGAAAAACATAATTTTAAGGTCCCAGACATTAAAGTGGGAAAGAGAACGAACAAGAGCGTGTTTTAGGATACTACAGGATTTTGTTCAAAACTACTTGAAAGCTACCTAAATTTAGGGCGTCTTATTTAACACGATGCTAATGTAAAAATAGTAAAGTAGTTCAATCAGATATGAATTTTAATGCAATATAATTAATTGACAAAGTTAAAGATGGGTCAACTTCACACGCAACCCAATTAAGGTCGGAAAAAATTACAGAAGTTTAACGTATATTAGTATCGATAAAAAAAATTGACAAACATAAACTTGTTACGTAATGGCTAAATCATGGCATTGATAAATTACTTAATTTTAATTAAGTCAAGTTTATTTCTTATATTTTCACTAACCTTAAGAAAAAAGTAATTGTAATTTTTTACTTAATCAATGAAACATATTTTTTGAAATTGTAGGCATATTTTTCAATGTAATGAAATATTGCATACGAATACAAACTTATTAAATCGCTGTATTATATGACATTGATGAAAGGCTTGTGCAAATTTAATCCCATTATTATGGACATTCGCTGTATATTTCTTACTATCAATAAAGCAACTTTCTATATGTGTTTTGGAGTTTTCTAAAAAATTTCCATAAATGTTGATACATTTTTACTCATTAGGTCATTTTTCTTTCTTTCTTTCTTTTTTGTAATTTTATTATTGTTTTGACAGCACAACTTGGTTGTATCATTATTTTTTTTTTCTATGGAGCAAAAGATGTCTAAAAGAAAACTATACTGAGCCAAAATTTCGTAACACCTGAAATATGTATAATACAGGTCGTAATTATAAAGGAGAATGCCTTAGAGAATGGCATTTTAAGGGGAACTTCTATGCATTTCAAGTATCGAGTGGCTGAAGCCTTGAAAATTATGAGCTCTACTTAAAACTCACAATTCCCGTTGGGTATATTTAGTTTTGGAAGCAGAAATTACTTAGCTCCGACACTGGAAATTGAATAAGCGTCGTTATAACATGCCAGGCACATATGTTGCCTCTGTTCCAGGAGTTTGGCTCGATTACGGAGTAAAACTTACAAAAGAAATTATTTGACGCACACCTCCCAAAATTTTTAATTTCAAAATGAATATCACATTTCAATTTACATTTGTGATTTGAATATATTAGTAAAAAAAATATTAAAAAATTCCAACTACGTTTCCAACAATTTAAATTAATAAGATGAATGCGTGAATTTTTTTTTTCAACAATTAAACTTAAATTAATTTCAAATGTAATCTAGTATACTATTCTTAAAAGTAGATTTTTTTTTACACTTTTACTGAAATATTGAAAACCAAACTTCAAAATTGAAAGAGAAATATTTCTAGGAAACTTCCGATCATGATAAATTTAATGCCAACAAAATAAAATATTTCTATTTCATTTCTTTTAAAATTGTTTTACCACAGGTTCGCCATAGGTTCAAAAGTCACAGATTCGCGGTTCGATTCCCGGACTGGGCAGGGTTAATTCAGCCTTTCATTTTTTAAGTGGATTAAGTGGATCGATTAAATGAGAACCAAGCATGCTTGGGAACTAAACAGTGGGAGATACGCGTTGACCATCTAACTGGAAAATTGCTGTATGGCACCCCGGGGCTAATGGTCAAGCAAGTTGGATTGAGCACAGCAGTCCAAGGCCCTCCCATTGGGCTGTTATGCAAAAAAAAAAAAAAAAAAAAAAAACATAAATTACTAAAACATATAAACTATTTAACAATTTGTCGCAAAAAAAACCATTTTGCAACAATTATTTGCAATTTCCTTATGTAATCATTAAATTACTAAGCACTGATTGAAAAAGGGAATTTGGTACTTCGATGGTTTTTCGGATGCTGAATCTAAATATGAGACACTATGGAATTTCAATTGAACTTTTTTAAAGTTTGTTTTTTTGTACCTTTATATGTACTCCTTTTGACCAAAAATATTTATATACAAGTTAAAAACCGTCCATGAATTGCAACGGTAATTTAAAATTTTTTTATTTTTTTATTTTTTTTATTTTCATTAATTAGAATACAAGACATTGTCAATGTACGTATTTTTTTTTTTTTTTTTTTGCTTAGTGTATAAAAGATACACTATGGCTATAGTTCAGCGTCACGAAATTCAAGGAGACCTTCCAGAAAGTCTTTAAAGAAAGAGAACTCTGCGTATGAGTTTCAGGTGGAAAAAAATACGTAAAACATCGGTTAGTCAGTTTCATGAGACAATATGTCATTAATCTGCAACATATTGATTCATTTTTGAATTCATGGATTGTATATCCTCAATGCGTTTTTCGTACCCGAGCCCCTTCCCCCGAACTGCAGAATTCTTGTTGATCCTTTTAGATTAGAGTCCCTCATTTGCTAATGTAAATATTTGACTGATGACTTTGTATAATCAAATTATGCTATAGATATAAAGTCCATTTAGATCGTAATCTTTTTCAATAAATTGCATTTAGTTTGCAATCCTCAACACCACATTTTTTCTGATTAACTGTTCTTCAGACACATTTCACAGTCGATATAAGGCTTTTAGTGGTTGCTTACGAGCTTTACTTAGTTACACAAAACTCTCGATAAGACAAAGTGTTGTTAATAAACAAAACTATCTGTTATCACAGATATTTATTTAACTGGCAAATAACTGGATGCTCTTATTTGTAGAGTGAGGCGTGATATGTACTTCTTAAAATTTGTTTTGTTCTTCGTTTTTTGTAACATGTATCATTAGATGGTTGTATTCAGATTATATGGCGCCGTCAGCAACACGAGGGCTATAATGCTCCGAAACATTCGTTATTAGACAAGCCAACATACATTTACAAACACCCATGCCTAACACGGGACTCGAACCAGCAACCTCACGGTCTAGAAGCTAGCACGCTAACCACTATACCGTTTGGTCGGCAAGTATCATTAGATAACAAGTAGCCTTGTACAATAAGCTGTGTAGGTATCTGTGTATTACATTTGATTTTTGAGTCGAACAGGGTCAATACCAAACACCTTCGAAGAGTTTATCTAAAATAACACTTATCAGTTTAACTAGTACAGATAGTATACGTTGTCATGCTTAAATATTTAACACTTTTTAAATTGCTTATATCTTGAAGATGTAATGTGTTTGTATCAGAAGGGTAGAAAGGGAGGAGGGCCTACCTTCCACAGAATAAAGTATATTTGTTAGGTATAGCTGAATGGATTTCTATCGAGTTAAAAAAAAATTACACGATATATTACATTCAGATAAAAACCTTCATTGAACCATTATCCCAAGTGATATCTTTAGAACCTAACTTACCTTTACTTAACCCTTAAAGTTACTTAACCCTTAAAGTTAACCCTTACTTTACTTATCCATAAAAAACTGAAGTTCAAGCAATATCAAAAGTTTTTTTTTGAAAAAACTTACACTTAACGTAAAGTGTTTTATTTCTCAAATGAATACTCAACCACAATCTTGAAAACTAAATTTATTTCAAAAGCACACGGGAAGTTTTCTCCTTACTCCAGAATTCCTGTATAATAACCATTATCTGCATGTAAACTCCAAATATTAAGTATTCCTATTTATTTTTAATCCTAACTAATTCAAATAATTATATTTGATTATGTTTAGGACTAGTTATTAAAGACCATAAAATATTTATATTACTTTTTCATTTAACTAAACTTGCTGATTGCATAATAAATATTTTGATTCTATTGTTAGAGCTGTTGATTGTTGAGCAAAATATTACCAGTACTTACTGATGGGTTGGTTTTCAAATAAAATGCTGAAGTGAATTGATTGCTGAATATTTGATACACCGAATTATTATAATTATAATGCTTTATAATTTCATTCTGGATGACTACCACGCTATTGTTAACCGGTATAATAATCTATGACTTCACTTGAGAGTTGATTTATATGGTAGATTGCATAAACTTTAATCTGGTGTATCCAAGCGTCAATCAGTTGTTCTGACTGGATCTAAAGGTGCATTAATATATTTATAAAAAAAAAAATTCTTCATTGCGGATTATTAATATCACCGTCACTCTCTGGCACACGGCCTAGCGAAATATAAACCAAACTCTTGGAGGAGGCCATAAAAAATTTCCGGCAACTCAACAATAGCAGACAACGAAGTACGAAACCACATATCGCACTACACTCGATATTTCATCCATTACGTCGTATCAGTCACATTAACGCTCTTTCTCAATACCCCACATACCAGCATATAAAGCAAATGTTAAAGGGGGGAATTTTAGAAAGAAAAAAAAGGATAACTGTTACCATATCCGGGGTCGATCTCCGAGTAGTTCATCTATCTCCTTTTTTTGGAGCATCCTTCGCAGCAGGGTGTTGCCTCGGTCCATCCATCTTGGGGCACATTCGCGTGACAGACTCTTTTTTCGAAGCACTTATGGAACGAGAGGGATAGTCTGTGAGAGATTGAAATCTGTACGCTCTTCAGGTGTGAAATATTGCCACGGTGGAATTGATTCCGATGTATTGAGGGCGGAATGGGTTGGTTTGCAAAAATGCTTGTTGGTATCAGCTTGGTATCTTTTTGAGTCTGAAACCATTGAGTATATTGGTGTAGCTGTTATGAGATGCTTATGGAGGTAAAAATGCAACTTCTCAGTCACATTCATCTTATCGTTTTGATATGAATACAGATTTAAAAATAATCAACGACGATAAAGAACTTTGGTACAGGGTATCCCAAAAAGGACGGATACATTTGAAATACTAATTAAAAATAACGGAACATGATAGAAATGTACCGTTTTCTCTGTTCTACTTTGTCCCATCAATTTATAAAATAAGAATTGTTAACAGCAACAACATGGCACAATTGACATATAGTTTGTAGTTTTTGCAACATGTTAGACCATTCCTCTTCAATTGTGCCATCTGTTGGTGAACTTTGAAACTATTTTTAAAAATTGATGAATAAAATTCCATAGTTTCCCAAGTGTGATGCAGAAAGCAGAAAACGGTTAACTATAATTGTCTTCTATTTTTTTTTTTTTTTTTTTTTTTTATTTTTTTTTTTAAATGTGTTAAACTTTTCTAAGACACTTTCTAGGCCTACTTTAGACCAGTACATATGCAAATACAAAAGTGGCCATCTAGGTTAATTCAATTTACTAATTCCGTATCCCTTCAAGACCAATTCCGTAAGACCTTTTAAGCAGAATTTTAAAACTATTTGTTATAATTGCCTTTTGAAGTGGTTTAGAATGTGATTCGAAGAACACAGTATCTTTTATCACAATATCTCACGACAACTTTTTAAAATATACTGCTAATGATAAAATTTTAATCAGTTATTTCTAAGGAAGTATCTGTAAAACTTAGATAATTTAGATAATAAATGTCTGAATTGGATCATTTTGCACGGCGTTGATAGTCCTAAAAATTAAAGTTCATTTAAGAAACCCTATTTCACCAAGAACAGTTTTCTTTATTTTCCAAAATTTCTCTCTATTGACTGATAGTATTTTTAAGACAACCGATTCATTTGTTTATTCAATATGAAAATTAGGCGAAAGACCATAACTATATGAGCACTCGTTTCATTTACAATTACAATAAAAACGACAAACTACGACACAAAGCCCATCTTGGTAATTATTTTTTCATCGTTTTAGTTGTTGTTCATTTCTTAGGTTAGAGAGTGAAATTTTTCCAATTGCATAAGTACAGACGCCTGATTCTAGGTGAAAAATTTCCCATTCTATAAAAATCTGAAAAATAAGACAGGTGAGAGAGACTCTCAACGTCCCCATCACCATTATGTTGACTTATTTCTGAAATAATACTTTCTTAGAAGTTGTTAAAAGTTTAATCTGAGAGCACTGGTTTGGAACCTGGGCATAAACATGTAATGAAATTATGAATAAACTTAAGAATCTTTGAAGTGTAGTACTGGCAAGAAATTTAACTTAGGTCATTCAATCATGGCTTATAGTCATCCTGATAGTTGTGAAAAAGGGCTATTTGGTTTTCAATGTTAAAATTGCTTTTAAAATGTAAAATATTTACAAAGGTAGAGCGAGAGTTATATTTTGATGACTTGCACTGAGTTTTTCTAACCATTGAGGCTTTTTAATGTCTTTCAACATTTAAAACGAATTCTCCACCTTTTAGAAGATTATTAAGGAACTAATAGGAATATTTATTTTTTTCTCTCGGAACACTAAAAATCATCAACTACTGACGTACAGTTATATATTTTCATCCCAAGAAATGAAATGAGTCTCCGTTATATTTTAATTTAACATTAAATGCATGACAAGGTTAAAATCAAAAAAGTTAATACCTTTGAATATGCCCGTGTGTAATTTATATACGCACCCACAATGTGAAATGACAAATAAAAAGTTTTAGTATTTGCAGTTTGAAAAAGATGGGAGGGAGAGAAAAGTGATTATAAGAGCAATGGGAGATTAAAAAGAAGAAAAAATTGAAAGTGTAAGGGATGGCAAAAGAAAAGAAAATTAGAGGTGCTTTGATGCTTGTACCAATCGTTAATGTCATCTTTAATCCCAAAAAACCTGAAGAACTAATGGGTATTCTTTCCAGAAAGAAAAAAAAGAATGAACATTATAAAGCAAAACGTAATGTCGATAAAAAAAACCATCTCGAAAAAGCTTTTTCTTTGCTTAAAAAGAGGAAAAAACTTTAAAAAAAAATAATCTTAGCGTTGATTTAAAACGGGGCTCATTACTTAGTTGCCTTGCAATGGTGAAATCCATTTAGCAGTTCTCCATCCTTGAAACTTGTTTTTAAAAAAAATCGATGATTATTGGACATAAATATTTTCGGCATTGGTAAAGCAATACTTTAAGTTTTCATTTTTATTGTTAATTTCCATGTTTTATTTTTTTAACTAGATTTAAGAATAGGGTTGCTAAGTCTGTGTATTTTTAAACAAATAATTAAAGTTTCGGAATGATATGGAATGAGTTAATCATTAAAAATGTGTCAAGGTTAACAAATTATGCGAACAAACGGTAGGTTGTATACAGGATAATGTTTTAGTTAAAACAAATCTTGCATCAACTTAAGTCTTAGTAAGTAGTTGACGAATAATTAAAGTACTGAAATAATAATATCATGCAGTTGTTGAATAATAATTTTTAGTTAATGTTTCTTAGGTAATATTCTAGGTCTTTAGCTAGACAGGAAAATGAAGGAAAACTTCTGTTATATTTTTCCTGTTTCTAAGATTTAACACGTCAATTAAGATACTCTGTGAATATCAAATTTTAATAATTTAACAAAAAACTTTTCATAAATAAAACATTTTAAAACACAGTTATAAAGTATAATTTTATAAAAAACAAACAGATTTTGGTAATATATTTGGTTATTTTTTTAAATTGTGCTTTACTTTTGTATAATTCAGATACGATTTTAGTAAGTTGAATTTTATTAAAAATAAGAACTTCATCTCAAAAGTAAAATGTTATGTGTTTATTATTAGTTTATTTACGATTTCCTGATATTGACTTCATTGATTCGTTATTAACGTTCATTGACTTTAAAATACGATTTATGTAAATGGGAATTGTAGAAAAATTATTAATTCTATCATTTGAAATTCCGATTATTAATTACAGTTTTGAAATCTGATCGTAATAAGACAATACTGAGAATAAATTCTTTACTTATTAATTTATTAAGAATAATTATTTTATCAAATTCCAATTTTACAGTAAAAAAAACAATATTTATTTTTACTCTAATCTTATAAATGTCAATACAGGTTTAATTGTGACTCAGTATTTTATTATTTCAAGTAACTTTAAGGACGAGATATATATTTTAAACTTAATATTTATGCTGCAAGTAGAACTTAATGAACTCTATATCAAATATAAACATTAGGTATGGTACCCTCTTTACATAATTTTAAGCAACTGCTTTGAAAATATCAAGAAAGTGAATATTTTCTTTTCTTGTTAAAACCGTCAACTTTTCCCTTTTTCAACAAGATAAATCACTCTTTTAGGTTCTTTCAAAGAGAACAAAATTATAGGGATGTTTGTGCTCGAGAGGAAATGTGATCTTATATAAATGCAGTACTCTTTCAAATTATGTGTCTCTCAAAGTATTTCGGATACTTTCCAAGTTTGCCACTTTATTCCAATTACTGCTTATTTGGCATCTTTGGCGCAACGCAGCTCATGTATAGATTTTGTTGAAATTGACGATAAATGCCCAAATAAATTTCTTCTTTGGAATAAGTTTCCATCTAATAAAGTATAACTCAATTTAAGGATCTTTTAAATGTACAATAAATATTTTATTTCATAGTTGGAATTTAATTAAAAAATCAGCCAATCATGAAGGCACGAGCAAACAAATTAGTAAGAATTTGATATTATGAGCAATGAAACAACTATATGGTAACAACTAAAAATGTATAAAAACTTAAATTATAATTGTTATTTTATCTGTTGGGAATCTAAATACATTTTTAAACTTATAGATTATAATTCAGAATAAGTAAATAGCACGAAAATAGAATTGTATTATTAAGTATAAAAACTATGCATATTCATAGAATTATTTAAAAAATTTTATATGAATTGTATAATTGTTACAATTACTATTTTCACGGGGTAAGAGCTCGTATAAAGAAAGAATATTTTTACAACAAAAGTACTTTTTAATGTAAAGTTAGATGAATTTCGAAAACCTGTAATGAAAATGTAATGATCCAAAGTTCCCATATTACAAGTTTTATTAACTTTCTATAAATGCTGACTTTAGTTATTGATCCAAGCTAACAAATTTTTCATATTTATGCAAATTCATAACAGTTAATAAATAGTGATTGATAATCTTATAATACTACAGAAATTATAAAATACAATGAAATTTTGTGTAATTTCTTAATCATGTATACACGCGAATTGAGGATCAATCTCTCCTATATAAATTCCTCATTTTTTCCTTGTTTGCGTTTTGATAAAAGGTTAATGCTTTTTTCTTCACTCAAGTGAATGAATTAGTCTCAAATCAGCCAAGCGTGAAGGCACGTGTTAACAAATTAGTCAGAGACCGACAATGTATGTCATTAACATAGCAATATCATGTTAGCACCAAAATTCTCATTCTTTGTTATATGTGTTCCAGGTTAGGCTTTGGTGTAAGTTATTAACATAGGTACTTCCTTGGATTGGAAATTAAAATTATTTTATTTTTCAATTACATTTTAGTATCGCTACATTTTTTCATTTTAATTATGTCAAGGCTTAAATTTTTCTTTAAAAAATATAATCGACAGACATTCGATTGGTTTGATAAATTGAAAGCAAAATTTTTTTATACTTATTTCCAAGGTACTGCGATGTATATAAGTTTCAATTATATATCTTTTTACTATTGGATTTGCTTATTCTTTTTTATTTCAAAAATTTGGTTATCTATACCATAAATATTTCCTCAAGGTAATAATAGAAAATGTTTAAGACTAATTAATTGACCCCCATAAAATACGTAATAAATAAAACCTATACAAAAAATAAACTGATTATTCTAAACTTAACTTACTTTTAAAATACAATTTTTTACTTGATTAAATCAACCATTTTAATAAAATTAATTAAATAGTTATGAAATTACGTTTTAGTTAGCATACAAGTTTTAGCCTTAAACTTTTTAGTAATGGTTGTTGTGCTTCTTTAAGGTTGAATGAAACACTACGGAATACGCTATAATGTTGGTATAAAAAATTTCTTAAAACTATGCAAAAATATACAACCTATTTTATCATGCTTAATAATGTTTTTATGTTAAGAATGTTTAATAAGTACAGTTCATTCTTAAAGTATTAATTTGTGAACTGGAGGAGAAATAAGCAAGAGTATTAGTGTTATTTCCCCTCCAATTCACAGAGAAAAAAGATATTTTCTGTCGACACTTTAGCGTTATTCTGAAAACTTAATTTAAAAATATAATAAAATAAAAATATGTAAATTCAAATTCAAGAATAAAATTAATGAAACAACTTTAACAAAATTCTCTTTTTAAATCTAATTTTTAAAATTATCGTAACTTCAATAATGCCTGTGTTCAAATGATTTAAATATGATATAAATTTCTTAAATCTTAAAAATAATAACTTGACGTTACATTTCTTCGATAATTTTATTTTGAGAAATAATTTGAAATAAATATGGAAATATATTGGTAACATTTAAATTACTATAATATTAACCCCTTTCACTTACACTAATTACGTACAAATAAAACTTCTACTAAGGTTAAAAAGGTACCTCAAAATTTGCTTAATATTTTATAATTTAAGATTTAATGAAAAAAATCCTATGGAGCGTAGATATCGTAGAATAAACATACATCATTTGATTTTTGAAACTAATATATCATACCTCATTACTACAGAACGTTCCAAAAAAAGACTGATCTTATTTAAAAATTGAATTAAAAGAAATGGAAAAGGATGGAAATGTACTGTTAAATGTATTCTAGTGGAGAATTTTATCCAGCAATATTCAAAAATAGTCACACAAAGTTAACCAACAGATAGCGCTGTTGAATGTAAAATAAAATAAAAAAAAAAAAAAAAAAAAATGGTCTGAACATGTTGAAAACACTACAAGACGTTGTTTCAATTGCATCATGTTGTTCCTGAAAATGGTCGTTTTTTGGAAACATCGTTTTGTAGCTTGTACAACATGTTCAGATGTTTTTTTTTTTGTTTTTTTTAATCAACTGTTGGCTAACTTTGTAACTATTTAAAAAAATTAATTAGATAAAATTATCTAGTTTCCCTTGTAGAATGCAGCAAACAGTGCATTTTGCTAGTGTTCCTTTTTTTTAATATATATTAATTTAGTTTTCAAATGTATCATTCCTTTTTTGGGATACCCTCTATAAAGAACATGTGAGAATTTTTTATTATCAAGACTCTTCTACAACAAAAACAATTTCTAACATTAACCAAAAGATGTTGGCGCAAAATACAGTAGCAGCAACCCTCTACTTCGGTTGCTCTTTCTACTCCGAAATGAGCGGAATCCCTGTCTCTTGATTGCAGGTTCGGATGATGTTGCTCCTCTCAGCGAGGAAACTTCAAGCAACATTCTCTTAGCACACACTCGAGACGTGGGCAGCACGCATTATCATTTAGCCCGGAGAATGACTCACGCAACTTACGCAACGGACCATGCAACACGCGAGATAGAGCAAGGAAGAAGATGAGGAGGATGCTGTTGGGACGGATTTAGAATATTGTTGAGATTGATATGAAAAGGAGTAGGGTGATGAATTTTAGTGTGACTGGGAAAATGCAAAATGAGTGATATACGATTTGTCTTTGAGTATCTGTTTCGATTGAGAACTAAGATTTGTTTTATATGATTTGGGATTTGACATGTTCGGTTGGAATGAGTAGAAAAGTAGTCATAAATTTGCGAAACTCTTGAGATTGATACGGAAATGACTAAGCAATTGAATTTTAGTGTGGATTAGAGAAATGTAAGATTTTTTTATACCAGATTTGTCTATGAGTGTGTGTTTTTATTTAAGACCTAGATTTTTAGCTTGATTTGCGATATGATATGTTCGGTCGGAATGAGTAGGAAAGTAGTTATGAATTTGAGATACTGTTGAGATTGATATGGAAATGACTAGGCAATTGAATTTTAGTACAGTTAGTGAAATGAAAAATGAGTGATATAAAATTTGTCTGTAAGTTTCTATTTCTATTTAGAACTAGGAATTTTTATATGACTTGGACATGGTATGTTCAGTTGGAATGAGTACAATAATGTCATGAATTTGGGAAACTTCTGAGAATGACATGAAAATGACTGGACAAATGAATTTTAGTCTCGTTAGGGAAATTTAAAATGATTTATTTGAAATCTGTTTGTGAATGTCTGTTTTGATTTAAGACAATGATTTTTATATGATTTGTTCGGTCGGAATGAGTAGGAAAGTAGTCATGAATTTTGGAAACTGATATTGATACGAAAATGACTAGGCAATTGAGGATGAAAAAGAAATGAAAATGAGAGTGGACTAGGTAATGAAAATGAATAGAATATGGAAAGGATACTGAATGTGGTTAGGTACATAAAAAGTTGTTGATAAGATAAATTAGGAACTTGTTTGATTTGAATGTGATAAGAGAATGGAGGTTAATTAATGAATACTTAAATACTGGTTGATTTGATAGGAATATTATGGACGGAAAATTTTATTGGGTTAAAAGTCAGTTAAATTAATATGAATATTAGAATAGAATTGAAAATAAAAATGCATACTGATTTAAAAAGAGTAGGGTAAGAGTAGAGAAAAAAAAGCGATAACAGAGATTATGGATAACTATTTTTGCTGTAATTTTGATTCAGAAAAAAAAGTGAAGTGAAAGGTGATAGTAAATAATTATTTTATATAAATAAGTAGGAGATTATTGGATAAGTGATTTGATTGAATTATACATGTAATGAATTTGAACAAAGTTAAAATTAAGATGAGTAAGAAATTACTCTTAGGAGTAGAAATTTGATAGTACTGATTAGAAGACCGAGAGGGGGTCGCAAGTATTGATTGATGCCTGACTAAACGTCATTCGGATTTTTTTAAATAAAATATTGAGAAATATTTCCTAAATAAATTGGTCTGGTGGTAAAAGAATTGTCGAAATTGTTCGAAAATCGAATTCGAATGCGAAAACCATGAGCATTTTTTTTTTCTTCTGATAAATTCCTTCTTACTTTATTGCTTTCAATGAGTGAGGAAACACGAGTTTGTTCCTTCTTTGGTAAAAAGTTATGGCTTCTCTTAAAATTGAACTAAGTTTACAAAAAAATGTTACGTCATCAATGATGTATAATAATAATCGCACCTTTGCCAAAAAAGCTGTTTTAAAATTTTCTTTTTGGTTTAGTACTATCCAGTTGAGGTTCATCCCTTAAATTTAACTTCCTATATTAAGGTTAAAAGAGGTAACGGCTTTAGTCACTTGGACGGGATTTTGAGAAAATGCAAAGTAACGTGGCGTATTGAAGTACGCTAAAACGTTTTGAAGAGAGGACGAAGAGTTGAAGAGAAGACACCTTATGAATGTAATAAGAGAAATTCATAAGAGATGGGTGAAATTTCTTATGTACGAAAAAGATATTATGCAAGTGAAAACATGTGTTATGGTTAAAAGTATTTAAACCAGCATAAGAGCTTTATAAATTATCTCATGACTTTATTTAAAGTTTACTTAACATTATTTTCGGACGCAGTAAATTTTGAAAAATTTCATGAAAATGTAGTTGCACGTCACCGCCTGCAATAGTAAGTATTAGTTTGACAAAAACAATAAAAGTTTTAATGATACTAAACACGTATTTAATAAGAATGCTATAATATAATAGCTCCTTGTGTAATTTTGAGGATTTTTGATTGAATACTTGAATTAATAGATTAGGAAATACAGAGGGAAATTGAAGATAATGACAAGGTTAATTGATGAAGACGATAAAGGAAATGTCTTGTTTAACTGGCTATGTGGAAAAATCTGTCAAATAGTAAATAAGAAACTCATTAGGAGTGTTATATGTACATAATTTAATAATGTACATATTAGAAATAATTTATATTGGGATAGTAAGTGTTACTAAATAACTATTACTTTGCATCAGGTCCGGAAACCAAGATTGTACAATTTGATAATATTTAATGGCTGAAATCTTCCTCTATTAATGTTGACGATTTATAACTAAATCCTATGAAAATGATGTTTTTTCAGGTTAAGGTTACAATATCAAGTTAACGTTGTCGGCAACAAACTGGAGAGAAAACTTGTTAATAAACCGATATTTCTTTTCACAATAAAGCTATGAATTTCCTACTGAGTTACTATAACTTCACTCTTCCGATTAAATTTTGAAGTGTTTCTGGTTGTAATTTTCGATTGAATTTTATATAATCCTCCTATTCTTAACGCGTCTCTCAAACTGACTTAAAACATCGTACAGCTGTAAGCATTTATAATTTTGAATTTCTCTTAGGCTTAACGAAATTAAGATTGACTTCCGATCGTCATTTTCATTATTTCCGGTCGTAACTTCCTGTAGAGTTTTGATGTGGGAACTTATATCGGCGGGACCTTCCATTTATCATATCACGAGTGTCTTTAGCTTTTGTAGTTCTATCAGAGAAGGTTGAACTCTCATACAGGCGATCAAAGTCAATGTATAAGCGACTCAATATGTTAGTGCAGTTTTGAAGCGAAAATGTGGTGTTTGATACGAAGTCGTAATGAATTAAAAGAGATCGAATAGTTTTGCAGAAGAGATAATGGAAAATCTTCATAGTGAAAAGCATTCAAAGACATGTACAATGGCTTTTATAATATTTGAAAAATCAACAGAAAATGTAAATAACTGATTAAGAAAAAACTATTTTTTTTAACAAAAGTAAATTTTATAGCCATTGAAATAAAAATATTAAAAAAGAACGAGTCGATAAGCCTAAAAAAAGTACCATGCATTTGATTTAGGTGTTTTGAAGCGAAAATTTATTGCACTGAAATGTTTTTTCTCAATTATAATCGAGATGATTTTTTTTTTTTTTACAAAAGCGTGCATTTAAAAATTATAAACGATGTTTGGTTTGGTTTGGAAGTTCTGACTGTTAATTCCTCCACTTATAAAGCGTTTAACACAGCTGGTCTCGTAATTTTAAATGATGTTTCGATTTGTTTATTTTTATCAAATAAATTAACTTTTTCGCCAGACTGCTTTATTAATAAGTTTAAATGTCGTATACCCTGAAATATCGTTGTCGATTTCAATGTTATAAGTTTAAAAATGCAATGTAGTATGTGCACTTTACAGGCAAATCACTAGAGCTTAAAGCTCAACTTAAATAAAAGTTTCTCGAATTCATTTACATCTTCTTTAGTTGCATTTCTCAGCACAGTATACCAAAACAGCAATTTCAACCCTTTCCAAAAAACAAAACAAAAAAGTGACAATAAAAGGTGAGGTCCAGACCACCTCCCATTTTCACCTCACCATACGCCATTTCTCATCACCGCTAGAGAAATAGGTGAGGTCTTTTAAATCTACACCGCAGCAGTGGATATCGTAGGGGGTTTGAATCTATTAACAAAGCTGCAATTGAATTCTGTCAACATACAAGGGGGAGATTGGCCGAGCATGAAGGAGTGGGGGGTTAGTCTATATTTAGGGGTCCAGGTTATCCTCCCACCCGCTTATTAAGCGTCTGGTCTCATGTGTCTAATCAATGGCTCATGACAAGGGCTCGCTCGCCCCCTCACTTTGCTGCTCGGGGGGTTGCTTGGCAGAGTGAGAGACATTGTGGCGCCAAAATGAATGCCAAGTTGTGAAGGTTTAAATAGGAGTGACTGAGGAGAATTGTGCTTTTTAAACGAAACATTTCAGTTTGCAATGTTGGGAAGGATAAGTGAAACATTATTTTTAGGTTTTATGTAATTATATTTATAAGCTTAATTTAAATTTTACTTTTAGGTTCAATATAAAGTTTAGTAGTGGGTATCAAAAATTGTTATAAAAGATGAATCCTAAAATAGTAGGCTTAATTATTAAAAAAACTACTAATCAAAATCTCAGTGAAGAGATGTCACCTATGAATATATATAAAAAAATTATATTTATGTTGAATTCCATGGGAAAACACACAGCAAAATCCAATTTTAAATTTCTCATAGCTATATTGTTTTAGTTCTTGCAAACAGAAATAAAAAAGTTGTGGGATTTATGATAAAATTTATTTGATTATAATTTTTAGAAAGATTAGAAAATAAATTATTTCGTTGAAAACATATTTTTATACTTTTTTTTTTTATCTTTGTGTTATCTTAAAATTATAAAGACCAGTTCTGGTGATGCTTATCTTCTTCGCGCATAAATATGTGCCTTTTCTTTATGTCCTGTAAATCATTACATACTTAATTTTTTTCATTATTTTTTTATTTAATTTTTTTATTGCATTTTGTAGCATTTGCATGTCGATAATGTATTATTATATATTTTTGTAATTTTTATTTATTTTTCCAGATTAATTATTATTTTAAAATTGCATATTGTAAGCCTATAATATAGTATATCACCATTTTTATTACTTTCTATTGTTTCCATCAGCATAAAAAATTCAGAAATTTTCTCATTGTCATGTAATTTAAGCATTGAATTTAGCAAAATTTTAAAAAAGTATTTTATAATATTAAAAAGTAATATTTGTTTAATAGCAGAACTTTAATGACAATAGTAAATTTATAATTTTATTTAGCTTTAACTTCTAATTTAATGTAAGATTATACAATTCGCTTTTCCATCTATATATAATGTACATTATCAATATTATTAACTATAATTGGAAATCGATAACCACTTTTGGAGCCAAGATTGGCATTTTGGCAATAATTTTTTGGTTTTTTAATGACGCTAAAATATCACAAAGTTCTATAATTTGTCAATGATGTGTCCGTATTCTATCCCTATCTTATTTCCACCAATCTATGTAGTCTTGGATGATGATCTTCAGAGAACCCAGATGAACAATTTCACTTTCTACCATAATTGTTTTCAGCCATAATCAAGGCTAATTATTTAATAAAAAAAAAAGGAAAAAAAAATTCCTCTCACTTTATTTCACATTAAGCACCTCAAATCAGGGTTACTTGGACCCTAGTGGCTTACTTAAATCCAGAATGAGGAAAGTGATGTACACCACTTTGTCATTCTCGGCCCAAGTAACCCTGGTTGGCTGATTTGGTTTGTACACTCAACGATTTACTTTTCGCGCACAATGACGGCTAAACAGACAGGGACAAACAGCTTAACGTGGATTCCGAACCACAAAGAGCATCCATGCCTAACCCGAGATTTGGATCCAGCACATTTGGCATGCGAGACCAGAGAGTTAACCACAGAGCCATTAGGTCGGCTCCAAGTAACCCTGCTTTACGGTATCTCGACTTTTGGTAACCTCAGCAACATATAAAACACATCAAATTAAAATCACACACATCAAGCATGAAGCAGTATAATCAATCGAAAACGGCAATTTCAATTTCCACAACCAACGCAACATTTAATTTATTATTGTTGTATAATTTTTAATAAATCCCCAAATCTGGGCTTAATTTTGGGATATGGTGCCCCTTCTCCCCATCCCACTCCATATCCAAATCAGATTTCCGTGAAATGTACATAAAGTGGTGTCGCGTGCAAGGGGTGAACCGTCAGCACGTGCTTGTGTTCACACACGGACGCCCCCACCCCCTACTTTTAAGGGAGGCATTACATCCATTTAACCCTCTAACCACACCACCCCTCCCGAAAATAACACGAATCGCTCGTACCAAGTTCGAATCACAGTTTATCGTTTCGCCACACTTCTGTGTTTAATAATTGTATTATGAAGGGGGCAACTTGGAATAACACCTATGCGAAAGATATAGATGGCTGCTGTTGAAGTGATTAAATTTGAAATGAAATGAGGTCCATTGAGTGATGTTTTTAAAATAACTTATCATAAATCGTTATGGTAGTATTGCTTGCTTTGAAAAAATTGCGCGCTAATGAGTGAACAATAAAAAAGAGTTTTCTGGACTCAAACAATAAAGGAATACTCATCGTAAATGGCTTATAGCAAAAACTTGAGGCTGTTTCTAATGTGCTCTCATTATAAGAAAAAGGATTTCCTTTTTCAGATTTATTTCTAGTTGTTATTTCTGGTGTTTCAATTATTATGGTTATTTGAGGCTTTAACAATGAATCATGAACTATGGTATCATGATTCATTATTAGAGCTTCGATAACCATAATAATTGACCCACTAGAAATGACTTTATGAAATAAAACATTTATTGCAACACATTTGTAAGCAGAGAAGAAAGAAAATGGACTATATACTTTTTATAAATAATTAAATTGGCAATAGATTATGAGTGGTGCTATGGTACAGTACCCAAAAAAAACCCAGAACGATGGCTATATCTTCGGTTCTAATTATCGTAGAATCTTACGGTTTGCACCAAAATGTTTTGCTTACGATTTTCTATTTATCTGATGCAATTTTTTTTCTTGAGGGACCGTTTACTAAGTAAAAGTAACGCTATCTTCGAAAATTTCAATACGAACCCTTATTTTTTATCATTTCATTCGATTCAGAATACATCATTTACCCTACATACCGAATTTCAATGCATTATGTTGAAAAACACGTCACTTAGAGCGAAAATATTTCGACCATTTTTTGACCGATCTTCAGGGAGAATTTCCATAAAACGAAAGGTATTTTTAAGGTTCTTCTTCCCAGCGGGGGAAATCGAACAGTCAATGTGGCACTTTTCACGAAGATTAAAAAATACAAGTATTAGTCTAAAATTGCATAGAAACTACTTGGATTTATACCCTAATAACCATGTGACGAGTATGTGACGAAAAGCGATATCGCATAGAGATCACGCGATGTCACGGCGATATCACACAGGGGTCACATAGTCGTCCAATGTCCGTTTTAGAGGGGGTTTTGCGACGTAACTTTGTGATATCGCTGCGATATCGCTTTTCGTCACATTGTGACATTGGGGACGAATTTGCGATTTTTGCGATATCGCATTGTGATCTGTATGTGATCTTAGTGATTTTGGCGACATCCGTGTGATTTATGTGATCTTCGCAACGAAAGCTTTGTCACTGCGATATC
Organism: Linyphia triangularis; assembly: GCA_963978545.1. Classification (NCBI taxonomy): domain Eukaryota; kingdom Metazoa; phylum Arthropoda; class Arachnida; order Araneae; family Linyphiidae; genus Linyphia; species Linyphia triangularis. Next base: position 32,987,283 of record OZ021727.1, on the reverse strand, counting down.
GCTTTGTGACCTAAATGTGATCTTAGTGATTTTGGCGACATCCGTGTGATTTATGCGATCTTCGCGACGAAAGCTTTGTCACTGCGATATCGCTTTGTGACCTAAATGTGATCTTAGTGATTTTGGCGACATCCATGTGATTTATGCGATTTTCGCAACGAAAGCTTTGTCGCTGCGATGTCACATTGTGATCTGTATGTGATCTTAGTGATTTTGGCGATATCCCTGTGATTTATGCGATCTTCGCAACGAAAGCTTTGTCACTGCGATATCGCTTTGTGACCTAAATGTGATCTTAGTGATTTTGGCGACATCCGTGTGATTTATGCGATCTTCGCAACGAAAGCTTTGTCACTGCGATATCGCTTTGTGACCTAAATGTGATCTTAGTGATTTTGGCGACATCCATGTGATTTATGCGATCTTCGCAACGAAAGCTTTGTCGCTGCGATATCGCTTTGTGACCTAAATGTGATCTTAGTGATTTTGGCGACATCCGTGTGATTTATGCGATCTTCGCGACGAAAGCTTTGTCACTGCGATATCGCTTTGTGACCTAAATGTGATCTTAGTGATTTTGGCGACATCCGTGTGATTTATGCGATCTTCGCAACGAAAGCTTTGTCACTGCGATATCGCTTTGTGACCTAAATGTGATCTTAGTGATTTTGGCGACATCCATGTGATTTATGCGATTTTCGCAACGAAAGCTTTGTCGCTGCGATATCGCTTTGTGACCTAAATGTGATCTTAGTGATTTTGGCGACATCCGTGTGATTTATGCGATTTTCGCAACGAAAGCTTTGTCACTGCGATGTCACATTGTGATCTGTATGTGATCTTAGTGATTTTGGCGACATCAGTGTGATTTATGCGATTTTCGCAACGAAAGCTTTGTCACTGCGATATCGCTTTGTGACCTAAATGTGATCTTAGTGATTTTGGCGACATCCGTGTGATTTATGCGATTTTCGCAACGAAAGCTTTGTCACTGCGATGTCACATTGTGATCTGTATGTGATCTTAGTGATTTTGGCGACATCAGTGTGATTTATGCGATTTTCGCAACGAAAGCTTTGTCACTGCGATATCGCTTTGTGACCTAAATGTGATCTTAGTGATTTTGGCGACATCCGTGTGATTTATGCGATTTTCGCAAAGAAAGCTTTGTCGCTGCGATGTCACATTGTGATCTTAGTGATTTTGGCGACATCTATGTGATTTTCACAACAAAAGCCTTGTTCCTGCAACATAATTATACAAAAAATTCACAATTAATTTTTTTTATCAACTACCTATATCTGCTTCAAGTATCTACTCTCACTATGAAGAGGCTCAGTATCTTTTCTTTACGTCAAATATTTTCTAATACTATGGTAATATAATTTATACTATCAAGGCCAGTCATTACTCTAATGACTGGCCTTAATGGTATAATCATAGTATTAGAAAATATTTGAATATTTTCTAAAAGTATGAACTTTTTCTAAACTTAATATACATGAACTTAATGGTATAATAAATTAAAGAATCATAGCATTAGAAAATATTTGTTCGTCTTCAACAAGACTTTGGGAAGTAAAAACTAGTCTCCTATATTAAAAACCAATGAAACAGTTAAATACCTAATTAGCCTTTAACCAAGAGAATTTATCCATTCCAATAGATTTCTCAGCTAAATATATACCTTAAAAATAAGACAAAACATGACTAAATCTATTAAAGCACAATGTAATGTATCTCATGCATCTCAATTTTTCTTTTAAACTGATTACAATGTTGTTTTGCCATTTTGGGCAAATCTTCCCCTTTATAAGTTTAGCATAAAAGAAAAATACAAAACTAAAAACAGGTTGAACAAATCAAGCAAAAATGGAAATATGCAATTAAAATAAGAGTAAAAACATAAGAAGGTAATAAGTTTATTTTATTGAACACAAAGCAAACATATTCTTTGTTACACTAAATATTGCAGAATGTTTTTTCTTTTCGGCAAGGTATCTGTCAATCTGACTGCCAGGAATTATGCCACTTCCTTCAATGTAGTATTCTTTCTCCGTGTTTCAGAGCATTAGGTGTAGGCTTTGGACCTAGAAAAATAAAAATAGGTTATTCTTAAATTTCAGTTTAAAATACACCATTTTTAAAATTGCCATTCACAATGCAATTTTAAAAATCTAATGCAATTATAGCACAAGATGCTAGTTCATAAAAATAAAAACAGAAATTCTGTGCCAACTTTAAGTATTCATAACAAGGTTATAATAGTAATTAAAACGTGTAATGCCAACATAAATAATTGATAATTATACTCAATTCTGATATTGTTACAAGTGATTATTTACAGCTTTCATCACTGTAATCCATTAATTACTAACAAATTTATTTGGAATAGTATGACTTACTATGTTCTGATTTTTTTTTTCTTTTAAATCCTTTTTCCCTTACCTTTGCAAAACTAAAACTGATAAATGGTATACCAATTAAAAAGCTAACACACCTCTGCGTCTAACAAATAGTTTATTTACAATTGCACATATTGCTATCTGTTTGACAATTTTTATTTTTTTTTGGTTTTTAATGAATATGCAGCAGGAAATATGTTAACTCGAGCTGGAAATGATCCTCTTTTCACCTGTGAAAGTAAAAGGACAAAAAAAAAAAAAAAAAAAAAAAAAAAAAAAAAAAATGGTTTTTAAAACAGTTTTTAATTTTAACATTTCCCTCCATTATTTCTTAAAAAATATAACTTATATATTAAAAAAGTTCCATTGAACTGAATAATGGATTCACAGATACAACTTATCACTAGACGACCAGATATCCGAGCCATGCCAAGTTCTGCCTTTCGAATCAAGGTTCAATACATCTCTTAGTAAAAGAATACAATACCTAATGCTGATATTTATGTCTATCTATGACTCACTCTGATAACAGAGGTTTTATCAGACTAGTACTTTCTAATTAGTGACAAAAAATATTTGTCTATTTTTAATTATTGCTAAAAAAATTGACTTGTTACTGAAAGTTGTTACGTCCAGCAACCATTTGGGACCTCTAATTCCCCAAAATTGATATTTGAGAACACTATTATTAAAAGCAATAAATTTGGCAACAGTAAGTGATTTTAAAATAATAAGGTAATTTGAGGGGGTTCAAACGACTGTTCGAAGAAGATGCCTGCTATACCTTTTGTTACTTTTAGAGTTTTGCAACAAAAGATAAAATAAAAAATTATAGCGTGCTTTTATTTTACTATCTAATTGTCTATCATTAGGAATTTTATACAAAAACTAGTTATATCACAGAATAACTAGACAACTGTTATAACTAATTATTTCACAATTTCACCTCTATGATATGTTGTTTCAAACTTTGCTTAAAGTAAGTACTCCAGTCTTTATATAGAAAAACTAATTTCACTTTCATACATAGACAATAACACATGCATAACATACATGGTCAATTAGAGAATTCAAAAGCTAAAAAAAAAAAAAAAACATCCTCAGGCTTAACTTTTTCCTTAGTTGCATTATTGTATTTCTTCTAAATCAATTACATTTCATAGAAGATATATCTGAAGACTACAATTTCTTGAAATTTGAAAGAAATTAATGCTGTTATGTTCAATTAGTATTGCAAAATGTTGACAGCAGCCATACTTCACCATGGATTCTTGCTTCATGGATTACGTAAATATTTTGAGGTATATATATATATATATATATATATATATATATATACATACAAACAAAATAAAATGAAAAACAGCAGAAATTTGGAATTGTATCATGGGGCATCTTTTTAACCTATTAGCATATGTACTGGTAATTTGTTGTATTTCTATAGCTTTGATGTTTTTGATTTTACATTTGTAATTTCATTTTTTTCCTTTTGTTATGTATATACATAGGCGTAAAGTACGGGGGGCAGGGGGGGCTGGCCTCCCCACTTTTAAATTCTGGGGAGGCTGCCTACCCTGATTTTTGTAACACTATCTCCTTTTTTTCCCTCCATTCTCCAAATAAATTATAATAACTGTTTATTGTTGGTATTATATGAGAAGTTGTGTCATACCTAGATTTTCGAAAAATTAATAGATTTCGATAATTTTTCGAAAAATTTCATCTTCCGTCAAAACTTGCCCCCCCATGTTTTTTGAAAAGTTGACACTTATGTGTATATATATACACATATATACATATATCTATATGCATATATATACATACACATATATATATACATACACACATATATAATATATACATATACACATATATAGTAATTTCAAAACTATAAAGAATTTAAATTGACATATTTTTAGTTAAAAATTAATATTGTGCATGGATAGTCAATGAAATTGAAGCTTATGACTCAAATATATTTGAACCATAAGCAATTTTTATGCACACTTTTGCTGCGCAAAAATTATAAAATGAGTAAAACTACATGAACAATAATGGCATTTTTCATTAAAAAAATTTTTAGCCAGAAAACTAGTTTTGCTATCAAAAGAGTAATTTACCTGTTGACTAACATAATCGTCTTCAGCTCTATGTCATTGACCAGGAAAGTCTTGCTTCACCCATCTGGTTTAGCAGGCTCTTGTTCCATGTCAGATCAGTGTTGGTTTGTCTTCTCCATGAACCATCAACTAAATTCTCCCCAAAGGTGCTTTTGAGAAACTTTCTTTCAAATATGGCAAGGACCTATTGACTACAAAATAGTAAAAATTAGTTGACTGACTTTTTGGATAACAGATCATTTATATGATAAAATGTTGTACCAGCGTCATAACAGCCGTATGAAACCAGGAAAGAATGCTATTAAACACAAAACTATAGATATTTTATATCTCAGGTTTTACAAATAACCTTACTTAAGAGTAATATTACACTTAAGTAGGTCTGATCCTAAAGCTTAGAAAAAGTCATACACTTTGAATTGATGATCATTAACACGAGATGAAACATTTTGAATAGTGAATTTTCATCTTCGGTCATTACAGCTTCACATGTAGCTCGGATAACCAGCAAGGCACTCTTACTAAAATAGGATGATTGCTAAGATAAATTCAAAAAGGAAATAAGATATATGTTTGAATTAAACTAGAGATGATGTCTTGACTAAGCTGCAGTACGCTTATCGGATAACAGAAGAAGAGGTAAAATTATGCCTTGTTTATGCACACAAGACATAATAATGTACAACCTCAAAAACAATTACCATATTTTTTATGGCATCACAACGTAAAAAAACAAGCTATTTCAATATGTTGCAAAAAGTTACTAATCAAAAATTGATTTTAGCATTAAGTTTTCTATAATTCAGCAAGATGAGGTCTAAAGTACCCACTGGGAACAAAACCAGGTTATATTATATACAGCTTGTATATGCTACTTAGAAAAGGTATTTTGCTATGCTATTGTGTTTTATTCTATCCTTCATGATAAATCGCAGAGCATTTTTGTAACTTCCTATTAATTGAGGAGACATACCAAGAAAGCATAAAAAAATTTGCATCAACAAATTTCCTGATGGAGCAGGGCAACGTATAAACTGTCATTTTTTTGTGGCCTCTCGCGGAAAGGTACTCTAAAAAATATAGTTTATGAATTATGGTGTTGTTACGGATGCAAATACCTTTGTTAAATTTATTATATCGGCGGAATTTGCCAAAAAATACAAAAGTCAATGTAATATTTTTTACAAACAAAAGGTAGAAAATGCCTTGAGGAATTGGATAAGATCTGGTGTGATGCACAACCAATTCCACTAACACGGAGAGTGCATTGTGTCGGATCAGTTTCTTCATTAACCATAAACTGCTCAGTGACTTCTAATTACCCTAAAGCTTGGCGTCCACTATTGCTGAGCAGAGCGGATTAAATTTGAGCCAATTACAAGACTGTCAACGTCCATTGTAGCACAAGGCTTGTGCTACAATCGACGTTGGCAGCCTTGTAATTGGCTCTAGTCCACTCCGCTCTGCTCAGCGATAGTGGACGCCAAGCTTCAAGGTAAAGTTGTCTATATATCAAAGAAAATGGAGAGTGATATTGTACAACAAGTAAAAAATAAAGTGATAGTCACATGATGAATATTACCTCAGGAAAGTGGTATGCTGCATATTGGAAAGAATAACTAGTTTATTGGCCGAGCACTTAACGTTAGTCTTAATGAAGACAAATTCTCATTCATCTAACAAACTAAGCCATCTAAAAATCAGTTTTAAGAGGCTTAAACTTTTATTATCCAGCCACACCTCTCAACTGTGTATTACAGCATGATTTTCAACACATAGAATCAAAAGTTTGAAATTTGTAACTGCATATAGTATTTTGTTTATTATCTTAATTTTAGTTTATTTTTCATAAATATTTAAATGCTTAAGTTTATGTTCTGTGCTTGGTCACCAGATTTATTTGATTGTAGACACATACCGTGGGCAAAAAAAGTCTCAGTACGGAAGCCACAGTTACAAATAAATTAGCATAATTTCTACTCCTTTGCTTCATATCTTCAAACTATTGAAATTATGTTTAATTTGGTTCTTTAAAATAAGTTTAAAATAAATGTCGGTTTTTACAAAACGCAGCAAGTATTTAAATTGAAATACTTTGGAGATATTGCTTAAGTCGCACATGGGTTAAAAATTTATAAAAATATTGAAGGGACATCTCAAACGGTGAGAAATATTATTAAAATAGCGGGTCTGAATGAACTTGCAGCCCGTAAGAATCCTTAAATAAGTACCTGCAAAAAAGCATGCAAGTTATCAGTTATCTTTCTGTGAATCAGTTCTTTTTAATGATGAATTAAAATTTAATATCCAAGGGTCAGATAATCGAGTTATGGTCTGGATAAAACCAAATCAACAAATGTTAATTTAGAATTTATGTGGAACTGTCAAACACAGTGGAGGAGGCATTATGGTGTGGTGGTGTATAAGGGCTGCTGTTGTCAGCAATGTATATTTTGTAGAAGGAAGTAGGGATCGGTAAGTGTATCTTGAAATCTAAACACAAAATCTTGTAACAAATGCACGAAAATTGTCTCTTGAGAATTCTTTTCAATGTTTTTTTTATCAATTTTTAAGCCATGTGTGACTTGAGGTGAACTTATTTGCGGATTATCTTGAACCTTATTATAGGATATTTCTTTTAAGCAAGCTTTTTAGCTTTGAAGATCTTCCGGATCGATCTCTATCCTCAAAAGTTTGAAGCTCATGGTGTCTTTTAATAATATATTGTACTATAGGCTTCAATATATAAAAGATTTCCCCAATTTTTTTCATAGATAATCCATAATTTCATAACTGAATCGCCAACTGACAACTAGGTTTCGAAACTCCATTTTAAGACGATCAGCTACGAGGTAAAATTAAACAATTGCTGCTATCATGTCTTCAAGGCACTTGCGTACACTTCATATTTTAAAAATTTACTGCAAATCTGTTGTGGAAGACTTCAGAATTAATTTTCATATTGCATACTGAAACATTTTTTGTATGGCAGTTAGCAACATTTCCTAAATATTTCAATTTAAATACTTGCTGCATTTTGTAAAAACAGGTATTTACTATAAAATTATTTTAAAGAATCAAATGAAACATATTTCAGTAGTTACTGGTGATATGAAGCAAAAGATTATAGAAATTATGCTAATTTATTTGCAACTTTGACTTCTGTACGGAGACTTTTTTTTTTACCTACTGTATGTTAGTCCATTACTATGATTTTGTTTGTCCATTACCACTTACTCTTTCATTCTATACATCATTTATTTATTTTACATTATATAATTCACAAACTTTTAAAATTTTTGAATGAACAAAAGAACTATGTTGTTTTTCAGTTAGTCCGTTACCTTGACTTTATAACCAAATTGTGCACTCTAATTAAATGGCAACAAATTCTAATACCCAGAATAAGAATCATGTACCCTTTAAATATTTATATAAGTGCCATTTTCAGTCAAAATTAAAAATCTTTCCTTAGTGGGTTTGTATTTGTGTTAAAATAACACTAGAATGTTAGTCCGTTATCATGGAATTGCCCAAGTGTTTGAACAAATCATATGGCTTTGACCTAGCTATTTCCTGGCGTCACTTACTTGGTAAATCACAATTGGCCCGTGAATATTTCCTTCGTCAATGTTTACCTTTTCGATGATAAACACTGCTTTAATTTGAATCACGATTCAGCAACTACAACCTTCTTTCAACTAAATTTATTTTTAAAATTGTGTTAATAACATTTGACGATGGCTTCGAATAGAAGTTATGTGTTCAAAAGACAACTTAAAGGCAAAACCATTAAACATCATTGTTAAAACAATTCTCAGGAATGTACTTTACAATAATATTAATATTCATGTTACTAGAGTTTCCTGTCAAAAATCTTAATCATAAATTTGTATATATAATTACTTTATTTGACCTTGAATAATTTTATTTCAGTTTTTACACATAACTTACATAAAATTAGTACATATGTTGGGTTTGCATATAAAATATTATTACATTTTTTCGAGGGGTAATATATTCTAACAATATTATAAGGTGAACCTACCAGTAATTGACCATTTAGTGCAAGTTTCTACACATTTAATTTTTTTTCTTAAAAAATTATTAACGGAATGTTATGAAAACTTCCCAAAATATAAATTGATTAATGAAGCTCAATAATAAATTAACATGGTGTTCCAGTCCTTTTTACAATTTAAAATATCATCAGAATTTCTTACCAAAAGCAATTTTGCCAGTAATTGACCCAGTAGACATTAGTAATTGACCACAGCCATGCTAGTAATTGACCACTTCCTTTTCCAGAATAAAACCAAAAGTTAATTGTTAAATTCTGTTATAAAATGCTCTAATATTCATAAATTAACTATTAAATGAATTAAAAAAAGAAAGTAAAAATAAATATAATCAATTTTAATCCACGAAAATACGGGAACATCAGTGTAAAATATAGTATGAGGGTTTTCAAAGTTAGTTATACTGGTAGATAATTATGCATATTTTATTCAAAAAATTAAAACAAGAAAATAAAAATAATATAGAAAAGACTATCCAATCCTATACTTTCAATTCTGAATAAATTTACTAGATGAAAAGAATCAAATGTAGAGGATATTATTTCTTGAATAATTTCAAAATCATCCGTTTTTCAAATGGAAATCATTTTCTTGCATTGGCATTTATCCAATTACATAGAAGAATTTCTCCAGCGTAACGAGTTGTTTTCTCGCCAACGTCGAACAAGGTAATTTTGATTGCAAATTAAAAAAAAAGAAAAAGCGCATTGAGCAGAACTTTTTGTGTTTATGGCCTTTTCAAAACATTTAGAATTGAATAAAAAAATTAAAAATGCGGGAATCGTCCATTGGACATACAACAACTGCAAAAATTAAGGACTTTTAAGGACATATAAGCATTTTTAAGGCCTTGAGAAAAAGTTCAAAAATATTAAGCACTTTTAATGACCTTGTTGTAGAATTGTGAAGTTCTTTTGTCCTCAGAGTTATGTTTAATTAATATTCATTTTCCAGATACCTACAGAAAATACTTAGGCCAGTAGAAGATTATTATATATTCTATATTGTGATATAAACAAAGTTACTTTTAGAAAATATAAACAGAATGTTCCAGCTTCTAGTTATGCAAGTTTCAATATTGTCCTGGCAAATAAGGAATACAATAACAGCAAACCAGGATAATGATGCTTGTTATATTATTTTAATTACAACTTGAATAAATAAGTTTAATTGACGCTTATTGACGAGTGTGATTGCTCACGTCAAATAATTTACCGAGTTAGAAAAAGTATTTTCCCACGTGTTGCATATAATATATTTTATAATTACGCGCAAGAAATATTTCCAATTCGTATATTTATTAATGTTGGCAACTCCAGTAAATGAATTTCTTCTAAAAATGTGTCATTTCAATGCAATGTCAAGACTACTTATATAATATTTGAGCACGAGGCGTGCAAGAAAATACTTTTTTTACACTCGTCTCATGTATTGCTTTCAACAAAAATTTAATTCTCTAAAAACAATTTATAAAAAGTTATTATAATAGCAATTTGAAGTTAAATAATAATAATAAATATGTATATATTAACTTACCCAATTCGAAAATGCATAATATTCAAAACAATGTGTTTGTGTAGTGAACCAGAATATTGCCATTACATTTATTTAAAAGTAAGATAATTTATATTCTGACGTCATATATAGTTGCTTGGAAGACAAATTAATAAAATAAACGTTTTTGATTGCTTTAAAATTCGAATATGTTTTAAAGCTGTATTTTTCATTAGTTGTTTTGAATACATTGGAATTACCAGATGCTTCTAAAGATTTTCTTTTATCATGGAATGAAAAATTTTACTTCTTAATTAATTTACAAATATCCGATTTTACGCGCATTCCATTTCTTTTTTTCTTTCTTTTTTTCAATTATGTGTTGTATATTTTCTTTATTGAAAGGCTGAGTTATATAACAAATTGTAAAACTCGTTTCAATGGAATGCATTCACGTTCATTATTAAACGTAAATATATAATTTCGGAAATTTGCAAGTAGAACATAAGCTCACACAATGAATTTATTTTCTGAATACAGCACGATATTCTTTTAAATACTGTAGAGCAGCATTCACCTCTAACTTTTAGAGACGAGCGGTATGAGTTATATGTTGAAGTTTTTTGTGGACCGCAGATTTTTACCGAATATGCCAATACATATTACTTTTACTGTGTATGTTCAAGATCACAAATGTAATTATTGGTATAGAATAGATCCAACAATAAAAATATTTTTGAAAAATGGAAAAAATAATGAACTTTTTACTATCTCGAAAAATAGTTATTTATGCAACTATACTTGGGAATATAATACTTTTTCAATCGAGGTAAAATGCTTATTTAACGAGTGCGTTAGCGCAAGTCAAATAATTTAAAGAGTTTGAAAAAGTATTTTCCCACGTGTGTTGCATACACTATTTTTTATAATTACGAGCAAAAAATATTTTTAATACATATATTTGTTAATGCTGGCAACTCCAGTCAATGAATTTCTTCTGAAAATATATTTTTCAATACCCAAACCTATATAATATTTGAGCACTAGGCGTGCGAGAGAGTATTTTTTCACACTAGTGCGAAAAAGTGCTACTTTCGCCACGATTTTTTATTCAAAATTATTATAAAAAGTTTTATTTTTTGCACGTTGTTATAAAAGTAATTGATATTTGATTTTTTTTAATAATTAAAAAAATATTTTCGTTATACTATCTTAAATTAAAATCTAAAATATAAGTGAATCTTTTATTAAAACCTTGCTTGTGTGTCTTCATGTGACTTGGCATAACATTGAATAAATATATTTAAATTATACCTTCTTATATTCTGCTGATTTTGTCGATATCATCAGTTGTGAGATACCAATTGTAAGTCAATATCAATTTCTCTCAGGCTCTCAAGAGAAAAAAAAAAAATACTATTTGTCAGACTTGCTACTACGGGCAGCGTAGTGGAGAACACTGTTCTTAATAGTTAACACATACCATTTTGGAAAAATTAATATTATGTAAAATAAAGTTCATTTCTCGAAATCTGAAATTAAAGTTCAAAGATTGAAAAAGCAGAGATGGTTCTTTAGTGAGATTATCGAGTGATCAAAATTGAAATAAGCCAAATTAAAAAAAAGAAATCTGCCACTCATTTTGAAAAATGCATTTCTCGAGTTATGCATTAAAAAAATGGTACAATAATACATTTCATTTCTTAAACTAAATTCATTTGCTTGAACTGATCTTGTCATTCATTTGCTGAAAACAAATCATGGAAGTATTTGTTAAAATTTAAGCTGACTTATGATGGATTTTAGTTGATGTAAATTTCCTCAAGTAGCAAATATTCTATATCCAAATGAATATACATGTTTGCAAATAATGTTTCTCATATTCAAGTAAATTTTGCGTTCAGTTTTCATTAGCATCATATGTCCGGAAAACGCTCAAATCTAAATATGTTATTTAAATAAATCTGGCTTGTTTAATTGCATACGAAGTGGGGAAGGGGTTTGTAATAGAAATTCCAGTATCCGTTACATCCAGAATATTTTTAAAAAAGTCAGTAATTCAAGTAATAATTCAGGCAGTCAGTAATACAGAATTCTAAAATCCAGAAGAAATGTACATATATTGTATCGTTTATTGCATTAAATATATATTAGTTTTCGAAATACAATGTAATTTGTTTGTCTGGAATCCATGTAAATCTATTACTTATTCTTATTATAATTATAGTCTAAACCGGGCATCCGGCAGCAACCGGGAAACAGGGGCGTGGAGCATCGCACAACTTTTAATTACACTATAATACTAACATGTATTTGTGTTTTATATTTTCTTCATTCGCTTAGAAAAAATGGCCAGATTAGCGATAAATCTTATATGAGTCGTTAAAAAAAAAAAAAAAAAAAACCTTTGCCAAAATAGTGTTTTCGGTGATATACTTTTCGATAATTCTTATATTATTCTTTCTTTTAAGAGAAACTGAGGAGAGGAGAAAAACGATCGTTGATGGAGAACTCTGTGTTGAATTTCCCCCCCTTTTTTTCCCTTCCTTCAACTTTTTATGCCATTTAAGCATTTTTACGTGAATTTCGGAGGTGGGGATGTTTAGAACACCTTAAGAGGCATCACCACAGTGATTTTGATTAAAATCGTAAGAGCCGTTTTTTAGAAATCATTGAAAAACCTGAAAACTACCTTATGCGCATGCCGGGTTTGACGAAAACCTTAATGGTAGGTCCCTTGGCCCCTACCAATCCTCACATCAAATTTGAACATCGTCGGTCAATTTGTTCGGGAGTTATGCTGACCATAAACAAACAGACCAAATTTTTTTTTATATCACATTTTTGAAATCAGGATGTTCCAAAACGTGGAACATCCTGGAAGTCGTTTTTCTGAGTCGTAAGTCATCGAGTTAAACTTAACTCGTTACTGAAATAATAAAAGGAAATAATGTTCGCTTCAAAATCCAGTTAAAGTATTTTAAATGTCAATATGTATTTTTCATTGTTCTCCTAAGTTAATTAACTCTTTTTAGAAATAATAATCGTGCGGTTAAAGTTGTATTATTTTTATATTTATCTACCATTTTCAACATCATTTCCAAAATGGTTGGTGCCTATCTGATGGCTGTGTGGTTTGTTCTCTGGTCACGCATGCCAAAAGGTGCCGTGTTCGAATCCTGGGTTAAGCATGGATGTTCGTTGTGGTTCGTAATCCACGTTAAGCTGTAGGTCCCGGCCTAATTAGCCGTCATTGTGCATAAAAATAGGTCGTTGAGCATATAAACCAACTAACCAGTTGGGTTGCATTTCTTCTATTTGTACACCCCCCCCCCCCCCGTTTCCTTTATAGAACAAATTCAAATTGAAAATAAATCATTATTTGCAGTTATTTATTATTCTCGTTAAATTTTAAATGACAAGCGTTAGCCAATAACCACAGAATATCAAAGAAGAATTTTCAATATTATTTGGAAAGTCAGTCCAATTAATAGATAAAAATGGAAAGGAAAAAAGTCGAATCCAATAAATCATGTAAGAAAATAGAAAATCAGATTCAGTCGAGATCGAAGCAAGAGAAAGGCAACTGCGCTTTTCACTCCCCCCCCCCCTCTTCCCCTTCGAAGACGCGACCAGTAAACTGAACAGGTGTACAACATTACTCTCCCTTAGTTCTTTGTTCCGTTCCTCGAATTTTGCAAGCGAGACAAAGAAAGTAGGGAGCGAGTGGGCTGGAGACCAGATACCAAACTGACCTAAAGGGATATCCGAGTTAAAGTGACCCCTTATAACCATTCATCACCCCGAGGGTAAATAAAGATGGTAAGAAACCGCGGGCTGTAAACGAATACTGCATGGTAGGGGGTAATTTGAATTGATCTCGTGTTGCGTCGCCTGCTGGTGTAGACGGAATCTCAAAATAAATTTGTCGCATCTATAATTTTTTGTTTCAGTTTAATAATTTTATTGTTTAGATTGGTCAATGATAGTGCAATCAATTTCAAAAGTGAATGTTTTGCTAAATGTCTAGAATTCCGTAGCGATATGCATTTCATTTCCATGTTCTATACGTTGTTACCAGTAATTTATAAAATCCAACATTCTATAGCAACGGTTCGCAATCTCTTAAGTTGTGCGGACCACCTATTTTGTAAAAAAAACTTTGCGACTCATTAAATAATACAATACGTGCGTACATCAGTAATTAGTAAAAGTTTAGAATTAAAGGATTAAAAAATAGTTCTTTTTATAAATTGTAATGCAATTAATGCAGTTTTGGTAATAACTGGATATTTTTGCCAAACATTTATCCAAAACGAGATCAATGGTGTCGATAATTCAATTAATGAGTCTTCACTTGAAGATATTTTCTATATTTTAGTTAATCTTCTTGAAACAGAATTCACTCGTTAAACCGTCGAAGAATAGAATCGAATAATTGGATTGTTACTAATCATCGAGTGACTCGATTATTCCTTTCTCTACCCTTGAAGCTTTCGTAATATTTATCTTGGATTATTAGACTCTTGATTAGCTTCCACGGGCCAGTACCACACTACTCGCGGCCCACAATAGGTTGGGAACCGCTGTTTTATAGAACACATAGGCATTTTAAATCATGCCGAAAACGGGTCGATTTAGAAATCGCTTTATCGGACTTTTTTGTTTTTTATATTTTAAAATGCTCAATGCTTTTTTTTTTCTGAAAGGATTTTAAGTTATGAAAATGATTTAAATTTTTTTATAAATTTCACATTACCGACTGGAAGGATAAAATATAACATACGTATTGCAACTAAAAATTCCATGATGAATTTTTTTAAAGGTTCGGTTTGCGAAGATTTTAATTTTACGTTTCTTTATAGTTTAAAATGTCGCTATAATGAAAATTGGCAAAAAAAAAAAAACCGTCGACTTTAAATTAAACACAAAATTCAGTTATTCTAATTTCCCAGCATTTCCTGATGATCGGGATTTACTGCAAGAATAATATGTTGAGAAGAAATATTTTATGAAAAATAAAAGTGGTGCTCATTACCTGCCTTTAAAATAGGCTATATGAATGAAAAAAGGGTATATAATATATACACTAACTTAGAAGCGTTGCGAAAATTGCCTAAATCACACAGATGTCGCCAAAATCATTAAGATCACATACTGATCACAATGTGATATCGCCGCGACAAGACTTTCGTTGCGAAAATCGCATTTCATTCTAAAATTATTTTGGGATATCACTGGATGTCGCTGCGATATCACAAAGTAACATCGCAACTTCGTCACAGTGTGATGTCGCAGCGATATCACATGGAAGTCGAAAGTGACGTGAACTTTTGCGACATCGCTGCGATATCCCATGCAAGTCACATTGTGACCGTGATCTTTGCGACGAAAAACTTCGTTGCAGTGACGTAACTGTGACAAAGATGGTTAGTAGGGTAGTGTCATCTTTAAGATTAATACAAAAATAGCAAGTAAATGCAAAGTAACATAATTTATTTACGACATTAAAGATGTGCATTCTTCACACGAAATAAATAAAATATCGAAAACTGTAATTGCAGAAATATAACGAATACTACTGATAATTAGAAAATTAATAAATATTAAATGTAGGCATTAGTAAACAGTATTTAGCAAAGCATGAATATTTTACAGAAATATTTCACTATAAACACAAATGTAACTAGATCGTTGAAATTATTTATAAAATAAAAAAGTCACATGATTCAGTAAAATTTTTAAAGGATAACTTATTGAAATTGCTTAAAAATGTTGTTTTAAATAAATGGAATTTAAGAAAGCAAATTAAAAAAAAAAAAAAAAAAAATATATAGTTTACAGAAAAAATAATTAATAATTTAAAAAACTAAAAAACACGCTTTAATAGAAAATCAACCTAAAAAGTAGAAAATAATCAATACATTAAAAAACTAAGAAACACGCTTTAATAGAAAAGTGAACTAAAAAGTAGAAGATAATTTTAAATAAGTTTGAAATAAGAATAGAGTGATTAACAAGAAATATTTATTTTATCGTACCAAAGCGTAGGGTGCTTTTTAAGATATTTTCATAATGGCTTTACTTTTACCAATATCTGTCATTAAATATTTACAAAAATTGACATCAAGCACCCCACGCTTTTTTACGATAAAATAAATATTTCTTGTTAATCACTATTCTTATTTCAAACTTATTTAAAATTATCTTCTACTTTTTAGTTCACTTTCCTATTAAAGCGTGTTTCTTAGTTTTTAAACTATCGGTTATACGATAATTGAACGTTATGCGATTTTCCACACCTCTAGTTTACCTTGAATTAATCTTTGATAGTTTTCAAAAGTCGTCTACTATACGGTCCCTTAAAGTGAGCGTTTTTTACATTTTCTCTAAAAAATCGAGAACTAATAGTCAAAATGGAAAGAAAAAAATTATGGGGGGGGGGGGGGGTTTAGACCATGGTAAATCTAATGAAAGCAAAAAACATATATGTTTCTATACAAATTTTTTTTTTAATTGCTTTATTAATTAATAATTAATTATTAAAAAAGAAATTGATTCAAAAGCTGATTGCTATTTATGTTTGGCCATTTACTAACTACCTTTTGAAAAAAAAATTACTGAAATATATTAATTATTTAAGTATTTATGGCCAAAAAACCAACTTTTTTATTTAACATTAATTTATCATGTTCTTTTTTTTATCATTTAAATTACAAACCATTCATTAGAAAATTACGAATTTTTGTATTTCGCATTCTTTTTTAATGCTGAATAAAAATATGGAATAATATTATGAGGTTGCTATTGAACTTTTTAAAGTTTGGTTCTGTTTTAATATGTAGATGACCCCTCATGATAAAAAAAAACTACATACAATTATTGAAAACCTTTCACGATTTACAACGGTACCTTTTGTTTGTTATTTAAACAATTAGAACAAAAGATATAGCCATCGTTCTGTTTTTTTGGGGGGGTACTGTACAAAATTCAGTTACTCTATCAAAATAAAAGTGCATTACTATAAAATATTTAAATATATGTTCGTCTTTTCTACAAGTAATAAAAAGAAATAATCATAAATTTTAGACAAATAATTTTTTTAATAAGCGTAAATTTTACAAAAATCTGACTTTTAAAAAAATGCTTTTTCATTAAATAATTTTATTTTTATTTCTTTATTTTTTTTAACTTAAGATTTATGGTGCAACTTAATGTGTTGTTTCTATTTAACACAAACATATTTTTAAGAAACTAAATAAAATTAAACGCAAATATTGGAGTTTTATAGCAATACAACATATAAAAAAAGAGTTTATAATTTTCCTTCTTTCACAACAATATATTAAAAAAGTTTTGCAAATATTTTTGTAAACTTTACTTTTCAGGCCTTTTAATATTATTTTTTTAAAATTTTTTTTTATACTTGATACATACATATACTTTATAGAAGTATTGCAGAAACTTTAAAATAGAGTTAGATTTAGAGAATTCCGAAATTTTAATCCAATCTCCTGTATTACAATTCAAATATATATTGCATTTACTCAAAAATTTTCTGTGGAGAATTTCTTACAAAGCATTAAAATATAGCATCAGTTACAAACTAAAAATAGTATGTATTTACAAGGAAACCGACACATTGACATTAGTTAAAAAAAAAAAAAACTTCTGTTTATACATATCACATTCAATAAGTGCCTCCTTATTGTTAGTCAGCCAAAGGTCTCATCCAATCCTTTCTTTCTATTAGAAAAAGCTAATATTTCCCAATAGCAAAGCTGTTGCAAGGAAACGGATCGGTTTCTCGGGCACTTAAACAATCGATTTCTCGGTTACTTATTACCACGATCCATGTCTGTCGGTGAATGTTAATATTCCTAATGGATATATTTACTTATTTCCCTGCTGCACACGTGTTCTTATTCCCACGGTTGGTGAAGGAGAGTTCGGAGAGGGAATTTCCCAATTCGCTTTAGAAATGACGGATATTTCAAATTAAAATTTATTTGATTGGGAATTTGTACTTATATGTATATTTCTATGTTTTTGTGCTTTGATATAAAAGTTTCAATTTTGGATCAACGTAACTTTTTTTTTATACATCTAATGGATTCAATTAAAGAGTGAAATAATATCAATCTGCTTATATTTTTCTATTAAATTTGTTCGGCTCAGGTCATTTAAACATATTTTTTTTGACCTACAAAAGATATCCATATCTGACCCTAATTCAAACTATTTTGTAGAACAAGAAAATATCCTAATAACTGAACTTGCTGTTCTTGAAATTTTCATGATGTATTTATTTATCTACAAAATTTGCTGAATCGAATAGAGACACATGAAATCTAAAACTACTTATGATCGGCTTAATAAAACTGAAATATTTTTAAATAAATATATCAAGTAAAATAGGTTCATAATTTGAGTTATCAAAGTAAAATTTCCAATTTACTTCGAAAAAAATCCTTCGGTAGAAATTTACATCATTATGATTAACTAATTTATTATTTTCTAAAAATAATTTAATATCTCCAGCTAGTGTTGTATTTCAACTCGCACATTTTACTCATGTTTTCCCAAAGTGGATGGCCGACCAAACGGTATAGTGGTTAGCGTGCTGGCTTCTAAACCGCGAGGTTACGCGTTCGAGTCCCGTGTTAGGCATGGGTGTTTGTAAATGTATGTTGGCTTGTCTAATGACGAATTTTTTGGCCCATTATAGCCCTCGTGTTGCTGACGGCTCCAGATAATCTGAATACAACCAACCAACCCAAAGTGGATGATTTCAAAGAAATAATGTTTCGCAATTTACCTGCATATAGTTGTAAATAATATATGTATTTGAAGTGTTCATTTTCTACTTAGTAATTAGTCTTCATTTACTTATTAGTAATGATAATACAAGCTCGAAAATGTTGGTGGCTTCAAGAAGGTAATCAAGAAATTTCGCAACTTTTTCCGCACTTACTGATCGCCAGGTGAATTTTTCTGGATCTTATGGGAAAGTTTGCGCCCGAAGGTAAAAAAGTAAAAAATGAAATATGTAAGACGGGAATTGACATTCAGTTCATTTTGCGAATAAAAGCTTTTTGAAAGAATCTTGCACTTTTTTTTTTTTGTAAAGTCTGAATTTCGATGTGTTTGAAGTTGTACTCACTGAAGTTTGATAGGGATTTCGCAGTCGTTTAAAAAGTTTAATGATCCTCCGAAACGAAGACTAAATCATCAGTTATATTTTGCACAAGAAGTGCTCTTTGGAAAATTCATAACAATATGGTCAGATCAATGATAATGTTATTGTAAAATATTCCTAAACGGCCATACTTTTACTCTCTAAAAACATGCAAAGTCAACGGAAGTATAAACCAACATCCTCAAGTTGTGTCGTATTACATCAGAGCAAAGGTGCAAGAAGAAAAAAAGAAAAGAAAAATCCGTAATACTGCTGACATTCCCAGATTTAAGACTACAATTGATTTTGAATGACAAGGAATTCTCCACCATTCTTTTATTTTTATGCTTTTTTTTTCTAACTCCGCCGAATAGGAATTGGAACTGACGACAGACCACTGCTGCTCATCCATCATGTTAAGAAATCTTCCACGCGCAATAAAATAGTGCGAAGGTCAAAGGAATTATTCCTCCATTCAACGAGGAGTCCAAGGTTCAGCTTATCGACGTCACGTCTGTTTCGGTTCAGTAAAGGATTCCATAAAGTTGGAATTTTTTCTATTTTATATTAAAATTCATGCGGTGCAATTTTTTGAAACTTGAAGCACAGGTGTTGAAACAGTTGAATCATTTCAATGTCATCGTAGTTATTATTCATTTCGTTGATAAAAATGCTTACCCAGTAAATAATATATTTTATATAACTACGTCAATTGAAAAATCAACGTCGGACTAGAAGGTTTATATTGTGGTCAGTTTCGTTTCTGGTAACACTCATTTGTTATTGGAACGCAGTTTCCGATGACAGCGACTTTCCTTATCCTCATGTTATTCGGACATTTTATGACGATTTTCAATGTTTGTTAAAGAAACTGATGTTGGAACTGTTTTTGGCAAAGTTAAAGATTATCTTATATCCATTGCTTTTTCATATTGAATCCAAGAGACATAATTTTTACCTAAATTAGATGCCTTGTAAAAGTTTTCAATTTTCATTAAATATAGCTAAACAATTTTTAAAATTTGATTGCAGATGAAATATAGACACTATTTTTACTTGCTATTAAACTCTTTATTGAGAGGAAATTTAATATGTACTATATGATATTACGATGAGTATTTACCTGCCAACCATTTTCGTCTAATAAAAAATGCCGCCAAGTGGTAATATGAGGTTTAGCCAAATGACTAAATTAAAAACAGCATGGAATAGCACATGATCACTTAATTTCGTATTTAGGATGATGACTTATTTGTTGGCTATATTGATTGTTAATCAAAAGTTTAAGCCCACCTGATAGGCACAAGTTTGGGTAGTTGAATGGAGTATTATAACTATTTATCTCTAAACGTAGCAAAAACTAAGTTACTAAAACTTGGTTGATATCTATAAAGATGTACTTATGCGAGTAATTTTTCTATTCTCATCAGTGCAAGAATCTAAAAAAATCCTTATGTATTAGTCGATAGCCAGCATCAATGATGCAAACCTTTTTTCCACTCTTGACATATTCAATAGGCCTGGGCGTTGTTAAAATTTCTGCATCGCGATATATCGGGAAGCAAACATCACGATGTCACGATACATCACGATGTTAACTATATATTTTTTTACAAAATATAGATTATAAAACAACATTTTCATAACACGCTATGTAGCCGAAAGTTATGCTTACTTAGCTTTGCAACATTTTATTGAATTCATGTATGGAAGTTTATTTTAAATAACATGAGCAGCGACCGAATTACTTTCAGAGGGATACACAAAGCACCCAAGGGATATAAGCCGGTTATTTTTTTTTGTTTAATCCGAATTTTTCAATTTCTCTATCTTAATGAAATTTTACTTTGTTGTTATTCACGGAAGGAGAGAAGGGATGGGAGGGGGAGGACAAGTGCACTTCCTGGCGGTGCACATGTTTCTTTAGTTATTGGATATTCTTAATTATTAAATCAAAAACGTACTTTATAATGAATATTTGATTAATTACTATATACAATATAACTATTAAACAATAAAAATAAAATTAATGCATAACATTTAAATTTCTAATGATCTTTATATTGTGCCAAAAAAATCTGCATTTCAGCATTTTTAAGAAGCAATGTTGGATTGAGTAATTAATCTTATGGAAATAAACTTTATTCAAATCGTACAAACTGAAAAAAAAAATTATAAATCATTTATTTACTTACGAGTCAGAAGAGAAAATCCTTCAACATAAATGGGAAAAAAATGATTTATAAGTATTTAAGCAATCAAACTAGAGAAACAACTGTGATCCGTCCATGCGCTAGTTCAAACTGACTTTGGCAGATATAACAAACCATCATAGTAATAAACAACCTGATTATCTTAACTGGGTAAGAACTAGACAGAAATTACCGCGCAAGAATACCGCAATCCCCTTGAGTTAATAAATAAAACAAAGCTCTCAAAGGGCAAAAATGTTAGATAAAAAAAATCCTGAAGTGAATTTCAAAGATTTAAACATGCAAAAATGTAATATTTTATTTCTTCCAAGTTAGAGAAAAAAAATCAAAAATGAAACACAAAAAGTTTAGGAAATACTCAATTGAATTCCAAAAATAGAATATCACGGTCTTATATCTAATGACAAATTAAATAAAATTAAAACGTTTTTCATGAGTTTAGAGAACAACAACAAAAAAAAAAAAATGTTCAAACAATAAAAGGAATACTTCTTTCATCGAATCTCCAATATTACTAGACTAACTGGCGCCTGAAAACCACCTCGTAATCTCAATACTCAGCTGTAAAAACAAAATAGGAAATAAACGCGAGACCTTAAAATATATATATATATATATATATATATATATATATATATATACCGGGTGATCCAGAAGTCAGGACCAACTTTAAAAATGAATAATTCAAAAACGAAGCAAGATACAAAGATATAGTTTGCACCAAACGCATGAAAAATAAACCGGGTTTTGTGTCGCAACATAATAAAAAATAGTTTTTTTTCGACCAACAGATGGCGCTGTAGTGTGTTATGTCACGAAAAGCTGATTAAGAAGGGGAAAAAAATGAGATTCTTTACAATTCAGCTTTATTACAGTTAATTAATTACAGTAAATGTTCAAGTGCTATCCATCGTTCAGAAGTACAGCTGTGAGACGAGTGACCACACCATTCACAGCATTTAGGAGCATTTCGTGCGTTATGGCAGACACATGTTGCCGGATGGCATCTTTAAGTGCAGCTGATGATGCCGGTCGGTCGAGGAATGTTATAATCGATGTTATGGTCTGAATTGTAAAGAATCTCATTTTTTTTTTTTTTCTAAATCAGCTTTTCGTGACATAACACACTGCAGAGCCATCTGTTGGTCGGAAAAAAAACTATTTTTTATTATGTTGCGACACAAAACCCGGTTTATTTTTCATGCGTTTGGTGCAAACTATATCTTTGTATCTTGCTTCGTTTTCGAATTATTCATTTTTAAAGTTGGTCCTGACTTCTGGATCACCCGGTATATATATATATATATATATATATATATATATATATATATATATATATATATATATATATATATATATATATATATATATATATATATATATATATATATATATATATATATATACATCGTAAAATTGAATTATAATTTCAACATGTCATACGTGCTTTTTTCCCTTGAAATGTGCACTTTTTTCCAACTTTATTTTAAATTTCAATAGCCAGGGGATGCAAAAGCCAATGCAACATGTAATAAGCGATTAAGTGTGAGATGCCATCTGTGGCGTTTTGTTTCTTATCTATCATGGAAACATCGCACATACCGGATACGATTTACCACGATGCCGATACAGCAAAAGCAAATGGAAATCGTCTCAAACGGCATGGTGTAGCTGTTACACTACGTTTCTATACAGTCTTGGATACACCGTGCATATGCAGAGAGGATTACTGCGATGTAGTGAAGTATCGTGTCTCAAACGGCGCGGTGTCGACGGTTTCAATACGTTTCTGTAGTATTTTAGAAACACCGCGCATGAATCGTGGCATCATCGGTTCTTCGTCCTTGAAGTGTTAGGCAATGAGTGTATCGTGCTCTCGTCGAAAAAGATCGTGATGTATCGGTTTAGGGAAAATAATGACACCGGTTTGACGATGTTGATTTCACACAGGTTTTAGACGATGTATCGATACATCGCCCAAGCCTAATATTCAATACAACTTACACCAAAATGTTTGTAAATAGTCAGTGGAAATCTTTTCAATTATTACTATAATAACAATACACAAGTAAATTTCTTTATCGGTTCATTCCTAAATTTGTTTAACTACAAGAGGTGTATAATGGAGGGAGAATGCATTGGAATGGAGTTGTCATACCATTTTGTTCGTGGTTCAAAAGCTAAGATACTTTTGAACCAAATTTACAATTGAATTTCTCTAATAATATTTCGCTGCCTTTTTTTTGTGTGTGTGTGTGTGTGCTTAAACATCTCTGTTGATTATGCTTAGGGCTAACTTTATAATTAAGCAGACGGACTAACATGGTGTTATTAGAAATAGTGTTATTTTTTATAATATATAATTAAGGTTTTTACATTAGCAAGTTTTTCTTCCTTGATATTGCCACATGTCCATTTTCGAAGGTGTTATTTTTTTTATGAGACATCCTCTCATTATGTTCCATTTGATGAAAAAAAAAATATTTTTTTTTATTAAAATCAAATAATATTTAGAGGTTGCTACCAGTTCTTCAAAATCTGACAAATTTAGCATTACGCAAGTATTGCAATTAATTTGTTTCATGTATTTATTAGAATATTTAATAGTTCAGCCAGTAGTTATTGAATCATTATATATATTATGCTTCAAGTAGCTTATATGGATTTTAGTTTAAGTAACTTATACCAATTTAGTTGTAAAATACCAATTTTAACTAAAGAACTAAAATTTGAAAAAGTACCAAAGTTGATATTTTAAAAATATTTCTTTAATTGATGGGCTTTAACAATCATTACTTTAATTTTTTTCTTCTTTTTAATTATAATTTCCGACATTGTTTTTGTAATTAAAAAAACAACACCATACTCTGTAAAACTGCATTAACTGTAACCATTTAACTGTATCTTAACTGTAAATACAACCATTTCATTGTTTATGATTCTTCTGATGCAAATGCATATAGGTTTTTCTTTGCTTACTAATGATTTTAATCAGCTGCTGTTCATTTAAACTGATGTCATACTGATGTATTTCAAACTTTCTCACTATTTGTGAGATTAGTTTAAATTATCAACTGGTAGATAATTTAAACTAATCTCACAAATAGTAAGGAAGTTTAAAATACATCAGTATGACACCAGTTTAAATGAACAGCAGTTGATTAAAATCACCAATTTCATCATGGCAACAGTTCATGACAAAACCAAATACAAGAAAACAAACAATGATATGGCTCATAGGACAGATATCATCCTCACTGAATTATACAAAACTTCCACCCAAAAGAAAAACGATGGCTCTATTTTCCCTTTCAAGCACATTTTGAAGAAAAACATTAAAAATACTTATCATTCAACAGCTTTATAGATGTCATGAATGTGAGGGCTAAAGTACGAATACCAACGAAATTAAAACAACTTGTTATTGCTCAAATAGAAAAATTGTTTCGTGATTGGGTAAACTTGAAGAAGTTAAGCAGTTAGTGTGTACAAGTACATTAGGGTTCGTACTCGTTGGGTGAAAAATAAATTTATACTGTAAAATGGAAAAACTTGAATTTTTTCGTGATAGTGGTAATTTTAATTACAGGTAGCACCCTTAAATTTTATTTAAATTTACCAAAATTTTTACACATGTGTTTTTTCACCAAAAGGAAGCATTTGAAAGGGTTTCCCGAAAAAAATTTAAAATGTAATTTTTTTAGATGCATATCAAACGCATCTAATGTCCATATTACATTTGTTCTAGCCACCTTATTTTCGCTTAATGTCCTGTTAATCGGCAACCACCCGAATATAAAATCACTTCCAGCAGCATTTAAAACTATCTGTATATAGTGTTTAATTGATAGTATTTTGTTAAAATTAATTGTATATAGTTGTGTGTTCACTGGAAAGCGAGCCTGGACCGGGTAATTGTCCGCGTAGAAAATGCTGAGTATTTCCTGGGGGTTGGTGAGCATCAGCGAGACGGGGTCCACTTGTATTTACAAATACCTTTATATCTGGCAAATCTGGTAGTAATGTCAGTGTATATATATTTACTTCAATGAACCTGATACAAAAAATTTACTGTCCTACTTTATCTCCCCCTATTTTTGTTTTTTTGCAAGGTTATCAATGAAAATATTTTCTCAAAATTCCTTTTAAATTAATTGTTTAACTTGACTTTACTTTTAGCATTTGTAAATAAGATGTCATCTTTCTTCGGGATTTCTTTGATTAACATGCAAAAAGAAAGAAAAAACTACAGTTCTTTTATACATTGTGTTTTAATAATCAATATAATTACTT
Organism: Linyphia triangularis; assembly: GCA_963978545.1. Lineage (NCBI taxonomy): Eukaryota > Metazoa > Arthropoda > Arachnida > Araneae > Linyphiidae > Linyphia > Linyphia triangularis. Next base: position 32,961,501 of record OZ021727.1, on the reverse strand, counting down.
TGTATCTTAATTCTGTCACAAAAGAAATAAACAGTAAGCCATATTTTATGCAAATAACAAGAAATTTAAAATATGCAAACTATATTTTAGGTAAATTAATTGATGTTTTAAAATTCACTTCTATGAAACATCAAGTATAATATCTGGAATCAACAAGTACAATCACATTTCATCACAATATATCTACTTACGTTTAAGTTTAGATTTCCAAGTTTACTACTGAATTACTTTTTAATTGCATTTTACTTTATACAGAGCTTCTAAAATGAATACATGAGTATCTATATACACTTTGCATTGGATGGTCATCCATGTGTTTTTTGAAATTCTACAGATATGATCACGTTAACAGTTTTGAGATAAATATTTGGTTCCATGTTACCGATCTAATTCCAAATATAATCTTTTCCATTTCTTTTGCATGTTTTATACTAATTAGTATAAATTTTTAATCGCACTTTGTGATCTAAAAAGGATTATCAGTCAATTTTGAAAATAAATAGTCTAAAATTAAAATACCGTTAAAACATTAGTAAAAAAATACTTCTATACTTATGATATAATGACATTCTGAATGAAAGTAACTTTTAAAATAAAGTAATTACTCAATAAATTGTGTAACTTCGAGTTTAAATTAAGGCAATGCAAAACATCCTTTTGTGTACCAAATTAAAATGCAATTACATTTAGTTCTTTAATTTCCTAATGCACATCCACAAAGAACCGTGACAAATCCAATCGGGATGTTACAAATTATTATTAACTCATTTCGCCGATTTAAATTTAGTATCAATCACGCGGGTAATTTCAGCCGCGTTTTGTGTCACACCTCTTATCAACGCATCTATCAAAAGAAAGCTCCGTGGCTACATCTTTACAACGTGAATTATTTAGATCTTTTTTTATTTATCTCTTAATACCATCACTCCTTGACACTAATCAAGTCCTAAACACAAACCACAAAAGAACAAAGCATCCCCGAACTTGCCGACCAAACCATGTCCATTAGAAACAGCAGGGTGCCGACCAAATTGAGGACAAACATAAAACCGTTGGACCTGTTATATGCACCATCTATTTTTTAGTGTTGTTATTGTATCTAATGGACAACGGGGCCGCTGGTGGCATTTAAAAGGATCTCATGGCACATGATGGATTATGTTAGTTTGACACCAGAAATAATCCATTTGGGTTAAGACAGATCACTTTTTCACATTGCGCAACAGCAACGTTTGTTCTGTTCCACACCAAGACCTCTGCAATCGTCACCGGTCTGTTTTCCGATTCTTTCTCTTTTTTTTTATTCGTTTTATTCCTTCAACCCCAGCCACGGAGGTTAGGTCCTCAGGTATATTAATCAACTGGATTTCTCAGGATGCCTAATAGGCCTGAAATGCTTGAAGAATGCCTGTTTATCGCATTGAATCAGAACGATTCAACAAAAGGGGGTATGGGCTCGTATTGGCCGATTCTTTATGCTCTGGCGGACTTCGCTTGAAGGATCTTGACGAGTTGTCATTTTTTCGGTGCTATTGCCCCGATATTTAACCTCTTTAGGGCTGTTCTTTTCAGAAGAGAACATTCCTCTGTTCTTCGGTTCCGGGGTTTCTAATCCTGGAAGTTAGTTGTGATTGAATTCTCTGGCTGTGAAGGTGATGTAGTGGTTTCTGAAGATTAAAAATAGCTCCTTTTGAGTCATTGTTGCAAAGTGATGGATTGATGTCATGTTAAATGCATCGAAATAGGTTCATTGTCTTGTAGATTGGAATAGAAAAGAGTCACGTTCCATTGACACTTTGGGTCCGTCTGTAAAGGTCATTGCATTTCTGTTTTAAATTAAATTTAGTTTTGATGTTTATTATTTACATCTCTGCGATGAATATTCAGTCAAACCCTAATTTGAAATGAAAACACCAAAGCGTTCAAATTGGCCTTGAACTAAACCGCTATTTAAAAATATTTTGATTAAGAAAAACTTATATTTAGCAAAAGGTCGATACCCGGCAATTTAAGATTACGAAAGTTAATTTACAAGTACATATCCTTTATTCTTGACAACCCTCACGATATAATACTAACTTCGAAAGATTAACTACTTTTTAAAAAATTCTGAAGTTCAAATCCGATATGTCTATTTGCTGCCAAGATTTGAAGTACTCATTAAATTACAATGAAATAATTCGTCTAGTTTAATTTGTGTAATCCTCTTAATCTTATACAGACTTTCAAAGTAATGTAAATCATATTTTGGCATCTATACTTTAGATTAAAGCCTCTGATTATCAGGGATATGTACCAAAGCACTTTCATGAGTAATTTTAGAAAAGAAGTTAATGATTGATTTTAATAAAATTTCAGACATCAAAAGATAAATAGTCGATACCATTGAAATTTCATTTTGTTTGTAGGCTACCATTGTAGTTTTCAGAGGATTTTTGGTATAGGAACTCATCTCAACAAGACGTATCATTTGGTTTATTGCACGTGTCTGTAACATTTGTAGATTTGTCTGGAATGTTAACTTCTGGCAGAAGGACGAACTGAGCTTTTGTCAAAGCATCTTTTAACATTAATGTAAAAACAGAACATTGTGTAATGTAAAAACATAAAACAGTTTTATTCCACACCACTACTACGACAGACTGCATATTCAAAGATCCGATTTGAAAGGTAGTTGAAACAGATATAATTTTATATGGTTATTATATAGACATCCGTTTTCACACTACCAAAAATCGTTCTGAAAAATGATATTAGTTTTTAGGCGTGTAAATTTAATTTTGGCTCTCACGGTACCAATTGAAAGCTCTTGAAAGGACTCTTGAAAGGAGGAAACATTGAGCATTGAGGAGAAACATTGAGGAGAAACATTGAGCAAATAACTTACAAACTCCTTCATAGCTAAATTATTAAATGAAACATGAAACATATTAAAACATCAAGTCACTAATTCCTAATCTAACCAAGAGAAAAAATAATTAATCTAGAAGTTTATGAATACAACGAAAATAGTTCTAAATATTTTAACTATCAAAATCTGTATTACTAACTTATTATAATTATGTTTTAAATGCAAACAATTGGCATGAATATCTAAGTCAATATACTAAACGGTTAAAAGATAAAGTATTATATATATATATATACATATATATATATATATATATATATATATATATATATATATATATATATATATATATATATATATATATATATATATATATATATATATATATATATATATATATATATATATATATATATATATATATATATATATATATATATATATATATATATATATATATATATATATATATATATATATATATATATATATATATATATATATATATATATATATATATATATATATATATATTAATTTTAATAACAGAATTGTTCTTAATATTCTACAGATTGCTATGTGGGGCACTGAGTTACACTGGTCAGCTTTTTTAATTATGCATTGATACAATGTTACGAAACTCGAACCAATTACAAAAGAAGGAAACCGATTTTCCATCTAGTATTTCTCCATAGCGAAGAAACATTAATATCGCAACTCCATTAACACTTCTCTCTTGCGACGCTTAACCACCTGCTGCGTTCTTAATGCCCTTTGAGCAGATAGTGTTTGGCACTGGGGGGCCCAGATTACCCCCACACTACCTTTTCAATACCTACTGAGCTAAAGAGGAAGGTCTTTCTCCAGGTAAGAGTAAGGCACCTGTGGCGGTTTCCTTTTCATTGAATCGATCAACATATACGGACGGACTCTTTCGACAGAGAATCGATGAATGCGAGTGAATGTTAGATGTTGTTAGTGTCATGACCAGTTTTGAGAATTATTTTATAATTTATGGCTACTGTACGTTCGTATAAACGGATAAGGCTCAAAATGAGGGAGTTAAGTTGACAACGCACTTTTTTGAGATGAATGAAGTACAATTTTTTACAAGGAACAGGATGGACTCTTTCGGCAGAGAATCAAAGAATGCAAGTAAATGTTATATATTGCTAGTGTAATGAATGAATTGAAACAATCAATTATTTTATTTGTTATGGTTGCAATACAATCGTAGAAAAAGATAATACTTGAAATGAGGGAGTAAAGTTAAGAACGCACTCATTGTCATAGATGACTGGAATTTTTTTTTTTAATCAAAAACGGATGGGACTCTTTCGACAGAGAATCGATGGATGCAATAGGATTTTAGATGTTGCTATTTTCCTGACCACTTCGAAAAATTATTATATATTTTTTTATAGTTACAATACATTAGTATTAGGAAAAGATAAGACTTGAAATGAGGGAGTAAAGTTGAGTACAAACTATGTTATCATGAATGGGCTACAACTTTAGACAAATAATTTGTTATGAAATGTATTAGTTGATGACCACCTTATAACGCCAAGTCGTGTAGATTTTTCTGTCTATTTCTGATAATGTTTATAAGTAAAGCTCTTTTAGCACACTGGACTCCTTCATTAAACTACCGTTCTAAGCACAGAGATCGTATCTGCGGTTTTTGGTCCAATTAAGTTATTGTTACGGGGTCTTTACAATATGTTCTACTTATAGGAAGTCCGATGACTTTCTCATTTTATTATTTATTTTTACAATTACACAATCCAAATTTTGTTTCCTCTTCCTGAGCACACTTAAAAATACTTTTCAGAATTTAAAATTATCTAATTATTAGCCCAATGTTTAAAAAATCGAAATGTTTAAAAAAAAATTAACAATTTTAAAATTCCTACTTCTTTTTCAGTTTTCAATATTTTTATATACAAATTTGAGCATATGATCTTGAGTAATATTTAATAAAATATATATATTTCAATTTAAGTTCATATGTACTGTTTTAAAAATAAGTATTTATAGCAAGTTCACCATAAAAATGTATTTAAAAAAAGGCCTTTTCAAATATGAGAATTTGTTATAAGAAATAGGTGACAGAATAAGAAAATCTGAATGTATACATTTATTTAGTGTATACTTATATTGCTGAAGAAGACAATTTGATTTTAAGTATGATAACTAAAAAGTTCTTGCATTTTTAATGTTGTTAAAATTTAAAAACCACGTATAAAATATATGAGTTTGAAGTTTAGTTACAGTAATACACACAGCAAAGTTAAGAAGTAATAATTTGAACCTTCATAGGTCAAATAAAAGTAATAGGCATTTTTTAAAACAGTTTTTTTTAATTTTTAAAAAATGTTTGAATATTATTATTCAGTTATAAAACATTTTTTTTTTCAATCTTTGGTTATCAGAGCCCCTTTTGCTTTTTGTTTTTGTTTAAATTTTTACTTGCTTGGGTTGGTTGTTTTCAGATTATCTGGCGCCGTCAGCAACACGAGGGCTGTAATGCGCCGAAACATTCGTCATTTGACAAGCCAACATACATTTACAAACACCCATACCTTACATGGGACTTGAACGCGCAACCTTGCGGTCTAGAAGCTAGCACGCTAAACACTATAACGTTTGATCGGCCTTACGTATTTGGGAATGATAGGAATAATGCACTTTTGTTCCCGTATTTTTGCATTTTAGGTTCGCAAGATTTTTTGGCTTTTATGATTCACAAGAATATACTTAAAAATGTATTTTCAACTTTACATTGTTTATTTTCCTTTCACTTTAATGGTTGCATCACTTCCCTTTTCTCACTTAAGTCGTTTTTTGCAACTTGTTGGCTTTTGAGCAACGCACCAAATTCCTATACTTCAACTCAATTTGATTTTTCACATTATAGTCACACTTTCCTTTTCCCTTACACTACTTGTTAAATTAATGAATTTGTGTCTTTATAATTAACCAGTCATTTCATCCCAGTCTACATACTGCTATTTCACTTCAAAATTATTTGCTTCAGTTAAGTTTAGTTTGTACGGTCAACGACCTAAACTTGTGCACAATAACGGCTATCAGGTTGGAACCTAGAGCTTAAAGTGGATTCCGAACCACAACGAACATACATGGCTAACTCGGAATAACCAGACACATTTGGTACGCAAAACCAGAACGCTAACCACATAGTCATCAGGCGGGCTTGCTTCAGTTAAGAATACTTCATTAAAATATTTTTTCTTCTTCTTTTGATCGCAGTCTGCTCCCCTTCCAAATTCTTACAATTTTTTGTTAGACATGTATTTTTTCACCCGGCAACTTAATAACAGCTTTCCTTATAGCTTTTGAGGTACTTTCGGGGTACTCCTCTAAATTAAAGTGTAGCATAAAAACAAAGACACGATTTTGATCACAAACCACATGAAAGTTATTATGCCCCTTAAACTCAAAACAAGATCTAATTCCCTATCATAATTTTCTTTATAAGCAAGAAATTATTAAAACATAGTTATCAGAAATTCCTTTTGCATCAAAGCATACCAAAGATTTCACAAAGTGTCCTTATGCAATCAATGAGTGTTGCTTAACATGTCGGGAGTGGTAACTGTGTTTGATTTATTTCTCACTCCTCAGTTGATTAGCCCCCTACTGCTGCGATTCGTTTCGTTTAGTATCACTTCAGTTGTATCCTAACGTTGGGCGCTGGTTGGGCGTCGCCATTGGGACAGGTGCGACTGTATTCACTTCAATGCACCATATCCATTCTTAATGTTCGTGTCATTACTCCCTTCCATTTCTATTTCGGATTTAATAACGCTTTGTTTGGTGGAGAGATTGGACTGATGGGGAAAAGTGGAACGTTCATATTTCTCTCTGAAAGCTTTAGGAAAGTTTGGGTAATGGTGTAATTATCTGTTTGAAATTAGTTTTTATTAGGTTATCAATAAAATACGAATTATTCTTTATCTGTTTCATCTTGTGACTAATTTTAGTTTTATGAAGTACGTACGATAAGTAAATGAGATGAAAACACAATAGAAAACAAACAGTATTGGCAATGCTGCTTCTTTACCAATACAGCCACATTGATCTGACATCTTTGTTCCCAAAGTAAAACTACAGACTAATAATTTCCTTCAAACTCTTTTTGATGGGAGAATATCCTATTTGACAAAAGCATGACGTTGCGCTTCCATCGTTATAATATCCCCTTAATATATTTTTTCATAAACTGCTATAGAAAAATTTCGTACATTTAAAATTTTAATACTTGATAAAAATTTTTATAATATATGAACTCTATTGCAGTTTCATAAAAAAATAAATAATAATATTAATATTTTTTTTAATGTGTTAACACTACTTCTTCCGAAGTGTATTAAGTACCAGGGCAATAAATAACAGGGTATTTTGTATATATTTTTCACATTAAATTGCAATTTTGGTACCATAAAATTATAATATTTCATAATAAATTTTGCAGTCAATGAATGAGTTTTAATACTATCACTTACGAAGTATGTTGAATACAGCAAATTGAAATGAACTAATAGTGAACCTGCGAGTCACCTTCACATTTGGGATTACATAGAGAAATACTTTTTGGAAGTTAATCATAGTAGACATTGCATTCTTTTATTGAGATGTATAAGATTCCTTAGGTTTCCTCTATGTATTAAATTACGATTTTCTCTTTTTTATAGTGGTGCCATATACTGTTCCCTAACACAACTACTTTTGGGAACTAATTCTTCTTCTTTTTTAATTTTTTTTTTAACTTCGATTTTCAAACAAATAAGACAATACCCAATAGTAAATAAACTATTCGCCAGAAGCGGCGGTTTTAGCTTTTGTATTGGAATATTTTTTATTAATTTTTATTTTGCATAAGGAGAGAAATATGATCTTCAGATAAAAAAAAAGCTCCGTTCAGAGATAATAAATAAGATAATTATTACTGAATAATTACTGCTAAGCACATAAGCACTAAAAGCTGTACATTTAAGATTTTTTAATATGATTTGAAAGTTTTTATATCTGGTTAGTCTATTCTAATAGTTATTGAACCACTTCTTACAAAACAAATCCATTTTCAAATACGTATTCCCAAAATTCACCCTTCCACTTCCAGGTGAAAGATTTTACACGCTACCCCATCCCAAAAAGCATCCCACCCACTTTCCTCTTTTCCCATTTTCTCCGGGACATCAAAAAGGCCGCTTTTTTCATCGCCTGGGTAAAAGGAGATGTGATTGTACAATCTCTTAAGGATAATTCGATCTACCCGGGAACGTCGGCGGTTACACGTCCTCTCGCGACCAGGGATGCTGTGTGTCCTTCTTTATTTTATTTCCACATCCCAGTTACAGTTCCCTTTTTGATCCGAGGATGAGCGAGCGTAATTTAATAGAGTTTGCCCGAGAAGTAGACCGCTGCCATGCATCACGATATTAAATCTACCTGCGTTTATGCTTTTCTTTCCTTTACCCGTCGGGGGCGGTGTGCTCATCTAGGAAAGGGTGAATTGGATGGTGATTGTCCTTTTTTGATGATATAGATATATGTTATATATTTAAATAAATATATTTCTGAGTATGTTTGTAATGTAGTTTATGTTATAGGGCATTACCCCAGGAGCACACATATGCTGGCCTGTATAGTTCAACACTGGGTAATCCCGATAAGGACCCTTGTAGACTGACCGTTGCTACTGCTCTTGGCTAATCTCGTCCAGTACTGGGTAAAATTTACTGGAAGTTTTGAAATGTTGATATTTTAAAATTGAAATATATTTTTATAAGAACAGAGGGATAAAAATATGTTTTTTGATGTTTTTCAATGTTAATTTAAAAAAAAAGAAATTAAAAAAAAGAAAAGAAATTGTGAATTTTGGAACAATGCTCGAGTTTCGGATTGGAAAGCTGTATCCGACATCGGCCTATACCGCTGTGCTACCTGAGTAGTTCAGCTATCTCATTATTATGCTGGACAATACGAGAAAAGACAGACAAGAATTGACCAAAGTACATTATGATCTCAGCATTAGTGCTCAGTTTTATGTTATCTGTCATTATAGGCAGGTAGCGCAAACAATAATACCAACAATATATATATATATAAATGTCGTTGGATATATTTTCTACTTTGAAATTTCCCTCCACTTTTCTCTCTTTTTATACTGCATACAGGTATGATTATAAATTGAAATCTACTGCTTTATTACTATCTTACAGAAATTTTATCGACTTGATCTTCAAAACAAGAGGAAGTTCACTCTCTACTTGATAATTTGAGCCCTATCCCTGTTTGCTAACCCTAATAGGAATGATCGTAACTTAAAATCTAAAGTTTTATTCCAATCTTGATGAAGTTTGACTCACTTGATTTTCGAAACAAGAAGAATGTCACTGGTTACATAATATTTTGAGCCCTCCCCGTCCCTTTTCCAACCCAAAAAAAGGTTATGATAATAACTTGATTACTATTGGCCTAATTTCAACCGGGATCTTTTCTAAATCTTTAATTTTGACTAATCCAGACTATCAGGAACACAATTTCATTTCAATAAGTTGATGTAATCAAGGATAGGATGAAAAGGGATTTGATCACAATATTGTCATATTATTCTTTCACAGGATATGACGTCATACTTTTCTTTCGCATTATTCTCAAGATCTATGGGTAGTGGAGGTACAGTTCCTTGGACATTTTTTTTATAAATTTTAAGTGGGGAATCTGTTTGTGCAGAGTTTGAAGGTCTTGAAGGGCCACTTTGTAAAAGTGCTGTTTATTAAAGAAGGTTTAAAAGGATGTCAACCACATTTTAAGTGCATTGTTTAAGAGGCAACGTCAGTTTCAATTTTAGGCCACAATATCTGAACATGGATATATTTAAACATTAATTTTTATACCGGGTATAACAGCAGCAGTAAAAGATTCTTAACAAAATTTGAGGTGAAATAACTGGAGTTTTTATAAATATTCGTTTTAAGCTTTTAAAAGTTAGCTTATAAAAACCATACTGTTATTTTCCCTTCAAATTTTGTAAATAATATTTTATTACTGTTTGTATACCTAGTATAAAAATTCATATGTTTCATACTTTGGCAAAAAGTGAAGCATAGGGACAGAAGCTAATAACATTAATCGGCAATTGTTTTTCCACAATTGTCACACCGGTCTATAAATGATTTTTATCAATATGTATCCGTTCCCTGTATCCTTCATCCGTCACTCAAGCTTCCTCCTCCGATCTCACTGAAAGAGCGAATTAAAGTGATTTTTCGGACTATCTCCGGCATCAAAAAGAAGCGATGGGAAATATTATAAGAAATTATTAGATTGCGCTCCCAATAGCGCTTCCTCCCGTGCGCATCTTGATCTCCTTAACTCCATTCCAGGAGAAAAGATTATTTTCTTTAATTTTCCAGATGTAATGGGTTTAGTTTGCTCAAGAGCCATTTTGTAAAACCTTCCCGAACGTAATCTTCGCTGTTCATTAAGGTATTAACTTTCATCGTTAATTTATATCTTTCTGCCTCTAATAGGTTTCAACGTAATCTTTGAGCGAATTTGTAATTACGTTAAGAGTAATCTCTTTTCACTTCGAGGCTTTAAATGTTTAATTAATGGATTGTGTGTAATTGTTGTTTTGGATCAAAGCTACGGGGAAAGTTTTTGTTTGAGGTGAGCGAAATCAAATACGTTGTCCATGTTAGTTGTTGAAGGATTAGGAGTTAGTATTTTTTTTTTTTAATGCTTAAGTACTTTTGCTTAATATTTAAACTTGATATTTAAAATTTAGGTTTTAACTTGGGATCACTGAGAATTAAAAGTTAACAATTTTCTCTATATTATTAATACTATATTTGAGAGTTAATGGGTTGAATTAAAATGTATTAGTTTCTTTTGATAACTCTGAGTACAAAATATGTTGTCCTGTTGAGCATTTGTACGTTACATATTAATATGTTTACTAATTTTTTCAAAGCATTAAAGGTGACTAAAAAATATTTAAAATATATTTTGTTAAATAATTATATAAAATTTTTATCGATTTCAAGTATTTGGTTGAAGGTTATAGGTAAAATTGATAATAGAAATTTCTTTCCAAAAATAAAATAAAAAAATATGTATCCATATTTATTGAATTTAATAATTTTGGTTTATTTTTATTGGAATAAAATTTAAGAAATTTTGAACTTTTAGCATGTATAATAGAAGGCATTAGATACAGTTTTTATTTACAAGAGCAACATTGCGGATTTCATATAAAATACTGCTGTTTCTCAAATGAATTCAAAAGTATACACACATATTTTTAAGATCTGACAGATTGTTACGAACGTAAGTTATTGCAATAAGAGAAAAGAATTTTCTATTAAATTTACTAAAAAAATATCATTGACATTTTAGAGAATTTTCTGGAATTAATATATAACTAAGCGCCTTGAAATAAATATAATTTATTAACTAAAGTTGAAGTTAGTTATAAATGTAAAATTTATTCTTAATTAAAATGACAAATTTAAGAGCATAAAAATTGTCATTCCAACTAAGAGTATTTTTTATATTTAAAATTAATTTTATATACATCATAAGGACTATTTTTCAGAGTGATTTTTTTCAGAATAATTTTTCTGAAATACTTCAAGAACATTAAATAGTCAGAAATGTGTACTTTTAATCCTTTAGCGAAAAATTAGTTTTTAATATTTACAAGTAGGCAAATATAGATCTGCATTAATTTTGAAATATTTCATTAAGAAGTAAAAATCAAAATCTTATTAACAATAATTTTCAATAGCCAGTTTTATTAAATTCAGATACTCAAAATTGGATTTATCTTGCATAACCCATTAATGAAATTAAAAAAAAGTAATAGAAATAAATTATAACGTAATATTATTAATATTTAATCATTAATATAATTAACATCTCACGATATGTTTGAAAATTAATCTTCAATAAATCTGTAAGAACATAATAATTCTTAATTCAACCGTGTCAAAAATAAATATGCGATTACTTCTTCAAACATTTTCTTTTCGAGACTTAAAATTAACTTTGGTTAATTCATAAATCAGATGATATGTTAAGAAAATATTGTCTGTATTTGGGAGCAGAAACTCAAATAAGACGTTTTCTACATACTCCTTCTTAAAGAACATTTAATAGAAGAAATTAGCATAATTTCAATAGAAAATATTAGCATAGTTGAAAGATCTTTATACTTCCTTGTTCCATCAACATTTTATTTAAAAACTTTTCAACCGGCCAGCACAAACTTACTTTACTTCTATTCATGTTGTACTATTTATTATTTACTTAGCCTTTTTACATAAATTAATAACTGCTTTAATGAAGCTATGAGAATTACACTGGGATAAAAAAAAAATAATAAAAAAAATAAAAAAAACACAAGAAGAAGAAGGGGAAAAAAGGATATTATAAAGAATGGCCTCTTTGAAAACTGTGAAGAAAGCATTTTACTTTGCTTTGATAATGTAAACAAAGTTTTGAATTTAAGGAAAGTTTGATTGAAGAAAAGGCATTCTTAGAATTAAGGTAAAAGCTTTCTTAGGTGAATTATTTTCGTGATCAATAACTTTAAAAAGACTTTTAGTGTTTAAGAATTATGAAAATTATCCTAATTTAAATAAATTTTACTTTACCTGTTCTTTATTATTAAAAATCGTTAGAGGTTTTTCGTAGGTAATTTTCAGATACAATAAAAGTACTTAATTATATAAATAATTTGAATTCAAATTATTATGCTGATTGAAATCTCTTTTACAGGTTATTTTAATATTTTTAAAATTTATTCCATGTTAAAGTTATTTTTTTCTTCAAGACTAAATATTATAATTTTAAATAAAAATACTAGAATAAGTTCTAAAGACTTTTTCATTTAACTAAACTTTTAATACTTTTTTTTTTAATTCAGTGACTAATTTATTTGTTTTCATTCACAGAACCATTTTGAGATTTAATTTATGTTTACTATATATGTGATGAATACTATTTAATACATAAGTTAATTGAAAAATCTTGGGTAATAATATTACTATTTACATTTAATTAATTTCATTTTCAGGAAGCAAACGTGTTTTCATAGAACTTTCAAAATCTTCACACTAAATATGGCTTTTCATAATCCGAAGCGGATACAGAGAAAACAACGACAAAATAATTCTCAACTTTCCCACAATTTCTTGTTTTATAAACTACTAAAAAATGCAATAAATTGTCAAATTTGAAAAGGTTAAAACTTGGATAAATAAGCTTTCCATTTTAATTTTAGAGAAAAAATCTAAACAACATTCATTTACCAATGAAATGCTAGATGTCCCCCCCCCCCTTTTTCCTTCTCCCCCCCCCCCCTCCTTTTTTTCCCTTCTTTTTTTTTTTCCTTTTTTTTTTTTTTTTTTTTTCCTTTTTTTTTTTTTTCTTCTTCTTCTTCTTCTTTTTTCTTATAGTTAGAAACTGTAAATCTAATCAAGTTGTATTGTAATAGTCACTGTCTCTTTATTACTTCTAATGCAAATCTTTATATTACTGTGCATGAGATCTAATTATCAAAGATCTGAATATAAAAATGCTGGCAATTTCCCGTTTTTTTTTTTTTTTTTTTTTTTTTTTTTAAACACCTATTTTAAAATATTATTTTAGTTACAGCTTTTCGCTCATAAATCTGCAAATAAATAATATTTTGTCAAAAAAACTTCATCATGGATTGAAATAGTTATTGCTTTAAAGGAACTCTCTGTATGTAAATGCAGGCAATTCTGACACATATAAATATAAACTAGGTTACCTGCAGATAATTGTCCATGCTTTCAAATTATAATAATAATAATAATAATAATGAATGTTTTGTAATGCATAAAAACTGCCAACTCATATAACTATTAATCATAAATGGTTCATTAATATTGTAAAACGTAGTCCATTTAATTTAAACCACTAAAGACAATAAATGAAATGATACACTGTAAAAAATAATAGTTCAACCTTTCACCACTTTTCTGGTTTAATCTAGCGAAGCTGAGAGATTTTACCAGAAAAGTGGTTCAATTCAATTCGAGCTACTTTCTCGATAAATGAGTTGCACCAAAATTCCGGTGAAATGTATTGATCCCATCATGCATTGCGCGGTTGGGCTGGCAAAACAACATGGCTGACACTCGTTGCTGTTAAACAACATATTTCAAATAAAGGTAAGCTTTTTTTATTGCTTAGTTTAATAATAGTTTTGTTTGCAAGTTCCAACTGTCTAATTCTGTCACTTTACTTAGTTTAATAATGTGTAAACCACTAGGCCTATTTATCTGAAGCTGACAGTTATATATATAGTGCGTTAATATTTGGTAAACAATTTCTTTGAAGCTTGAACTATGTATTGTAACGATATTGAAATACGTATAAGTCATTGTTATAATATGTTTTCGATGTTAATAGTTTATATGTTAAAGTATTCATACCTTTTACATCTTCCAACTGTTAGATATTTTATCGAAACATTTTAGTAATGAATTTTGAAACTAAACATATACAAATTGGATCACTTTATTTGTGAATGTTTGCATCGTATAAACAACAGCAGGATCAGTTTCATAATCGGTACTTTTTAAATACGATTTAAAATCTTGGGTACTTTTCCATTTCGCGGGGACAGGCGATAATGTCGCCAGAAATTATGCAATTGACGCCAAACAGAATATCCCCGCTGGTAACTTTTTACCGCCACATTTTGAAAACAAGACGCTGCCATTTCTAAAATAAATTAAATTAATAAATATAATCTGCTTGGCGAGATTTGCAGCATTATCAAAAAATTTTATGTGTATACTGTGCGTTGTCGCAAATAAAGTCTGCTTGGCGAAATTTGCGCCTGTGAAATTGAAAAGTACCAAATCTTAATGTTTACTCTTGCTAAAATTGTCAAATTGTGTGAACCATGTAATATAGTATTAATTTTCCTTACACTTGTTCTATATTTTTTTCAGAAAACAGATCTTATTCATTTGTGGCGACATCAAATAACAGATAAAACTTCTGTGCACTTGAGTACTCTTTTGCACAGCGGTAACGCATCTGTCTCGAGACACAATGGTCCCTGGTTCGAGCCTCGTCGCCCTTGAAAGCTTGCTAACGCTTCTGTCAACGATCTTGACTGTCAACGATCAAAAGTTTCACTACACACTCATAGCCCGATTATTCAAATACCAGTTCCTTCACAGCGATTTCAGCACATTAACATTGATCTGGTTGGACCTCTCCCACCGTCTGAAGGATACAGCTATATCCTCACATGCGTGGACAGATGGCCTGAAGCAATACCAATTACAGACATCCAAGCCGACACAGTCGCTCGTGCTTTCTTCAACCATTGGATTTCTCGCTTCAGCACTCCTTCTATTGTAACTACTGACCAGGGAAGACAATTCCAGTCTACACTCTTCTCTTCTTTATCAGCACTACTTGGTGTCAAGCTCATCCGCACGACCCCATACCACTCAGCAAGCAATGGAATGATCGAACGTTTTCATCGCTCTTTGAAACAAGCGATCAAATGCCACCGCAATCTCCGCTGGACTGAAGCACTACCACTAGTACTCCTTGGACACTGCAATCAGCAGTCAAACAAGACCTTGGTTGCTCTCCATCAGAGTTAGTGTACGGTTCGACCATCCGACTACCTTCAGAATTCATCTCACCATCTGCGACTCCAGTCATCGAGACATCTGAATTCCTCCAACGTCTTCGTACATGTATGCAAAGCCTGTCACCAAAGTCAGCTTCTGCACACATCAAACACATCCCTTTCGTCCACTCAGCACTCGAAACTTGTTCGCGTGTCTTCTTGCTCAGAGACCGCATCAGAAGAGCATTAGATCCACCTTACGATGGACCCTACCGAGTACTGGAACGCAACGCCAAAACTTACACCCTCGACATCAACACCAAACGTAGTGTCATCAACATAGATCGCCTCAAACCAGCCTTCTTCATTGCTGATGACTTCTTAGACCCAACTACTCCATCACACACAGCAGCCTTTTCCTTTCCTGCGCCCTCACCTACTTCATGCGTCCCATCTAGTGCTCCAGACACATCTCCCACCCCTGGTTCCCTAGATGCTCCGACAGAGTGCGAGACTGAATCAACTACTACACGCTCTGGTCTTCGAGTACGTTTCAACCCAAGGTACCTCTAGCCTGGATCCTCGTACCTTTGGTACTTGGGGGAGTACTGTGGGGAATCATTAATTCCCCTCAAATGACGTCACAAGCTGCAGTCTATTTTAAGAACTGCCGTAAAACTTTCTTTTTAGAGTCTGGCAACGCTGTACTAGATAGAGATCGACTAGAAGCTGTTCTATGAAATGCTATAACTTTTATACACTCAAGAGCCAAAACATTATGACCACCCTTACATTTTGCAATGAACTCGCCTGGATGACGTGGAAGGCACGTGATCAGGTGGAAGTGGTATTTAACTGCTGCTGGAGAGTCTGAAGAATCATTCTTTAACTTACTTCTGTGTGTGATGGGAAAGGCTGCGGATCTAAGCGACTTTGATAGAGGGCAGATTGTAATGGCTCGAAGGCTCGAAACAAGTATTTCCGAAACTGCACGACTCGTGGGTTCTTCGCGATCTACAGTTGTTAGTATTTATGCAAAGTGGATGAATGACGGTGAAAGCAGCAGTAGACGACATGGGGTTGGACGTCCACACGCTATCAAAGAAAAAGGTCGTCGGAGACTGTCTCGCATGCTGAAGCAAAACTGGAGCCAGACAGTGGCTCAGCTGACAGCCCAATACAATGCAGGGCCAAGTAGAATAGTAACGGAGTACACTGTTGAGCGGACACTGTTGGATATGGGGCTACGCAGCAAACGTCCCACTCGTGTGCCTTTGCTGACCAAGCGTCATCGCCAACTGCGCCTGCGCTGGGCCCGGGAACATCGCGACTAGTCCATGGATCATTGGGAGAGAGTTGTCTGGTCAGATGAATCATGGTTTGTCATTCATCACGGCGATGGCCGTTTCAGGATACGCCGTCTTCCAGGCGAACAGTTGCTCCCTCAATGTACAGTAGGTCATATACAGGCCGGTGGTGGCGGTATTATGCTTTGGGGGACTTTCTCTTGGGCGTCTCTGGGACCCGTGGTTGTGGTAGAGCAGACCATGAATGCTACAGGGTATCTGAACATCATTGCGGACCAGTTGCACCCTTACATGGCCTCTGTTTTTCCAGATGGAAATGGAGTGTTTCAACAGGACAACGCACCATGTCACAAGGCTAAAATTGTGTTGGAGTGGTTCCAGGAACATGATGCTGAATTCCAGTTAATGTCCTGGCCGCCTAACTCGCCGGACCTCAATCCGATAGAACACATTTGGGATGTCATGGGACGGCAGCTCAGAGTTCAAAGACCACCAATTCGCAATATCTCGGATTTGCGTGACCGTTGCTTAAACATTTGGTACAATCTGTCTCCGGCCATCTACAAAGGACTTGTGGCATCCATGCCAAGGCGGGTTGAAGCTGTGTTGCGCGCCAAAGGTGGGCCAACTCGTTATTGACAGGTGGTCATAATGTTTTGGCTCTTGAGTGTATATCATCCTTAATCCTTAAACTTAAAATTTATCTTCAATAAATATGTTATCTTTCTCGAATGTGTTCGGTACTTCAAGTTTTTTAACCTTCTGATCCTGAGTTTTATTTTATTGCTTAATATTTAATTGATTTTGGTACTACGTGTGGATACTGCCTTCACTAATTACCAAACATTCACCGGCTCGAGACCAAGAAGACTTCAGATCCATTGAAGAATGGAGGAATAATTCGGAGGACTTCCAACTCAACGCTCTTCCAAGACCAACAGGCTGTGCAACGCTCTCACGATGCCTGAATTGTTCAGGCTGCTGGTACAGTGCACAGGTATAGTGCTTTAATATTTGGTAAACAATTGCTTTGAAGCTTGAAATATGTATTGTAACTTTAAAAGTTGCACAAGTCATATGTTTTCGATGTTAATAGTTTAGACGTTAAAGTATTCATACCTTTTACAACTTCCAACTTTTAGATATTTTATCGAAACATTTTAGTAATGAATTTTGAAGCTAAACATATACAAATTGGCTCACTTTATTTGTGAATGTTTGCATCGTATAAACAACAGCAAGATCAGTTTCATAATCGTTACTTTTTAAATACGATTTAAAATCTTGGGTACTTTTCCATTTTGCGGGCACAGGCGATAATGTCGCCAGAATTTATGCAATTGACGCCAAACAGAATATCCCCGCTGGTAACTTTTTACTGCCACATTTTGAAAACAAGAAGCTGCCATTTCTAAAATAAATTAAATTAATAAATATAATCTGCTTGGCCAATCTACATCCAAAATTTTTGCAACAAATCATAAAATAAAACACTTAAATAACTGTGTGCGCGTGCAAACAACAAGAATGCTCTTTATTGGCGGCACTTAAAAACCACCAAATCTGTAGCTGCAGTGGCGTTAATACGTAAGTACCATTTTAATTTACATTAAAGTCAATTTAACTTGAAGCTTTTGTAAACTTAATATTTAATACTTCTATATTAAATTACTGGCATGTATTGTCATTTTTTTTCGTCAATAAGATAAAATTTGTGCCTGTTTAAAAACATTTACTCTTCCATTAGTCTGATACCAGATAAAAACCACCAGATTGTAGCGATAACTCATACAAAGTAACAACTTTCAAATCTATAATTCCTAAAATAAACCATTATGACAATATAGGCTTGCTTTCTAGGTACTGATCTATTAGACGGGTACCAACCAAAAATTGTCAAACTACAATGATAACTCATCCAAACTAACAACCTTCCAATAATTTATAACTCCTATAACAAACAGTTATAAAGTTTCTATAGCAACCTTATAACAAACCGTTCACATATAGGCGTGGTGATACATTTATGTGTCATTTAAATATATAAACATTTAAGTTTGACGCCAACTGGTACCTGTCTAATGGAAGAATTCCGTTTCCTATTGTGCATGTGAAATATTCTATAGAAGTAAATTGACTTATACTACTACGTAACTAGCCTCCCTGATAGCTGTGGGGTTAGAGCTCTGGCCTTGCATGTCAAAGATGTCTGGTTCGAATCCTGGGTGTTCATTGTCGTTCAGAATACACATTATGCTGTAGATAATTAGCTGGCCGTTGTGCATGAAAACAGATCGTTGAGCTTACAAACCAACCAACTTCTACATAACTGAAAACTAATATCAAGTCAGTAAAAACAAACTGACAAATTTATTGTTTACATTTGCTAATTATGCTTCACGCAGAATATTTTTTTTAAATTTATCGAATTTCAATAAAATTACTAACAAAAAATGTTTTGCTGATAGAATTGTTGAATTTGTTTTCAGAAAAAAATCACTACAAAACTACATATTTTAGAAACTATAAACAAATCTTGAAACACAAACTTGTACAATCCTAATTTTGTATTAAATCTGAAGTATTATTTTCCTACCCACTTCTCCAAACTAATTACTGAATTTAGTTCTTTGATAACTTCTTGGTACATGTGTTATGAAACTAAACATCCGTACTTTAAAAATGTTGAACAAAGTGCTAAAAACTTATTAACTTGTCTTTGGTTACATAGCACTGGCACTATAATTCTTGTAGACATGTAGGACAGCAAGATACGACTAATTATGCCAAACCATCAAATAAGAATATTTATTGTTAAGATAATATAAGATTACCATGATTTCTATGTTTCGAAAGCACAAACTAATAGGCTTAATATAAAAATGATAATGTGTTTTAAACTAATGAACTAGATGAATTAACATTTTTAAAATTGTGGTAATTATCAGCAAGTCTGAAGATTTTTTTGTCTATAGTATTTTCATGTTTAATACCATTTTACTTGTGGGGATTACTGATTATCAGAATGTATTGATATTTTACCTTGTAAACAGTTTGTCAATAAATATCTACTGTTTCTTTATAAGTACAATAGCAATAATATTGTAACTCTGAAGAATTCATTTTTTTTAACCCTAATGAATGTAAAGTTTTATGGTTTGGCAACAATGGCATATTTTTTTTTTTTGATAACTTGGCTGTTCTAATAAAAATGTGTTACTGATTATTAAGGAATTTATAGTGTGTGATTTTTGTAAAATTTTTGGTTTTGTGCACAACTTGATAATTAGCCATTGAATAAGAATGTTTTTTGTATTCTAGCAATAAACTATTTTGTAAATAAGAATAATTTTTTTGGAAAATGTGTATATATTGTGCTATTAATATAATATTAAAACATTTATCTGCTCTAATGTATAGAAAAAAATAGTGATTTATTGTTAATGTTATTTTTCTAAATGTAAAAACATTTCTATTGCAAAGCAGTTCTTAGTAAAAATGGTTTAATGTTGTTAATTTACAAATTAGTAAATAAACACTAAAAAATATGTTGTATTATGTGAAAGAATGCAAAATTATTTAGCTACAATAATTTACTTACTTATAGATTCGTGTTAAAAAAAAATGAACCTATATAAATTTTATTATGTGATATCTCTACACTGTAAAAAAAAACCGTCACTTATACGGAAATTCCCAGTAACTGTAACGATTTAAATCCGTAAACCTGAATTTACGGTTTAAAGCAGTTTTCACAGGCAAGACTACGGTTAATAACCGTCATTCACCAAAAATCGCTCTCTGCGCATGCGCATTACACCATCTTCAAAATAGACGCCGAACGGCGAGGATGGCATTTTTGTTTTGAAAGAAAGTGGCTTCCTTCGTAAGTTTCTTTTCATTATACAATTAATTTGTTCATTACTATGAAATTCTAAATTAATGTATGTACATAAAATTACATCAGAATCAGAAAATGTTATTCTTTTATTTAATGGGAAAACACACAGCAATTGTTGTTTTATTGCATTTCTGAAACATATGCGTGTGATATAGAATATTGTACGTAATATTTCACGAGTTTGTAAGAGTTGTAAAACTAAATGAAGTTTAAGTAACTGCATTGGCTATCATTTAGAAATGTGCTCTTTAGTTATGTAATAACGGTTTTATTACTTATATTTTAATTTGATTTTATTATTGTTTATGTTTTAACTTATTCAGTTACCATGTTTTTGATCTTGTTTTGATTTTTTTTATCGCCAAATGTCCTACTACATCTGTTCCATTGTGTGAAGTCTCAGTCAAAAGACACATCAGTTTCATTGCGATTGTTTCAAATCAGTCTGTTGGGATTGCATTAGAAATCACTTGGGAACATATTCAGTCTTTACATGGCACCCACCGCCTTCGACTGAGGACTTTGACTTCCTCAAGATTATATAGCTTGCTTGTCAAGACAAGATCATCTGTCATAAATGTTATCGTACTTGGTCACTGGCAAAAGTAAGGGAAGGGCTGGTGATCTTTGGGATTGAATTAATCGCAAAACAGATACTTAAAATGTTGCTGTTTTCAAGTACTATACACTGCAAAAAAAATCCCGTCAAATTTACGGTTTTAAACTGGCAGCTGGGTCGCCAGTTTAAAACCGTAAAAAATACGGAAACATTCCGTATTAAATACGGTTTTTGACTGATTGCAACGGTTTTTTCCCGTAAAATGAACGGAAACTTTCAGTAATAATTACGGTCATTCCGTACAAAATACAGTTTTCTCCCGTAAAATAAACGGAAACTTTTCGTATTAAAAACGGTTATTGACTGGTTACTAACATTGATCCCCCGTAAAATAAACATAAACTTTCCGTATTAAATACGGTAATTTCATACAAAATAATTTACTCCCGTAAAATAAATTAAAATTTCCTGTATTAAGTACGTTGATTCCATACAAAATGCAATTTCCACCTGTAAAATAAACAGAATTTCTGTGTTGAATAAGGTCAATTCCATATAAAATACAATTTCCCCCGTAAAGTACACGGAAACTTTCTGCAATAAATTTCATATAAAATACACAGAAATTTTTCTGTATAAGAAACAGTTTACCCCTATAAGCGAAGTTTTTCTCTATTTTACACAAAAACTTGCAGTGACAAAAAAGGTTTACAAATGTAAGTGAACGGTTTGCTTTTGCAAAATATTAAGAAACAATTGTAGATGGAAAAGCTTCTGCCACAAAATATATGATTAATTTTAGTATTAAACACAGTTTACAATATCAAGAAGGCATTTGTGTTCTGCTAAAGGTTTTGTTAGTAATAATGACCATATTCAATGGATGAAAATCATAAAAATTAAAGTACAATTCTGTATCACAGCAAAATATTCTATGTCCCATTATAAATTAAAACAAAAAAAAAAATTCCGAAGCAATAAGGTAATCCTTCAACATAAATAGAAAGGTAAAAAATATATCACAAAATGAGCATGTAACACAAAATAATTTATTAATAGCTATCAGTCTTTTCTTATATCAAACTATAATAATAAATTTATTTGGTTATCTATACTATGATTACCTAGACTTTCTATTTGATTAAAACATTAAAAAAATGCAATAATTTACTAACTTTCAAAATATTTTTTAACGCGACAGGATTTAAATGTATTTTATGACACTGTGTATATATATAAGTATTAAGTAAAACAAATTAAATTTGATAAAAATATAATTTTATTTCAATACACATAATAAAAGTATACATAATTATAAAATTTCAATACACACGAATGAAAAGTGGTTCAGATTACTTTATTTAATAAACAAAATATTATTGAAACACATCTAATAATTATTAAACATATTTAATAAATTTTCAAAATTGACAGTATAAAAGTATACATAATTATAAAATTTCAATACACACGAATGAAAAGTGGTTCAGATTACTTTATTTAATAAACAAAATATTAAAAAATTTCTAGGAATAATTAATCATATCAATCAATACAAGCTGCAGCAACTTTTAAGGCCATATGAAAATCATTATTAATTTTTAAGTTTAGAAAAATATGCAAAATATACGAAAAGGAAAAATTTAGATTGCGGAATGTACAAATTATTGAACACATCTAATAAATTTTCAAAATTGACCAATGCAAGTTATATCTGAATAATTATGACTCTACAAAATCACCATCTTATAAAATGTCCAAATTACCACAGTAAACATACTTAAAAATTTTTTAAAGGCTAATAATTCAATGTATTCACATAAGAAAATTAAGTTAAAATTGAAAGATGACCACCCCTACATTTTGCAATGAACTCGCCTGGATGACGTGGAAGGCACGTGATCAGGTGGAAGTGGTATTTAACTGCTGCTGGAGAGTCTGAAGAATCATTCTTTCACTTACTTCTGTGTGTGGGAGTGAGTTGCCTGTTGTTGTTGTTGCTAATCCTCACTGTCTGACGGAGTCAGACAAGATCTACAAGTTCGTTGACTAAAAGGAAGTCGAAGACTAGGAGAGGATTGCTAAAGATGTGACGGTTCAACCTGGCATGCGCACCTCTTCTGCACATCTTCACCTTGATTGGTCAGCCACAACATCGGCGAGAGCGCATGTCCAAGCGGCCTGGTAAATAAAAGCAGCTAGTTAAGGTCTTCGGGGCTGCTTGCTGGGTTTTTTTAGTTTTATGTTTAGGCTCAGTTAGCCTGTAGGATACACCGAGTTGGTGTTTAGGTTACCGCTGGTCGGTGGACCTGACGTAAAGTGTACCGGAAAAGCTGTCACCGCCTTGGAATCGCTGCCGCAACCAGCCCTGGTAAGCGTAAGAAGTTCACTACTTCCCCCTCGGTGTGGCGGCCCGTTGCTTATGCTTGCAGTGTAAACAATAAACCCAATGCAATCTTTGAACTCACCTCTGTTCTTTCTTGGTGACCAGAGTGCGTGACAAAGAGATCCTCCTTAGAGAGTCCAATGCAATCCAAGAGGTGCTCAGGAGAGGTCTGATGATTTTGGCACTTGGTGCAGGTGGCAAAGGTTTTCGTGCCCTCGTTGAAAGTTAGGCACTTGATGTGACCGCTAGCAAGCCTTGATAGAACAGTCCGGGTATGTCTGTCACACGGGAGGTCAAGGGACAAACCCGGTTTCGAGCCCTTGTACCAATTATGGGTTGGGGTGTTTTCCACTCCTCCGAGATCTTTGATTTTTCCAGAGAGTACAATTCCAAAAAAGTAAGTGTGGAAGAGGGAGATGTTGAAATCCTGCAATTCTCCTTAGCAAGGATATCGGCCTGATCGAGTTGCCTGGTCAGATGGCAGAGTCAGGATAGTCTTTCAGGCGAACAGTTGCTCCCTCAATGTACAGTAGGTCATGTACAGTGCTCCCTCAGGCCGGTGGTGGCGGTATTATGCTTTGGGGGACGTTCTCTTGGGCGTCTCTGGGACCCGTGGTTGTGGTAGAGCAGGTATCGGAACATCATTGCGGTGACTGAGCCTTTGTCTGGATTCATACCCAGAAGCACCTGTGATACAGATCAAAATAAAGTTTTTAATATAAATCCTTTATATGCATTGGTAACTTTTATGTGCAATTACAACCAGTGTTTAAGCTTTTTAAATGCCACTAACATAGCTCTGTAACAATACTAATGTCATAATTAGCATTCACAAAAGCAAAACTATTTTTAAAACAAACCTCAAATAGTAAATGAAATAAACACTTGTATGTAAATGATAGCAGATTATCAAAACTACTATTACCGGGTGGCCACAAAATTTACGAAAAAAAGTTCCCTGATTTCCATGATGGATTTCTGAAAATATTCCCCGATTTTATGGCAAACTTTTTATCCAATTTCCCCAACTTATCCAGAAGTGTAGACATCCTGATCAAATAGAACATGTTAGCTAAAGAGATAACGTGCCAATTTTTTAAAAATAGTTTTGGCGGTAATGAAAAGTTCAAATTATTCCGAAACATTACATTTTCAACGATTACCGCCACAATTCTCTGGGTAAATGGCGCCAAAATGTGGATGATCAGGAAAACGTGTCTTCAGAACAAAGAAAATTTCCCTGATTTCTGTGAAATTTAAAAAAAATCACTGATTTTTTTCCAGAATGAGATAGTTCCCTGACATTTTCCCGATTTCCAAGTTTTCCTGGTTCTGTGGCCACTCTATATTAGTGTTATTTAAGTACAGCACCTCTAACAAAGGTGAAACAAGCAAGTTCTTATAAAACTTAGCTTACCACTGAACGTTGCAAGAAATAAAAATGTTTAATTCTAATTATAATACACTAAGTAAATTTATTCTAAAAGCACTAAAATTTATTCCAACAGTATTCTCACTTCAAATAAATAGAGTTGTATTTGTCCCTAAATCCTATCTAAAATAAAAGAATCTCGATAGTTTACCTGAAAAGTGCAGAGAACTTTTAAAGTCTAAGGAGTTGTTAGGAGCCAGCGATAAAACTGCTGTACAGCAAGGCATTCAGCACAACTGGTAGTTTCTTTTTGAAAAATTCCAATAAACTGTACAAAATATGAAAAATATTGTAAAATTTGTCATCCTTATGTACATATATTTACACTCGTGAAAAGAGTCAAATGAACTAGCTAGCATGAAATCATCTTTTAAAAACCTTATTTTGAAATATGGATCTGCACATCAATTGGGTAGTCTAGGGATGGGATAAATGGATTAATTTCCTTCAAAAATAAAATTTAAGTTTATCTCCTTAAAATAAAGACTCAATATTTCACACAACACTATTTCTTATTATATCATTAGGTTCATGGCATTTAATGTTATAAGCGATAAAACGATAATTTGCGGAAGGAATGGATTAGAAATTCTCAATTACTACTATCCGTTAACGCTAAAAAAAAGAAATTTATTGAAAGAAAATCTTTTTTCTTTGCTCACAAACGTAGGTTCATTTTTTAGCTACGTTTTTAAAGAATTTTACATTAATTCAACTAACACATTTCATAAAATGAAGAGGTCTTTTAACCCCTGCATGGAAAGGCTATATCATCACACCAATGCTATAGTACTTGAAAACAGCAACATTTTAAAAATCTCTTTTGCAATTAATTCAATCCCAAAGATCACCAGCCCTTCCCTTACTTTTGCCAGTGACCAAGTACGATAACATTTATGACAGATGATCTTGTCTTGACAAATAAGCTATCTAATGTTGAGGAACATGATTTTCTTCAGTCAAAGGCGGTAGGTGCCATGTAAGAGACTGAAAATGTTCCCAAGTGATTTCTAAGGCAATCCCAGCAGACTTTGATTTGAAACAATCGCAATGAAACTGCAGTGTCGTTTGACTGAAACTTCACACAATGGAACAGATGTAGTGGGGCATTTGGCGATAAAAAAAATCAAAAACATGGTAACTGAATAAGTTAAAACATAAACAATAATAAAATCAAATTAAAATTTAAGTAATAAAATTAAAGTATGCTAACTTAAAATAAAAACCCATTGTTACAAACTGCATTTTTCCTGAAAAAAACAAAACAAATAAAGTATAAAATATAACTTAAAATAAAACTCTTTGACAAAAACTACAATTACCCAGAAGAAAAAAATAACAAATAAAATCGCCCCCAAAAAATGTCCTAAACTACATCTGTAGTAAGTAATTTTTAAATAAAATTTTAATTCTCAGATATCAAATCTGATCTTCCGAAGTTTCATTTGCAAAATTTGTGCCAAAACATTCAAAAGTTATTACAAAACTAAAGAGCACATTTCTAAATGATAGCCAATGCAGTTAATTAAACTTCATTTAGTTTTACAACTCTTACAAACTCGTGAAATATTACGTACAATATTCTATATCACACGCATATGTTTCAGAAAAACAATAGAACAACATCGCTGTTTTTGCTTACATTCAATAAAATAAACATTTTCTGATTCTGATGTAATTTTATGTACATACATGAATTTCATAGCAATGAACAAATTAATTGATAAATGATTATGATGAATGATTGATATGAATGCTTAATTGATCATTATAATGAAAAGAAACTTACCAAAGAAGCCACTTTCTTTCAAAACAAACATGCTCGGCGTCGTTTTCGAAGGAAGGCGTAACGCGCATGCGCAGAGAGCGATTCTTGGTGAATGACGGTTATTAACTGTAACCTTGCCTACGAAAACTGCTTTAAACCGTAAATTCAGGTTTACGGATTTAAACCGTTGATAATATTGGGAATTTCCGTATAAGTGACGGTTTTTTTTTACAGTGTAGCATTGGTGTGGTGATATAGCCTTTCAATGCAGGGTTTAAAAGACCTCTTCATTTTATGAAATGTGTTACTTGAATTAATGTAAAATTCTTTAAAAACGTAGCTGAAAAATGAGCCTACGTTTGTGAGCAAAGAAAAAAGATTTTCTTTCGATAAATTTCTTTTTTTAGCGTTAACGGATAGTAGTAATTGAGAATTTCTAATCCATTCCTTCTGCAAATTATCGTTTTATCACTTATAACATTAAACGCCATGGACCTAATGATATAATAAGATATATTGTTGTGTGAAATATTGAGTCTTTATTTTAAGGAGATAAACTTAAATTTTATTTTTGAAGGTGATTTATCCCATCCCTAGACTACCCACCTGATGTGCAGATCCATATTTTAAAATAAGGTTTTTAAAAGACGATTTCATGCTAGCTAGTTCATTTGACTCTTTTCACGAGTGTAAATATATGTACATAAGGATGATAAATTTTACAATATTTTTCATATTTTGTACAGTTTATTGGACTTTTTTCAAAAGAAACTACCAGTTGTGCTGAATGCCTTGAAGACTTCGAAAGCTCTCTGCACTTTTCAGGTAAACTATAGAGATTATTTTATTTTGTTGCTGGGATTAAGCTGTGGGTGCTGTTTTAACAAAATGCTGTGTGTTAACTCAATGAAAGTGTTTTCATTGAGTTAAATTAAACATCTCGAGGGATGTAGCTCGTAACCATTTTAGCATTTTGCTGAAATGAAAATTGTGACTTAAGCTTTTTTGCTGAAAAAATTTTGTACAGCAGCTTCAACACTGCTTTATACATAGGATTTAGGGACAAATACAACACTATTTATTTGAAGTGAGAATACTGTTGGAATAAATTGTAGTGCTTTTAGAATAAATTTACTTAGTGTATTATAATTAGAATTAAAATTTTTTATTTCTTGCAACGTTCCGTGGGAAGATAAGTTTTACAAGAACTTGCTTGTTTCACCTTTGTTAGAAGTGCTATACTTAAATGACACTAATACAGAGTGGCCAGAAAACCTGGAAAAATGGAAATGTCAGGAAACTTTCTCATTCTGGAAAAAATCAGGAAATTTTTTTAAATTTCACAAAAATCAGGGAAATTTTCTTTGTTCTGAAGGCACGTTTCCCTGTTCATCCACATTTTGGCACCATTTACCCAGAGAATTGTGGCAGTAATCGTTGAAATTTTAATGTTTCTGAATAATTTGAACATTTCATTACCGCCAAAACTATTTTTAAAAAATTGGTACGTTATCTCTTTAGCATACATGTTCTATTTGATCAGGATGTCTACACTTCTGGATAAGTTGTGGAAATTGGATAAAAAGTTTGCAGTAAAATCAGGGAACTTATTTTCGTAAATTTTGTGGCCACCCGGTAATAGTAGTTTTGATAATCTGCTATCATTTACATATAAGTGTTTATTTCATTTACTATTTGAGGTTTGTTTTAAAAATAGTTTTGCTTTTGTGAATGCTAATTATGACATTAGTATTGTAACAGAGCTATGCTAGTGGCATTTAAAAAGCTTAAACACTGGTTGTAATTGCACATAAAAGTTGCCAATGCATATAAAGGATTTATATTAAAAACTTTATTTTGATCTGTATCACAGGTGCTTCTGGGTATGAATCCAGACAAAGGCTCAGTCACCGCAATGATGTTCCGATACCCTGTAGCATTCATGGTCTGCTCTACCACAACCACGGGTCCCAGAGACGCCCAAGAGAACGTCCCCCAAAGCATAATACCGCAACCACCGTCCTGCGTATGACCTACTGTACATTGAGGGAGCAACTGTTCGCCTGAAAGACAGCGTATCCTGACACGGCCATCGCCGTGATGAATGACTATTAATCAGACCAGGCAACTCGATCAGGCTGATATCCTTGCTAAGGAGGGTTGCAGGATTTCAACATCTCCCTCTTCCACACTTATTTTTTTGGAATTGTACTCTCTGGAAAAATCAAAGATCTCGGAGGAGTGGAAAACACCCCCAACCCATAATTGGTACAAGGGCTCAAAACCAGGTTTGTCCCTTGACCTCCCGTGTGACAGACATACCCGAACTGTTCTATCAAGGCTTGCTAGCGGTCACATCAAGTGCCTCACTTTCAACGAGGGCAGGAAAACTTTCGCCACCTGCACCAAGTGCCAAAATCATCAGGCCTCTCCTGAGCACCTCTTGGATTACATGGGACTCTCTAAGGAGGGTCTCTTTAGCAATCCTCTCCTAGTCTTCGACTACCTTTTAGTCAACGAACTCGTGGATCTTGTCTCACTCCGTCAGTGAGGATTAGCAACAACAACAACAGGCAACTCGCTCCCACACACAGAAGTAAGTGAAAGAATGATTCTTCAGACTCTCCAGCAGCAGTTAAATACCTTAAGTATGTTTACTGTGGTAAATTGGACATTTTATAAGATGGTTATTTTGTAGAGTCATAATTATTCAGATATAACTTGCATTGGTCAATTTTGAAAATTTATTAGATGTGTTCAATAATTTGTACATTCCGCAATCTAAATTTTTCCTTTTCGTATATTTTGCATATTTTTCTTAACTGAAAAAATAATAATGACTTTTATATGGCCTTAAAAGTTGCCGCAGCTTGTATTGAAGGATATAATTAATTATTCCTAGATACTTCCTAGAAAATTTTTATATTTTGTTTATTTAATAAAGTAATCTGAACTACTTTTCATTCGTGTGTATTGAAATTTTATAATTATGTATACTTTTATACTGTCAACTTTGAAAATTTATTAGATGTGTTCAATAATTATTAGATGTGCTTCAATAATATTTTGTTTATTAAATAAAGTAATCTGAACCACTTTACATTCGTGTGTATTGAAATTTTATAATTTATATTTATTAGATGTGTTTAATAATTTGTACATTTTTCATTCGTGTGTATTGAAATTTTAAAATTATTATTTATTAGATGTGTTCAATAATTTGTACATTCCGCAATCTAAATTTTTCCTTTTCGTATATTTTGCATATTTTTCTAAATTGAAAAATTAATAATGACTTTCATATGGCCTTAAAAGTTGCCGCAGCTTGTATTGAATGATATGATTAATTATTCCTAGATACTTCCTAGAAAATTTTTAATATTTTGTTTATTAAATAAAGTAATATTAACCACTTTTCATTCGTGTGTATTGAAATTTTATAATTATGTATACTTATATTATGTGTATTGAAATAAAATTATATTTTTATCAAATTTAATTTTTTTTACTTAATACTTAATACACAGTGTCATAAAATACATTTAAATCCTGTCGCGTTAAAAAATATTTTGAAAGTTAGTAAATTATTGCATTTTTTTAATGTTTTAATCAAATTGAAAGTCTAGGTAATCATAGTATAGATAACCAAATAAATTTATTATTATAGTTTGATATAAGAAAAGACTGATAGCTATTAATAAATTATTTTGTGTGACATGCTCATTTTGTGATATATTTTTTACCTTTCTATTTATGTTGAAGGATTACCTTATTGCTTCGGAAATTTTTTTCGCTTTAATTTATAATGGGACATAGAATATTTTGCTGTGATACAGAATCGTACTTTAATTTTTATGATTTTCATCCATTGAATATGGTCATTATTACTAACAAAACCTTTAGCAGAACACAAATGCCTCCTTGATATTGTAAACTGTTTAATACTAAAATTAATCATATATTTTGTGGCAGAAGCTTTTCCATCTACAATTGTAAACTACTTTTAATATGTAAAGTTTCTTAATATTTTGCAAAAGCAAACCGTTCACTTACATTTGTAAACCTTTTTTGTCACTGGAAGTTTTTGTATAAGAAAAACTTCGCTTATAGGGGTAAACTGTTTCTTATACAGAAAAATTTCTGTGTATTTTATATGAAATTTATTACAGAAAGTTTCCGTGAACTTTACGGGAGAAATTGTATTTTATATGGAATTGACCTTATTCAACACAGAAATTCTGTTTATTTTACAGGTGGAAATTGCATTTTGTATGGAATCACCGTACTTAATACAGGAAATTTTAATTTATTTTACGGGAGTAAATTATTTTGCATGAAATTACCGTATTTAATACGGAAAGTTTACGTTTATTTTACGGGGATCAATGTTAGCAACCAGTCAATAACCGTTTTTAATACGAAAAGCTTCCGTTTATTTTACGGGAGAAAACTGTATTTTGTACGGAATGACCGTAATTATTACTGAAAGTTTCCGTTCATTTTACGGGGAAATACTGTTGCAATCAGTCAAAAACCGTACTTAATACGGAATGTTTCCGTATTTTTTACGGTTTTAAACTGGCGACCCAGCTGCCAGTTTAAAACCGTAAATTTGACGGGATTTTTTTTGCAGTGTAGTCGTAGAAAATTATTTGCTTCAGTTTTGGAAAGTCATGGATTTGTGACATTTTATTTTGGCAGAAACTGTCATTATTAGATTTTCCGTTGTGTACTCAATCCAATAACAGATAATTTAATTCCTCTTAATTAATAGTCCATTTTCTTTTATGTTTGATTTTCTGCATTCTAGAAAGGAACTATTTTGTAAATAAAAGTTATTGGGTGTATTGAAATAATGTTGTGTGTTAAATTATACTATTAATAAAAGTTAAAAATATTGTTTGCTGTAATGAACTCTGTTCTTTGCCAAACAATAATACTGATTTAATATGGTAATGCTATTTTGTCTAAGTTAAAAAAATGATCTTTGCAAAGTAATTTTTAGTAAAAATGTTTTTTTTTTTTGTAACAATTTATCTAATGGCAGTTCTAATGATAGTTGGTTTGTAAATAAATTTGGTTGGTTAATCTAAGGCAGCAATAAAACATTCAGTTAATAATAAAAGAAAATTTAACTGTCCCTTATTTTTAATTTTTTTTTTGTATTCTAGAAAGAAACTATTTTGCAAATCAAATGTTCTGTGTGTGCTAAATTATACTATTAATAAAATTTTAAAATATTGTCTTTATTAAGAAAGTGAATTTATGGTAGTGCTAGTTTGAAATATGAAAAAATATCTAGGCAAAGCAGATTTGAGAAAATAACAGTCTAACTTTGATGATTAATAAATAGTTAACAGACACTGAAAAATACACAATTCTCCCTTTCAAATAAGCTTTTATAGATTTACATACTTTATCAAATCAACAAACTTAAAAACTCAGTAAAAAGTTGTAAAATCAAACTCCAAAAAGTAACGAAAACTAGATTCAGAAAATAGTGAAAGATAAATACAGAAACTGACGAAAGCTAAATGAAAAACTGGTAAAAGCTAACTACAAATAGTGGTGGAAGCTAAATCCAGAATAGTAGTGAAAGCTAAATACTAAAAGTGGTGAAAGCTAAATCCAGAATAGTAGTGAAAGCTAAATACTAAAAGTGGTGAAAGCTAAATCCAGAATAGTAGTGAAAACTAAATCCAGAAACTGGTGCAGGGAAAAACGTGAAATCTGGTTCAACCTTTCACCATGAATTTCGTATATGAAGTTGAACCACAAAAGTGGTATATCATTTCACCAAATAGTGATTGCAGCTACTATATTACCAGATTTCTGGTGAAACCTAGCACCAAATTTTTAACAGTGTACAAAGCATTAAATGAAATATTTATTCCTTTAAAGGAACTCTCTGTATATAAATGCAGGCAATTCTGCATTACTTATAAGTTCTAATAAGTTTAATCGAAAAATTAGTAACAATAATTTTTTTATTATTCTTTTAAGAAAATGGTCTTAATTGGTTTATATTCTTATAAGAAAACGTACTTGTCAATTGATATATTTTAATGATATGTTATAGTTACTTATTTATGATTATATATGCGTGTTAATGCAATAAATACTTTCGATCGCAATTTCTTTTACACGGATTGCTAAATTTTGTTGCTCTTGCAAAGCTTCATTATTTCAGAAGTTAAAATGAGACTATATTAGTTTTATTTAAATTATCTAAATATGAAAATGAATAATTATAAATGCATTGTTTCATTCTAAAGCTCAAAGTAATCAGAAAAGTAAATTTTCAAGAAAAACACTGACAATTCTTTCACTTTTATTATATATTTTCTAATTACATTATAATTTATTATAAAAAATAATCTATAAATGCTGATTAAAGTCTGACTTTAATTTCTACTGATACCTTGACAACTAACTGATGATTCTGAAGACCAGCTGGAATGAGAGAAATTTAAATTATTTGACAAGTCTTAACATGCAAATACATTTCTTTTAAATTTATGTTTATCCAAATTTGCAATTAAAGAGAGTAAAATGTGACAATTTAACGTGGTTTATACTATCCACGTTAAAATGCTATGTTTTAATGTATCTTTTCTCAGAACCCATCACACATTTCAAACCTGAAATTTTGTCTGCAAACAAAATGAGCACTTGCACTTTTCTGATATGAGCTTTAACAGAAACTCACCTAAATTTTTTACAATATTTTTTTCGTATAAGTCTTTTCAAAAAGTGACTCATTTAATTAGAAAAATACTTTTTACAAAATAAGTATAGGTATAGAAGTTACTTTCAAATGCTCATGGCACATATATAAATGAATAGCAAATATATAATAAATACTTGAAAGTTTTTGAAAAAAGATATTACGAATGAAGAAAACACAATTTTTTAGAAAAATGGATTTAATTAAAAAAAAAAAAAAAAAAAAAAAAAAAAAAAATTGTTTCTTTTTCAATTTTCAGTTGCCAAAATGTATTTATTTATAATTCTAATTAGAAATAACGTACACATAATTGAAAAGAAAATAATATAGCTATTTTCTAATTCCCTTTAATAAAGACATAATTTGAATTTAATTTTTAAGTAATACAATTTTATCCAACATAAAATAACTAACAAGTATGTTAACTATAAGTTCTATGAATGATAAATTTTTTCGATGAATAACAATTTTACATTTGTTATACTTTTCCGTTTGAGGTAAATCGCTTTTTTTTATTAGCTATATACCTAACCTCAAACAGAAAATGAGAATTTTGAAACCTATTTCGTTGTTAAACGTTTTGATTAAAAAAAATATTACTTGCAATAAAATATATATAAACTAATAACCTATCATAGAATTAATAAGTTATTTATTTAGATTGATTAATAATGTGTAATTCAAAATCATAGTTGTATAGCTTATTATAGACTACTAGGGATGTGGAACATCGCACAACTTTCAATTACACTATAATACTGATGTCAATTTGTGTAATTTACCGATTTTTTATTTTCATCATAAAAAATGGTCAGTTTGGCGATATTTTTTACCGTAATTCTTGTATGGGTCTTAAATAAAACAAGAAAAAGAAAAGAAAAGAAAGAAAAAAAAAATAGATAATTTTGGCTATACACTTTTCAATAATTCTCATATTATCCTTTCTTATAAGTGACACTGAGGAGAGGGGAAAAAATTATCGTTGAGGAGGTATGCTCAAGGAAAGTCGTGAGAGTCGTTTTTTAGCAATTACTGAAAAACATGATTTTTTTTAATAGCAGCAACCTTTTGCGCATGCGCGATTTTGACGAAATCCTTAATGGTAGGTCCCTGTGTCATCACCAACCCGAATACCATATTAAACATCGTATGTCAATTTGTTCGTGAGTTATGATGACCACACACACACACACACACACACACACACACACACACACACACACACACACACACACACACACACACACACACACACACACACACACACACACACACACACACACACACACATTTTTTCTAGATCACTTTTTTAAAATCAGGATGATCTAAAACGTGGAGTAATGCAAAAAAAAAAAAAAAAAAAATCGAATACTACACTTTAATTCCCCTATGTAATACACATCGGTATTTGAAAGTAAAAAATTAAATACTTCAGAATGTCATACTTAAGGTTAAGTATATATATATATATATATATATATATATATATATATATATATATATATATATATATATATATATGAGAGTGCTTGCTAGATAAATGCGAATTTTAATGGACCGGTGCTTTCTATTACTTTAGTTAAATTAGCAACGATGTTGTATGATAAATGTTTTTAGTAATTTAATTATGTGGTATTAATTTCAAATGTGGGTGGAACAGTTTTTTTTTTATTGAAACTTTTGCTGAACCAAAATATTCCAAGTACCGTATGTACTATATTTTTGTAAAATCCAAAACTCAATAGGTTATAATTGGTATACCACACAAAGCATTTGGAAATAAAAACATGATGCAATTGTCAATTAATAATATTTAAACTTTAAGCATTCCCCTTTTTTTAAGCCTTTACATTTCATTATAATATGAACTGTTTTGACTCATACACATAAATGTTACATCATAAGAGTTCACTTTTACATTTAAGGTTTGTAATACTCTAAGCTATATCATTAGTCAAAACCTGCATACTTATTAAAAAACTTAATTTATATATTTGATAATATTTAATTAATATAATTGATGATTAATATTTGATAAAAGAAATAGCATACTTTGTTGAATTGATGTATATTTTATGATTATACATCTGTTCTCTGAATATTTAAAGGGGAAAAAATAGATTTAAAGTCTAGGATTTATTACGATAAAATGCAGTTTTGATAACATTTTCATCGCTGTTTTAAATCATATTACTAGAGCATCTAAACTGACTAAATCGACTAATCGACAAAAATATATTTTATTCTACATGCTGCATAGCAACTAAAGTGAGAAATTAGGCTTCCATTTCTCCAAATCCTAGCAAGAAAAGAAAAAAATTCCCTTCAACCAAACAAAGAACGCAGTTCCTCACAACTGAAAGTGAGATATTAATGAATTACACCCAGACATTTCAGTCCCAATATTGGCGCCACTCTCCATTATTACTTTATTACTTCTTCAACAATGGCAACGGATCAGCAGAAAGAGCAATCGCAGCACGATAAAAGAAAATCCCGATACACTCACTCCAATAAAAGAAAAAGAAAGAAAGCAGAACTAAAGGAAAACAAAAATACACAAATGACGCCATCCCCCAATCTACATCCGGGATCTCTTCTCCACCAAAAGATCCGCTTACCAGACGTCGTATCAAAGCTCGCGGATTGACGAGCTGTTATTAAGAGGGTATCCAATCAGAATCACGGAGTCAACACAAGAAGAGAAGTGAAGTACTCTGAAGATGAAGAAAGTGAGTTTGAGAAAACAAACAAGGGATATAACTAATGTCATCCGCAAACAGAGTATTACGTGTAAAGCTCGAGCAGAGAAAAGAACGAAACAGAAAATCAAAGTGGTTTGGAGAAAAGAATGATAATAATAATAAAGAGTAATGGCAGGGAGATTTCGTGGAATCCATTAATGCTTACTGCTGCTATTGGAGCTTAGAAGTAGCGTTCCCCACGACAACGTGAACAACAAGTAAAACATGAAACACTCAGGGATGTTTGCTGGAACCTTTGGGGGACCAAATACATATTTTTCAATGGCTTAGGGCTAGCGCTTGCTGTAGTTTTATCAGATAAATTGAGGTGAGTTTTTTCTTAACACTCAATTACTTATGAGGAGATCAAGTTTTTGTTAATATCATCTTTGAATTATCGGTCAAAGGAGGGATTATTTTGCTATAGGCCATATTTTGTTAAATTTCTGTTCTATTCATTTGGAAAATATCCAATGCAAATTTATATAAGCGATCTTCATAAAAACTTTTGACTATCCTGTAAAAGTATTATGATTATAAATAAAGATTAAATAACAGTTCGAAAAATCTTGAAATAAAAAAATAAAGATGCATTTCAATAATTTTTTTTAATTATTTTAGTTAATATTATGTTTCCTCTTTAAACGAAACGGGCAATTTTATATACAAAAATGGCCAGTTCTAAATTTTAAAAAGTTGTTGCGCATTGCATCAACAGCCTAATAAAATAAATTCATTATATTCACTAATATTGTGTAAACAAAGTGCCTTAATTGAAGACTTTTAAATTTATTTATAATAATAAGTAAATTCTGTCAATGTATTTATTAACTAGTCCTTTTTAATTGGTAACTAAAATAATGTCTTTTTATTTCGAAATGTTATTAATTGTTTAACAATTTTGTTCGTAACTAATTCAATAATCTCTTATTCATATACTATTTGAAATCATTAATTAAAACATAGCTTTGAATCTGAGATTTTCCAGCGTAGTCGTTAAAGAAACCATTCCCCCCCCCCCCCCTTTTTTTTTTAATTTTGATTATTGAAAGAAAAACAGTTTTTTTTTTCTAAAAATTGAAAACGCTGTTTTGATAAAATAAATTACATAAGCTTGCTTTGGAATACCTTGACTAAAAACAAAATAATGTTCGCAAAATCACTTAAAAAATCCACATATAATGTAACGAGTATTCCATAACATATTTAAACAATTATTCAATTTCTTTCTCCGATCTCCAATTTCCCTCCCCGAATTTCCATCCCGACCCCTTTCTCCGTTTCCGCCGAGAACCAAATCCCCTCTCCACCATCCCAACAAAAATACCTGCCTCCTACCTTTCCGACGTGCATCCCAGAAACGCTAATAGGCGAGCCAAAACGCGCAACTCCATTAACGACCTTTTGACCTACCCCCTCTCGCAGACGACAATCCCCCTCTCCAGAATCCACCAAACGATAGATTCATTCAAAATCCTCTTTTCTCTTACATCCCTTCTCCTCCATCCACCTACTTAATCCAAATGGATTCTAGGAATGGAATCGTCTAGATTCACTCAAATAGGCGTGTATGGAAGCATTTAAAACAACCATTATTAATACATCGTTTATTATTATTATTATCTTTGTTTTCGTTTGCTATTCATATTTCTTTCGAGGAAAAGATGTGATTTCTTAATCCGTGTGTGGATTCTTTTTTCTTAGAATAAGAGGATTGGTATTATTAAGTAATTTTTTTCTTTTGGTTATCCTTTGGGATGAGGATCGGAGGAGGTTGCTGTCTTCATTTTCTTGTTTCTCTTGTAATGGGGTAGCTTAATCTTCCCTTAGGGGTTTTTAAGAGTTTTATTGAGTGGGTGTCTCTAAGAGGTTTGGTTATCAAGTTCTCTTCTGAATCGAATGAGAAAGAGAAGTCGGCAGTTGGATGTCTGTTTTCTTTCAATCTTAGATCGAGTTGTTGTGTTTTATTTGTGTTCGATGAATCAATTTGAGTTTTATTTCCATAAATAAAACGAACTTAAGATAAGAGAAAAATATTTTATTGAAGGATTAAAAATAATTTTTTTAAATTTGAGCTAGTTTTTCTACGATTGTAATTTTGTCGGATATTATTTGGTTTCGCCTTTTGTTCTGAAAGAAAAATTATCGTTGGGATAAATTTCTGAATACCGAAAAATCTAAAATAAACTAAAATCATTTGTGTTTTGCATTTTGCAGTACAGGGTTACTACAAAAGTATCCTTCATTTTCAAAGCCCTATTGACGCGATCATGCTACAAAATGTGTGGAATTAATTGAACTACCGCCTGGACGTGTGTCGTGTGACCAGGGGGCTCACATATAGCATTTGTAGAGTAAGCATAAAACTTGAATAGTTTGTGGTTATTTTCATAAATCAATCATATTTGTAAGTATAATACTTTTGAATATATAGGGTTTGGAAAATGAATGATTTTTTTAAAGTAACCCTGCATAATAAAACCTGGGAAATTTCAGAGCGTTGTTAAGCGATACAGTGTTTTCCGCGTAATTTTCAGACATCTCTTTCCCACTTTTATCATCTAATTAATTCTTTAATTAAAATTTACCACTTATTATCATATTACTACATTTTTCCACATCTTCTGACGTTCAATATTACTCATACAACTGTTAAATTCCTATCTTTAAAGACTATATGGTAAAAGTATTAGACTTAATATACAATAAGTTTTATCGCAGTAATAAACCCATCAAAAGTATATGAAATATTTAAACTGTATTTAGAGGCACTTTACTGTAATTACAATGAATTATTACAAGTCTATTATGACCAGTTAGAAGTTTTGAATTATCATTAATATTCATATTCATTGAAATTATGACATGTTTTATTATTACTATTTATAAACTATTATAAAGTGAGGACATCCCTCCCATATCTAAGTCATAACACTCCTAACATACATTTCATTAAACATGTATGGGAAATTTTGTGGAGACTTTTAGTGGCATGATTCCATGAGATTGGCCAATCCTTCACTTTAAAATACATCTAATGGTTTGAAGAGCAATTTTGCAATTTTCGTGAGCAACGTAAGCACTGATATTGAGAAGTAAAGACAAACTCTTAGAGTTGTTTTTTAATGATCAAGGATGAGTATGTGCAATTATAATGTACTTTATAGTTTATATTTACTGTGTAGTTTCATTAATCATTATAAAGCTTTAAGATGTCTCTTTGATGTGAATTTCATGTATTTTTGCAGTTTTTTTTTAAAAAAGTACTTGCCAAAGAACATATTCAAGAAAACGTAATTGTACATTACATTATTATTACAAAATTTAAAAAAAAAATTATTCAGGTAATAAGTTAAACTGGAGAATGTAAATTCTACCATTAACCTCCTATTGCAAAACTTAATAACTCATTATATAATGGGTTTATGTTTGACTTTTACAACTAATTTTGCAGCTTTTCTATAAATATTGACGAGTTAATAAAAGCCAAATAAAACGAAAAGATGAAAAGACACATTTTAGGCAGTCAATGTTATTCACTGGATATATGTATTATAAATTATATAAGGTTGAAAGTACTAATAAAAATGGAAACAATGAATCGCTTATTCCTACATGTGTTAAAAATTAAATTTGAAAATATCCTTTATTATAAAGCAATCCTTATTTAAAACTTTACACTGGGAGCATTATTATTAGCTTTTAGATTTTAGTTTAAATAGATTATTGGAAAATGATTTAAAACTTTGGTGCAATCTTCATCACATTTTGAATTTCATTTCTAATTATTCCGCTTCGAAAATCGATTAAAAAGCTAAAACTGTAATGTTTCGTAGAAACGTTTTATGGATGCATTAAAAATATTTCGTAGGAAAATAATTAGCATAAATGCAATATATCCTTAAAAAGTTATAGCTAGTGAATATTTTAAATATTAAACTCTTTCAGTTAGACATTATTATACACTTTCATAACTGACGTTTTAAATTGACAAAACACCCGAGGGAGAATATTTCAATTTCCTGAAACTAATATGAATAAGTTTTATATTTAAAGATAACCTAATTGTCCCAGAAGTATTGGACCAAATATTTAATATATATACAAAGATATTTGAATAGTTAAAATATATTAACTTCGGAACATAATAAACTTTTGCAAGTGCGGTTAAAATATACAATACTTTAGTGATGCGGATACTATCGTTTATGTTTCTCTAGAATGATAAGAGATTAATGCTTATTTGAAGATGTCTCTAATTCTCGTATATAGTATTCTTAAAACATATTAGAGCATTTAAAATCATAAAGAAAATCTTCATTTTCCTTATATTTCAGTTTTAGAGTAACTTCTCCAGTTAATTAAATTGGAATTATTATTAAAAAATCTTCAAATGTATTAAAATAATGACAATAACAGATTAAGGTTTAATAAGAAATATTTAATTTTATTTTCTGTGTAATCACATTTTCACATCTCTCATGCTTTAAACATTCAAAAGCTTTTTTTTTTTTTTTTCATTATTCATATAAATTGATTTCACCACATTTATTAACTTTTAGAAACCATTTAAAAATTATAAATTATGTTTTCATTGTTCGCTCATATACTTTTCCACGTTTACTGCTTCCATGTCTCCATTATCCTAGAAAAGCATACTCAACTTTTACAAACTCTTTTTTATTCTTCCATTCGATATTTTTCTCTTATCGTTAGTTTCATCTATGAAATTAAAATTAAAATTGATTAATGGAATACAAATAAAACATGATGAATCAATCTAAGATTCAAAGTAAACAGACATCCATCTACCTACTCCACTTTCTCATTCGATTCACAACAGAATAAGATAAACAAACTTTTTAGAGACACCCACTCAATGAAATACTTAAAATCCAAAATTAAAAATTTAACCACCCCATTTCAACCGAAACAAGAAAATAATGGCAGTAATGATCCTCATCAGCTTCTATGATTCTCATTTCAAAAAATAAAAAAAAAATACTTAGCTATATCAATCCTCATATCTTAGTCAAAAAGAATAGTATAGCTAACAGAATTTTTTGATTTATTATGTTCAATTTTAAAGGAAAAATATTTTGCTCTTAGAAATTTTCTTAATCACAAATGAACTTCTGAATATAAAACAAGTATGTCAAAATCTTTTATTATAATTACTTAAATATTTTTTTTTTACTTTTTCCATCATTTCTCGTTTTATAAGTTTACTTATGCAAGCCTAATAACTAAAAATTGAATATAAAGAAAAATAATATTATATTAAGTGTAAACTAATGTAAAAACTATAAGTAAAAAGTAAACATAGATTTGCATGACAGAACTCGGACAGTTAAAATTGCTGGAACAAATGCAGTGAAATAAAGCCCATGAAATAAATATAATCATCAAATAGGATTAAATCACACACACACAAACTATAGCCTCATTGTTAAAGTTTAAAGAAAAGGTTGCTGAATATATTAACTTCTATGCCTTGATATAGCAATGAAGTGAAAGTTTTTTTTTTTTCAAATAAAAAAATAAGAACTTAATTTATTGATAAAAAGTAGTAATAAGAAAAGAAAAATCTTATAAGGGATCTCAAAAACTAATTATGTGGTTTACATTTTAAAATAAGCTTCTCTGACGTTGTTATTGCCAAATTTTGTCCCATGACTGCACTTCGACTTTCACTTACGGAATATTTAAAATTTTCTGTTAATTTTTATAAACGAGTACATATAGGAGATATTTAAAAAAAAGTTTTAACAATTTAATTGCAAACTTTAAAAAGATAACTTATAAGTTTCAATGCTTTACAAACATTAAATGCATCGAACATGACTCTTTTCATTCTATTTTTAGAGATACAAACAGCAAACAATTATCATATGAAAATGAAACGAGTCATGTTTAATTTTTATATGTTTGTTTCATTAATCATACCACTATTTAAAACAATATATCATTACTTTAAATTGAAAATGTGAACACTACGACTACTACTACTACTAATAATAATACTAATAATGATAATAATAATAAACCTTTCATTAAATACTTCATTTATCATATTTAGAAATATTTATTATTAGTTGTAATGAAATTTTAATAGCAATTTCAATATGCTTTTATTTTTTAGTTTAGGATTGGTCCATAGAAGGAGACATTTATTTATCTCTTTCTTCCCAATCTTTCGTCATGATTATGTTTTCAAACAAATAGAATTTAGTGTCTGCAAAAGGGTAAAACTTATGAAGAAATGGTAAACTATTCCATTAAATGTCTCTCTTTACGAAACTTAATATTTACAGAATAAAAAATAATGAGAATTTAATTGTTAAATATCATTTATTTAATATACACTAAAATAATAATAATAATAATAAAAGAAACTTCGAAGAAATAAAATAATTTTTGAAATTTAACATTTTATATTTTTATGCTATTGGAAGTCTGTTACTTCAAAAATATTTTTTGTTTAATTTACGTCAATGTCAGAATCTCTCTTTGAGAAAATATTCTGGATGAAATCATACATTT
The DNA here is from genome assembly GCA_963978545.1 of Linyphia triangularis. NCBI lineage: Eukaryota > Metazoa > Arthropoda > Arachnida > Araneae > Linyphiidae > Linyphia > Linyphia triangularis. The sequence goes on along the minus strand of OZ021727.1, from coordinate 32,918,622 downwards.
AAGATGCATATCTACATACTAATGAAATTAACCTAATAGTTCCTGATTATGATTACCTTAATTTAAATATTAATAATCTAAATGTTTGATTCGAAGTATAATGAAAGACTAAAGTCATAGATTTCTGTTCAGAAATATTCATTCCATTGTTAAGTTACCAAATCAATTTTTTTTGCGAAGCTGTATGGCATTTACTCGGAAAACTCATTATAACCTTCCCAAACTTTAATGTGTGTGTCTGTGTCAGCTTATCTAAGTCAAAAACCTATGGGCTACTCCACCGTCACGTGCAAGACATTCAGACTATACTTTAAACTATATTTGCTTGTATAAATATTTCGTAAGAACGGAATTTCGGAATTTGTTATGGTTTGATGATAGCACTTGAGTAGGATGATTTTATAAGCACAAGAACTTTTTTATTAACTTTTTAAATCCCAAGTTTTTTAATTACTCCCAACTGCCACGTGCAGGACACACTATAACCTGTTTCAATGAAATGGCCCTCTGCTTGGACTAAAGGAATTTTAAATGGCACATATAAAAAGTGAAACGTGAGCAAACCAGTTTTTAACTTTCAGCACTGACGAAGGTATGCCTCACCGTGAAATGATCTAGCACAATCACATATCTGAAAAGCAAATACTCATCACAGAACTCTGAAAAAGGATTCTGCTGTTCGACCACAAAGCTACACTTCCAAGAACTGACACTAGCCACTTCTATTAGGCAGCAGGTCCTTCCATTAACATTGTCAGAAGGGACGACTTGCAAGGGTGTGATGGCGCAGAAAAACGTGGGGGCTGGTCTCTATCAATGCAACTCCATCCCCCTCATACAGCGCCCCCTCCTGAGCACCTTTCACACCATTCAAGTTCCAAAAAGACATTGCCGTCTTCCCAGAGTGACACGTCTAGCTCGATTTTGACAGGTTTGCACTCGGATCTCTGGACTGCAAAATAGTATAGTGGGGCAAATTATAGGGCTTCAGGCACGGGACGTGGCTGCTTCCAGAGTGGTCAACCCAATAGGAGATATAACAAGAGATGCTTTGCTTTTTGGAATACCTCTAGGGGCCTTTGTTCTTTTCTTTGCCAGTATTTATGCCTAGTCGTCATTTGTCAAAAAAATTGTAGATGGCAACCAATAGAATTGAACTAGGCATTGATAGACAAATTACTGAGAACATTATGTTCAGCTTTCAAATTTTTCTCTCTCCCTCTTTTTTTTTTCCTTTTTCTTTTTCTATGGCTTTTATGGCAGGCTTGTTATTTTTGTCAGGTGATATGAATGTACAGATACTATTGACACTTCGTTAGGTTAATGGACTATGGGAATAACCAGAGACTTTTGTTTAACCTACTAGCAGGATCTGATTTAGAAAACCGATTATTATAGGAACAATGTAGTCGATGGAAATCTTCATTGTTGATTGGTTAAATTAGGGTCAAGATATTAATATATATAATAAATAATAAGTTATTAAAAGATATTACCATGTTTTTTTTTTTATATTGATCATTGGAACTGAACAGAATATCGATAGCTACACAATAATTCAGAATTTTTAAGGCAAGCTGGAGCGCCCACAATTCAGGAAACCTAAGCGCAGACCTTATGAAAAATAAGGCCCTGCCTACCAAAGTATGTAAATGATTTTTTTTTTTTCATTCATTCTAAACGAGGCAATTTGAGAATAGTTAATATTAACTGACGAAAAACATTACCCATTATTAAAACTTGTGTCATTTGAAAACTTATGTCAATGATTTATTTGGCGTAACATTAAAGGAATAAGTTATTGGAACTAGAAGTAAACGTCCAAAAGTTTTTTTTAATAAGGTTTTATAAATTTATAGATTGGTCATAGCAAGACAATTCTATACACATGAAACATCATTGTTGATGTAAACACATATTGACATAATTGGTTTAGGCACAAACTTTTTCATGCGTGTTTGCCAGTGATATTAGACAATTAATATTACCATGCAATGTTTTGAACATTAAAAAATTTATTGTTCGGCATAAAAAATAACTTAGAACGATGATTATTAAAAAAAAAAACAAGATTAAAATAAAAAATAAAATACGTTTTACTAGGAACGATTGAAAGACAATCAGCATAAATTATTATCTTAAAATACTTTTGATATTTTATTCTATCTTAAACCATATCTTTATATTATAAACATTAACCTTATATTATAATAATTGATCTACATTTTAAACCGTATGATGTGAAAATACTTTTTTCAAAATTCCATCCATGTGTATCCAAATAGTTGAAATTAGGTATTTATTTAAGGCATGATGTTCTGTTGCAGACTCTAATCCAGGATTTATGGAAATAACCGAACTAAATTTTAAAACTCACTTTATAGATTATTATAGTAAACAATATTGTACAGTTAAAGCAATCATAATTATTACAAGAAAAATTCAAAAGCTTGATATAATAAATCTCGATTCAGTTTTTAAGCGGCATTTCTTAGAAATATTACATGGTTGCCTATTCCAAATTTTTTATTTAGTGAAGTATTAAGCATTTAATGAAGTGAATATTTTAAATACGTGATAAAAATTGTAATTATTTCTACTATTTCAAGAGAATAGTGTTGAAATATTTTTTTTATTGTATTTTTAGTATTTTTGATGTTTTTTTTAGAAAACTTTTAAAGCAGTTTTCTTTGAGATAATTATCTAAAAGAAATACGAAGAAAAAACTAACGAATTTTTTTTTTCTCTCACTAATCTTTCATGTTCATGGGTTATTGCAACACTATCTAACTACCCAATGTACATAATGGTAATTTATAATGAAGTCGATGTATTCGCTGTTAAGTTAGATAAATTATTCAAGCATCGTTCAGCATGACTACACTTTAAACAAATCATAGAGATTAAACTAAATTCCTCATTTTGAAACAAAACTTTTCATACTTGTAGAAATACGGTTTTCACTTAACCTTTTACTCGAACAATGCTTGCAAATTCTTCGATCACCAAAGACCTTAAACACACAATCCATTCACAGTTATCGCTACAAAAAAGAACAATGCAATCACAACCCTTCCAGTCCAATCCTTGCAATTTCCCGATCGCCTTCAACCTCACTTACCAATAACTTGCATTCACCAACTGCGCGTTCCAACAATACTTACCAGGAACCATTCTCAATCGAAAAGCACGAGCATTGTACGCGTTCTCCCCAATTGCAACAAGGGCCACGAGATCTTTTTTATTTTCTGTTCTTTCTTCTTAAGGCATCCAGACATTTCATTTGTAAGAAATGTTTGTGGAAGGCTCCTCGGCGCCGAATTTGACACCTTCAAGGTTGTCGAGTTAGTCGACCGTCCTGTTTGCAGATCGCTTTAATGTCCTATCCCTGTTTGCTTTCGCCGTGGGGGGAATGAGGGGCTTTTGATACAGGGGTTTGAAGTGGGCAATTGACGGATTCGTTTTTTAGGAGGGTAGGGGGGGTGTTTCTCTTTTCGTGTAATTCGGTTATTTATTAAATACGGGATGAGTTGTTGGGGATAGTGAAGTTGAATGTATAAATTTATTGGTACCGTGTTGCCCATTTCTAATAAGTTCACGCTTCGTAAAGCTAAAATGAGAATTTATCTAATTACCGAACTTTTGATTGAAAAAACAATCTCTTGTATGTATCTGTGAAAAGAACTGTAAATAATATTTTTCCTTCAATTTCGTTGCCATCATTTTTAAAATTAAATTTCATACACATTACTTTTATGATTCACGTTGATATCCGAAACATTTAGCATTAAACGAGGGTTTTGTTGGATATCCATACGTGTGATTGAAATAAAAAATGTATTGTACTTAGTTCTTTTAATAATCGTAAATGATGTTTTTTCTTTATTTTTTTTTTCTTTAAGTTACTCTTAAAATTAAATGCCAAGTAACATGTTTTTTTTTTATCGCATGTTAATTTACGAAATATTAAAAAAGATTTTTTCGGCTATAAATACATGTAATTGAATTAAAAATCTATTGTATATTTTTATAAAAAATAATTGTTAATATAGTTTTTTTTTTTTTTTTTTTTTTTTTTTTAATTTGATTATAATTATTCTGTAAGTTAAATTTCATGCGATTTATATTTTTGCTGCATTCCAACATCTAAAACTAAAATTTAATGAGACTTTGTGCGAGTTTCTTCAACTGTTTTAAAAACTCAATCTATTGTAAAATTCTTTTAGATTAAATGTTAGTAAAAATTGTCTTTAATTTTGTTATTTTAGAAAAGTTTTTGAACCCTAACTTTGTTATAAATTATATTTTAAATTATTTATGAACTATATATCTGTATAAAGTGCACATTAAAGTTGAACTGAAAAATGAATAAGTTGATTAATATATTATACTGACAATTTTAGGGAGTCACCAATTTATACACATCGATTTTTTTAAAAACTTGACAATTAACACACCCCTGAATATAAATCAAACAGCAGTTTTATAACGATAGATGACATTTTTAGATCACTGGAAACATTTTGAATTATTTCAAAACATCTCTGTAATTTTCAATGCAAATAATAATTTATTTTAATTGAAGAGAACCAACTTCATGATTTTCTTATATTTATATATATTTATACATAGAATAAAAAGATATAAATTAATATTAAATATTCTTTAAAATTAAATATTAATTTTCTCATTGATTGAAAAATATATTTGCATGTTAAATAACCATTGTACTTATACATTGCTTACTCATTCATTTCAATTAAAATTTTGCAAAATAAAATATGTATTGGAATAATATCTGACCATGTCTGTGTTTTAATCAAACTAATTTTTCTCTGCTATCAAATTCAATTATAACGTGTAAAGTTGAACTAAATGATATGATAACTAGAATTTTTATTAATTGTGATAAATAATTTCACACAAAAAATTATAAAGAGAATCTGATATTGGTGTATTTGATGCATTTTAATTGTCTAAATATCATAAATAGTTTGCATTCTTTACAAAATTACGTGGCTTTAAATGAGTAATAAAACATAAAACAAAAGTTTACTGGTCAAATAGTTCATTGAACAATTAATTTAATTTATACCTAAAATAGCATTTAATTTGAAAGAACAGAATAATAAATTTGTAGTATTAAAATGAGATTTCACAGTGAATGACACAGAAAAAGTATGTTCATAACTTTAACATTTCAACCATATAAATATAAGAATGCTAATTAAATATATTTATAAATTTTGTTATTGTAAACTTTTAAAATGGAATTAAATTTTTGCATATACGTATTTGTAAAACACTTTAAACACAGATTCATCAACGTTTTTCAATCATTTCAAATATGTTCTTGAAATTCGAATAAAAGTACAACAGTCCAGGGAAAATTTTACTTCATCGTTAAGGGTTGTGTTATTTAAAAAAAAAAAAAAACTTATATTAACTTATATCAATTGTAAATTTAAATTTATGTGACGGGACATGTATAAACTTCCAGTGGTAATAAATTGAGGTCAAGGCTGAATAATCCCTCACATACTATATTTTCTCTTTTATGTTTCCTAGCTTCCAGAAATGAAAATTCATGTAAAATAATATAATACACATTCAACACACTTTTCTATACTCGCCTTCATAAAATCATCACTGCATTTCCAACCCCCAATCCAAAAAACCTCAACCCCAGACATATATTTGCAGAAAAAATCCCAGTGACAAAATGACACATTGTACACTTCCACTCATTCGAAACATCACTCTTCCTCATCCGGAAAGGAGGGGGGGGGGGTCATCCCTTACGTCACAACCTCATTACACCCCCCCCCCCCTTCCAACATCGCACAGTACCCAGTCGAGACAGTGCCCAAATTCAATTTGTCTCCAGCTCAAATTTGCAAACGCTGAAGAGCCAGTAATTAAATTGTCTCCCTATTCCCCCATTGCACTGAATATATACTTTTGCAGTAGTATATCCTATATACTATCCTTTGCTTTCACAAAGTGGCCCTGTCAGTCAGTCCAAAGCCGACTCCCTGGACAAACCTTGTAAAGGTCCCGGTTTCTATCTCTAAGGTCTGTTTCGTTGCAGTAGAAGCAAAGTTTTCACAGTGAATGACAATGTGTACACTACTCATTTTGAAGAGACCGAATCGTGGGGGGTTGCAGGGATTACAGAGAGAGATTTCCCCCTTTTGAATGGGGGATACAGATTGCCGAATTCATCTCGTATTTAGGAGATCGCCAAATATTGGAAATTTGAATATTTTAAAACTACAAATGAATAAGTTTAGAGCAAAAAATTGTATTCAAGTGAGTATTGATATGAAGTTTGATTGAACACATGGGTAATGCCTTAAAACACTACATTTTATGTAACTACGTATTATTCGCTATTCTTACATCAAGCGAAATGTTACGTTCTGAACTGTCACAAGCAAGATTTAATAAATTAAATAACTAGAATATACTTGTTCTAAGAAGAAATTATTAAAAGAAAGTATTAGAAATTATTACAGTTTCATCCCATTAAATCAAAGTTTTTATTTTTTTAAGATTTTTTTTTTTCTCTCATTTGATACTTGTAATAAAAATTTGGATTTCAATTAAGTAATTGTTTGCAAAAACTACTTTACAAATAAACTTACATACGAATGAACATTTAAACTAACATCGTATAACTTTTGCATATAACTGTATAAAAGTTTTAACTACAAAAGCTTTACAAATATAGTCTTCATTATTTGTCCTTTTAAATTTATTAATTCATTCAATGAAAATATTAAATTATATACAGTTTATCAAAAGGTATGTTAAACTTTTAAATAGTTAATGACTTTTATTTCAATATTTTGTTAAAAAAATGTTATGTAATTTAAATATCTATACAATTATGGGATAAAATATTAATAAAAGACTTGACTGAATAATGAATACTATTTATACTGAATTATTGAAGAATGAATTTCATACATTACTAAATTTGAGACAAATATTTAAAATGTTCATTATCAATCTTTAAATTTGAAGAACGTACGTAGTCAATATACAACTAGTAGAGCAATAAAATATTTTTAAAAATTAAATTATATATTTATATCATAATCTTCAAATATAACATACGAATAGAGTTTTAAAATATTTCTGAAATATCAGGCTATCGTCAACTGAAAAATCAATGCTTTGTATGCAGATGTCGAACATTTATGGAAATCTAATTTAGTTTCAATTCATTTAGAATAATAAAAAAAAGAAAACTCTCAATTAACTCACGGACCTATAGAAGAACTCTACTGCTATGTCTCCAATAAAATCTTTTTGATAAGCTAGCTAAAAGTTTCCTTGGGGTTGATCCCATTTATATTGACAAACACCTTTTTATATGTTTTTTTTAATACAGAGAATCACTTCAAAATACACTAAACTTCACCCGTACGGCATAACTAAAACCAGATATTTTTAAAACATAATCAAGGATTTTTTTTAAGAAAATGACTTGTATTACACAAGATTATAATTAAAATTTCAAATACCTTTATTAAGTTTTTAAGTTTCAAACCCCCATTTTGTAAATAACATTTTGAATGGCAGTTATGAAAATATGTGCAGAAATTCTCTAGATGTCAGAACTTTATCACACACTTATGGTTAATTATTAAAAATAAAATCGTCAGTAAAGGAACAGCATTATCACACAATATTACTAAATAATATCCCTATAAAATACCCTAATCTCTCCACGAACCGCAAAAATCTCGCCATAGATAATTCTAACCATCAATTCAATCTTCTAATCTACAATCGTCACCTCCTCATCAATTCCCAACTTGACAAGTCGCGTTTCCTCGCTACACAGTCCGTGCTTCCGTCCCATAATATGTATCATACTCCCCGGTCCATTCCTGGGTCAACACGGCAATCTGCGTCGCGGTAGGGGCCGCAGGTGCCACGCCGCGCCCCGAGCACACACACACGGCATTGTTGACTCCTATCTACGGATATCTATCTGGGCAAGAGATTTGCGATAGGTGAGATATGCAAGAGATGCTAAAACCTAAAATGGCGTAAGTCTGAAGTTTGAATTTTGGGGATGGCAGGCTAGGGAGAATACATTGTTAATAACGTACGTTTGTAACAAAGAAATGTGCTGGTATGTTTAATGATGGTAATAGATAATTTGATTTTTTTTGCTGTGAATGGAGAACATTTCTTTATATTCATAACCTACATGACCAATGCAATCTTCGCATCTCAAATATGAGTTAAGTAATTCACCACTGCGTAATAATGAGTTGTGGGATAACAGTATATAGGTGAGATTAAGAAATAATTTAAGTTAGAGTTTTGTATATATATATATATATATATATATATATATATATATATATATATATAATCAGAATAAAAAAAATATGAAGGTTACGAAAAATATACTCAGAGACAGTTTGTATTTAAATCTCTGATTATTGATTATTATTTGAAAATTTTCTGACAAACTGAGTTGACACAATTTTTATTGAGTCAATTTTATTTCACACCATATTGAATAGATAGTTTTTACCGTGTAACATTAAATGTATTATGAAAATAAAAGAACTTATTTCATACAACATGGGGACCAAAAATATTCTGTTTGAGTAATTCGTTTTTAAAATGCACTAGTTCAAAGCTTTTGCCTTTTTTCTGATCATAAGACAAGCAGGATTAAGAATTTCGACTAAAATTTTTGATACAGATGCTAATGATAAAACAAATGGATTTTAGAGGGAAAGAAATTAACGGGAAAATCATATAAGTTGTAATGAAAACAATAATAAAAATGAAAATATATTATTAAATAATGGAATACATGCATAAATAAGTGGTATTAAATATATCAATATAAGTATAAATAAGTCAAAATTAAGTATATAAGTATAGTAGAGCAAAATAATTTAATATAAGTATGCGTAAACAGTTTTAAATACAGGAATATATGTATAAATAATTATAGTGTTTAATGAAATTAATTTCTACTTATATATTAGTATTAGCTAGAAGAGAATTGCATTAAACAATAAATTTAAATCATTACATAAAGAGTCATATTAAATACAGTAATGTAAGTATTGCTAATAATTATTAAATATAAATAAGAAATCTAAATATGCATTAATATAAATATAAATTAATAAAAATTTCTAAGAGAAAATTGAAATACCAGACTTATACTTCATCAATAAAGTGTAAAGGTGGTGTTACTCAAAATCTTATATTTGTGACATATATCACTTTGGCCTACACTCTAATATACGGGGGAAAGAGAAGGGGTGTATGAAACCATGTTTCCTCTGTCATTGCGTCTTATCATAAACGAGTGAGGATGGAGTGGGATGGGGATAAGAGGGGTGTTTGGGATAATGAATTTAACTACTCGGTGCTGCTTGCAGATGTCTGGTCCTTGTTAGTCTTTTCTGATTGAGGATCATGAGAGTTTGTTGAGGGTTTTCAGAGGTGGATGGTTTTATATGTACCGAGACTGTGTTAGTGTGTTGTCGTTTAGTGTGTTAACCTGAATAATTTTTGAATGAAAATATTATAATGATTATTGATTTTAGTTAAAAATTTTAATTAAGGATGGGTGTAAAATTGTTAAAATAGGAAAATATTTATTTATCTATCAATTTACTTATTATGGTTGTCTACCATATAAGATAAAAAAAAAAACCTATTTAATTATGTATCTTAAAAAGTCATATTAAATTTCTCCATACAAAATTATTGCTTACAGGTATTTATTGAAATATATTAAATTTGAACAGTTAAATAGGATAAACTTGTTTTACAGATGTCAGAATATAAAATTTATTTTTCTAAACACACACACACACACAAAATTGAATTGAAAGGTATTTTTTTTTTTTAATTAAGTTATTCGTTCTACTATAAACATAAGTAGATTCTATTTATGTTTAGCAGTTATAGTGAAGAAACACTAATATCTAACTCAATCTCCATGAAGGGGGTTTTAGGTTGAATAAGAAAATAACAAGACGAGAAATCATAAGTTTTTCGGTTAGCATAACCAGTGGTTACTTAATATAGGTATGAGAAAAATATGAGTATTTATTGATATAAATTTTTAGAAATCTATGAAATTTTTAATTGAATGATACATTTAAAATTAATTACAAATAAAATAAAACTTAATAACGATGACAAATTTAAATGATTTTAAAGTATAAAGAGAAAAATATGAGTATTTATTGATATAAATTTTTAGAAATCTATGAAATTTTTAATTGAATGATACATTTAAAATTAATTACAAATAAAATAAAACTTAATAACAATGACAAATTTAAATGATTTTAAAGTATAAAAAAATTCCCTTTTTAAAACACGTAATAGAAACTTATAACGAAATTATGAAGACAATTTAAAAAAAAGATAAATAAATGAATAAAACGATAAAAATATCAGAAGTACTTACAAACACAATACACTAATTGGTCAACGTTTTAGAGAAAAAATACTTCTTTTTGCAAAAATACTAATTGAACATTTTAAAAATAACATGAATAGACGAATTTTTTATCAGTATTGTTTGAAAGCTGGCAATTTTCGTATCACTATTGTGAAATCTTTTTTAAAAATAACTTTAAAAGCTTTCTAGAAAACTCTTGAGTACAAATGTCTCATAAACCACAATGGAAGTTATTACGCTTTTTCTATTCATTCTTAAGCAAACCCTCAAATTACTTCTGTTAACTTAACACACAGGGCTCATTACATAAGAGGTCAAAACACGTTTAAAGTTTTTTGACGCTTCCCATTTGAAGAAAAGGTCGTTTTTCTTAATCTTTGATCCTGCATTTGACATTTTGTGTGAAAGATGTTTAAAGTCTGGAGATGACTGACATTTATAATTATAAGCATTTAATAACACCAAAATATTTCGGTTATCATTCCGTAAAAATAACGACAAAGAATTTCTTTTTTGAAAGACATAGTAGGTGAAGAGAGTGAATGGTGGTTAATTTTTTATTTTTAAGACTAGCTCAAACTGCATAAGGTATAGATATTAATTATACATGCAATGAAATAGGTGTGTGTTTGTGTGTAGTTGTCTAGTGAAGCTTCTGATGGAAGAGAAGTTTGATTTTGACTAGGCTGGGATGTGGTTTAAGGGTTATTTGTTAAAATATTGGAGGTTGACAGCGTAATTGATTACAACATCGAATTACAAAGACAATTAAGGGCATTTTAACGTGTGGATTTTCTGAGGGAAATGTTGATATTATTCTCTATATCAATTGGTATTTTAGGAACAAAACAATGTATGACCTTTAATTGTGGTAAATACAAGCATGCACATTGCTTTGGAAGGTGTGGCTTAGCCAATGGGGGAGTTATTAGTATAAGTAGGGATATAAATGAAGGGTTTTAAATTGGCTATAAGTATGCTAAATGTACAAATGACATTCTATCGTTCCATATAGTAAAAAACATTTGTTTCAGAAATTTTATATGCAAATTAATTTCTTTTTCAATGATTATGAGAAAAATAGTTTTTCATAATTCTCTAAATGTTTATCTTTGTTCCACTATACCCTGAAACAGGCTTTAGTAGGAGAGAATAGAAGATCAGTGGGTCAATATTGATTAAAAAATATAAAGATTGAAAATAAAATTTAAAGAAACAAAATTTCAGAAACTCATTTGGTATTCGATATTATGGTTTTATGAGGAAAAATCTCAATGCTCTTCTTCGTATACTCTTCATATACACGCTTTTTCTCATAGTAACTCAATGAGAAGAATTCATAGAAATATCGAATTACAACTCGGATATTTGGAAAAAAAATATTCTAAACGTCTTTGTAAAATGTTTGTTTATAAACAAAAAAGTAAATAAATTAGCTAAGTTTTTGCCATGATGTGTCGAAAATAATAGAGGGAAATTTCGCTAATCATTTGTCTTCAAAGTGCTTGCTTAACCTATAAACCTGATGGAAAAACTAAAATAGAAGTGGCATTTGGGTGACAGTAACTGTCTCAATATAAATTGTTTCTATTGATTCTTCTATATTCAATTAGAATGTTTGCTTTGCTAATCTTAACATGGTAAATTGAAGGTGCTCTTATAATGACATAAAGCGTACAAGAATAGTTATGATATTATTTTTGGACAAAAATATCACATGTTATTATAACTAAATTGCAAGTCATTACATATAACAAATAAATATAATAGAACATTTATATATCGTATCCTTTGATTGGGATATTTAAAAAAGATAATGTATATGTTTTAAAATCATAAAGAGTTTGTAATAAGGTGAAATTTTACATCTATGTATTTTAAATAGAGAAACAATCTTATCTTACTCACAATATATATATATATTTCCTAATTAAATGTTGAAAACGAAATTATAATATTTAATAATAAAGTAAACATTAATTATTATTTATGCTAAAGCAAATAAAACAAAAAAAAATTCTAGACGTATTTAATTTTTAATTCATCAACTTAGATTTTATTAAATTTAAATAAAGTTTTAATCTTTTGACACAACAACTTTCTGAAACCATAATAAGCTTTATTCGGTAATCAAATATTTCTTTTGAGGAAAGTAATTTTCTTTGTAAAAAAAAGTAAATATTTCATAAATTGTCATTTAACGTAAAAGAGAAAAAAAAGTGTTGGGAAACTATTTTTCTCTGGAGCTATTTGTTGAACTTCCGTGATAAAGAAGTACTACACACATGAAATAAATTCATATTTCTTTTCTCTTAAAACATTTAATTATAATTTTAATAAAAACTACAAAAAAATTCACGCTTAGTTTAGTCCAAAGGAGTCCCACAAATCCACTTAGGAGTTTTCCTAGAGGGATGGGGGAAGTTTTTGAATCTAAACAATTTATCCTCATTTAATTTGCTTTCTTTATCCAATCAAATTTTAGTGTTTCGCGATGCGAGCGAATAGGAATTCGGGTTTTTTCAGACTCACAGACGTTATGTCAAACAAAAAGAAAGGACTACGGGCAAAATCTTTAATTCATTATGGCAAAAACATTCCCAGATCAAACTACGCTGAATGAGTTTTTACGCTGGCATAATTTCTATCTGCAAAAGTCGTAAAGCGTATTTGTTTTTCTCCTTATAAATTTTTTAGGGTAGAAAGGGACTATTCGTTATTTATACAATTGTTCTTAAAGGGTGCTGTAATACAGATTTATCCTTATTGGGTCTCATACAGTCTTTTTTGTTCAAATAGTTAAGTTCAAACAGTGTATTTCAAAGACTTTTAGTTCAAAGAGTTTAGTTCAAATAGTTCAAAAGTGTAGTAATGTGACTTTTTCAATTGTTTTTTGAAGTATATATTATTGTTAGAATCTTATGATATTTAACAATTGTATTTTTATTGCATAGTTTGATAGTCTATTTAAAATAGTCTCTGCTGTAAGTTACGGTACATTTTGACTATTGTTTCTACTCCTTAACAGATTATAATTTTAAAATTATGAAGAATCTAGTAGTTATGTTTTTGTATAATATAATATTAGTACGTTGCAAAGTTGCATGGAAACATAATTATTTTAAGTCAAATAAACAAGTTTATTAACACTGACTCACCTGACACGTCCATGTTCCGTGTGTCGGTGGCTTATAAATCATATATTTAACCCCGTTTTCCATATAACTTTGATTAAGACTAATTTTATATAAAACAAAAGCTAATAGATTCCTAAAAATTTTGCAATTCTAGTCCAATTACGGGAAGAAATAAGTACAAATTGCCCCGTGCGTCAACCAGAGAATTGCGCTCGTAATTTATATTAATTAATAAGTTTTTTTATGCATGTAGATTTTTAGGAGATATAAATGTTAACGAGGATTGTTATTGTTTCATGTTATGAGGTAAATAAAAAAACTTATTTCTTTTGTTGGTATTGCTTTATCTTTCAAGAAGGGCCAGAGTATCTACAATTTTAGTTTTGTAAGCGTCATCAATTATCCTATAGTTTATACTATTTATAATGGTCGATTTTAATCAATTTTAATACATATTATTTAGTTGGTTTGGTTGGTTTGTATGCTTAAAGATCTATTTCTGTGCACAATAATGGCTAATCAGGCCTGAACCTACAGCTTCACGTGGATTCTGAACCCCAACAAACATTCAAGTCTAACCCCAGGATTCAAACCCTGCAATTTGGCATGCAAAGCCAGAGCAATAACCTCACAGCTATCAGTTGGTTATTTGAATATCATTTTATAAATATAATTATTGTCTTAAGCAAGATTATACTGTGAGTTTGCAAGTTTAAATATTGTTATTTATTATTAATCTAAAATAGCATCTATTTTAACAATTAAATAATTTAAATAAAAATAAGTTGAAAGTTAAACTGTTTTTGCGAGGAATTTTTAAAAAAATTATATTTCATGAGAAACTGATTAAAAATGTTTTAATAAACTATAAAAACGAATCTTTCAATACTTGCAAACAGATTTTCTTAAACAGCTCATCGATTTTTCTGTAGCATGGATCTTTTTTTTTTAATATTCACGTCAAGCAAAATAATTGTGATTCTCCTAAATATCGTATATGCGAACTGATTTAAATGTGTTCATTTCGAGCTTTTTTAAAGAGTTAACAGCTTGTCTCCTTATCAAGGATGAAAAAATTCAATACCAACTTTCCCGAAGATTTATTCAACTGATAAAACAAATAAAATCCGTGTAAAACCAATATAAAAGGGTTAAAAAATTTGGGTCAAAATACTCTCATTTAAGCAGCGTTTTAAATTGCTTATAGATTCATTTTATAATTATCAAAGTATCTATGAAAGTTAAGTAGAATAAAAATGAAATTTGCTTTCAAAAGTTACCAAAATAAAAAGTCCAATAAAAATTTGAAGAATGAACTCTTTTTCTTATCGTGGCAATAATATTCACGATATTAGGTGGACAGAAAAAAATTCTCTAGATAAAAAAATATTTCAGGAAAATTCTTTTATCTATTAATTTTTTTTTTGGAAATTTAAGGTGCATTAATGGAATTAGTTACGTACACTAATTTTTTTTAGTGAGCGATACCTCTTTTGTACCTTGAAGAATATCAAATGGATAATCCAGTTCTTGCTACATGATTTTTGAAACAGTCTGTTTTCCAGACCTTCAAACTTTTCTAGCTCTCCAATAACGAAAACTTATTTCCGGCTGGATTACCGTACCGAAAAAGATTGGATTACCGGGATGATATTTTTAGAGTTACAAAGAGGGTACATACTGATATTAAGGTAATCGGTTTTTACAAGAAATTTAATTAGTGAACCTTCAAATTACAAAAAAAATTAAAAAATAAATAAATATTAATGATTATTTCTTTTTACTCTTCCTTAGCGAGAATTGGATTACTGACATGAAATTTTAAAGCTACAAATGGATGTATGCTGATGTTTATTAAGGAAATTGGTTTTCCAAAGTAACTTAATTGGTGAACCTTTAATTTACGAAAAAACTTATATTAATTACTAAATCTGCTGGCTCTCTCATAACGTGAACTGGATAACTGACATGACAATTTTAGAGCTACCAAGGGTGTGTGAATCCTGTTGTTTATCAACGTAATTGGTGTTTATTAGAAACTCTAATGCTGCATCTACAATTTCCAAACAAACATACATTAATCACTATAATAGCTATCAAGCAAAAAAATTTCATTTTAGAAGACATATCATATACCCTGATTAATAAGAGGTATGCAAAACATCTTTACACATATTATTTCTGCAATAAACAAAAAATTGTTGCTGGAGGCATTCCTGTCTGAATATAAAAAGGCATTAAAATTTAGTTTTCGGTAACAAGTTTTAATGAAAGAGTTTTAAATAAAAGAGGCTGAGTAAAAGTCAAACTCTAAATTAAATCGAAAAATAAAACAAGCTAACAACTAACTAAACTCTAATTATACGATGCAAGCAAGTTCAAACTCCGATTGATTCAAATTCTACTTTTCAACATTTTATTTGATAAAGTTAGGTAAAGTTTAAATCAAGTTAAGATGTATATAAAAGACAAATGTAAAATGGAATCGTTGAAGTCAAAGCGTACCAAAAGAATTTCTATAAAAGTTGTCTTAATTCAGCGCTTTCCACATCAACGCCAATTCAATGAGATGTTCTAAGAGAATACGTAGAGCGAAAAAAAGTTGTTATAAAAAGTTTATCGTTACGGAATGGTTGGAAAAAAACTAAAATAAAAACTATTTGCTTTCCCGAAATGAGAGTAAGAACAGAGGCCTTGTGTTTTTCCATGTTGACTAATTCCGCATTTAATTTCAGTGTTCGGAATTTTCGCTTCGTGGGAGTTTCTACCATTTTTCTTAACTTTTTATGGAACGGAAAAAAGTGGCGCTGGACTGTTATTTTTTCCTCTAAACTTCTATCAGTTAATTTTTGACTCTTGGGGGAGAATTAGAAATAGTGGGGTGGAATTCTTTTGAAAACTTTTTTTTTTACATGAATGTTTTTAATGGTACGTTTGTTTTATTCTAATGTCTTTTCAGTCTTTCTGAAAAGCTCCAATTGTGGAAATATTCGCACAGTCAATGAATTTGTTTTTTAAACTAAGTTTTGTACTTTTAAATGAAAGCTTTATAATTGACATCATTTTTTTTATACAGCACAACTGTTAATGTAGTTATTAATTATTGTTAATAGGTCTGTTTAAAGTAGAATTGTAACGAAATTCAAAGTTTGTAGATGCTTTTTAGATGCTATTTTAGTTGTTTATATCATTGGAATAAAAAAATTGTTTTAATATTAATGATAGTAGTTTTTAGAAAATAGTGTTAGAACTAAGAGTATTATACTAATTAAGGTCATTTTCCTAAAATGTCCATCTTTATTTTCAAGAAAATGTACTTGTATATAATCACTATTTTATCACTCTTTCTTATATCCATTTACCAGTTTAGTATAAGGCCCCGCTATCCTGGTGGTCAGTGTATCGAGCACACAATCGAAGGGTTATGGGTTCGATCCTGTGACGGCCACTGAAGATCGGTGAGTACCTAAAGGGGGAGCTGGTGCACATGAAATTTGTCATGGCCTTAGTGTACTCTCTTTGGTGTGGTGGGGTTGGAGAGAAGGGTTTACGGTAGAAGATTTCGATCTCGTATTCTTCTAGATGCTCAAAATTAAGCGATGTATTTGGCTGTTTTAAGCACTTACATGTGGCTGAAATAGCCAGTCGGAAGTTCCAAACAAACCTGTTTAATAAATAAATGAATGAAATAGAAGACAAAATATAAATGAAAAAAAAAGTTATTCAGATAAATTGATGATATAAAAGTATTAAAACTTACTTGTTCGTCGATATAATTTAGAAAAGTTAATCATTGAATACTAATGATTGAAATTTTTGAATGAATTCTATGATTTGATTGATTGAATGAATTCAATGAACTTTCAATTATAAATTGTAATAATTGAAATATTAAAATTTAGACTTTTGAATATTACCAAAAATAAATTTTAAATGAATTTTGGTGATGAAATCGGTGATGTTTACATGTGTATTTGTTTGTGGAAAGAAAACTTTCAAAAGTCTATTAAACGTACTTGAGGTCATCCAATCAAGCTGAAACTTGTCAGATAATTCTGTCAATGTCATTGCGTTCCATCGTTTTAGGGGGTCATCAGTAAAAGTTTTATTTTACATACATTATATTTCTATCGTATATTAGATTCAGATACAATGCCATATTTAAGCATGTAAAATTCCGCGATATTTAATAACTAAAACTTTCCATGTTAAGATTTCCCTGTGATGGAAAAAAAAACATGCCATTCTTATATTTTTAAATTTTTTATATTATCTACAGTTTTGTTTGTGGAGGGAAAAATATTGCATATAGACTCGTTGTTAGTGATAATGAATTCTACTAAGTTTGAGGCAATTAATAAAATATGTTAATTAGAGGCCAGGAATTAATTGTTTTCTTCGTATTAGACTCAAATCCCTTAAATAAGTAACATTTGCACGTAAAATTTGTCAATACATATAAAATATTTTTTATTAAAAACTTTGTTACGATGGATTAATTTTTACACATAATTGGAACAATTAAAACATATATTTATTTAATGCTATTGAATTAGATATGAATAATAATTTAAATAACATCATTAGCTCTCATTTTGCAATAAGCCAAAGTTATCTAATTAGGCACTAACCAGTTAAGAGTCTGTTGTATAGCATTGTATCTATTACTTACATTTACAAACGGGATTAAGTGTTAAACATTCATTATTTAAAAAGCCCCTACTCTATTAATTAAGAGATTTTTTTTTAATTCTTATAAAATTATATTATAAGATTAATTATTAAAAATGTCAAAATAATTACTTGTTAATGAACGTTAGCAATCCCCTAAGCTAAATTTTACAATACAAGTAAAAATAAAGTGTTAATATTTAAACAATATATACTTATACTTTGAATTACCATTATTTCATGATGCACTATGAATGTACATTAATAGGTTAAATTAGAGTAACTATTATTAAAATAATTAATTTTAAAATTAACCACAAATGAATTAAAGAAATTAATTGAAATTTTTTTTATCCTGTATTTGAATGAATGTGTGAACTACTAATAAAATTTTAAAAGCACAATATTAATAGCTGGATAAATGATTTTTATTATTATTATTATTATTATTATTATTATTATTATTATTTCGTTATTTCGTTTTTAATGAAACGTAGCATTAGTTTGATTGCTACCCATATCTTAATAGTATATTAAATAAAACGGTATTTCATTCTTAAAGCATGCTAAACCTGCTCCATTTTGTATCCCATTATAAGAGACATAGTCAAGCAAATTTATTAGCAATATTTATTTCCATGTTAGATTAATACTATTAGGGTTATTGTTATTTCTAATTTCTTATCGTAAACAAATTATCCCTTCATAAGGAGCAAAATAATTATATTTAGGTGAATTAATCACCTTTACTTCTAAGGTTTCCACCATTTATTCTATTCCCCTAGTTATTGGCTTACAAATCAAATACAAATCACAATAAATTAAAATTACTAAACAGCATTTATAAAATAATTTTTTTTTTATATAATTGTTAAATAGATAAAAACAGAAATGTATTCTCAAATTTTTACTCTCCTCAATGATTCTTTTATATATTTTTTCGTTGTATCAGAATATAATAAAGAATATTTTCATGAAGACGGGATGGAAGTACATCACGTAAAAATGTGGTCTATATAAATTTTTATAGAGTGGTCTATATCCACTATATAAAAATGGTAGACAGTTTTTATTATAAAATAATTTTAAATTCACTGGTCTTATTTATCAATAATAGTTCAGTAAAACAGATATTTATTTTCTTAAAATACTTTTTTTATTTTTTATTTTATCTAAAAAGTTAAAAAAAATTATTTTAGAAAATCTTTCTGCTTTGCAATATCCCACAACATTTGTATAATATATATATATATATTTATTTATAATGTTTCTTCTAACTTATATCATAAATTTCTTTGGTTTATTTGTATTATATTAATGCTAATAATACAACGAACTTATGTTATGTGTAACATAATTCAAAACTAAAGTAGAATTTATAAAAGTGAACTCTAATAGAAAACATTCAACTCAACTTTAGAAATTCGAAATAAATCTTTTTCATAATAGAAAAATTTTTCAGGAGGGGAGGATGCAATTATATCCTCATATACTCCTTTTTTAATTTATATTAAGGGAACTGTACTTTATCTTAGCGTAATTGTTATTTATTAGAACCAGAGTAAATCAATTTAAAAGTGTTATGGGGATATCATTAATTTTTGAAGGATACCTTAAGGCTCATTTACACAATACTAGTCAGAGTGACGTCACCTTTCGGTAGTCTCTGGAATCCGGAGGTGATTAATGATATGAGTCGCCTGCGTCAGTAAATATAATTTTTTGTATCTAACGGAGCCAGCAGACAGGTGACGTCACATGACGTCACACACTGTCAATTTCTGCTGGTATTGTGTAAATCAGCGTTAGACAAATTGGCCCGAGAGCCGGATTTGGCCCGAGACAGATTTTTATGCTGCCCGGCGACAGCACAGGGGATTAAAAGATAAAATGTCATGTTATGGACTTTTTTTTTACATAACTGTAATTTTCCCAAAATAACTTACTTTAATTATGTAGAAAAGATTTCCCCACTACGTTCCCGAAGAATCTATATGAAGAAGCTTCCAGCAAGATGGTTTTCATCAAGAATAAATACAGGAACAACTTAACTGAATCTCATTTGGCCAATTTATCAAGACTGACTGCTATAAATACTGCAACAGACATCTTCTCTATTATAAAATAAACTGAACGATTTTGATCACCATCGTCTCACAATGGGGAAGTTGCACCTATACCCAAAATGCAGTAAAATTATATTTTTCCAAGAGAAAAATTGATACTGTTTCTGAATATTTAATCAAAATGTTCAAAAAACGTTTCATTAAATATGAAAAATGCAATTAAATATGAGCAAAAACGTCAACAACATCACGTGACAGAAAACAGCCCTGTTGACCTGTGACGTCAGGATGCACGAAGGCTCCGCACTCCGAGCTAACTTTACCTCGTGTGTAGCGAGTGCATCGAATGAAGCGATTGCTTGGATAATCTATAACTTTCACACGTTAATATTTAAAATACTCATTACGAATTTTTTTAAATTTGATCTGTATTTTTTTTTTTTTTTAATAGTCCATACAAATTTATCATGCCGTTAGACCAAGGATTTAAAAAAGTTCAATCGGATAACCTTCCAAGAGTAGATTCTATCAGTATGATATCATTTTCGGCAAGAAATCCAACCTTTGTGAGTACAGAAATAAGAGGAGTTAAAATTCAAAGATTATTGATTTTTAAATTATAGAATTTTCTTTAATATTTGTTATCGTTCATATGTTTTTCTGATTTCTAATATAATTTTGTTCGTCTTAAGGTTACCACGTTGTATACGTTTTTTCTTTAATTTTTGAACTAGACTCGCATTTTTTTTCACATTTAAACAAGTGTCAAAAAATATATATTTTCAAAAAATTTCCATTTGATATCTAAGCAATGAAAATGTAGTTACTTAATTAGAGTCTAATTGCACCGGCCATAACTTAATTTGTAATTTTTTTAGAACTTTGATTTCAATTGAAAATGAAATAATGATTCACTACAATGAACCTACTAGAATTCTAAATAGAACTTAAATACAGCTTTTCTTTTTCATAGTTTTGTTTTGAAATAAATTTAAAATAACCCACTTTTTCTAAAGACATCAAGACTCAAAAGTAATTTCCCAACTACCACAGTGTAGTAGTACCTAAAATTCAATACGTTTGTATAAGTTATTTTCACAGAAAAGGACTAAATTTTAAACTGCCTCTGTTTAAACATATTGTGCAGACAATAATATTCCCCCCCCCCCCTTTTTTTTTTAGAGCAGGGCGTGAAAGTTACGGCGATAATGCCATGAGATTTATTATCACGATTTGAAAATCTCAAACAACTGTTTTTTAATCTTCAAAGAAAGAAAAGATCAATAATATTAATAAATACTCTTAAAAGACCCAACTGAAATATCTTGCATAATTCGTTTGTTAATTGAAGGGGAAATATTATTACAAAACTTCGAATTCTTATCTATTAAAATATAAATGAGGCAGGTTATTGATCTGAAATGGTAAAAAAAAGATATCCTAACGAAAACAAATTGGTTCGTGTATATTTTAAATCAATTCAAACAAAAATAATCTCAATTTACTGAAAAATAACGTTCACAGCAGTAAAGAAATTTCATAAAGCAATTTCGTATTTTTGGTTTTGTCTCGCTTCATTGCAGTGCACCATTGTTTAAGGATCCTTAAGTTCGCTAAAAAAATACTTTATCCGGAGCACAAATGGTGGTATTTTTGCAGCAAGGAACAATACAATACTTATACAGCACTTTTGACATTGTAAATATAAAATTTCAGTGCAATAACTTTAAAAGAAAAAACCCGAAATCCCAACCGCTTTGGTTTTGCAGGAAACGAAGAACCGAAAGAACCTAGGTCATGTATCGTGAAGTCACAGTGCAAAGACGGTGTTTTTAAAGGAAGTGACGTCAGGGTCATTCAAAAGTTAATTTAAATTATATAAATTGAATTTTATCAAACTGTAAATGGTATAATTATGCTTATTTAAAAAGGAACTATTGTTTTCAAAAGAGTTTGAAAATCATGCAACTTCCCCATTGATATAGATTAAAACAGAGCAATCTGAAAGAAAGAACAGTTTAAATACTTATTAAAAGTTAAATCAAGTCCCATTGTCAAGTTGAAACAAAGGATTCACTTCTATTTTAAACTTTAATTTACTATTAATAATGAAAACTATTATTTTTTAATTGTTTGAAAAAATAATTAATTATCAATTGTAATTTTATTAAGATAAAAAAATCAATATTTTTTTTTTCATTTGTCAGATATGCTATATAATGTTGCGTAATAATATGCGATAATAACTAAAGATCCTCATTTTAAATTAAACATTCCTTCATTTTAGCTAGAGATATTAATAATACAAGGTGCGGCTATTAATTTCCAGGACTGACGTAACTGTAGGAGAACGAAAAGCCGGAAGATGGGGGTAGTGATTGCATATTGAAGAGCGTTTTCTTGCGCATGTGCAGTGCAATCGGCGCCATTCTGAGGTAGGTGGTTATAGTGGAAAGGCGCATTAAAACGTAGCTCTCACATTCCTGTTGTTGAAGTGAAAATGGAACAAAGAATTAACATTAAATTTTGCTTCAAATTGGGCAAGACAGCTGCGGAGACCTACGAAATGTTAAAAAAAGTTTACGGCGAGGAAGCATTATCCCGCTCAAGAACTTTTGAATGGTTTAAACTCTTTCGAGATGGGCGCGAAAGCGTCAAATAGGATCTACACACAGGTCGGCTGCAGTCCGTACGCAAGCCGGAAGTAATTGAAAAAGTTCGCGATATGGTGAAATGTGATCGTCGATTGACTATTCGAGTACTCGCCAATGAATTGAACATGGACAAAGAGACGGTTCGGTGAATTTTGACGCAAGACCTAAGCAAACGCAAGATTTATTCCAGATTCGTTCCTCACCATTTAAGGGACGAACAAAAGCAATTGAGACTGAACGCATGTGGCGAACTTATCGACAACGCTGATACTGACCCTGCGTACCTGGATAGGATACCCAATTTGAAGCAAAATTTAATGTTAATTCTTTGTTCCATTTTCACTACCACAACAGGAATTTAAGAGCTACGTTTTAATGCCCCTTTCCTCGAGAACCACTTACTTCAGAATGGCACCGATTGCACTGCACATGCGCAAGAAAACGTTCTTCAATATGCAATCATTAGCGCCATCTTCCGGCTTTTCATTCTCCTACAGTTACGTCAGTCCTGGAAATTAATAGCCGGACCTTGTATATATATATTGTTGTAACCGGCCCGCGAAAAGCTTCAATTTAAATCATACGACCCGCCTCTAAAAGTTAGTTGCCAAAGCTGGTGTAAATGAATGGTAACCAGTAAATGAGTTATAATGTTTTTTTTTTAACTGTGTACAGCAGTGTCTTTCGTTAAGTGTACGATATAATGTTCCATCGATGATTTGATAGTCAATAGCTTCTTAAAGCAATCGATGATACCTTGATTAAACTTAAATGACAGACACTTACAATGTGGATTATTCTTATAATGAAATCAGCTTCAAAAGTTTTATAAAGTAACTAAAACAATAAAATATAATTAAAGTAAATAAAATAAAAATTAGTATAATTAAAATAATAAAAATTAAATTACAATAACACAAAAAATTAAATAAAAATAATAAATATATATTAAAAGTAAATGCAAAAATATTGGTTAAAATGGAAATTAAAAAACTACAAGTAATTTGAAAGTAAATAAAAAGAAATATAATTAAAATAAGATAAATCGATTCAATTAAAAAATAAATTAAATTAAAAGGTAATAAAAATAATTAAACGTCAATTAAATTATAAATAAACAAAAATGAATAAATATTATATCCTAATGCTATTAAAAATTTATTTTGTATCTATCTTTTTATAATATATAAAACGAAATTATTTTTGTTACTTCGCCAAATTAAATATAATTATATCTATTTAGAGAGATATCCGGAGCTGTATATATTTTTTGGATTTGCTTATACTTTGCTAGTTATGTATATTTGTATATGTTTAAAAATACAATTTTTAAACAAAATATATTTTATTATTAAAATAGTTGTACTTAAAAATTGCTAAAGGACAACTTACTTAAACTAAATTTTTCTTTTTAGCTTAGTAGTGTATCGACAATACAAAAGTATTCAATAAGAAATATTTTTAAAAACATTTATAATAAAAACTGAATAAAAGAATTTTGAAATATAATGATTAAATATATTTTAAAATTGACATTTTTATTAAATGTGGAAATTGAATATAAAAGTATTAAATTTACGTATGAGGTGAAAACATTTAAAATATATTGTTCTAAAAATATTTAAAAAAAAATAAATTATAATGAATTTTTTAAAATTTTGTATCTAAGTATTTTAATATATTTTAAAATTGCCATTTTTATTCAATGTGGGAATTTATTTCAAAAGTATTAACTTTACATATGAGGTGAAAACATTAAAAATATATTGCTCTAATAATATGAAAAAAAGTTTAATGAATTTTTTTAATTTATCATTTAAGTATAGAGTAGTCTTGAAAAATAAATACTTTAATTTTACAGTATGATTGATTCTATACATTACGGTTCGTAAAAATCCCAAGCATCTTTACCTAAATATTGCATAATAAATTACAGAATTTTCTCGAAATATGCACAAAAACTAAGCCTTACAAAATATTGAAATAAGAGATCCTGAGGAAGATTTTTATATCTCTCCATAGCTCTGTTGATTAGGGCATTCCAGGGAAAAGCTAACGATTCTGTTTCATTTTTCGATTGCTCAGTCCACGTCCTTTTTAATGAACTTAAAGTGGCGCCCTATATATCCTCTTAGAAGTCGTTCCAACTATTTCCAGCTGGCTGCAACTTTCCCTAGCTTATTCGGAATGGAAGGAAAATTAAGGGCTGGGACACGAAGCTAACGAACCACCTTGGACCGTATCCTATGTAAATGAGGTCTGCTTGCAACTTCTGGAACACACTGTACAAATACTCGTACAGGAGACGAAGTTTGCTGTGGCATGATGCTGATGCTTTAGGTCGTAATAGTTTTGCCAGAAGTTTCTTTCGTTGTTATGAATGCAGAGTGTCTGTGGGTGAGAATGCTTGTGTAATTATTCATGTTTATGGTGAAGGACGAGTAGGAGTTTTATGTTATATGTATCCTGTGGTGGGGATTTTTTGAATGTTTTAGTTTATTGAAAAATTTTGCTGGAGAATTTTTTTTTCTGTTTTGGTGCTAGGAATTTATAATTTTTTATTCATTAATGATTGGTGAAGGATTCCTTTGCAATTTTACATGTTGTAAGATATTAACACGACCTTAAGATAGAAACATTACTGAAAATACAATTTGAATCCTAAGTAAATTTAAAGCTAATGATTAGAAAAGTGGATATAAGATTTTTTGTGCTTTCAGGTGATAGCTTAAATAAATTTCAAAATTTTCAAAATATATTTTTTGTCATGGAGAGTAATATTTTATTGTGTATTTATTTTGATCTACATTTTAACTGAAGTAACATTTCGCCTATTATTAACTTGAATGTACTCTCTAAATTTAGAAATGTATTTATCTTTACTCTTAGTTATCTTTTTTTTTTCACTCAGTGGAGTGATGAGATGGCAGAGATTTAAAATGGCTTGTCAGATATGCATTAAACTATATAAAAATCTTTATTTAAATAAGATCAGACGTATTTAAATTATATTCAGTTACAAATATGTAATATTATCTGTGAGCTGAAGTCATTTTTGACACTAAGAGATGTAATATGAACGCAAGTAGTACAGCGGTATGGACCAATGTCGATGTCGAAAAGAGGGATTTTGGAAGGTTGAGTAATCCTAGCCGAAACTCGAGCCTAATCCCAACATACATAATCTTTTAAAAAAATAAATAAACATGTTAAAAACAATAGAAAACATAAACTACTTCTTTAACAACAATTTTTTACATGGCTGTTGTTGCTTGAGGGCACCGGAATCTATTTTTTTTTATAAGTATTGTAAGGAAAGCCCTTTCTTGTTGAAAAAATCAACAACCAAGAATACTTACCAGCCAGTCCAGCAATTTATACGAGACTATCATGCTTGCCGCCGTATTAAGTGAATCGGTAGAAATAGAGATACCGCAGAGAGCCTCCGAGGTTTTTTTCCCCCAGAAAACTTTTTCATTCTAGGTATGTATTCTGCCTCTCGACAGTGAGTCCTGTCATATCTATGTGCGACAAGAAAGAAAAAACGTGTCTGAAAGATACTTATTCAAATAAGCAAACAAGCAAAAATGACCAAATCACAACCATTTTTGAAAAACTGTTTAAAATTAAAGTTTTTAAAATACTCACTTGGTGAAATTTGTCTTCTTATCAGCAATGAGGTAAAGTTAGCTGCTAGAAAGAAAATCAATATACATAATAAAAACGAGAAAATAATGTGATATTGTTTATTGATCTTTATTTTTAAATGTTTAACAAGCTTTTATTATTATTATTATTATTATTATTATTATTATTATTATTATTATTATTATTATTATTATTATTATTATTATTATTATTATTATTATTATTATTATTATTATTATTATTATTATTATTATTATTATTATTGTTGTTGCTGTTGTTGTTGTTGTTATTATTATTATTATCATCATTATTATTATTATTATTATCATTATTATTATTATTATTATTATTATTATTATTGTTATTATTATTATTATTATTATTATTATTATTATTATTATTATTATTATTATTTTCTCTATCCCAATCACAGGCACCAATCCTAAACTATGCTTATCTTCTTCAAAGTGTGCTGTTGTGGCTTCTTTGTACAGCATCTTGACTGAAACTAAACAAATAAACGATATATTTTAAAAAATGTCCGGAATTTTGATAATCTCTTAAATGCTATAAAAAATAGCAATTTATTTACCAATTAAGCAGCAAGTGAGCATTTTTTAAAGTAACACAGAATTGATTTAATATGCAATAAACGAAAGAAAGCATTTACACATTTTTTAAAACATCTCAATCAAACCTTCATTTAAAGAATTTAATCATTTAATGTTAAAAGGATTCGTGCACATTTTTGTAAATTGTGCACCTGTCAAAAAACTTAAAAAATTAATTGAAATATTTAAATGACAATCAATAAATTATATCACTACATATAATAATAGGTGACATTTTTTTATTTAAATTTTTTTTTTTTTTTAGAATATTGATACAGAGCATAAGGATTACATAAAGCAATTTTTTGGCATGAGCCCTTTCAACAGCAAACAAAAACATTGTTGTAACAAGGATTAAATGAATTGGTTGAAAGTTTTCAAAAACAAAATTTTGTATGCGTAAAAATATTTTAGAAACCGAACAGCAGGTATCTCTAAAAACTAGTACTCTTTAGAATTACATTTGCTACACGTATCTCTAAAAACAATAGATGTTCCGTAACAATAGATCTTTAAAGGTATATTGTTTTTAGAGATGCATGTAGGATACTTGTACATTGTTGTGAAAGTATTGTAGTAGTACGAATATCACTGTTAATGATAAAGAACAATTTGATTACATTGAAAATGCGCCAGCAAAATTTGATTTAGATAAATTCTGAAGATAATTTTGTAAGTTCTCATATTACATCGAGAAAGCAAACAAAAATAAAGGATTACATTGAATATACGCGCATACTTAAGCCTTTAAACACAAATTTCCCAGTATTTTTGGTAAATTAAAGCTTTAAATTGCTAAAAAAAATTGAATTTGAGCGTGCATATTTATGGCGTTTTTATAATTCTCTAAATCCCACAATTATATTGTTATCATCGGGTAAACAACGATGGACCAGAATGCACCATTAATTTAAAAATATATAATAAACCAAAAGCATTGGTCAAAACGCCAAAGGAAACTATCAATCACCTATGTTGAATAAACAGAATTCGAAACACTCGAATTTTGGCTACTTTCATCAAAGTAGTTGTGTTGTATTAGTATGCAAGTGCAGAATAATTTATTACTATTAATTGCCCATATGTTAATATAGGGTAATGAAAGTATTGTTTTCGGTATTATTATTATTATTTTTATTTTTATTTTTTTAAATTTTTTATTTATTTATTTATTTATTTATTTATTTATTTATTTATTTATTTATTTATTTATTTATTTATTTATTTATTTATTTATTTATTTATTTATTTATTTATTTATTTATTTATTTATTTATTTATTTATTTATTTATTTATTTATTTATTTATTTATTTATTTATTTATTTATTTATTTATTTATTTATTTATTTATTTATTTTTCTCATTTCTCCACGTTTTAGAACATCCTGACTTTAAAAAAGTGGTCTAAGAAAACCTGCCATTAGGGTCCTAGAGGGACCTATTATTAAGGTTTTCGCAAAAACAGGATAAAAACAATGCATACAACAGGAAATTAGGAAAAAAAAATTAATTTTATAGTTTTCAGCAAATGTTAGAAAACGGCTCTAACGATTTTTTATCAAAATCACTATCTTCCGCAATTCCCATAAAAATTATATGAAGTTGTAAAAATGTGAAGTTTTCTTCTAATGTTAAATTCAATCATGCAGGTTAAGAATTAATTAAGAGCTAACAGCCAATGAGTTTTAAGTTCATTAAAGTGCTGCTTGTTTACTTATTTTATGATTTCTATATTCAAAACTATATTGATCTATTGAACTATATTGAAAACTATATATATATATTGATCTGAATATCTCAGTTCCTTAGTGTAACATCAAAACCTGATACTGATTCAATTTTACACATTTATGAAATTTTTTATCCAATATCAAGTTCTATATCCTCTCGAGACGATGGGGTATCATAATCTCACAGAATTAAAAAAAAAAAAAAAAAAAAAAAAAAAAACAGTTTTATTCGAAGTGCCTTCCCAATCTCAGGTGCGATCAGGATTTAGGTGATCAGATAGTTGGTAAGAGATAAAGTTCTTTTTGCAACTAGTTATTGGATCGCGATTGGAATTTCGACTTGGGACAAACCGGAAACTTCATTTTGGCCTTAATGCCAATTTTCAGAAGTGACGCCAAGTTGAACTGTAAATTAGGAATTTAATTTCAAGGTCTTGTTATTTACTTAGGGAATGAAATTTTAAATCTAAAAATAAGTTGGAATTAATAGAACTAACAGGCGGAAAAGTAACTAAAGTAAAAATGTTCAAAGCAACAGAATATGGAAGCTGTTCAAGTATAGAAAAGGGTACCACTCGGATTGGTTTTGATTGATTCTACACTTTTACCTTGATTTGTTATTTCTTGAGGCAAGTTTTTTTTTTATAAAGAAAAAGGTAAGTTTTGATTCCAGTTTTTCCGATGTTATGAGAAACACAAGTTCTTCAACTTAGCTATTAACCAGAGTACACGAAGTGGAGTGACTTTTGCTTACGTTTTGGTTGTCAGATCTTAGAAATATTTCTACTAGGGGTTAAAAACATATCGCCAAAATATAAAGAGGTAAATAATTCTACACTTTTAGCGCCAGTAAAGATAACGAAACCTACTGAACTCACCATTTTAAGTTACATAATTTTTTTTTTATTTAAACGAATATACTTCAGTATAGCCATCTCTCATTACCTGCTGGTCTACTGATGTCTATTTTGTTGCATTTCAACAACTTTAAGAATTGAGTTTATAAAATCAGGAATCATAACTTTCATGCTTGCATTTTAAATATTTCGTTTCTCTCTTCAAATTAAAGTTAAAAGTGACAGTAAATTAAAGTTTCTGCAATTCATAAAATAACAGTTTTCACAAACACTAAAACAACTAACGGATTTGGATGGTTAGCTCACTTGAATCTAAAGTAAGCTCATGTAAATCTACATGTATTTTCCTTTCAATAAGAAAACCATATAAGTTGACACTTTTTACTTTACTTCATTTTTAAGAAAATGAAAGTACAACTATTAATAAAAAATAGTATTATGTTAGCTTGAAGCATCTTTCTGAATCAATTTGGATGCATGGTTTCCAAATGGGCTGGTAATTGGCACATGGTTCCAGCAGCACCCATATGGGCGCCATGTAAGCCTGTGTGAATTCGCATCAATTTACTACATGATAAGTTAATTTGTCAGCCTCAAAAACATGTCTCACTGACAACCCAACGACAGACAGCGCAGTAACAAAGACAAAGGAAGCGACAGACCATAACAAAGCCTCCCTATATCCAAATGCTCACGCAACCTAAACGTTTCGATTGAAGAATGCAGCAATTTCTTGCATTTCACATACAAAAGAGGAAACAACTACAAAAAGCATACCGCCTCAAAAGGGTGTTATCGCTAGCCCCCCATCCCAGTCACGCCCCCAAATTGTTTGCTGAATCTAATTACTCGGCGTTTTAGATGAGTAATTTTCCGACTGTCGGGGAAAAGAAAAACCATTCAATATCTCCAGCTTTTAATGTTTTCCTCCGATGTGCCACGTCGATGTTGAGATGCCTGGAGAAATTCCTTTGTTCGTAGTTTTCTCCATCCGGCAATTTGCGAGTCACTTTTCGATGCAGT
This sequence comes from Linyphia triangularis, assembly GCA_963978545.1. Lineage (NCBI taxonomy): Eukaryota > Metazoa > Arthropoda > Arachnida > Araneae > Linyphiidae > Linyphia > Linyphia triangularis. Next base: position 32,887,758 of record OZ021727.1, on the reverse strand, counting down.
AATTTTCGTTGCGGATAGTGTTTGCCATCTGTCGGGGCTGTGACTGTAATTGGTGTTGTGAGCTGCCTTTTGAGGAGTTGGGATTCCCCCCCCCCCCCCTCCCCCCTTTTTTTTGTGTGTGGAAGTGACGTGGTGTGTTCTTTCAAAACACATTTAGATTTTAGTGGAAACTTTTAGTTGGTGGGTGTGATTTTATTTTATTCATCGACAGAGTGATCAACGTATTGATACCTGTGGAGAATGGATACATGCAGGTGTTCCCCAGTAACCAAATATGCTGACCAATATCGCTCGACACTGGCCAATCGAGATGTGTACCGTTGTAGACTAGCCGTTGGCTATGAATCCATGCAAATCTCACCCAATGTTGAGGAAAATATACTGGAAGTTTTGAAATGTTGATTCAGAGTTTTAAAATTGAATTATATTTTTATAAAAGAAGGAGGAGTAAAAAATAAGTTTTGCGATGATTTTGACGTGCTTATTTAAAAAAAAAAAAAATCGTGTATATTGGAACGATGCTTGAGATCCGGTTTGGACTGAACAATCTTCCCCGAACTTCTATTCCAACAGAGGCCAATATCACTGTGCTACCTGTATTATCACTAGTTTCAATCCATTATTTATTTGTGTAACTTAATACTATAATGTGCGTATATATTTATAATAATACGTATATGTTTTATTTTTATTTTCAAACCTGTACCTAACATTGAAAACAAAATTAGATCCATGTTTATTATTAGACACATAATTTGAAGAGGTACCAATCTATTCCGTACAATTCTATTCATAAATATCTGATAATTTGACTTCAAACGTCTCTATGCAAAAAAGCCGACATCGACAGTTTAAAAAATTAGAGCTGTAGTTTTTTAAACGGGATACTTATAAGGTTGAGTAATATCCATTTAGAAATTTTAAATTTTTCCTCCTGAAATTGTACGTTGATATAACCAACTGTGTGATGTCCATCAATTGAAAGCATAAAATTCGTTTTTAATAACCAAGAATTTTGTTTTACTAAAATAATAAATACATCATCACAACATATATTTTGTTTACCAAAAATCAAATTTGAATTGGCTTTTACGACAGAATTCTAAAGTATGCCTTTTCCTGAAGAAAATATACAAGAGATTATATTTTAAAGATGTTACAATTTGCATTCTGATAAAATTATTGTTTAAAGCAGTTATTGGAATATATCCTTCTACTGAAAATTATAAATCCAAATATTTTTATAGCCAACTAACTGAACAACTTTAAATTTTCATAAATATTAACAAGATTTTTTCAATGAATTTTGTGCATGATATTGTTATAAACAATAAAGGATAAATCATATAGTTCAATTAAATTAAAACACGACTTATTACTTAAACATTATTTATCACAATATAAGGCAGAACTTTCATTGAACATTTTGTTAGTTTTTATGAAAACTAACGATTTTCGAGTGCAAAATTCTCCCAATTTTAACCATGTAAAAACAAGAAATCCCAATGGAATAAAAATCTAATTCAATCAGATACATACACCATAACGTCCTATTGGTATTGGCTATTCCATCGATTTCACAACCAAAAATTGTCAATGATTAATTACCAATAATTATGTCATAATTGTATTAGACTTCAAGCTTATCTATTATAAATGCAAATAGAAATAATTTTTAGAAATGGCCTCCTGTTCTATAGCACTATAATCACCACTCCTCTTGCAAATCAAAAAAAAAAAAAAAAAAAAACTTAGACCAAAATAACTATGAAAATTAATAATTTGAAACTACAATACAATAATAATAAAAAAAAAACAAAAAAAAACCTAATTTTTAAAAGTCTAATTCCCTACCATCGCCTGCCATTCCACATTCCCCTTCTCCCAAAAAGCATCCTCCCACCGGCTTCTATCATCCGATTATGAAATCCCTGCAATCATCTGCATTCAAGGCTCCATTAAAAGGGGCCTGCGTATTGGCTACAAGGGACCTCCCCTTTCCCCTTACATGAGGGCTTAGTGCCCTGATAATTAAATTTTGGCTTTAAATCCCGTCTCTTTCCGTACACCGGTGAGGCAGAGATTATTCTAAGAGCAAATATTGATTCTTATGTCGACGACAATTAGCATGGAGTTGCATTTTCGTTGGGGAAGCAGGGTGTGTTTGCGTGTTGGACATTATGGGGTCTTTTCTGGCCCCCGTATTGTTATTCGGATGTCAGGTTGCGTTTAGGTTCTTGGACGATGTTTTGATTGGGGGAGTTGCGTATCGGAGATGGTTAGATGTTTGGCGGGGAGTTTGAGTATATGCACGTTTGGTTTGTTTGGGTTGGTGTTGATTGAGTTGGTTGATGTTTGGGTTTGTTGATGTAGGAATCAAATGAATGAGAATGGTATGAGGCATATATTTTAAAGAAGATTTTGTTTTAAACTATTGGTGAGATGGTTTATTTGATATTTCTTAGCCATTGTTAAATCAGAGTACACAGATATAAGTACATTTACAAGTATTGGTAGGCTTTCGTTAGTTGACCGAGGGAAAAGCAGAAGTAAACCAGTTTGGACCAGTTGCTGAGAGTAGAAAATGTCAAAATCGTCGTATCTCCAAATCAGCCAAATAATCAGAGCAGGACTATATATTGGATACCTATTATAACTACTAAAAAAAAGTGTATCGATTTTGAGAAAGAAGCGCTATCCTTTTTGAAATTAAATATACAATTTCGATGCATGAAACGATCAGGAAAATTTAGTCTTGCTGATAACAATACCGAAATTTGTTTCCTTAAAACACGATCAATAATAACACAATTTATTGAAGTCTTAAAAAATTATTATGAATTGAAGTGTTAGCTAAATTAAAAAAATATCAATAATTTTACTGACTTGATAAATTAGTTGGAAAATTAAGTTTTATGTCGATAAAAACGCTGTTTTCATGCTAACAAGACGTGCATCTATATATCATGTTTAAATATATTTTCCTCTTAATGATAAAAGAGAATATAGATGTCAGAGAATTACAGACGTTAATCGTATAACAAACATCCGTGAAAACAAGTGCGATAAATTCACGTATTTACTCGTTATTATGAAATATTTGCGCAAAATATTTTAAAACTGAAAATGAGAGTTTATGATACCATTTTTGTGGTTATATCTTGATATGTGAATTATATTAATATATTTTGTATTTCTGTTTTAAGTAAAGAAATTACTTAATTTTAAGTTAGTTGCTTTTAAAATAATTTTCATACCGTGAATGCGGGCTATTTTGGCCCTGAGATCCTTCTTTGGCCCAAACTGAGAAAAAATTAATATAACGTTCTCTGCTAACCTTCAGGAAGCAGTTTTTCGCTATGGATGCTGCTCCATAGCGGAAACTGTAGAAATTAATTTAAAAACTGCTTCCTGAAGGTTAGTAGAGAACAATAGCCCTAGGGCCAAAGTAGCCCGCATTCCCGGTATGATAAAATAAGTAGTGAATGTTTTTATTTTTGAGTAAAACTTTTCATTGGAGTGTAACTTTTCCATAGGATTCTATTCATATATGTTGTTTATACAAATACCTATAATCTATCAAAGAGTTTAATTTACCGTTAATAGTTAAATGCAATTTTTTTTTTTTTTTTTTTTTTTTTTTGTACTATCTCAGAAGAGAAAAGGGCATTATCTTATTTAAGATAAAACAATTTTTTTTCATTATGATATATTTAGGCATATTTTTATAAAGGAATTCATCTCATCTCTAATACATTTAAAAACATACTAAATTAAAAATAAATTTTATATTTAAAGTAAGTACTATAAAATATTTGAGGTAATAGCTCAAGACAATTTTTGTTCCCAAGAAATGTAAGTTGATAATTAATAAAATGGTAACATTTTATTATTAACTTGAGGTAACAACTCAATGCAATTTTTGTTCTCAAGAAACGTAAGTTGGTAATTAATAAGTTGGTATCATTTTAGTATTTACTTAAATTTGAATTATCTAAAGAGCTTTTTTACATATTATGCCCTTACACGTGTAAAACAAGATAAATAATAATAGTTTGCACAGAAATCACAATATATGCAGATCAGATATTACAGTTAAACCTCATTAACGCGAAATCGCTAAACATGAAATACCGTTTAACGAGAAGTAAAAACAGTTCTCCGTACTTAAAACTTAGCGTTAATTTATTCGTTTAACACGAAATTCGGATTACGTGAATAATTTCAGTGGCTCATGGACTTCGCGTTAACGGGGTTTGATTGTAATAAGAATTCAAAACTAAACAGAAAATACCTGCTGAAATTAGCATTTGAAACACGAACTCAATATAAAGTTATGTTTAACGAATGTTGCAAAAAAATTTAACTTAAAATATCATTGAATATAATATGGTCTTAAAATAATTTTTTGTCAATAACTTCTATAGTTCAATCACTCAATCAACTAATTTTTTAGTTAATTTTTTACATATAACCAAAGCATAAAAAATTAAATAAACATTAGCAAATTGATATGAAAAAGAAATGATAGATAAAAAAAAACTAAGCCATTGAAAAATAACTAATTTATCTTATCTATTTAATTGATTCCATTGGCCATGATAACCTTGATCACAAATTACTGCTATTTCATTGTGAATTGTAAGCATAACCAAAGCAAAATTGAATACATACAATGTTTACTTGTCGTTAAAGTTTCGTTCACTTAAATAAAACAAGCATTATACTAATGCGAATTCAAGTTTCCTTACTGCACCTGATAAAATCAACCCTAAAAAGGGAAAAATAAAAAGTTAAAACTTCACAAAGCAACGTTGGGGATTAAATCCCGAACCATTTGGGTTCCTGTCTCTTCCCCAACATCTTTTTTATTACATCAATCACGTTTTATATACTTAACCACTCTTCCCTTTCGACTTAAAACTAAAGTTTCCATCTCTTTCTCCAAAGACTTTTTTAAAGGATACATTCTCATCTCCCCCTTCTGAACCATCTTGTCTCGTTTATTTCAACTTGAGTTGTATTGTTTTCTCTCTTTTATTAAAATTTTTTTATTTTATTTTTTCACCCGTTTTGTACGCTGTTAGGTGTTTTGTCATTGCTGGAAACTGTCAAAACTTGTTAAAAACATTTTCTCTCTCCCCCCCCCCCTTCCCCTTTTTTCCCAGGACTCGTTGCTCTGATTTTTAGTTTCGAGGAAGGGAGAAAGCTTCCTTGATTAGATTTTTCAAGTGCATTTGAATTGAATTTCGATGTCAGGCACCATCTTCGCGTTGTGGGCCTTGTTTTAGTTTTTACTTCCCTTGAAAAGTGCGTCTTAAAGAGTGAAGATTTGGAGATAATACTAAATGGTGATGTTTTCCAGGAAAAGTTAAACGCTCAGATGCAATGTAAAAGGATTGGCTATGAGGCATTACTGAAGGGGAGGTGCGAATACTTGGAATACCAGTTTTTATAGTATTTGGTTTCATCTTATTCTCTTAATTAGTGACTAGCTTCTAAGGTCTAGTGTTGTCTAGATCCCTACCCTTCTTGTCAGCATTGTTATGTTTGTGAGTGAACTTACAAAAAAAGTTTTCTAAACAGGCTGTTGTCTTAGGAAAAAAAAAACACACAAAAAAAAAAAAAAAAAAAACACAAAAGAAGAAAAAGAAAAAAACAACTCTACCTAATGCTTCTACAAAAGCAATTTTTAATGTCTTACTTTTTATTTTTATTTTTAGTTTTTTGTATTTACTTTTTTATTTTATTATTATTATTATTTAATTTTTTTTTAAATACACATAGTATTTCGAATTGGACCATTAGGGATCTCTGTGCCAAATTACAACACTTTCGTTTCGTGGAAAGGGTAGAAATTAGTGATGAGTGTGTGAGCAAAGGCTTTTACTTTATACGAATATCAACTTATTTTTATTTTCTCAAATTTTTACTTATATTTAACCTTTATACTTGACCTCGAATTTTTTCTTACATTGAGTTAAGATGACACATTAGCTTTCAAAAATGCAAAAAATCATTAGTGTCTGACCGTTCCTCACGCTGAAATTATAGCACTGAAAATATTGAAGTAATTTTAGTGAAATTTGAAAGGTGTATAGGATTATAATACAACCGTAATAACGGTTGAGAAGGACAATTTATAATGATAGATATAAAATCATAATTCTTAAGTTTAAGTTTAATTTGATCTTTCTCTAATATAATTTATTTCCAATAAATTTAGGTAATTTCAGATTATATTTTTAAGTTTTAGATTCTACACTAGTGCCACTTATAAACTTATAAGAAGATCATTTTTTATCTATCTGTCATTTATAAAGTCCCCATTCTTAATCAAAGCTAAAAGTTGGCAAATATGTTTTTCAAAATTGTCGACAATTTCATCAATTACTAAAAATGCTTCTTTCGTTTATTTTTTATTTGTTTTTATACTTTCTATGTATAAATGATCGTTGTCTAAACATGAAATTCAAAACTTTTGCAGACGTCTATTCTTTTACCACAGTATGTGCTTAAATATTATTTCGAAACACATTATATCTTTACCATACTCAACAACAGTAAATCATTTAACTTATAAATTAAAAGTTCATTATAGTTTAATACGAATGATCCTTTGGAATCCTTGGATACGAATGATCCTTATTAAATCGTTGATATTTTTGTCACAACAAAAGTTCATAAAGCATAATTGCCCAATCGTAGTAACCAAATAGTATCGTCGATCTTTTAAATAAATCAGCATAGTCTACAAAATAGTTTAAAACTCTATTTCAGTTCAATAAAATAACAAATATAATGACCAAGCACTAAATAAGTTACAAAAAATATTTTTGTAATTTTGGCGACAGAAAAAAAAAAAAAAAAAAAAAAAAAAAATTAAACAATTGGCGAGATTTCTGCTACGACAAAAATATAGAAGGTTTAATACGTAATTATCATAAATTATTTGTTAAATATAATAATTCAAGCAACAAGTAAGATTAGCCACACTTTCCAATTTCAGCTGATGGTGGGACTAAAATGAAAAAAAAAAAAAAAAAAAAAAAAAATAATAATAATAATAATAATAATAAAAATATTAAAAAAAAAAATTATTCAGATATTAATTTTAAATGATAATATAGTAAAAAAGCCATATTTTATTTTCCTTTCAATATTTATACAAAAGTTTTTTGTGTTATTATATCTTTTGTAAAATTTCATGCATTTGAAATCATTATTTTGTTACTCTTTTCGTTTGTCTAAAACCTAAAACCCTGCCTGTATAGGAAATGTGGCAAACCTGACTGTGTGATGTAAAATCTAGATGATTTTTTTTTTCTTTTGAAAAAATAAAAACTCAATATCCATTTGGGCACAATAATTCAAGGAAAGTGCAAATCGTTATATATATATATATATATATATATATATATATATATATATATACATATATGTATATGCATTTCATATATATTTTAGTTTTTTTACAATTTATCTTAATGGACTTAATAATTTACATGTGTCATTATTTGGTCTTTGCTCTAATCTATCACTAAAAATATAAAAAGAGCAAATATACAATTCTACTCTGTAAATATGTATTAAAATAGTCACAAAATTCAAAAGAGACTGCAGATAAAAATTCTCTGACCGAAAGTATTGGATTCGATAACTATGTTTTATACTAACATTTAAAAAAAAACCGACTTCATGTATTTTTAGCCCTACATACTACACAAATTTATTTATTAAAAAAAAAAAAAAAAAAAAAAATCATTCAATATTCAAAAACGTATAGTTTTTTAGTGAATTAATAATGATTGATTTTTAATTTCTTTAATGGAAATATGAATTATTTAGGACCCTAAGCAATATTATACAACTCTTCCACCGAAATAAAACTGTGATAGTTATAGCGAAGTGTAAAAAAAAACAAAACAAAAAAAACATTTGAGTTATCTATCCTCTTTAGAAAGAATATTTTTTTTACATTAAATTTTCCATTTCAAATTTGAACTTTCATAACACTTATTTTTAAGGAAATATAAAAAATGGAAGTCATTGGGTCATCTTCGATTTATTTTTTTCCTATAATTCCATTTAGATAAAGTTTTACATTGACTAAACAGAAAGGGAAGTAAAAAAAGATATAACAGTGATATTTTTACGTATCTAATTAAAGTTTTTTTTTTTTTTTTCTTTTTAAATAAAATTAATGTAATTGAGGTCCTGAGAAGCAAAAGGGTCTAAGTGACTTTTCTTGACTGTTGAGAAAATACACTTTAAAGTTTCTTATTTATATTAAATTCTATGAAAACTAGTGATATCTTCCTTCCAGAGGTTAGTATTTGAACAACAAATAATTTTCATTCAAATTTAATATAAATAAGAAACTTTAAATTGTATTTTCTCAAAGTTAAGAAAAGTCACTTAAACCACTTGCTTCTCAGTCCCTCAATTGAAATAATTTTAAAAACAAAATTTAATCTTCGAGTATCTTGACAATTAATCAAGCTGGTAAAAAGTTTTAATCCATTTCTTGAATTCCTCATATAAAAGGATCATGGATGTTCAAAATTCTCCAGGTGGACTTATTAAAATAGTTTTATAGTGACCTACACATGCTACTGACCATAATTATCTGCAGCTAGGTATCTGAAAACTCTGATGGTGCATGCACAACAAAATTTTTAAAAAATACTATCATATAAAATACTCAATAGTACACTGAATTTTTCTCATTCAATGACTTAACGGAAGAAATGTTAACTTACCATTTTACAATAATAAAGAACTCATTGGAAGCCAAGACATACAACATCGTCCACAAGAAAGTTTAATCAACGAATCTTACTCGTTGCTTCGCAATATTTTTATTTTATTGTGTGTTATTTATTATTTATTTTATTAGTGATTTGTCAATAAAAGTCGTAACTAACGATTAAATTGTCAAATAACCGCAATACTAACAGATGCCTTTACTTATTTTTAATCATTTTAAAATGTTACAAACGCGAATCATTAAATTCCTTATCTTTGTTATGTGTTATATAATATATGAGAAGTAGACGAAGTAAATCTTGAACTTAAGGATAGGGTAAGTTTGAACCTAATTCAAATAAGATAGTAAAGAAATTATGAATTTTTATTGAAATTGTGAACACTAACAATACTAATATAAGCTATTTAAAAGTAGCTTAAATTAGTATTGTTAGTATAGTGTTAAGGAATTAGTAAGCATAAGAGTGAAGCATAAAAATATCCTAAAGATTAGATTATAAAATAAGATATTAAAGTAATATTAATATTACGAGTAATATACAATTACCAATAATTGAAGAAAGTATTGCTAAAGTTATTCACAGAAATAAAGGCATTAAAAATATCAAAACGTAATAAGCTTTAGGTATACGGGCTCATAACGTCGATAGCTTTCATTTTTTAAACTTTTCTGGTCTGTACTTACCAGTTTCTAATCTCGATAAAATCGGGATAATATTTTTTTTTATATGTTCATAACCTGCGACATTTCTTGGACATAAATATAAAATTAATTTCAAAATGTTACGAAATCAACTAATTAAATATAAAAAAATAAATAATTAGTTTTTCTTAATAAGTATGTTGCGAAAGTTCGAATCACTCTAAATGATTTCGAAACCGAAGACTAGGATGAAAAACATTGATAGTTACCTTCTTATCCTGTAATATCCTGTTCTTTTGGAACTGTTATTGGAGCGAATCATATTAGTTTAATCATAATGGCCCGCTGAGGAAATTTTATTTTCCTTTTCAATTCCATTCATGAATGATTTTAAAGAGTAGTTTTATAATGCTGCTGCCATCTATTATTAAAAATTTACACTAAAAATATATTTTAATGAATTATGGTGGGCCAAGTGTTTTAATTTGTTCTTAAACAAAGCATTAATTGATACAGTAGTTCATTGATAGTTAAATCACTTATTTTTTTTTATAAAGATAAGATTATTATTTATTTTTCCAAACGATTAATATTATTGTGAATGTGTTCATAACAATGGACGAATATATTTTTATTATTAGTGCTACCCGTTACTCATATTCTACTCAATGATTATGTTGCAAGATTTATACATAAAAAAAAAAAAACTTACTTGATTTCATTTTAATTTAGTGATGAATGCAACTCGTTGCTAAAGAAATTCTTCTTCAAATAAGACAAATGCTTATTTGACGCGCGTTAGTAAGAGTAAAAAAAATAATAGTTGAAAAAGTAATTTCTCACAAGTTGCAGTTACATGCAATATTTTTTTATTTTTAGAAAAACATTCTCGATATTTTTATAGAGACTTTTTACAGAAGCGATTATAAACAAACATTTTTTTTTGACGTGACATTTACAAAAACTTTAGACCAAACAATTACGCATTCTGTATATTCTGTGGATTGATACACGGCGATGTTTTATAAAAATAATTTTTTATAAACACATATTTTATATACAGATACTTAATGAAATGTTGGTTAAAATTTGTTTTTATTTAACTGATCACCTGATACTTTCCCTGTAGTATTACACCAATAACAATTATTTCAGAAAACACATTTCCTTTAATAAATTTTCAATAGATGGCGCTACCAACAAATGCAAATTTTTAAAAGTTAGAATTCTATGGTTTGGACCAGAAGCAAAACTATGGGTTGTAGAAGTAACAATAGAATATAATCAACTATATTTGAAGGCAAACAATGATTTTTTCTATTGTATTTAATATCTGATGTATTTATTTTACTCAAAAATTTCAGTAGAAAACTGTATATTCATTACACTTTTTCAGTCATAGAATTAAATTCGTATTAAATTGACCTGTATTGCTATTGATATAATTAGACAAGTTCCCACAAGTTTTTGGTAATATTTCGACACATTTTGAACTTGAGAAGAATTGAATTAGGCTTGTAGGTAGGAAAGTGACTTGAAACAATGAGTTATAAAATAGAAATAATCACTTTCTTGAACAATTTGCTCAATTACATTTCAATATCAATCAATATTTTCCTATACAATTTGTTGTGAAGTAATCTAACTGAATTTAATTTAGCTGTGCTAGTCTCCTCGAGGCCTTTGAATTCATATGACGCTTGTCTATAGCATTTATAGTTTAGGTTCAAGGAAATGCCAAAAACTGAATTATGATCACCATTTCCAATACTTTCGGGTGAATTTTGGTATGATAGCTCGCCTCGACGAGATCTTTTATTTGGCATATTTCCCATAAGTAGTAAGTATTTATTTGTCCTGAGATGAAGCATATGAATTCATTTGTTATGAGATGAAGAATATGTATTTATTTGTCTAGGAATGTGGACTTCGGAGAGACGGATGGACAGATCTTTATATAAGGCTTTGCGGCGGCGCTAGTTCAGAGCCACCGGCTGCTAGCGCCACCTACAAGAACAACTAAACTCCAGGACTCTCGAAGAAGGACCCTAAAAATGTGATTCCAGGATTCTGACTCTGATTCGTGCGCTGGATGAATGACATGTACAAAGCTCCGCGGAGAGCAAAATATTACATTTAACCTAGAATAAAAAGTGTTACGTCTAAAGAATATGTATTGTCCTAATCAATAGTAATTAATAACACATAGAAATGATAGGAACTTTTACAAAAGCGGATGGCAAATAACCAGCCTCTGCAGCTTCTTTCTAAGTTGTAGTGAAGAATATAATAAAAATATGTAGTAAGAAGGTGAAAGGTAAAGATATAATATCTTATTTATAAGGTTGTGGCAAAGCTAAAGTTAAGAGGACGTCAGTCTGTCCCTATTCTTAGTCAAAATCGCCATGGGCGTCACCTTTGCATGTTGTACCTAAAGGGACAAATGAAATTAGGCCTGTGGGAGATTACAGGAGGCTTAATGCATGTACAGTTCCGGATAGATATCCGATTCCACATATCCAGGATTTTTCGAACGCGTTATTTGGGAAAAATATTTTCTCAAAAATTGATTTGGTTCGGGCATACTTTAATATTCCAGTGCACCCCGAGCATATTCCAAAAACCGCTGTCTGTACACCATTTGGATTGTTTGAGTTTCCGTTTCTAAATTTTGGCTTATGTGGTGCTGCTCAGACTTTTCAAAGATTCATGAACGAAGTTTTGGGCGAATTAAATTTCTGTTTCGTTTATTTAGACGATATTTTAATTTTCAGTGACAATGAAGCTGATCATAAATTGCATTTAAGAATGGTTTGTGAAAAACTAAGTCAGTATGGCCTCACTGTAAATGCATCTAAGTGTGTTTTTGGGGTAAAAGAAATTTCCTTTTTGGGGCACTGGATAACAAAACATGGCACAACGCCATTGCCGGAAAAAGTAGAACCATTAAGGAATTACCCACAGCCTAAAACAATAAAAGAGTTAAGACGATTTTTAGGATTGCTAAATTTTTTTCGTAGGTTCTTGCCAGGAGCAACCGATGCTTAAACAGAATTAAATAGTTACTTAAAAGGTGCCAAGAAAAACGACAATTCGGTCATCGTTTGGACGACATCTGCAAGCGAACAATTCGAGAACTGTAAAAAAACTTATGGCTGACGCCACACTACTGGCCCATCCAAAATGGGATGCTAAGCTAATTGTACAGTGCGATGCTTCAGATTACGCCATTGGCGGAGCTCTTTTTCAAATAGTAGACGATTAACTACAGCCGTTGTCATTTTTCTCGCGTAAGCTTTCACCTGCGGAATGTCGATACAGCGCGTACGATCGTGAGCTATTAGCAATGTATGCCACCATTAAACATTTCCGATATTTGTTGGAAGCAAGGGAATTTGATTTATTGACTGATCATAAACCTCTTACTTACGCATTTAAGCAAAAGCCAGAAAAGGCAACGCCAAGACAATTTCGGCAACTTGATTTTATCTCGCAATTCACTACGTCAATCCTACACATTAAAGGAAAAGAAAACATACTAGCTGACGCACTGTCCCGTATTTCGGCAATTGAAATGCCATCGCCAATTGACTATAATGAAATTGCTAGGGTTCAGGATACAGATCATGAGTTAAAATCACTTATAAATGAACCAAAACACGGCCTTGAACTTAAAAAAGTTGTCTTACCAGGAACAGACATTCCACTCTTTTGTGATATCTCAACGGAAAATGTCAGGCCATATATACCAGAAAATTTCCGAAAATTAGTTTTTGACTCTCTGCATAAACTTTCACACCCTAGCATTAAAGCGACTTCCAAATTGGTTCGGGAGAGATTCATTTGGCCTCAGATAAATTCAGATTGTACTAAATGGGCAAAAACATGCTGTGAATGTCAAAAAAATAAGGTATCAAAACATACAAGGGCCCCATTGGGCAGGTTTCCTGGCCAGGCGGATAGATTTGACCATGTTCACCTAGACCTCATCGGACCAATGCCCCCATCTGAGGGAAAGTCTTATTGCCTGACCATGGTGGACAGATGTACCCGCTGGCCAGAGGCTGTGCCCATTGATGATATAACGGCGGAAACTACTGCGTTTGAATTTTACAGGACTTGGATTTCTCGTTTCGGCGTTCCATCCCGAATCACCACCGATCAAGGTCGCCAATTCGAGAGCCAGCTTTTCCAGAGCCTTGCCCGTTTGCTGGGGATACAGCGAATCCGGTCTTCGCCATACCACCCACAAGCCAATGGCATGATTGAGCAACTGCATCGACCGCTGAAAGCTGCAATAAAGGCCTACAAAACACCAAAGTGGACCTCAGCACTGCCAGCCATTCTACTGGGTTTCAGATCGGCCTTGAGGGAGGACCTGCAAGCTTCAACGGCAGAGCTCGTCTACGGCAAGACTCTTCGACTACCGGGAGAATTCTTCGAGGCGACACCACACGAAGCAAGTCCGCAACAGTTAGTGGAGGAATTAAAGGAACATTTCAGCAATATCCGACCCACACCGACAACATCCCACGGGAGACGGCCCACTTTCGTCCACCCAGGACTGAAGGACTGTACCCACATATTCCTAAGGCATGACGCTGTGAGGGGACCACTCCAATCTGTATACGAGGGACCATTCAAGATCCTGAAGAGGATGGAGAAAACAATGGATATAGAGGTAAAAGGCAAGCGGCGTACCATTTCCATAGACAGAATAAAGCCGGCATTTCTGGAGCAGACTCCGAAGATCACAGCCAAGATGCCAGCCGTAACAGTGGAAGCCATCCCCGAGCAGCCAGAAGCTCCAGAGGAGATCTCATCGCCATCTCCAGACGAAGCGAGAGCGACAAGAGCAGGACGCAGGGTACACTTCCCCAAACATTTGGCTGAATACAGACTTTAACGTGTCATGAATGACACTGGGGGAGGAGTGTGCGGCGGCGCTAGTTCAGAGCCACCGGCTGCTAGCGCCACCTGCAAGAACAACTAAACTTGTTCCAGGACTCTCGAAGAAGGACGCTAAAAATGTGATTCCAGGATTCTGACTCTGATTCGTGCGCTGGATGAATGACATGTACTAAGCTCCGCGGAGAGCAAAATATTACATTTAACCTAGAATAAAAAGTGTTACGTCTAAAGAATATGTATTGTCCTAATCAATAGTAATTAATAACACATAGAAATGATAGGAGCTTTTACAAAAGCGGATGGCAAATAACCAGCCTCTGCAGCTTCTTTCTAAGTTGTAGTGAAGAATATAATAAAAATATGTAGTAAGAAGGTGAAAGGTAAAGATATAATATCTTATTTATAAGGTTGTGGCAAAGCTAAAGTTAAGAGGACGTCAGTCTGTCCCTATTTCTTAGATCTAATGCTTTTTTTCCGCACAACATCAACTGGAATATTACTTTAAAGTATGTGAAATTTCACTAACAACATCAATAGTAAAAGTTCATTAAAAAAATTTCAAGGTAATATAACAAACAGCTTTTTTCTTATTACACTTAAACTGTTTATCATAAGCTAGCTTACAATATTTCAATACAAAAAGAATGATAAAAGATCCACTACTTATTTTGTCTGCAATTTTTTTATAAGGACTTTTATTATAGATGTTATTGCCCAGTAATAAAAAAACTTTACGTACTTCAAAAGTAATTCTCAGGTAGAAATTGTGCTCTAAAATATAAAGTAATTGGTCTAAGGAGCAACGACATTCTGATGTTTCCTCTTAAGCCACTTTGAATTGATCGATATAAGTTAATAAAAGTACAATAAAACAACACAAATTACCAGACGTGAAGCTAATCAGCTATGCCTAATGTGACTCTTAACTCTTTTGACTTCAGTGGCTGTTATCAGTGACTTGTGATTTTTTTTTAATAGCTAGATTGTGTCTCGGATTGAGGCGGAATATGCCATCACAATCTACTGCCGTCTTCAGAAATAAACTTGTTACCCTCATAAGATGGCCGTTGAATGATATCTAAGTCAGGGCAGCGTTGGAATTCTCACTGGAACTTATAGCTACATTGTATTTTAACTTATTTCAATACATTTCATTATTTTATCACTCCATTTCCATTTATAAAATCAATTATAAGTAACACAATACCTCAAAATAGAGGCTGTAATATGCCTTGGTAACCTCTATCTAACACAGCTCTATGTTTTTTTTTTTTTTTTTTTTTTCTTTCTTTCTAATATGAATTACCTAAAATAACGCTTTCCTAACGTTGAAGATATTTAATAAGAATATATTAACAAGAACTAACAAGCTAAAGGCAACGAATTATTTTTACTTTTATTGAATAACTTAAAAGAAAAAAATACGAAAAGAATAAAAAATAATTGTTTGAATATTCAACTTTTTATATATCAAGCAAAGCGGTGGCAACTTCTGATATTTTGGTAACTAAGATAGTGCTGCCATCTACTTGTAAACAAAAAAAGTATTTAAATTTAGAAAATTGTTAGAAAATTAATTTATAAGTAAAAAAAAAAAAATATTTAAAAAATGGATATATCAAGGTCTAAATGATTTCAAAGCAAACACCAGACAATGTAGACAAACAAAGCCTTTTAGAAACCTAATTTATTATTTAAAGCAGTTTCAATTAAGGTATTGCTACTAAAATCTAAAAAGCACATCTTAATTTCCATCATGAAAATAATAATCATTTGCTTATATGTTTAAAGTTCAAAAATTAATCCGATTTAACAACAAAGGTACAATTTAAGTGAAGTTAAAAACAAAAAATAAAGCATTGTATCAGACAGTTAATATAAGAATTTAATTTGAAATAAAATAATATTTGCGAAGCATGAATTTTGTTTTTGGAGGAGCTTACCATCAGAACTTTTGATTGTCAAGAATCATTGCTTCATAAAAGTTTTCATACATGCTTATTTAGAGTTAGTTGGCTTGGTTCCACTAATAAGATTAATTTCGATATTTTTGTCTTAATTCCTAAGTGCTTAGTGTGGAATATGTTTTTTTTATTCAGCAACAGTACCCTGAATTATTAATTTTGTTTAATAAATATTTTCACTTCAACCTTAAAGTTTTTCAGCAATGATCGGTAGAAAATTCCATTAAAGATTTGATTGAAAATAACTCATTACTGTAAAACGTAGAAATTTTTTTAAAAACAAAATGTTTTAACTACAATTTTTTTAAACAATTGTTCTTATTTTATAATGCAATATTTCGGTGAGCCAAATGGTTTTATGAATGAAGCCGTCACAATGAAAGATGGAATTAGCCACTATTATATTTTCTATTAAGTTAAATAGTTTCTCTTTATTTTTTAATAAAGTGAAGTATTTAGTAATAGCAAATTTACTTTTAAACTTGCCTTAATAATCTCTTATGCAAAAATTGAAGAACATTTTAATGAAACAAGAATTCATGCTTGTTTTTTTGTTCTGTATTCTTATTACATACTATTATTTGTATATTAATGTATTAAGATTTCAGCCTTTTCTTTGATATTTTTTAGGTGGTTTATGCACTTTCAGATTCAGTACTAATAGAAATTCTCCAAAAATGTTATGCTGCTGATTTCTTAGAAGTCAGAGACTTAAATCGGCTTATCTGATATGACATCTAAATAAAAGATACATGATTATGATAATTAGCTTATATAGGATTAAGGTAAGTAAGTAATAAATAAAAAACTAAAAAACATTGATAATAGCAATCTATTTCAACAAGAATTCTTTCAAAGATCTTCAAAAGAATCAAGCCAAAATATCAAGATAGGAGACCTACCGAAAGTAAGTAAAATCTTACTTAGGAACGTTGTATATATATATATATATATATATATATATATATATATATATATATATATATATATATATATATATATATATATATATATATATATATATATATATATATATATATATATATATATATATATATATATATATATTCACTTGAAGAATTGGTCATTTTGTTCTCCGAAGCTGTGCGGAAAAATTAGAATCGTTTTCAGGAAATGATTTTTTGGCGAATTGTACTCGTGGTTATTCTATCGTGGATATACAGGTATTGATTGAAATTATTGCCTCTTTTAGTAACTCAAATCTTCACCAGAATTGCAATAATACTAATGTAATGTGTTCTTCTTTTTTATTTATGATCTTGTGATTTTTTTTTTTTTTTATAAATATCCTTTTTTTAATGGATTAAATTTTGGGAGGTGTGACCTCTCTTTAAATAACTTTGAAGCTTCATTTAATTAAAGTTATTACACAGAAACCACATTTACGTTATTTTTTTCTCTAGTGTTTCAAACTCATGTGTTTTTGAATTTAAAAGATATATTTCCAATATTCTTATTTAGGGTTATTAATGTTCGATACAATTGGTAGATGGCAGCACTACTGACAAGAACACATACTTTGTAAAACTAATAGCTTTGAAATTGAGAATCTGTCTTTTTAAACAACATCAAGAAAAATCCCCCAAAAGTGTATGAACGATATGCAAGTATCCAAAATATCTTCAACAACTTAGTGCTTTTTCTTTTTTTATAGTTAATAAAAATTTACTTTCGAAAAAAATATATAAATAATGACATTTAGATCAATCTATCTTTATAAACAGGTTGCGTCACAAATTTTCAGAAAAAAATTATTTTGATTGGAATTAAAATGCGTAAGTTTAACTTTAGATAGACATTTTCTGAATATCATTTGATGACTTTGATATTTTCTACAATTTTAGCAATAGATGTGATTATCACAATGCGAACTTTAAATTAACTGTCAGTGTTGTGTATTCTTCTTTCCTTGTAGGCAATTATTTCTTTCAAAACCATAGAAAAGTGTAACATAAAAGTACCCATCATTGTAACCAGGGGCGTAGCCAGGATTTTTTTTCCGGGGGGGCTGAGAAATTATAAATGTCAACTTCGGAAACAATGATTATCATTCAATAATTTACAAATCAAAATTAATCAAACTAAAAAACAAATAAACACTTTTTGGGATTGTAATACTTTTAGCACATATAGCATAATTAGTTACTGGAATTTTAAAACTATATGGTAATTAATTTAGGTAAACATATTTCAATAAAAATATATTAATTATTAAAATATTATAATTAAATCAATTTATTATTGGAGTTATAATGTTATTGCCAACAATAACCATTAACATTTGATTAACAAAGTCCCAATCTAACGCTTTAACGTCCCAATCCGCATGCCCAGAGAAATAGGTCAATAGTTTTAAAAAAAAGCTTTATGATCGTAACCATTTATATAAAATAATTTATTTGAATAGTGAAAAATTACACTTACCTTGAATGGGGTAGAAATAAGAAATTTCTTATATAGAGAATTCTGAAGTGTTTAACAAAGTGGGATCCGAGCAATGTTGAATATGTATACAATGCTGCTCTTGGAGGTTGGAGATGTCTGCTAAGAAAGAGCCGGTTTGTGGCTTTCTGGAACCCCTTGTCACCTATTGTACTAGTGAACCAGAGTCCCTGGGGGGGGGGGGGGAGAGGGATCATGGACTAGACAAGTATAAGACCCCCCCCCCCTCACATCCCCAGGACTCTGAAAGCCTTTTGTCGGACGAAAGTCCGCACCAACGAGACTAGACATCGCGTATCACGTCGACTAGTCATCACACCTGAAGTCTGGAGTGCTACATTCAGGGCAGATTCAACTTAATTCGATTCGTTAATAATTCCAGTGCTTTGTCTGTCCAATTTCAAAAAATTAGAAAATAACGAAAACTTGTGTTAATTTCAAATTTTAATTATCCAAGCATAAATAGATCTATTTCTGACTTTCGAGGTTTGAAAATTTCGGAGGGGGCTGCAGCCCCATCAGCCACCCCCTGGCTACGCGCCTGATTGTAACAGGGATGTAGTTAATATTAATGATCATTTTAAAAACAATTTGCATTCAAAAACTTTTGGGTCAATTAGACACTATTAACTTTCTCACCCTCGGATATAATACTAAAAACGAAACAACAAAAAATTGCCAAATTAGCCTTTTTAGCAATATTTAATCTTAAACTCATTCTGCGAATTATTTAGATTGTTGACAATGGACAATTCTCGCATTTTATTATTATTTTTTTTAATCAATTCTAAATGTTTCGAAAAAGCCATAAACATATAAATTTCTGCTCAATGCGCTTTTTCTTTTTTGTAATTTGCGATCAAAATTACCTTGTTAGAGGTTGGCGAGAAAACAACTAATTTCGTTGGCGTTGAACGTGACGTAAAGAGATCTCAAACATCCTGGCTTGAAATGCAGCAGCGGAAACCAGATTTGCAAGTTTCTCGCAAATCACGCCAACCTGTACGGAATGTGGCAATGGTCTACCAACGCCAACTTTTTTAACGACAATTATTTGGCAGAAACCTCACGTTAACCATAGAAACGCATTGATTATTATTTTTTTACGTCACGAATTTTGTTTGACTGTTTTGATCGGACTGGTTTTGGCTTGGTTTTGGGACATTTTCTTTCCTTAATAATTAAATAACTAATTTTTTTAAAGAACTTTTGTTTTAATATTTGGAATCAGAAAGAAATTCTTTATAAATATGTACCAACTACACTCATTTTTTTAAAATGCGGGAATTGTCCATTGTGTCAAAAATTATAGTAATCAATTTATTGTTTTGTCTAAGAAAGTAAACATGCACATGATACGCTTACAGCCTTTATATAAGCTATTACTATGTAAGTGTAGAAACAAAAATAAAAAAGAGTGATTTTTCGATGATCATATAAATTTATGCGAAAAAAATATTTAGCAACAATTTTTTTTTAATAAATTTATTGCTTTATATCCCTTTTTGTATATTTTTTAGATTACCATTAGGATAATCCTTCTATATTGTTACAATATTAAAAGGAACGAAAATCTTGAATTCTGAGCTTCCAATCCAATGCAAAATTCTCATCAATATTCACATAGTTCGATAAAAAAAATTACTAAATGGGAAATGTCAATACAGAGTTTCATTGCGCTTCGGTTGTTTTTCATTCATTCTTATAATATCCTATTCTATTTTTTTTTAATTAAAAGTGTTGAATTTAGATCATATTAAAATTATTTCATAATTCCTAAGATAAAGATAAATCTTTCAATATTTAAAATTATTTTTTGTGAATTTAAAAACATGGTAAATATTTGCCTGAGAATAAATTGAATTTATTTAAAGTTACGATAGATTTTTTTCAAAAACTATATTATATCATTTCAAAATAGAATTTTTTAGAAAGATAGTTCAACTTCATTATTATGCTGTTGATATTAGTAAATTATCTCACAAAAAACTTTGTGCAGTAGGATAACTTGAGTTATGAATATTTATAATCAATATAAATTCAGAAATAAATACTCCAGCATTACATTTTTACCATTTTTTAATTGAATATATAAACTATGCCAGACTGAAATATCCTAAATATTTCTTTTAATGTTTAGTAAAAGACTCTAAAATGCATATACATTCTGCAAAACATTATTTAATTCAACAGTTTGAACAAGCAACAATAATGAATAAATAAATGTACTAAACATTGATAATTGATTCCTTTCCTTATAATTTAGATCTTATAATTCTTGAGACCAGGGGCGTACTGGGACATAAAATCGGCCCGATGATTTTAAATTTACACTGGCCCAAACTTTCAATATAATTATGAATCAAATTTTAATAATTATTTTTAATAAAATAACTTCAACTGAATAATTTGTTTTAATAATTAAATTAATATATTTTTTATTTAAGTAAATGAATTGTTTTAATAAACAGTTTAATTAAATCAAATTTTCTCTGTCTCTACTATTTATACCTCCTTTGAATGAACTTGATTTCCATAAACCATTGATGTATATTTAATCTTAAAAGTTATAAAATAAGTAAATATTCATAATATACCATAATATATAAATTGAATTGAATCTGTTTTTTAGATTCCACATAATCTATAAAATTAAAGTAATGTGAAATTTTAAGCAATTTTTAATATGCTAACTATATCTCTGAAAGTAAAGTATTAGCACAATTATAGTTAATTGTCCTTGTGGGAGAATGATTGGGTTTTGAATGCATTGGGCTTTTGAAAAAGAAAAAAAATCAAAGAGGGCAACTAATTATATTGAAACACTTAAAGAAAAAAAAAATCTGTACCGGACTGGCCGACCTTTTACAGACAATGACCAGCCCGGTGATTTTACCGGGCAACTCTATGGCCAATACGCCCCTGCTTGAGACAGTCTCCACATTAGTCATATTAAGTCACTATAATATCATTATTTCATTAAGTAATTGTTGCCAAAAATCATAAGAGATTAGTTTTCACAGCTGATCTACACTCACTTCCAAAAGGTAAGCGCGGAGAAGAAAATGTTAATTCCCTTAAGTCAATCTGAACTAAAGAAGCTAAAATTTGCTGCAAAGGTAGAAGGAAGTATGCAAATATGTCAGGAAACAGTCAATCACGGTTTCGCGTGGAGAAATATGCAAAACAGGCAGTCGTATAAGAGGCCGCCATTGTGAAGGGTAGAGGAGTTGCATGTGAGTGCTGATGAAAGGTTTTAGAACATTCGTACGATTTGTTTTCAAGCTAGACGCATTTCTATGGCTTCCAGAAGACGAATGGAAGATTCGGAGCATTGGCGACTATCGGACGCATTGAAATAGGACAGTCTATCGCAGATGTTGCTCTTTTCTTCGGCGTCGTCCATGGGTTACGACCCTCGGGGAAGATCGATATATTGCTGTTGTAGCAATATCGATATATTGACACCACACATGTGACATCTATGGTTGTAGCCAGTAGTAGAAGTGGGAAAAGAAAAGTGGAGGGGGGGGATGCCCAAAAGTTAGAGACAAGTGCATCCCCACCACCATAAATTTTATAATTTCGCATTTTACAATAAAAATATTAACTAGCAAGGAAATAATTTATACTTCCAAGCACTAACATTGAACAAAGGTTCAAAATTTATTGTTATTTTAATGAATATTCTGCAACTTGGTTTTTTTTTACTTGGAAGTAAGAGATAAAGTGAAGTAATATTTCTTTTATTTTAGATTTTATAGTTAGTTTCTTTTTATTTAAATAGTACTTCCAAATGAACATACTTTGATGAAGTTAAATTAATAGAGAACTCTAAAATGTTTCTTTTTTAAAATAGTTTGTCCTTATATGAAACAAGAATAGAAATTTCCTTCAAAATACTTAAAAAAAGTTCCTCCAAAGTTAAAAGTACATTATTTGTAAATAAAAATACTTATATCTTTATACAAAGTAGTATAATATATATTTATAATAATATGATATATATAACATAACTAATTTTTTTTAAATATTTGAAAACTTTAAATAATTTTCTCTCAGTGTCACTACATTTAAAGTTTGTTATTATTTTTCTTTAGTAGATTTCAGACGGATTGAGTATTTTTAAAAGTGACGGGATGGATTTCAGTGGTTTTAGAAGTGGAAAGGAGGGGGGTGGGGACGCGTCATCCCGGGTCTACCCACACTTCTAGCATTGGTTGCAGCGGCCATTGGTAAGACGATATCCGCCACTACTGTTCGTCGAAGGCTACACATGAATGGTCTGCAGGCCCGGATACCACGAGCTTGTGTTCCTTTACCCGTCCAATTCAAAGGGACACGATTAAAGTGGTGTCGCCAGCATGTGACTGTGTTTGATTGGGGCAATGTTATGTTCACATATTATTACAGATTTGCCCTACAACCCGATGATAAGCGTGTAGGGGTCTGAAGGGAGCAAAGGCACACGCAATTGAACCCAGAACATCACCGAACATTCCGCATTCAGCAGTGGAAGCATCATGGTCTGGGTGGGGATTTCATTTGGATATCGCAAAGACCTGCACATCTTCAGGCGAGGTTCTGTGACGGCTGTGCAGTATAGAAACGAAATCTTAGACCCCCATTGTGAAACTGTACGCTGCGGCAGTTGGTCCTGCGGTGGTTGATGACGTCGTAACAAGCACGATCACACGCTGTTTTTGTATGCAGGAGAGGGGTCATCCAACTTTTTATACAGTTAGAAAGAGCATTTAATTGTGTATTAGAAACTGTTTACACATCTTGCCGAAACTTGCTGATTTGACTGTAAATCCAATCCAAACAAAATCAAAATAACTACACTTATAAATAACTGCTTTAGGAATATGTTCTAAAATAACAAGTTAGGCTGGTTGTAAACAAATTTAATGGGCAAAATAAAATTATTTTTAAGTTAATAGTTATTGAAATATGTAAAGTTAAACTTCAATTTATTAATATTTAATTAAACTATATTTTAAATTCAGTTTACTGGAAAAAATGTATGAAGATTTTACATTTGAATAGTTGTGAGAACCGTGTATAAATCTATAAAAAAAAAAGTTTTTTCTAGATACCAATAAATTTCAAACATAACATTCGATCAAGTTTAAAAATAAACTTTGAAATATTCTAAAAATCCTTTAGATTTTTAAGGTAGTTATAAAAATGTAAGAAAATGGACATTGTTTATATAATTTCCAACGGGCCAGCTTCTATGCTCTTCTGAAATAAAGTAAAAAACTTGAAACTTGCATTACAAAAAATTGCTAAGTAGCCGAATGAATATTTATTTCGAATCCATTCCATTGTGATACAATTCTTGAACCCCTAGGGAGAAAAAAAGACAAATCTGCAACAGAACCAAAGTGTTTTTCAAAGTAAAAGTAAAGAATTACCAAATTAAGGCATTTATTTTTCATTTTATTTAAACAGAAGATTTGGTAGACAGACTTTGTGGAAAGCAGTGAAAGAACAAAACGTAGAAAAACCGAATTTATACATTCAGAAGCTACTCCAGAAGTGTTGGCCTATGCAATACAAATGATTCTCAAGGCTAGTGGAAGAATAGATGCGTCCTAAGTCGTCAAAATGCAACATTTACTTCCCCATCAAGAGCTTGAAAATATATTAAATCATTTTCAGAAAGTCAAAAACATGTCGGTGAAAGTTTCAGTGGATGTAGCATTGTCGGTGATTGTTGAAATAAAATTATCTCGACATCAATATTATGTGATTTGAAGTCACTGTGAAAACACTTTTCCTTCTTACAAAACCATACAAAGAGGAAAGAATAGCATTTATCCACAAAATAGTTCTTTACAATGCGATGAATTAAAAGTGGAGGTTGCTGTTCATTCTTTAATGAATCATACATCTCAATGCATTATCGAAAGAAAATCAGATCATGTTAAAAAAATATTCAAATGAGCAGTTGTATAAAGTAAAACTTTTAACGAAATGGGGTTATGACTAAAGTTCAGGCCGAAGTGAATAAGAGGTTTTTATAGAAGCGAAATAGGACTAATCACCGATAAACCAAAATGTGTTACGAGAATTCTAATTATTGCAATACTGCAATTCAGTTCTATAGTAATGGTATAGTCGGTACAAATAGCAAACTTTCAGCAGACTTAACTGGCACAAATGGGAAAAAAATAGTACGTTTTCATGTCATACTACAAACTATTTGGAAACGGAAAAATTGTATATGGAACTCTATTCGTGGTTATATATGCCATCGATCATGTATAAAATATTAGTTTATAGACCGGCAATAGTGGAAAATTCTCTAATGCCACTGGAACACTTATAGGAGAATTCTACGCCGTGTTTGAACAGATAGTAGTGTTTGTTTTCTTATTTAAAGTCTTTGTGCAAAATACATTACCATGTCAATTTTATCTACAATTTTTATTGTTAAAAACTATAATTGGGATTTTTAAGTGATGCATAGCAATGCAATTTGAAGTTGATTTTAGTGTCAACAATCGCAATTTTTATAAACGTTGTTAATTGTAAATTGCTGGAAAAATATAATAAGAAATCTTATAAAGATATTTTTTCAATTAATGGACATTATATATTAATTTTAACAAAAGACTTTAATTAAAAGTAAAATTTTGAAAGTAGTTTTAGGTAAAAAAAATTCAGATATCGCAATCTAAATAGTAATTTTTACCCAAAAATGATTAAAATTTGTGTATAAAACCAAATTTAGGGGGTAGTCTACTGTTGTAAACTTATTAGAAACGTTACAATCAACATTTGGTTTCAATAAATACACATCTGAATTTTGGCCAGGTTGTCCCCATATTGCATCGAGTTGATTTTGTGTTATTAAAACTAACAAAATAAAGAAATACTTGTTAATACATTCATTTATGGACATGGAATGTATGTATTAACATTTATTTATATCGCAGTTTCCCGAACTTTAAATGGTCAGGGGAAAATATTGTATAAACAAAGTCCATTTTTTGGGATCCAATTTTCCCAAAACCCGTGCTTAGTATTTGAAACATTTCAGCGATATTTATTGATTAACTACAACAAAATTTAACGTAAATTTAAGAAGTCAATTGCTTAAGTATGAGTAATATAATTTTAGTGACATAGTTTTAATAATCTAAGCGCATAATCTAATCGTAAATTGTTTATTGCTTTAAGACTGATTTTACAAAACATCGTGGCGCTTTCTGTTACTTATTATTATTATTATTTTTTTGAAATTTAGGACAAAAAATTATCATCGAATTGCATTTGAATATACTTAAATTGCTGTTTGTTGCAATGAGTAACAACAATTTCGTAAGCATTTATGCGATATCTCTTGGAAGAGATACATAAGAGCTATAAATATATTGAGAGTTATAAATATATTAAGAGGTACAATTATATTACACTCAAATAGGTTCAATTACGAAATTTATGCTACTCAGTTGGAACTATTGGAAAATTAAGACCTTAAATCCGGTTGACTCAAAACTGAACTTCACCGGTGGCGCCATCTAAGGTAAAAGGGCAAAAACTTTATACATTCGTTTATTTTATTTTCTAAATGAAACAAGCAAGTTAAATTATATTAAAAATTATTGTCTTTGCAAGATTTTGTATGAATAAAAATTTTGAAAGAAAGAGAAAGAAAATGCTCATGATTACTGAAATATATTGGAATTATTTAAGGATTATGGACTTATTAAGTGATTAATCTTTATATGTGAAATTCTGCTTGAAGTATATGCCATGTGCTGCCATCTGTGGAGTTAAAAACAAAAATTATATATATTACTCATTTTCCATTAATCGTTCAATTATCAAGTTATTAAAAAGAATGTCCAAAATTTTAAATGATAATAATTACAAAAGCTTAATTTATGACATTAATAATAGTTTTTATTAAGCCTTCAAAGAATTTATTGTAAAACAACAAATTCATTGAAAACGATAATATTTGGTTTGAAATTGTACAAAATAAGAAATTATATAAATTTAAAAATATTTCATACCTATTTTAGTCGTATGGTCTCTGAGCTAAATATCATGAATAATTATATATCTTGTTCCCTGTATAAGCATTTAAGAGTTTCCACAATTATAAAAAGCTGCATTTCATGTGTTTTTAAATACGCAGTTATATTTTAAAAACGACTTGATAATTATATCAATACTTGGAAATTTACATAAACTTTTAAGAAAATGTCTAAGTTTTAATATTTTGTTCAGACTGAATTACCCCGAATCACAATTCCTATTTTCTATGAATTTTTTAAAAGTATTGAATAATTGAGTGAATATTTTGTATTGCAAACAATGTAAATAAACGCTACTTTTCATTTTGTAACATCAATACCGTATAAACCCAAATACAAAAATGTTGCTCAACTACATGCACTATCTAGGTTGGCTCACTTGATATTTTCTGAGCAATCCCCTAGAACAGGTCCAGTTGCTTTTTAAAACTGTTTATTACAGTACAATTTACGATTAAGTAGAGCAGACTGTTCCACTTACTAACCATTATAAAAGTAATATTTTATATATTTCTCAAATTTAAAATACTATTTCAATTTTGCATTCATGACCGCTTGTTCTGTCTCTCGTATTGTATTCTATACCCTTGAAAACAGTCTTTTTGATAAATTTAAATTGAATCAAATCTCTTCTAGACCCTATTCCAATGTATCTATATTTTTTATCAATCTAGTAGCGTATTTCAATCTCAAGTTAACCTGCATTATTTATTTATTTATTTACTGATTTACTTATTTATTTATTTATTATTTACTGATTTGCTTATTTATTTATTTATTTATTTACTGATTTACTTATTTATTTATTTATTATTTACTGATTTGCTTATTTATTTATTTATTATTTACTGATTTGCTTATTTATTTATTTACTGATTTGCTTATTTATTTATTTACTGATTTGCTTATTTATTTATTTACTGATTTGCTTATTTATTTATTTATTTATTTATTTATTTATTTATTTATTTATTTATTTATTTATTTATTTATTTATCTACTGATTTACTTACTTACTTACTTACTTACTTACTTACTTACTTACTTACTTACTTACTTACTTACTTACTTACTTACTTACTTACTTACTTACTTACTTACCTACTTACCTACTTACCTACCTACCTACCTACTTACTTACTTACTTACTTACTTACTTACTTACTTACTTACTTACTTACTTACTTACTTACTTACTTACTTACTTACTTACTTACTTACTTACTTACTTACTTACTTACTTACTTACTTACTTACTTACTTACTTACTTACTTACTTACTTACTTACTTACTTACTTACTTACTTACTTACCTACTTACTCACTTACTTACTTACTTACTTACTTACTTGAAATTTTTACTTGAAATTTTTCCAAACCATTCTTCTATATAGCGTCAAAATAACTCACTAAATTTAGATGACTATAGTCTTCTTAATGAACATCATATTAGGTTTTAAACTTGCCTATCCACAACGTTGCCCAAACTTAAAAGTTTCATGATAGGTAAAACTCATATTCTTGTGACTGAAGTGTCTGACATTATAATATCTAAATAAAAATTCATACACCTTTTTTTAATGTCAAAATAAAAGTATAAGATATTATTTTCAACTGCAAATTAAAACTTTTAACTCAAGAAAAATTTAACATAAATTCTTGATATTAATACAATTTCTGTTAACAATTACTTATTTACCAGTTCAAAAATTAGTCGTCACATTGTTGACACGACAAGCAAAATAAATGGACTAATTGCTTCCCTTGTCGATCGCCTAAACCTGTATGTCTATGCCTAAACCCTTTGGTTTCTCTTGGTCAGTCGTCAATGTGTTAAAATGTTGGTTGATTGTTGGGTTCCGGGCGCATGAGTTCACGAGTCGTTGACTTCAAAGGAACACCATCTGGGAAGTCACTCAAGAAAAATAGGTTCCGTTTTTGCTTATCGAACAGGAGAAAACCCTAGGAACTATCATCAAGAAGTCCAACAATTGATTGAAGAATATATGACAAAGTTGTTGTCGACTCACTTTGATATGTACCTTTTTATATTTCTTGCAAGCTATTCGACTAGTTCGGTTTTGAAGGGTGTAATTGATATTAATTGGTATTGAATTATGTTAAATTTCACAGTTATACTTAACAACACTGAAGTATTCGCATTTAATAGATTACAATATACTACTAGACTCTATGTTACCATTGCCAAAAGTAAAGAATATTTCTCATGTGAAACAGTAATGGAAAAAGACTCGTTTTAAAAGTATATTTGGAAAACAAAAAACATAACATACCTTATAAAAATTCATTTCTTTTGAACGATGTAAGTAGATAACATTAACTATTTTATTTTTGCATTTTACTCTTACAGATTTTTCAGACTTTCCCCAAATTATAAAGAATATTTCCACTGTTAAATAGCTAGAGAAAAATACTGGTTATATACTGGAAAAATATTTAGAAACTCAAAAAATAGTATACTTCTTCAATATGTTTCTTTCAATTATACTTCTTATACATTTCTCTTGAACGATCTAGATGTAATTAACTATTTCTTTTTCACATTTTACCCACACAGATTTTAAAAACTTCCCAAAAATAATATACTTAAGGATTTAGCTAGTAACTGTTGATGATAATAGTATAAATATAAATAAGCGTTAACAAGTTAAAATCACAGATAACATAAGTTTGAAATCAATACATTTTATTTTTTTATTTCATATAAAAAGAGGAAGTAAAAAATTCTAAGTAAAAAGTTATTTACCTATTTTTCTCAGAGTGTATACATATTTTAAAATAAGCTTTTCCAGCAGTGTAGTTTACGATTTAAAGTTATTAAATAAGGACTCCACAAAAAATTCTATTATTTAAAACGTTACATCTTGTGTCGACAAAAGTCACCTCAATTTTCAACTAGATGAAAATTTCTTTGAGATAAGTATGTTCCTTCAAAATAACCACATTTGAATACAACATTTTAGGATAATACTTAGTATTTTATGTGCAACAGTTTAGTGTAGTAGTCTTTCTGAAAGTCAGTAAAATTAATATCAATTTATTACAGTTGTCAGTTTCGATATTCCTTATCTTTCAACAATTTTCCTTTTGAAGGAGAAACCTGCAACAAAAGAATTTTTTTTAAAGTATTATTTTTTTCTGTATTAAAGTGTATCACCTGCCACAAAAGAAGAAAAAAATTCTAACATATTTCTAACAAGTATATAACCGAATAAGGGTTCAAATAAATAAACATTTTAAGGGTATAGTAAAACGGTTGAGTTTTGGGTTACAACGCATGCAAAATTAATAAATTTCATATGTTAAAAAGTACACTTTAAGAATACTCAACAACAACAGAATTCGTGTGATGATTCCCCTTTCATTTACGGATTTAGTACAAACTAGCGTATTATCTAATGAAGAAATTTAAGCTTTATAGTATATTACTGTGCATATCCTTCTAAATTTTTTAAACAGACTTATACTAAACTTGATTTTTACATGAAATAAAACTTAGCAGCTTTTAATATAAATGTGTGCCCTTTACACAAATAAATAGTCCTCTTAAATAAAAATAAAATCTTATTTCATTGTCATAACGTATTTTTTGTCTTAAATTTATATAAATTAGGTCAAACTTATTGAGAGTGTAATACCCTTGTAAAATCATCAATCCTTTTCATAAACCATCTTCTGCTTGCTTGCGTATTCTGGGAAAAATATTTTAAGCATTTTATTTCTTAGTAATTTTTTTTAACGTTTTGCTGCATGGGTGAGCTTCTGGATGCATGACAGGAACATTTACTGGATATTAACTTCACCAATCTGATTAGATGCTAAGTCTTGCAGAATAAATATATGGAATCGTGTGAACTACAACCAGTCTAAGACTATATTTCATTTCTAATTATACGTAATTTGTTGGCATTCCTACTTATTGAGTAAAAAGGGTAAAGTGAAATCAGTATTGAAGTATTGCAAATGTCAATAAAGAGACAAATTATTCTTTTTGTTATTTAGATAGTAATTTTCTATTATTATTATTATTTGTAAAAGAAATATGAATTTATGATTAATAAAATGGGTGATTTATGTTTTATTGTGTTTATTATTTTATGTGATGATATAAAAGCATTTAAAGTGTTGACATAATGTGTACTTATAAAAACTTCTGATCGATACTCAATCCATTTTTTCATCTTTATGAAATGATAACTATCATACTTATTATTTTAGGCCTTAGTTTCATTGTAGAAAATAGTTTTTGCCGTTGAGAGAAGTTTTGAAATATATTCTGATTCAGTATTCTCCTCTAATCTTTGTAAAAGGGCCGCAGCAGGGCAACAGGATTTAATAAAGTACTTTTTGTGTAACTTTCGATTTAAATTAACTGAATATTTTAATATTATCTTTATTTAAAAATAATTGTATCAATTTGAAATTTTAGGTTGACAAGTTATGCAACATAACTTTTTTTTAAAACAATGTTCAGTTTTAAAGTATTCAAGAATTATCTTTCCGCATATTCTAAGTATGTTTATGTTTCGCAGCTCTAATCTTAAAACCTTGATAGATGGATTATAGGCGTGTCAGTTAATCTATCAATATACTTATTATTAATTAAAACTCACTTGCTGAGAATTTGGCTTTGCTATTCGATATAAACATTACACACGTGGAAAATGTGATTTCAATTTTCGAGCTACAAGTCTTGTAAATACAAGACTCTGAGATTTTGCTTTGGCTAAGTATTATAATTTGTCTTTTTAACTGTTTATTATAGCAATTCAAATACTATCCATAACATTATCCATTGATACGTTCATTGTATGAAATTCTCAAAGATTATCTTAAATGCACTGTGCACATTTTTTTGTTAAACGGTCACTTATTTCTTCAGATTACTTGTAATCTCAAGTTAGTAAAGTAGTGGTAAATGTTGTTCTAATTGAAGTTGTATTTTTTTGAAATTGCTATTTTTTAGAAATATCTGTGCAGCAGTTTTTTTCCACTTATCACATAATACAATAATTAAAACTTTCTACGTTTTATTGATGTGTTGGCTGTGTTTATTTTTAAATTAATCACGTTAGTATACTTGTCGGTTTTACATATTTTGTATCTCATACATCCGTATTTAACGATTTCGCTTTTGAAAGGGAAATTGTGGGTTTTCATTTCAGTTTTGAACGTGGAAAAATCCTGAGATCTGCTACAAGTTAAAGTATATAATTCGTCGCCAACATTATCATGTCCTCTGATTTTAAATATCAATACCATTTAGATTGTAGCTAAACACTCAAATTCAGCCTGACAATAACTTTGCTACCAGATGGCACCAGTTGTCTTTATCGAATGGCTTAAAACGCTTATAGTTTGCAGGTAGCCTGTCACAAAAAAGTTTGATTTTGTACGATGACAAATTAATGTTTGTATTTTGTACTAGAAGAGTCACCTATAAGACACAAGATATTACTTTTGAATTTTTCTTTATCGAAATGTAGTATATAGCAGCTCAACCAGTGGCGGATCTAGGATTTTCCTGAGGGGTGGAGGTTCTTAACACAGTGCTTTAGCCAGGGCGAAATTAAATATTTAAAAGAAATAAAAAAAAAATTTAAAAAAATCAATATATGCAGTGTTTAATAAATATACTTCAAGATAATCGATGTCTATTAATTGAGCCTCCCCCCCCCCTCCCTCTTTCGCTACAATTCTGACTTGCTATCTTAGAGTAAGATTGTTTAACACTGTTCTTTTGTTTTTTCATTACTTATTTAATTTTAAAAATAAATTGGTATCCAAAATGTACCGTGCATTTTAAACATTTTAGCAAGATACATTCCCGGAGGTATCGATTATACTGAAGAAATTCCAATGAAAGTGGAAACTTGATACTTTTAATTGTGACTAACTGACTAAGTATAAATCCTATACTCAATATTTGCCCATAACATACGTTCATAACCTAAGCACATTATATATAATCAGATAATCACTTTTATTTCGTAGATGTTATTAAATAATTCGAAGATAATTTAAAACAAAAAAAATTAACTTAAACAATTAAAATACGATATACAAAACAATAAAAAACTTAGAATGGGTTAATTAAAATATATAAACCAATTATCGTATATCGAAATATTTGTTCCAATTTTTTTTATTATAAATGGAAGAGAGAGATTATTGGGGAGGGCGATCATTGTATTTAAAATTTTTTAAGAATTTAATTTTTAGCTGCAATATCCTTTTACTTTTTTCATGAAACTTTTGAACAAGAATAAGAAGTTTCATAAAAAATTTGTTTTGGAAGGATAGGCTTAGAATAAAATTAGAGTAATCTTAGCCTTCTCTAAAGGTATGTATATATATGTTTTAATTATTTTTAAAGTGCGATGTTTCTTGCATTACTGCTGCAGTAACAAAAAAAAAAAAAAAAAAAAAAAAAAAATGATTAGCATGCCCAAGTAAACATTTGTACAAAACTTTTCAAATTATCGTAACAAAAAATAAAAACTTATTTTGTTTATTTATTCGTTTAATTTTGCATAGGATTTGTAAGCGATAATTTTTTCAAATTCTGCTACTGTACTGCTTCAGAGATAATAATTTTTACAAAATTGTTTATAAGTCTATTTCGTGTAAAAAATTTGCATACCTTTCCACTGTGGCAAGGGAGGATTTAAATTGAGGTCCTGAGAAGCAAAGGGGTCTAAATGACTTTTCTTAACTTTCGAGAAAATGCACTTTAAAGTTCCTAATTAAAATTGTAAAAACAATAGACTCAACCTGAGTGGGAGGGGGGGGGGGGATGCGCCATCTGGATAGATCCACTATTGAGTTCAACTTTCAAAAATCTATTTATATATTACATGCATGTATTAATAAATAAATAAATAAATAAATAAATAAATAAATAAATAAATAAATAAATAAATAAATAAATAAATAAATAAATAAATAAATAAATAAATAAATAAATAAATAAATAAATAAATAAATAAATAAATAAATAAATAAATAAATAAATAAATAAATAAATAAATAAATAAATAAATAAATAAATAAAAGTTTGCATACTTAACTGAAATAGAATTTTCTTTAAAGTTAGTGTTGAAATATTTTTAGAAAGCAATGTTATTTAGACTGTTGCAATGTTAACTTGCCAACAATTGAATTAAACTTGCCAACAGTACTCTACTTGCATTCAAAAGGCTCATAATTTACAGGTACCTAGTTCGTAACGAATTTTTTTGATTTATACGATGACTAAGGATACCACTAAAAATATACCATCAATGAAAAAAGTAACCATAAATAAAAACATATAGTACTATTTAATTTCAAAAGAATTTTACTTTGAAACTAATGTCGGAATCCTATTTTTATTTTTCAACATTTATAGAGTAAAATGGTAATTCCTTTTTCTCGAAATGTTACTTTTTTATGTTTGGGGATATTATGTTTGGAAAACTGTTAAAATACGTCTAAAACATTTTAAATAGACTCTTTTTATTTCTTATTAATTTTAGCAGAGGAATAAATCCATAGTTTCCACTTACTGTTTTTTAATTATTATGTGGATACATTTTAAATCGGTCATAAAGTATGAGTCATATTTTAAAGAAATCTGAAAACAAGAAATAAATCTATGAATTAATGTCACCAGAAATCTTTACATATCATTGCTTTACATTTTCAAAATCATTAACCCAATGGGTTTTTAATATAATGTATTAAGTAGTTAAATTTAACATTAGTAATTGTAAATCCTTTAAACATATTTAAATTTCCTTCCATTAGATGCCACCAGTAGTCCAACAAAATATTATATTTAAAAATGTTTCCCGTCTCCAAATCCTTTAAATTTGTTTCCGTTTCTTCCCAATAGATGCCGCCAATAGTCTATAGTTTCTCTAACGCAGAAATCTCTCAGCTGACCCTGTATTCAGAACCGAATTCATGGAAAATTTCTCCGATTTTGCATGGAAATCTCTCTTTCTCTGCTGAATTCTATTCACGGTCCGGCAGCCAAGCAATAGAACATCATCTCCGATCCCGTTTCCAACGTCCGAAAGCACAGCGATGTGGAAGGAGAAGATATTTGTCAACTCCACCGCGTGCTATGAAGTGTAAACAATGCATTTGAGGAGGGGGTGGGGGTGAAGAGAGATTCTTGGAGTTAATTTTATGAGACACTCGACGAGATGTTATTTATGGTCGCGCAAAAAAGTGATTTGTTGACCATTCATTGTCCGCTTTCTGAGCCGGTTTCGCTGTTTTTCTGGAGAGTTTTTCTTTGTTTGGTTGGTGGGTTTTTATTCTGGGCATCACGGGAGATAAGTGTGATGAATTTATGGTGGAGATGTTTTTGATGTTATTTTTTTTCTGAACAAAGCGGTGTTGACACGAAAATTTTGAATACCGTATTTTTGCCTTCCAACTAAAAAGGTGCTTATTAGTTTCGAAATAACGCAGGTTTTTGTAAATGGAGATCTGTACAGTAGTGAGTAGCATAGATTTTGTAACATAAATAGGATACCAATGTAAATGCTCTTTCGTCTTTTTAAGTTTGTTGGCACCGTAACGTATAAAGAATCCATACGATGAGATAAATAGAAAATGACAAAATTAAAAAGACTTCCTTCTTACTTATCCAGATAGCACAGCGGTATTGGTCATTGTCGAAAACAAGGGTTCTGGGAAGATGGCTAGTCCATGACAAACTTCAAGCATCGTTTCAAAATACACGATTAAAAATACGTAATAATAATAATAATAATAAATGTGCCAAAACCATCACAAAAACTTATCTTTTACCCCTTTGTTCTTTCATATAAAACTATATTTCAATTTTAAAACACTGGATCAGCATTTCAAAACTTTCAGTATATTCTATTCGGCACTTGATGAGATTGGCCAAGATTTGTAGCAACGGCCAGTTTACAACGGTCCACATCGGGATTGGCCAGTGTCAAGCCGATTTTGGCCAGTAGATTTGTGTTACTGGTGAAGGACTGAATATTTTAAATGTTTTGTTTTGTATTAGAGAAAGTTTTCTGAGTGGAGCGTTCTTCAAAATGTATCAGCATCAGAATAATAATTAATTATTTCTTGAAAAAATAATTAGGACTAAGAAGTACGGTATACCACTGTAGTTCCAGTCATATGGAGTGCAGACAACGCCTTCTAACCTAGAGGACTCCTACGTCTTAAGCTATATTCCCCGTCTTAGTATCGTAAATATAGACTTAACATCGTATTTTCCAGAAAACATTTTCTACTGAAAAATTAATTCGAAAAAGATATAAATTTCAATACAATAAAATTAATGATTTAAATGTGAATATAATTTTAATTATTGACAGTATTGAAATAATTAATTAACTAATTAAATAATCGGCACTATTGAAACTTATTTTTAACGTAATTGACTCCTTTGAAACATTATTAAATTAATTTTTAAATGGTAATAGTATAGGTCTACTTTAATTACACATTTAAATTTCTTTAGACAGTTTCTATTTATTGCTTATATCTAGTTTTCGGATTTGTTTTGACACCATATATATAAATACAAATATTGTTTATAAAATTCTATAGCCCTTTTCCGAAAGATCACCAAAGTGAAATTCAATGATTATGCTTTTCATCTAGAACTTTACTAGTACTTAAAAATAGAAGTAAGAGATATTTGTCTCTTCTTTTTTTTTATATAAACGCATTACTATCAACTAAGTTATGCCAGTTAAAATATTATGAAATATTATTATTTAAATTATTGTTAATTTACACTATCATAAACAACTAGTTGCGTGCCTTCTCGTTGCAGAGACTCATCAATGGGCATCTAGCTTTTGATGCCAGTCAATTTCTTTTGCAAAATTTTAGTACACAGGATTATAGAACGAGAGGGAATTTTTGTATCTAATGGCCATGAGACGTTTCCCTGCGGAAAACTAAAAAACTTAAAAAAAAAAAAAAAAAAAAAACTTAAAAAAAAAAAAAAACTTATTGATTTTAGCATTCTGGCTGCCAGTATCGAAATTAGAGGTACAAAACTACTTATATATAAAATTTCAAAGTTCTCCACATTTAAAAGTTGATTTTCATAGAGGAACTGACAGA
The DNA here is from genome assembly GCA_963978545.1 of Linyphia triangularis. Lineage (NCBI taxonomy): Eukaryota > Metazoa > Arthropoda > Arachnida > Araneae > Linyphiidae > Linyphia > Linyphia triangularis. The sequence continues at coordinate 32,850,820 of OZ021727.1, read as the reverse complement.
CTATAGTATCAATAATTTTAAAAACTTTACTTTTAATAAGATAAGCATTAAGGCGTATCAAAAAAAACTTTTTTTGGAAACTCAAAATTTCAAGTCGATAAAAGTTGCTACTATGCTCACATATTTACCAAAATTTTTTCTAGTTCAATTGAAAAATATTTAGGTCTCCTAGAATACATCTCAAGTTTGATTGTTTTTTGACAAAAACGAGAATTTTTAGGTTTTTTTTTAAAAAAACATAAATATAAAGCAAATTTTTATTTTCAAAAATAAAAATGTAAAGCTTAGAATATTTACTAACAGAATTAAAAAAATTGTACGTGCCAATTAACATTTGGGTCTCCCGGAATATACATAAAAATCTGAATTTTTTTTATACAAAATACGGTTATTTTTTGATTTTTAACCTATTCTTTTGGTTAGTTTCAATTATTTTATTTATAGTCTAGTTATAGTAGTACAGCATTTTGAAATAACGGGAATACCATTTTATTATATGGCGTATACTAAACTCAAATGTTAAGTCACTTCTGCAAGATCTTGGAGTCTCCAACCAACAAAGACTCTAGGTTTGAGACATGAAGGCAACGTTATTGAAAATGATTCAATGTCACAGAGTTTGAGTGATGAAAGTGTACTTGTTAGTAACATTTTTCTACCTGGGAAAAGCCAGAAAGTTCAATTATTTCAGTGAAACAAGGGCTTCCCAGAAAATCTATTATCTTTTCTAGAGAATGGGACAGTAGAGCCATTTTTATTAGAGCAGAAACTCAATTAGTAAGTGCTCTTTTGCGGGATTTAAATGTTCTAACAGTAGAAAACCAGGCAGTTGTAATAGGTTTTTCGTGAAAGGGTAAAATACCGTCAAGGTATTAATTCAACTATTTCCCCCTCTATTTATATAATCGAAAGGATAAAGCAATAAATATAAAAATTGTAAGTAGTAAATGTGGTCGCATAAATAAATGCGAAAAACATGTATCATTGGTAAAAGAACTATATTTAATATATTTTGAACATGCAACTTCAGACAGTAGGTCTGGACGAAACGTAGTATCATCGTTACATGACATTATATTGTAAACCATAAGATAGTATAAATTTGCATTACAAACTCAGCTATTTTTTTCTATTGGGAGGTTGGATCAAGTGATACAATATATAAACGTGAAATTCGATTTGCCATTTTCAGTCATCTTGAATGGGAGATGTTTCCAGGGGTTTCTGTTTGTTAAACCTTGGATGCATTTGCTTGTTAGTACAGCCTGACATATTTTCCAATATGTCTAGTAAGTGTACAACTTCTTAAAATCAACTTCTGGAAAAACACCTATGTCATTGTATTCAACAACTGGTAAATCTCGATACATTTAAAAAAGTTTTCCAATTGAACAGTAAAAGGAGTACGTCAAGAAATTGGAACAGCAAGAGAAATCATAACATTCCTAAGAGGCAATTCGTTTAAATGAAGTAAAGAAACAACTGCTTGTACTGGTTATTTTAAAGTATTTTTGAATAATGAAATTGATAAATTAGAGACTTCAGTATTTCATGCAGTACCATCATAACCAAGACCTTGATTAGTTTTCTCATCAATGCAGCTTTCTGTTATGTATTGTAATGATGATACTACATTTCGTCCAGGTCAACTGTCTGTTGTTGCATCTTCAAAATATGTTGAATATAGTTCTTTTACTAAAGATACAGGTTTTTCTCATTTATTTAAGCTACCACATTTAGTACTTACAATTTTTATACTTTTTGCTTTATCCTTTCGATATAAATAGAGTGAAAAATAGTTGAACTAATACCTTGATGGTATTTTTCCTTTTCACTAAAAACCTACTACTACTGCCTGTTTTTCTTGTGTTACAACATTTAAATCCCGCAAAAGAGCACTTGCTAATTGAGCTTCTGCTCTAATAGAAATGGCTCTACGGTTACATTCTCTAATAGGAAAAGAGAGTAGATTTTGTGGGTACACACAAGTTCGTTTCACTGAAATAATTGAATTTTCTGGTTTTTCTCGAGTAGAAGCATTTTAGTATCAAGTACACTTTCATCACTCGAACTCTGTGACACTGAATCATTTTCAATAACGTTATCATCATGTCTCAAACCTAGAATCTTTGTTGGTTGGAGACTCCACCAACATGACTTAACACTTGAGTATAATATACGTTGTATCATAAAATGATATTCCCGATATTTCAAAATGTCGTATATTCAAAATAGTTGTATATATTCTCTATATTCAAAAAAGTATGTAAAACTATACCTAGATTTTAAATAAAATAATTGAAACTAACCAAAATAATAGGTCAAACATTGAAAAATATCCGTATTTTGTAAAAAAATTCAGATTTTCATGCATATTCCAGGAGACCTAAATGTTAAATAGCAGAAATAATGTTTTTATTACTGTTAATTAATGTACTAATCTTTACATTTTTATTCTTGAAAATAAAATTTGCTTTATTCTTATGTTCTTTAAAAAAAATAAAAATTCTCGTTTTTGTTGAAAAACATTCCTACTTCTTTAAATTGAACTAAACATTTTTTTGTTAAATATATGAGCATAATGGCAACTTTTTATCAACTTGAAATTTTGAATTTCCAAAAAAAGGTTTTTTTTTCGTTATACCCTAATAAGCGTATTAACTTTTTTACAATTAAAATTCTAACGAAATTATGTGAGTAACTCGTATATTTATAAGGTGTATTAACAATATAAATCCTATTGATTATTTGAAAATAGTTGTTTGTTGGTACAAAAATTAAAGTTTTAAAAAGTAGCATTGTTAAAACCACTTGCTCCAAATTAGACCATTTTTTAATTTGCTGGGTTGAATTTATTCCTGTGACATTTTATGCATTTTTTTAAATACTCAATTTAATGTATATAGACCCTTGAAATATATTTGTATCACTTTTAATCACCAATAATAAAAATCATTCAATAATAGGTGACCTTTTTCTGAGCTTCTGAAGACATCAAGAAAATATAAATGTAATTTTAAAATGAAATAAAATACATTTACTGTCTGGAAAAGATTTTTTTTTATTTAACGGAACTAAAAAGGGAAATTGCATTAATCCACTTGAAGAAAAAGCTTTAAAAGGCATATTATTCCACTCAATTAGAGCCAAGTGGTTTTTTAAAAAAGTCGCTAACGGAAAACAAGGTTTGGCAGATTGATTCTCTCTCTCTCTCTCCCCCCCCCCCTCCCTTTTACACACACCTTTTAAGTTGTTTCACCTTAATTTCCATAAATATCCTGATCGTCACTTTGTAAACGTGGGTGTAATATAACGATGTATATCCATATTTTTAGGGCCTTAACAAAATTTTTTTCCAAGTTGAGTATTGCTCACTGATAATGTCATATATTGTTCTTTTTTATCCTTAAGTACGATAATTTATCAAAATTTGTTAATAATAAATAAGAGTTCATTAAATCGATTAATTTAAATTCAAAGAAATACCTTAGGCTTTGGAAATATTAAGGATAAGGATATATTTAATTGCTTTAATATTTCCAAAATCATTAAAAAAATTATCACATTTTAACAGTGAAAATCAAGTACATTTTGAGCATGGTCATTATTTAAAAGCTCAACTTGTTTTAATAATAATAATTTAAATAAATTGATTGTAATCATGCTATTTTTTTTTTATAATTGAAAATACTTCAATATAAGGTAACATTTTTTAAATTTGCATTATATTTATGGATCATTCTCTCAATGTTATATTACCTTTTCAAAGTTAAATATTTAATACTGATTTTTATACTAATATATCTATGAAAGTGGTTCCTTATCATCCTCAGTATCAGAACGAAAGGGAAATCACATCCGTAATCTTCACTTTCATTTATACAAAATGTGCTCTACAAACAACCAGGTAAATTCATGTCACGTTATAGAAATAAAGGGCTCAAGGCCTTACTAACCGAAATTTTCTAAACACTATTACCTAAATTTTTGATAGGGCAGCTGCTTTGATATTTCACTTTTTTCCGCTGCCCTTGAACCAGTTAACCAGTTTTTTTTTTAAGTCTCAATAGTTCCGCATTAGATTTTTTTACACTCTGACGAAGGGTAAAGAAAGAAAAAAAAAAAAAAAAAAAAAAAAAAATGGAGGTGGGGGTAAAAAAAATACCCCAACCCCTGCCTCAATGTCACCAGTTACGGTTGTCGTATGTAGGCAAGGGGCCCTTCACCTGCATGATTTCCGCTTCCCGTTATAGGGGTTTAACGATTTTTTTTCCTGGTTACTGTAACATTTTTTTTTTTTATCGTTCAGGGTGTTAGGTAGATTTACAAACTGGTGTGGTGGTGGCAGGGTAATTTTTTTGTTAACCGTTTCGGTGTTGATCAATCATAATTTGCTTGCGTGGTTTATATTTTTATACGATATTTTGACTCCTAATTTGTATTCCTTTTTCGTAATGTATATGTATCATGGACAAATCTTGAATTTAGTCTTGAGTACACAACAATTTTCAATAATTAGTTTCTTGGGCTTTAGACATTCGCCAAGCGGCCTATGTCATGCTGAAAGATAGTCAATACTAAAATTCTAATTACTATTTTTCTGTAATAGTTAGCGCAATTCTTTTAAACAAACATGCAGTCTGCACATTTGCTTGCAGGAATAACTTTTTGTAAATTCATCAGAGTTAAATAATGTTTTCTATTGCTGAGAGATATAATGAACCTTGACTTGAGGAGTAGAACTCGGTGCAGCATGGCTCATTAATCGTTTGCTCATAAATCGTATCCATACATCGTATTCATTCGGTAAAAAGAATATCACACTCTAACAGTGAAACTCACGTATATTTAAAGCTAGGTCATTAATTAAACGTTCAACTTGTTTTAATAATTATTATTTAAATTAACTAATTATAATCTAGTTTTTTTTTTTTTTTCTTTTTTTTTCTTTCTTTTTTTTTTTTTCTCTTTTCTTCTTTTAAAACATTGAGGTACGATTTTTTTAAGCACGATTTATCAACTAATGATGAAAGATTCTTTTGAATCGATGAAATACATCTTTACACCAGTTACAAATTATGTCTTTAGATCATTGCCGGAATGAGTTTTATTATTGAATGAGATTTTATATTACTTTTTTAGTCTGAATTTTTTTTTGATCGCTGATAAAATCTCAAACACTTATTATTTTAATACGTATTTTAATGTTTGATGGTACATGCAAAATATTGACTGGCCTTTAATATGAATAAATGTACATGGATTGTTCGATAGTTTTAATGAAGTCTAAGCGATAATATAAGCAGTGTCTATTATCTAAAAGAGAAATTGGTGTAAGTTTAAATCATGTATATACATTGTTCTATGTTTGAGAACTATTTTTTGAAATAATTTACAGATATTTGTAATAAATATGCAAAGATATGTGTAAGGATTATGTTTGAATTTCTTTAAATAAAACGATAAAAAAACCTGCCAAGCTGAATAAAAATGTTTGATCCAAATGTCTAAGAAACGGTTAAAATACATTTAAACCAGAAATATTAAAACTTCATTTGGTTCCATTTATAAATAATTGAAAATATTTACGATGAAGTGAAAAGTGTAGAAAAGTGGGAAATTGCTAAAGTTGACAATATTTAAATTAACCAGAGCCTTCCATAAATAACTTCAACCGAAAAAATGTCTAATATTTGGTTTCCAAGAGTTTTCACTATGGATCAAGAGAGTCGGTGCAAGAACTGTTGCAATGGCTGTTTAATACTGATTTTGAAGGAAACCAGAAACATTTTTTGTGTTTTTTTTTTAAATAACTCAGAGCATAGATCAGATAGAAAACAAAGAAAAGTAGGAAAATAGTCAAAGTTAAAGAGTATGCAAACACCATTTCTTCAGTATGAAATATTATGGCCAACATTCGGTGAGATACTCGATGACATAATATAGCATTTTCCCAAATCTGCTATTTGAAAAGAAATAAATAATAATTGTATACAACTTCCACAGATATAAAAGTTTTTATTCAGATACGCAAAGATACTACTCAAAAACATGAACTTAAGGAACTTCGGAAAGAATGCAAGAAATTGCAAAATAATTAATTTCTGTCAGTATTAAACCACATGTTTTATCTTAGTTATCTGTCAAATTTTTGCATGTAAAAATATATTCTTTTAACGTGTGCTATATTACCCACCGGTGATATATGCACATTAAGAAAAGTTATTTATAACCCCAGATTATTTTTACATTGCGACTGTATTATTGTTATACAGCGATGAGTTATTGTGACGTTGAAAAGACATTTTGAGAAAAGATAGATAATTACAAGACATACAATTATGTAAGTTGATTGTAAGTACAAAGTTACGTATCAAAGCATTGGATTGGTTAAAAAAAAGAAATTCGATTTTTTTTTACATTTTCCCACGTTTTGTAGCATCCTGTCTTCAAAAAAGTGGTCTGGAAAAATGTCTGTCTTTGTTTCTGGATACAAAATTTGAACAGCGTAACTCCTTAAAGGCTTGACCTTCGATGTTCAAATCTTGTCTACAGATTAGTTGTGGCCATAGGAGTTGTCAATAAGGTTTTCGTCAAAATTGTGCTTGCTCATAAGGTAAGCTACCTTAAAGAAAAAAACTGTGATTTCCAGCAATTGCAAAGAAACGGTTCTAACGCCTTTTAAGGTGTTCAAAACATCCCTCTCTCCCACCAAAATATTCGCGGAAATACGATGAAGACGTAAAAATTTGTAAAACGAATATCTTTAACACTGCGTTTTCTTCCCTTGAGCATCATGCATCAACGACCAACGACGATTTCTCCTCTGTTTGACTTACAAAAAAAGATAATTTAAAAATTTTCTAAAAGAATATTTTCACATTCGCTTTTTTTTTGCTTGTTTTTTTGCCTTTGTAAAAATAATCGCCAAACTGACCATTTCTTTTATAGTGTAAATGAAAGTTGTGTGATGTTTCACACGCCTATTTTAATTTCTCTCTACAAGGTTTCTCCGTGAATCATTTGCAAACTGGGGATACATTTCCCTCTTGTTCTAAGCAGCGAAGCCATAATTTTTGCTGTATCAAATGGAAATCAAACAGCAAGGAAAGCGATGACAACTTTTCTGTGCATAACTCTTCCAGTCACCATTTAAAAAATAGGTGGAAAAGTAATAGTTTTTCTAAAATAGAAGCAGATTAATCAAAACCTCAAAAATTTCAAGTTGGAGGTTTGGTGATTATGATATCATTAGGTAAAAAGTTTCTGACACAAATTTTAGTTGGTTGAGATGATGGATGATCATTGAGTATCACATCTCAGTGCAAAAGACACAGGGCGCTAATTCACTTTTTTTTAAAATCTGGATAGGAATGAGTCAAGTATATTTTCGCCTGATATATTACTAAAACCCGGTTTCTGATGGAAAGACGAGGAAAATAAATTTTAGAAGATGATTTTTTTAAATGCTTTTTAATTTCTCTTGCAATTCTTGTATTTCTTTAGATTTGTACACTTAATTTCTTGTTTATATGAAACTTTAAAATGTTCCTATATTTAATGATTTTTTTTTCTTTTCAAAATATCTTGCACTTGAATTATTGGTTATAATTTTAATATTAATGGCAACCGAAACTCTATTTACAATCGATAGGTTGGAAAATAGAGGTGATAAAAGTTAACCCTGACAATCTTTTCTCACTAGATTTTTTTTTTTTTTACAGGGTAAGCAGTTAAGCATAGATAAATTTGACATAATTCGAATATATTTACACTAACTCAAAATTAAGACCTTTTTGTTTATTTTAAAATTTTATGTTTTTAAACTTTGTTTGAAAATTGATAAATTGACTATAATTGATATTTTGAAGATTAACTTAAAATAAAAATAGATTCTTATTTTATAGTTCTTATTTTATTCTGCATTTATAATTATTCACAATTTAATATTGCAACTAGATTGCCATTTTTTGTATAAACAATTATAAATTGTACTTTAGAACATAATTAAATCTTTTGTGAAGTTGGAAAATAAAATATACAGTTAGTTAAAATAGTCAATTAATCGTCAATAAAAAATTAAGAAAAATTAGAAATACGAATATCGCAAATTTTATTATTAATTAGTTAAGTTTATATAATGATAAAAAAAATTAAGAATAAATTTATTTAAATAAAATACGCGCTGAAATGTTAGTATGTGATACATACATTGAAAAAATAAAAGATAAGTAATTTACAACTTAAAATAAATTTTTTCTAATATGACCGTTTTGCTCTTAAGATCTGTTTTTAATTCAAACATTTTGTACAGACATATTTTATACATTACATATTTTATTTTACCTACATATATATAGATATTTTATTTAAAATTGTTTTAAAGTGTTTAATGTTAACTTCATTATTAAAATAATGATTATTTTTATATACACTTGTTTCAAGTTAATTTGATGTAATTTGTTTCAAATTACTTTGATACACACTTGTTTTAAACTATTTAAATATACTTAATGTTTTAAACGATAGTACAATAAGAAAAAAATAAAGTTTCACTACACATTATGTATTATAAAAAGTTTTGTATTAAATAGTCGAGTGAAAATGTAATAGTAACAACTTATTTTAAAGAAATTATTTAGTAAAATAAAATAAAATGAAATAAAATAAAATAAAATAAAATTTGTCGATTAATAAGATTTAGTTACGTTATTTTAATAATATTTTTCTTTGTACTATAAAGATAATGGGCCCTCGTGTTTGCCAATAGATTTTACTTATTTTTAAAGTACACGATTGCATTTAGCAATAATTTCAAAGTGATAAAAATAAAAATTCAAGAGTTGTTGAAATTATCAAAATTTCCTTCATTTAGAGCAATGTTTGAATAATAGTTACATTAAACTTCTATCGTACGAATAGATTTCTTAAATATTGTCGAAATAAAATAAAACTTATTGATAATATTTTTAAATGAGTTGATAGAGTATTGCCGAGGTGTAACAACTACAGGTGTACTTTTTTTTTATTGTGATTAATTCCGAAAACCAGACACTAAAGTTTTTTTAAACAAGTGGAAATAATATTTTAGGTATGTAAAAATGTAGAAAAAAATCTTATTAAAAAATACCTAACAGTCCTCATTTCAAGTTGGACAAACATATCTTTTTACGGTTTGCACATGCTAGATGTTTGGGAAAGTTTTCCCAAGCACTTGAAGAAAAATTGGAACCTGAGAACTCAGTCAAACCGGAAAACGCCCTGCATAAAAAAAACATTAAATCGGGTCAAATCCTGATAGAGAACAAAGGAATAAAATACATAAAAAATACCCCTACCGGATCACATAAATACCTTAAAGTGCATCGCCAGAAAAAAAAAACTTTTTTAAGGGGTGGCGCAAGAAACTGAAAGTAAAGTCTTTTGAGAAAAGTTCATTCATCAGTTGCCAATAAAAAAAAAAACTAGTGTGAGAACATTACTGTTTAGGAAATAAAATTTTATTTTTTTTAAACCCCCGTGCACTTTTTAGGCTTCTTTACCCCCTGCCAGAAGATATTTCTTTTCCCCTCACTCCGTTTAAAGTAGGTTAGAATGCATTGGGCTATACCTAGGCCGGCGTTTTTTATGCAAGAGCTTGTTCCCCTTACTGACCCACAAATAGAAGGGAGAGTTTTTTTGTAGGATAATTTTTTTTTATTTATAAAAACTTTTTTTTTTTTGTACCTTCGCTATTTCTGAAAAAAATTGGGAAATAGGTGCTTCTAGGTATAGGCAGTGGGGTGGTGCTATTCAGTTGTTTGGCCCACTTTACGACTTCCTAAAAAATGTTCTGGTTTTATAACGGTCCTTTTCAGAGGGATGGGCCCAGCAATAGCAAGTTCAGGTAATTATTTAGGTTTTTAGAGGGCCAAACACGTGCCTATGCGTCCGGTTCTGATTCATGTTGATAGCTCAGTAGGAGAGAGTAACGTATGTTATTTGGATTTCGGCATTATTTGACGCATTTTTAAAGGATACGTTATTCTATGGTTAATATTTAAATTAATTTAATAATAAATATGGCAAGTTTTTGTATTTATTTTTGTCAAGAATTTATTATATTTAAATGAATATAAAATTATAGTTTAAATGTAATTAAATGTCTTAAAACTAAGCATTATAAATTTTGTTAAACCTCAGAAGTCATTGTGGTTTTTAAACAGTTCAGAATAGTTTAAATTCTAATGATATAGAGTAAGTTACATGTGGTTAAAAGTTGTGAATCGCGTATGTTTATGTGCTGCTGAAAATATGCTGCAGTTTTGGATAAATCTATTTTTCAGGTACGTATTTCATTTTTTTTTTTTTTAATATTTTATATTTCAGCACTATAGTTTAATTTTAAATTTATTTACACTTCTTTATTGAGATCACTGTCCTGAATTTGAAAAATATACTAAAAAATCATGCATATTTGTGGAGGGCAAAACGTTGCTTATAGGTGTATCAAAAGCTATGGGGAACCCTGTACAAACAGCTTACTGTCAGTGGAGGTAAAAACCCCAAACCTTCTATAAAATAAATGATTTTCAAAATATGAAAGCAAATGTTGATCTTTTCTAGATTTTCCCCCATTTTTTTTCTTTCTTTTTTTCTATTTTACAGGTATTTTGTGTAGATACTGTTAGGTTTGTATTTCACTTTTGCTTTGTGCATGCTTTATTCAGAAAATCTTTGTTCGCTCTACCATTCTCTATACGTATTTGCAACGTATTATATAATATTATTGTTATTTGGAACTGATAGTTCAATCAAGGTATAAATATATAAATTGATAAGTGCACATTTGTATATGTGTTTCCTGTAATGTCAAGTTGTATAAGTTTTATTTCCAATAAAATTCTCGGTCACATTTCGTTTATTACATCTACGAAAACTTGTTTTTTATTGCGTTATCCTATTCAGACAATAAATGTGTATGTAAATTTGTAACTCTGGTTTAAATTAAGTAATTCCTGTGATTGCCCCATGTAGCTCTCATATCTTCTACAACCTACTTCGCATTTTAATTTTGTTCGGTTTCACTTGTGCTGGTTATATTGTTCAGTGAAAGTAATATTTATTTACTTTTGTTTAATAGTTTAATATTTATAATTAAGAATAATCGGTATACCATTTGTTAGTTAATTATAAACGTTTAGTTTTACTTTAAAGAGCATCTCTTTTATTTTTTTTAACTACCTAAAACCTTTTTAATTGAGACTAGAAATTATGTGATTGGGAAGTATACAGAAGTTATCTTTCCTCCAAAAAATAAAGAACTATTTCTCTTTTTGTCATTCTTAAATGTTTTAAAGTTCATAATAGCTTTAAATATAATTTGTTTAAAATGTACTTATCAACATTAAATCTGTAAGCAGTAGATATATTATTATATAAAATATGGATAAAGTTTACCTTGCTTTGGTGTACACTTTTGAGCGTTTTTAAACTTCAGCAAATTTTAATCTTTAATCAAAGTAATTACAGTTTTAGATTGGAAATGTTAATATGTTTTATTAAGGATAAAACAATGGTATTTATTGTGAGTTTAATTTACAATAATATTTTTAACTAACAGTTAATTAAATATATTGAAAAACAATTTATTGATATATTTAGTCACCAAACATCAATTGTTTCAAACTGTTTGAAAATGTTTATTTTGAGTTATGTGATTCTATCATATAAATCATCCTATTGCATTATATTGATTGATGTTATTTATTTTTAACTATATGTTAAATTGTACAAAAGGCAATGATGGAAAAGTGTTTAATTTCTATTAAAAAAAAAAAAAAAAAAAAAAAGTGAGTTTTTTGAGCATGCGTAAAATAAACCAATTGTCAAACGCCTTTAGCCAGTCTCTACTTACAGACACTAGATGGCAGTACCAGAAACAAATGGCAGATTTGTAGTTTGTTTCTGTTATTTAGAAAAATAATAGAAAAGCTGAATAATAGACTGTTATTTTAAATGACTATTTAGAGTTAGTGTCACATATTGGTGGCTTTCGCTACTAGACTATTTTGAATTGAGAGAAACCTATTCCACTGATTCAAAAGGGAAAAAATACAAAGCTGAAGTTTTTCGTATTTCAAATATTCAATAAATTATATGCAAAGTTTCACGTTGTGTTGTTTTGTCTAAAAAAATCTTATTTTGTGTAAATTTACAATCGTTAGAAATATGTCTGTTTCCTACAGATACTCGCGATTACTCAGCTGTAATTTCATTAAATTTTTTTAAGCGTATTATTTTATTTGAGTCACCTTGTTGATCCTATTTTTAGAAAAAAACAGTTTTGTTCATCTTCAGTTGAAAGCTGAACTGTAATGAATGTCAACGTGAAATATAAATTTTATTCCGCTTATGCTTTTCCAATTCAAAAGTTGGAAGCTTTTCTTAGATTTTTGTAATAAACCGTTGCTTAATTTCTCCTTTTAATACGTCGCCGATGACGTTACCAAGAATCGATCTGAATCTCAAATTGAAATAGTACTATTTTCCATTGGATAAAACATAGGATTGAAATTAAGGAATTGAATGTTTTTCATGGATAACTTCCCATCATATATATTAAAAATTAAGCTCCATCTGTTGAAATATATTATGTCTATAATGAATTATCCTCATAATTTCAAAAACTTAATCTACTCAGTGCGCTCCTGGTCACAACGAACCAGTAGGCTATGCATTAATATAGAATTTTAAAACATACGTGTCTGATAATTTTCGTCTTGTTGTCTATAAACAAGTAAGTTGTGTATAAACAAGTCATTTCAATACACCACACTTATAAAGAGTTCAAGGGAAAATTTAATAGTTCATCGAAATCAAATTACGAGAAAAACGCAAATGGAAGTTTATCATATCATAAAGAGAGTGTTAACACTTTTCTTGTGTCTAATTTTATGCGGTTTGAAGTGTTTTTGTACAGGAAATGATAACATATTGTTAAAGCTAATTTCATAGAGACAAGAGGACACTAACAGTTAAATTTTTTAAAACAGTGGAATAAATTGGCTTTCCCACGTACCCTTCAAAAACTATCACTGACATAAAATTCTTAGTTTTTTATAATACTAAACTCAACAACCAAGTCCTTCAATTTGAGCTACGGCAAACGTTTCTAGAATTCACTTTTATTGTAAAACGGGCAAATTGAATGAGTGATCGTATATGCACCGTTTTAGTTTATAGAACTATTGATAAGCTAAATGTTATCTCTCTATATGACTCTATACATTTTTCTCTAAATATATAAAAGTAACGGATTTAAAATATGAAAATCGCGAAAATCATTATCAACTATTTTATCATAATTAAATTGTTCTTGAAAAAATATTGTTTGGAATATATATTGATAATACTATAGTAGATTATAGAAATATTGTAAAGGAAATGAAATATAATATATAAATCTTAAAATTGTTTTACGAAAAACAAAACTTTTATGATAAATTAAAACGCATAAATTGGAGCGCTTAATATTAAATCTCAAATTACCACTTGAATATATTCATTTTGTCAGTCTTTTGAGATTGTTTCGAGTAAAAAAAACTTAATTACACTTTCTACATAATTCATTATGTCTCACAATAAAAATTCTCTTTATCGCTACTAAGTTTTCAGTTTACAAACATTTCAAACAGAAATTACTTTGTTAAAAATATTTGTTTTCTACATAAATATTTGAAGTTACTTTCCACGTTACAAAACCTTTTTATAAAGTGGAAACTAAACCAAATACAATCTTATGTTAGTCCATATTAAACCTCCCGGGTCAGTATTTAAAGAAGTTTTTAATAGAGCAAGGCCAAAACTACCACGCTTATTTTTTGCCGTTATAATTCCACTAATAATTTAATATTTAAAACGCGCCCTTAAACACACAAGCATATACTCACAAAATAAACATTATAATCCCACTAGTAAGCATTAAAAGTTGTTTTAATAATAGCATATTTATTTGCTCCGGTATCCCGAGCAAATAGCTCAATATTAAAACCACTGTTGCTGCCCTAACACATAGCCTAAAGCGAAAAGCAATTCTCTTGAAAAGCGCAAGTACTATTCCAACTACACAAATTACCCAGAACTGTTGAGCAAAAACCACAAAACGTCTTTCCCGTTCCGCTACGGAAAGAATAACAATAAATAAAAAATAAAAAATACTGTAAAAGAGCATCGTATAATTTTTAAAGAACACAATCTTGGTTGGCGCTTGTATGTATATTCGTTTTGAGCCTTTATTGACAAAGGCATTTCTTTCGGTTGTTAAACTTCATTTGAACTCAAATGAAGCCACCAGCGAAAGAAGTAAATAATGAAAGAAAGGTGGAAAGCGTATAGGGGGAGGAAAAAGATGAAAGGCAACACTTATGTAAATTTCCTTTTTAGCAATCAACAGCTTGTGAGTGTGGTGTCATTGGTTTTGGAGCGACTTTAGAGTTAAGGCTTGGGGGACTGTCCTTAAAAGGCATGGAGCAATTGAGTTCTTATAAGTTTTAACAAGTGTTTCACAGGTTCAGAGATGTTTAATGAAGTGGAGCTGGAATTTATTTTGAAAATTTGTTTAGTAAATAATTTTAAAGTTGTTTAAAAAATCATATTTGAACATTGAATGTTTTTGAAAGGTAACTTTATCTAATTATTTTAATGGAGTATTTTAGAGATTTATTTCAGAAAAGAAAAATTATCGATTTAAAATAAACGAGTAATTTAATTTGCATTTTATGCAGAAATTTTTAAACTAATGAAATTATAGAATTTTTTGTGATACTATTAGAGAAGTCTCCCGACTTTAAAAGTATGCATTCATTAATTTAAAGTTTTTCATAATATTGATGAAATTCAACGCAAATTAAAACATTACTTCTATATCACCGGAAAAAATAAAATTAAAAATTACTCTTGAAATTATGTGTTTTAATAGAGAAATCTCTAAACCAACCCACTTGAATTTTTGCAACTTGTTAGAAAGCAATAAATAAAGATACGATAAGTAAAAAGTTCCGGTTCTGCATCCTGAACCTTAAAGATCTAGCATTGAACATTAGTAGAACTGAACATATAAATATGAAATATTATTACTACATGACGATTTTATAAACTTTTGCTAAGGTACTATTATGATGCTAATTTTCTTAATAATATACAATAACAATCAAAGAAACGTTAACAACAAGTTTTATTTAGCATGAGTACATTCTTAATAAGAAGCATTTAAAATAAATAGACACACACTCACACAATTACTGAACAGTAAACATCTTAAAATAACTCTGATTTCCGTCTTAAATTTAATATATTAATATTTAAAAAATTTGCAAGACAATTAACCTACTAATTTATTAATTAATATTAATTGAATAGTGCTTAGCAGACTTAGATTTTAAGGTAAAAGGTTTACATAATACTACATTATTTCTCAAATCTACTTAACATTAAAATTGTTTTAGTTGTCTTTGTATTATGATAATGGAAAGAACAGCATTTGGTACTTTTCACTTACTTCGAAGTGTGGGTTAAGCTTTGAATAGCTCGCTTTAGGGACGATCATCCTTTCCTAAACTAATAAATGCTTGGACCCTTCTATAATATTTTTGCAGCTTCTCTGAATCACCTAAGACAACTTTACTCTATAGCTCTAAGTATGTTTCACAGAGGCTGTTCTTTTTAAAACTAGTGTTTTACCTTTATAAATTTTCTAGAATATATCTAATTTTTGGAATTGTTTCTTTCCTGTATACTTCGGGGAACTCATATTTAAAGTTATCTTTATATTTATTTCTTATATTATCTTTTTTATACTAACATTGATCACATATTCTCTTTATATTGATATCTTTAATTATATTTATATTAATCTTTTATATCATATTTTAATTGATCTGTTATGTTCAATCTTTAGTACATAATGAAAAAATGCTTTATAATTATTTATGCATACAATATTAGCTTTATCATTAGTCATTAAACTAAAATATTTTATAATTTATGTTTAATCAATTTAATTATTATGCTATTTATGATAATTAAATGTAATTATTTTTTTTATTTACATTTATTTAGTTTAATTATTACGTTATTTATGATAATTAAATGTAATTATTTTGTTATTTACATTTATTTAGTTTAATTACTTTGTTAATCATGTTTATTAAATATAATTATTTTGTCATTTAGGATTAAAGTTTAACTCTATATTAATATTAATGTTAATTCATACAACTTTCAATATGACCTAAGAATTGTATTTAAAATTCAAAAAACGAAAATCATTGATTGAAACAAAGTTTAATATTTTAATAGGAATTTTAAAATGAGAAGTCTTACGTGCAAGATGTGCATTAAAAGTCAAACAAAAGTATTATAATAAAACAAAAATTACATCAAAAGTAAATTTAACTATTAATTCATTATATCTAGTTATTTTTACCAGCAGTTCATTTTTTAAGTGTTCTTGTAATACATTTCTAAGTGATATGTTTCTTGTAATTTATTACATTACTCTCCACTTAAAATATTTACAAAAACGAAAAGAAAAGCAATAGTCGAATTTTAAAATTATCGATTAAAGCTAACCTTATTTTCGAAGGTGCCTGCATCTTTTACCATCGGAAAACCAATCAGTTCCCTGATCGGATTTCCATTTTCACTCTGGCAAAACATTTTTCTAAAGAAAAACCTTTTAAAACACTTTAATTACAAACTCAACTCAAAGAGCATCCAAAAACAAAGTTTACATTTAGTTCGAGCATTTTTTTCCCCAACCTCTTCTGTCAATGAAAAACTTTTAAACGTCCTCGAAATCATCGGAAATCTCCAAAAGTCGCAAATTTGGAAGACGTTTAAAAAGGAAAGGACGAGAGATCAAAAGCATTTTAAGGACAAACCCTGATGTAAAAATCATTCATTAAAAACTGTCATGGCGGCCAGAAAGGAGTCGTCTTATTTTGCCTCTAATTAATGCGCATTCCAAATTTAAATATTTAACTTTACACAAAGCTTCCGTTTGCGCCAGTCAAATTTACCATGTTGGGTGATATTTTTTTTAAAGTCTTGTATATTCTACTGTTAAGTCAAGACGGGCTACTTACAGATAAAAGCTGGAAAAGTCGGATGAGTTTATACTAAAACCTAACGTGGAATCCTATCAATTCCCTTAATTTGCTCTTAAATTCTTTTCCGTTTTAATCAGCAGCGCGGGTTGCTTTCGCCACAGATCAAAAGTTAGGATTTTTTTTTATTGTAAATAAATGTGATAGATTTGGATGCAGTGATAACTTATTCAGTGAACTTTGAAGGTAGGTTTGAGTGGGGAAAAAAATAGAAGTTTGTTGGACTTCAAAGATTTTAGTGGAAATTTGATGTTTTTTAGGTATTAGATAAGTTTAAAGAGCTTGGTTGTCTTTGCACGCGTTTGTTAGATTATTATTTTTTAATTGGTGCAATTGAAAGTATACCCAATGAGTATATTTTTTGTATGAAGGACTGTTATTTCAAAGGATTGGTAAAACATTCAAAATTGCATTAAGTGCTAAAATCAATAAGCCCAATATTTTAAGTGTAAGAGACATTCTTTTGTATCAGATACTCTAATACTTAGAGTACATTAAAAATTTCTTTTTAGATGAAGTTGGGCCATTTTATGAATATTATAAAATTTCTGTCCCGATTTTTTCTTTTTTTTTTAAACTAAAATTTTATAGTGATTAATAATTTCAAGTATGACAGGAATTTAATTTATACATCATATTAACAATAAAAAAATTACATTCCATATGATCATTGAAAGGGCTAACACACTAAAAACAGAAATATATATTTAAAAAAAGAATGACGAAATTTGGTTAAAAAGCCAATGTCTTGGAAATAAAAAAAATAAAGACTGTATTGAAGATTGAATTTCATGAAAAATATTGTAAAGCTTTAAAGGCCCCTGTAGAATAGCAACACTAGCCAATATCACTAGTTATTCGTCAATACCCTCATCCTAAAAAAATGGTCGTTGTCATAGATATTGGTCATGTCGCTCAATACTAGGTAAAATATACTGGAAGTTTTAAAATGTTGAGGTTCAATTTTAAAATTGAAATATTTATTAATAAGAAAAGACGGAGATTATAAAACTGTTTTTGATGTTTTGACATGTTTAGTAAAAAAAAAAAAAAAAAAAAAAAAATCGCGTATTTTGGAACGATGCTCGAGTTTCGGCCAGAATTGGCCATTCTTCAAGAACCTATGTTTCTGACATAGGCCAATACTCTGGGTTATCTGGGGATTGACAGCTTCTTTAGAATGAAAGGAACTCACAACACTTTTAATATATCAAATACTTTTTTAAATTGTGGGAGCTTAAAATAGAATGATATACGCACATTTTAATTTCTTTTTATGATTTAAGTCTCATGTTCTGATGAATACATGATTGATATTTAGGTGCGGGGAAACTTTTTAATGCCTGCTAACTCGATAAGAAAAAAATCCTCTAAAGTAAAAAAGATAAAAAAAAACCCTCTTTTCACTCGATCTATCTGGTCCATAAATTCCGTCTACGGTGATGGATACCCTTTATCATTAATCCGGGATTTTTTTTTCCTTCCCGGTAAAATTTCTCCCCAAAACGGGATAGGGGTAGCTGGAAAAAAGACTAAAAAATTGGATAACAATTAAAAAAATCACGCCCCAGTTTGTAATTCGTGCTATATAATCCATCATTTCCCAAAAAGGGAGGGTTTTTTATGCTAAAACACAAGACCATAAAAAGGATGGGACTTTTTCTGATACCGAAAAAAGTTTCACTGTCCGATGTGAAATAGATAGAAAACGCAACGCGGAACAGTGGGCTTCCTTTTTTTCTTCTAAGTTGGAACCTCATTTTTTTAATTAGAGTTTTTTATAAGAGGGGCGGGGAACAAATTGCGTGTTCAACATTGTTACCCCATAAAATTATATCTTGAAGAATTAATTCCAATTAATTAATGATAGCCTATTTACTTGTTTTAAATCACATAATTTGTGTGAGTTTCTTGGAACTTCTTTTAAAAAACATCCTCCTATATAATGTAAGCCAATTTTTTAATTAAGTGTTCTAATCAGTTTTCCTCCCTTTAGTAATTAAAAAAAATGTTGGATTTTGGAAAACAATGTCAAAACTAGATTTATCATACGTAAAACTAGGCAGCTATTGAATTTTATTCGCGTCATAAAAAGTTAAATATCTTATAGTGATCTTTGACCATTTTTATTAAAAAAAAAAGAAAAATCCTAGCTATTTTGCTATAAATTTAATACAAATGCTAAATTTTTCCAAAAATATACCTGTCATTTTTTGTATATGGATATAACAGAGAATAAATTTAATTTAGATAAATTATCACGGAATAACATTATCTAAAGTATTGTTAAAAATTTTCATACGTCAATTAAAAAGTGAAATATTTTCGATGGCGAAATTTTTTTCTTAATATTTCTCAGTATAATTTTTTTTTCTCCTTTTGTAAAATTTGTGTTGATATCTGAGAAGTTTGGCTTCTGAAAATATGATTAACTCGTATTTTCGGGAAGCATGTAAAGTTAGGACATACATTTTTCTAGTTTTTTAATTTTAATTACTTCTTTGATTCTTTCATATATCCGTTGCTTTTTTTTAATTTCGTTTATTTTTTATAATTATTTTTGCGCTTGTTGGAAACGATTGGATTTTATCATATTAGGGTCAGAAACACAAAATTGAAGTAAAAATACTAGAGTATATGAATTATAATAAAGAATTCCTTTCGAATCCCCAAATGAATGCTCTCTAGGTGGCATAAATATACGTAAAATATTGTTCTTTAGTATTGTTCCCTTTCGTTGACCAAAGTTTGGTATATCCAATGATATTTTATGTGGAAATTAAATCGAAATAGACTAAATCGATTCTTTTATATCTCAAGAAAGATATATAACTTCATAGTTGACAGGTTACATCAATTTATACGATGTATTATAGAAATACATATTTTTATTTTTTCAAGGTTTGTCTGTACTATTCCCCAAACAAGAAGCAACAAAACTTTCAGAAAATTGCTTCAAAATTGGTCAATAGTATAAAAAAAGAGTATAGCTTCGATTCGTCAGAAAAAAAATGTAATGCAGACAATAAATAATTTTAATTTCAAGATAGAAAATTATATCGATAATAAGAGTTATACTAGCACGGAAAAGGAAACAATTTGAAACAAGAATTTGGACGATAAGACATGAACAGAGCATGGAATATGGTTAGCAGTTTTTCTCTCTACGTTTCTATTTCATTATTTTCATTTTTTTCCCCCCAATATGTTTTACATTTGTCACTAAATTAGGAATATTTATTACTAGCATTATGGAATCATTATTTTGGGAAAAAATCTAAACTGAATTTTAAACAGTTATTTTCTTTTACGATTTCTATACGATAGCTATACATACCGATATAAAATTTATTACGAGTTCTATAACATAAGTAAATAAAATTATTCTCTTGCAAGAAGAATATAATTTTTTAGCTTTAAAAAAAATGTTCTTACTGCGTTTTTATTATACTTAATAAAGTTTTTATTATAATTATTAAAATAATTAAATTTAAAGAAAAAAAAATATGTTTAAAATTTGTAATTTCAACCTAAAATGTTTAGCTGAAAGTAAACTACAGTAAAAAGAATACGTCGTACTGATTTAAAAAGTGTTTAAATGTGAAATATTACAGTTTTTCAGTTCAATGAAAAGGTAATATAAATTGTTTTATGGAGCTTTGATAAATAAACTATGTCCAATACATAACACGTTGGCTATATCTGTCTAGCTTGCTGAATTTTCCATAATTAGAAAAGTACGTATTTTTTCTGTAGAATAATTTTCGTGCTTTTGGCATTAAGGTAATTTTTTTCACTAAAGACAAGTTATATCATTTGAGGGATTCTGTCTTTATAAATTATGTAACAACACACATACACTCAAAATTATTTAAATGAAAAAATAGTAATTTTTATTTAAATATTATTTAAAATACTTTAGCATTAAAAGTTAAGAAATACTTGTATACCTTACAAACCTTACAGATATATAAAGAAAATAGTGTATATTGCTGCTTAGGCAGAATTTCAAAAGCAAACGTATTATTAAGTACAATATTTTTTGTCTTTTTTTTGCCGACATTTAATGTTGATTTTTCGAAACTCTTAATCAAAATTAAAATGTAATATTTGGTTTTTTGATCCTACATTACACATTACAATTTTTTTTGAGTGTATGAAGCAAACCTAATATGCGAATATATAAAATTCATTTTTAACTCTTTAACTCAGGGAAGCATAAAATATTCAAATTAATAGAACTTTCACTTGTAATTGAAGCATTGAGCTTCAGAACCAACCATCTGAAAATGCTTATTTTTCTAGTTGAAGGCTGTTTATATCACACGTTTAAAACACGGTATAAACACGGTATTTACTTTCTATTATTTTAAAAAAAAATAGTTCTCTAAAGGAAATATCTACATTCTTGGTGTAACATGACCGAGTGATGTTTTTGTAAATGAAAAATTATGCGAATCCTATAGAGAGAATAAGTTCTAATGTATTTTAAAATAAATTTTGTAATTAAAGACTATCAAAGTTTTATAAGAATCAATAATAAGTTTTTATATTAATCTTATAGATAAATTAATGTTTTATAATTATTCAAAATTATTAATTTAACTTAAATTATAAGCTTTAAATTTGTTTCTTAAATAAACGTTTTGCATTCTAACAACTTATTTCAGAACCTTAAAAATATTATTTGGAACAATTTATCACCATTTCTCATGAATCTAAGAGCAATATTCTATGTATTATGTAGCAAACAATTACTATCGTATTATATTGTATGTACATTGAATTTAAAAAATAAATCTCTAAATAAAATATAAAAATTTAATATGGTTTGAATGTCCACGTACATAAGTAGCAACAATTGTTTATTTATTTAGTTTAAATTTTTTTCAGAAGGAATATTAACTGTTATTTGAACATTAATTATTCTACTTAATGTCAAAGTTTATTTATAAATATGTATACATGTAATTAGAATAGGATTTTTTTTTTGAAACCTGTTTAAACCAAACAAACCTGGTTTAAAAAAAACCTTTTTTTGTTTTTTTAAAAAACCTGGTCTTTTTCCAACCCTGGTTTATACCCCATTTTGTTAAGGCCACATTTGGCATGAATTATTTTAATAAAAAGAGGTAGAAACAACGTTCGATTAAAAAAAAAAGCATTGTTGGATGGTTCATTCTGGTTCTCAACGCCTTGATTCACCGAGTAGTTTAATGAATCCTTTACATATATTGATAAATAGAATTTGTATGCCATGTAATCATTCTTCTTTTCTAACAATGAAAATTCCTACAGACAGCAGTATTCTTCAAACTCAAACAAAAGTCTTGAAGCTCAACTGATTAATTTATGCTTTACTGCTTTACATACCTGTCTTACGAATTCAGTTTAGTTATTATTCTCATTCAGAATAAATGAATGCATTATTTGACTAAAAACCTCCAATGACCTCTTGCTAATGAATGCTCAAAATCTGACCTCCAAACAGAAACTGTTATTTGGTGGCCCCAACTTCGGCTTTCGCAACCTCATCGGTTTTAGCGTCTCTATGCGGCGCTCTCATCAGTTGATAAGGTTAATTCAGCGAAGTCTGAAACAGTGAGATAAAGCTTCAAATTGAAGCGCCCTCTATCGATTACCACACGAAGGTAGGATGAACTTTTTGCTTCGAAGTTAAATATTTTTTTTCCCTCTTCACTTACCCCACACTCGTGTATTTTTTTTTCCTTCACAGTTCCACGTTTTAACATGAACTTGTTTTTGTAAGTTAATAGCGCATTAAACGAAGTGGGTAAATTTTTTTTAGTAAAAGTAATTTCATATCTTAAAGTTTTGGTCATTAGGTTTTTGGTGCGTGAGGCTCACAGAGTTTTTTTAAGGTCACAAAAAATTGATAAGCGACTTTAGGAAGTGACCTTTTTTTTCATTGATTATTTTGACCGTGTGTGGATCGACTGCCAGATAAAAATGAGGATTTCTATAATTGATTTTTTTAATTATTTTTTTTTATTGTAGTTTTAAATAGGTAATCGCGCAAGCAATATTATCGTTCTGGGAAAAAAACTTTTATGTTTAGATCTTGCATGTAGAAAAAGAAATTAGTTGAATGTCCCTTCAAGATTAAAAGTAAAATTAAAAGTTTTAAGGATTTTTCGACAAAAGTACTAAATTTATCCAACTTTGAAAAGCTGTCTTGCCTATTGGTATTTTTTAAATTGATGTCAATGTGCATTTCAACAATGAATTTTAATTATATCTTTTCCTTTTGAGTAAACTATACAAACTAAAATATTTTAAGATAGTTAAGGTACGAGCTAAAGGAAATTTTTCCTGAATTTATCTAATTTTGATTTTTATTGAAATATAATTTATATAAAACTGTATAATACTTTAGGGAAAACCGACACAAGAATAAAATTTATTAAAAGTATTTTAAACTACAAAAATAAAATTTCTTCAATTATAAATATTGTGCAAATACAAATATACATAATTATTACATTGTAGAATTCCTTATAGTTGTGTGTTTGTTGATAGTTTAACATCCCACATTTGTATACATTGTAGATAAAATTTTATCCAAGATGTGTCAAGAAGAAAGAGATTACATTCAAACCTAGAAATTTACAAATTATGCATACTGTGGGATAAAAAAAACTACCCAATTTTCGTCTTTCTTGACAAGAACTATTGCTATTGGCAAAAAGAAAGTATTACAACTCCACAAAATGTACTATAAATATTTCTATGCATTTCTTAAATTTCAAAATAATTTTAGATATGATTATTTTTCGTTCAGAAATATTTATCAAAAGGTTAATTCTAAAAGCCAGTCGTGTTACTCTTAAATACGCTTTGAATTACTCTAAAATTCAAGATAGCTTTTAGTTTTCTTATAATTTAATTTAAATAATTTTATAAAGTTGTTGAAATAGATAACCATAATGAATAACTTTAAACAAAAACAATTTAAATTGCATTGATACTAATTTTAACAAATTAAATAGCCGTGTTAAAGACAAATTCAAATATAATTATTGTCAAATGACTGTATCCTAATAAAAAAATGCGCCCTAATATAAATCAAAACTGTATAATTCTGTAAGAGTAGTTATTTTAGGTTCTATTTATGACTGTTTCTTTTATTAACTGATGTTGATTATCGAAAACAAAAACAGCAATAAAATACATTTGATTGTTTTATTTTTTCTTACTAATTGCTTTCGAAAAAATTACATTTAATTTTTTAACCAATACGTCTTGGAAAGAGCCTGTTAAAATTGATATAAAAAATTAAAATATTTCAGGAAAGAGTTTGTAGAAGCAATGTTAGCTATACAAAAAAAAAAAAAAAAAAAAAATACCCCTAACAAATTATTTTTTTTACTTACCTTGAGTGAACTCCCATAATGTATACAAACAAGATGTACACAACAATACGTTTTTCCGCTAGCAAAAAAAAAGAGAAAAAATTGGGGCCACGGACCAACAGTTTTGGCTCAGAAGCTGCAAAATCTAGGTCAGGGTGTTTTTTGGAGGGAGAGGGTAGTATAATAATATGTGTTACCGTTACCTACGGGACGACCTTGAAAAGTAACCATCCTTCGACCAGCATATTGTGACGTCACTGAGCTATGCCTATTTTTTATTGTCAAGGTTGGGAAGGCCTCTTAACTATAAAAGGTGTGGCGGATTGTGATTTTTTTTTTATTACGGATGACTAGTGATTTGCTATTTTTTGTTGTAGAGGGAATTTATACTTGAAATGCGGAAATCGGAATTTTGAAGGTTAAATGTAATTTTTTTTCGAGAAAAAGTTGCTATTTCCTTTATTTAGTAATATTTTATTTTAAATAAGACTATTTCTTACTAATCAGTTATTTTGCCATTAATAAAAATATTTGTTGTTTATATAATAGAATTATTGCCTGATATGCCAAGGAATTGTAAATATTTCTATCAGATTATTTTTGATTTCGGTCATATTGCACGTTTTGTAATTTAAATGATTGGACATTTAATTAATTTTTATTTTACAATCGACATTAAAAGCGACATTATGTTTTTTTCTTTATATTTACAAATGGAAATCTAAATATTATAACTTTTACATATTTTACACAAATATTTAGTTTGCTGTATTAATTTATTCGTACAATATTTTTTAATAGAGATGCAGAGAAATTTTTTAATTTTTTTATGGTTCATATGTATTTTTTAAGTTAAATTTTTTATGACAATAATTTATGATTGTGTTTCGTTTTTGAATCATACTAAAATGCTTCTTTAATATTTATAAATTTTTCTAAAATATTTAACTCTATTTTAAAATACGATTATTTATTAGTTTCTGTTGAATTTAAAGCAAGAACAATATGCAAACGAAGTGTTTTTTTAATTACAAAGTTAAAGTTTTTGTGAGACAGATATTTTGATATTTACAATATCCTATACTTTAATCCTTAACCAAAAGCTATATATTTAAGAAGTCATAAGTTTGAAGAGCAATTTCCATCAAATATTAAACCAAACAAAGTGAAAGTTTTAAAACAGTTAACTTTTATTATCTTACTGTCTCATGGAAAATCTGATTCCCTTTATTAACGAACCTGAAATAAATTCATCATCCCATTAAATTAAAAAATAAACAACAATAACTAACAACAAACTAACAATAGCAAGGCCAACTTCTAAACAATAAAATCTCCCACATACAACAACATCCCACAAACAAGATTTATTTCCCACCAAAATCTACCCAACCAAAAAATAAACCAAACGAAAAAAATAAATAAATACACCCCCTTAACAAAAATATTAGTCTCACATCACTATTGTCAAGCAGGGGTTTACAAAAACAGCCCCCTATTCATTACGTCCCCCCCCCCCCTCTCTTCTCATTCTCTTGATTAGCATACAGACTACATAAAGACGGAAAATGTCAGACTTTTATTAAAAACAAATAAATACGTTAAAAAAATCCCCAACGTGCTAATGGGCTGCCCCCTTCCTTATCACAGGTTACTGCATACGATAAATGTGTCTTAAAGGAGAATTTTCATAGCGGCGATGAAGAGGGGGTGGTTAAAAACAAAGACTATCACCCCCTGCGCCACATCTAATCTTTCATTTCTTTAGCAGCTGACGTCTCAATGTTGATCACGTGATACTAGGCGGAGAAGAAAAAGGAAGATAAAGAGTCCATTGATTACAAAACGTTCTTCGTTTTTACCGTGGGAGATCGAGTGAATAAATTAAGCGAAGATGAGACGTACGTCCTTTATGAGGTCGGTGTTAAATGCTCTTTTGCCACCCGTTTTGGATCGGAGTGCTTATTAATAAGGTACATGAAAGAAAATAATGAGAGGTTAATACAGCTATTTGATCGGTGTTTTTTTTTTATTATTATTAAGATTGAGTTTCATTGTTTTGTCATTTGTTTGATCGGGAAAGAAAGCAGGAATTTTAGTTTTGCTTTTGTCTTAAAAGGAAGCATTTTGTGGAATTAGAATTATTTTTTTTTCCGAATTTATATCTACTACTTTCTTTGAATTGATTAAGCATATTAAAATGGTCAAAAGTTTTAGTAAGGAAACAAAATTTTATATAAGTATTTTCTTTGATTTTATTCTTTTATTTTGTCATATTAATTTCCTCTAGAAATTAAAATGTGTGTACATATGAAAAAACATTTAGTACAGATTGCATTTTAGATTTTATTTTGCACTACGACAGAAGAGGTAGCATAGCTATGACCAAAGATTTATTGTAGATTTTTTATTCACTAAAATGCAATCAGAGAGGATTTCTACGTAAAACTAATTGGAATTCTTGTCATCGATAGGGTCATGCAGTCCGTATATCACTGTGTAAAGTGGACCTATTTCTGTTAAAAAAAAAGATTTGATACTTTAAATTTGACTTTTGAGAAAATATAATCAACTGCAGGGTGAACTTAAAGTCGAACACCACAAAGTTTAATGGGCCATAATTTAGTGAACATAAAGCATCCTTACAACTCTTTGCTAAGAGGTAATGCACACGTTAGTATATTGCAACTTTCGATTGACTTACGAAAATATTTAAGATTTCATATTAAAACTTATTTATAAATTAGAAAAATACTTATGTCTTTAATTTATGTTTGTTTATTTTTGAAAAGTAAATAACTTAAATAACTAACAAATTGTTATTTTCAACATAAAATATAATCGTTTCACAGTACAAATGCAATGATATTTAATTTTTGTTCGAAGATTACTCTGTTAAAAATACAATAAAAATTTATTTCCAAATTGATTTGTCAAGTTCAAAAAATTTATACTTTTAAAACTATACTTCATTTTTATTCAAATGTCAACACATTTAATATAACGATGACGACACTCTATCAATTTACTTTCTGAACTAATACCATATTAGTTAAAATATTTGCAATCAACGTGAAAATGCTATTAAAATCTGTTTTCCAAAGAGAAAAATCGCGATTTTTGACAACACGAAAGGTGAAGCAATTTTCCTGATTGGCCAAACTTGATGAGAGTTCCTGTTTGTCTAAGACACTGGCATCAAAAATTCCCTCTGAATAATTCCTCTCCAAATCTTTCGGAAAGTGACAGCTCTCTAACTTCCTTAAGTGCCTGTGCACGACATCATTAATTAAGAATTTTTGAGACCGATCTGAAAGACAAATTATTGAACAGCTTACTTAAGGATCGATACGTAACAAAGTGTTCCAGAGAGTTTCTTAGTCTCGTGTTGAACGATTATTTTGTAATTGAGATTATTTTCCATGAGAAGCTTCTCTTAGACTTTTCAATATGAAATAAGTATTTTATATGAATTTTGATCTTATATTTGAATATGTAAAAATTATAAAATTAATAATTGAAATAAATTTGGAATTCGAAGATAGTTTGAGAAAAGAATTTTGGCACAATTTGTGTAATATTTTTTGTGTAGCCTGACTTAAAGACTATTGGATGATGAACTAACCAAGTTCTCAGAAATTGAGAGGTCACGAATTTTTCCCTTTTAATTGAAAGAACTCAATTTTAATTTTGATTAAATTAAAATTTCAAAAATTGCTTTTGAAGTTATCAATTTAATGGAATATATACTGTTACTAAAAATATCAACTACTCTAATTAAAATTTGTTATTTGTTCTTTATAAACATATAATTCTATAAAACAAACATAACTTATTGAATGATAAATAATAACAATGCCATACAAAAATGGAAGCTTAAAAAATTAAAGTAAAACGGTAATGGTATATCTGTAGTACACCATAATGAAGTAGTAGTTTTTGACAGTTGCATTTGTTGACCAGAGTTTAAAGAAATAAAAATGACTGAAAATTTTACCGAGTGTTATTTTTCAAATGTCTTCAATTTTTTTTTTATAAAACTGCGAGAAATTCAAATAAAAGGCTTTTTTTCAAAAACTTGATTTACCATTTTTCCACGAGTAAATATTGCCTTCTGGGAAATAAAAAGGGCGCTCATATATTTCCATTTGCAAGCTCCACAACATGCAAAGGAATCCGTTTTTATAGTAAAACAAAGTGCTAATCACTTTCACCTAAATCACTTAAAACTATTTTCCGTTTCAAATCATCTTAAAGAGAACCTAAAAAAATTACCCTCCCCTTCGATCAATACCCTGAGCAATTCCAAAGCATAAATCTCATTGTTTTCATTTCACGGAATTACCGATCCTCTGAGGGTAAGATTGTGGAGGGGAGGGGAGAGGGGTAAAAAACATTCGAAAAAACGTTCGAAAGAAGGAAAAGAACAACAGATAGAAATGAGCGGACCCTGTTTCTCGTCTGAAATTTTTGAGAGTTTGCATCGCGACGGAGCGACAAAAATAAAATTGAAAGCGAATGCTAATAAAAAGTGGAATAGGGAAAGGGAGGGGGGGGGGGGGGTGACAATGAAAAAAAAAAAAAAAAAAGGAGCTGTAAAGAAAAGGAGGAAAAATAAATACCCCGTAATAAATGGCAACCTGTCACGTTCAGATGTTGGGAAAAGAGCATCCTTAAAAACGTTATTGATTACGGTATTATCGACCTCGGTTTCTTTCACTTAAAAAGAAAAATTTGAATGCTTTTAGTGGGCCATTTATACGAGTATACTACATTCTTATCATCAGCGTAGACTGAGCTTATAGCTGCAAATGAACAATGAAGATTTTTGTGGGGAGAAAATAAGTCAAGCTTAGGATGATAATGGGGATGTGGTGTTTTATAAGTTGACTTACAAATTGCAACAATCTCATTTTTATAATAAATGTAATTAGACAAGTAGCGTAAGTATACACATTTAATTTTTTTAAGGATAGACTGGAATTGCCAGAGTATAATTGCTCAGTTGTAATTGGATATTATGCAAATTAAGTATTAAAATTTATATCAGGCATCGATTGTAATGCATAGAATAACTGCCCGACTGATGACTGTGGGGTTAGCGCTCTGGTCTCGAATGCCAAAAGTGCCGGGTTCTAGTTTTGGGTTAGAAATGGATGCTCATTGTGGTAAGGAATCTACGTTAACCTGTAGGTTCCAGACTGATTAGCAGTTATTGTACAAAAAATAGGTCGTTGAGCGTACAAACCAACCAGCATACAATTATTGATTAAATTAAAAATGAAGCAAAAAGTTTACAATTTTGTTATAAGTGAAAAGAATGACATTTGAAACTTGTAAAGTCACGATGTATGAAAACTGCATATTCAACTTCAAGCTATGATTCTATATCACAGCTGGCATATCCAAAATATTTCTGTCCTTTCCCTTAAATGCATTGAAATAGATAGAAAAAATTATAATTGAAAATATTACACTTTACAATACATATTTCAAGAATAAATTTTTTATTACGCTGATGGACACATTCATGTATAATATCAAATTGTATTAACACATTGCTTCCAAAAATATTGTGCGTAACACATGGTTTGATTTTATAGTTAAAATGTTTTTTTTAAATACGATAAATTTGTTTAACTTTTTTGAATTTTATGAAAAATTTAACATTATTGAGAATACCATTTTATAAGCCACATTTCGGTAACAGGCCTAGTTCAATTTTTATACAAGCGGTTAGTTCTTTTTGGCCTAAAGCTATCACATAACGCATCCTTACAAATAACTCTATTAAAATCTAAGTAAAATTTTCACAGCACACCATACTCTACTATTTCTATAAAAGCGGAACATCCACGACAAAACCCTTAAAAATATTCCATGTCCATAACACGACGAAAGAGTCATTCACATTTGATCCTGAAAAACCAAATCCATTTCCCTGTTCACAATCCACCATCCCGTTAGAGGTCGCTTCCAAAAAAACCTTTTTAAAAAAGGGTTCCACCACCCATTCCAAGGGGCCCTTTCTACTCCTTCAACACCACGAAAGGGGTCCCTTTAGGCCCCCAGCTGGCCCAAGGCCCTTCTTACAGGCGCCCGGATGCAACTCCACAGCTGTACAGGAAAAAGAACCCAACTCTTTCCCTCTAGAACTTTTTTTTATGGCACGAGTTGCTTTTTTTCCAAACGAGAATTTTAGCATGGAGGGGGTGCAAACTTTTTATATTTGTTACCCCCCTTCGCCAAACCTTTCGAAAAAGCCAACTTCCTCACTCTTTTGGGCACCAACTGTTCGGGTTTAGGGGTGTTTAAAGAGGGGTTTTTATTTTGCGTAATTTTTATGGGTTTTTTTGTGGCACTTTTCAAGTTCAGTTTTAAAAATTTAGGGATTTTTCTTGACAAGGAGGTAGTTGTTGAAAGTGAATGTAGTCGGGTGGTTGTCTATCGAACTTTTATGCTGAGGTCGTTCATACTGGAATGGATATTG
Organism: Linyphia triangularis; assembly: GCA_963978545.1. Classification (NCBI taxonomy): domain Eukaryota; kingdom Metazoa; phylum Arthropoda; class Arachnida; order Araneae; family Linyphiidae; genus Linyphia; species Linyphia triangularis. The sequence continues at coordinate 32,819,810 of OZ021727.1, read as the reverse complement.
GATTTATTAATTTTTGAATATATTCGTTTAAGAACCGGTAAGATTTTGCTAAAATTTATTTATTTATTTATCATTTGATACAAAATTTTGTAGAATTTAAAATAACCCATTTCCCAAACAACTTTTTAAAGGGCTGTGAAAATTAGATTTTAGAATCAAAATCAGCACTGAATTTTTTTTATATATTTTTACATCTAGAAGTTCAATTTATTTCGTGGTGTTTGTTGAAATTTTAGTATACACAGATATTTTTAAAATACATATCAATTTTCTTTTTTGAAAATATGTTTTGGACTTATTATTTGTAATTTGTATCATAGGACACAATATTTTTTTAAAAAAAGTTAAATTAATAGATTGTAAAATATGTAACTAAATATTATTTGACATTTCAACTTGCATGTAGTTTATTGCAATATAAATTTTACAGGAAAAAAACCCTTTTATTTTTATCCATTGTTTGAATTCATTCTAATGAAATTGATTAGTCTGCGTAAAAATATATTTCTGTGCTTATAAATAATAAATAAAAAAGAAAACCTATTTAGTATGTTCCTTTATTGAAAAATGTTTTCGAAGTATTACCATTGTAGGATAATTTTTTTAAATTATATATATATATATATATATATATATATATATATATATATATATATATATATATATATATATATATATATATATATATATATATATATGTAAAATTAAAAAACATTCAATAATTAAAAAAAAATTACTTAAATGAAAAAATAACGAAAACAATATTTTAATTCAAAATTTAAGCTTCCAACCACTGTAACTGCCATTAAAAATCGTAGATCAATTTCTTAAATCTTTAAAGAATGAATATTCATTTCCAAAATACTAAAGAGCAACCAACTCATATATATTGAATCTCCCCATGGTACGAACACAAAAGTTTTACCCTTTTATCACAATAGACTTAGGATTCTGATGCCTACCTCTAAATGTGCAAAAGGCTGCTTTCGTTTCGATTATAATTTAGATTCCCCTTCTGTTCAACGTACGTTATCTTCAATTTATGTAAATAGCGATTTCATCCACGCTTAGTCTTGCAATTGCATTTTCGAGCTGAAACCGGTCTGCTTTGTTGGCACGTCACGTCGTGTATAAAGGCACCAATTGTGAAATTCAATTTTAAGAAGGGGTGACCAGCAATTCAACTTGCTTCAGTTGTGATATCATCAGATGATGCAGTGTCTAGAGGCACAGCATTAATTGTTTCTACTGCCTTCGTCAAAGGAAGGATAAATTTCAAAAGAGGGGTGTTTCGTAAAGAATTTAAATTCTCACAAATGATCAAAAACATTTTATAATGAAAACTAAGATGTTTGATTTTTTTTTTTTAATTTGAAATACCCATAGGGTTGAATGGTCCCATTAACATATTTCTATCCACGTTATATGGTACGTAGATCCGGAGCGCACCATATAAAGTTATCAATCATTAAAATCAGAGATGATAAGTAGCTAATTATAGCTAATATTAGTTTGTAGTAGTTCATTTAGTTAATTCTGTAGAGTAACTAATTGAAAATATAGTTTCTAATCCTTAATAAGTTTTTAATACGATTGTTTTATTCACCCTGAATAATTTATGTAATGAAAAAAAAAATCCTTCTTTTATTTAAATTTTTTTAATCTATTACAAATTAAATTCTAGATCAAATTAGGATACAATAATAAAAGTCTAAACTAAAGAAAAACACTTGATACAAAGGCAGTTGCTATGAATAGTACAAACAATATAATACTATTTTGAAGTGTTATTAGTGTATTTAGTTTTAAAAGGATTTTATTATTTTAATGAGTAATAAATAATTTCGTCTTTGATAGAAAGAAAACATAAGTATATTAAAATTCGAATAAAAATATTTTTGTTATTTCTTACCTCAATATCTAACAGTATAATCAACTAAATAATTAATTTTTATCTTTAGCTTTTTTTTAATCTATCATGTTGAAATTTCCTTTAATCACGTTTATGTCTTTTTACCCAATAAGTTATTAGCTTCAATCTGTCAACATACACTTGATGGTATTTATATTCTAAAGTAAGCAAACATTAATATTTCATTATAAAACAAGCACTACATTCTTTAAATATATTAATGTTTCGTTATAAAACTTTATGGATATTTTCTTATATATATGATTAGAAAAAACATTGCCTGTATTTTCAAAATTTATACTCATTTGTTATTTATATATTTTCAATTCTGTACTTTCAAGAATAATTAATAATTTTTATATAATCTTTTTTATATAATATTTATACTCTCTTAAAATAACATAAATCCATTGTGTAAATAATTCCAAAAAACAGCGACAATCGTGAAGTATTTGACTAAGAATACATAATTAAATATTAATATAAAATAACAAAAAATATTCATTTCTGAAGTTAAATTACAAAAATAGTTTATGACTTATTTTCTGTTAAATATAATTTCTTCTGAAGGCTATATCAAAATAAATATATCACAAAAATATCATTTTACAAAAAGCTATCGTATTGAAAGATACATTAAATAATGTTTTAACAGATAAAATGAGTTAAATATTGCAGAATAAGTTAATTTTACGAAAATAATTACGCATATGAGAGCACACTAGACATTTGAAATAATATAAAAATATTCCTTAAAATTTTATTTATTGAATGAAATGAATATTTCAATCAATATCAACATAAGTGATATTGATTGTTAAATTATTAATTGTTGTTTGTTGTTTGATTTTGATTGATATTGATTGTTGTTTACCCTCAATGGTAAATTTCTTATTTTTGATGTACTTTTAAAATTTTTTTTTTTTTTTTTTAAAGCTCTTATGAAATGAGTTTGAAATGTTTATGTAGGCTAAATATATCATGTACAAGATACTGAGGATAAAGTTTAATAAAAGATTTTTTTGTTAAATTTTAATCGATCTTAAAATTTGTTTTAGAAAAACACATTTTACAAAGATATGGTATTTAAAAAAAAAAAAATGAAAATAACAGAAACATTTTAACCTCAGTTTAAACTATAGGGTAAGTACTAAAATTCCATAAAATGTATTTATGGTTTATCGCTACTAGTAAGTTAGAAAAGGTACGCTGAAGTTTAAATTATCGTGTTCAGATAAAATCAAAGTTAAAGGTTAAAGTCTTATATAATTAATAATTGATAGTTTGCTTTATTAAAACAAAATATAACTAAGTTCTAATTTGAGTAGAAACTAAATAATACATCAATAGAATGGCAAAAAACTTAAAACTTGAAATGAAAGCCCCCCCCCCCCACTAAAAAAATACTTTTTTGTTTAATTTAAGTGTACTGATCCCCTTTAACCATTAGCATCCTTGAAAAAAAGTTAGCACCAACATAATCATTCCTTTATATGATTATTGTTATCCACCCTTCCATTGGTCGTTATTACAACATCCCATTAATTCTACAATCTTATATTTTTTCTGACGTTGAGAATAACAATCAGTGAAGCTATAGAAACAAGAAAGAATGTGCCATAAAACAACAACAGTTACTGGTAAAAAAAAATTTCAAAGGGAAAGTTACTTTGAGAATGATAACTTCCTTAATAACCATAAGAGTAGTTACATTATGTCATAGTGGGTAGCTTGGCTTGAGATGTTCACGTAGTAAAGTAAGGTGAGTGACTTCAATGAGTTTTCTTTCGAGTTTGAAAGTTTAAAGTCGTTTCTGGTCTTGATAATTATCCTCTGAGATTTTGTTTTGAAATTTCTATGTGTATTTCGCAGTATAGTCATGGACGTTTTGCGTTTACCTGAGTAAAGTTCTAGTTTTTTCTTATGGTAAATAAAGTACTCATTGAAGCTGAAAAAAGTAATGTTATTTTTCTTAGAAACTTTCTATATGTGAGTAGCATTAAATAATTTGAGTATGATAACAATAAACATTTTGGAAGAAAGATTTTAGAAAAAATAAATAATATAAAATTTATTTTATTATAACTAGTAAAGTGTAAAAATACTAGAATTTTATTCTTTTGGGTACTTATAATATTATATCTTTCTTTTAACTTGTAATACTACTAATTGAATAAATATTCTGTTTATGAAGACATCAATAATAACATAAATGTTTCATAAACATAAATAACATAAATGTTTCTTGAATCTAGAATAGTAATAACAACAGTCACTGAGACAATTTTTAATAGAGGAACATATTCCAATTTAAATTATTTATTTTAAATTTACACTGCATTCTATCATAATTCGTAAACACTATGCTATTGTTTCAGAAGAAGTAATTTCATAGCATATCCCAATAAATTCAGAACGATTTAAAATAAATGCCGAAATAGAATTCAAAACTTTCCTACCATTAATATAAATATATAAATTAGTAGAATTTCATTTATTTTATTCGTTAATTAGTTTTTAAAGTATATAAATTTTTATCAAAAAGATACATTGACTTAAACCGTATTCTATCATATTTAGTAAACACTAAGCTGTTGTCATTATATGAAGTAACTGGATGGTCATCATTAAACAAATTCAGTACAAATGAAAATTGATGATAAGATAGAATGTAAGTCTTTTACTACAAAATTGTAGTTTTTAAAGCATTACATAAATTTGTATTAAAAAGATAAATCGTTTGAGAGTTTTATTTAGCGATTTAAAATTGTCAAGGCAAAATGTCTCTTGTTGCAATACAAGTAACAAATAGTAATTGTAACAAAAGTTGTCTCTTAACTGCACCAACATATTTCGTTACTTTCTTTAAATTCAAATTCTTTCCAAATGAACTTAAATATATGTATTTAAGTAGTTCTTTTAGTATTATAGTGATATCAATAGTTAAAGTAAAATAAAAAAAAAATATTGCACATGTTTTCAAGATATTCCTTGATAAACGGAATTAGTTCTTAACTTTTATCAAAAGAACCCTTGTCAAAAACGTGTATGCACACAGAATGACATTTTGCACAGACGAAATATTCCCAAACGTCAAAATATTCTGCTCCATGGTCAAAATACTTTCCCTATAGATGGTGGCAGTTTGCGATCAACTCAAATATTAAACTTTTCCCTTACGCAAAACTACTTTTCCAAACGTCATTCTTCCTATAACCAAATCTCCGATTTATATATATATCCAAATATGCGTAAATCTCCAAACTTCTTTTCCCCAAGATAAAAAAAAAAAAAAAAACTCTGTTTGCGAGGTATTTAAATCTTTAGGTTAAACGTCTCGTAAAAGGCGAATAGCAAAAAAAAAAAGTTTTTTTTTCTTCTACATTTATATTCTTTATCTGATTTTTCAAAGTCCAGGCAGAAATAAATCTGATTATCGAATATCGATTAAAAAGTAATTTTTCACAATGTTGTCCAAAATTGATCCATCTGGGATGAAACGGCAGTGACAGTTAAGAATTGCTTCTTTGTTGATCGATAGCATTGTTGAAGGGATGTAATGATTGTATAAAACGATAACAGCCCATACCTAATTTCGACAGTACCAGCAACAAAAAAGATGGGACAAGGACCTTTTGCTTATCTTGGTCTTTAATCGTAATAAGTGCTCATGTTTTAATGGATTGGTGAAAAAGCTGAATGTGTATTGTGTATAACCCCGATGTTAGTGCATTTGTGTTCGCAAAAAAAGACTGGCTGTCATATTCATCAGATTGAAAAGATGAGGTCTTAATATTGACTCTAGTTTTTGGTTATAGATATTAAAAATAGTTATTTTGTGATAATTGAAGTATTAAAATATGTAATAATTTTTTTTAGTTAAAATAATTTTTTGGTAAAAGGAAATATTTTTGATGTTGAAATTTTATTACTTATAGTGGATTTATATGCTACCGTAATAAATTTCATTTGTATTGATTAAATAATTTAGTATTCATAGAATGACTAATATAGAATTAGATGTACTTGAATTAGAATTATATTCTTGGGCATGGAAATTTCAGAGAAATATACAGAATTTGACGTTAAAATCTTAGAAAACATATAATATTTTCAACAAGGCAAAAACAAAATGAACCATTATAGGATTTTACAAGATTTAAAAGGATTTTATTTATGTTTGCCTAAAATGCTGTAGATATTTGTGAACACAAATTTAAGGAAAACTTAGAATGTTATTGCAAAATATACATACTTCTAAGTCAAGGGTTTTCTTTTGAATTCAACTCAATATTGACAGCAATTTTTTTAACATTCCTACAAACTTTTATTAGATAAATATTTAAGGGTATTAATATTTAATTAAAAATCATCCACAAGCAATTCATAAATTATATAAATTATCTGGTTAAATAATTTATGTCCATAGAAGAAAGAATATAATTTTAACCGATTCATAACACCCTTTTATTTTAATTGTTTATGTATAGAATAGTTTTTCCATAGGCTTTGAAATCTTTGATTCTGAAAATATTTTACAGTAAGTTATTGATTTTGAAAATTTCGTTGAACAATATTGACTACCAAGATACTGAAAATATTTTAGAACACACACAAACTACTTCGTCTTTCAGACCTTTTTCAATGAGCTACCTGGATTCAATACTTAGCAATCCAAACATAACTTTAGAAATACCACTTATTTTTGATATTTAAACTGTTTATATTTTTGTAGTGAAATAAAATTTCACGTTAAAACAATCCGTGAATACCGTCTTTATTAACAAATTGGTGGTGATAAACTTTTGTTTGGTATGCGTCTGTTGTGAATTTTTGAAAATTAAGTAAGTCTAAATAACTGTTTATTTAAATCATTGAAAACCGTTTAATGCTTTGAAATAATAAAGAAAATAATATAACTATGTTATTTTCTTAATCGTTTTGTTTTCATATAACAAAAGCTTAATATCTAGTGTTTAGTATTAGCAGACTTAATATTAAATAAATATAGCAAATTTAAACAAATAAAATGCACGTGATAAGAGAAGAATAAATTATGCTTATGGTTTGGTTTCGAAGTAATAATTTAAATGATTTAAAACTTCTGGTTTATATAACTTTGAAATTAACGATAATTATATTTTATATCAAGCTCTTTAGATAGATAAATTACGTGCCCTAAAATGTATTTTATTGTTATATAAATGTAGAATCAATTCATCGAAATATTTTAAAAGTAAACTTGATTAAAAATATTTTCAAAATATAGTAAATTCTGAAGTACTTAAATAGGTGAGGTTATTTAAAATCAAATTAAAATTTTGTTATATGACATTGTTATAGTTTTCAATAGTCACTTAAAATGAGTAGTTAGGGAATCAGTTTGATCATTATGAAGAAAACATTTAATAAAATAATAATTTCATACTATGAAAAAAAAAAACCTAACATCATTATTTGACCAATAATGGCTGTAAAATTAAAAAAGAATAACATTAACTTAAGCTTGACAAAATAAATCGTATCTTTAGTGTTATCTTGAGGTTTCTTTTCTCTCCTTTTTATTAAACTTATCATCTTTATTCTTTTATCATAAAGGAACACCAAACTGATTAAATACAACAAATTATTCATTGGCTGAGAAGGAATTTTCTTAATCAAAAGAAATTTTTTATATATCTTTTTCAACTTATAATTCCACAAACCAAGTTTGAAATTAACGATATATAAGTTTTAGAAAACAAAAACTAGAAAAACCAGTAACATTAAATAGCTAATTAATTCGAACAGTATCTTTACTTTTATAAATAACACCCGCATTAGACTACTATCCACATAAGAATTTCTTAGTAATAAAAATAAATAAAAAAGAATAAAGAAATTGCGTCCTCAATATCATCTTGTTAGTTCTCCCCTCTCTTTATTTTTTCCTCATTTCCCCTATCTTCTTTTATCAGAGTAGAGCGCCAAATCTATGTGGGCTAAGAAATAACAGTCCGTGTCAGCTAGCCATTGATTGGTCCAGGAGAAACGGACGCACGCCACTGCTTGATGGAGTCCAACAACAGCAAAAAAAGAATGTTGGGAGGGTGGAGAGCGGGGGGTGGGGGAATGAAGGATAACGTGAAGGCGTGGGGGGATGGAGTAAAAAAGACCCTTAAATAAGTAAATAAATGTAAAAATTTGGGATAAAAAATAAGGAAAAGAAGGAGAAGGAATGGGTCGGAAGAGAACGGATGGAGCAGAAGGGATGCATTGATTTTTCAATGCGGTTTTAGTAGAGGCTGGGCAGTCGGAAGGCGGACTGTGTTGTAACCCTGCGACATACTCCAGAAAGCAACGGCGTGTCTAAACCCCTGGGCAATGGTCTTCGAGGGACCGTATACTGGGTGACCATTAACAGCGCTCACTTGAAAGGTCGGCTCGAGAACTATCATAGTTCGTCGCTTTATAAGCGAAGTGTATTAAGCACTAAACAGACGAATTAGAAAATTTTAGGAACTATGCAATTAATATTAAACAAGAGCCTTTTTGAGAAAAATAGAATGCTTATATTTGCAATGCACTATTTATAAATAAGTACCGATCAATAATTTACCAGCGTTACGTGTGTTGGTATGTATTATATTGAGCACTAGCCGAGATCAATAAGAAGAACTTAGGAAATATACAATTAGTATTAAACAAGAGTCTTTTTGAGATGAATCGAATGCTTATATTTGCAATGCACTATTTATAAATAAGTACCGATCAATCATTTACCAACGTTATCTGTGTTGCTGAAGTTTGTTGATGTATGCTGTATTGAGCACTAACCAAGATCAATAAGAAGAGTTTAGAAAGTATTCGATAAGTATAAAACAAAAGTCTTTTTTAAATGAATACAAAGCTTTTATTCCCAATGTGCAAAATAAATATCGATCAATCGTTTACCAGCGTTACGAGCAATTTTTAAAAGCAAGCAAAGAATGCCATATAGAAAACACAATTTAAATTTCCACAGTCCAACACTTGTAATTAATGGCATCAGTGATCAATCGTTTATATTTCTAAAAGGTACCTTTCCTTTTTTTAAATTATTCATCAAATAATGAAAACTTCATTTTCCCTGCTAATGATGATTATTTAGATTATAATATGGTATCTACAAATAAAATTAGTTACCTTGTTAATATCGATGACCTAATCAGTTGTATGCTAGGCAAATTAAATTTTTTTTATTTCCTACAGAATATTAAATAAGTTGATACAATCGCTTGAAAAAATAAGAGACACAATGCTATTGATTAGGTGTGACTTGCGGTAAACACCTTTTAATTGATTCCTATATGGCCTTGTTTTTCTATTTTTGGTAAATTGTGCTAAACTCTAGGAATTGTGGTTGGAGATTGTTGATCAGTAGAAAATATCTCTAATATTTCTGTTAATTCTAAACTGACTTGTCTTAAGATTTTTTTTTTTAAATCTTCTGATTGATATTTTTAGTATATTTCTCTAAAATATTTTTATTTATATTGATTTTTGTGTGGATTTTTTTATCACACATTGCTCAGCACCATAATGGTTGAAAGTGATAGTCTTTTAATATACAGAACGAAATAACTGTTAAATTATTTCATATTCTTATAAAACTATTAGTTTATATTCACAATGCAAGTACTAATTACATTCTTATTTTAATAAACTTGCGTTAAACACAATTTACAGTTTTCTCGTAACCCTGTTGATTATTGTTAAATAATACGAAATAGTTAGGCATTCTCTGTTTCTACATTTATCATTGGTTTGAATAAAAGATCTTTTTACTTGCATGCCCTATCCATTAGAGTAACAAGATTTCATAATTGATATTTGTATTACTGTGACAAGTGTTTCTATTAAAACTCCATATGCCATATTCTAGAAATGCACTTCAAGTGTATGCTTGTGTTAAGTTAGTCTTTACAAGTTGTTATTTACGAGAACAATTGAATTAGGAAAAGCTTGAAAATATTTTTCTTATTCAAATATCAAAACTAAATTAATCTTATGAATGGACCTAGCAGATTCAACGGTCCGTAAGATAATACAGTAAGCCACGATGTGTGTTCCATTCAGAAGGAGTAATTTCAATTATTGTATTTGGGGAAATGTGAAGCCAAATAAATGACAAAACTTCTTTCGAAAGGAAGTTTTGAAATGAAATTTAATGAAATGAAGTTAATATGAAAAGGTAAATATTAATTGTGAAAATATTAAATAAAATAAAAAGTTTGCCAAGTTGATACTATAAAACTATGATTTGTTTTCTTAATTTTCTATTCAGAGTTTCTGTAAAATTTAAAATTCGATATAATTATGTCGAATGAGAAGTATTTTTCTACAATACTAATTCCTAAAAACTAGATTTTAATTACTTTACATAACTTTTTATCAAAATTTTGCTAATTTGACCTTTAATGGTGTCTACTACCTTTTAAAGAAGTCTTTGAATGAATCAGCTGTAGATATAACTTTGATCGTATAATCATTAATGAAACCGATAAAGTCCACTCCACATGTACTTCAATTGAATGTTGCACAAGAACCCTAACTAACTTTATATTACAATTGCAAAAAAACATCACCAGATGTCACTGTTAATGATGAGTATTTTAAAGGAGAGAGAGTTTACTTTGTTTTGCGTTAAAGGAGAGAAATACAAGAAGTGAATTAATTCCAGTTTTTTTTTTCTTCTTTTTCTTTTGAGGAACTGAGAAAATAGGGACTGAATGTTTTTTTAAATTATTGGATGGTTTAAATTAATGGAATAATATTTGACATTATGTTCTTTCTGGTTGTTAAATATATATATTTATATATATATTTAATATATATTTTTATTTCTTTTTTAATATCTTTTATTTTTTTTAATGTATCTTTTTTTTATTTCCTACCTAATGTATCTTTGTAATGTTTATTTTTTATATTTAATAAGTAATGTATCTTTGCAATTTATTTTTTATATATTTGTTATTAAAATTTATTCTTCAGTTGTTCAAAACTTCATTGCTTGAGATTTTAAATGCATACATGTAATTGTATTTATTTTAAACAGATATATTAGAAATTACACATAATGAATTAAATCATTTTCATTATGAGTAAATTTTTTCTAAATTTTTCTGTGTGAAGAATCTACCTTCTTACTAAGGCTTAAAATAATACTGATTATATTGAAGTGTTATTATAAATCAAATTATATTTATTTTGTCAAATTGAAAAATTAAAAAATGTATTGTTATTCATACTTAAATTGACTTTACACTTTTAAAATCTTCTTCTTCATGAGATGTTTTATGGCTAGTAATCATTTCATAATTTAAATTGTTTTTAAATATAAAAAGGAATATACTGCTTTAAAACAGGTCTAAAACTTTAATTGTGAAATGTTTTATAATTTTTACGTTCTTATTGAGAAATTAAATTCTTTATAAAGGTTTATATGTGCTTAGTTTTATACTTTGTCAGACTTGATATTTTAATTCATATCTATCTATTTGCGATTTTTCTTAGTTCAGATTGGTGATAAGTTTGCACCTGTTATGCATCAAAATATTTAAATTTTAAAACAAAAATTTGAAGAAATACAATATTTTTGATTGATAAAACATTAATTTTAAAATTACTATTTCAAAATATTACTAATTACTGAGATGTGAATGAAATTTTCAATATCTTAAATTAGATTACAATGCTGAGTTTGAACAACTATGTAGTAAATTTTCATGTACTATTATAAAACAATTGAATTTGAGCCTTTTATATATATATATATATATATATATATATATATATATATATATATATATATATATATATATATATATATATATATATATATATATATATATATATATATATATATATATATATATATATATATATATATATATATATATATATATAAATACATGCGATATTGTTTGCGACAAAACATTACAAACTCATTAATATATTATTAAATAAACTTTTTTAAGCCAATATCCCGCCGCTTTAAAATGTACCATAGTGGTTTTTGAAAGTTGTAAACTGAAGCCATCAATCATTTAAAAAAACTAAATATGAACTTGAACTATGCAATTTAATTTTTTCAATTAATTTGTTTTGAGTTTTAGTAAATATGAAATTATAATATACAATTAATTTAATACCTGAAGCCATTTGTAAATGTCATAAATAGAGTACAATTATTGTAGCAAACCAAATATATATAAATAATATTTTCCCCCCTACTTATTAAACCTACTTATAACCTATGAAAAAATCTCTACTTTTTAAGGACTATACATAAAAAATATACCTTATTTGAATTACGATTGTTTTCATTTATTTCAAAACATGAAGATCCTGCTTTCCAATTCTCAATCCCAGACTTTCCCATCCTTTTTAAAATTTAAACGTCCCTTCTAAATTTCCCAATCCCTACGATATCCGAATCCGTTAAATAAAAACAGGAATAACGATTGCACTTAGATGTAAAAATTCGACTGGTCCTTTAAAAGCGCAGTAAAATGCTCCGTAATGGAGCTTGAGAATTCCTAGAAATCGGAAAGCATTCCTGGAATTGACCAGTAATACTTTTACGCGAAAACGGCAACTCTCTTAAGTTACCCTTTTTGTTGTTCCTCGAAGAAGTCTATTACTTTTTAGCAGTGCTTTTTTTGGTATTGATTTCCCATTTAGACATTTTTCTTCTGAAATTGACTTTTAAGTTTGAGTACTACAGATGATAGGACACTAAAATTTTAAATGTATATGCATAAAAAGCATCAAAATGAAATTGCAAGTTTAATTTTAAATTTTGTTGTATTTTTTATTTATTTAAAGTGTTAATGCTCTATTGAAGTTGGAACTTAATATTCGGATGAAACTACAAATTAAAATTGCAATGACGTTCCTTTTTAAAAAAAAATTACTTTATATTTGGAATTTATGAAAAAGAAATGTCAAATTGAATTGTGATTATTATAAAATTTCATTTAAATGTTAACTCTTTCTCAGAAAAAAAAGTTTATCCTAAACATTCTTTTATTTTAGATCTTGAATTTTCTTTTCACTCTCAATATTAGTTCTTACTTATTTTTAATTGCATTTTTACTACTGACTTAGAAGTTGAATGATGTGCTAAACTATTTTCGTACATAAATGAATGTTTTAAATTGAAGTTAAAGGGCCATTAATTCATTTTAAAACATTTGTTAATGCTTTTTTGAATATTTAGATACTAATTATGTAATGCTATCTAATGAATAAATTGTTTTAAATGTTACGATGTGAATTTTTATGATGGAAAGTTTCTATTTTCTATTTAAAGTGATTCTGAAAAAAAGTATTAATTAAATAAAAATATTATTCATTAAATTCAATAATGTAGTTTTCAAATTAATATGTAAATCTCTTTAAGTTCACTACCACATTAGAAGATATTAGAAACTAAAAATAGTATGCTATTACAGATATAACTTGTTATTAAAAATTACAGTGGGGTAAATTTTTTGTATGAATATAATGTGGAATTTTTATCCATTTTATTAGAAAAAGCGTTAGTTTTATTATATTACCAAATTTTCTTATAATTTTTAGCAACATTATTTTCATTCACACAATAATCACTAGAATTTTTTATTTCTTTATTTTAAACCATATTCCAGTTGAAATCCCTTTTTCTAAGAAATTTAATCATAATGCAATTTATACGTTGTGATAGTAAATTTATCAAAGTATTGTTTTAAAATACATAACTGTTAAGATAACTAATTCATTTTAACATTTCTATTAACATACATTCCTAAATGAAACAAACAACGTTAAATTCCATAATTTTCAATAAAAGGATTGCATCCAATTTAAGTGCTACATTAATTAAAAAGACCATTTTACTTAACAAAACAATTATAAACTTTGGATTAAACACAACTATCAAAATCCCTAATTTTTCATCCCTACATTCCTCCAAATACCTTCCAGTCATTTATATCGTAACCCTCTCCCTCGTTGTTTTCGGACTTCCACCTCATCTGGTGTAGGAGAAAAATGGTTGGCATGGTGAGGGAAGCGTTGCCATAGTAACCGCATCCCTTGCTCCCAGCGACCTCCCGGAAGATCGCTTTCAAGTCCACATGCCAACTGTCCTCCCCCATACACCCCTCCTCCACTTTGTTGAGGATACGGGCACGAACCCATATTTACTTCTGCGCTATGACTTGAATTCAAGAGCTCTCGTTAAAGAAATGGTTAGAGTCAAAGGGAAGTCGATAAATAAGGGTAAAAGATGTCTTTTGATATAAGCGATGGGTAGTAAAGTAGTTATAGGGTTATGAGTAAACTTTGGTGAAGTTAAATTTATTGGAGTGAAATGAAACTGGATTGGTTGGGATGTTGTGGATATGGGTTGAAAGAGAAGGATTGTTGTCCATAAAAACTTAATTTTAGGGATAAATGAGCATTTTAATAAAATAGATTTTCGATATAATATTGTCTTGCTGAGTAAATATTGATTATTTTGTTTGTTATTTAAATTGCTTCAATGTATAAATATCTTATATGATCTTAGTTGTAAAAAAGGATCTGTTCATATCAGACATCGCATCTGTAATTTTGAGAAAGATGCGCATTTCGATATTTCGAACTTTTTTACATGATATTTTACTTTAAGAGTAGAGTATAAAAACTAACTTCAAATATACATGGAGAATTTTCGATGATCACGTTTTGCTTATGTTTTGCAAGTGTAATTTAAATATTAAAAAATACGTATGTATGTATACTGCAGTAATGACAGTCATCTTTAACAAGGAAGATGTAGAAGAGCATAAATATTATAATATGTTTTGATTTTTGAAGTAACTGAAATGCTGAGAGTGAAGCTAGGTGATATTTTTTCAAATAATATTCTTTCTTTAAAAATGACACAATCCAGATGGAATAATATAAGAAAATAGATGTTTCAAGGAAGTTTTGTCTTCAAGGTAGACTCTGATTATTGTGTCTTCCAAAAAGTCTCCCATGTTTTCAAATCTTTCTTAATTCAGTTTATGCCATAATAGTAACACATATTATGTGAGAGATTTTAAGTTGGAATGTGGTTTGTAATATCATATAAAAACATTTCATAAAATAATAAATTTTTAATTGTCTGTTTTTTTTAATTTGTATGTGAATTTAGCAATATTGACTTTTTTTTTTCTTAATCCACTCGTTGATTTTCTAGTGAATTTTGTTTGTGAAACGTACTGCTTCGGGGATTGTATAAGCTTACATATCTCTTTTTTTACAATATTTGTTCTTCCAAGTCATCTGGGCCAAACTTTAATGAATTCGATTTCATGTGAGGAATAGCAAACGTTCTAATAGAAGAAATTAAAATACCGGGAAGAGAGAAAATAGTTCTTAAAGATCATTTTTTTTTTTTCAGCCTTTAAATTTAAAGCCTTCACATTACTTTCATTAATGTTATATTCTCATATACAAGGAGATGTCGAAAGAAGTTTGAACAAGAAAATAATACTTATAGTTTTAAATTTCATTGTTTAAAACAAAAAAGAAGTGAACTCTTTTATTTTAAATATAATCAGAATCATTAAAGAAATTGCTTAAAATATACAAGTTTGCTTTTAAATAAAAAAAAATTATAAATACTATGTGTTTAAATAGCGTTTTGTTTGAAACATATGAAATTTACGAATACAAAGCAATAGTTTCTTCAGTTTTGAAATATAAAATCAATTATTAATGCAGTTATTACTGAAAAGGAATTTCTGTAGTGTTGTATATATTAGTACCTATTAGTCATTCACCAAATTATAAATATATTAATATATATATTTCGTATAAAAATACGAAAAAATAAAAGAGGTATGTAACGAAATGAATGTGAAGTACTTATTTTTGTGATTTTTAGACATGTTTATTCTTACATGGATTGTTTTACTCTGTATAATGTACACAGCATTAAGAATTAATCTATGGGGAGTCTGCTACTTTCATATAAATATGTATTCAGAGAAATATCTTATTATATAATTATGGATTCGAGACAGATATTGAATTTTTAATGACTTAAAAATTTACGTTTTACTATGTAACAGATTGAGACATAAAAATGTGTCTATACAAAAGTTAATAGGAAATTTTGTCATCAAATAATTCGTGCATACACTAATAAGTAAAAGTCAGATAAATATATAATATAAACGTCAATAAAAACATGCATTTTTTGACAATAATTACAGAGCAGAATTTATATTACGTCCTAAACTTTTTATATCTAATAAATTTAACTTCTATACTATTTTAATGAAATGCAGTGGGAAACAATTGCTAGAGTCATAGATTTAGTTATTTAATAAATGTATAATTGCATGCTTTTTTATTATAATTATTTAAAAATCGCATTTTTAATTTTCTCTTATTTTAGTAAATTGCATTTGAATCTGTAAATCTTCTAATAGTGAACTGTTATAAACGTGGAAATTTCATTAGAAAATGTAAAATAATCTTTAATATGTTTAAATAAAGTATTATGCAAGGAAACAAGTATTTATAAAGAAAATCCTATAAGCAATTTATTCATATTTCTATTTTAATTTAAGACGAACCATCACGAAGTATTTATGTCTCTGGCTAAATAGTAGTTCATTGAATTTCAATTTTTTTTATAATGCAAAATAATTTCTATATAAAAGAGATATTCTTTAATATATTTATTGAAAACTTGAATGATTTTTACCGAAGCTTCTAAACTTGTTTCATTTTTATAAAATTACATACTTATACCAAACATAGAGCTTCTCCTATATATTATCTCCACTTATTTTTAGCAAACATTGCATGAAGTTCTTATTTTGTACTGATATGTTTGCTTATATTATCATTACAGCCATCAGAAATACACTAAGAAACCCTCTGCCTCGCACTTCCAAATTTTAAAACATTCGCATATTACCAATCATAGCATTGCAAAAACCAAGGAAACATACTTTTGCAGAGACATCCATTTTTTCAATTCGATTTCAGACGCATTTTTGGTGCTAAAATGCCTTTCACTATTGTGAATACTATTTTGCTTTTTGGAAGTACACTTTCCAGGGGAAAAGAGAAAGAAAATAGCATTTAACGCGTAAATAAACGTCATGATTTTCAGCCACTACCGTCACGTCGGTATGCAGATAGGCCTATGATGCGATTTTTCGGGTCATTTTCCTGTCTTCACTTTTCTTTTTCTCTGTAAATCTTCATTTTTTTCCATTTCCCTTCCAACTTCGCTATCTTTTGTCGAATTTTATCTCTCTCTCCTCCCCTCCTTATGGATTTAGCTTTTTCTTTTTAAAATTCAAAATAAAAATACTTCCTACATATAAAGGAGAGAAAAACGAAGTATAATAATATAAGTGTAAGCACTCATAGGCGCAATTGTAATATCTCTATTTATTTTCGTATATCTAACTGTTAAAAACCAATAATTTAATTTTAAGAGATTTTAATCATTTCTGACAAATGGTGTTTTAGATTTTCCTAGACTTACATTTTTTTTTAAAGATTGTTATATATTTAACAATTGTTTTGATCGATCAAATAATAAAATCATACTTGTCAGTTGTATAAAAAATGCTTACAAACTGATTTTTTTTTAATAATGATTTTACAGGGTGTCTATAAATTACTTTGGCAATGGATTTCAAATAGATCTGTATAACTCTTAATAACTAGACATAATTAACCATTCTTTTCCTCCAATTAATTTATGTTCACCGTGCCATTCTGTATGAAAAAAAAAGTGTTTGTTATGCCTACTTATTATGAGTTATACAGATATATTTGAGCTCCAGTGCCCAACTTATTTATAGACACCCGTATTATTAAACTTGCATATTTTTTAAAAGCCGAATAGCATAAAATTAGTTCATTACCACATTATAAAATAGCTCTTAGTAAGAATACAATTTACAGATTTTTTTTAATTATTATTATTATCATTAAACCATAGTTCAAGTGCAATAATGATTTTTAATAGATAGCAGTTGTTCAACGAGTAAAAAAAATCACCAAGTTTTTAAGGAAAAATATCTACAATGAAATAATTACAAGCACTACATTTAATTAAGTACATATTTTTTCAGGTGAGTAGGAAAGTAAAGTTAAGCTAGATTATATGAATCAAAGGAAATACTATAATTGTTCAACTTATTAATCTATTTTTATTACATGCAATACGACTACTTTTTCAAGTGACCCTTGAAAAGTTTGTTTTGCTAGGTATTTTAATTAACATATTGTTCGTAGAAGTTTAAATTGGATTATAATCAACAATGATTAACCAAATTTTTACTAGTAAACGAAGTTTGAAACGTAATGATGAACGAAATTTTTATTTATTATAAGATATATGCAAACAAGAATATTTATAATCATGCACTTAAAATAAATTTACGGAAAAAAATAGTATAAAATGCTTTGGTATAATAAAGTAAATTTTTTTAATTTTTTTCCATCCATGTTTTCCAAACTTTACATTTATTTTTACAGCATACATTTAGGATTATATTATTATTTTGAATATATATTTATTTCCCATGGTTTAAATCTATACATGTTTCATGCGTTAAAATTGCATTTAAATTCAAGTATTATGCACTAAAACGTTCTGAAGAGTTTTACAAATTCAAAAATACTATTTGATATTAATGAGTGTAAAAATGAAAATAATACATTTTATAAAGTTAACTAAGTTTAATATTGAAAATAATCAATTTTTAATCTTATTTGAATTTAAACTAAACAACTGAGATCTTTAAATAAAGTATTTACGGGTTGTAATTACAAATTTAAAATTTAAGAAGATGAAGTTAAGGATTATATGTTTTAGAACAAATAAACTTCTACGTTTCATCAATGTATTTTATTGTTAAATGGTTTATTGTATATTGTTTGGTCAATGTATTTATTGTCTTACTTATTTTAACATTTTTGTACTAACTTAAACTTTAACATATATCATAAAACGAATATAACTGTATTGTTCATCAAGCAGATTTACACAAATGAAAATGAATCTTCGCAATAAATAATTCTGGCTTTTCATTAATCTAAAAAATAGTTTTTTAGCAAAATATTATCACTTTAATACCATTTATCCTTACTGCTAAGAAAATATTAATATTCTGGAAGCAACTATTTAATATTGGTACGTCTATTAAAATTTGTGTTCGTGAAATCAATGAAACGTAATTTAAATGTGATAATTTTCTTCGTTTTAAACATCACTGCATTTGTATATTTACACACACAAAAATGTTTTGGGTTTATTTTTGAAGTTTGTGACTGATTTATGTTATGAAATGACCTCATTATTTGGTGACAATTGGTTTTTGTTGATGTAACCAGCAAATTTTTTTTCTATAGTAACGAAAGCTTACAAAAAAATAATAAACACCAACAGACATTATAATATACACGTAAAACAGTATTGAACATAATACAATAACATAAATAGAATAATAACTTTTTACAGTAATGAATATCAATAGAATTAAAGGGAATTTTCTTATTAAGATATAAGAATAAATTGCATAAAAATTAATTTAAATTAATGTTTTTCTTTCAATTTCCGATGCATAAAAGTTCATTTAAATTAAGGTTTCATTGAAGTATGCTAGAAAATTACCTATATCCGAATTCTTAAAAGTAGATGAAAATATAAAATAGAAGCTATGTATAAGATATAAATAAGGTATTAATTAAAATTAAATTAATACAATTCATATTATTCATATATCATTAGTACAGCTAGATAATTATTGTTTAACAATGAAACACATTTTGACATTTGTTAAATAAATTATTACACAATGAATAAGAATATTGATTATGCTAATTAATAAGTTTTTTTTTTTTTTTTTGTAAATTAAAAAAATAAATAACTGATGTGTCTTTTTATTCATCTAAAGCACCAATCAAAATGTATCCATAATATGTGGTGAAAAAATGCATTATGTGTTTTTTAAGTTTTATTCCCCAAAGGCATTAAGATTTTATCCAATACACAAGCTGGCGTATTAGGTTGAGTTATTATTATTTATTTTTTTAAATCTTTTGCTCCATTGAAGAACTAAATGCTGGAATTGAAGTTCACAAAAGGTTAGAGGGTCTATTCAGAAAAAGAACAACAATAATGGGGGGTACGCGTCACTGTCGGCACCCTCCCTTAAAAGTATTTTTGAGACTTATGGGGTGCGAAAAAGTTCCAGCTTCTGTTCATCTCAATATAGAAGAAAAAAAAGCTAGACCTAGTGGAGGTGGGTAGTTGGAGATAGCCAAAAAATAAATAAAAGGACAGAAAATATTCTCCTAAGGAGTTGGGTACTACGGGAACGGGATGGGTAAATGATGAAGAGTAAAGCAAGAAGAAGAAAAAAAGAAGACTGAAAGAGAGAAAGGCAGCAAAGAAGAGACCGAAAGAAAATGAGAAGCCGGGAACGAACTAAGAAGCAAGGGGGGAAAAAAGCGTAGGAAAATAGTCAGAAATAGAGAGACTACCTTAAAAAGAGTCTAAGTACGAGAAAGAAGTATAGCGGGCTTTTACCGTAGGGAACACGAGAGAGTTCGGTCTTTTTTTTATTTCTTCTCTCTTACATGGAAAGGTTGTAGGAGTGAAAAAAGAGAGAGAGAGAATGTAGAAAGTTTTTTCCCCCCAATATCTCCGTTGACTTTCGCGTATGCTTTGTTGGTCCAATGATAGTGGAGGGCCCGACATAGATAGGTCTTATCGGTTGGAGGCGTGGTCTATAGGTTAAAACGGAGAATAATAATAACAACATACAGAGCGGAATATAGGGTGGGCTACTACTTGATATGATCTGGAAACGTTTAACGCTCACATTACGCTATTGTAGGTAAGATGCACCGGCGTCGTAACAGGGCTCTGTGCTGTAAAGAGGGTGTATGGGGATTTCTCTGCGGGCGTTTTTATTGCATTACCACCGCACTGAAGGGAACTTTAGACACACTTAAGGTCTATTTCTTTTGTGGGACAGGCCCTCGACTACAGGCCGCAGATCTGAAATCTAGGGGGATCGGGTTCGCGTTGGATCTATGCTGAATGAACTGATGTGATAAGGTGAATCGAATTTGGGATTGCAATATCAACTTTTTTTTTTTTGTCTTTATTTTATAAGTAGCTTTTGAAAAGACTTGAAAATCGACTTGAAAATATATTTTTATACAATATTTTTTTGAAAAAAGTGTTTTTTTTTTTAATTTAGAAAATTACAGTAACCTATACAAAGTAGTATCTTACAAAGTCACTCAACGATTACCTGCCGAATTCAAAATAGTTTCTGTGTGATTTCAGGAATAAATTTTGTTTAAAATTTTATATCTCTTATACATAAATTTCTTTTATCTGCTTATATCTTAGACTATATGCCTTAAAATTAAAGTTCCAAGGAGATAGGGTTCGATACGATGATTGTTGTTGGAACTGGTGTGTTAACAGGAATCTGACTCGGGTCTGCGATATCTTTCTTGGTTCTTTTTTTTTTTAATACTATTTTTAAAAAGATATGAAACGTATGACAATATATATAATATAGTATTTCTTTATGAAATGTGTAATTTGCTATTAAAAATTAGTTCATCCTAGTGAACGTTCTAAAGAAGCAATTTTCAAGGTAACTCTGCAGTTATGTAATGCATATACTCAGCAATAATTAATTTCATAAGTGTATGCTTGTTATTCATCTATTGATTTTTTTTCACTGGTTGGTCTGGTTTTTATTTTAAATTTCGCACAGAATAAATAATATTAAACTCACAACCTTCTTTTTAAATAGAATATAATTTCTATCAAACAACGTCCTTTCATCTTCGAGACAAGTTTTTCAGTTCATATAATTTACAGGGAATATATTTAAGAATTTAAAATTGTCCTCTAAACATGGTGGTCTATTTTCTACTACTTCTACTATGGGCACTACAGAGGTGAAAATTATAAAGCACACATATCAGAAAATATATAATTCTGGATTATATAAAATGCGATACATTAAGGATATATTTTGCTACATAAAATAAAGTTATAGGTAGTTTTAAATAAAGAAATAGAAAATAGCAATAAATGTTTAGAACGTGTAATAATATAAAAATTTATTGTTAAAATAAAAAATATTTAAAAAAAATCAGTTATCATAGGTGTTTTCCAATTTTTATCGTAAATTTGCTTATTGATTTATAAAAATTCTAAATATGTTTTACTATATGATGTTTATTAGTTACAGTAAGTTAATTCAGGAATATTAATTAATGTTTCTAAAATTGTCTTGAAATCTAATTTATGAAAACACATAACATCTAATTTGACATTAGAATACGAGATATAAATCCTTGTATAATTTGCTTCATTTAATAATAAAAGTATTAGAGTAGTAAGTAAAGAATATTATCTTAGAGTTTTAATGGAATAAGTACCCACGTTTTAAAAAATTTAGAAATTTCGGATTTTAATTGAACTAAAGAAATGGCTTTGATTAGTATTTTTAGTATTTTTAAAATACATAATTGAAAGTTCCCCTACCTATGTACGGTTGGTTGATATTTTATGTGAAAATATTGTATTTTATACTTTGATTTTATATTTCTGTTAAAGTAAAATACATTGTGCTTGAAATTTGATAAAAAGTCATACCACAAAAAAAAAAAAAAAAAAAAAAAAATTGGAATGGTTAAATTACTATAGGCTCTCATCTTTTTTAAGGTGTCATTAAATGCAAACTATTTACATTAAAAAAATATCAATACCAAAAGTAACATACCACAAACCAAAACCCACAAACCACCCTGTCAGACGTCCTCAAACGAAACTACACTGAGAAAGAAGACGAGCGAACAAAAAAAAAAGTGTTAATAAAAGAACGAAAATAATAAAGAAAATAAAACTAAAGAAAGAAGAAAAAAAAAGAAGAAATTTCCTTTAACACCAGCAAGCAGCATGCGTAATGAGTTGCCAGAGTCTTCATTTTCTTCCAGTCTTCCAATCAGGGTTAACATCGACCGGCAAGAGCTCCGGCTCCCAGTCCCGAATTTCCGGGTTTTCCCGGATTCCCGATCCCGAAAAAAAACGAGGTAAGTCTCCTTTACCCTAACCCTACCTCTGCCCTGAGTGTCCATTGGCGAAGGAATTATCCCGAACTGCCCTTCCACTGGACAGTGGTTGTATTCGAATGCGTTTTCAGACGGTGGTCGATGCCACCGCACATGCGCAAAAAATCCGTAATTATTTTCGTTTAAATACACGGGCTTCGGTGTGCTAATCGATATTGAGTGAGGCTGCCATGTTGCTAGGTGGGAGATTGGGGTTAATATGGTGGGGGACTTGGAAGTAGGCTTAGAGATGTTAGAACAAAGGTTAAAGCTCTGGAATCTTTAGGAAAGATAGTGAAATTATCAGTGTTTCAAAGGGAAGAGAACTGGGGTTGTTAGCCGTGAATGTCAGAAAATGGCAATTGGTCGTTTGTTGTTTTTGGATTGCATTCACTAACCAATTTTTTCCTGGTTGCATTACAAATCATATTAGTTTTATTAATAATTAATATGTTTCTGCGTACTTGCAGTAATTTTTTTTTTATAGAGAGTGAGATTACCTATGGAAAATAAATTACATTAGGTTTTTGACTAACTAGACGAAAAGCAACACAGAGAAACTTGCTGTTAGATAACTTTCCAATGTGATGGTTTATATTGATGATATTTTTTTTTAGTTTATGCCTAGCTATTTTATGAATTCAAATGAAATAGAAATTCAAGAGATAGATGTCAAATTATAAACTTAATGGTTTGAATTTTTACCGTAAAACTGTTATTTACTTTAATTAATTTTTAAATATTAACTTAGAGAAAATATAAAAATATGATGTTTGGTTAAACGAATCTAAGCTAAAGTTAGCTATTAGATTGAAATACTTTAACTTTTATACAAAATTTTTTTTTTTCGCAGAAGACTTTACTCAATATCTAAAAATTCACATGAAATCATAATTAAAAACTTAACAAATCATCTAGTATGCTACAGAAATCCTTGTTTCTCCAATGTTCTATTTAAAATTAAATTCGATTTTTGTAATCTTTTTAAAATATCGATGCTTAAAATTCTAAATTCCTTCGATGCTAAGAAATAAATTAACACTCGGAGGATTACATTTTATTGTTGTGGCTATGGTGCTAGTTTGTTTATATTTTGTTTATTTTGAAATGCTTGGTACGAGAGTTTCTTCAGTTATATAGTTTATCATTCACGCATAAATTATACTGATACATTATAAAGTATAAATTATAACGGTATCAATTATAGCGATTACAATTATATAGTAACAATTATAATTACCAGTAAAATACGAATGCAAATGTTTTTTTTTTTCACAATAAATATAAGAATAATATATTTTCTGTGTCTCATTGACTGACTGGAAAAAAATTATACTAAACTCCACATTGATTTTTTTATATCTGTTGTCATAGTTTTATCGTACATTTGAAACAGTTCATGATCACCATTGTTTATTATACTTTTCGATACACTTCAATCTGATAGTTCATTAAAAAGTTATTTTAGATCTGGTTAAAATGAAGTATGTCTAAATTTAAAGTTATCTCTGAAAATGTCATGCAGTTGCATTTGGTTCTCGATGAAATTTCATAATTGCCATGCAACGTACTCCCCGCCCCCCCCTCCCTGCGTTTAAACTTTTTAAACCTATAGAACATGAATTCTCTGATTTGGGTATAGTTTAATTTTTATGCGATATATGTAAAACCTTTTGTATTTTTTTGTTTATCATCAAGTTGTTTTCTTAATTATTATTATTATTATTATTATTATTTTTTTCAACTATACTTTAGACAGTATTAAATTACTGAGCTTCGTCAGAATTAGAACAATACCAGTTTCTTTTTTTCGGAAATCAAGCAAAAAATATTCAAAAGTTTTCTCCATTTAAATACCAGAAGGAAAAACTTAAAATGCAATTTCCATTTGAAGCAGCGATATTTTATGGTTTTCTTAATTGTGATTGAATGATTTAAAAATAAAAAATATGAAGAAATGTTGTTAAACCCCAAACAATTTAATATTCTTTCAACTATTTTTTTTTTTAGAAATTAAAATGAAATTAAAACAAAAACATTGAGACAACAAATACAATTTTTATATATAATGATCAAATATGTGATATGCATTAATTACAATTAAAAAAAAATTAATGAACTAAACAGTTTAATTTCATATTCAATTAGGCCTCATTTGAAACTTTTAATTTTAATTTGTAAAATAATATTGCAATTTTAATATTTGTTTGTTATTCAATTATAAAAATCATCTTAGACTTATTTTGAAACTAAAATGAAATTTTAGCTTTCCTAGAGAATTTTCCATGGTTTCACGCAACTAATAAATACTTTGGCAAATTGAAAACT
This sequence comes from Linyphia triangularis, assembly GCA_963978545.1. Classification (NCBI taxonomy): domain Eukaryota; kingdom Metazoa; phylum Arthropoda; class Arachnida; order Araneae; family Linyphiidae; genus Linyphia; species Linyphia triangularis. Next base: position 32,794,414 of record OZ021727.1, on the reverse strand, counting down.
GTAATTTATCGAAGATATATACTTCTATTGTTTCTGTCCTGCTGTTTTAGATGAAAATTTCATTTTTTTCCTTTGTCGCTTTTGATTAAAGTTTTACCTTTCTGTTTGCCATATTGAGTTTTTTTTTTTATATATATATAATTTTATGTGGGAAATTTTAGTATTATTTATAGCTTTGGTAATGTTTTGGCATTGACATTGAACATCTAAAGACGTTATAGAAATTTCATACAATATTACTTTTTAGAAATTAAAACTACGAATATAGGACAACATTTGTTTTCAATTGCATGTACACAACATTTTAAATTTATTCTTATATTAAATATTTGAACAAGTCTAAAAATACATCAATATGATATAAATATAATGTAAGCCTGATTGGAATTAAAAATATCATTTGGGCTTTTTTAATTAAGTTATATTTCAAATGTATAGGGATAAATATTATTAATAATGCGAAAAATGCATTTCAAAGTAAATAATAGGTTCTTTTTTTTTTTTACTATTGAGTGATAATTTTAGAAATTATAATGAACACACTTGTTAGACAGAAGTTAAAATTCTTTATTTATTAAAAAATAAATACTAGGAAGTTCAGAAGTTTTGTTCACATAAAATCAGTACATTTAGTAACGGTGACGATCTTAATTTTAATTTCTGAGCAATATATATATATATATATATATATATATATATATATATATATATATATATATATATATAATTAAAAATATTAAATAATTAAAAATACTCAAAAATTAGATTACAATGAAGCTAATTACTTTTCATTCTTGGTAATTTATTCTTGATTTAATATTCTTATAATTATTTTTATCGTCTGATATATTTCGTGAAATCATGCTTTATATAATTCGAGGTTCCAAATAGTTGCAAAAATCTGTAAAAATATTTAAATTAATGCAATTCCATTTACTAGTGGAATGGCAAATTGAATAAAAATACAAAATTTGCATAGGAATATTTTATTTCCTATGCAAATTTTGTATTTTTATTCAATTATCTACTTAACTATCTACTTAATTATCACAATTATTTTACATTTTGAATCTAAAGAAAAATCAACGGATTTTTTAATATAATTCCGTTTATCGGCATGGCCAACTTTTTTGTGCAATTACAAATTTTAGATAAATTTGAGCTCAGATTGAATTTACATAGCATTTGATTGCTGTAAAGAAATCCATCGATTTCATGTCTTAGACTAATTTTGTCGTTTAAAACTTGATAGAATGCATTATCTTCGACAACGTGTCTATCTTCAAAGTTTTAGTCCGACTAGGTGAGAACAAGAGGGTTAATTTGTCCCTGGACGTTTATTAATGTGACCTTTAAGAAACAGATCTAATAACTTGATATAAAGCATTGTCATTTACAACAAATCCATCTGCAAATTTCAGCTTGATTGAATCACGCCAAGTTTGTATATTAGTTCACCAAAGATTTGACCGCCACAAATAAAATTGAAAATAATATAAAGGACTAAATAATACATGCATTTATACCGGTCAATACCGGATGGGTTCAGATTCAAAAGGGAATTTTTTATCTTGAAATATAAAATGTGTCCCTTAAAATGAAATTTTTAAAGTATATCATACCCTCCAAAATCATAAAAAAGTTACCATTTGCAAAAATAGTAAAATATCATTTCTTAGAAAATTGAATTGTGAATAATATGATTAGAAATTAGGAATGTTAATGTGTAAAAACTAGATGTATTGTAAAAATTATGTCCAAATAAGAATGTAACGAAAAAATATGCTTAGTACGCAAAGTTTAAATTTTTTAAATTTTAAATTTTTTATAATTTTTTTAATTATTACAAATAATAATTTAAAATATTTATTTGCGTTACCTATTTTCACTACGTATTAACTGCTATGTACAGGGTTTTAAAGAAACAAGTAATTAATGAAAAAAGCTTTCAAATTTTTGTATGTTACTGAATATTTAAAATTCTAAGGGGATATTAGATGTGGCTCATTCCTAAATTCCTTGTTTCTCTTTATTTAAGAAAGTGTTTTTTAATAATTTAAATTACTGTGTTTTACACTTCTTAATTTGACAAATCCATTAAAACCTAAAAGAAGTGTTTTGAAACAATTTAGGTACAGAATGTCAAACTTTTGACATGCATGGTTATGGGTATTTGACGAAATCTGACTCTCAATACATATTATTTTCAAAACTTATTTAGATAAACTTAGGACTTTAAAATAAATGTCAATCATATAAAATTAAATAATATTTCATTTAAAAGTTTCCGAAAATGAACTACTCACATAGTTAATGTTTAATAAATTTTAAATTTGCTTTAAAAAAAAAGGAAAAAGGTGTGGATTAATAATTTTAAGTGTTAATTCTAAAGTTGGCAATGGTCTCTTAAGCGAATTACAATTTTTTTAGATATTTCATATAATGTATACATGTATTTAATGATTAAAATAATAGCTACTTGAATGATTTTATTTTTAAACGAGCTACTTTTAATTAAATTTTATTTTTGTTTAATTATTTTTTAATTGTTTCTACAACAATATTTAAGATCTGAATACACAAATATTTAAACTGCTGTGAAATATCTTTTATATCCAGAATAATTTACAATACAGTTATGTTTTAGATGAAATAAGATGTATTATAGGACAGTATTTAAAATCCCTTCAAATAAATGCTAAGAGAACATCAACTTTTATAATTTTTTTCTTTCCGGAATCGTTAAGATAACGAATGAAAAATATTGCTGAGATGCTAGCTCTACAACGGGTTGTAAGATTTAAATTTAAAAAAAAAAATTAAATTTAAAGTAAAATATTGTTCAACAACATTAAATGTTTATACTTTTATGGAATTCTTCAAGACGTTTGCATGATGCACTATTGTTGAACATTTTGAGCTAGTTGCATTTTTACGCAACTTAATTCCTAAACAAAATATTTTCGCTCTTCATGATTACAGAATATCTGGATTACAAATAATATCGGAATTAAAAAATATATATATATATGAATTGAAGTTTGCAATCAACAAAGTATGATTTTCAAATGCCTCTTTTTTTATTATTTTTTTTATTCAACTGACCAGTAAAGCTTTTTACTCACTCATAAAATATATCTCTTACGGTGAGATATGCATTAAAGTTTAAGGTTTTTTTTTTTTTTTTTTTTTTTTTTTTTATGATTCTAACGTGTTGGATTTTTGCTCTATTGCCCAATTTCTCAAAACTAGAGTAAAAAACTAAATGTTCCTTCTTAAATGAATTTGTTTTCACACTATCAAGCGCAAATGTGCTTATTTCTATTCAGTCATACTCTAAATATATTTGATCTACCAGGTATTTCAACAATAAATTAACTGTTTTAACAATAATTTTTACGATGATGTATTAGAAATTCACCTTCAAAGTTAAAGACTATGTTATGGTTATTAAATTGCTATGTATAAATCAAACTGAACTATTTTAGATGATATTTTCTTCTAGTATTGACTTAAAAGTTTACTCTCACATTATATCTATTATATATTTTACCCCTTGAATGGTTAATTATTGCTGATATTGTCTCAAAAATAGATTACTCACTTATAATAGTAATAGTTTTATGTATTTAATAATTGTAATTGAAAATAATTTTACTGAAATTCAGTTTTTGTTAATATTTGTTTAAATCTTGTTATTTGTGATTCTTCTGATTACGATTTCGGAACGAACCTGACAATAAACTATTTAGGAGTTTAGAGCTCTATTGTAAAAGCAATGTCTTTTGAACTTTGTCACCGAAGAAGTCCTTCTGTGTTGCTCTGTTTCTCCAGAATGCTTCCAGTATAGTATTCTTAACAAAAACAAACTTAAAAAAGAAATGCACTCATAAAACTAATGACACAAAAGCACTCAAATCATCTCAATGTCCTGAGTAAACCCTCCAAGCGCACATACTACCACTTCCACAAAGCACAGAGACCAACCCTAAGAAACGACCAAGACCAACTGGGACAGCAACTTAGGTTTACCTTGAGCAAACGCCATCTTCCAAAATGGCTTTTAACCAAATAAACAATCCACAAGAAAGGAACTGCTGTGCATTTGACATCGCCATCCCGCTTGTTTGCCAGCTAAAAAATCGAGTGTATAATTCGTCCATCTCGCATTTTATACCGCGTCGTTAGATGCATGTTTTATGAATAACTCTCTAGTTCTGTATGCATCGATATCTATCGAAGGTTGTTTGATCTCTTCAGAATTTTTAGTGGGGCAATCAATGGTGAAAGGTTTTTTTTTCTGGAAGTCTCGTGTGACTGATAATGTTTTATTGCATTCGAAGCGAATGGGGGAGTTTAGGGAAACGAAAAGAAAACTTATTGGAGATAAACGGAATATTCCTGGAGGATGGATTGAAATGTATTCCCTGTTATAGTTTTGAGATCATCCATTTGGTTCTTTATAGTGAGGAGACGAGTAGTTTTTGTATGGAATTGATTTTACCACAGAATGCTGAGTTGATTTTATTCTCTTTTCATTAATTTTTTTTTTTTTTTTTTGAATTTTAAAGATGTCATAATGGGCCGTTACGTATTTAAATAATGATTACGGATTGGGTAAGGCTCTGTATAAAATGATGGATTTAAATATGATACTAATTTCTTCAAAATAATGAGTTATTATAGATTAAAATATAACTTTTCAATACTTTGTATGTATATTCTACAATAGTTGAAAGGTACTGGATATTTCAGATCATTGAACATTTTTTAATTAGTACTCTGTACTATGAAATGTCAAACTTACAAAAAAAAAAAAAAAAAAAAAAACAGTATTCAGAGATATATGTTTGGATAGTTTTGTTCAGCATTTGTTAGATATATTTTTGGATAGCTTTGGTCAGTATTTGTTGGATAGTTTTACAAAGGAAATCAATGGCGAAAAAATATTTTTTATCGAAGTCTCATGTGACTGGTAATGTCATCCATAAAGAATGGTGAGATAAAGAAAAGAAAGTTTTGGAGTTAAACGAAGTAGTTTTGGAAGATTGAAAGGGATGTGTTTTCGGTAAAAGTTTTGATATCATCTTTATTCGTGTTTAAGTATTTTGGTGAAAACAGAGATTTTCTGTAGTACAATATGGTTTAAAATTTCATATTTATCACTTTAAAACAATAAGTTGCTATAGATATGTGCAACTTTTATTTATCTTTCTCCTCATTTATTAATCTTATACCTTTGTATTAATCTTTTAATTTGCATTTATATTTTAAAATAAATGGTTGAAAAATTGTTAAAGTTTATTTGAGGAGAGTAGAAACAATTATGCTTTAAGTTGAATAACGCGTACACTTTTACTAATTATTTAGTTCAGAGATTTCCAAACACTTAAATGTAAAGATTCACCCTTTTATAATGTTTATTCAACGGTGATTCACTATTTTTATCACACCATCTTCCTCATCATTAAATAAATCTTATAATATGATTTCAAAGTTATTTTTGATTAACCATAAAAACTTAATTTAAATTGTAAATAAAATAAAATTACTAAATACATCTAAAGTATTAAAAATAACTAAATTAGTAAAAATTACTTAAATAATTAAATTACTAAAATTTACTAAAAATAATTAAATTAGTTAAAATTACTAAATGTGTCTCAAATTTTAAAAGTAATATACTCTCATTATGAGATTTGAAAACATGCACAATCTAATGATAATTTTGAAATTTCTTTTAAGTTTAAAAGCTTTAAAACACGTATTTTAACTGTTAACTCTCAAGAAATGACAGCCAAAATAGCAGATTATTAACATTTTCTATTTGGTCTCATTTTGGCATGTCTAATGACTCAATTTCATACGAAAAACTCGCATATTTAAAAAGTATTCCCTATCCAAAAAAAATTGACTCACGAGCTACCAATGGGTCACGTCACACAGTTTATCTAAACGCTGGTTCAGCTTATATTATAAGTAACAAGTTATAAATTAAACTAAGATACATTTGAAAAACTGAATAATTCCTGTTTGTGTACAATTGTAATATTAAGTCTGTTAATAATTTCCACACAATCCAGCACATGGATTGAAAAAGGAATATACTTGACCGCTATATTTGAAATTAATGCGTAAAATAGTTTTCCTTCTAAATAAATATATAAAATTGATATGTTTAATTGTTATTTTTATACTATATTTTGAGTGGTCATTAAATTAATTTAATTTCTGATATTGAGAAATGGATTCATATGATAAATATATAAGTGTTTTCGTTTCACAGAGAATTTAAACTTAAACACCTTAAAAATACTCTAAATCTGTTGAAATTTTTTTCTAAAACCCCTCAAAATAAATCAGTTAATAAATACATTTTTTGTAAAAATAAACTCATATGAGTGTTAGTATGCAATAACGTATTTATTTCTTTTTTACAAAAAAATATCTTACTAAATTTATGCTTTTTAAAGTAATGGAAATTTTATGAAAACTTTGGAGTATGTGATATTAATATTTTTTTTTTATTTTTTTTAATTATAGAATAAAAAAGTGGATATTTTTAAGTATGTGTACACAAATTTTGCATAAATGGAAAATAATTTTTTATTCTCTTTTCTGAAATACTTAATATATCGAGACAATGCTTATTAAATTAATGGTATAATCACAGTTATCAAAGAATTTAAAAAATATACAAAAGATTTCCAACCTAAAACTTGTATAGTAAAAATCTATAGAATTTCATTACACTGTATTTGTAAAACTAAATATTGGTGTAATTGTATGATGATTATTATCTGTGAACCTCGTCTCTGATTTAATGTTTATTATGTTACTAGAGAAAATGTATTTTAATTTCTCAGGTAACTTTATTTTCAAAAATGACATTTTGCAGTTAAATATGAAAGGAAATATCCAAACATTTAGATAAAGTATTTAAATTAGTTTAGAGAAATAATTCCTGTGTGTACATTATAAAACAAATGAAATTACAATTCAAGAACGAATGATTATCCCTGATAAATCTGTTGTTAGTCGATATCTTTCACATAATTCTTACACTGAATAGTTTGTATAATTTATAGTCTTAAGTCCCCTAAAAATAAAAAAATAAAAAATTACAAGCGTGAATGAATACTTAAACTTACTTATTAAAAGAATTGTGTATCTAAAATTTTGAACTTTTGCTAGTAAACTTTCATTATACTTAATAAATATTTAGTCATTTTCTATTTCATTGTAACTTAATAGGTTTGTGTATTATATTTTGTGTAAGCTCTCAACTTCGATTGGGGAATTTATAGACTTCAGACTGTTTGGATACAAGTTATGTCTGCGGCAAATACATCATAAGAACCGTAATAAACAACTTTACCTTCAATAAAAATCGTCATTCTTTATATACCTGTCTCAAGTTTTTTTTTTTTATCTTTAAATAACTAAAAGTTAAATGTAATAAAATGAAAAAAAGCTGAAAATTCGGATGCCTATTTTATAGTACTGTGGAGAAATGATTAATATATATACGCTGTTACAATACTTGTTTTTACGAAATATCAATTAATCAGCAAGTAAAATAACCAAAATAAATTATTATTGTTTTTCTAAATTGCTAATGATAAAATAATTAACATTAAAATGTTTATTTATGCATTTATTTTATATTATGTGCATCTTTATCGAATGTACATTTTACTTATTATTTTATTTCAATTGAAAATAAGACATTATTTTTACTTTAAACTAAATTGTAATACAAGATATTTTATTGTAATCCTGATCCTAGAATAACATTGAAACAATCGGATAAAAAGAAGCACATTCTGAATAAATTATCCGATTTAAATAACACCGATTCACTCGACTTCTTTATTAACACACTACACCTTTCAACAAAATTTACACGATCTTTTAGCATTCGATCCATCAAACACCTCCAAAGCAAAGGCGAAACATCTTTTTTATCGCTTTTTAATTACTCGACTAACGCTATGTTGTTATTACAGCCGGTAATTCGATAAATCAGAGAAAGAGGGAGTGCGGACGAAAATAGATTTTTATTCCTCTTTCGTCTCGCATAATGAGTTAGTTCAGTTTCCGCCGCTAGGTAGCGCCCCCTGTCCACTCTTCTCCGGATGCAGATTATGGATGCAAGAAGGAGGATGCGGATTAGTGTGGATTGGGAGAGGATGGAAGATGGGGATGGGATGCTCTTCGTCCATCCGATCGGGGATGTTGCTACTCGCCTCTAATGAGGAGGATTCTTTCATGTTCTGCTGTATTTTCTCTCAGCCTTTGACATGATTTCCTTAATCCATGATGGGGAACAGGCGGAAATGAAGGGGTAGTTTTCTTAAATGAACAGACTCGAAAGAGATTTTAAGATGATGAAAACTAGTATACTGATTACTTTAGAGATTGCTTATTGCCCTTTCACATTTTGAAAACTCGATTATGATGAAATTCTTTGGCGTATAAATTATAGTGTAAATAGTTAATGAAATATTATCGCATGAAATTCCAATCAGCATCAACTATTAGACGATGTTACATTCAATAACATAAAACTGAAATTACTCTTAAAAGACTCATTCAATATGTTAACTAAATGTAAATATAATAATACTCAGCTTGGTACATATTTAAGTATGATTAACTAATCTTATTATAATTTCACCTTGATAGAAATAACATATTTTTTTAAATGGTTCATTTTTATTCTGAACTTAATTCAAAATATCATGATTTAAATAGAAAAATGACTAATGATACTTTAATTAACATTTTAAATAATGTATTGGTGAACTATGTATATTTTTTTATTGGTTCGTATCGAAAAGTTGTGAGACAATTATATACTTCGTTTGAAATATTAAGTTGATACGGAGGAGTAAGTTTTATATAATTTCAAATATTGTCATTAAGTGTCAGAAAGGGTTAGAATTGCAATGGCCTTACAAAAAAAAAGTTTTTAATAATTAATAAAAATTACTGTAATAAATTGTACAGTAAATAAATCAAATGCAATCACAGTAAATAGGAAATTCTATTCCATTGATCAACCAATAGGTTTAAAGTCAAATCACAAAAAGCAGTCTAAAAAACTTTTTTCAAAACTTCACGTTTAACTTTGTTTACGCTTCTTGCAAATGTTTAGTTGTCATAGAATTTGTTTGAGCATACATTTTAAGAATTCTGTAACGTGTAATTTATTTTGTATATGAAGCACTTTAAAAGAACTGGCGTTTTGATGCTAATTAATTTTGAGCAAAATCAAACACACACACACACAATTTTTTTTATTAATCTATAAAATTATCATTGTTTTAAACTCATTTATTTAAACCAATCAACAATAAGAACAAATAGCTCTTTCAAGAGAACATTCAACATATTTAAAAGTATTATTATTTACTGAGAAATTTCGAGTTGAATTGCTAAAAAATTCATCTAGACATTTGCATATATACTACAGCAAGTTCTATGGCATAGAATTTAAATAACATCTAATAGCTGATGGAGGCAGTACAGACAATTGGCCTTATTTCATTCTAAATCTCTAATAAAATCGCTATGAACGATTTCTTAGATAAAAAAAAATCGTTAATAATATAAGTAAATCTAAACAACGTTTATTTAAGAAAATTGTATCTCATCACTATACTTCCTTCACTAACCATAATTTTTTTTTAAAAATGTAATTTCTTTTAACTCTTATTAAAAATTAATCTAGAATTAAGTCTAGTATTAAACTTGAGTTTGTATAAACAACTAAAGGCCACTGAGTGACAAAAGTACACTTTGAACAAAAACTACTATAAATCTGATACATATCAGAAAATTAATCACCATCATAAATACAATATTCGTGAGTGTATCAAAATACTTTTGATTTTCAATTTTATCTAAATAATTAACAGAAGTTTGGTTGGCATGTAAATGAATACAATTGCATATTTTAACTTAATTTCTTATTATATATTTATTTGATTAGTGAGGTTTTTTTTTAGTTATAAAACAGGATATTTTTATGACAGATTATGCCATTACACTAAATTGTGCAAAAATATATTACAATTGATAGAAACACAACTTTTAAAATCAGTCTAAGTTACTTCCGCATATTGAAGGGTCGTTTAAGTTCAAAGTTATATGAGGTCATTGAACGACATATGAGAGTTTCAACGGATTAAAATGAAAAATATTTTGACTTTACATTTCATCCTTTATACAGCGCAACATGTAACACCAACTTCTAAGACAAATCTTGACCATTAAAAAAGGTAAAAACGAAGCAAATCGATTATTTAGACTAATTTAACAACATTTTTCTAACGTTTCACGAACCCTGGAGTTCAAAGTCATAAAAGGTCTGTGAACTTTACCTAAAAAAAAACCTTAACCCTTTGAAATATTTAAACGCGTGTTTGAAGTATCTGCCTTTGCAACCCTTTTATAAAAAAGATGGAGGGGTTGTAAATCCCCTTGTCTGCTTTAAAAAAGGATTGAAAAGGTGAGTTGTTCGGTTAGGATGGAATATTTTTGGGAGGTTGCATGGGTGTACCGGAAACAGACGGAAGGTCGGAACGAAAGGGGTGAAAGTTGACGTAAAAAAGGGGTTCATAGACCCTTACCATACTACCTAACACTGCAGAACGATATGTTGTTCCTAGAAAGTTCATTAAATGTATCATTATGATCAGAAATGTGGATTTAAAAAAAAAAAATGCGAATGAAATTTTCTTGATTGTTTTCTTTGGAATAAATAGATTAAGCATATATATAAAATGTAGTTGCTTTAAAAATAAAAAGATTGGAGACAAAAACTAAGTTCATAGACCCCTTTGTGGAACATCTGTAGAGTGTTCAATTTGGAAAAAAATATAATTAAACGCTGCCGAAGTGACACATTTGAGGAGTATTCGTGTAAAATGATGGTACTTTTAAGGTGAGTAGAATTATTCTGTATTTGAATTTGTGTAAATAGTTGTGTGATAGTGTTTAGTCGAATGTCGATAGTGTTTAGTCGATTTGTGTAATAGTCGAAACTAAAAGAAACTTAGTAGTAAAAATGAGATTATTGGCCTTTTATTAAATATCTGTATCAATTGAGATGCTTTTTATTTTTGATTCAGAGTGTTCATGTTAACTTTTTAATTAGTTAAAAAAATAAACAGTAGGAAGAATTTTAGCATTGCCTTGTCTTAAAGCTTTAAAACTTAAACAGTTAAAAAGATAGTTCTAAGTATAATTTTGGTAAAATACAGATATTGGTGCATAAAATGCTATTAATATATCTATTTGACATAAGTTGCGACTCAAACACTATATGTAACTCTCTTAACATATATTTGCCAAATAGGCATTCTATTAAAACTTAATTGAAGTATGTTTGAAGTATAGAAATTTTTTTACGAAGACATATATTTCAATTATAATATATTTCAAAAATTTAAAAATATATTTTGTGTAAATTTTCAAGCTGTATAAGTAGTGCTAAATTAATTAAAATTTTGATTTGTAATTCGGTTTTTCTTAATTAAATTTAACTCTGATTATTTATTTGCACATAGTATTCCTTGGAAATGAAATGTAAACAAAAAGTTCTAAATTGAATAATGTAAGCAAACATTGTTATGTATACGAGTAACGTTGCTATGAAACATTTAAAACCAGAAAATGTAATAAATAAGACACATATTAAAAAAAAATTCCGATGAAAAAAATCTAATATATGACCTTCCCCTTAAAAGCAAAATAAAGAATTATGGCCGAAAACATTTCTATAGCTATACTAGGTTAATGACCTTTAGTAATTTGAGATGCAAATGAAAACAGAAATTGGACGTATCATTAATTTATCATTTTTTATTTATGGAAGTTTTGATTGCTTCTAAGGAAGGGAACCACTCAAACATAAGAAAAAAATAACCTCTCGCATGTAAATATTTTCACCTGCATAAAAAAAAATCTCCCCAAATCTCCATCAATTTCTTTCTACGCAGCGAGAAGTATCAAAAACTTAAAACAAACGCGATATTCAATTACGAATTAGAGGTTTTTCTTAATACATGAATTCATTTGGGAGAAGATGTGGGGAGCGTTTCCTTTTGTTTAATCCTGTTCGCATGTATTTAAAAAGAAGCCTATAAATATGCATGCTTTTCAAATGTATGAGGGCTAAAAGAGATTTGTTAAAATATGAAGTTCATTACAGAAAGCGAAGGATGATGACAATGTAAGGACTAATATGTAAACAAAACATACTGTTGAAATATTAATAACGCATTCATTTAATCATGAAAATGCAAACTGGTAGAGTGACCATGGATTTTGGTAGGATGTTAGTTAAAGACAATTAAATTAATTTATGTATTATGAATGTAACTTGAATTTGTAATTACAATTCTAACAATATTTTTTAAACTTGTTGTTTATATGCATTCTTTAAATGAGAAATACTATTATAAGCTTTTTGAAATGACTTGTTAATAAGCTCAGAAATTGAATGATAAATCGTAACTACTCCTTTTTATTTTTATTTTCAAAAGTTAATTGTATGAAATTATATCAATATAATTTGATACTTTATATAGAGATCCCTATAAGTATTATCATGATATTTTTTTTATTACCTAAAAATTATGATAACATTTTAAAAAGCCCATTACTTAATTTACTTGCTTTATTACACACAGCGAAACTATGAGAAACACTCTTTTACCTTATTAATAATAACAGTGAATTATAAACAAATCCGAAACTATGCTTTGCACATGATGTGCATATTTATTGTATTCGCCGTTTTTTATAATTTACTGGTAAGAAAGAAAGAAATTAAAATTATTGTTTACGTATTATATATATATATATATATATATATATATATATATATATATATATATATATATATATATATATATATATATATATATATATATATATATATATATATATATATATATATATATATATATATATATATATATATATATATATATATATATATATATATATATATATATATATATATATATAATTTAGACAGATCAAAGAACAATTCGATACTACCCTATGTAAATTGCAAGCCTTTACTTTGAGATATATAAAAACCTTTCGTAATCATAACTCTTTCCATGTTAATTTTACATGCACTAGATGTTTTACAGTAGGTCGCATGAGTTTATGGACAGCCATTACTTCGGATTTAAAAGATGAAAAGAAGGGGCAAAAAACAAATATTAATTACACATTCACATAATACACTCTAATATTTATAATCAAACTCAAAGAATATTTAAAACTATTTCATTTAATAATTTGGCTTCAAAGTTTAAAGAATGCCAACTTCGTTTGATTCACAGCTTTAACTCTTATACCATTGTAAATAAACGACCAATACTATAAAAAGCATGCATGTTAAACTTCCCTAAAAGTATCCATCAATTTTAGGTCAAAACTCTATAAAAGTCACTTGATTTTATCTAAACTACTGTTCTGTTGATTGAGAGGTGTGAATTGCTTCATTGACTTGTAAGCATGTCCAATTGTCTTGCTAACTACTTTCCAAATGGATGTAAATGACATTCAAATACCAAATAGCTTGTCCAACTTGCGGGAATATCTAAATTGAATTTCTTTTCATCACTGAAAAGAACACACAGCCATTCGTCCTTCCATTGCATATATTTTCGGTACCACAAAAGACAAGCTTTTATATTCCGTAGTATAGACTTTGGCGAACGACGCATCTTGTGGGAACACATGAAACTAACTTGTCTATGTACTGTAGAATGTCATACTGAAACGGTTAATTCTTCACAAATTGTTCCCAGAGACTGATTTAGAATGTAAGCTAATCGTGAACTACATCTGTCTTGTCATATAGTCGTTGTCTTTGGTCCTCAAGAGCGTATCTTGCTTCAAATTTGTCACCATTTGCTAAGATTTAATAGATGTTTGATCTGCTGATGACCATTTTTTTTTTTTAGTATCCACAACTTGCATTAAATATAATACTTATATAATTGTTTTTTAGAAGATTACATGTTTCACATCTAAGTAGCAATGAAAACTGACTTCGCTTTTATGAACATAAACGATTTTCTCACTCAAATCTTGTACTAAAATATGCAAATTTTTATCTCGGTACTTAAAAAGGCCTTATTTCATCGATTTTCTACATATTTATTGGACAGCGTATTTTTATTTTTGCATGTTTAGTTTGCCAGTATTGAAACTTTCTCAAGTATTGTATTTTTATATTTTGTGGCAGTTGACGTGAGTAATTAATTTTGTGCTTGTTACTTTTTATTTAAGAAAAAGAAAAAGGCTGCCATAAACTTATGAAACGTGCTGTAAAACTGATCATTTTGATACTTTTCAAATAGACCTCTCCTCTCCCCCATCTCCATCCGTAAATGCATTTCTTTTTCGAATTACGTGATTCTATTAAATGTCGCTTAATTCGACAGCGAAACAATATTTTTACAGTTAAAATTATACTTATGGTAGGTTTATTTCTCATTTTCTGCCCCATGGTTCTGATATTTCTTGAAACAATAAGCTTCTATGTTTATTCTGCGTAGCCACATTTCTATCTTGATTTATATATCGCACGTTTATGCCAAACTTATTATTGTTTGGTAAAAATACAGTTTAGATATTAACAAGACATTCAATGAAAGTGTCTAAGAAAGAATCTAATTAATATTTAATTACTTATAACAAACTAAAATATCTAAAAAGATTATTGCTATTTTACAAAAAGTACAATTGGATCCTTTTTTAACGATTCAAAATCCATAAAATATGAAACAAAATTAAAATCTCATTAAGGGACGGCCTGAATATAATACAACTTCTCAAGCATTAATTAAGTTAACTTCACTGTTTAATAGAATTTCAAACGAAAAAAGTGAGTAGAAACTAAAACTTATTTCTTCTCCCATAATTGTATACGTGGCTTCTCAGTCATTCGACCATGGAAAAACGTTTTTACAGGAAAGTTTATAAATCATAAACTCCTCAACTACTTCCTGAATGAATAATTACAGATGTATATTTGAATTTGTGTGTGGGAAATTTTGTGTTTTGACTTTCAAAATTACTTAATTTTAATATATTCAAGTAAAGTTATTTTGAAACTATTATTTAACCTAGTGTAAAATAATTCAGATCAAAAGGAAGCTAACATATAATGTGGCGTAGTTGTATTTCAATATTTAATATACTGTACAAAATATAAAGTAAATGTGATATTTCCGTATTTGTTTTCAAATAAATAATTTTGTATTTCATAAAGATGATTTACACTAACTATTTTTTATACTTTTAAAAAAAATTCTGAACTTAAAATATTATTGTGAAAGCAAAAAAAAAGCAAAAAACAAAAAAAAAACAAAAAAAAAAAACACTTTTACGTAAAATACTTAACTACACAGTTTCAATTAGTTTTTGCAACAAAGACCAATTGTTTAATAACAAACATGCAAATAATTCTCCACACAAATAATGAATTCTCAAGAATATGTTTTAGTAATAAACTTTTGGCTTATGAAGTTTAAATGGCAAACAAGTATGAAAATTCAATATGAGTTTTTCGGTTAATTTCCTTAGTCATTTCAGAATATTAAATTTCGTAGAAATACTATATATATTATTTTTCATGTATCATGAAATTTTTAAAACATTTTACGATTGGTATAAAATTAACTTTTAAATCTGCAAATAAAGAGGACATTTTTATAATAAATTAATAGTATCTCTAATTTTAAACGTCAACACTATTTAAATTGAATTAACTACGATTTCGATGAGTAATACATAACAAAATTATGAAATGGAATATATCCATGTATTTGTAAATTACCATCGATTAAGAAATGTTGTTTAGTTTTAAGAAGATATTTTGGGAACAGTTAAGAAGCAATAAAGATTTTAAACCTTAAAATATAAATTTTAAAGAAAGAAATTACTAGACTAAAAATATTGAATACATCGGGTGAACTAAAAGAAATGTATGAAAGTCCAATTTTAAAAAAGTAAGATAAAATTTGAAATGATTTATTTTGTAATTCATCTCATCATACTCCTTAATAAAACAGAATAACTCGAAATTGAAAAACCAATGACGCCTCACGCTTTACTCAAAATAAAACCTGAAATATTTAAAAATAAAATTTAAAATAAAAGCGTCGTCGTTTCTGTCCGCAGAAAAACCCCAACAAAAGGGATAAAAAATTCACCCTTCTCAAAGTAGAGAGGGGGAGGAGGGGGTGAAACGTGAAAGAAAATCCCTATCTAGGGAACCAGCTATTAGCAAAATGCCCGCCCTGTTTGGCAAGAAATGAAAATAAATGAACGTTCCTCTAGAGGGGAGAGAAATAAGGATGGATGTAGAATAACAAATGGCTTTCCGTCGTGCTATGGACATGTCGATGGTACCACGTGATCAAGGGCTGCCCACTGCCTGACCAATGAAAGCAGAGCAGATTCAGAACGTTTTTTTTTTTTTTTTTTTAAAGGGTTGAGGTTTTTTTTTTATCTTCTCACATTCACCCTACAAAAACCGATTTTTTTTACACCCCCCTCAATACTATTTTTTATTATCATTCTTCTCCATCTCCGAATGTCTTTCTGATGAGGATTTTCCACCAAAAAGATTTCCAAATCTCGAGTCAATGCTTGGTTTCTATTATATGTGTGCTTTTTTTTTCTTCTCCTATCTCGTTCTCTTGCGTGGTATTGTGTTGTGCGTGTATATATGTATATACTCGTTTTCATCTTGTGCCTTATCCTCCCCTCCCCCCCCCCCCGTCCCCCTGGTGGTTTCTTTTCTTTCGAGATGTTATGAGATGAAAATTTCGATGCTTTCTTTAACTCTTTCTCGCAGAAAAAAAAGGCGCTGCCCCTTGTATCGTATTCTAGAGATCGGGATATGGAAGATGGAGAGAGAAAAAAAGATGAAGAAAAGAGTGATGGGGAAGAAATAGAAATGCTTGCCAAATCCCGATGTTGCTCTCAACAAAGGAACAAAATATGGGTACACGTCAGGGAGAGGGCTTCAATCATGACCATATGCGTTGGCAAGAAACACCGCAAAAGGGTCAATCGCATTTAGCCCTGCAGGGATATTCGATTTTTTTTCTTATTTTTTTCACTTCTTTTCCGCCTTCTTTCGTTACTCACGCATCAACTATTCAGACGTGATATGCCATCTTGGATGAAGGGCAAGATTTTTTTGATAACAAATATATCCACTCCAAGTGGAATGATTTTTTTGCAAAAGCATTTGGAAACCTATTCTAACAATACCGTGAGGAATATTTTAAAAGTGTGTGTGTCCACAATTCCATGAACGCACCCGTTTTGTGAAAAATATTCTCTTGCTTTATTAAATTCATTCTTAGTCACCTTCAAACTATAGCGCATTGTTACGAAGCATTGTATTTAAACATAAATGAACATTAAACCCATAAAAATGTTTACTATATAAATCTCTTTTATTTTTAAGTTTTACATGCTATGTCAACTTTTATGTGCAATTGTGACTTATTGAAGCCATTCAAGCTTAGGATCAAGTTTTTATATTGTTTGGCTGCAATGAGAAAAAAAAACATACATTCGTGCCATTGAAATTTTTTTTAAACCTAAAACTTGATGAAATGCATTAGATAGAATTAACTATAAATGAATAGGTTTCAGGCATTAAATATCGTGAGATTGTACATACATGGTTGAATATATCCTGGTATCTACACCTGGCTTACGACAATAGAAACAATATGAAATTGCCTTTCGGTGACAGCCCCAAACTTTATCAGAAAGCATTATCATCGATAACGAGTCTATTCTATTTACAAAGTTTCAGTTCAATTGAATGAAGGCAATTTGAAAGTTTATATTTTGTTGTTGTATTGAATGTTTATTATTTTTACATTGTGTCCGCACCTCCTTTACTCCTCAAAGGTTTCTTTATATACATTAGATTATATTAAAAAGTTATAATCTTTAAACTAAACACACACAAAATCTGTCGTTTATTAACGACAAAACGCAATTTTAATTTTTTATCGCATGTACTTTTAATAAGGATCTAAGTTATCCTGATTTTCCAATTGTGGATAGAAGTATATAGATTACTATAGTAAAAGAACCTCAAAATCTTTTTATACGACATGAATATCCAGATTACACATAGTTTGTTATAATTCTGAGTTATAATTCATTTTAGTGTACATGTAATCATATAAAACTAATCTTAAATTAGTGATGTGATTATTTTGATTATCTGTAATTGTTCAATATCAAAATTTAGCGACATTTTTTTTGGTAAATTTGTGTGTGCTTTTTTTAAGTCAAATTTAATTTTTGTAGAGTAGATTAATAAGGCGTTTGATTCTTTTATGAACATTTAGATTCGCTTAAAAGGAACTTAAATGTCCCAAAATATATATTTAAAAATATATACACGCAAATTAATTTGTCTTCAATCATTATAGTAAGAAATAGGTAGTAAGTATATAATAAATGTAGTAAGTATATTATAAATGAGATAATAGATATTCCATTACTTACAAACTATACAAAATACGTAAAAATATATTTTACGTAAAATTTATAATTTTTCAGCCATAAAACAATCAAACCATAATATAGACCATTAATGGTGCTAAGAAATACTGTATAAATTCAAATCGTTTTAATAAATTAAGAGTTTATCCTATGCATTTAATTTTTGAACCACTTTTTCAAATATCGTTAAAGTATATGTATAAAAATTCAATGTTTCTGAATCATATGCTAAAGCAATGTGTTTAAGAATTATTAATAGTAAATATTTCATACATTTATCACAAATGGTCCTGGCAAATAGCTTTAGCATATTTTATCTGACATAAAAAAGGAATTCATATATTTTAAATTGAACTAATTATAAAAGAAAAATATTTTTATTAAAAAAATATTATCAATTATAGTTTTAAGGTTAAAAGCCATCATTAAAAAATTCACACAGTAAGCCAAAAACCTAATATGTAGCAGTATATACGAATATAAATGATCAAGCTTCATTAAAATTGTGTAAAGAATTAATAACTATGATCATTTTTTAATTTTAGTTTATTGTTATATCTTTCAATCTAAAGAGTTTAATAAAAATATACCTTAATGCATTTGTATCACTTATAAGAGAGTACGCTGTAATAGTTAAAAATAATTAATAGAATATGACAAAAAAATTACCGATATAACAATACAAACTTGTTTCAAAAAGGAGTATCAAAATAAAGTATGGGACTCGTTATATATATATATACACTTTTTATCTTTGAAACTTTTAGCATTTTTCGCACAACTTTTTTTCACAATTTAATTTTTAGCCGAATCCAAAGTATCATTATTATTTTTTATGTTAAATGAGATAATACTGTTAAGCGAAGTTAAAACGTTTTCTTGTTAAAGAAATTATTATTTATATTGGCGTATAACTTTTCTTCATTAGTTTCAATTACAGCGCAAAATTAAAGTGCATATTAATAATGCGGGGAAAAAATGAAATTCCAAAGGGATTCTTTGATAAGAAACCACGTATTCTTCATTTTGCATATTCCATTTCATTTTTAAACTCTTAATTGATTAATTAGCCAAGATGCAATTAGTTGAAATACTAATTGTTTTTATTACATTTTTAGAGAAAAGAAAACGTTTCTACTTTTGAGCCTAAAAACTAGGACTCAAATTATTAAAATGCTTTTACTTTTAAGTAAACAGTTTAGTTGTGAAAGAAAAAGATCCCACTTAGAATTAATCAATGCATTAGAAAATTACCTGTTAGTTTTTGTTAATTGCAATTATAAATTTTTCTTTCATTAATCTATAATTATTCATTTCACTTAAATCTACATTCTTGATACTTGAATTACATACACATATTTTGAGTTCTATGATCTTATTTCAAAATTATTTATGCCCGTGCTGACCATCATACCTTTGAGAACATTTATGTCATCTAAGATTTCATGTAAAGAAAACAATTCAAAGCGTCTTTTTTTGAAAAACTGTTCTGGTTAAATATGTGATAATCAATCGCTAACCTTCTTTTGTTTAGTACTTTTGAAGTTCTCATATTTTGAAATGACCCCCAGTAGTTCAGTAAACTAATAAAGCCTTCTCATGGCTGGCAGACCGTGTAATCAAACCAGTGCTCTGCCAAATTTTTTTTTTTTTTCAGAAACAGTATAGATATTATTTATACAGTAATTGAAATAATTTCTGAAATTAAAACTGTATGTAATAAGTAGAGTGTCAAGTTTCCCTAATAATACATACTCTCTAAAGACATAATAAATCTATTTAGTACATAGCATATGGAAATCAGTGTATATTTCATAGACAAGGACTCAAACTGAATATTTTAAATTTATATTTGATCCTATTTTATAATTCTCAAAATTTTAACTATTAGCAATGTAGATGCTAAATCTTATGTAAATATGCAAAGTATAATATTTTAATGTGATTTAATTTAGTTGACTTCTTATATATTTATTAAATATTTAACGTTATGTAAATGTTGCTATTCCATATATTTTTTCTAAGTAAACAACTAATTTTATTCCCTGAGTTAAAATTAATAATTGTATAAATTGAAAAATATATTTTTGTGTGAAGTGACTTAATTTGAAATGAAGTATTTTGACGTTAAATATGATTAATCTGAATTAGTAATTAATTTATAAGCAAAGTTTTGAATGTAAAAAATTGGGGATAATTATAACTAATGCAAATGGCGATGGAAAGAAAAGGTACTTGGAATGCTATAGCACTTATATTTTTGTACTTTTCTTCAGGTTTTATGAGCATAAAACATTAAACTGAATTTGAATTTGCAACTCATGATGTTAAAATTATTTTACAAATGGCGGTGAAAGTTTTATTCTTAATAACATTGCTTACACTGTACTTTAAAGCTACCTAGTATGACTGAAATCAAATGTATATAGGGTTGAAATATATCTACATAAAACTGATTAGAACACCTTATGAGGTAATTTTAGTTACCAAATGTTATTAGTTGTAACGTAACAACCTGAAATTTCAAGCATTTAATTACACAACACCCGGACTCATCCAATGGGGCTATTTCTGGAAGCAGACTACAACACAAAACAAGCTTAAATAGTTTATCTGCCATTTCACTTATGGGAAAGTTCTTGATCGTAATTACCAAAGACCGGACGAAAATTGCTTCTTCGCATCCCCCATCAACACAAGGCGGAGATTATTCGAGTTCCGCTCAACACATCTTATTCCTAATGACGACATCTTCGAAATCTACCATCAAATGCCGGACGCCATCTATTTCAATGGTCTCTCCCATCTCCGTTCATTTTTCTCTCTCTCTTAAGGAGTACAGGAAGAGTTGATCTTTCCTTCTTGCTGTTGGCAACAACCCCTAAGACACCGACGATTCCCTCCTTCGCAATTTCCGGACCCAAGAAAAATTTCTATCTCAGCTACTAAACTCTGGTGTGTACTAGTATCACACTTTTGCCTAGGACGCAAATGTCTTTATAATTGAATTCTCTCCCCTCCCCCCGCCGGCCATCTCCTCCCGATGGCCGGTGGTAACCATGACAACGGGATCTCGCATCATTCTTCTTGTCTATCTTTTCTCCTCCTCTTCATTCTCTGTTGTGCTGCTAAGAACGTGGGGAGAAGGGGGAGGGGGATATGTTCTTGGACTTTGTCCCCCCCCCCCTCTTCACCTCTAAGAGAAGACCAGTCACGTTTGGGTCAGCCGATATTCCACGTGAGATGGAGTGCGTGGAGTGGATGTAAGTTTATAGTCCCTTCCACCCTGTAAAAGAAAAAATAAACAGAGATAAAAAAAAAATCCGAAGCAAATCCGCGAAATATAATTTAGAAGAATCGTGCCTTGAATACCTGGCACTTGTATTTGAATCGTGGAGTATGGAAGTCTAATATTTGGAGATGGACTGGATTGGGGCGTGTGGAGGGGGAAGGGGAAAGGGAAGAGACGTGTATCGGCTCAGACGACACGCTCTGATTTTTTTTTTTTTTTTTTTTACAAGACGTGCCATTCATTGCATATACCTTAAATTCATTCAAAATTTTATGTAAGGACCATATTAATTGTATATAAATATGCAAATATTTAAAGAGTAAACATTTCAACTATTGAAAATAGTTAAGATTAAACAAAAAATATAAACGCATATTTCTCAGAACCTTTATTAATGAGTCTTGAATATTTTTTTTTTTTTAGTTTACCGGTTATCAGGCAAGGAAAGGTTAAGCAAAAAAAAAAAAGTGGAAATACAAACACATATTTTTCAGAATCTTTGCTAATGGGTCTTATATATATATATATATATATATATATATATATATATATATATATATATATATATATATATATATATATATATATATATATATATATATATATATATATATATATATATATATATATATATATATATATATATATATATATATATATATATATATATATATATATATATATATTATTGAGTTATTGAGTTTACTCGTTCTCAGGCATGGAATCAGGCAATGAATTTCTTTCAAGGATCTTATACATTTTTCATTTGTTTTATTGCGTCTACCGGTTATCAGGCAAGTATTGTCCTTAAGTTATGTATTGTATTCTCCCTAGATTTACTTGATGCCTCTAGAACTGTGACTAGAGATGAAATGTACTTTACTCATTACTCGCGCATTTGAAAGGAAAATAAAAGCATCCGGTAGAACTTTTCAGAGAACAACTTACAATGCAAATTATATGTAAAACTAGACATTCTCAGAGAAGTTAGCCAGTTCCATCCTTTAGTAAAAAACTTCAATCGATGATTTTTCTTAAATAAAATTGTAGAATTGGAGAGCAACAATTTTTCTCGATTTATTTCAATATTAGATATGTTACTGTTTTAACAGAATGATATCCTTTATTAGGAAAATGACACATTGTTGAGACTGACTTATAATTTACTCAAGTCATTTCGCTAAAAACAAATACATTTATGATACTCATTTAAAATAAATTATATAAATAATAAATTAGTGCTTTACCGAAGAATAATACATTAAGTTCGATAAAATTCTCTCAAATTATATTTGCTTAACGTTTTAAGCAGCATATATTACATTATTTTTCAAAGCTAATTAATGTTTATAAAATCTCATATAAAATAGCATGGTACTTCTCACAGCTTTATGTAAATTCTTCTAAAAGTAGCAAAAATGAATTATGTATTTATTTTAATCACAGTAAAATCTATGTCACTTAATAGTTCTTTGTAGACAATAAAACAACAGATACATAATTTAAAATAATACTAAAGAACCTTGCTTTACATATAATTTTAGAAACTGACAAAAGATTATAATACGTATTTATAATATTCTCACCCATCTTAGGGTGAACCCTACAATAAAATATTCAAACCTGCTTTAAAGTACTGAAGCTTAATTAAATTCTGCATTGATGTCCGATACAAGATCTAGACACATTCAGGTAAATAGCAAAAACAAACAAAAGCTGGCAACTGCCATTTTTCTGCGTTGCCTTTTCCGGAAAAATGATTAACACAAAAGACAAGAAAGACTTCAGAAACAAAGGACATTTCTCTTTCCGATGCTATAATCTAATTTTCTTCGGTTAAGTTTCCTGTGGCTCGGCCCTTTGGGAAAAACCGGTTTCAGTATTCATTGATATATGTATAGAAGGTAGAAAAGCTGGCCCGCTGATTCTAATTTGTCATTATCTTCTTCAAAAGTGTTACTGACGAAGAATTCGAATTAGTCATGCAACCCAGCAATCCCTAGAGCTTTCAATGTTTACGACGAAAAGTGGCGTTGTAGGGTTAGTCTTTGAAGTGTCAGTGGCGTCACATTTCCGATTAAAAGGAAAGACTCGAAATGCGAGTAAAAAAGCCAGATTTGTTTTTAGCAACGTTTCCATTTCGTTTCATTCGATGCAAATATTTCTTTAAATATGACTCGTAAATTTTGTAACTGGTGTTAGTGGGTAGAATCTTATTTTTGGTTACTGGGTGATCTCGGCAAATTTGTAACTTGCATAAATTCTTTTTGGTTTGAAGATTATTTTTTCTTTCGTGCCTTGATGTCCCAAGTTACAGCAGAACGGGAAAGGTAATTGCACCTAGTGAAATGAATAATTATTTGGATGCGTATTTTGTCAGGAAAAAATTAGCATTAAAGACTTGCCCTATTTTTAAATTGATGGAATCGTAGACAATACGTTTAAATTTTGGTGACTTTCATAACCTAAAAATGTATAATTCATGGGTATTATAATAAGGTTAGTAGAAGTACATTTTTTAGAAAATATAGTTCTACATTATAATGAAATAATATTCATTGTTTAGCTCATGGATCACGAATTATTTCTTAGAATATATCTTTGAATATTTACAAGATTTATCTGGAAATTTTCAATCCCTAGAAAATACTTGAATCTCAAAATATCTATCTGTAAACTCTAATTGCTAGAAACGATTTGTTTTGAATGTAAATTTAAAGTTGATAAAATAGGCTATTTTCTTCCTGGTGGCTTTCAAAAATGTCATATTAAGGTTATATGTGAGTCATCTTGAAATTTTAGTTTTAAACATGTTGATACAAATTACCAGCTTATTTGATATTTACTGCTAGATTTAATATCGTTTACTAGTTTTACATTTATGAGCCGAAAATATTAATGCGTTTGTGTATTCTTGAAGTTCCTGCGCTCTCTTTCTTTATTTTGAATATTTTATACCATATGCATATGATATTTTACATATTATGTCAATTTCATTGAACATCTCAATTATTCTATATTCAGATGCATAACATTTTACAGTTGGTGCTCTCACCATATAGCTGTATAACCTATCTTAAGGTAATTTGTTATGTTTCGTTAAATTTTAGCTAACACTACTTTTCATGAACACGAGCATACGTTATAGTGCGAGAGAAAGTTATAAAAATTAAGTTCGTTTATTTTGTCTCATAAATGAAAGCTGAAATGTAATTTGTTTTGAGAAAACTTTAATATAATATTTACGTATTTGTTTATTTTGTAGTCATTTATTGATGGAAATGAATTGAGATATTGCAATATTTCAGTTAATGTTATAACAATTACATATCATTCAGTGCATATGGATTTCAGAGCCAATCGAAATTGTTTTGCATTTGAAAGTGCAATTTTATACGACATTATGAATAATAATAAAAATGGATGCATTAATATTAAGTATATTTGTTCCGAAACGTAAAATTTTGCAAATCCATTTAAATGTACATTCAATTTATGTGAGAAAACTGATATCAGAACATTTCCCTGATATATTTTTAAAAATAAAAAAAATAAAAAAATATGTAACTTATGTGCTAATGATATTTGGCTCGATTACGCATAAATAGTAAATGCGTAATCGAGCCAAAAACAAATTATTAAATTTAAACTTATCCAATATATTTTTCTTTCCCAACCACACACGTTTTGTTTAAAAATTCAAAAACTTATTATTTAAATGTATTGTTAAGTACAGATAATGTGAGTCGTCCATTTCCAAAAAAGCATAGTTACCTAGGGGACAACTAGGAAAAAACTGCATTTTATTAAACTCAAGAGTTAATTTATGACTGTTATGTTTATAAAATCTGTAAATACATTAGAAACAAAATTTACAAGGTCTTAAGTTGATATTATTTTCTATAAAGCAGTAATAAGCTGTTTTAATACGAAACTAGGCAGTTTTGGAATTGGATTTTTTGCAATTAGCTAGTTTTAGAATTGGACATGTAAGGGCAACGTGGCACTGTAAATGCAACTGGTCAGTTTTGGAAAATAAAAACAACAATGAGACTAAATGTGATGTTAAAATGTTTAAAACAAATTACTTTTATTTCTACTTAAACTTTTCACAATATCTTCGAATCTCATTTTTTCTTCAACATTTGCAATATTTAAACTCATTTTCTTTCACAAAATCAAAAGAAAAGACAATATAACACGAGACATAACCTTATAGAAATCTTTCAATTTTCCATCAACACAGCTGAACAAAAATAACTGATTCCCTTAAAGTAGCAGGTTAGCCAAGTTATTTAGTAATACCAAGTTAGTCAGCCGGTTATTTAGTAATAATGAAAAATACTATTTACTTTAATAATGTTAAATATAAATTCAGTACAGTAGGCTAAATTTGTTTTATGTTCCAACCTTCCTTTTTGTGATTAGTGTTTTCATAAAATATTTGGCTGAGTATGAATTATTTAAATTATTTTTATTTAGTTCATATTATCCATAGAAGTTAATTGTTAATAAAATAACAGATTTGATAACACATATCTTAAAAAATAAACAAAAAATAGCATTAATTGGATATTTATTGCAAAAATTAATTTTAGACTTCGTTAAATATTTATTGCTTTTATAATGCTCTATTTTGCCCAGCATGAATGAATAAATACAAAGTAGTAGCCAAAACTAACATGTTTATGAATTCTTGGTTTATAATTATTTCAAATCAATTGAATAAATAAATAAACAAACAAAGCAAATAAATAAATAAATAAATAAATAAATAAATAAATAAATAAATAAATAAATAAATAAATAAATAAATAAATAAATAAATAAATAAATAAATAAATAAATAAATAAATAAATAAATAAATAAATAAATAAATAAATAAATAAATAAATAAATAAATAAATAAATAAATAAATAAATAAATAAATAAATAAATAAATAAATAAATAAATAAATAAATAAATAAATAAATAAATAAATAAATAAATTAAAAAAATGCTGTGTTTAAAATGACTTAAGAAATTGTCATTTTTTTGTTGTTATTTATAAGATAGTGTATGTATGGAAGAAAAAAAATTACTATGAAACCAAGTAAACAAAAAAAACGCACCAGTTAGCGTTAGTTAAAATAATCTAATGGCAATCCATATCTCATGACTAAAAAAATGGTCTTTATTGTCATGAATAATTGAAATCGACGAATTAAATAAATCAAATATCATTCAGGTCTCCGTAAACTCTTTATATAATTTAAGCATCTAACGCCACATCCAACTACCATAAATAAAACAGAGACTTATTTTCGATTTTGGTGCTCTCCCACCACTATACCCCAGACTCAATCTTTCACTAACTAGAGAAAAGTTGAGGATGCATCTTTTCCTAACTCTAAGATCAATATCAAGAAAATGCACCGCCTAATGTATATATATTCACCGTTTCATACCAATGAGCGGTTTCATCAAAAGGATGTTTTTGATGTTTAGATGTTAATATCAAGTTGAATGCAAATGCGCTCTGATTGTTGTACGGAAGATGCATATTTTAAAATTAATGCATTTGGCGGCGAATGGAGGGATAGGTGAATATTCAGAACAATGCGGATTCATTGGAAAAGAGGAAGCCAAACATTGGCACTGCTTGGCGATTATGGCTTCGCTTCGCGCTCTTTTCAATGGAATTAATATTACTTGGGTTTTGGACGTTGCTGTTGGAATCGGTCATTCGTAGTGTTTCGGGAAGTCTTCAATTATGCAGGTTTAGGGGCGTGAGTTTTATTGCTGAAAGGGAAGGGGAAGAGGGAATGGAAGGAAGGTTGGGTATTTTAATTGTTGAAGAGGAATGTGCTCATATAATTATGGGATAATTATGCTAGAGAATTTTTAATTAGTTTCAAAAGACCTTTAATTCTTTGCAATACTACTTTTAAACCATCACAGTTTTGAAAGTGTGTCTAAAGATATTGGTTATGATGAATGCGTTTTAGATGTAACTTTATAATGCATGAATGGAAAGATTTCTTTGATTGAAAATATGATCTTATTTCTTGATTTAGAAAAAAAATGTTGGGAATGGTTTGCAAAATTAAAATGATTAAAATTAAATGTAAATAGTTTTATGAGTAACTGTAAATAATATTCTAACAAAAAAATTTAACGGGAGTTAAAAATTGAACTGATTTTGTTATGGAAATTAGGATAATTTATTTTGTAACTTGTTTCTTGTCTTGGTGGCTCTGACTTATGTATTATGATTTAGTGACTTTCAAGGCGTTTTAGAGAGACGTCACAACTTTTTCGCTTATGGTATTGCTTACATTTTTTTACTAAGTATCCGATGTTTTTTAACAGAAAACAAATTTTGTTACTATTTGAAATTTTATTCAGTTTTAATTCGTAATTTTACATTAGAGGGTATGATGTATGTCAGATTCATTCAACTTGTTAATGATAAAATCATTATAAAACGAAGCTTACTAGTATGCCAAAACAGCCATTTGCTCATTGTTGATAAGAAAGAAAAGGAAAATTAAAGCAAAGTACTGGAAGAAAGAGAAAACGATATGACATAAGAAATTAAACAATTTCGAACTATTATATTTTTATGCCATGTCATTGCTCTTTGACAATCATTATTTTTGAAAGTTGAATTTTAATTATAATCACCACAGGTTGATTATAATTAAAGAAGTAAAAAATATACATGGTATAAGAAGAAAAATAATTTCCGTATTGCATACCGTTTCTGCCTTCTTCGAGTATATACAAGTCAAATTTCAGGTCATTCTTACAAGAGTTTTTTTTTTCAATAACTTTTTGTAATTTTGTAAGTTGAACTTTAATTATAAACACCCTGGATATTACTAATAACTTCGTTACATTATTTTATCAATTTAAACGCTCATCTGATGGCTGCGGGTTAGCACTCTGGCCTCGCTTGTAAAAAATGCTGGGTTAGGCATGTATGTTTGCTGTGATTTAAAATCCACTTTAAGCTATAGCTCTCGTTTTTTTTAGCCATTGTTGTGAACAAGAATGTATCGTTGAGAGTATTAACCATCCAACCAGTTTAAACATCACACAAAATAATTCTTTGTAATGGTTCAAGTGTTTTCATGTACCTTAAAGTAAAAAATAAAGCTAATGAACATAAATATTTTTCTTAGATTGAAACCAGCATTTGCTTTCCAAAAGCTACAGTAAAACATTTTTATACAGTTTGGAATATAGATGAAAAATGTATTAGTAGGTTTCAACTATTCACACGAATCTTCATGCAATTTTTTTATTTTATCAGTTATAGTTATAATTAAAAGTTCTTAAAAATTGGATATTTTCGACAAATATTTAAAATATTTAAAGTTCCTTAAATAAAAATTAAAAATCTGCACAATGTGTAGTACAAAAGTCTTTGTTTACAGGTGATCTTGATCATACATAATTTCATACATTTCATTTAAAATATGTAAAATAACGAATTTGTCCTTGAAATCAGAACAACGAACATTTATTTATTAATAGTTTGATACGATCAAGATTTTTTTAATGAATGAACAAAAGGTAAAATATTTCACAAAACACCACCTAACAAAAAATAATTTTTCTTCACTATTGAGGACAAACTGCATAACAATGGACTTAACGTTCAGATTTCCCAGAATGCCTGTAATTGTTTCCTTTTCCATAAACATGCCCTTTTTTATTTGACTCATGTTCAGAATTTGTTTACCTTTTCCAATGTTTTTATTTGTCTTTTCACTACCATTGTCACCCTGACAATGAATAAATTCAATCTGCATTTTCAATTTTTTTGAATAAGAAGAATAGAGATGAAAATGTTTTAAAAGCTATTGAAACTGATTATTGCGATTTCATAAAAGATGATTTTTCTTTTCCTGGTATTTTCACAGGCATTCTTGGAATTCAAATTTGCAATTGTGAACTTGTTTGCTTGGATCCTGGATTGTTTTTCAATAGAACACCTACCTTTTTTTTTTCTTTATGAAATCATTAATTCAAATAAAACTCAAGCATTCAAAAATAAATTTATGAAATTAAAAATAAATTAATAATTTAAAAAATTGAGTTATGTAATTACAAATATTTTTCTTAAATTAAAAGATAAATCGTGAATAAGTAATAATTCAAAAAATATAACAGTTGATTTTCATTTTCATATTCTTACACATCTTGGGGGGCCATAAAACCTAGCATATACAGTATTTTAAAGTTAAAATTTTAGTAGAGAGAAACCATGATTAGATTTTAGTTTATTTTAAAATGCGAATATTTTTTATTTCTCATCATTCAGATTATACGTATAATACATGTGCGAAGATTAAGGTTTAAATTATTGCTGGTTATTTCCTAAGATTATCATAAATTTTAGAATGACATTTTAGATTTGCTACCTATTTTTCTATATTACAACGATTTTGATAAATTAACTGCTAAGATCGGAGTTTTTAGTTTATGTTGCCAAATCATTGAATTTTTATACAATAATAATTATTTAGGTGGTCAAAGCACTTTAAGTAAATAATACCTCATAGCTAATCCATCAATGTAAATTAATTTGTTTTAAATAAAGTGATTGAATAACGTTCTTAAAAATATGATTTAGAACTATACACACATAGTAACAAAAAGTTACAGCATATTTTAATTTAATTAGAGAGGGAAATAACTAAGTTTATTCGAAATTTACTTTTAACAGTCCCTAAATAGTTAATTTTTTTATTCATAATATATTTTTGTTTCCTAATAATAGCTTATAAAAAAATAAATTTAAAATTAAATTCCATGTCATTTATAAATATCCATCTTCATAACTTAATAAGAATTTGTCATAAAGTTTTACATAGTTGTCACATAATTTATCATCTAAATTTGGAATTTTCAATGAATTTAAGTTTTTAATTCAGTATTCAAATGCTTATTAACCTGTGTAAAGACTCGATGTAGCTTTTTCAATGATACTAAGCTGAGTACCTATTTAAACGAACTATATTTACAGATATATTACCACCATAAATGGTATATGATTAGGTTTCTTACTTTTGTGCTTCGAAAATCTTAATCCTTTTGAGTACATCGTAAGCATGCAGCTAAACAATATGTCTTAAACTACATAAAGTTAAATATGCTTTTTTATAATTTTAAAATATCTTACATCAAAAATAATCCTATTTTTCTAATTTAACACGTTTACACTTTCTGTAAATAAACATAATTATTATAATTCCAAATTGTTTAATAGATTCATTACCAAGTCTAACTAAAACAAAATAGTTTAAACAACAAATCCAAACTGATAAAAATTCATTCAATTCAATTCACAGTATTTTGAGGACTGCTATCACGTTTTGAAAATGTATTAGAATTATTTTTCACTAATATTCCTGATAAAAATGTTCATCGAGTTTCTTTTGTCTGAAAAATCATTACTGTGTTTTTTTTTCTTTATTTGCCTACGCATTTAATTGCCCTTTCACAACAAGAAATATTTCATTTATGCTAAAATGTAATACCAATACACTGAAAACTTTATCATTCTATTTTGGAAACCTTTTAAAATCGTTTTCAATGTTCGTGTACTTTAAAACTAGTCCATAAATTGAAAGTATTCTTCCAGAAAATGAACCATCTTCTTGAAGCCTTAGTAGTACCAGACATATTGAAATCTTTATATATTTTACAAAATTGGCAATGAAAGGTTTCCATAACTTTCCAGAACATTCCTTTATGCTTTCTTAGCACAATGCTTCTTGTGACATAAATACAGTCTTGCTATTGAAATTAAACTCTCTCTTTCTCCTTCATGGTTTTAATTAACAAATATAAGATAAGAAGTAGTCTTTTAATAATTTAGTAAAATTTTAATGTGTTTTGTGTATATTTATTGGGTAAAGTCTAAAGTACTTAAATAATAAACTTTTAAAATTTCTGAAAATATAGATTCTTTTGGAAATTAAAATTTTTTAATGAAATACACAAAATGTATTTTCATTAAATAAGTTCGTGAACTCAAAATATAATTGGTTTTGTATTAACTACCCTTGCATTTGATTGAATGTTAGACATTTAGGAATTTATACTAATTGAAAAAAGTTGCATACATTTTAAACATGCCTTACTAATATTAGTATTTTAAAGCAGCTTTTTTTTTATGTAGATTAAATTTGTTACCTTTGTATTATCATTGATATTAACATAATGTTAAACTAAAGTTTAGCTCAAAACTAAGAAAAAAATATTTTAAATAGGCTTAAAATCACATTAGATGCTGTAGATGTATTACAAAATAATATAAAATAATGACTTAATCCATTTTGCTAAATTAAAATATGTCAAGTTGAATTTTATATTTCTTCCAACAATTTGTTGCAATTTTAAAACTAGTGCATTTAATGGTTATTGTTATTATGGGGACCATTTTTTTTTTTTAAATACAATATTTTATTAAAACAAGTTATCATTTCTCTTGTTCCCAATATTGTAAAAATATGTCTTCAAAATGTGCATAAAACTTCCAAAATTACAATTTCACAATGTTTTCGCTAGGGATTTCAATTTGCTTACTCTAATTTTATTAAGTTACGTATTCTGCGTAATGACAATGAATTAACTCAACAATTCAGCAATTGAACAATTGAATTAAAAAAACTATGCAATTGAATGAAGTTAAATAACTAGTTGTATTCAATATTGGGTTTAACTACATTTAAAAAATATTTAAACTGATTTATTAGTCAGTAACATCAATTCAATTACATATTGTAGTAATGCATAATAAATATTTTAATAGCTAATCGTTGTAAGGATACTTTTCACAATTGTTGTATTATTACAACATTAACTTATATAGTAATATTTTATCATTGTATTGAATTTAAACTTAACGTTTTACTCAGTAAATAAAAATGCATTTCATTTTTGAAGCTTTACTAGGAATTTGAAATGGTTTTTAAAGACAATTTTTGTTAGTAATTCACTTAAAATGAATATAATTCATCTGAAATTGAATGTATGTGTGTTTTGATATCATTCACAATTGCTGTATGACGACCATGCTAACCTAGACAATAATATTAATCTTGGTATTAAATTTAAATTTTATCAATTTGTTTTAAATAACTCTTTATGTACCCAATAAGAGAAAATATAATATATATTGAAAGTTTTACTGGGAATTTAGAGCTATTTTCATGAAAAGTTATTTTTAATGATAGTTAATTCGCATTAACAATTCACTTAATATAATCTAATTTTTAATTATACATACAAAACTGTAATAAAAATAATTGGTTTATGTAATTCGATAAATGTATTCTTCAGAATGATTTTCTTCACAAAATACGATCTTTGGATGAATAAATAGCCTAAAGGCAACATTTGATCTGAAGAATTGCAACCTTTTTTATGTTACGTCCATTTTATTTCGTATACTTTAAGAAAATATTTTCAAATGCCAACTAACTTACAAATCCCATATTTTTTACTAACGAGAGTTTTTCTTGAGATACAGTGTAACCTTTACGGTAACAAAAATTGTAAAATAAGTACATACATGTTCCATTCAAAATGCTATTTTTATAAATATTTATTTTACAGATATGCAGATAATATATTAAATAGGAAAATGCAAACATTAATTGAACTATTTTAACTTTATTGTGTGTTCGTTAGTATTTTTTTTTTTTTCCCTTTTTTTTTTTTTTTTTCTTCTTCTTTCTTTTTTTCCCCCCATATTTACTGAGTTGTAATAATGTTTCGGTCAAAATTAAAGCTACTTATATATATACCGTTAAATAAGTAAATGACAGAAAGCGTTTGTATAATAAACTTTGTTTGATTTTTTTAATGAAATTATATTGTTATGCTCTGATGCAATTAAGATTAGTATTATTAATGTTTACTCCTTCTCCTAACAATTTAGAACGTTCATGGAGTCTGTCGTATTATAACTGCATTTGTAACTGTCCTTACGTTTCTGGTTTGAAGATATCCATACATATTTAAAAGTCATAAAAGTTCAGGCATACAAAGTATAATTTTCTATAAATTTTGCACATTTAGAGAGAATTTTTGTCACCCCCTTTTTTCTTTAATATTTCTCTACAATCGAACATATTTAGGAACCATTTAATCTAAAAACCAACCAAGAATTGCAACCACAGTTCATGGACTTTAAACCACCAGTATTGGAAGTGCGCATTCTTTACGCTTCCTGCACTTTAAAATGTAAGATATTAAAACATTTTTCAGCATTTAAAGGCGTTTTAGAAGTACTTTTTATTTTAAAATAGTTTCATGCATTCATTTGACTAATAGTGATTTACAAATGTAAGCATTATATATCTTCTAGGTTTTACAATAGCAGTTTAGATAGAGAGCTTTCTCTCACCATTCCACGGCGTTACTCAGCAATTTTGTATTCCACAATATCATTGTGCACCCATATTGCCTATAGTATCTTTAACTTCAACTCTATGGGTCTTTGGGGTTTTAAAATAACTATATTAAGGAAAAGCGTTATTTTTCCCCGTTCAGTGACATTTCAGTGGTATTTCATAATCAAACATACTCTAATCCCATTTTGTGGACAGTAGATTGAATTCAAATTCCAACTTTTCACTCCTTCTTGGGTCCAAAATAGCAATTTGGGAAACCTCTTTCTTATCAGCATTCTATGTTTTTTCCCTTTTTTTTTTTTTTTTTTCCTAATAAGTTTTACTTTACCCTTCAGCCCCTTGTTCTAACTGAATACTACTATTCAGTTTTCTAAGTATTCTTGCTTTAAAAATAGCCATAAAGAAAGTGCATGCTATTTCGAAACTTTATAGAGTTTTTTAGGTATTTCGCTTTCCAAAATGTTTAAAAATAATACAGACGGCTAATAGTATACCTGAATTCCATATATGAGATTTCTACTATTTCTTGGCTTCAAAATAGAAAATTTACTTAAACGCACCTTTTTTCACCACTCTAAAACTCTCAAAAGAATTTTTCGCTTCAAAATATAATTTTTCACCCATGTAGATTATAAACAGCATCAATTTCAAATTTCAACCTTTTATGAAGGGATAAAATTTTAGTGGGATATTGAACATAGGAAAGAAAATGCTTATTATAATTCATATCGTTAAATTATAGTGTAAAATTTTCCATTTAACAGAACATTTTTACTAAAAAGTCTATTAATTTGTAGCAAATGTGAACTAGAAGTGGAAACATTTGACCTTGATTAAAAGAGCAACACTAACTAAACTATTAGAAAAATTGTCCAAGAGTATGGTTTGAGTGGCATGGTTATTCAAACGTAGTCATTTTGATAGTACATCTTAGATAGTACATCTGAAATTTCAGAAAAACTTTCGTGTGTGTCTTCTTTGTTTATTTTACTTCACATACTAAATAATGTAACTATTGTCATAAAACAAACAAAAAATTGTTAATAACTCTTTTGATGTATAAATATAAACTAGCATATAAAAAAATTTAAAATAGTTTTAAAGAATACTTTCAGAATTTTCAGTTTACATCTTGATTAGCTCATAAACATCCTATAAATATACATCTAATTGCATTAATCCATCAGTTATTCAAAATCTATGTTACTTCTTTGTATTTTCGATGCCTATGTTTTTCTCACAATCATAAAAGCATCTTCATTCTTCAAAAAGTTTTTGTTACAAATTCAATTGATGCATAAATGCAAACTAGTGAGTAAAGAATCTAAGATGGTTGTAAGCAACAACATCAACAAACTATGACAAAAAATTACATAGTTTATTCATTGATAAACATATCCTCCAAAATGGTCATCTTGTAAAGATGCGCTCTTTAGACAAGATATTTAATGGCACAAAGCCAAACTTCGGTCAGAAGAATTTCGTCTTTTTTTTGTGTGTGTGTGCCTTCGATGCATATTTTGCTACTCACATTCATGTAATAGATTGTCGTTTGTCATCGGAGATGCGACGTGACATTTTTTACAGAATACTAAACATACTGAATCTAAATTTGCACCAAATACATGTCCATTGGGATCCTTTTCACTCATATGAGTGATAGTGACATACATCTTTTTTTCTCTTCCCTTTGAAGTCCATGTCCCCGGAAATACAACGGAAAACAAAGCAAAGTGAGGCTTTTGTATCCTCAAAGATCAAAACATTTTATTCTAGAAAGTATAAGCTTCTTTTTTTTTAAAAAAGTCTTCTGATGTAACTCTTGAGAGAAAGGCGAGGATTTTGATAAACAAATCATTGTGTTTATGGATTGGCTGTATGAATTCATTTTGTATGGAGCTATTTATCTGTTTTATGATGCTTATATAAGTCGTTTCGATGCTTATTTAATAGTGGAATATTTGAAATAACTAATACTGTGAAATAAATCAGAAATTAATACGCATTTTTTCAGTTAGAATTTGTGTATGAATTGCTTAGAAATATTTAGAAACTGATTTATTCAGTTTGCAAAATCAGAATCACGAAATAGTAGCAGTTATTTTTCAATACTTTCAACTGGCTTTATATTGCGCATCTGGGTAAGTTAGCACGTTTTTAAAGAAAGATATTTGGTTCTTAATATTACTTACTCAAATTACCACCGTGATTAGCCAGGGTTGTTTATTTTGATACTAGAGAGAAAAAGCGATGAGTTAAATAATGCATTAATACCCAATTCGTATAAACATCAGTTCATTGAGATGACGTCAATAAATGAGGTTTATGTTGTCAAAAAACTTTTGTCCGTTGAACTTAAATAAAATGCTAGTAAAATTATATTATATTTAAATTTATAGGTAATAAATATAATAAAGACTGTCTAGTATTATATGTTTTAAATTTATTCATAAGAGAAAATTGGTAAATTTGCTGGATAATTATACCTTCAATAATAGGGCGAGTGAGTTTGTTTCTTTACTCATGGACTCGTTTAGTTTCTAGAAAATCTGAGTGAAAATAAATAAAATGATTCTTCATCTAACCTTAAACTAAAACAGTTCACTTCTGAAGGAATATCGAAGAAAAATTTTTTAGAAGATTTTTCTGATTTCGTTCTGATTTATAAGTATATAAAGCACTTCTTTTAATTCTTATGTGAACTTAAAAAAAAAAAAAAAAAACTACGATATCTTTGTTTTTTATAGACATTGAAATCAACTTTTTTATTACATCCTGCATTTGCGTACTTGCTATCATTTATCTAGAAAGTAATTAGTAGTAATTACACTTCCAGAAAACTATTTTGTTGATGTTTTAAATTAGAAAAAGCACTTTGGAAAAGTTGCTCCAATATGCCAAGTAATTTTCCCCAATATTTTTTTAATACAAGCAATGAAAAGTTACCATTTATAACATAAATGTAATCTACACTCTCCGAAAATAAGATGTTTTTGTATCTTCAATACTTATTGAAAAGTTTATTTTATGTTCTGGTATTTAAAAATTTAAAATTTGCAAAAAAATCCCAGTTAATGGAAATTAGTTTCATAAGTAGTTGTTTGGATTTTAAATTAGGTTTTACAATTATCATGAAAGATTTATATATCATTTATATTAAACTATTCTAGATTATGAATTTTGGATATTGTATTAAGGCAATTGGATTGTGACAGTCAGTAACACTAAAATTTCGTTTTTATACAAATTTCTATTGTAGTACAAATGCAAATTGTCAAATGAAAAACAATTTCAGCAATGTTTTATGACATAACTTTGAAGATTTAAAATAAGAAAACCCTCCCAGTTTGAATCTTGAATAAAAATGTATATCATCAAGCTAGTAATTTTGGAAAGAAATTGGGTAAAAAAACTTGTATCTCGAATATCCAATATCTAATCCGATATCTCGATTTGGGGCCAAGATGTGAACTTCTCATCGAAATTATAAAAGAAGTCTTCCAATAGTGCCTCCAGAAAAGTTTTATATATTTTACTAATTTTATTTTGACATTCACATTGAAAGAAAACACATCGATGAAGCATTTATAGCAGAAGCTTAACGGTTTGCAAGTTGTATGACTGATAATTCTGGTAAGAGAGAATTTTTATCTGTAAACTTGTCTCAGTAAGACCTTTCATTTGACAACTCTTACATATCTGCAGCATTTGTAATTTTTTCAAGCGTCTTCCTGCATTAGGATAGTGTAGAAAATAAAATATTACACTCTTATTTTGAAAGTATAAAATTTTCAATGTAGTAATAATTATTTTTGGTTATATGACGTATAGTCTAATCACTGCCATATTACATTTATTGACTATAGAATTTGGGAATGCGATATTGTTGAAAATGATTTAGGGGTAAAAGAGAGAAAAGAAAAAGATGAGAGTCTATGAAGCATTTATAGCAGAAGCTTAACGGTTTGAAAGTTGTATGACTGATAATTCTGGTAAGAGTCTGTATGAGTGATTTTTTTTTTTTTTTTTAATTTTTTTTTTTTATAGATCTCATCTTACTTTATTCGTTTAAAAAAAGCGCAAATTCAAAATGAGTGATGTGAGTAAATGAGGTATAATTTTATTAGTTTTAGATCTCTAAACACTATAAATATTTTTCATAAATGTTTAATTTGAACAGAAACTGGTTGAGGAATAAATATCTGAATATCCGAACATCAATTAACCAAAAAGGATATTACTTCAATGTTAATCTGGTAAAATGTTTTCGAGAGATAAATTGCAAACACTCAAGCATTAGAAACTTAAATTATGTGGAGTTTTCTAAAATTTACGTGCTATTAGATCATCTAATTTTAAACTTGAATGAGATATTCTTCTGCTTCTGATAAAACTTTTAGAATATATAAAAAGTTTACAACTTGGTAAGTTATTTTATGTCATCTATATATTCTTAAAGGATTTATAAAAATACTGCTAGAAGAATATTAAGGCAAAAAAATCTCTTTTTTTTAATGTTTTAATGATTTTACGGATGTATAATATATAATATTTTAAATGTTTTTAATTTCCTAAATGCATTTTGGAACATAAATACAAGAAATGGAGTATTTTATAGTATATTTATATGTATATAACAAAAAGCCTAAACCTATTAAGAAAAAAATATATATAATTTTTCATTTTGACGCAAATTGTAATTTGTGTGGCTAAACTACGTTTTTTATACAAATAATATAGTATGACATAATATAAAATATCAGTATATAAATTTAAATAATATGCAATGACCAACTCTAGGGCAATATAATGTATTATTATGTAATCATCACTCTACTGAAATGGCGTCTAAGATAACCATAAAAATATTTCTGTAAAAAAAAAAATTAGAACATGAGTTATAAATGAGTCAACGTAAAGAACTCATTCTTGAGATATGTAAATATTCATCTGCATATTTTTATTACTAAACTTGAAAACATAAATCTATGTTACGTTGTAATCTAAATAAGGAAAACTTAAAGTTAAATTAATCCCTCAAAATACTTGATCTGATTACTATACTAGTACTATACTAATGTCATATGCATGACTAAGCATTCATTAAGGAAAGTATTTTTAAACTTGAACAAGATATTCTTCTACTATTTTTAGACTATCTAAAAATAGTTTGAAATTTATATAGTTCTTTCATACCATCTGTTTCTTCTAAGGGATATATAAAATACGGCAAAAGAATTTATTTCTTAGTTTACTCTTACTTCAAGAAGTCTCTAAAAGTATCGAATGAATTTTTCTTTCGATATTAAGGATTTAGCTATTTACATTCTACCGAAAGCAATTCTCTTTCTTAAACAAATGAAATTTTTTCATCTAGTTTCAACAAAGCCAAACTTCAATAATACTTTAAATAATATAGTTGAAAAAAGTAGTAAAAATGCTGTTTTAGGGACGTACGTCGTAACTCCAGACTTAAATATTCTTATTTTACATTTAAAATAGTATGAGGAAATGTATATAGAAAGATTCGATGGCTAAAATATAATTATAAACATTTGAAAATATGTTTTATACACTGATAAGATGAAAAATCAACTTAGCATTTTAGAAATGTCGAAAACATACAAATATTTACAGACGCATGCTTCCTACTTTTTAATGATTTTTTTATTTTTAAATTGGTGGATAGTTATTGAATGAAATAATGTTTTGTCTTTATTGGGTGTTTGTAATGGTAAATTGTCTAACACAAGAGCTGCAAAAGAGCCACGCTGTTCTAGGACATAG
Source organism: Linyphia triangularis (assembly GCA_963978545.1). Lineage (NCBI taxonomy): Eukaryota > Metazoa > Arthropoda > Arachnida > Araneae > Linyphiidae > Linyphia > Linyphia triangularis. The sequence goes on along the minus strand of OZ021727.1, from coordinate 32,754,340 downwards.
TTAGATAATAGATTTGGACTACTTGAAATGGTCTAAATTTCGTTTACAAGTTGTGTTTGTAACGTTGTACAGTTTTATATCATGGAAGTACTGAGGATGCCTTTTTTCTAATACATTTACTATCTGGTTTAGACTGTATAATTAAAGCTATGGGTGCAAATCAAACTGGAATTATACGTTTCTTAAGCATATCTCTCTAACTTCAAAGTGTAAAAAGTCTACAGATTATTACTATGAGGTTATAAATTGTACGCAATCTTCAAATTGCATATTTTTCATTATGTGAAAAATGAAAAATGTTTTTATGTGTTATTTTTGACAAAATAGCTTTCTATTATGCTACAGATAAAAATAAATCTTTAAGATGCAACAATGTTTGTAAAAGTGCATAATTTGAGTAATTGTCCTTTCAAATAAATATCATTAAGATAATCAGATCAACTCTCAACAGAGCAAAAACGATTTATAGTGTTCAGAGGTCGAAAATCATGGAACACCATGCCGTATATATCCATATGCTAGATTTTTAAAGATCATAAATACTTTAATCAGGCAAAAAATTTATTTTCATAAATTTGTATTTTCTTGATTACAAATTCAAAGCCATAACGTACTGTGTACATAAAACGCACACATATTCTTAAAGCTTATTTGCATTAATACTAAGCCTACCAACATTTTATAAATACCTATTTCCGCCTCATAGTGGTCAAAAGATCGATTTTCAAATAAAAATGATATTATTTTCCAGGTATAAATTCCAGTTAAATAGTGCAGAGTCCCAACATGGGTCATTTGACCGTGCTCTGGATGTTTAGTGTTAAAGTATATTTATATCGCAAGGGTTTAAATACAAATTTTATGTAGATTATTTCATCATTATCAATGAGCAAAATTTTAAAACCCACGTCGAACGTAACACACTAAATATATTATTGTTCGGAACATACTGAATAGTTCTTTACTTTTCTTCATTTAAATGATTTATTTTTCCTTTACAGACAAAAAAATTAGAAAAATACCAAATTATCATGACTTTCATTCCTGATAAATTCCTTAATTTTTCATGCTTTTATTATTAAAATTAGGACAAAGTGACTGTCATAAGACGTAATTTTTAAAATAGTTAATATATATTTGATAGTATATTGTAACATACATTCATAGAAATATAATTGCTGTAGACTTTTCTTATTAAACTCAACCGAAATATTGTATTGAATAACTTTTAAAATTATACTTAACATTTTTTATCCGCTAACTTTCTTTATGAAATTCAAAATAAAATTGATGCAATATACGCATCAACTGAATTCCAAAATTGCTGCCTTTTACTAAAAACATCGAATCAATATAATTAATCAAATCCCAAACGCTTTTGATAATACGATTAAGTCAAACTAGTTCAAACTTCTAAACTCAAGTCAACCAAATTTCAAAGAAACTATCAAAACATCTCAAAAACATTTCTTATGCTACAAATTACTCATGACTTAAATAAACTCCTTAAGAGGAAGCCTTTCAACTCACAAGGTATTTTTACATAAAAAAAGGTGCAAGGATAAACCCCTTTACCCTCTTCAAGACAACGAACTTTACCCTTCAGACATCTTTCGAAGACAGTCATAATGTAAGTTCAAGGAACTTTAGGGGACTCTTTTTCGTAAAAAAAGAGTCGGCTTCCTTAAGTTTGAGGTAAAGGAACCCCTGAAAGGGTTCTTGTCTTCTGTGATTGTCAAGGTTACCACAGCAGGTAAGAAGAGGGACTTTCTAAAAAAGGGAAGGAGCTTGTGCCCCAAAATAGGTCAAGACTTGCGTTTCCCTCTCACCTTCCTTTTGAGGGTTAAGGCCTTCACGCATGTTAAGGACCCTCAACAAATGTTTGGATCTCACTTATAAGATTATAAATGAAAGAATGTTTGAAAATCCAAAATAAATTGTGCTTGAGACATATGCTTATATTAATGTTAATTGATCTTTTTACGTATTATCCAAATATGCAATAATTTATCCTTTCGCATCCAAGAGTTTGAAGTCACACAAAATTCGTACGAAATATAAATATTTCCCATTAATACTTGAAAAAACTACATATTTATTTACAAAAAATAGAAAACATAAATATAAATGTGAGTTAAGATTTATATTTCCATCCCAACCCAGTACAATTTCATACATTAATTTTTTATACTGATATCAATAACTTTTAAGATTATTGAATGAAATCAAAATACAATTTTAATCGATTTTCATTAAATTCACTAAAAAATATCGACCTAACAAATAGCCACGAATATGAAGTAATGAATTATTGCTTAGTGAAAATAAAATTTTCTTTGGTGTTCATTATCCAATTTAGAAACTCTCTATATGCACCAATAGGTTCAGAGAATAGATTATTGAAATAAGTAAAATGAATTTTGACCTTTCGCTTTTTAGCAATAGGAGATACACAGAAAACTTCGTATTAGTTAATTTTCCTAAAGTATATGTTTAAATATATCTATGTAATAAGTTGAGATTGTTGAATTTTTTTTTCATCATAATTGAGCAATACTAAAGCTGTTAATCTTTCATTTTCAAATAACGAAAAACTCTCAATTTCTAGCTATATTTCTTACAATATATATTTTACTATATATTGCATTACAAAATTTTCTTTTATTCTGGTTTAACATTTCTGTTAAATATCAAAAGAACAAAATTAATGAACAGACATTTTTCAAAAAACACAATTCTATAAATATTTCTATTCGTATCACAATATAGTATTATTCTCATATGGGTTTCATATGCATTGTCGGTATTAATAAACCATTTCATCATCCCTAGCAAAGAGAGAGAAAGAGACAAAGGATGTGTTTTCTCTTAGATAAAATTACAGACAAATTTCGGGTTTTTGAACTCTTTAGTCATTGGGTTACAGGCTAACTTTTTTGTAATAATTATAAACTATGTTATATTCCCAAAACCAATTGTCAAATATTTCAAATGTAATAAGAAGTATCATAAAATTTGATTTCGATGAGTAATTTTTATTAAAAAAAAATTTGTAAGAGTAATTTATGTAATTTCTATTAAAATAGTTTATTTGTACTATAAAAATTATATTTTGTATTAAGTACAATATATTATATTAAAATTTAAGTATACATAAAATATTTTATAAAAAAAAAATATTTCCAAAATCAAATAAATTCGGAATAACCCATGCATATTTTCATTTTTAAAGCTATTTTACAATTAAATCTTCAAAATTGCACAGAGGAAAATGGTGACACTAAAATAATATTTCTCAATCCTCTTTTAATACTGTAAGTGAGTAAATTCCATAATTACGTTTGTAATCATTTACACAGGATGAACTTTACAACAGTCATCAAATTACACGTCCAATATTAAATTTATTACGAAATTAATTTCAATCTTGCAGCGAGGATAAAAAGAAAAAAATCATATTTGCTTTCACGATCAACTCCCATTAAATGAATTGTGAGAAAATTAACTCAAAAACAATCTGGCGAGTTACTAATTTAATCAATCCCATACAGTATTTCCAAATAAAAATTATCTTTATCTCCTTCTTGATTTATTTGTTTAGAAAACTGAGCTAGCGGGTTTTACAAAAGTCTTAGTACCCCATTAAAAGCTTCATTATGAAGTCGAAGTCGTTTAGCATTTTTTCTCCCACCTCTCTAGCACTTGGCAGCCGAATAACACAGAAGACGCCAGCGCCACTTCCGGCGAAATGAGGAATTAATTCTCAATGTCAACAACGTTGATGACTTAACGTAATAATCCCAGTAATTATAATATTGACATAAAGAATCTGTTACGATTCTGCGGTCTAGGTTCGCTATTAGATTATTACATATTTTGGAGGGTAGCTACAAAATGGCCTTAGGAGAGGGGGGAAAGTAGTGGTGGGGGTGTGAAGAGAAAATAAAAAAAGTTCTTTTCGAGAAGAGATTTATTGAAAAAGCTCCGAGAGTGGATCTAATTGTTTCCAAAATGGAGGCCGGAAACCTGTTGTTCCATGCTTTAGTTACTTTTTAAACCTTTTAAATAAAAGGAGCATTTAGGTTTTGTTCTTGTAAATTTACTTTATACACTCGGCTTTTAATTTGAAAGTTTTTATTAAACTTAAAGATTTCTTTTAACACGCAAATAAATGTTTATTTTATTTTAGGTAGTGTTTTCAATGCCTCAATCATTCTCTGAATCTGCAAAGTGAAGAAGAATACAGCTAAAGATCTCATATAGAAACAAAGGTAACGTATTACACATAAAACATTTTACCAAACATATAATATATATAAATATTTATTCAGGGAAAAATTGTAACCTGTAACTAAACATACTTTAGTAAAAACAAATTTATTTAATCTATGACAGAATTAAAAAAATCCTAAATATATTTAATAGGAATTAAAAATTATTCAAGAATAATATATAAAGGATTTTTTAAATTTGTGTATATGGTTTACAGATTTTTGAGCGATGCTTATTCAATCATTATATTTATTTTATATTAATTATAAATGAAATCCTAAAATTACTTCTTTAATCAATTATTTATCATGCAATGAGCAAAGTACAATAGAATTAATTATAAAAATGTATGGATTGCAATTTAAATTTTTGCACAGTTAAAATTTTAAAAAATCAATCTTGAATTTACCTACTTTATGTCAATTATAAAAAGATCCTAAAATATACTTACTAGGTTTTTAAGATCATTCAATCGCGTTTAGATCGAGGAAAAAAATTAGTTTTTAAAATTACTGAATTTCAAATTTATAGTTTTGCTCTATGAAGTTTTACAATTAATATAAAATGTACTTATAACAAGTACAAGTACAAAATAGGTTTTTAAAATACACCCATATATCATGCTTAGTGAAAGGTTACAGAAAAATAAATTTTTTAGATGAGTGGATTTCTCTTCTATATTTTAATGACATACGCATGATTCCAATATACAATTGTTTGTTTTTTATAATGACATATTTATAAACGAACTATACCTCACTCTAATAAGCGATGTTCCCAATAATCATGAAATGGGTTATGGAACTTCAATAAGTCAACTTAATCTAAGATGCGGGAAATGAAGAACACGTACCTCATATTCTCTAGTTATAACCTGAGCATTCGTGTGAAACATTATTCAGAAAAACTTTTGAACTCTGGTTTTCGAGTTCAGTTATTTTGGCTATAGTTCAAAAGTTTGGAACAAAGGACATAACCTTTGATTGAAAGTCATATATTTAAAGTTTTTAATCAAAATAATTTGTATTTATTCAACTTTAAATAAATGTCACGTTAAGACTAATAATGGTGTAAAAAAAATCTTAAACCTAGAATCAATAAAATATGATAAATTGAATATAGAAGCCGAAATCAGGAAATTCCTGAAATACAATTTTGATTGAATTCTTTACTTCTATGTATAGACTCTTTTTAGTCTAAGAAAGAATTCCAAGTTTTGTTACCCCATTGAACATTTTGAAATTACTATAGAATGTAGAGGAATTTTAGTAGATTATGAATATTTGAGTCTGCCAGGGCCAAAATGACCGAAACGTCATCAGTTATGTAATATGTATTGTCAACTTGGTTCACTTTTAGAAGATGCTAATAATTTTCTCCAGTGAGGTGAAATTGTGTGTAACTTTCCTTATAGAAAATTAAAGATAGGTGCGTTTCTTAAATAAAAAAAGAAACCTCATTATTTGGTAAGTTAAGACGTATATATTTGGCAATCAGATTTAGTTCAATTCATTCAGTTAATTTTTCGACCACTTTTGTCCCGGCGTACCTAGGTATTCATAACCGACTAGTACTTATGTACATTCTAGTATAAAAAAAACTCGGAATAATGTTCGATGGGGTAGTATTTGCATAATAGGAGTATGAAAGGATATATTGGAATTTTGCATTAAAAAAGGCTATTCAATTCATAATACTTATATTCATTGTACGTTATGTCATGTATAAAACATCTTAAAATATTCTTACAAGGTTTTTAAAAAGTGATTTTACATCACTTATAAGTAAATTAAGAGATCGTAATTACGAAACCTTTCCCAAAGAGAGTTTACTTATTATTAGGCACATTATGTATTCTTTCCTTGGCTGTATAAACCAAGTTATACACAAATTTATGTTAAATGTATTTTTATAACTAAATCTGCTAAATCCTTTGTTACATATTTTTATTATTATTTTCATTGGTAAAAGTCAGGTAACTAATAATTTGAAATTTGTTATACTTTACGTCAAATTCAATAGTGGATGAAATAGTACAGGTAAAATATTATGTTGAAAAAAAAAATAGTTTCATTTGTCATGAAAATGAATGATAAAAAAAATCCATAAAAATATCTAGCAATGAAGGGTGTTTTTTGGCGAGTGGGAGGGGGGAGGGGTCAGGAGGTTTTATAACTGAAAAATTAATTTTGGAACAATCTAGTAATATGACACATGTTTTCAGAGTATCAATTTATACTGAATCGAATGAAAAAAAGCAAGACGATATAACTATTCTAAAAAAAATTATAATCCATTTGCCTGTTTTATAGACGGAAATACATGTAATATAAAAGAACATGTAATGAACCAAAAGCTGAGTGGAAAAGGTTAATAAACAAATAAAATTTTAATAAAAAGTACTTTTTAGTAATAAAATAAGTAAGTAGTGAATAACTGAAATAGTAAGTAACGAAAGTATATTAAATAAAGAATAAGTAATGAAATAAAGCACACCTTTACATGTATTTTCGTCTATAAAAATGACTGTAACTCTTTATAAACTGGTTATATCGTCTTTTATTTTTTATTCTTGTTTTAATCGATTCAGCATCAAAAAATACTCCACACACATGTGTCACATGCCTAGATTATACCAAAAGAAATTTTCAGTCCCTCCCCCCCCCCCTCACAAAAAACACCCTTCTATGATAGATATTTTTATAGACTCTTTTGTTTCATTCTCATGACAAATAAAAAGTTTTTTTCCAAGTATTTCTTTGTGTCGTATTTTACCTTTCCTCGGCTTTTACACGCGTTCTCGTTTATAAAAAGGACTGTAACTTTTTAAAATTAGCTATTTCGTATTGCTTTTTTTCCTTCGATTAAGTATAAAAATACTCTAAAAACATGTGTCACATACATATATCGCTCCAAAATTAATCAGTTATAAAACCCTATGACCCCCCCCCCACGCCCTCCGAAACAACACCCTTCTTTGCTGTATATTTTATGAACTCTTTAGATTATTCATTTTCATGACGAATGAAGCATTTTTGCCAAGTTTCATCAAACGGACCATTTTTTTCTTATGGGTTTTGGTACTATTTTACCCATACTAAAATAGGGAACTTACGTTTTAAATAAAATTCAAACTGATATTAACAGATATCGTCAATAGTTTTTTGGTAATTTTTTTTTTTTTTTAAATAATATTTTTGTTTTTATTGTGAAGTTAATAACTGTAGAAGTTTAGAAATTTAAATATGTTGTAATCATCAATAAGAAGCAGTGGTAGCCAGTTAAATATTTCCAAAGGGTATTTTTACCCCCTCTCTAAATTTAAGGGGTATTTTTAAAATCCAAAGAGTATTTTTTTTTTTTTTTTTTTTTTTTTTTTAAATTAAAGCAAAATAAGTTTTTGACAGAACTAATAACTACAACAATAACAATGATGCACGATCGCGATTTCGCGTATCAGAGCATAAATATGCATTTTAAATGCTTACTAAAAACACTTGATGATTACAAACCTTAAACTAACTCTTAACACGATGCAGTTCAGTGACACCACGTTGGGGTCCCGTCAAACTATCAGGCAAAGGCCGACGACACGATCTAGCAAATGCTAGCAACACTTCGAAATCTACCGGAAAAATACCGGAGAAGTAAAACTTGACAATTTACGATATCCCGAAAATCTTGAAAAAACACAGGCGATGGACATAGGAGAAATTATCTGAATTTCTAAACCAGTCCTACTGGCGCAAAAAAAAAAAAAAAAAAAAAAAAAAAAATGCTGCTTAAGACTTGCTGACGACATAGTGTTAATTTACGCTTTTCAAGAATTCACGCATAAGGTTACTTTTTTTTTCTCTTAATTGTGCAAGAAGGCATGGTAAAAAACCAGCGAAATACACTTAATTAAGGAACGTACGAATTACATTTGGAAATTGTGGGATGCTCCCGTACAATCCACCTACTAGTGACGCACGTAGTATCAACAGTCAGTCAATGACTTCAGTCAGTCACTGGTCTACACATTTAAAAATGAATGTGCATGCGTAACTGGCTATTTCGGAAGGGGTGATCCGTATATTGCATTCCGTTGAAAAATAAACGAAATTTTGCATTTTTTCATAAAATGACGCTATTTTCAAGCAAAAGGGACAAGGGTAGCGCCGTCCTTCGAAAAACGGCTAGGATGACCTCTGATTTCATAAAATGGAGGATTGTTTTTAAAAACTGAACCATGATGAGCCGATGCGAGAATTCACTCATGAGGTTAATTCTAAGGGGTGAAATTCATTTTCAATTCGTGTTCAAGTACATTTCATGCATTTTGGCAAACTCTGATAAGAAGTAATAATAAGTATAAATTTTGTTACCTAATTTTTTAATTTAAAATAATTTATGATATTGGAATGAAAGGATTACAAATTATGAACAGTGTTTCACTAGTTTGATTATGGATTACAGAATATTATTTGACAAATATCAAATGCCTCAGTTAAAATGTGTAACAGAAGAAATAACTTTAAGAGAGCGTAATAAGAGTTTTTAATATGCGTAAGATAAAGTAATATTTTCTTTTTAAAAATTGTAAAAATTCCAATGAAATATGAGAATTTTTTTTTCGTTTTAAAATGTGAAAACATTCCCATGAAAAAAAATATATTTACATACTTATATTTTATTTTATGCGGTCTATTATATATTGCAATAGTATTGCTAAGTTAAAATTTTAAATTTCATCGAAAATGTGTAGCGTTAATTGCACAGTATACTATTTCTCATGAACGAAAATATTAGGATTTGAAAGTTCTGAGATGTGAAAGAAAGTCAAAAAGAAATTATTTATAGGAAAAGTAATTTAAAACTTTAAGCAGTTTCTGCAATTAAGAATATAAGTAATAACACTTATAGTCATAATATTAAACTAGCTAAGAAGTACATTGCTTTAGCTTTAAATGTACTTTTTTAACGAGAATAAGGGGGTCAATTTTGAAGTCTTTGAAAACTAAAAAAAAAAAAAAAAAAAAAAAAAAAGCTTTTAATTATTTATTTTTTATTATTCAATATTGCAAAGTTATTTTTAATCATATTTTTACTTCAGAACTTCAATATATTTTTTTCAAAATGAATTGCATTTACCACTCGAAAATATGCTTAGTTCAAATACTCCAATTTAAAAATCCATTAAATAATATACTTGATGTACTTAAAATATATTGCCCCCTAAGTTAAATCCCATTTTAGGAGAACATTCCCATAACTCATTTTCTTTTAACTCTTAGCACTCCTTTCTACAAAACATATATTGTACAAAATAGTAAAAAAACATACGCTTAAAAGACTTTATCTCATAATGAATCCAATTTTACACCCTTTCAAAAAACCATTTACCGGAAAGTACCCTAAATACCAAACTGATCCACTCATTTTAAAAACAGAACCGAAACCTTCCCTCTCTCCTTATTAATGATTTATCTTTCTTAAAATGTTCCATAAAAATCCATAATTCCCTCTTCCAATTTGCCTACTGCCGTACCATAAAAAATAGCAACATCACCTTACTCGCTGCCGGTGTTCCGTTTCATTTTCATTAATATAAAGTGTCTAAACCATTTTGATGAGAAAAGCTAAAACAGAGCATCTTCATGGTACTCTAGAAGGAAAGGCAACTCCTCAATTCACCACCGAATGCGACACAAGTAACGAGATGTAATGGAAAAATAAAACAAAAGGGAGAAAAAAAAAGTAGAGTCATCTCTTGGTAATAAATTACGCACCTTTCTCTCTATGAGTAATAACCAGTGAAGCGGCGAGTGTGTATGGAGTTGGTATCAACTCCTTTTTTAAGTTTTAGTACTCCCAATACGCAAACCTCTTCCTCTGAAACGTACTGAAGGAAATATAGAGAAGGAGATGGTAGATTAGAAAAAGTTGTAATAAAATGAAGTAAGGAATAAAAAAAAATTAGAGTTCGGTGAAGGATGGGAGAACGGTAGATGAGGTACCTTAGTTGATTTGTAGCAAAACATGCGTCAAGCAGTTGTGAATGTCATTAGTAAGTTGGATTCGCTCTTGATACAAAGGGACTTAGATACTCTTCTGAGATTGAGGGAGGATGTAAAAATTTAAATTGGATGTCAGTGGGTATATTAATTTATCCCCCGACTAATTTTGATTGAACCTTTTAAATTTTTTCTCAACATAGGTTTTTGTGATCACCAGATAAATTTTTGAGGTTTAAAATAGATTATCGTTGGAAGTGCAATGTAATTGGTGTCTTAAAAAAAAGTGTATCCTGATTTGAATGAGCAGTGACTAGATAACTAAATTCATTAAATATCTACACACTCATGATAAGAAAAATAATTGCTCAAACATTGATTTGACGATTTGAATAAAACTGGTTTCAGAAACATAAAAAAAAGGACATTTAAGAAATATTTGACTCTTTAACGTTAAGTCAAATTTGGTTGACCACATTTATTAAATTGCCGTTTTGATTATTATTTTAATCAAATTTGAATGTTTATAGTATTTTCAAGAAGAAAACTAGGTGGCGACACTGTCTAGTTATGAAAAAGTGTATATTAAATAAAGGTAATGCTATGATAATTTTTCAATGATAGTAATTTGTTGTTCCCTATAGGACTTTTGGAGATACTATATATGTATAGCCAATATAGTTAATTTGGATATTATATATAATAAATAGTTGTTATACAGAATAAATTATTATTTTACATAAAAATATTATATATAGTAATCATTTGTTGTGTATAATATCCAAATTAATCATATTAGCTGTAGCACATACCTAACGTATTTGACCTTTTAATACAAATTATGAAGTGCATATGAAAATGAAGCAAGTTTAATGCTTCACATATCAGTTTTGTAATATACAGCTTAAGATCATAATGCATAGAGTGCTTTACGTTGCTACATAAGAATTTTATTATTATTATTATTATTATTATTATTATTATTATTATTATTATTATTATTATTATTATTATTATTATTATTATTATTATTATTATTATTATTATTATTATTATTATTATTATTATTATTATTATTATTATTATTATTATTATTATTATTATTATTATTATTATTATTATTATTATTATTATTATTATTATTATTATTATTATTATTATTATTATTTTCAGTCGTTTTTTATTATTATTATTATTTTAGTCGATATGTAAAAAGGGTTGTAATATTTTAAAAATGTATTTTAAAATTAAAATTCCAATTTTTTGATTTTGCCATTTACTTTAACTTTTAGTTACATAACTTAAGGAACGGAAGTGCATCAGCAATTTAAAAAAACTCTACTTTTAATGTTAAATTTTAGCTTAAAAGAAGTTAAACTCATTTTTCAACTCAATTCTTAAGACTTGTTATATATTGATGGTATCTTATGCTATTTCTTTTGAAATTTGAAAGGTAAGTTTTTATTAATATAGCTTCATGACAAAAGATAAAGAAAAGATTACTTCAATTTAATTGGAAAAAAAGCCAAACAATATTATCAAGCATTTCCAAGCAACATAAAGAAAATATTTCTAGGAATTGAAAATGAAAGTTTTAATATTATTTCTATCCCCATATAATTTTTCCAAGTTCCAACATTTCTAAATTTTTTTTAACATATTCAAAAGATTAGTAACTTTCAATTTAAATTAGTAAAAAAACACAAATATCAAATCAAACGAAACTGTCCTAAACTTCTTTAAATATAATATTTTTTTGCACAACTACAGCGAATATATTTTATATTAAAATAAGATTGAAAAATTTCTACTGCTCTCGTTTCACACCAATGTGAGCAGAGGGAATAAGTGACGTTACTTAAACTGCAACAAATATTGAAAGTACCCACACTTTTTACCAGATCCCCAAATTCCCCAAACCGGAGAGAAAATAAAAGTTTCCCTTTTTTTCACACTGCTGAAAGATGTTCATAAGATGCTAATAACGCCCCTCTAACACACAACATTCTACATCAATATCGATCTTAGTACCTCCCGTATTAAAACTTGTTATAAATAGGTTCAATCTAGTTACTAAGCGCAAAGTACCCAACGTTTTTATCGACAGTTTATGGGATACAGTTTGTTTCTCTGCTCGCCTGTTTTACATTTTCGCCTCCCTTTTTTTACGATTTCTGCTCCGGAGTTGTAAAATTTCTTTACATTTTCGCTCAGTTTGTATTTGCTTTACTGTTTCTCTTGATATTATAGAGCAGTTTTAAATGCTGACTTGATTTCCGAAGGGTTTGATCGCTTGGCAAAAAAAGAAGAAAAAAAAAAAAGAGAAAAAAAAAAAGAATAACAAGTTACTGCCGCTCCCAATCCTGTATTTGTACCTACACTTGAATGTATGTGTGTGTGGAGTTCGGACGAAATTTCAATCGTATCATTTCCATATTTAATATTTTCGAACTCGTTTATTTACGTCTGTTGCTCTGTTGAGAGAAAAGTGTTTTTTTTTCTTACTTGGTTTCATGGGAATGTTTCACTTTTATGCTCGGCAAGTCTGCTGTGTAAAATTATGTACTGAACACTGCGGCTGTAGTGGAACAAATAGGTTTTGTAGGACTTTACTTACATTTTTAAAGATATGTTTGAATAGAATTTACAGAAAAGAATTTATTGGCAATGTATTGTATCATACGCATGACATGAAATTTTAAAAAAACCAAAAAATTTACAAATTCCTATCAAATTTTGCATTAAGAATTATATTGTATTGTTTTATCTATTTATATTTATTTAATTGATTTTAAATTATATTCATAGTGTAGAATCTTTTGAAAAGCTGTAACAACCATCCCTTTAAAAACGTTGCCACACACTTTTTCGAATAGTTAAATATATGTTGTGATTTCAAAAGGAACTTCTATTTTATGTTTTGTTCCAATAATTTTTTTTTTTTTTCTTACCTATGACACCCACTAATCTTTATTCATATTGCTTAGTTTATAGAACCAATTAACAATATTTTTAAAGAACACAATTGAACCAAAACCAATTAAGTTATGTCATGCAATTCATTTGTTTTAACTGCAAAAAAAATTAAAAATTCGGTACTTACATTTTAGAAACTAACTTTACTGCTGATACAATTAATGTTCCATATGACGCTCTGTGTGATAACATAAAAGGTCTATTTATATAATATGATTAAAATATAAGTAATCGAAAAGTAATTACGTTACAGTTTTGGACAATTATTCGAATATTGACAAAGGTGTGTTTTACATTAAAAGCTGATTAATGAATGAAGATTTTAGGGATAATGTAGTTTCTACAAAGAGTAAAGTACAGTTACTTTTAATGTAATTATAGATAAATAGATCAATTTCCAGAAATACTTCAGTGATGACTTTCATGTATGTTTGTGGTTAGGTTATCGCTACACCAGTTCATTAATAGTGACTAGTGACACATTAACTTACAAAAAACCTTATACCAAAGCTTAAACAATTTTTTCTCAAACTAAAAAACTAAATGTATATTGATTCCATAGTAAATGTAAAGATTTTCTTTAAAGTTGGTCTAATATTGAGCACTCACCAAATACCACAGTTATTTATTTATTGTAAAGGATTTTTTTCTGGTGAATATTTTGCTGCTTCAGTCTAAGGAATTTTTTTACATTAGAAATAATTATTAATATAAATGGCTCAGAACCAGTTTTTTAAGAAACTTCATTAGCCACTTTTTTCTAAATTTTAATAATAATTTATTCCTTGTAAGTATATGCAATGCTTAGACAATTAACTATAATTATATAATTCGGTTACTTTTCTGTCGTAAAGATTAAAGTTTATGTTTACTTAAAGGACCCTATTCTGCCTGAGAATTTTTTCTTGATTTCCTACTTTTGCTTTCAGTTACGTAGATTCTCAAATACTGCTTTTCATGAAGAAGAAAAAAAGCAAACTCTATAGGTATTTAAAAAAAATTCTTTTCGTACATCATCTTAATTAAAACTTTCCCTAAAAACATAAACTGTAACTGTACTTAGCAATAATTTATAATTGTTCAAATTGGATAATGTAAAGAAGGTGAGTTTAAGCAAAAATGTAAAGCGGGTAAAACTTTAAACTACACCATCCAGTTTCCAGTTTACTTGTTTAATCAATGGATATATTCAAATCCTCCTGACTCTAAATAGATTTTATAAAAATGTAGTGTGTGTGTGGTTTTTTTTTTTTTTTTTTTTTTTTTTTTTTTTAATTTTAAGACTTTCTGTAGATAATTAATTTTAGAAACATCTGTAATTAATAAATTATAAATTTGCAATATTTTTTTTTAAATATATTACCACTATAATATTATTAAATATTTCCATGAAATAATAGTACATGGTCACTAACTTCAAGTACTTTAAAAACATCCCATGGCATATATCTGCAATCTCGAAAACACTACTTGGAGACTATAATATCCATATTAAAGTAATGAGGTTATTAATTTATTGTCAGTTCCTCAGATTCCTCTGGAAAACAATAATTTGGATTAAGATAAATTTTCATAGAGAATGTGTATAATATAATCAAAATATGTGATATATTTTTAAAAATTAATGAACTCGAAAGCATATTACTGTAAAATCTTCACTAGAAACACACGGCTTTGGTTTCCAATTCAATGTAGTACTTACATGTGCTGTAAAAATATTCATCATTTGCAGCTTTATAGACATTGTGACCTCATTACTCAATAAAAGTTTTTTTTTAGAAATTTTTATTGAAGTAGTAAAATGATTTAAAAAATGTTTTTTTTTTTTTTTTTTTTTTTTTTTAATTGAACTTGGATTATTTTCTAAAAAGAAGAATTTTATAGTAAAACTAATATCTTCTAAGAAACGTAATGAATATAAAAACAATTTTCATTGAACATAGTTTATTCCCAACAAAGAGGATTAATTTTACTCTAAAAATAATATATTATTTAAGAAATTTCTTTTCTCCTAAACATGAATGGTTATGACTAAGAGGCATTTTCCTGAAAACATTTAAAGCCAAATTATTCATATAAAATATTTTGAAATATTAATTATTTTCACACTTAAAAGATGGAAAACGGCAGTAACATTTTTTTACTTTATTTATCATAGATAATTTTGAGTACATTGTACGCTTGGCACTATATGTTAATCGGTTCTTATAGCTTAAATATTTTTTTTTAACGAAAATATCACAATATTTATATAGGATTCATAGTGACTGAATAGTAAAAAAATTGTATTTTATATCTGATTGATTAAATTACCAACAAGAGTTCTAATATGTCTAAGACTTTAATTCTAACCCTTTAACTACAAATGATAAAAACATAACATCAGCTTTATTTCCATTATTTTTTTTTCTATGAAAATTTATCTTAAATGGGCTTTTAAAATTATAATTATTAGTAAACAATGTGTCAATCGTACACGACATGCGTTATTTGTTGAATTTTTCAGCAAAATATTAATTCATAATACAATGTGCTTTAAAAATACCTCTGGTATGAAAGGGTTAAATAAATTATAAATGTTTAAATTCATTGTTCAATATTTATGTTATGATATCCAGAACTTTTTCTTTTCACGACGAAAATGCTTGTAGAGAAATGAAAATAACATTTATAAAACTATTTATTTTACCAGTGTTTAGAATAGTGTATAAAGTAAATTGACGTCTTAGTAAAATATTTGCAACCATGTGACAAAGCAGAAACATTATTCTATTTGTGTTTATTAAATGCAACGTACTTGAGGAAATGATGTGAAGTTACGCATTTAATAATTAAACTGTGAAATCTTAAGAAAAAGGTTAAATATAAATATGATACAAATTAAATGTAATAAAATTTTTACAAAAATCTTTGTTTTTGCTTCGGAGGTTGAAAAATAATAAGTAAAATCTCTAATTTTTTTTTCTTTCAGAAATATGCCTACATATTTACATATAATGTAAATTATCTAAGGGCATTTTTAAAATATAAGAGACATGTGGACCATTTCCTTCTTAAAGGAACGAAAACTCATTGTTAAGAAATACTATTAGAACAAATAAATTTATAATTCTAATGGAATTGCTTATAAAATCAATTTTCAATTGCAGGCAGTCATTTACTATTAAAATTCTAATTTCTTTAAAAATATGTCACTCTTAGGTAAGAATACAAATAAGTTTTATTTATTCATTTATTTATTTATTTATCGCTTTACTAAAAGTAAAATCTTCTTTCATGATTCTTTTACCTTCAGTCAGTTACGGCAATATTATTGTGTTTCAGTTTCAAAACCCAGTGGAAATGAATTTAATTTCTATGTTTTTAATGCTTTTGAAAAGAAAGTGTTTGAAAATGTTATTTAGGGTATTTTATAGTTTCTACTCTATATGCATGGAGTGTAGGGAAGGTCAAACCTAATTATCTATGCGAATTTAAATAATTAATTTAAACCCGACAATAGACCAAAATTTAAAAATGGATTCTACTAACATATAAATATGTGCATTAGACTTCCATAAGTGATAAAAGATTCACAGCCTAATACAAAAAAAGAAGCACCATATTTCCTTATTAATTTTTATATTTCAGTAAAATACATAAAGATGGCATAAATTGAGTAGAATATTTTTAAAGGAATTCAGTTAAACCTTATTAAAGCAAACTCAAAAGAGGAAGAAAAATATGCTTTTATTTTCTATATAGTAGGTTACAGAACTAAGGTGCTACAAAAACAAGTAATGAAGAGTTTAGAAAATTATGTTCTAATAATGGATACATAGACATCTTTTTAAAATAGATCGTTTTCACTCATATATCATCTTTGATTATCGATAAATAAGTATTGCTTGGTAATTATTTTGTCACTCATTAATGTATTATTAAATAATTAATTTACTTATTTATTTTCAAAGGTAAATGTTGCTTGCTTATATTGAAATAATAAATGAAAAAATATCACTTGATTAGTTGCTTTTATATGTAACGCTAACGCAAGAGATAAAAAAAATAGCCATATATGCTGTGTACGAGTAAATTTAAAGGTAATGCTATTTTAAAAATCTTTACCTATGTAAAGAAAGTTTTTAACTTCTAAATTTTTTTTTACTGTGTCAAAAATTGCATTTCATGAAAACTACTGCTCAACAATGACGACACTTATTATTTTAAAACTGGGTAGCGAAGGGGGGGGGGGAGATTCTATGTGGCAATGAATATGAGTTCAACTTAAGTGATATTTCATGGTAGACGGGGTAAAATTAAAATAATGTAAACCATTAAAACAAATATCTGATTTTTCTTATATAGGTCTAACAGTTCCCGTTGAAAGAAGTTAATGTCCTGAAAATTATTATTAACGAAGTCACAAGTAAATTTTTAGTTCCCAAATTTTACCTCTTTTATTCGTTAGTTTTAAAATTACAGTACTCACTCGGATAAGTCTTACTGTACTCATAGTAAGCAGAAGTTAATGTTAAGAGAACAAACAAAACCTTATAATTCTTATTCAGTTTACCAAGGACAAAGTGAAATAGTTCAAGTTAAAAGATAGTAAATATGTTTATGTCAATGAGGGTTTGATTGTTAGGTTAGAATGGGAATATTTATTCTCTTTAATGTTTTTTGGCTTGTTTCGATTGGTTAATGTGCAATATTTTGTTAAAGTACAATTTGGGGAAATTTTGAGGAGGATTTATTTTTTCTTTCTAATATAATGTGAGATCAGAAGAAATTTTGGGGAAAAGTGATTAAGTTAGGAGAAAGGACTATTTCCCCTGACTTTCAGTAACTGTTCTATAAATATACAAATAAATAAACATTATCACTTTATATTTCAATTACTTTTTACCTAAATAGATGCGTTTGTAGGACTTGAAAGAAAGTGCCTTAACTGTATGTGTGTGTGTTACACGTTTCTTGATCAAAAATCAAACCTCTGTAAAAAATACTTGAATTGAATATAAGAACCTACACCATCCACGTTGTATGTTAAAATGTGATAAATTGTAAACTGTTTACAAACAAAACTGGTTCTCATTGTGAATTCTGAAACTTCACATCTGCTACAAATATGCGCGATTGTGTTCCTCATGGTTATTTCCTTCAGGTGTTTTATTCACAAAAGTGGAAATAAAGGAGCTTAGAGAAAAAAAATGCACTACATCCAAGAACTTTTACCCCAAATGCAACTCACGCATATTTCTGCGGGGTTTCCGTAGTATTGAATTATGCCCGGGCATCGCTATCAAGAAAAGAAAAAAAAATGCGGAGTTGGGCGGTGGGATAGGAATGGATGAAACAAAACGATAACATTATATTATAAAAGAAGAAAAATAAAAAGCATATATCAATCATAAATAAAAACAGAAGCAAAACAGAACATCGTACGTGCTTCGTATTCCTCACGAAGGAGGAAAAAACCTGCTCCAGTCCGAAGCATAAAAATAATAATAATAACAAGAACAATAACAACAGAAATTCCTTCGCAAAAATAAAAAAGGAGGTATTTCTCGTAGGGTAGGGAGCGATCCCCTCCATTTTTCATGAGTAGCGTCTCCATAGCAACGTAGCGGTCACGCTCGCAACGAGTCAAGGCTAAGGTCCACCCTAAAATGTTCGTCCGGTTGGTCGTCGACCAATAGCGAGCGTCCGTCGATCCCCCCACCGCCCCCTTCCCCCCTTCATAAATCCATTCGCCGTGGGGGGTGGGGGAGGAGGGGCCAAAGCCTTCGGTCGTCCATCCGAAGCCACGCCCACAAATGGAAGCGGCTTGAACCGGTCTGGGGTGGGGCAGTGTAAGAGGGGGATTGCGTGGGGTGGGTCGGATATATTGAAAGAAGGGCCGGGGGGCATTTGGAAAAAAGGGGAAGGGGGTGTGGAAAAAATATATTTAAAAAAAAAGGATGCTGTGTTAGGGGTAAAAAGCTAGAGAGGAGAGATAGTGGAGAAGAGGATGGAGAAAAAATACCCCCACAGAAAGAGGATGCCAGAGAGAGAGAGGAACATGCGTCTCTGTGTGGAATGAATCTTATATTGGTTTTCCATTGGAATATAAAAAAATGTATATATTTGAAATGGCAAAATATGATACGGTCGCTAGATAAGAATTCTGTGTGTTATTATGTTGGGATGGAGAGAGGGAAAATGAGGATGAAAAAATGCCCTCTTCCGTGAAATATCTGGTGTAAAGTTTTCATATCTACATGTAAAAAAATATCTGAGTGTTTAAAATGGGGGTGGTGAAAATAATGCTACATTTGTAAAAGTATTTTTAATCAGGTGGACATATCTACCTTTTGGGATGGGGTGGATTGCTATAAATCATGTAATCTTATGAATTTTGGGAGTCGTTTGTAAATTAATAACATTTAGTGCAGTAAACTGGACAATTACAACAATGTACAAACATGTTTGTGATAGCTTATTCCATGAGATAAAAAAATTTATCTCTTTTAGGTTGGCTATTTGTCTTGAAAGTAATTTTCTTTAGTATATTTGAGACTAGTCACATCACATTTAATGAGGTGTTCATTTTTTTCTAAAGGTAGTTGAGGAAATAGAGAAAAAAAGCTAAGAAGGTTCTAAAAATATCCCTAAATCTTTATTGTGCTTTGATAACTCCTGATATTTTTGTCTAATACCAAACTTCCACAAGTCAAATAAAGGTACTTGCAGAACCGGAGCAATTGAATAGCAGAAGTTAAAAATTCCTGTTGTTTATTCGTCTAATCCTTTTCACTTGCATAAATTATTTGAAAATTTATTCTGATCTAGGCAATAGATATAAACTTGAGAGCTTTTTTCCACTGATTCAATGGTTAACACTTTTTGAATTTAAAATTTTGCTTTCGGAATGTAACCCGATAAAAAAAAACTTTGTTGAATAAAGGGAAGAATCTATTTTGAATATTGTATTCATCTATTTGTGTTATAGAGCATTATTCATTTGATAAAATAAATATTTTAAGTTATTCCAATTAAAATATGGCAATTTGCATACTGAAACTTAAAGATCTGTATAATCAAGAAAACGTTTTTAAAATGTGATTTTATGTTACACTCATTACGGATAATAATCAATTATTATATTTATTAAATAACTTCCAAAATAATATTTGTTTCCGTAGAATGTGTTAGTACTTGTATACGAATTTGAAAATACATTCAAATCAATCAAGTGAACAAAGAAGAAAAAAATTCTAATTTATAAATATTATAAAAAGTATGCATGCAACTCCTAAGAAAACAATTCCACATGAAACATTGATACATAAAATACATCAAGCAATGGAAAATAAACTTTAAAACAAATACGACTTCTTTCAAGTCATTATCAAAATGAAACAATTGCTATTTGTTCTCATATTATTATTATTCCGCTAATTAAGTTAATTAATAGAGCTTAAAAATCTCAAATAATGAATATCTTTTTTTTATTATTATAAAACTGTTGAATAAAAAAAAATATATTGAAGGCACAGATATTATAAAAAACTGAAATCTCTGGACTCACAATGACACGAAAAAAAAAAAAAAGTTCCAGATTTCTAAAGAAAATAATTAAACAATTGAACGACAAGATACAAAAAGGAGATCGAGAGAAAAAAAAGTAATAATAAAATAACCCGGCTCGTTGCTACTAAATTACTTTGTTGACTGTATTATTTGTTCGCAATCATGTGAGCATGAAGCAAAAAATAATAAAAGAAGAATTAAAAAGAAGTAGAATAAAAATAAGTGAAGAGAAATACTCGGGGAAGGGACTGGAGCGATGACTGAAAAAGAGCACGGTAAACTTTATTGCCATTTACCAGAAAGTCTATGTCATGTTCTTTGTGTTTATAAATACTGCTCATTGCAAGGCTTTTGCTCCTCTTTAATTCTTGCACCCTCTCTATCTTAGCATCGTCTCTCTATTTTTTTTTATCCACCCTTCTTTTTATTCTTCTCAGCGATTCTTTCATTTACTCCAAGTGTGCGATCTCTTTTTATTCTACTTTTTTTTGCTACTTCTCTCTTTAAAGAAGCGGAACAATTAATTTGTTAGTGACGTCACGGAAAGAAATGTGGTCTAGGGGGTTTTCTATAAAATGATGAAACGACAAAAACGAAGAATGACGCATAAATTTAAGTTATTTTGGTTTTATAATTTTTTTCTATTTAATTTCAATGAAAATACTGCTTAAAAGTTTAATTTTAATAATAACCTATCCCCCTCCCCCGTAAAAAAATCTATCGGAAAAAAATTTCAATAATTTTTAATTTTTTTTTAATTCTTCGAAGTCTAATTAATTTCTTGCGACACTTTTATACAGTGCTTCTGCATAGTATTTCTTATTATTATTATTATTATTATTAAACCTACTTAAAATAAAAAAATTAGTGCTTAAGAATATTATTTTGAAAATAAATTATTATTTAAAACCTAATCAAAAATATTTTTCAGTTAAAGTATCATTTTATAAAAGCAATTTGATAATGGAAAATACCTCTTTCAACACTTTAGTCCAATAGTTTAATTGAAAAAAATAAATCTAAAATTAAAATGTTTGAAATTATAAATCAAGCACATGTGTTGCATGCTTATGTGTAGAACACGCAAGCAACCGGTTCCTTATACTGCCACTCGTCAACTTTTCTGCCGTGTAAATATTACTGTAAGGAAAGTCGTTCTACAGAATATTAGAAGGAATCGGTCAACACCAATCGTGTGAACACTTTAGTTTCCTTGCAAAGCATTTTTTTTATTACTAAACAAAATTGAAATACTATATTTTCAGATCGTTTCAAGTTATTAAACTTAGAGAAAAATTAAAAATAGATACGATTCGCTCTTTTTACATTATAACTTAGGAAATTGAAGTTTATTTATGAATTGGTCATAAAATAGTTTTATAAAGGATAAAGTCATTTTCTTCCTTTTGATGTAATGTAAGTTAATATGTGTGACTTTAAAAAGTAAGATTATTTTTGCTTGAGAGCGAATAATGACCTACTTGTTTTAGTTACTCTAAAAAAGGTTGAAAAATCTGAAACTAAAAATGTTACTAAGTTACCAATATGAAATGTTACTGTCATAAAGTAAGTTGGGGGAAATAGATATTATCAAAAAAAGTAAAATAATAATAATAATAATAATAATAATTTAAATTAAGTACCCGTAAATATTATTAAGTAAATAAAATATAAAATTTTCGCAGTTAACTGGGGAGATTTATGACTTACTTTGAAATGAACAAACATATAAACACTGATATTCTCATTTAACTGAAGGTTAAACGAATTTCGATAAATCAAATAACTTTTACGTAATATAGTACAAACATGTAGCCCACGTAACATTTATAGATGTACATATAATTTAAATGATTCAAATATATTCATTATGTGCTTTATTTGTATGAAAAAAATGTTTTTATCGCAACAGGCAAATAATAAAACCGTAAATAATAAAACATGATTCTTCTAGCGAGTTAGACAATTACATACTTCCTCTTTTACATGAAATACATTTAAATTACTGTAACTATACTCAACAAACCATAGATTTTTCTCAGAACTGAGTTTTTCAAAATAAAATCCCCATCGCCAAACAAAACTCCATTTCCAGTCACGAACAGAATAAAATACCAAAATCTTCCCTTGCTCAATATTAGTACCCGTATGTAAGAAAACTCCACTATATTGCCGTTTTGAACGGACAGCGCAGTAGACTTTATGAACCCCATTCCAGAATGCAGGGGATCAACATTTCAAAGAAAATGCTTTCCCGAAACGCGTGTCCACAAATCTAAAGTCCATTGATATTTCAACTACGACATCTCAAATATCCCTTCGTCTTCACAGAAAACCCTTCTTACCTAATAAAAAGGCACTGCGTTTCCACTCTTCTCCCTACCTTTGAAGTCAGAAGGCTCTTAGAGAGAGCCAACAATGGTCGACAAGCTTCTTTTTTTTTTTTCTTTCTTAATATGAAGTATATACAAACGACGAAGGACTAGTATACCTTCGTCTTCCAACAATAGACTAGGAAGAAGGGAGAGGTCACACAAAATCCCTTTCTATATGCACCAAAATAACAAGCAATAACCGGTTGATGGGGCTATGGAAGTACATATTTTGTGCCTCACGCCTCTCTGCTTTCTATCTTGAGGCGAGCTTACATTTTTTGTACAGGCAATGTATCCAAATGAATTGCGTTGGGTTGGAAATAAAAATAGTAGCTGGTAAAGGAGATGGTTTTAAAAAGTGGTAGCTTGTATGGTTTGGGTTTGTAGCTAAAGTGGTCTGGTAACTGCAGAAATCTTGGTGTATTTTTCTCGTAATTTTAATTTGGCCTGATAGGAAATTTTTGAATTTAGGAAAGTGTGAAGTGTTTCATACTTGTGCTATCATTTAGGATAATTCAGAGCAAAATATTTATCTTATTTAATTTTATTGTCAACTCCACCAAAAATTGTGTACTATAAAGTGAAACTAAAATATATTCCTTGTAATCAAATCAACTAATCTTTTACATTACTTTTATGAAATGAATTCAATTCTTTACCAAACAATGCACATTTATAATAAGCAAAAAGTATAAAACAACAGATTTCTTCATTTTGAAATCTGTAAAAACTTTATCAATGGAATTATTATTTGAAACTCAATAAAATATTATACATTTTTTAAATCAAACATAAATTATTTTTTATTTTCACTCGGAATTTTACACAAAACTACAGATATTTCAGATGCTATTTAAAAAAAAACTCCCCACACAATCTTGTTAATTTTAAGTTTATTATTGTGTTACATGATTCAACAAGCTGACTTTTAAAATAAGTCACTTGTTTACTATTTATTTACGTAAAATAACTTAAATAAAAATGCTTAAAGTTTCACTGCTAAAGTATAAAACTGACTATTAAGCTGAATACAAACATATTAATAACTACTGAAAAGCATTAAAAATTTTCCATATAAACTATAGATTACTCAAAATATTTTCCTTCTTTTTTTAATTAGTTGCATTTGTTTACATACTGAATCAGATGAAATAATTTTCAATTCTGTTAAAGAAAGAATATGCAAGAGTATATTATCAAAGGCACTTATTAACCTATTTTCTTAGGAACAGTACTCCATTTGTCACTACGGTTTAGAAAAAAACAATAGATATATTTTAATATTATTATTAAATTTTCATGATTGTGTGCAAAATTTAATCGGCATCTTTTTATTAAATTTTATCTCTCAAAAATGTGATGAAAATTCCACCTTTGTGTTCATTTTTATAAATACTCAAGCATAAATTTAAGAGAAAAATTGTCTTAAGCCCGATTTTGCTGGACTGTTTTATTATCAAATAACTCTATTCTGTTTAATCAAGCTAAAGTAAAGTAAATTACGAAGGCTTTTTTATATAAAAAATAGTAGCTTAAAACATAAATGTGTAGCTTAAAACATGCAACTATAAATAATATCATTAAATTTCTTTAGAAAATAAACTGAATTAGTTTTCAATACATTTTACTATGTGCCTCACAAACTAAATTCTGAAATTTCAACATAATTGGACAAACTCAAAACTTAAACATATTATTTCTATGGCCTATACTATTCTTATATTAATCTATATTTTCCACTGATGTTGCTGTGTTTCAGAATAATTATGCAAAGAAACCTCTATCCATAAATGAAAGTTATTTTTAGTTATTTTTAAAGGCAAAATAAAAATATTTATGAACATAATTTTATAGTACATTCTACGTACCATTTCATGATAGCAAATTGACAAGTAGCATAAATCCTCTAAGCAAAAGTAACATATACATGTTTCCTCATGCATGGCATGTTTGAAAGTAAGCATTTTCATACGATTTTTGGTATCTTAGCCGCAGAGGTTACTTCAAATTATTTAAGTCAGTAACTATCATATATACACTAATTAAAAAGAAACAATTAGTTTACAGTGAACTTAAAAATATAAAAGTAAATTTTAAACTTCAACACAAAAATACATAGTTATATATATATAAAAACTGAATTGCGCAATTTACTTGAGAATTATACACAAAAACTCCTATACAGCAAATGAATCAAAAAGTTTTAATACCAAGCAGTTTTTCAATCTTACGGTTATGATACATTTACAACAGTACATATATTTAGGATAGGAAAAAAATTAAATGCGCTTGTTATAACCGTACAACAAATAGTTATGGGGAACATTTTTTTAGTAAAAAATAATATTTTAATTCTCTTTCACATGCTTTTGAAATTTCTAGTTCAAGGGAAAATTATTTTTATTCAACAATTTTCATCATCGATCGTTTCAAAGTGGAAGAAGCCTTTAATTTTTATAAGTGTATATCCTTTATATCAAGCGATATGCATATTATAATAAGAAATTATATGACACTCTCTACGAAGTTTGCGAATTTATAATTTACCATCTATAATAAATAAATAACTCTTTAAATTTAAAAATTAAGATTAGAGGATAATGATACGCATGCACTTACTAGTACTTTAAGAAGTATTTCAGAATGGAATTATGTCATTTGATTTAAATTTGTTGAAAACCATACTTTTATTTCTTCATGTATAATTTATTGAACCAGCCAGTCTTAGATATGTACCAGTTCGAGCTTAATCCCATTTTTGACCCCTTACAGTATAGCCTTAATAATAGCTAGAACTTTCATTTATTTGAATTTGCGTTGTTTCGGATAAGTAGACGAAAAATAATCACATAATTATCACTAACATCGAAGAAATACAAGGAAATACAGCAGAAAATATTCCTTTGAAAATCAGTAAAGTCCCTTGAATTTTGATCTGCTTCTGAACCTTTTGATACTGATTTTTCTGATTGTAAGTAAAACTTTAGGCAAATCTACAGCAAACGATTTGAGGAATTTTGTCAATTCTTTTTCTATTCTAATTGAACAGAGGAAGTGTCTTTTGCATGATTTCATAAGTAAGAGAGTCTGTACCCGCCGAATATGATCCCGGAATTCGGGAATTTTAGTCAGAACTACAGGTTTATAGTTAAAATTCTTTGATGAATTTTGGCCATTCTTTTCTTGTTCTTCTAAGCTTGATTAAAGAAAAACAAAATGTGTATGCTTTATTGCGTAATATGGTCTGTACTTCTCAGAAGTTATCCTGGAATTTGAGATATTTAGCTAGGATAAAGACTGGATTAAACAAGGCAACGTATTTCAGATATTCGTCTTTTTTTTAAAGTAATGAAGTGACTTGGACATTTTAAGTTTAACTTTTAAAACAATATAATTATAAATGAATAAAATGGACTTACTTTTCAATTAAATTCATTCTTATCAAAGCTCTGATAATACGCGTTCTGTAAGCTTCAACAAAGTTTAACACATCAAAGTGAATGGTTGATATTGAACCAAGTACCTTATGATCACTAGCTTTTCAACTTAATGACTGAATCACCGAAGACTTCTTAAACTGTTCTAAGAATGAAAAGGAAATTATTTTTCAAACTAAAGAGAATGTCGTTTGGCGAACACATTTTCATATGTATTTTTATTTAAAGCTGATAATACTCAATTATTTCAAGCATATATCAAGTATTTATTTTTTTAGTATGCCATACTTACTTCTTACTTTTACTTATTTTTAGTAGGTATTTGTAAGTTTTGGTCCTTAAGTTAAAACTAGAAAGAGCATACTTTAATTATCAATATTAAATGCTTTTTCTTTGTGTTAAAGAGCATTTCTATTTGAAGGAAAGTGGCAAATTTTTATTGCAAACCTAGATCTCTCCACAATATTGCATCATAGTATATATTATCGATCTCAATACAAAGAGGCGCATGTAAATGTAACGTTGTTGTCGCTTACAACACTTTTCATTTTGAGCAACGATATGCTTACATGCTTACAGTCCTGCTCAAAAGTTTAGACAAAACATCAAAATGATATTTTATAAAATAGTATTAAGACAAAAGATTTAATCTTTATATCACTTAACAATACGCACATATTACATACAAAAAATAAATTTTAAAATAAAAAACAAATCTCTAACGAATTAGTAGCAAAATTAACAAAAAAATACGAAAATCCGTAGCACATAAGTTTAGGCATAAATTGAATTTTTTAAATTTTTATTAGCTAGTGAAAAGTGTTAGTAATCAATTAAGCTTTCAAGTTGTTTTACCAAATCAAAGAAATGGTTTTTCATTAAAAACACAAGCTTTTGCAAGATTTCAGGCTTGATTCTATACCAAGTCTTTTCAATGGCTTCTTTAAGTTAAAAAATGGTGGAATACTGCTTTCCAAAAGAATACAACTTTTGGAAGAATTCCCCATACATTTTCGATAGAATTGCAGTCAAGACTATTAGCAGGCCAATCGAGAACCATGATTGTTTTGGCTCTAAACCACTTTTTCGTTGGCCCGGATGTGTGGATGGACATTGTCTTGTTGAAATTTCCCGTTAGGTCCCCTTAAAAGCTCTCCAAATGGTAGTAACTTACTTTCTAGAGTTGCCTCAGAGTTTTACTTTCTCTTTTAAAAACGCTTGGAAAGTTTGACCATTGAATCCAAATCCTCCCCAAACCATGACTGAACCTCCACCTTGACGTCGGCTAAACTGAGTTACAGGATCTTTATGAAGATTATGCCAATACAAGGAAAATCCATCTAGGCTCCATTTTTTAGTCACTAAAGTCCACCTGTAGCCATTCGTCACTGTATAACATGTGTTACTGAGCCCAATTCAGTCTTGCTTCTTTGTGATGAGACTGCAAATGAGGCTTGCATTTAAATTTAGATTTTTTTTTAAAACACGCTCACCATAATCCTTCTACGTACAGTTCCCCTTGAAACTTTAGTGGCAATTATATTTTTGATCTGATTTGCAGAGTAATATTGATTTGAAGCCAGTGCCATATTTTGTCTATCATACCATTTGCTGGTCGTTTGAGACTTTCCAGATCGTGATTTTGGTTGATATTGGTCACCATGTGCTAAAACTCTATAAATACCTCTTTTAAAACGATTTAATGCAATTAAAATACCATAAATAGATTTTTCTCTGGCATTTAACCTCCAAATTCTTAAAATATCTACATACGAAAATGGCGTAGATTTCGACATCATTCTAACCAGTGAAAATTACTTCAAACCTTTTATAGCAATTTAAAAACACTCCCCTTTGATGATGCGATCACTTCCTCTGAAGAAATTGTATAAATATTACGTTTTTGCCTATACTTTTGAGGCATGGAAAGTTTGAAAAGTCTCAACTTGTTGATATTAGATAATTTTATTTAATTTTTCCTTGACATTTTTTACCCTGCACTTTTTCTTTGTGAATTTAAGAACATATATTTGAAAACAAAAAACTAGTAAAAATTAACTGAATACTATTGCTTTTTCGTGAATAGTCTCTGCGTCTAAACTTTTGTGCACGACTGCATTCATGCTAAAACATTCATTGACTGTATCTTACTCATTTTGAGCGTAACAAACGCAACAAAGAGTGTCCCTCCCCAAAAAAACTAAAGTTTGTAAAATAAAAACGCCAAGCAAACTGGTCAATCATAAAAGTAATGAAATCTAATTGGTGAATTTCGGGGTACTTATGCACTATCAACAAAATTAAGATTATGGGAAAACACCCATTGTAAAGCAGTACTTGACAAGTTAATTTTTTTTTTTTTTTTTTTTAAATAATCTCATTTCATCCTGCATTTATGACCTGCTATATTATACCAATTTCTATAAAAATAGTATCCTGCCAAGTGCTGGTTGATAAGGAGGGATCCTTTCAATACTCTCAATTTAATCAAAAGTAACAAAGAAATGAAACGCCCCCTCTTGAAAGCAACAATCAGACTTTATAATTTTTCTGGCTGACCATTTTACTTGGAATTTTTTTTTTACAACATCTAGTTTTTTGGGGACGTATGCGTTCTTTTAGCGTTATTAAATTGGTAATTTATTTCAATAAATGTAAAATAAAATTATTGAAGGCTTAAAAGTCCCCTTTAAATTTAAGAATTAAAACGGTACATGCCAATAATTATTTTTGCTCCTAAGTATATGGTTAAATTTTGGGAATTGAATGTCTTAACCGATTGAATAACAAGTAATTAAGGGACTGATTTGACCGTTCATAGACTTGAATAACAGAATAAATTATTTTTTCATAAAAGTATATAATCTTACTTTTTATTAGTTTTGCAATCTTAGTATCACCATTTATTAATATTTATTAAAACTCTCGGCTCTTGGTCACACAGTATCTGTATATGTTTTATTATCTTTTATGCAATGCAGTACAATTTTTTTTGTTTCAATCAACACCACTCTATAAGAAACAAGCAATGAAAACAGAATAATAATTAAGTATCACAATTTTCATCATCACACCATAGGCGGATTTTAGAGAAATACTAGAAAAGATACAAAATCTATATTTTGATACAGAAAACCTCTCGAAAAACAAACCTTTGATGATGCTTCGAGGCACATTTCACATTTCCAAAAGTCATATCTAACAACCTAACAACAAAATTGACTCAACATACTAGTCCCCAAATTCCAAAACTTGGCGAAAGCACGCCAAGCAAAAGAAAAGAAGGGAGAGAAAAAAAACTGCCACGGGATTATACGGGCTGTTTTGATTTGCATTGTAGCCTTAACAATAAAAAGAAGCTGGAAAGGGTTTGGCTGGAATGCGGGCTTTAGGAGACGCCTCACTTGTACAAATTGTTTTGCATACAGGAACGCCGTCCTGTTATGGATATCCTCAAGAAAAATAAGCTCATCCCAACAAACACCTCCAGTCATCCCTTATAAAATAAGATCCCCCGTTGTTCTATTTGTGAGACTACTGTGTCCTTACTATCCATACAACTCAAGTGGTGCTTTTTCTGTAAGCCAAATTTTTTGGCAGGGCGTAAATTGTGTGTGTTCTTTGTCATACGCCTCATCTTGCCATTTTGCGGGTTGAGGGCATATGGATATGGACATAGCATAGGCTGGAAGTGATATGCACTTGCTTCTATTGTTGGGAGTAATGTTTTTAAGGCGTAATATGAGGTGGGAATGGGATTATGTAAAGTATTGCCATCTTGAGGCTCCGAGGTGTGATATAGAAAATGTTTTTTCATGCTGGATTGCTTGGGTGAATGGTAGTTTCTAAAGTTTATTTCGGTGTATTCATAACTCTGAAAATATATTTTGAAAATGAATTTGGGTTTATTCTTGCTCTGCATTTTATGAAATTTTCAATCCTGGAATTTTTTATTTATTTATTATTTACCAAATGAACAGCGAAGTACAAAAACTGAATGAGTTTAAAAGAAATTTTAGCATGGCGTTGTGAAGTTATAAAGAATACATTATTTTGGAAAATTATGGTGGAAAATATGGGAATGATTCTTTAAAATAACATTGTAAAATAGTCGTTTTTATGAAATAACAATATTTGTCCGAGTACTTTAAAATTAAATGGTATGAACTTATTTCGATCTCTATCTTATTCCTTTAATTTTTAATGCTGTCCTGTTTTAAATTGAATTATAAACTGGATTTCTTAAACATATTATAGCTTTAAAATGTATGTCTACTAGTAGAACAAAGTAGCTTTTACAGAGGTAGATTGAAAATACGAAGTTTTTTCTTTTTAAAATTTCTCCTGAAATACTTAATAGGAAATAAAGGAATAGTTGCCAAAAAAAAAAATTGAAAGTATTATTCTCTCATTTACAGGCATAAAATAAATTTAAACACAATCATGCTTCCATCCTAAGTGAAAAACGAAATATAATATTTTGATAGAGCATTTTTACAAAAGAAGAAATAAGTCAGGGTCTTAACAAACATTAAATGTCATACTTTAAGACTTGAATTCTCACACTTTTTTCAAACAAAATTTTTATAACTTGACTGTTTTAATGTGCAATTATCTACATT
Source organism: Linyphia triangularis (assembly GCA_963978545.1). Lineage (NCBI taxonomy): Eukaryota > Metazoa > Arthropoda > Arachnida > Araneae > Linyphiidae > Linyphia > Linyphia triangularis. The sequence continues at coordinate 32,723,108 of OZ021727.1, read as the reverse complement.
CAGAATAAAATTACATTCAGAACTACTTTCAGAGGAAGTTTAGGATAATGGGCTTAATATTTTCCCTTGCTAAGTTGAAAATCAAAACTAAAGCTTTATATTGAATGCATTATATTTTCCAATTTCCTCTTAAAGAGTTTACATTATTGTGCATCAAATAATAACTCTAATTGAAGTAAATAAACTATATTTAGCAGATTAATTTATCATAATTTAATATTCTACTATCAGCGCATCAGCTAAATGAAACATACATGCACAGTTTTAAATGTGAGAATGAGCTATTTAAATTCAATTTAAAAATGTCCTTCTAAAAAAATACTAAAATTCAGTGGGGTGAATTACTGAGTAATGCATATTGTCATATTCGGCTGTATTGTTTTTGATATGAGAAACCATAAGAACCATGTGTTGGGTCCTCAAGGTTTTTGATGTAGTAAATCATAAGAGCAGGTCTTGCATTGAAGTTTGAAGACATTAAAGTTTTTGGGGGTTACATTAAAAATTTAAATCCACACGCTCTGATTGAAATGAACAGACTCATCTGCATGTTGTCAAATCATCCTGGTGAAATATGCGCACTTTTACACCTCCCATCACCGAAACAAGAAATGATTGAAAAAGTTGCACATCCCGTCTGAGGTCCGGATTTAAATCGTCTACGGGAAAGGAGCATTTATTTTACTCCTAAAGATTCCGGGAAATTGGAAAAGAAGACAAGGTGAAATGTGCAGAGGGCAATTCGGCTCAACTTCGGGAGTGAGAAATTGAGGATTGCGCCAACTGCAAGAACCCCCACCCCCTTCTTAAAAGTGATGGTACGACCAGGCCCTAAGACATTCCAGCCAAGGCGGGAATTATATATAAGTCGACCCACCCTACCCCTCTTTTCCCTCTCATCCTCTTTCTAGAATCTTCCATTATTCCAGAGTCCAGTAAATCGCCAAGGGAAACGGAAAAGGGCGCCAAAAAAATACCAAGGAAATATACGATTGCGTCTCTTGGAATACGGTCTAATCAATTACAGTCGTCGATTGCAGTTGAAAGAGCAAAATAAAAACGAGAAAGAAGGTGGTGGAAGACGGGGTGGGAAAGAATCTGGGGGTGTTTTTTATTATTTCTTTCTCTCTTTCCTTTTCTTACTTTCTCTTTTTTTTTTTTCTCGTTCAGTCACTTTCGTTTTCTTCGACAGGCGGTTTGAGAGTAGAGGAGCGAGGTATAGAAGAGAAAGGGAAAAAAAATCGTGATTTTCTCTGTTGACCGTATACGCCAATGAAAAGCTTGCCATGCCATGGGAAACGATGGGCAAAGGGGAGGGGATGCTATCACACAGCTAAGAATTCCAAGAAGGGAGACTTTTAATAATAAAATATAAAAATAAGATGCTGAGATTCGAATGCGTTGGATGCTCTCTCATTCTCTTTCATTTATTGTGATTTTTTTCGGTTAGTGAATTTACACTTTTAAAAGAAGCTGTAATTTCTACATTTCTAGAGAGGAAAAAATGAAGTTTTGTTGTTTTAAAGATGCTAAATTGCATGCTTCGTTGACGCTGTTTTTTCACAGAGTGAAGGTTTGAGAGAGTTGTTGTTTTTCAAACCTGATATGAATTTTTAAGCTTAGTTTGTTCTGGTGAGGATAAAAATGCCTGTTATGCATAAACATTTAACTTTTTCTTTCTGAAAAAACTTATGCTAAGATGTACAACTCGTTTTTCAACTGTAAAAATTAGACTGTTTGATATTGAGTGTGAATTTTTAAACTTTAACTTTTCAAATAATACATTTTTTAATTTCTTTTAGTCTGTTAAAAACGTGCTGAAATGTTTTCAAAAATAGTTTTTTTACCTGGATAAAAGTGAGTAAAATTTATAGAATAGAAATACTTCTCTGGAATTTGGATAATTCCTCCGTAAAAGAATGTACTTTATATTATAAGGACAACTTTTCTTGAAATAAGACAAGATAATTTAGTATGCAATCTGACTATAAATTTTTGGTTACAAATATACTTATTAGAATATTATGAGAGCAATATATGTTTACTGAAATTATTTTTCTTTAACATTTACTTTATGTTAAGCGATGAAATGTTTTAACATTTAATTAAAAAAAATTCTTGATAGGTTGTTTGAACATTCAACCATTAAATTTAAGTTGTCTGAAACAAGTTGACTCATACGTTGGGAATAATTTTTTTTTTTTTTTTAATTAAGTTTACCGAAAGAATAAAGATTATTCATTCTCAATTTTTAAAAATTTTTTTTTTACTTATACATTAGTAAATGAAGTTATTCTGTATGCCTTACAAAAATAAACTATGAAATTTTCAATGTTCAACTAAACGTTTGAATACCCTTCAGATCCATTATTTGAAATTTCTCAACAGATGAACAAGGAGTTTTCAAAAACATAAAAATTCCTTCAAGAGAAGTTGGACCTGTTCCACTAGTTCACTTCCTTAGACGATTAGCACTAAACTGATTACCATTATCACTTCGCTGACACTTCTGTAGCCGGAAGGGGGGCCTCCTCCGCCAGAGCGCGCTGTTCAACACCAGAGAATTCTTAAGGAAAAAATGGGGGGGGCGAAGAAAACCCCTCCCCTTCCTCCCCCGACCTTGGAGAAGATCCCAAGTCAATTAAACAACGTTAACTGAAAAACACACCGAGCCTCATTACATGGAAAAGGAGACTGAATGCCTCTTTTAAATTTTTGCCTGTGACAGTCTGTGATTTTATTAGCTCGGTTTGGTGGTTTTTTTTTCCTTCTCTCAGCTTGGTTTCTTCATCGGAAGTTTTTCTTATTTTACGCTGTCTGGTTAAATATTTTTTCCGGTGATTAGGCAAATTTAAAAGGTAGTTTTTAAAAGCATCGCGTTTACAAATCAGTGTGATGTTTATTAGGTATTTAGAGCTTGCCTTTTTAAGAATGTGTGTGTTTTTTAAATTGCTTTTTTTTTATTCGGCAATTTTTTTTTTTTACTGTTGTTGTAAGGGATATAACGTTTTACTGTTTGCGAATACTTTCTAATATGTTTTTTTTTTTTTTTTTTTCTTTTTTTTTTCTTCTTCCATTTAGTTTTTATTATTATTATTATTATTTTTTTTTCTCTTTTTTGATTTTAAAGTGTTATGATTCTTCTCAGTATTATTAGAAGAGAAAAAGTGATGACGTTTGGGAATAGAAATTTCAAGATGCCATTTTCTTAATGAATTTTATCGCGTTTAGGGTAATTTACAGTAACTGAAAAGATGACTTTGGAAAAAGTACTTTAAGGAAAATTGGAAATGAGTGAGAAAAAATGTTTTTTAATAAAAAATAATAGAAATAAGAATATATTTATTCAACTTATATAAACGAAAGTTATATTATATTTCGAACTTGTTGCTCTATCACTCGTGGAAATTCATAGACCACTGCAAAAGTTTTTGACATGAATTTTGCCCTTGAGTTGTACATTAAACTTTCAATACCACCGTTGGTAAAAATTCTCATTACATCGGGACTATTGGTATCTAATGTATCATGTCTTTTTTACTCACATTTAAAGTTCACGTCTCTGTACCCAAATTCATTTTGTTATTTTTTAGCCCAACGCTGAAGAATTTTCAATAAAGTTAGATTAGATTTCTAGAACTGTATTATATACATAAGATAAAGAAATACCATATTTATATCTTGCAACCTAAGTTTTATGATTAAATCCAAATTTATTCTATTATACAATAATCATTAGGAAACTATTTTAACTAGTTTTTTAATAAACTAATGACTGATTTTTTAAAATTGATTTTTAAATTTAAAGTTTGTTTCGAATAATTTAAAAAAATCTAACAACTTTTTGGAGTTATTTAATGAGCAACGTAAAACTTACTAAAAATTAGCTAAAATATTGTAATTATATATTTTTTTATTATTATTTTTCATTAAAAGTTAGTTGTTCTAATTTAAACTACTAGACACTTTTATTAGCTAAGGTATACTTTTTTTTAATCTAGACTCAATTTGATTGCTTATTTTATTTTTAGTTTGATCATGTTTCCCCAGATAAAATACTTTGCCGTCATAACAAAATTTAAAACTATATTACTATATTATCAGTACTCGTTTATTATTAAGATATGTCTAAAAATATATTTCAAACCTTAATGTTTTATTTTTAAAGAAATACATATTCAAATGAATTTTAAACATTTTGAAAACATAAAAGATTCTTATAATATGAAGAAAAAAGCATGTTTGAATAAATTTGCACAACGTCCTCATTAAATTTATACAAACATGAGAAAAAACATTTTTATGCAATCCATGTAGGATTTTTAAGACATAACGTTTTGAGGCTAATTGCCAATTAATCACAATTTTCAGGAATTAAGTTAAAACAATCTTTTAAGATTTTGAATTTAATAAAATATGTTGTTAAAAATCTATAAGTTATTCTCGTATTACTGATAGAATTGTGCATTGTTATATTTTAAAGTACTGGTCTAACATTACGTTTTTAAAGTTTGTGGTATAAAAATCTGCCAGCAATAAACTATTAAAATATAACTTTACAAACAATATCTGATAAATAAATATACTTTATAGATTAATACTTGTTGTCCTTCCTCTTTTCATGTGTTTCATGTTTGTTTTCCGTCTTAGCAATATTACTGACAAAAAAAAAAAAAAAGGAAAACGGTTCATAATCAGTAATTCAAAATTAACATGTATTTATAAACCATTGAGATCTTTAACATTAAAAGAATCTCTCTACAATATATCAATACAACTATGCTTGTAAAAATGAATAAGTTTTCATTCGAAAACCTAAAATCTACCAGAAAAGACTCTCTAACTTTCAAATGAAATAACTGCCAAACAATGAAGAATAGAAAGAAGAGACAAGTAGTGTGGTGGATAGACAGGTATGGAATCTTAAATGCACTAGTTTAAAAAAAATCAGTTACAAAATTGAAATATAATAACAAATTATTGAAAAATCTTAATATATCAGAATGAGTTTATTGTTTTACATATGAAAAAGGGCCATATGACCCATTAAGTGGATAGTGCAAACCAAACGGTTACTTTGGCAGAATGTAATGGTTTTGTAAGACACACAGATGGGTTTTCTGTATCCCAAATTGGCCCCAATTTTGTATATTGACCATGACGTCCAAATGAAAATGGGACTTATCAGTAAACCACTCGCAGTACCATAAAATTTACTCCCATTTATCAATTTTGTAAGGTGGTGTATTTAAAATTTGATACCTGCATATCTACCACTTCCTTCTGTCTCTCACTGTTTCATAGTTATGCTACTTCAAGGTTTGAGATTCCTTTATAAAAGACCCTGTATAACTAAAATCTTAATTATTATAATTTCTTTTTAAAATGATCAAATTTACATTAAACTCTTAAACCATAGTACGTTTATCTATCCGAGTGAAAAAAGTTATTAAATACTCCCACATAGAAATGTGATAAGGTGATAACTGAACAGCAGAAACAGGAAATTCACAAAGTGGAAGAATTCTCTTCAACTGAAAAAAGTACAGCTTAGCATCATTAGCATTTCCTTCAAGCAGAACACTAGAGAGACTGCAAGACTCACAAACGAATTAAGGACAACTAGGGAGGGATAAATTTTTACTTCTTGAATGCTAAACAGGTTTAGTTTATAAATGCTAGAATAAATCGCATTATTAAAGTGCAAGCCCTACTTTTTCATTTTCGTTGACTTGTGATATACACGCGATTACACAAATGAGAAAATATTATATATTTTTTTTCCTAGTTGATGGATTTGTAATAAAATATGAATTTCAGATATCTTATTTGAATCGCTGAATCCAACCGCAATCTTACGGGTTTATGTTCTCTTTTTTTTTTTTTTTTTTTTTTTTTTTAAAGTGAGGAAAGCTTTCTATATTTTGAGAAATTATGTGTCTTTGAAATCGTAATTTACTTTTATTTCAATTCTATCTGAAAAGTTTTGAAGCCACTACATTTTGCATAAATTATACGAAAATTATACTTTAGTTTCAATGGACATCTACAAATATTACCAATTTTGAGTTTTCCATATTTCGGTAATTGAAATTATGAGTTTTTTTCTGAAAATGTTTAATTTTAGCCAAAGTTTAGCTTAAGTTGTCTTTATGTATAAAAAAATTAATTATAGAACATTTTTGAACAAGTTTTAACATACGACAATTAATTTCGATTCAAAAATGTTTATTAGACGTACAGTGTTTTAAACAATTTTCTTTTTTCTACTATTATTTCTAAACTTAGTACTTATATAACTAATTACAAGGAAAACTTATAATTCAAGAACCATACACTTTACAATCAAGGTAATGTGTGTCTTTCAAATAAAGAAGCAATAACGTATTAACTTTTGATAGTAAAGATATATTTTTTGTTTTGTTTTTCTTCGTTATTAGGTTGAGCAACATTTCAACGTGATTCTGAAATGTTAAGTCATTTATATGTTATGTTCTGTAAGGCTGATTGGTTAAAGTTAATGAACCGCTATCTATTTCAAAACAATGAAATTGTGTATTCTCCATTGAAACATAATTTTTCTTACTCTCAAAGCATCAATTCACCAAAAATACTTTATTTCAAGTTTGAGGATTAACTCTGTGTTTGTAAAAATCTTAGTAACTTGTCTTTGCTCTTCTATTGACTTACAGCAGTGATATTGTTTCTGGGACTATTTGTTTAACACACAAAAGAATGTATTTAAGAAGCTAAACATCAACCCTTCGATGAATAGATCTTGAAGTCAGCATGTAAGAAAAGTTAACACGAATGCTTTCTCAATTTATCTGTCAAAGCAGTTAGGTATCCTTTCATTACAGCACTCGGACGAAAAACTTGTAAAATTATAACCAACGCTGAAACGAATTCTTTTGAGCAATTTGTTATTCAGATCGTGTTTCTTTTTCTACTTTCATTGGGTACAATAGCACAAATTCCTAATTTTTCGCACAAAATATTGTATTTTAAACAAAAGCTGCTCTCCCCGAAGCTATTTGTCCCGAACCAAAAGAATCGTAAGGTTTCGGAAATGTAACAATAAGGGCGTTCGATGTGTTGATATATACACGTCATTTTTTGCCATGACTCCTTCTTGTTTTGATTTAGAAGAAGTTTTGCCAAACAAAGGACACTCTTTAATATTTCAACCGACGCAAAACCTTTTCTGCTCCACCGCTTTTCGTGATTAACTGGAAAATTCTCGAACAAATAACGCACACCATTGTTCGAGTTAACTCTCAAAGTCAAACAAAAGCTACATCCATTGCCTTCTGTTGACAAAACGCAGCTTGTTGTTTTTATGCAGAAAGAATAGCGTTTTGTGCTGATATGTCTGTGATTAATTGCTATTTGTCAACCATTTTTATTTCCTTCCAAAAAGTAAACTGGCGATTCTTTTCATCGTATAAAATAATGTTTAACATGGATCGTCTGTTTGAATTTATGCGTTAGGGTGTCTTGCTGTTTTCAAACATATGTGATGCCATTCTTTGTATGCTCAATACCGCTGCTTAACAATAAGATACAAAGGGCTACAAGTCATAGAACTAGAAAAAAATTACTCAAACGCGCTTTGCAATTCATCTGGCCTATTCAGATAAATCTCCAAAAAGAAAGAGTATGCTTATATTAGGTAATGAAAGCATAAAAATAACTATTAGTTCTGATTTTATCCCAGAGATTGTTCAGAAGTTATTGCAGTCGTCACTCCTTTTTTTAATGAGGGTGTTGATAGAATTTAAGTGATTTGAAATGTGGTGGGTGTTGATGTCTTCTATTCAACTAAATGTCAAACTGTGGCTGCAATGAAAAGAATATAAGTGTTGCTTCATGAGAGTAAGTTTGGATTAATTTTGGATGTGAACAGTAATTTGTCTTAAAATGAAATTTCTACATCTGATCTATTCAGATATTGACTGATCCTTTTGTTGAAGTCTTCTTAAAGAATGTCATTGTTCATCTACAATTGCTGGGTTGATATTGCTTTTACAGAAAAGAATTACACAAGAGTAGGGAAGAAGTTGGTGCAAAATGATTGTTTATTGTGACACGGTAATATAACAAAGCCAATTTCAAAAGCTATTCCTCATGAATTCAAACTCTTCCCTTTGCATGCCTAAATCACACTCAAATTTAATTATCTTACCAGTTAAAATATTTATGAGCTTAAAGTGACAATGAAGTCAAATTTTATTAAAGGAAACTTCGTTAAATATAAAGATGTTTCAGAAGCAAAATTTAAAAAAAAAAAAAAAAACTCGAAGCATTTGAAGCTTTTAAAATATGACGCTTTGATCTGTTTAAGTTTATACAAAAGGGTTCTAAAGTTTTATATTTCTATAGTATTGAATGAAAACTCTTTAAACAATACAGTCCGTAAAAGTAAAATTTTAGAAAGCTCTAAAAAGTCGATTTCAATTAATTCACATAGTTGCATGCAACCAATTGTTTTTGATTATTTACATAGTTTTGCAGTATTAATAAGAGTATTTATTAGTATATAGTTATATTATTTTAAGAACAGGTATACAGAATTAAATTATGTATAAATTCATTTTAAAGTTTTGTAACATGTACATAGATTAATGATAATCATACAAACTATACATATGCTTAAGATATGCATATGCTTTAGTATGTATTTCACATTCTTATCTTAGAATTAAAACATTCCATACTCTTTTTTTTATGCTTCTTCATGATGTATAATATAAAAGTTATTAAATTCTACTCTATTGTGATATATCTACAACAACAATTTTTGAGCGTTTTGGATTCCCGAGGTATCTCTTGCATTAGTTATTGCTGCCAAATGGGAATAACGTAAATCAATTTTAAATTATAAATACTGTTAGGTGGCTTTGCAAACATTTACTTGTCTGCATCAATACTTACACTGTGAAGCAACATTTGTTTTTGATTTTCATGAAACTTCTGTCGGTAAGCTTTCAAAAATCTTTATTAAGTCTTAAAGTTTTGCATAACACTTTAAAACAAATGAGTAAATAAAAGTCAAATAGTAGTAGTATTTCATGAAAAGAATATCTTTAAGATAATTACTCATTCTGTATAGGTAGGATGTTACTTCCCCCAAAACAGTGTCTCGAATAATATTGAGCACTAAGATGCTTTATAGGTTGTCCTATATAGGTCCATTTTGAATGTGATAGTGCAGAAGTGCCTTATATCGGATATATCTACATATAAACAAGTCAAAAAAATTCATTAATTCTATTTCTTGTTCAAATTTGTTCACATTTTTCCCCCGCATACTCCAAATTACCCAACTATTTTATACTACCCGGTAAAAAAGACTCCTCATTAGAAATTATTTAAAACTCCAAAAATGAAACGGAAATCAATTTTAATTATTTGTTTTGAAGATTTCTTAGTAATATATATATATATATATTAGTAATGCAATTATTACTAATACAACAATTTATTGTATTACTTAGTAATACAATAAAATTTTCAAAATTAGTCTTCAACACAAAATGACTCATTGCAAATATTTAAAGTTTATTTCCGTTTCATTTTCATAGTTTAAATAATTTTCAATGAGGAGTTAAAGGCACTCAAAAATGTAGATGGCATTTTCCTCAATTTTGAAAGCTTAAATTTGACAACCGTTCCTGTAAAAGTAATTGCTTTTATTTAATATCATATATCACGTATAATGTTATTTATCATACAAACAAATAGCAGTTAAAAGGAGGAAAATAAGTATGTTTTTCCATTGTCAGAGTTCAAAGCATAATTTGCGCATGCTTCAGTTTCACAATGTGCCAACTGAAACCGACAATGATTTATACTTTTTTAAAAGCACGTTTGTTAACACTATTTACGAAATACTAATGCAACCTAATTTATTTCCCACCTGTTTTACGTTTCCCAGCTGAGTATAATCTAAGCGGATACATGTGATTTAGTATTCTACTACAATCTACTCACATTAACCATTAAAAAAATTCTCTATTAAAATTTTACATAGTGCATATTATAAGGATCAAATTTAAAAAAACCTGTTGTGATAGTAAAATAATGTGTAATTAAATTAAAAGTTAAGTAACTAATTATCTTAAAACTTTTACTAAAGACCTATCTTTTCTAACTTAGAAGAAAATCTAAATTTTTTTTATGTTGTCTTAAGTTCTACACTATGGATTTTCTCGTTCAAATATTCTTCACTTAATAGAATAAAGAATTAGGGTTCATCAAAGATTAAGTAAAAAAAAAAAAGAATTTTAAATTTTTTTCGATGTACATGTTTAATGACTTAGAGAAAAATTGACTGGGAAGTTTTTAATTCTGACTCTCAATTTCTATATACTGAGTTTTGAGTGCAAATATTCTTCAATTTAAAGGAAGTTAAAAATAACCTACAATTATATCTGAAAAAAAAATAAGATTTTTATAAGCCATATGATAAATATCTGTAGTATCAAATAGGCATTTAGTATACTAGTTAAGTTACCTTTAGTTTTAACTGTGAGTATCAAAATTGATCCCCATTTACGAGTAACTTTTGTGAAAAGAAATTTCACTGCAAAATTAATAGCTTGTTGAGTTGATTTTAGCCAAACTAAAATTTAAGTTTAAAAAAAAAAAAAAAAAAAAAAAAAAAAAAAAAAAAATAGTATACAGAAGGTGCACAGAAAAGTATATAGAAAAACTATTTTTAATAGTGGCTGCAATTTATATCTTTTTCTGTTGGTATCACACTAGATGCTTTCACACAATTTTTAATTTCTTAAATGTAGAAATTTTGCTTTTCCTATATAAGTCAACAATCACTAAAAAAGACAGCATACTCCAGTTCTCATGAAAATACACACATACAGAAATATTACCAGGGAAATATTAGAGAAAAAAGATATTAAAACAATAATATTAAATTACGCTGATAATAACAAGTTATGGAGTGTTCACTTGGACACTAGAAACAATTTCTAACAATAACATTCGTTATTTCCAGTAGAAAAATCAATAATATAAATATTCGCATCAAATTTTGGTATACTTGCATCTAATATGGCAATGGGTAAACATTTAAAATTAAAATTTCATTTAAAATTTTCATATTCAACACCGAATAAATTTACTCCAGAAATATAACCAGAAATATATCCAGAAAATCCAATTGATATGGATATCCCACAATTGCAATTGCAGGAATGTAAAAATAGACTTTTTGAACCATTGTGCTACTGCAATCATACAAATTTCTTTTTTAATCCTTTATCTAGCTATAAGTCAACGGTGATTTGTATCTATCAAAAATGTCGAGATATGGTAATGGACCTCCAGTGGTCTTGTAAGTAAAGGCACCTATCTCATGGGTCATGGGCATGATCATGTCTCTCCAAATACTGGTCCGTAGGATGATGGGAGCTGTTGAACATTAAATAAACCGTGATCTGAAAGTTCTCTCGTTTTTGAGGTGCACGTTAAGTTTTCGACCTCGTAATCTTATTGTAAGTTAAAATTAAGAGACGAATTTAGCTGTAATGGGCATATTTCATAATAACAAAAATATACAAACGGGACCGTGAAAACTTAACATGTAAACACCTGTATATAAATTCCCAAAATAGTTCATGCCTTAGAAATTAATAATTAAATTAAATAATTCAACTAGGTTTCAAATACAAAATTTTGTAAGATTGTGTATTTGCCAATCATTTCCTATTTGAAAAAATTATATAACCCGAGAAAATACAATGATGGTTTAAAAATTTGATTTTATTATGTGATAGTTAAATATATTTACTAGTTAATATGTAACTCAGGAGAATAAAGTGAAATCAAGAAATGTATGGTGTACTCAATCTAACCGTGTTAAGTCAGTGGGTTACTTTAAAAGAAATTAGCACTATGTTGCAAAACTGGTGTGGTGGTTAAGATTGAAAGAATAATGCCGGTGAATTATTTTTAATAATAAATACATTTAAAAATTTTAATAATAAATACATATAAAATATTTTATAATCTAACACACATAAGCTTTCAATATTAAGACTTTCTTTTTAGTGAAAACTATGTATAAAGCATTAAAGTTTAATAAGTATTAGCATATTTTCTTTTGTAAGAAAGTATCCATATTTATTATTATTATTAATACGCGTGATTTCTCTAGTGAAAATGCTAAACTATGTAGTCTTTAAAATATTGTGATAATGTTTAAGCACACTACATTGTTTATAGAATTCTTATCAAAAATAGAGAAAAACTAGTCTCAACTGCAAACAAAAATCAGCAATATAGGAAATATCAGTTAATGTTGCATTTTTTTTAATAAATTGCTCACTGCATTCCAAAAAGCATAGTTTATACATTTTTCTTAATATTTATCAACTGAGTTTCAGGTTAATTGGGTGTGGAATTTTTCGAATCAACTTTATTTTTGGATTTTTGTTCAATAAAATACCAAGAATTTACTAAAGTGCATTAATGTCAGCCTCTACAATAAAGACTAACAGTTTTTGAAAAGAAAATCTAAAACACATAATTTATCAATAAAATCTTATAAATAATTTAGTTTCTATTAACTTTTACAGTTAACTCGCACAGTTAAAATTCCATATTTTTTTTCAAAATTTGTCCATTCTTTATTTTAAGATAAAACATTCTCAGGTTGGAAGATAATTTTTTTAAATTACTTTTTTCAAAATATTGCTTTATTTTATACATTTAGTTGTAAAATAATTCTCACACCTACTTTTAAAGTACCACACCTACTTCGAGTACCAAATCTGTACTCATTAACGCATACGTAACGTTCAAATTTACTTTCTCATCACAATCTACTAACTTCGCTTAAAATATACTCAAACAAATAAAATAATTTAGTGTTTTTTTTTTTTTTTTTTTTTTTTTTTCTTCTGTATACTTTGAACGAATGTTAATAATGAAATTTATGTTTCACAAAACAATGTTGGAAAGGAAAAATAGAATTTTGAAAAATATATTTATGATGCGTATAGTAAAAAAAAAAATTTCATTATAATTCTGAAAAAGCTTTACCAAAAGATTACCCAAATACTAAGAAAATTGACTAATTGCCTTCAGTCCACCATAGTTTTTAATAGATTATCTGTGAAAAATAATTAAAAAAAAGCGTATAGCTATAATTGGGTGAAATTATTTTTCAATTACAACTTCTAGTTCAATCGTGTTTTATGATTTTGTCATTCACTCAAAATCAATCGATACTATGTTTGCTTTTCTAAATCATTTGAATATTGGAATTCAATTTCTTTCATCATTTTAAATATTTTATTAATTTAATCCAATAACTCTTTACACTCATGTATTACTTTTATATTGATCAAGTGACAAATTTGCTTGCTATCATTTTTAGTATTTTTTAAAACATGATTGACGTTTTTGTTGGTGTCCTAATAATAAAAAAAATCATTAGTATATAAGATATAAACTAATTTTATAATGAAGTAGGAGGAAGAGATTTTATTAAACTGTTTATTGACCTCTTCCAGTTAGGTAGAATATTTCTAATTCTATTTATGAAGAATAACTAATTGTGAATATTTTGAATGAAGAATGTGTACCTATCTTACTCGAATAATAATAATTAATTAATATAGGTTAATTTTAGCAGAAGCTTCCATGCTTTTTCATCCAAATTTTAGCAGAAGCTTTCTGTTATTTTGTAAAGAAATAATCATTAATAGCAATTAAATATGCAATAAAACTAAAATATACTTTTCAAAATTTTTAATGATTTTTGTGCTTTACAAATAAATATTATTCAAATTTGAGTACTTAATTTATTTTGCAAGTATATTTCTTAAATTTTCCAAATTATTATTATTTTTTAAGTTTAAATCGGTTGTTTACTTTTTTTATGGTAAATTTTTTTTAAATTTGTATTGGTATGCGTAGATGAACCATATTTGATTCTTAAGTTTCTTCTACATACCGATCCAACTTTCTGATGTTGTATATACATATATTGAAATTCAAAATATACCTAATTTATTCTCTATCAATATCAGTGTATGTAAATGAGTTGAGTCTTTCGAAAGTTGAGTAAAAAATATTATTATTAAGCTTATCACTAAAATTTTCTCTATAAATACAACCTGCATTTCTTAATCAAGTGTATAAACAACAATAGTACATAGGTATTCAACATCTTCAGGAGTGGCCCATCTGATGGCTGTGTGGTTAGCGCTCTGGCCTCGCATGCCAAAGATACCGGGTATGAATCCCGGATAAGGCATGGATATTCGTTGAGGTTCGGAATCCACGTTAAGCAGTACGTCCCAGCCTGATTAGCCATCATTGTGAATAAAAATAGGTCATTGAGCTTGCAAACCAACTAACTAACCATCTTTAGAAGTGCAACTCTCCAATCAATTACAATTAATTTATAAATAGCTTAATACGTTCATGATAAATTAATCCCTTTTTATTTTTAATTGTTAAAAAAATAAACTGAAACGTTAAATTTTGAGAAGGTATAAGCTCTCTTGAATAAGTAACTTTAAACAACATTTTAAATCTCCTAATAAAATATTAATAGTTTTTCATTCGTTATAAATAAAAACTAAATAAGTGTTTGACTTTTCATTGACAAGAGATTGCCTGGATTTGATTCTATCATCATTTAAACCTCAAAAAATTAAATTCGTTTATGTTACGTTTGTTCCTTAAATAGTATTAAACGAACAAGTGTAGAAATTTTTCAATATTTTGATTAACAATCAAATTTTTGGTAAACCAACCAATATTGTTATTTTTCTCAGCGATGTTATTTTTTCTCAGCGACGTATCCAATTTTTTTTTTTTTAAATATATCCTTTAGATTTAGTAGGTAAAATATATAGTATAGTAGTTATAATATATATATGTATATATAGTAGTTATAATATATATATATATATATATAGTAGTTAAAATTTATATTTTAGATTATTTTATATCAGTCAAAGTATTCGCAAAACTTTTTTTGCATGAGATAATTAAATGGCATGGAATTTGAATTTTTTTTCTGTAGTGCACTTCCTTAATTCCTTGCTACAATCTATTAGTGTTACATGTGTTCTTGGAATAGTGTTATTCAACCTTACAAGTAAACAGTTTTCTAATCATTTAAATTGGTAATTATTTACCACTGTATCAGCTCACCTATTAAAAGCTAGATATAAAAAAAATATGTGTATAACAGTATATATATTTATATAAGTTGTTCTAACTCCCAACTATTTCACAATTAGATACACTATGAACTCAATGTATTTTATTTACTATAATTTATCCAAAAATGCACAACATATTTAATAGTTAAAGATCATTTTAAGAACCATATTTATCTTGAAATATGTCAGTCCGGTAAATTGGCAGTCCATTTTGAAAAGAAATACACTCAAGCAATATACTTTTTTATTACATTATTAATATTTCATTTAATGTTATCAAAGAAGATTGCAAATTATATTTAAAATTAGAAACCGCCCACTGATATTGATTTTTTTTTTTCGAAAGTTGATTTTTCGGCAATGCCTTAACTACAACATCTTTGACTACTGCGTCTTGATAATGCATTACTACTGTTATTGCATTACTACCCAGATAACACAGCAATATTGGCCAATATTGAAAACGGGGGTTCTCGGAAGATTCGTCAGTCCATGCCGAATCTCAAGCATCGTTCCAAAATACAAGATTATTTTTTTTTTAAATAAACATTTCAAAACCATCCAAAACATATGTTTTACTTCTCTGTACTTTCTTGTTCATTATATTTCAGTTTTAAAATTCTGTATCAACGTTTTAAAACTCCCAGAATAATATACCCAGCACTGGGCAAAATTGGACAAGATCCATAGCAACAACAAGTCTACAACGACCCGCATCAAGAATGGCCAGTGTCGAGTCAATATTGGCCAAAGTATATATGCTACTGGGTGTGCCTATTAATGCATTGCTATAGATATTATCTTTGTTGTTGTCCAAGAAAGATAATATTGCAATAAATTCCCTGTCTAGAAAATATAACTTCGAGTCTACCATAGATAATGTCTAATGTTTTGACACAAACACACATTCAGGCGATCTATCTTCAACCCGCAATTAATTTATGTCATCTTAGAAATGAAATATCCTAATTATCTTTATACAAGGATAAGCATCCCTCAATGCTTTGCCAAGAGAAAACCCATTCCCTACGTCATACTACCTATCAATACTATACAGTTTCTCCTACCACAAGTCCTTGTACGTGTAAAACTAGTCTTGACATCCAAACTACCTCACACGTGGATCTATTATCCACCACCCAGCTGGCATCCTCTCTATATCTCACCTATTGATGCCTCTAGAAGTTTCGCTCTCACTACACCCTGGCAAGGTGAGAGGGTACCTTTTTTTCTAAAGCCTCATCTAGGTCAGGAAACTGAAAAGTCCCGTTTCCATCCGATGAAAGTGAAGGAAGCTCGGCACAATGAGAAAATCCCACCCTTTTGTGCTTGTCCTCGATTTCTTACAATCGGTAGAAAACTTTCTCCAGAAGTGTGCGAGAGGGGGGAGGGGCCCGTGAGAATCGGTTTTTTTACGACCTTCGCGCGACGGTAACTTTCATTTTTCTGTAGCGGCACCCCTGCCAGTCTTTCCGATGGCTAGCATGTCGTCTGCGGGGCTCGGCCGCTGCACCCCTGGACGATCGCCGGCCGCTGACGATCGAGTTTTTTTCGACGACCCCCACCCCCCGCTCGATGCTGTGGAATGCGGCAGGCGATCGGAGATGGCGATGCTTCGATACGCGGTCAGGTACGCTTCGCTTTGGATTGTTCTTGTTTGCTGTAAAGCGAGTTTCTGTTGGAGTGAACTTTCTGTTGATACCCACAGTGTTTTGTTTTATGCCAAACGGTGTTCGTATTGATACTCATCAAATGGTGTTTAACTTGATACTAGTTAATATATTGAATGTCCCTGCTCTCATTCAATATCCATTAAGATATTATGGTTTGCAGTGAACTGGCAAACCTTTGTTGTGGTCTAGGAATAACTTGCAACATGGTATGCTTCTCTTGATACTTCATGTATAGTATGCTTCAGTTAATACACATTTTGAGTCGTGTTTCTGTTGATCAACGCAGTGGTTTTGTTAATACGCTGTATGTTTGTTATGAACTCTGTGTTTATATTGATACACACAAAGTGGTAAGTTTTTAATATATATTATATTTATATTTTCGTCATATTATGTTTTTATTTAAATTTTCAGTATAATTAATTCCCTGTTGATATTTTCAATAAGGTATGTTTCTGATATTCTTAGTACTTACTATACATAGCCGTTTCTGTTAGTATTCCATACGAGTGTTTGTTGTAAGCCTTTTGTTATTTTAAGACTTTTCACATTCATAGGTTGTCAGCTGTGTTAACTTATGATACAGTTTAGAAAAATAATTTATTATTCTAGTCCTTTTGTTCATTTCTGCAGGCATTCTTGGAGAGCATTTTTTTTTTAGTGCAATATTTGCTTCATATGAGTTAATTGTATGATTTATATTTGTTGATAGTCACTTTAGGGTATGTTTATGTTAATAGTCTTGGTTCGGTTTGTCTTGATATAGGATTGAAAGATTTTTAGGCTCATTATTATTCAAAGGGATGGGAAGGAATTTTATTGTTTTTAATTTTAAGAGAGAAAATCCTTCGTATCAGTGCAGTCTTTGGGGAAAAAAATGCTGAACTGATTGACAATATTTATTTTAAAGGGAAACAGAAAGTTAAAAGTGTTTGTTATCTATTTTACCTAAGTTGCATTGTTTATGTATAGTTTAAATATAATTTTCTATGAGGGTCTTTAATTTCATCCAAATCAAACTTTTTCTTTCAAATATATATTAATAATATTTCTTGAAATTCTAAATATCCTGTAATTTTTATAAAAAGTTTTAAGGAATTCATTAAAATTCAATTATTAATAGAACATGTGAAAAGCATATTTTGTGAAAAATGTTTATTAAGTTTATAAAATACTTTTTATATTTACTTGGCTGGAGAAATCCGCCACCTATGGATTTATTGGTAAATCTGAAACTCACCAGCTTTTTACACTATTTTTTTAGATAGTTTACTTTAAAGTCGGTATTCTTTTCAATCTGAAAAACAAACAATATATTTGATTGATTATTGATGTAGTTTAACAATTATGCTTATATTTTCTTTATATTTGTAGAAAATTAATTTATACAAATATAAAGAAAATATTAAATATTTTGCAATTGATATTGCAGAAATTGTTTTAATTCAATATCTGATGCAAACATCACACACGCATTCATATTCAAATGTATTATCTTAAACATATACAAAAATTTGAATTGAAATTGGAACACCTTCAATCTTAAATAAAAAATATTTTTCAACTAATTTAATTTGGGATGAAATGGAATTTCCTTCGATTTTTTTCAGCTTTTATTAATATATAAATTAACTACAAAGTTAATTAGAAAAAAGATTAGATAAAAACCAATTAATAATATTTTGTAGGACATGACCGAATTATTTTAGTTGCATCAAAAGAAACAAAAATATATTATTTGAATTAATAAGTTGTGCATGCATTTTTTTCTCTCAAGAATAGTGGAAAAGTATGTGTGGTATTTAAAGTATTGACATATAAAATAATGATATTAAAATAAAAAAAAAATCTGAGATATTTTGCATCATTATACGATTTGCAATAAACGTCATTTATACAATCTTTTCCTCATGAGAAATATGACAAATTTATTCGTATAAATACACTTTTGATTAACATTGTTTTAATTTACAAAGTTTCAAGATTTATATCTAGAAAGTTCAATTTCTTAAATTTGAATGATGTGCACAAATGAAGTAGTCGATTCAAATACATTTCTTATTAAATGAATAATTTTAGTATGGTTTTAAAGGATTTTTAAGTATTTATAACTATATTTATCTTACGTAACAGGGAATTTCTACAAAAAGAATAATAAGCTTTTGATTAATAGACACTTTTTTATTTGTTATCTTTTAAAATAAAAACTCAATGCGCAATGTTTCATTAAAAAAACTTACAAAATATATGCATTTATTAAACTACACTATCTGAACTAAAATTCTACATAATACGTCAGAAATTCGCAAAGTAAAGCAGTTACAAAAAGAAATAACAGGATCGTATTTCTAGACTGTAACAATGTTTATGTAAATTTCCAAATAGATGTAAACACTTCCATACTCTTAAAAAAATAGTATGCTGAATAAAGAAAAATAAATAAGTTTTCAAAATATTTAAATGTATGATAATCAGTCAAATAACATTTACATTTCTGCAAAGTATCTTTAAATTAAATATTCATAAACACAAAAATGATTTTTAAAACGAAAAGAGAGGATTAATCAATATTGTGTAACCTTAAATGGCTTTCATATCCTTAACACACATTTTATTTTACATTATTTTATTTCAATATAAATTACATATATTTTATTATAACCTCAAGAATCTTATAATGAAATAAAAATTCATAAATGAAGAAAAATAAATCTTTAATTGTTTAAAAATTTTGATGAGATGAAAAACCTCTGAATCATATTGGAAAGAGATATCGATATTTTTAATCTAAAATAACAAATTATTCAAAAACACAAATTTAAATATTGAATTGATATTACTATTGGTATGATAACAAAATATTAATGAAATATATATATTTTTTTTAATTTGCATAGCACTGTATTATCTGAGATTCAAACTCAGAAGAATTTTATTTTTCTGAAAAAAATAATTTAAAGTAAATAGTACTTAATATTGCTCCTCTTAAGAAATTTCAGGCCAATTTTTACAGAATTTATTCATAGCAATATAAAAATTATTATCGCCTACTATTACACAGAATTTAACCAATATTTTTAAATTTATTATGAAACCAAATATCCTTGTATAATAATTTTTTTACATTTGGCTAAAGGTTAGGAAAACACAATGGCCAACATTGAGGAATATAATGTACGTCACGTAGTATAAATGAGGAATCACATGGTATGAAGTCAATAATTTTATGTCTACAAGTTAATAGTTTATAATTTACTACTTTTGAATTAACGTATGCATGTTGCTTGTGTGTTTCTTTAATCATCATACTTTTTAATAATTCTTTTAATACTTACAAGTTCATAAGAAAACAGCGAATTAAAAATGTTATAAACATGAAGGAAAACTTTTATTCTAGACATATTTTCTTTTATAGGTCAAATTCGTATGTGGAAAATGAGCATTAGCCAGTGAAAATCAAAGAAAATTGGAAAAGTTAATAACTGCTATAAAATCAAGTAAATTATCTTAAAATTTATTTAACATGTTTAAAAATAAATAGTAAAAATTAAAAAATTTGAGCATAGTAATCCTAGTTACGATTTTGTTGTGAACTTGTGTAGTATTTGCTATTCAAGGTGGATGTAAAAGTGGATTTGCATAGCCTTGAAATGAGGAAAAATCAATAAAACACTATCTTAAAAAATTCTTTAATTTTAGAGAGAAATTCTAATATTGTCATACAATAGTCCTACGTTTATGTTTTATTGATATTTATGCCGATATTGTATGCAATGTAACTAAATAGTTACTTAAGACGTTCACAATTAATCAATATAAATTGGCTTTTTATAAATTATTTCAAGTGTAGGAAGCATAGCGTCCATGAAGGGACATGTCAGAATTAAAACATTTCTGAAATGTTGCGCTTAATCATTCGTAATCATTCATTATAATTTTTTTTTTTTTAATTTTACGAAAATAAGGCTGCATTTTTCTACACGAAATGTCAACACTCACGATTTTGTGTATGCTCCTTTTTGTGTTATAATAAAAATTCAGTTTAAAGCTAAAAAAATGAACCCAAGGAGGTTTACAATTTTGAAATTATTTATTTTCTTAACAATTCACAAAGCAAAACTATTTATATCCTAGACCAAATTACTGTATGAAAATACCTATCTACTAAACAAAATCAAATAATAATCAAATTTGTAGGGTCCTTATAGCGCATCTGTCTAGCTAAAATATGTGACATGATTGAAAACTAATATATAAAATATTCTATAAAGGCTATACTGATTATGACTAACATTTGATTATAAAACAATTCTATCTGTAGAGGTCTCTCTACTGACAACAAGCAATTTACAACTACTCTTTGTAAAAAACGTAACGTAAACTTTATCTATCAGGGCTTTTTTATAAATAAACAAAACTAAGTTCACATGTTGGCTTTATATAAATGGTTAGTTAATTTTTTTTTATTTAATTATTTGCAAAAATCTTTCATTGTTTCTAGAATTCAACTTATAAAACTTTTCTATTGCCCCAGAATTTTGATAACTTCGTTGGTTTAAAAATTCTGTTTTAAAAATATTTAAGCAATTAAAGCAATACGGAATAACTTAATGGAGTTTCCTGGTAAGGTGTATTAAGCTGTACTCTTTGCACATGAAAGAGTTTTTATTAAATAGATTTACCTGAGCTTATAACAAAGAAATACTAAGTTATGAAAATGCACAACGAGTCCATAGAAACCAAATCTACCCAAAAACTTTATTGTAACTAATTATTCCAATTAATGGAATGCAATAAAATAAATTGTTTATGAGTTTTAAAACTCTATAACTAATTTCTTACAAAACATGGAAAGTTATGCAGTAAAGCTCAGTAAAATTTCATTACATACTTAAAGTTTACTTAAATTATTTACTTAAAGTTCCATTTGCGTTAAATTTTAACTAATTGAAATCTTTACAAAACATATTCTTTTATGATTCAGATATCAGAGGTATGATTACAGAAAAGATTCTTTAAAAAAATAGATTTTTGTTATAACGCATAGTTATAATGCATAGTGATAACGTTTTAAAAGACATTATTTAGTTTTCTTTAGTTATTTATTTAAAAAAGTGAATAGTTTTTTCTCATATAATAGAAGTTTTGTTTTTCTCTATCTCTCCTTGTCTCTTACTCCTATGATGTAAATACCTAATAAAACACATACATCAAAACTTCTAGCTATTTGTTATAAGCCTTGTTTCTTTTAGAATTGTGTCCAAGATACACATTGTTAACTTTCTTTGAATTGTGTTATGTTGTTTTACGTGAGTCTTTTAACAGAATACTCGTTTCGAAGTTAAACGAGAAATGTTTTGGAACGTGCTTTTGAAAACTTTCTTATTTTTAACTTCAATTTCAAAAGCCGTTGTTACTACGTTATTTGAAACATATTTTATTTTGACTTTTATCAATGGATAATTGGCATACTCTTTTCTGTGAGATGTCAATGTTGTTACGAAAATGGTATGGATAGGCAGTATCTTAGATTGAGTTTGTCTACAGAAACATACGATTTATTGCTTTTTAAATAATATGTCTTCATAAGTAGACAACTATTCCCCATACAACAAAACATCCGATTCAAAATTATCTCACAATTTTAATTTTGATAAATATCATTACCTTCTTATCAAAAAGGAAAATAAATGCAGCTATCTCTAAAATACGTTTTGTAAGCATAATATTTAGTTTAATAATGTTACAGTTATTATTCAAGTAAAATCTTATTTTCAAATCTTTTATTCAAATAAATTTAGTTAAATAAAACTTAAGGTAAAATTAGGTATTGTGCTAAAGAAATAATATACTAAATATTAGCATGTTCAATAAAGCAAATATTATATAAAAATCATTTATTTGATACCTATTTAGTTAAAATTTATTTTATACAAATTTGAGACATAAAAAACTAATAATTTATTTCAATAACTTTACATTGGGTTTTATTTTGATTACATTCAAATATTTTAACAAATTGTAAATTTTCATGTAAGTGTAGAAATAATGGCACTAATTGCAATGCGATATTTTTAAAAATCCAACATTAATTTAAGTGTTGAATCATTTATGTCTGAAGAACTTATAAGAAATGCGCAACTAAATATAAAAAAATGACAAAAGGCAGCCGATACATACCTTGTGGTATCACTCATCCAATTTCCTAAAAAACAGGAATAAAGAAGGGAAATAATTTTAATTTTGAATGACGTCGTTTCATTCTTTATCATCAAGAACAAAGGACGAATACCTAATGGCGCTTCCACTACCAGAATAGCAGACCCGAGACTGGCGCAGACACGAAAAAAAAATCGATTCAATTAAACCAAAATTCTGATTCTCGAGATGAAAGAAAAGGTATACGGGAGCACTGAGCTCACGACTTTTATTAAGCTGTGAGGATGAAGTAATAAAACGGAATTTATAGAAAGAGAGAATAATAACAACATAAAAAAAAAGGCCGCGTATTTTTTTTATTATTATTATTGTTATTAGATCCCTTCGCTTGTGTAATGATTTATACTGATTCCATTACCGATTATACAGCGTTAAAATTTCGTTCTTCATTGAGTATCCATGAAATATGTTAAGGCTCAATGTTGAATGTGTGTATACATGGCGATTAGACAGATTTAAAATACCAGAGCTTCTTCTTTTCTTAAAGACGTAGCCGATTAGAAAATCTTACCAGCAATAAAATTTTCACGTCGTTCTTGCAGTGTGGCGGATAATTCGTGAAGAATTTAAAAGATTAGGGGGTGAGGCATATATTTAAGGTGAAATGGGATGAGCTAAAAAAAATTGTTTCTTCTTTTTCAATTTTTAGTTTAAAACTAAATCAGTTTATGGGCTTAGAGAGTTATTATAGAAGTTTCTTTCTGTTTTCCTGTAATGGTATTTATAGAATTTCGAAATAAGCTTGAAAAAAGTTTCCTACTTTATTATTATAATAGTAATATAAACTTTAACAATTTGCATCGGAAAATTAATTATGTTGTGTAACTCTTCCTTTGACAATCCATGGTGGTGTCTTATAGTTAAAATTTCACAGGATTTATAAAAGCTCAAATTATTAGAAATTAGTCATTCTAGTTCCATTAAACACTATGTGTATTTAATATGTAAAAGTAGAAGTAAAAAAAAATAGTTATAATGAAGGAACATTAATCCCTTACTAAAGCCAACACATATCAAAACTAAACTGCATAAATTTCCCAATCACATGTTTATTTCAAGTAAATAAAAGAAATGCATTTTTATTCATAATACTAATCCTCACTCCATAGTATAATAATAATACATAAATCATTAGTTTTAAAGTAATTCAAGAATCATTAACTACATATCTGTTAAATTTTTGCTACACTAGCTCAGAATTACAACATGCACCGTGTGCAAAATTCAGGATCTCAGCTCCTTATAATAGTACTCAACAAATTCTGCCTATAGATACTGTTGATAAGATACTAATTATGACAGACCCACTCGTCTGGATTTTTAGGGCTCTCCGATTTGAGAATTTCCGAGTTTTCCCCGACAATTTACAAATACAGACATTTAGTTACTAAAATATTCATTATATGATCCTATGAATCTAAGAGATTGTACAATATATTTAAAAGCAAAGTTTAGTTCTTGGAAATAAATCTTTATTAAATGTTATTTAACATATAAATAGCTCTCTTATATTTAACTTGCTATACAAGGCACACCGGAAATATATTTCAACCCTAACGAAAATAACCCTATCTCCATTTACCGAATTTTTTTGGAGAGCTGATTAGAGTTAAAAAATAAACTGCTATTCTGCTCTTGTTATTGCCATTCTTTCAAAATGAATTTCGATCCGTTATTCATTCTTGAATGATCTAGTGTAGGATACATTTTTAAAATACAACATACACATAGCATCGCTATAATAAATTGAAATAAAAAAAATATGCAGATTTTGTTCTTTTTCTTTAGAATACAGATTACTGTACCTTGTATATAATTTACCTATATATACTTAGTTTATAGACTTATTTTATAAAGACTATGCTCTTAGTTTAGACATGGTTTATAGATATTATACTCTTAATGTATAGACTTAATTTATAGATATTTTACTCTTTATGTATAGACTTAATTTATAGATATTATACTCTTTATGTATAGACTTAGTTTATAGATATTATACTCTTTATGTATAGACTTAATTCATAGATATTATACTCTTTATGTATAGACTTAGTTTACAGATATTATACTCTTTATGTATAGACTTAGTTTATAGAGGCTATGCTCTTAAGTTTTAGCAAAAAAAAAAAAAAAAAACCGAAAAAAAAAAAAAAACGGTAACACCATTTACTATTCGCTAACTAGTTTATTTATAACAGTCAAAATGTTTCAGAAAAAAATTTCAGCTGTAGCATCAGTCATAATTATATTCAAAACTTTAGAATGTTATTTTGTCACCTAATTCAAATATCTAATTCCCTTAGTTTACAAGATTATTCTACTTTAAAAGTTCAAAATAGCTTTTGTTTAGGTTTCCTTCATACGACATGAAAATGCCGGACAGTAACCCATGAAAAAATACTTAGAAGGCATTGCTTCCTTCTCACTAATAATAATCTAATGATGTTCAACCCCAGAATAGTCATCGAGTTGCTCTTGCACCAGAAAATCTCCAATATAGCCAATCAGCAAAACATTTTTTAAAATGCATTTCTATTTAAAAGTTTAAGACAGCACGCCTAAACACTTTATTGCTTGTCAACAAAAACACTGACTGTAATTTTATGGATTAAAAAATAAAAAAAATAAACATGTATTGAAAAATGTACTTGTCAGAAATAAAATAATAGAGAGGAAACATAACATTTGATCGCTACTCCTAAAAATCCTACTAGCTCATTGTGCATGACTATATTAACATAAAAGTGCCGTTATTTCATGGACGCAAATCAATGAAGAGGACATACGGTCACAAAAGTTAATTTAATCGACGCTCCCTGTCTTTTAGGCCCGATAAGATTCTCAACCAATCAATAAATCGGATGAAGCTGCTCCCACACTTTTTTTTAGTTTCGAAAGCAATTCTATTACTATCCTCTTCAGTTTTGGTGTTCGTTGCAATTAGATTTCAAGATTCCTTACATCGCAGGACAATTTTTTTCTTTTTTTTTTCTGTTCACGGGGGATTTTATTTTTATCAGGGGTGTTTAAATTAATAAATTTTCGAGTTTTTGTTTTATAGCCGAGTTAATGTGATAACATTGCTTTATGCGTGAGTTACAAATAATCGAATAGTTTACTTTTAAAACAAAATAATGGAATGGATTTGAATGGAATTTATTTGTTTAAAGCATATTTTATTGGCATGGAGGAACAAAAAAAGCATTGTTCATCAATGTGTAGCATATATTTTAGGTAATATAACTTATTTTATATCGATAAGGATTCATTATTATTGGACAAGTTTTAAAGTTAGTTCATATAGTTCAGTTTCTTCGGGTAAAATACACATTGGTTTTGCTTGCCACTTTAAATTTTAATTTTTATATGAGATCAGCCTTTAATATTCCATAAAATATTAATGTTTATTTAAAAAAAAAAACTTAAAATAATATAGGGGAGACTTATGTAACTAGGTCCACCATGTACCTAGGGTCACCCCACTTTTATTGAATAATGTTTAATTCTAAGATTTTTTACTCATTTGGGTAAGTGGCAACAACCAATTTCTCTTTTGTCAACCATTTTGAAATCATTAAGGAGAAAGCTGTGACAAGTTACAATAAGTGGAAAATGTTTTTATATGGTCTGCAGTAACATTTTGCATCTCATGTCTTTTATTGTTTTACAAAGTTAAGTCAAATACTTTTATTTAAATTCAAGTAATTAAGTACTAAATGAGATGTTTAAATAAGTCCTTTCTCCATGTGAATTTTTAGTAGAAGACATTTTATATGAAATTAACAAGTCTTGTACCTAGGGCCACATAGTTGCTTATTGTATTCAAATTGCCAAAACCAAAATCTGTAGGTGCTTCAAAGAAATAATACATGCAGCTCATTTTTTTTTTTTTTTTTTTTTTTTTTTTTTTTTTTTTTTTTTGGTATCAGTTTTTCAAGCTATGAAAATATTTATAATTCACTAATAATTTGACCCACTGATATTTATTATAGTTATTATATGATAAACCAATGATTGGTAATAACTTGATATTGTTTTTTTTGTAAATTTCATTTGTGTATGTTTGTTTTCTATTCATTATGGTCTGAAACCTCATTCCCTAGGTAAAACGAAATCTTGTACTACCTAAAGCCATTTGTGAAATTTCTCTAAAAACCTTCTATTTGACAGAACCTATTATTTTAAGTATTTATATTTATCCCAATGAGAAGTAATTACTATAAAGATGTATGCATATCAGTTTCATATTTTTAAACGGCTCAGTGGCTCATTTTTTGTGTATTGAAAAAAAGGGGACCGTAGGTATAAAGGTCTCCCCTACTTTTATTAGATTTTGTCTGACCCTAAGAAAGTAAAAATACAATTATCTGTTAAATAACTGTTATCATTAGTAACTCTTTTCTAACATTAAAGTTAATTTCTCCCTCACTGTATGCATACTGTGTAATTACATAAAAATATTTTGCATTGACTAAACATACATTGCACTTGTACATTTAGTGTAAAGTTTAAGTAGTTTATTTAGGGTAGTTTATATTTTAAGATTGCCCTGGTTCAAATGAGAAAAAATAAAAATCAAGGTATACTTTTCATTAAAAAAGAAGCCCCCCAAAAAATTCTATGGTACTAATAATTATAGTGAATGAAAATAACTAATTTCAACATTGCATTTTATAACCATGACTTTTTTAAGTTCAATAACTTAACCTACATTCTGTTTTATATTAATAATCATTTCCCGGCAAATTAAAACATCCCTCCATTCTACGTTTGGTTAAACTGATAAACGAAAACACCAAAGAAATGTAACTAAAAAGATAACAACTAAGTATTTTTTACAAAAAATAAAAGCCAATGAAACGAGACATCATTTCCTGCAATATAATCCTCATACGAATTACAAAAAAAAAAAAAAAAAAAAAAAAAAAAACACGACAAAATTCTACCTGACCTTCAATTTTGGTCCTTTTTCCGCCACAAGGCCATATTTTACTGCATCTCAACCATAGAAGCAAAAGACTTTCGCCGTCCAACAAACATAATGACCGTTGCTACGGTCTGTAGCATATGGACTTCAAATCGGTCTTCAAAGTGGACGGTTTGACCTTCCTTGCTTTTGCTTCCCATAGCACCTGCAATCACCATTTCCTTTTGATTTAGGCGCTGTCTTTCAGCTTCGTTGCCCTGGTCCCACGAAATATTGTACAACTGTTTTTCCAAGAGTTTGGATCCCTCCAACTATTCTATTGTGTTTCTTGATGTTGAGCTACGGAAATGTGGTATGTCTCCTTTCTGGACACAATTGCTGTTTCTCGTTTTGGAGTTTTATTTACGGTGTAAAAGTAAAATGAGTTAGATTTATGGGCTGTTATCAAAGGAAGTGGTTTTATTGCGTACCATTTACAAACTGGTACCATTATTCGAAGCCGATTTCATTTGTAATGAAACTTGCAGGAATGATGATGGAAAGCGCTGTTAGACAAAGCGAGAGGACTACAAGTTCAAATTTTCTGCAAGACAATTAATAGCAAGAAAGATTGTGACAAGATTAATGATGCTTTAAGAATAAGGTTAAATGTTAGTTGAACATTCATTGCCATGCATCCGAGGAACATGTTTAACCACTAAACTGGCGTTCAAATTATTCTAATTAAAATTTACTATTTGAATATTGAATCTGTAAAAGTTAGTCGATTTATATTATTAGTACAATAATTTGGTTGAAGTATTTTGGTAGATAAAAAATTTTTACCTTTAGTCACACTCTGATATATGGAATAGAGTGATTGGATTGGGTACAAGCTTGTAAAATACACTTAGACACATAAGAATAGAATTTCTTGATAGACGCTTCATAATTCTTAACCAAACTTTATTGTTTTAGTGTATAAGAATTGAAAACTTGAACAAGCTTTCTTTGCACTCTTTTTCTTTAGATTTCAACAGGTTATTAAAATGATAATAAAAGTAATATATAGTCGCAATAAATCATTTGAGTTCTAAAAACTACTTAGAGAAAGATTTTAATTCAATAGAGAGAAAGGCTTAGTGCTTATGTCAAATTATATGCAATATATCTGAACTATATACTCTATATATAGGCAATTATAAACAATCTTGCTAAAATGGACAATGGACTACTTAAGGTATAGCATTGAAAACATTTTCATAAATTAGTGCATTTAAAACGTTTCAAATTGCAGTTTAAGTTATAAATAGATGAAATATATACCATGTGTTTTCCGCCATGCATCTAACAGTTTCAGAAGTTGTTTAATATTGAAGTTCTACAAATTAATATTACCTGCTGAATATAGTAGTCAATATCTGATGTACATGCGTTAAAAAGATTGGACCTTAATACCATTTGGAAATTTACCACAGTATAAAGTATATATACTGGATATTCATTAATACTTAATGAAACCGAGATATATTTCCCATTATGTACTACAAGCAGCAATCATTGCGTAATAAAATCTAATAATACATAAACTGACAGTAAAGTGTTTTCCCAGACATCCAGTGTTATAGTGTTAGAATGGTCCATTTTTCTTATCTTCTCATAGTTAAACATTTAATACTTGACTTATGGTCTAACTTTATTTACAATAACTTCCAGAAAAAATATTGTTCAAAATGATAAATTGTGAAGTTTTACGTCTACATATAATTATTGCCAAAATATACGTAAGGAAATGTATGCATTTATTTATAATTTAAAATTATTAACATGGGACTAGAAATTAATTGAGCATATTAAGTGTTTGAAAGATCGAAAAACAATGTGGCCAAATATAGATGCAATTTATCCAATAACATTTTTATACGCCATTAACTGTTTCCACGTACAATTTTAATACATCAAAAATATTATGGCCTCAAGAAATTTTGAAATTTTCATATATTTAATCAATTTTAATATTTTTTAGATTACGATAATAAAAGACCAAAAGTTTATTTAAGTGGGATGGAGACATGTATGCAATAAATTACGTATATCTTCTTATTTCAATTGATTATTTTACATAGTTTTTGAATAAATAAACTTTCATTAAATTGCTTAAAATACTCATACATTTGTCTTAAAATTTTTCAACAAAATATATTTCTACCGTCTTACTGCCCTTTGTTGCTCAAAGTTGAATGATTAAAAGTATCAAATAGATGTAACTAAAGAATATAATTTTTCCCATTCTTTAGTTACAAATTTGCTGAGGTAAAATCTGCAATTCACCTCAGTAAATTATAAATGCTACCAATAAATGTTGTTAAAAAAATGCAACAAGTGTTGCTTTCGTGTATAATAAACGTTATTTTATTGATTATCAGTTTTGTTTTAAGTATGAAATTATACAAAATAACATGCCCGATCTTACTTCAGAAAAAGGTAGATAAACATGTTAGTTAAAACAAGAAGGTCTTAAATTGTAAAAATGAAAGTTTCCTTAAATAGCAAAAAAAAATTCTAATTAGCTAAAATGTATTTAAATAAACAAAGTGTAATTCAATAAATTTTTTCCTCAAAATTGTATTTATATTTAGAAATAAATAAAAGTTAAATTTTATTTCTGTCATTTTCAGGAGGAAATGTGTAATATATATACGTAACTTATGGGTAGATATCGAAATATATTTCATACGCTTTGAATACATGTATTGAGAGGACAAAATCATACCAATTTTCGCACTGTAAATGTTGCTTCTCTGCTATAACACCATAGTTAAGAGAAGAAAATAAAAAGGATACACCTTCCTTAAAAATGATTAGTTTGGTTTTGCCTTAATGATTCAGTTCCGTGAAAACATTCCTCATCAAAAAACATATTTTTCCAAAGTTAAGTTATCGTAATTTATAATACACTGATGATGTTGAAATTCAAAAAGAAGTTTGTTGGAATTCTTATTTTTATCATAGGTAAAAATAATAGAATATCGTTAAAAATCATTTGCATAAACGTAAAAATAACGTAATAACAATAAACAATAATCAAATTTGAAAGCAGATGGTATAACATAAAATTATATTTAATATTGATAATTTATTATGAAAAAAACTTGAGAGATTTGAAATTAAAATTCGATTCGAAGTTTAAACAATGCTTACTTGGAGTAAAAGAAATATATAATGTTTTCATTTTGAAAATTTGAAATTCATGGAAAAAATGATGAATATTATAATATTAAGTTAAGACTTAGTACTATTAAAAATAGTTTTAAAGGAATACTAAAAAATTTTACCTGTTTGTAAAATTTTCAATTATAGCAGAATTTACTTTCAGTAATATATAGTATTTGACACTTAAAAGAAATAATTTATGACGTACTTTCATCACCTATTTAGAATTAGTAAAACTATTATTTTTATTTCTTTTCTTTCCCTTTAAGAGGCTTTAAAAATAATAATAATGTTAAACCCCGATTTTGCTCCAAGAGGACCTAAGATTCTAATACGTTTTTTAAGAACATATGTAAAATAGTTAAATATAGAATATTATAAGAGTATATATATTTGATAAGCATAAAGAATTTTATCACACTTGAATTGAGCATGCATCGAAGATTTTTAGAATTTCGTGTTTGCGTTTTTAAGATATTTACTTTCAACAGGGTTTTTTTTTTTTTTTTTTTTTTTTTTTTTAGAAAGATTTGGTATGTGATGTAAATCTCTAATGGAACATAAACAAATCATAAATATTCAGTAAAATAAATCTTGAATTTATTTTTTTAAACAAGATAAAAATATATCGAGCTATTTTAATCATTTCCACTGAATTCATTTAAAGTATTTCCACCCTTTTTCGTAGTCTCTAAAAACCCCAAGCAAAACAGTGGACGCGGCGAGGAAGGACGTGCAAAAGATTTTCAAACATGGAACATCGCATGTCGTCCTGCAATATCGATTTATGATAAGCCGAGATATCGATATTTCATAGGAAAGAAAGGCGACGTGGATGGGAGAGAGAGAGAGGAGCAACCAAAAAAAAAAAAAAAAAAAAAAAAAATCCCCTCGCCCCTACAGCTCATCTGAAATGTATTTGAGAAAATGCTAAAATATGAGATCTGGCCCCCCGTACAGTTGATTTCTATTGAACTGTTGATCAGATGCTTAGGTATGCTCGGACTGGGCTGTCAGTTGGCCCAGGCACGGTCTATAGTTGGCGAAGGCCATTTCCAATGACAACGAATAGGCTTCCCCCATTCCGAATCGGACTTGCTGAGCCTCAGTCCGTAGTTCCACCCACCGATCCCGCCCCCATTGGCCGAAGGCCCCGTGACGTCACCCGACACGTCACTCCGAGCCGCCGACCAATAGGGGGGAGGCAAGGCAGCAACAGGAATTTCTTGGTCCTCTTTATAATTCCCCCTTCTCATACCATTCGTTCTATCTTCTATTAAGAGAACACGCCATACTGTGCGGCACACTATGTCGTGTGTGGGGATCATGCGTTGGATAATGATGCCCACGACACGCGTCAGGAAGCATCGCCGCAAATTAAATAAAAAAAAAAATGAATGAGAGATAGAAGGAGGCGAATAAAATAAAAAATTAGAAGAAAAACAGTTTGTGTTTCCTTAATTTTTTTTATTTATCTCTTCATTCTTTTATAACTCGTTGATGGTTCTGTCCCCCATTCTTACTCCCGAGTCCATTTTTTTTTATTTTGGTGTCTTCAGTTAGTTCGCTAAATGGGAAGAGAGAAAATTATATCGCGATGTAAAAAGGGAGTTAATTTTCATTGATGTAAAGGGGCTATTTTGGAGGATATTTAAAAACGGTTTTGCCTCTCCCGTTTAAAGTTAACGAACGGTGAGGAAGATTTAAATTGATAAAAAGAAAAGTACGTGGGGAGTAATAAAACTCGTGATTGTATCGGTTGATTTGAATACATTTTCAGTGACCTTGAATTTTAATACTTAAGATTTTAACAATTGTTTTGCATGTATTTAATAGGGTTTATTTATACAAAATAATTAGAAAGTAACCTATTATATAAATATTATATTTAAATATGTTATAAATCCAATTAATTTTAAAATACATATACAGTTTATCAACAATAATATAAATAATATTAATTAACGAGGAAAATGTTGTTGTTGTTTTATTTGCAAAAACAAATACACCAAATCAATAAAAATGCTTAAGAAATGTGTTCAACCATGTACTTACTAAGATTGTTTTTAATTTGAACCCCTTAAAATAAAATAACCGAACTGATACATTTATTCCATAAGTTTTCTTATGATGAAATTAATATATTTACTTCATATTTACGAAAACATATCACAATATTAATTTTATCACAGATTTTCTTGCATGGGCAGCTAATGTTTTTAAATTTTTGTAAAATAATTAATTTCACAATAAATGAATAACGGCGCAACTTTGAATTTTTTTTTTCACAGTCATCCTCAAATTAAAATTTGATTATGAATTTCTCATTAAAACGTTATTATTCTGTAAAAACGAACAATTGATACTTCATTTTTAAACTGCTATAATTTTCAGGACCTACTAAATTGCAATAAATGGCTCCTCATTAACATTAACCTACTAAACTAAAAAATCTTTTTGTATCCTTTGTATCATATCGATATACTGTGAGAAATATGCTTTCTATTTCTAATTGAATATAATTTTCACGCATTTGATAATTTCATTAATAATTGGATTAACTTTTGCTTTACTTAAATATGATATTCTAGATATTCCTTCCCCCCCCCCTTTTTTTTATTTTTTTAAATTTATTTTTTATTACGTAATACAAATTTCATGATAATTGTAACAGTAACCATTACTGGATTTCGTGCTCATCGTTCTCGGACTTTTTTAAAATTCATTAATATTATTCGCAAAAATTTATATGTGTTAATTTCTTCGATTTTTTTAGAATTCTATGCAATGAACTAAATAATATCAATGAATAAAAATGCTATTGAATTTCATTATTTGGAAAAAATTCTCAATTTTCATGGAATTGGGGAATCAGTTTTTAAATATCGCAAAATATTCAATTGAACTTTTTATCACTTTTGGCACATCTAAATTTTCAGTTCTCGTGAGGTTTGCCTGTAGTAATTTAAAGTATTTTCAACCATTTAAAATGCATGAATAAAAACTATAAATGACTTACTTTCTTTTGACCATGTACTATTAAACTGTTACATTAAATGGTGAATATTATACCCAATTCCATTCTTTAATCTAAAATCTTGTTCTCTTGAAAAGAAACACCACATAAAATTCTTCAAAATGTACACAGTTTTTTTTTATTTTTTTTTTATTACCTCACTTTTTCACACAAGATCCTAACATTCATACCCCCTTCCCCATAAGCAATGAAAAATTAATAGTCAAGGATAATTATTTAAAAGCGAATCTTATATTTCACGAATTTTTTGCGATGGAGAAGCAACAATAGTCTAAGTCATTGTATGCCTAATATTTAACAATACTTTTACTAAGCTAAATTACAAATAGTATTTTCAGATATGAGATGCTATATTCTATGAAAAAATCAAACATTAATTTTAATCAGTAAAAACCTTGGGAACGATGGTCTTGTAGAGTGAAATTAATTTACGAGTTATTAAGGTGTAGTATAAATACAACATAATTATCAATAAAAAGCTTTCATATGCATGGTTTATTCATTACGGTGAATAATTTTTCTCTTATATTAAATATGTTTCAATATTTCAATATTTTCTCTTGTCAAATTATTTTACCTTTCATCTACTTAGTAAATTTTTACCTAAGCCAGGCCAATAATAAAACACCAATAAATGTAAAAACTATTTAAATTCTATTATCCTGTGTATGTTCTCTCCTGTATGGTATCTATGATGTATTTAAAGGAACAACAAATGTTGGCGTAAGCTATTTGCTTTTAATACGTTTCTTTCAGACACATTTTATAGTTATCTGCACAGATGAAAGAATGTATATTGAACCTGAGCCAATCGATAGAATTTTCTTGTTTGTTTTGAATTTCTATTGATTTTTTTCACGTCCAATCTTACACGATGGTAGACTGAAGAATTCCGCAAGTAAATAAACTATTCAGTTGCATTGCACAAGTATTTTTTGAATTTCTCAAAAATGTTTATGATCCTTTACTTCAGATATCTAACAAAAATAATATTATTTGACAAACATATTAAATGTTGTTAGAAATTTACTTTTTAAAAAAAGAAATAATTTTTTTTTCTTTTTTTTTTTTTGATAAATAAAGCATTTTTAGCCTTTTTTCCAGTATATTTTTCAATTATTTTAGATTCAAATCTCGTCACATACATTTAAAAAGTTATGTTATAAATTTAATTTCAAGCATTTCTTATCTCTAATTTCATAATTTTAATTCAATTCTGAAATTAGACATTTTTAAAATTATAAAATCATTGATAATACATTTTTTTTTTAATTTAATTTTAAAATTATGAAACATTTAAATATTCCTAAAACCACCATAAAGTTTAAATATATCTGAATCTTTTAGTTAGAAAATAAAAGTTTGTAATTATTAGAAAATTCAAGTATTGCATTAATACAAATCTAAGTTTCTATTTATTTAAGGAACTATTAATTTGAGGAAAAAATCCCCAAAAATATATTCTGTGCTGTTAAATTCACGTAATTTAAGTAAAGAATTAAGTATTAGCATATATATACATTTTTTCCTCGAATTTCATTTTCACTATAATGCAAGTATGAATTTAATTTAATAAAGTATATTTACATTCTTCATACATATTATAATTTATCAACAAGAAAATAAACTGTATAATTAAGTCTCATAAATCGTTCCCACTTAACAAAAATATTTATGTAAGTATTTTTTCTCTCTCCATTTCTTATAAAAACGTTTTCTTGATAAATACAATCGGCAATCAATAAACTTTATAAAGAGTTATTATTGACTTTTTAGTGCATTTTTCTGAAACTAGAAGTAAATTAATAGATTCAAGAACAATTTCTCTTCTTATATGAAACAGACTACAATGATTTATAGATTTGCAATGTTGGTTGCGACACTGCGTTGTTAAGTATTAAAGACAGATTATTTATCAAAGGACTATTTGCCATTCTTTTTTTTTCAATACTCTGCATTTTCTGTATAGTTACCTTTAACAGATATTTTGAAGAAAATGATGAATTTTGTTTGAATCGTTATCTGTATGTTTTTAACACGTAAGCATAGAAGAAAAAGATATGGATCAAGGATTAAATGTCAACCCGTTGAAAAGTTATAAATATTTTATACTTATTCAGAATAAATATGAGGTGTTAATTTGTTTGGATGCATTCTTAAACTGAAAACTTACATAATAAATTAAATTCAAAAATTATTCACTTTTCAAGTTTTCACTTATAAAATTAAATATGATGGCTTAGATCTTGAAAAAAAAAAAAAAAATCAAGAGATCAAAGCTTTTGTAAAAACAATTTCTGCATATAGTTTGCTTATCTTGTTTTACTTCATAAGTGACAGTAAGTGAAAGTAAGTTAGTGCCTGAAACTAGTACTAACAATTTTATTTTACAATATAAAAGTCTTATATTGTCTCAAACACATTTTAGAGGTAATTTTTTTTAAAGTTTTTAATTCATTCAGGTACGGTGTTGGAAGCCATAATTGGTCCTTCAAAAAATAATAAATTGTGTTGTGATACAAATTAGGTGGAAATCGTATGTGGCAAATATAACAATTAAGGTTACTCTAAACTTTGTGATTTTTTTACTTTTTAAGTACTTCATATGAAAATTCATTATTTTAAGAGTAGTTTATTTCTTAAATTTCATGTAAGAAATATTTTAGCCAGTTATTTGAACTCAGTTAAATGCAATTCTCTTTTTATAAAAGAGTTCAAATATAACCTTAGTTCAAAGAAATCATATCACATACTAATTAAAAAAAAAAAAAAAAAAAAAAAAAAAACATTTTAAAACCATTATTTTAAACTATATAGTTTTCTTAAAACGTTTAAACGCAAATAAAAAAAATGCAATCATTATGAGATGAAAAAGAGTTTCTTTATATTTAACAGAAGTCAACTATAAAGTCCTAATTAAATAAAAAATAATAACACATTTCATAAAGCACAACACTACATATTCTTTAAAAATTCTGTATCCTGAATTTTTTGTTGAAAATCACTGCCTCAAAAATGTCAGCCGTTTATGTAAAAAAAATATATATATTTGACAGCTTGGTTAAAATTACGTTTTTATTGAATAGAAGAAAATAATAACTTCGAAACTAATAAAAATAGAATAATAATATAGCAACTAATAAATCAAAATGCAGGAGTATTTGTTTTCGATTATAAATGGAAATTTTTATCATTTTGAAATAAATACCAGCAGTTGAGACCATCTTAGAAACTATTATAATTTTGAAACAATAAAAAGCGGACTGTATCAAGTACCTAATATACTCAGCAATTTTAATAAAAAGGCTAGCGTCCTTGCATTGCAGAAGTGAAAAGCAATAGTTGAAAACTGTGAATAGTACCAACGCAAACATGTATTTTCAATAAATAATCTATAAAATCTTACATTTGTTAGATAACCCTATTCTGAAACATTTTGAGTCAAAAAGCCTACACCCACACCACTAAAAGTAAAGAATGAAATGAGCCTGTAGGATACATATCTTATGAAGACTATTGTCATCAAGTTACATTCAATGACAACGAAAATAAAAATTAGATGGCTCTGGTGATTATTGACCTGCTATTAGCTTGATTTTATACAGAAAATAACATGTCAGTGTAACATATATACCTTTAGGTCCATTTTATTTTGTACATCTTTTGCCACGATTTTATATATAGTTTGTAGGTAAATTTGTTTAGTACAATTTTCCCGCATTTTCTTATGTTTATGTATTATATCCTTGGATGCCTTTAAAAACAGACTTTTGTCTATTTGCCGTAAGAACATATTTTCTGGAGACACCATTATTTTTTGACAATTGGTCAGCTACCTGTTTTTATATGGATTATACAAATTATATCTGAGACTTACTTGATACATCATATGATTTTATTGGTGAAATGAAGGTAAGTTCTCTGATGGTCTTAACTCCTATATCAACTTGAAAATCTTCAAAAAAATTTCTTCCGGAAATTGTTTCCTTACTGTAGAGATTATTACAATCTCGCAAAAATCGCGGTACTTCTAAATAATACTAACATGATATTGGCTGCTAAATAAGTCAATTTTTCTTTCAAAACTAAATACAAAATCATTTTAAAGGCATCATATAGATTCAAACCTTTTGGTAAACTAACAGATTTTCTTTCATTCATATACCTAACCAACTCATGGCTCAGCTTCCCGATTAATGAATTAGACCATTAAGGTCACAATCCTGATAATGCCTTGCAAATGTTGCTTCCAAAAATCATTCGCCACTGGTTTTAAAATATTTTACAATTTCTACCATTTCCTTTAAATTCCATTGATAGAATATCTGGTGAGAGCTTTCTTTGTTTTAAACCATTCAATGTATAAATGTGGGACAGTTCATTTGAAACACCTCTTATAAAACATTTTGCTCTCGAAATTTAAACTATTATCCGTAGTCCATATAACATGGTCCACGTGTTACAGTAACAGCGCAATATAACGTTATTGGAACACAAAATAATGTTGTTTTAGTACAGTACTAAATGACACAGCTATTACGTCCTCAAAATCAATGTTCAACGATTTGACAGAATTTTTTTTTGTCCTATTGAATATCCACAGAAGAAAACCGAAAGCTGACTTACAGAAGAAAAATTCGTAAGAACAGGATTTCGTTGATTTTACAAATAGAAATAAAATAGCAGAAATGGATATCGTCTCAATGGTTTTGAAAAATATACTCATTCAAATCCTGAGTTTTCAATTTTGAAACAAAACTGTTAGGTGATTTATTTTGGATTCAATCTTCTATTTCGGTTCAAGTTCCTATAGTTTTCCATTTTAGAAAATTCATTAATATATCGTGTTAGTTAGCCTTAGAGTTATTAATTTTGGAAGTATCTAAGCTCTTGAATTTATAATATTTATTTAATTTGCAAAAGAACATTCCTACACTATAAAGAAAATTCCTAAGCATTATTTTCATGTCTTATGGTAGAGCAGTTGGCACTCTGGTTTGATGCTTTTATTTTATACTAATAGTTAGTTTGCGTTAACATGATCTAATATCTCCTTGCAGATTTTTACTATTAGTCCATGAATTTGTTTTTTTATTCGTATTTACTCAATACAAATCACACTTTAAGTGTTTCGTAAAATCCCCAAATATTTTGATGAAACAATCTACATTTTGTTTTACTTCCATTAAATACAATAAATTAAATTTACAGTTAGAAAACTAAATAGTAAAATTACTCAAATGTAATTCCTTTAGTTTATATATAATTAAAAAGTATTTCCTGTTGCTTATGATATTTTAAAAAAGAGATAGTAAAGCAATCAAAAGCTTACTCTATTTTAACGCTAGTTAAAGTTTAATGTAATTTATTGCAATAGATATAATTTTTCTTCATTTGTATGTACTTAAGAAAGTTTCTTTCTTGCAGGTGGAGAGAGTTGACAAAACTGAAGTGAAAAAGCCATTCGCCAATTTGTGTTTAAGGGGGACTCGGATTCCCTTTGTAATCGTAATGTTAAATTGCCTACTTTTTATGTACACTTCTTTGAACATTTCTTAACAAATGAGTTTGAAATACTTTATGTAGGTTAAATAAGTATCATACAAGATAGTAAGATTAAAATTAAGTAAAAATATCAGCAGAATTAAAAAAAAAAACTTTAAACAATCCTTCGTTTTTTTTTTTTTTTTTTTTTTTTTTTTTTTTTTTTTTTTTGAAAAATAACATTTTTTTAATAAAGATTTGGGAGTAAAAAAATGCAAAGCATATAATTACAAGTTAAATAATTTATCTCCTTTAACGGAGAATAATTTGGATATATATAATTAATGAGAACTATTTAAACAAATCTTAGTATTTATGAGTTGAAATGCATATATCCGACATCGTATTTGAGAAAATTGTGTAATCAATACACTAGAATGAAATTCTGAATTTTTTTAATTCAAAATGAACAATATAATAAATTATAAGTATTCATAATGATTAAATTTAAGTAGAGTATATTTAACAAATGTAAGATATGTAATATTTTGAAAATTATGTAAAAAAAAATTAAATGATGATGTACATAATGAAATAAATTATATTATATTCTGCTATTGAGTGGTTTTGTTTTTTGCAATACTTAAAAACTAATGTTTGCACACACAAGACAATAAGTTTCGAAACAATATTTTGCTGAGTGAAAAACTGCTAAATCACCAAAAAAATCTAATTCATTTATCGTATAGAAGATATTCAACTTTATAAAATAACAAAAGAAATTAATTATAAGTCTGAGTATACATTGTGCAATTAATGTTTTTATAAACAAGCATTAAAATTAAACATTATGTAGATAGTAAAAAATTTTTAAGCAGTTGCACTATTAAATGCAAAGTTTACTTTTTAATTAACTTTTTTAATACTGTGTTTATTTGTTCATATGAGCCTTATAAAACAAACTCAATACTTTTAGATTAAAGGTCGTAAAAAAATTATTTTTCAATACAATGTGAAACAACTTATACAAGCAAACGTTCCCAAATATTTTAGTAAAAATATTTATTTTCTTCAAAATTGATGTATTTTTAAATTTCATTTTGCTCCCTATTTTAATAAGTAACGTCTAAAAAGAATTGCTATTGGCAAAAATAAAATCTTTTGCAGGGTTATTTAAACTATAATTTTAAAATAACATTTAAGGAAGCTTATAATTTTTTAATTTTTTTCAGTTTTTCAATGGTATTGTTGCTTTTATTAATAGGTTTTTTTTTTTTTATTTAATTTTAAACAAATTACGGCCTCTATTACAAAATATTCAAAACCTTTCTTACTTGAAAAATATTTTTTTAAAAATTGCTTGAGAATGCTATGCAAAAACATATTTTATTAATAAAGTAAAAAGAAAATACTTTTGTTTCTCTTCGAATACATAAATGTTCAGAAAAATCTCATTAGCTTATTTTTATAAAAATAAATAGATTTTTAGTTTAAGAGAGAAAAGAAAGACTCATTGCATTGAACTTAAAAGTGAACTGAAAATCTTCTTAATAATTTTAATTTTATAAAAACTATATGCATGATCACCAAATATATCCCTAAAATTCTGTAAGTACCTTTTAATATTAGAAAAAGGATGAGACACATATATTTTCTTATACACATTTATTTTTTATTTTACTCTAAACAAATTTCTGAAACATTTTATCAAATGGATGGTTTTATGCAAATAGTAGGTACACGTAATGTTATTCCGATGTAGCTGATTTAATTTTTCATAAAGATGTACGCTTCATCGTTATTTAACATTTGTTCCAGTTAACTCAGTAGTCACTGAAAACAGAAAGTTGCAATTTTAACAGAAATTAAATTTTTAAAAGAGAAAAAGGTGTTGAAAACTTGAAAACAATGGTGTTTTTTTTTTTTTTTTTTTTTTTTTTTTTTTAATTCTATCATTTACACATGTTTTATATCTTAAACTGAATTAGAAGATGAATTGTATGCAAAATATATACTAAACGGCACATTTTTTCTGGTGTTATTCAATGAATGTTTCTTCAAATTGATAAATATACATTGAAACCGTATAAAACAACAGTTTTTACTGTATATAACTTCATAAAGAGTATTTTAGTTTTTATATTCAGAAGACTTTTGCATTTTCCACTATATTATCTAAACTTTCCTGCGACATAGTTTGTTAGAGCTACATGTCTAAATTTTATTATAATCTCTGTAAATCATAGTAGGCATAAAGCAATGAAACTTTTTAAGGAAATTTTGTTTAGTTTGCTACAGAACTTTATGAAACTAACGAAATTTGGTAAATAACTTAATGAAATTTGGTTCAAATTTAATGAATCATAAAATTCACTCTAAAAATTAAATAATAATAAATTTTGAAAAGTATATGAATGCAGAGTATAAATGTCATTCGAACAAAATGGTATATCAAATATTATCAAGGAAAAGTTTGATATTTATAAATTTATAAAGTATAACATTCTCACCTAGTTTAATTGATTAACACTGGTAACTATTTATCTTAGTAAAACTATTGAAAGAAGTATCAAAAGTTCTTGCTAGATCTCTATTATTGAAAGAATGCTAACATTTACTAGTCCCCTAACCACTTGACTAATATTGGGAGAGAATTTGAAATACTACTCTAAATCTTGTACACTGCTACTTAACCAGTCGGGCAGGTTCCGAAAATCAGATTAAAATGGCAGAAATGCAAATAATAAGCCAAAACTTTCACAACTAACCATGTATGTTCAACAGTTACTTTTATAATTTAGTTTTAATGACAGAACGTCATTAAAATGCAACTAACAATTTCATAATTGGCTATTGCTCCAATATGGTAGGGGTTATGCGTCCTCTTCTAAGTAAATCAAAATGCATCTATATGCTCTCACAAAATTCACGCCCTGGTTTTGCAATAAAAGTTTTTTACAATTCATATTGAAGTGCAGTCAATAAAACTCAAAGAGAAAGCTTACTTTGCTTCCTAGACATGGTTAGTTATGACAGATTTGGCTAACATTTGGCATTTAAAGAATTTCAGTTCAAAGGATCTGTACGTCTTAATAACTATCGCATACCTTCAAAGTCCTCAAAAATTTTCTTTAATTGAAACTAAAATAACGTTTGACGAAATTACAAATGCGTTCTATAAAATTATCATAAGATCTTTGTATATGCTCTTACCCAGCTAGCACAGTGTATTGGTCAATGTCTAAATCAATTGAGATTGGCCAATTCTGGTAGCAAATCGAGCATCATTTAAAAAAAAAAATTTAAAAAAAAAAAAAAAACATGTCAAAAGCCTCACAAAACATATTTTTTAAACATCCGTACATATTTACAATTAAAATATTTCAATTTCAAAACTGCGCATTAACATTTCAAAAATTCAAGTGTATTTTATCCTGCTTTGGAAGAGTATAACCAATATCTATAACAATGCCCGGTTTACATTGTTTCACATTGGGATTGGTCAATGTCGAGTGATAATTTCCAGCCTTGCCGTGATACTGGTCTAACTGCTTTTAATTTTTTTACTAATCCTTCGTTTTGAAACTATGCGTAGAATCAAGTTTGGTGGACTAACACGTTTTTAAAAAAGTGTCTTTAAACGAAGATAAATAGGTAAAAATATAGTAGTTGCCAAGTTCTATGACCAAAAGATAGTACGATTAAAGACTGTTGATGCACCAACATTAATTTCAATTAAATACATTAATTTGTAATTTAGGAACCCAATTTTTAAAAACCATTTATTCTGGGTAGTCTATCAGAAAGAATAAAGTTCATGAGTTTTATATTTTTAAATTTTCCACAATAGTTATGAAAAAAGTTTGCGAATGGATCACTTCGTATCGAGAAAATTTCATCAGCAATAATTATCCCTTTCCCCTCCCGTTTTTCACTACATTATCTTCCTCAATTTTTTTTTTCAAACATACTTAGTAAAACACTCATACTCATAAGCGCATTTTAGGTAACATAATATTAATTTTATATTTTATATAGCACTTATAGGTCTTTTAATATGCTGCTCTCAATTGAAATGTTTTTTATGGAATTAATGATTAAAGATTGAAAAGGATATGATGATACGATCCGAAATTTCAAATTTTGAAGATCTCGTAGCTTGCGTCAAAACTTTATGAAAGTTGAGCGTTTTATGCCTGTATTAAGGCCTTGACTCTACTGAAGCGCAAAACGAGAAATTCTTTGCAATGGCATTATCGATGGGCAAAAGGTTGAAATGCTGAATGGGAGTTTCATTACTTGGAGTCAGATGAAGTCGGTTGGGGGTCTTTTGAAGTCTTTCAAAGTCTTTTCATGAGAAGGCAGCACTCATACCTGCTCGAAAGACAATATTGTCTTTGTATAGAAACTGTTGAGAAACTTTCTTGCTGCCTTGCAAAGTAAACTTGGAGATTTATCTGCAATTGGGTTGAATTTCGCAACTGAGGAGTAGCTAGGAGTTATTTGTAGGAAGTTCAAAATTTCAGAAGTCAAATACTAAGTTATTACTCATATAAACATTTTCAAACCAATTGCACTTTAAAATTTATAAAAACTCCAAATAAAGTTCAATAAACTCGTATTTTACCAATGGCATGTATTATAATATTTAAGTCGTAGATCTTTTGATTTAAATTTGGTAGCTAAAGTTATTCGTTTATTCATATTTTCACTGTTGCCCTTTAAAAATTAAACATGCTGTAGGCTAAATTTCAGCTATTTTTTATTCTGACGCCCTCTCGTGAGTATTGTGTGAACTAACACAATTTAAATTTAGCCCAGAGGGTTTTCACTTGTACTTTCTATTACTTAGTCACTAATGTTAGAAAATAAATTACTTTAACTTAAAAAACAAAACTTTAAGTTATATTACAAAGCA
The DNA here is from genome assembly GCA_963978545.1 of Linyphia triangularis. Taxonomy (NCBI): domain Eukaryota; kingdom Metazoa; phylum Arthropoda; class Arachnida; order Araneae; family Linyphiidae; genus Linyphia; species Linyphia triangularis. The sequence goes on along the minus strand of OZ021727.1, from coordinate 32,678,452 downwards.
CTATAGAACTTTAAAAAAAAATTAATTTAATAAATAAATGTAAATAAAATTTATTTTATTAAAATAATAAGCTCAAATTTAACATTTATCTCAGTTTTAGAATTCAATAGCTTTATTTATGCAAATCTAATATTTCAACATTTATTTTTTAGATACAAGGTGACAAATGAGACATTCATGTTTCAATATAAGGCTCTTCAAACTTTCATTTTCTTAAATAAAATACTTATTTAATTTTCCCACTATGTGTAGATTTAGAATCAAAATGTTACTTAGGTTTCTGTTTAACAAATTTCTAAAAAAAAATTCTAAAAACGAAATGCTATATTTTCTGCAGAAAGCAATGCCTCTCAATGAAATATTGTTTTAAACAATGTGTTTAAATTTCCTCGATTAGTTTGGTTTCCGACTTTACAATCTGAAGGCAAATTAAAAAATAAAGTTGGGCTCATTAAAAAAAATTGGTGAGGATATTAATATTATTTAGTCAAACTCCTATCTTAGTAACAGCGCGTAGCCATTAAACAAACTTAAGACATATACATGTTTCAGAAAACATTATGATACATTGATAGACTCTTAACCTTAAAAAGCAAGAGCCTTTGAACATAAATGTTAGAAACAACTGCAGAAATCAGTTGCTTCTAATATTTAAAAAATTGGCGGATATTGTTTAATAAATGTTTCTCTCTTTCTTGCTCCTAAATAATATTTAAACATTTGAACTTCAGCTGAAACTGATTTTAAACTAAACTATTTTTAAGTAACTAAACAGCAAATTCCTTTTGAGAAGTATCCTAGTAACACAATTCCACTTCCTGTTTGATGACAACGTTCCCTCACCAAGAATGTATCTGTGAATCCAATCTTCATTGTCATCTTCGCCATGACGTCCTATCCTCGGAAAATGAGGGGCTCGGCCATCAGTTTCTCCCTAAGTGATGCAGAAAAGCCTGAATTTCACCTGAAGTACATACGGAACTGACGTGGGATGGTGCGGTTGCTCTTCCTGCCTGGCTTCGAGGAAGCTTCTCGTCTGTAGGCGGAAGGAAGCAGGAGCGATTCTTTCCTTGCAATGTCCACTCTAGGTAGCCTTGAGAGAACAGGTGACATATGAGGTTGGTCGTATTTGCGTACATGTGGAATTTGTAGTGTTTGCGCACACTTCAATACGCGTTATTAAGAGTACTTCTGTTCGCTCTGTTAAATATCCCTTCCTACCTACCTTCGCTCTATTTACATCAAGTTTTTTTTTTCTTTCTTTTTTTTTTTTTCAATAGAACCAAACTTACGTTATATTTATTTCACACTATACTTATCTATGAATGAAATAACTTGAGTGGCTGTATCATTTATTATTTTTTTTTTAAAGGTACTTGATTAAAATTGCCATATTCGGCAAAAAAAGTTATTTTATATAATAAAATGATAATTCTATACATTATCCGTGATCAACACCTGAGATTACTAAACAAAATTCAAATTTATAAAAATAAATGATAATTCAAGTAAAACTCCTCTTAAGCCTCAATATGTACGCATATTTAAATATATTAGGCATTTACCATTCAAATGTTCATTAGCTCACAATACCCGCCAACTCTAATATTATATACTTTAAAAAGATCATTTGTACACAAATAAATATGCCAATGAAATAAACTAACTCAACTTAAATTGAACTTTATTATTATTATTTTTATCCATTTCCGAATTCTGTTTCTTCAAACTGGCACATTTTTCACCACCCTTAAAAATAAGTAGGAAAACTACGTTTAGAGCTTTTTTAACTACTTGGCTATTTATGTAACCAGAACTTTTATTTAAAATATAATTTAATAAGTAAAATTTAATTAATTTTAATTAATCATTTAGTGATTAATTAATTTAAAAGTAATTTCTAAAAACAAGAGCATGAAAGAAACCTTTATTCAGCATAGTAAATAAATTTAATGCAACAAGATAGTTAATAAATTGAATTCATTCTTCCTTTTTCAACAATTGGAATTCAACTAGGCCACCGAAAGCCTCACAGATAGGTCTCCTTTTCAGAGCAATCTGAATCGACTTTTTTTCCCCTCATCTTCTTTAATTTTTCATCAAGAATAGTAGAATAACCATACCAAAAAATATTTTTATAATATTAGGTATTTTGCTTTAATATGAGTTTTGGCATCAAAACTCTTACCATATTTAACATATTTGAATTATTTGAAACTGATAGAATATCATGATTTTACTTATATTTATTCAATATATAAGAAATGTGCGTCTTCTGTTTCGAAAAATATATGTTTACTGAATTTATAGCTAACATCTGTGTAAAATACTTAACTAATTCAATAAAAGATAATCCCCATTATTCATATTAACTTTATCACAGCTGCCATATTACTCACTTAATTTAAAAATAATCCAATCAGTAAAAACCCTTTTATCAAAATAAATTTTACAATTTTAATTAAATATTAAAAATATATTGAGGTAATTCTAGAAAGGAATATATCACATATTATAAAAGTTTCGTTTTTGTAAAAAAAAAAAGGGGGGGGGGATTTGTATTTTAGTTTGTTATACATTTATATTTTAGTTATATTTAAGGATTTAAATAAAACTTGAGTGAACTTGTAGTATCATGAACCTCAAGTACCTTAATCCTAAATTATTTATTCTTTATTCATTTTTAAAGTTATAAAAGTAATTGGTGACTATTACAAGGATTTAACATTCTCTCCTATATGTATTGTTATCTAGGTCAAAAGCCCGTGAAAGTAACGATATATTTATAATGTTACTTTAATCAGTTATCAAGACAGTCAGTAAATTAAAGCTTAATAGATTATTATTAAAAAGATTCTCAAATGTAGGAGAAAAACATATATCCCAGCATGATCTTAGTACAGTTATCCGGATTTAAATTTTAATACTTTCTTCTTATGTGTTCTAATTTTCAAGTTGATAAGTGACAGGAATGATCAATAATAAACAAAAGTAATGTAATGATATGTTTTTTTTTTTTTTTTTTTTTCCATTTTAGATACTTGTACTAGTATAGGAAAATATTTTTTTGTAGTTTGTTATGAGCTTAGAAAGTGGAAGATATATAATTAAAAAAATATGTGATTTCAATCATTGCTTTTGTGACCAGAAAATTAAGAGTTCAACTTTGTAAAGAACTATTTTTATCAATAAAAATATTTTCTTTGTATGCGATTCATTTTTTTTTTACTTTTTAATTTTCTTTTCTATATTACATCTTAAAAGTTTATTGATCAATTTAAAAGTGATATTTTTAATGCATATGAAAATGTATGTTTGTATGGATTTTAACAAGAATACAATTTCTGATAAATTTCATGCAGATAAATTTTTTCAATGCAAATAAATGTAATATTTTCATGTTTTAATTAAACATTTAAAAAAATTAAAGTACTTTTTTGTATTTATATTAAAATTAAGCAGATCTGTTTAACATAAAAAAAATTGTGAAATAATTAGCGCCTTAAATCTGTCTTTTTACTGTATTGACAATTGCAATAGTTTTCTTTAAAATATGATTATATTACAAATTATTTCGTGATTTTAAAACGAGATAATATCTATATTGAAATGGTATTTCTAGTTATAAATCATATTCAATTCAAAAATAAAATATATTCTTATTGCTCATCTTGTAACACATCAGGCTATTGGGATTTTTTAGCTGTATCGTTAGAAACAAATCATCCAAAATAATAACATTTCAATCTTCAAGATGCAAATCAATTTCTATGAATCAACACCTATTCTACCTAATAGACCCCACTATAAAATCCTTCTATAATATAATGTTTTTTTTCCCTATTTTGAGCAAAATAGTTGAAAACCATTAAACGCATTCTAAAAAATAAAAGTTTGAAATCTCAATATCATCATTTTGATTCATGATAAAAAAAAAATAAAAAAAATAAAAAAAAAAATTGTTAATACATCTGTACATCGATATGTGTTTTATTCTCAAGAATAACAAATATTCTCCAATCAATTGAACTAAAGTTAAATCTTCTCGCACAACATTCAAAATTTTATTTCAAAAGTAACCGTTTTAAGTTGTCAATTATTCTAACTAAATTATACTACCTGTAAAAAGCATCAGCAAGAGTTGAATCAGTAGGAAATGTTTCTATTAAAAAAAAATTCCTCTTTTATTAATTACCTTACATAAATAGGGAGACTTACGTACCTACGGCCGCCTTTTTTCAATGCACAAGAAATGAGCCACTGAGCCGTTTAAAAATGTGAAATTGATAAGAACACATCGTTATAGTAATTACTTCCCAAATCGATTAATATAAATACTTAAAATAATAGATTCTGTCAAATAAAAGTTTTTTAAAGAAATTTCACAAAGGGACCTAGGTTCAAGACCTCGTTGTACCTAGGGCCAGTAGCTGATGTATCTAGGGCCATTCTCTTTAAGTGAGGTTTCAGTCCATAATGAATAGAAAACCAACATACACAGATGAATTTTATAAAAGAAACATTATCAAGTAATTATCATTCATTGGTTTATCATATAATAACTATAATAAATTGCAATGTGTCAAATTATTAGTGAATTGCAAGTATTTTCATAACTTGAAAAACTGATATAAAAAAATGAGCTGTATGCATTATCGCTTTGAAGCACCAACAGATTTTGGCTTTGGCAATTTGAACACAATAAGCAACTATATGTGGCTCTAGGTACACGACTTGGTAATTTCATATAAAATGACCTTCTACTAAAAATGCACATGGAGAAAGAACTTATTTAAACATCTGATTTAGTACTTATTATTACAAATAAAATTATTTGCTAGAATTCAAAAAAACGTATTTGACTTAACTTTGTAAAACAATAAAAGACATGAGCTGCAAAATGTTACTGCAGATCATATAAAAAAGTTTTCCACTTATAACTTATCACAGCTTTCTCCTCTAAAATTTCGAAATGGCTGCCAAAAGAGCAATTGGGTGTTAACACTTACCCAAGTGAGTAAAAAAACTTAGAGCTAAACATTATTCAATTAACGTGAGGTGTACACAAGTCTCCCCTACTATGGAAATAAAATTATAAACTCTTACCTATACTATAAATAAAACCACAAATTATTTTTATATTTTTATCTATAATAATTCATTATTATTAACTAAAAGTGACATGTTTATGTTTCATTCACAATAAGCATTTTTGAAAAAAAAAATGAAATAATAATACATTTTATGAGAAGCTAGTTTTGTGTATTACAATAAGCATTTATTTTTAATGTTATACTACAAAGCCTAAATTTGCCACTTATAAGACTGAAGATAGAAAATTTAACTTAATAACTTAAATTAAATATAATAACTTGTTTTTATAAAAATTCATTGAGAAAATATAAATTTTTTAATGTTGAACTAAAAGAACAATTACTGCACATGTTGAAATCAGAAAGAAAAAAAATCCGCCTATTTCAGTGAAAAAATATTATTATAACGATATTACTTCGAAAACAACAACTATTTTTAAAATCTATCGAGATTTTCGGTCATCTAAGTGAAAGCATATTTTAAATAAATCATAGATATTGTTAATACATAAGTATATATTAATTATTATACAAGTGAAATTCACATTTTAAAATCACAGCAAATTTCAAATGAATCACATTTTGTTCAAAAATAGGAGAATTCTCAAAGATATAATTTAAATTAAGATTATAGTAATCAGTTTTGCATCATTTGTCTAATTATTGGCTAATAAGTCTCTAAAAAAAGCAGTAAGTTAAATGTATATCCAATTTTCTAATACCAATTTCTATTATAGCTTGCAGTTTCAAATAGAAGTAGATTCATTTTCTAACAAGAATAAAATTTAAATTTTATTTTTTAGAAGTAAAAGAAGGGATTTTTATTTGTTTTCCATTATTTCCATTTTCATTTCAGATTATTCCCATTTCAGTACTCCAATAGTCAACTCACTAATATTTTTATAAAAAAAAACACTCTTAATATAACGTTTCCTCATATCCCTCAAACCATTTCAGAATGTAATACAATTACTCTACTACTACTTATAATCAGTTTTCAAATTAAAATATTCTCAGATTACCATGTTCTTTACTCGTTACAAAGTTCAATGCTAAAAATACCAAAAACAGAATATATTGAAAATAGCTAATCAAAAATTGTTCAAGATATTACAATGTAATGAAATTAAAATGGAAATATTTAAAAAAAAAAATAACAATTAAAAAGTTAATATATGTGTACAATATCAATGATCAGCTAATGAAAATGACTTTTCGTAAAACAATGCGTATCTTTTCGGAAAACAAATAACACCAAGACAATGAAAAAATATTGTTTATCCAATATGTTTCAATAAGTAATAATTAATTATGCTTACATAAGAATGATAAAAATTGTAATTTGACTATTTTTTTTTCCTTACTCGTTTCAAACAGTTGTATAACTATGACTTTTGATATTTAACTAAGATATTTTTAAAAATATTAGAACAAAGAAATATTTAACAACGATAGCATATCAACCAGCCTACTCACAAATGAAAAATTTCAATTAACTAATGGAATATTCAAGCACTAATTGCAAATAAACGATTATTAACCTAACAAAAAATCATTAACTTCTCATTTTTATCATATTATTTTCTTATTTTGATTTAAGTACGAATTTTTATTTCCTAATAAAAAATTTTACATGGATTTTAGTAATAAAATATTAACTCATTTGCTGTCGATCGAGCCACTTTTGACAAGCAGAGTATTTTTGTCCACCTGATGGCCGCCGTGGGGTTAGCACTCTGGCCTTGCATGCCAAAGGTGCCGGGTTCGAATACTGGGTTAGGCAGGAATGTTCATAATGGTTCGTAATCCACTTTAAGCTGTAGTTCCCACCCTGATTAGCCGTCATCGTACAAAACATTAGATCATTGAGCGTAGAAACCAACCACATGTCGATCGAGTTATTATTTCAAATTATACATTTCCTTACAAACCAAACAATGAAAAACATATTTTAATAAATACAATTGTATAAAATCAACAAAATATTTTTAAACATATCTTTAAATATTTTAGTTCTTTCGTTCTTATTTTTATTCGTTTCAGTTTGTGTTTTTCATAATGACACAAATGATTGTTGGTTAGGACTTAATAAATCCTTTATTGCAGCGTAACGTGACAATCTCTTCAGCGACGTACCTGCAGCACAGAAGAAGAAAAATCCCATTTCGCTATATCGACTTTTTTTTTACATAATTTTAATTTATCCAAAATAGTATGTTTTTACAATCTAAAAAACTTCCTTTCTAACTATCTAAGAAACTTTCAGTAAAATGGTTTTCATCAAGAATAAATACTGGAATAACTTAACTAATGCTCATTTGGATGATTTATTATGATTGGTTACGAGATATACTACGACAGACATTGACTCTATCCTAAAACAAACTGGACGATTTTAAAGTCATCGTCTCACAATTGATATCGAATAAAACATTAGAGTCGGGAGGTACAGTTTAAAAATCTTTATTAAAAGTTATTTCAAGTCACATTGTAACAAAAGAATTACTTCTTTTTTAGATTTTGATTTGCGTAAGAACGAAAATTATTATTATTATTTTTTTTTTTTTTTTTTTTTTTTTTTTATATAATTATTTGAAGAAAAAAAAATCAAATATCAATTTTACAATTTTAATAACAGAAAAGTACCACTAATTTTTTTCTGTTTTCAGAAATATTTTTCATTCTTAAATCTATAGTAATTGAAGCTATATCTCGGCGCATTAGATATAAATTTACGGCCTGCCAAAAATTCCAAAGTAAGTCACACGACCCTTCTCTAAAAGTTAGTGTCGTACGCTGCTTTAGTGAGTCTCGTATGCATCTTGTTAAAGTAAATGTCCACTGTGAAAGAATAACATACACAGTGCTAAGTAACAACACAGTTGAGGGGATAAGAAAATCACTATCCACTACAGCATTCCCTTTTTCCTTTTAATCGAAAAGAAAAAATAAGCGAAGAATGTAATAAGGTAACATACATACAACTAATCAATAAAATAGCTGTCTCTAAGTTTTTATCTTTTCGCTGTAATTTATTAACTCATTCAAAAACAACAACCAAGCATTATTTTATGAAGATTAACCCATTCACAAAAAATCCCTTTAAATGAATCCTTATAAGATCCCTTCTCTATAGAAGACAGTATCACTCCAGTAGTTCTTTAAGGCCCATCCAGACGGCGTGACAGCTCTCCAAAACGTAGGTTACTGTAACACACGAAAAAGACCCAAAGTCAGCAAAAAATAGAACGAAAAGGGAGATTCAGACACCCCCCCTCCCCCTCCTCTTTCCCCTGTTACCCTCCTCACCTTTAACTTAGTAAAAAGCACTGCGGTAAATGGCATACATATAGTATGTTGATAGAGTATAATGATAAAACTATAACGCAAAAAGTGTGAATTCTGAATGTGAAAGCTAAGAAATACTATATTCTTTATGGTTTTATTTATTCGATTGTTTCTATGACAACCTCCCAGTGGTTTGGATTTGTGACTTGATATCACGTCATATGAATTTGATACTTAACAATTTACCTTAGATAGGCTACTTTTTTAAACATTGACGTATCGAATGATGATTATTGCTTTCACTTATTTTTACGTCTTTTCTCCATTGCAAGACGCAAATGCTTTTGAACTTTATTTCGAAATTTTCCGCTTGTATTTCGGGCTTATTTCTGTAATCCTTATGTGAAGATATTCGAAAATAACCAATTCATTCTCTTCAACTTTAACTATAAAAGATAATCGACTAATGTTAGCTCGAACGGATTTAGATGCTTCATTTTTTATTATTATTTTATTATTATTATTATTATTATTATTTAGATCAATGTTTTGAAAACAAAATGATGACAAATGAAAAGTTAGCATTATTTATGGAGGTTTGAGTGGAATTTTGAGTTTGATTCCGTTATAAGATATAGGTTAAGATTTTATTCCTTTTCTTCCATGCTAAAAAATATTTACAAAAATCCGTAAAAAACTACAAGCTATCCATACTCAAAAACAATTTTTTTTTAAATTTGCACATATCTCTTTAAATTTATCCGCGCAATAAAATATTAAAAAAAAAAAGTAGCTATTCCACAAAATTAGTCACCCCAAAAAAACTCCCTTCTAACGAATCTTCACATCCCATCATCTACAAGACAGAGTCCTAGTTCTTTAAGTCCCATCCAGACGGCGTGACGACTCTCCAAAACGGAGGTTAGTGTAACACACGAAAAAGACCCAAAGTCAGCACAAAATAGAACGAGAAGAGTAGGGGGGAGAGAGATCTCTCAAAGAGAACCCCCTTCTCTCTAAATCCAGAGCATTGCGTAAGAGAAGGAGCATCCATTCCTCCTCCGACATAGCGATAGGGAGAAAAGGGGGACGCAGCATCCGAAAAAGGGGGATAGGGAGAGTGTTGCCAATCAAGCGTCGGTGGGTTGACCTTTGGTCTGCGTCGTCTGCTCCTGACCACTCCTCTTCGCGAGTAGGGGGGAAGAGAGGGGAGAAAGAGGCAGCGCGCGCCTGCTTGCAAACGATTCAGAGTGAGGTCTGCTAGGACTCCCTTCCGCACAGGTCTACGTACGGTGCACGACCGCTCCGTCGACCGGCGTGGAGTGAAGGTTTGCGCCGCAGACAATTTGAAGACTTTGCCGTCGGTCAGTCGTGTTGACGTGAACTGTTGGACTTAGGACTTGGATTATTTTTTGTGTTTGTATATTGAAGTTGTATTTTTATGAGAGTTGGATTTCATTGGAAGGATTAAGTTTTTTGTGGATTGGAAGTGATTGAGTTTGTTTTTTCTTGGAGATAATCTGGATTTTGAGTTTTGTTGGTGGAATATAGTGAATTGGATAGAAACCGTCTTGGATTAATTTTTTCTCGTCAAAAACTAGTCAAATGCTTAAAGAATGTCATTGCGACTCTCTGGTCAAAAACAAAAAAAGTATTGGAAACCATTCAAAAGTCATGTAAACTAAAACTAGTCATTTATTGAAATCATAAGAAAGAAAAATATATTACTGTCAATAAGTTAAATTTGACATTATTTTAAGGATTAAATAAGTGGTTTTTTTTTTAACTGAATTATTCAAAATTAACTCCACTCTTATCGAGAAGGCATTTGTTTACATTAATTCAAAACTTAGAACATTGAAACTTTCCACCTCAATATAACTTTGAACAATATGGAGAAAATCCCCCTACTTCCACGGAGCAATCCCGAGCTTCTACTCAATTTGTAAACAAACGCACTCGATATCTTCCAATACGCCATTAGGCTTAGCAACCGGACAATTTTTATTAATCGAATTAACATAAAAGAGAGCATCAACTTGAATTAAAGTTACCCAAAGGACATCCAGAAGACTCCAGAAAATCTGTAGCGATCCGGATTGTGCCGTCATGAAACAGAAACTAGAAAACCGGGATCGAAATCCCGGAGAACATTACATCCGGAGCACCTCTTAGCCGCTGAGCCGGCGTCTTTCCCAGCATGCAATGCGAGCGGCCATGATGTTTTGAAAACGAAGAGCATTTCTCTCAGAAAGCGGAGAAAAATGTAAAGCATCGGCGCTACTGAACAGCCACAACTGAGTGACTCGATTTTTTATAATTTGTGACTTTCAGTTTTGTTTTTAACTACAGCAACAAATGACTTCATGTCGATGCCATGTCGCGTAGAAAACAGGAAAACCCACAGCCTAGAAAGAGATTAATTAACGGTAAGTGATTTTTATTTATGTTTTTCCTTTTAGTTTATGGAATTAAATAATCACGATTACTTATGCAAATTTTATTTAATGAGGAATACCGTTCTGTTGGATATTTTTTTTTTTGTGTTTTAACTAAATGTATTTATTGATGTAACATTTGGGTTTCGTTTTGTGACTTTGGGTGAAAGCGAAAAAACTCTGGGAACTTTTTAGACTCTGCAGCCGACCACGTGAATGTAAGGGGGCGAGGGTAAAAATTGCTGCGTGTTTGTGTTTTTATGGATGTGCCTACACGTTGGAGTATACGTTATGATAACGTTTTTAAAGAGCATTTTTCTTTTTTTCTTATAAATTATCAAATACATGTGTAAAATCATTATTTATGATTTCAAAACTATGTTTATTTTTAATGAAAGCATAATTTTTTGGCATCCTATTCATTTTTAAAATATGCATACTAATTGAAGAAAGGCACCGTGTGTGTCTGAATTCTAGAAAGATTTAATTTAACATATCATATAAGGAATGATACAACACTTTCGATTATATAGCAAGTATAATAAATATATAATTGAATAAAAAGGCGTATTTTAAAGAAAACTTTTAGCACAAAATTCATTAAATTTTAAAACTGCTTATAAGTTTCTGTATTATTTTTAATTAGAAAACATCTTAAATCTTTCCATCGTAGTTAGATAAATTGTTAAATTAATGATGTAACTAAATATTTAAACTTGTTTCATTGTTTCTAAAAATAAAATTTTTAACTGCATTCATACTTAACTATTTTATATTTTAAAGTAATACTTGTATTTTCACACTTTTTAAACATTAACATACATTTTCATTAAAAAAAAAACCTGTAGTTTAGTATTCAAATTGTTCGATACATTCTAAAATAAATTATGATAATTAATTTTGAAATTAAATAAATAATAATTTTTTGCGTTTTCAAATCATATTGTTTACCGTTATGTTTCAATTTAAAAACAACAACTTAATATTGTTTATTACATTCAGGTTTTTTAAAATTAATTGTTTTTGAATTTCTCATTTATATTGGTGGATGCTGCTACATTTAATAAGATATACGATACATTTTGGAAAAATTAAAAACAAAGGCAGAATTTCAAAGCTTAATATAGTTCGAATCATTCTGACAGTGTAAACTTTTAAATCCATTATGAAATTGATAACTTTATACTCTACTTGATTTCATCTGTTGTTTTCAGGAATTTTCTTTTATATTTTGACATTACTATTTTCAATTACATCTTTAAACATTTAAGAAATATTATAAAATTAGTAAATGAAAATATTTCATACATCTTTCTGTTGTTTCATATGATTAGTCTTTATAGACTAAGACTAATACAATTTTTTTACAAATCTATGTTTAAGGCTATTACAAATTTATGCCTAGCACTATTTTTAAAAATACTTAAATATTTTCACAACATTATTAAATGTACTTTTAAATTTAAAACCTGTTAAAACTATATATCTATTCTAAACTAAAATAAGAAAATATATTTCTAGTACTCGAAAAAAAAAATGCAGTTATCTTCTCCAGTTAAACTTAGTTGATATAATTCATCGTAAGTTGAGAAAAATATAGTCTATAAATTTTTTTAATTAAATTTATTGATAGAATTTTTTAAAGTACTCATTAAATTCCAAATATTTTCATTGATTATGTAGACAGACAAGTTGTGAATAAAAATACTTAAATATCTTAAACACGCGTTTTATTTTATTATTATATATCTTATAGTTTACATAAAAACATAATTGATTATAACAATTAATTTAAAATAACTATCCATCCATCATAAATTCCATCCTTTATGACTGAAAGATAAAAAAATAATTAATGGCTATTATTATTGTTATTATTACTTTTTTTTTTTTTTTTTTTTTTTTTTTCAAATGATATAGTTTAGTTTTTACTAATAAATACTTATATCTTATTGACGAATATTTAGATTCAAAAAACAATTTCTTTCAAACATTCACCTTACATAACATAAACTATTATATATATCACATTGTTAAATTGATACACGCAGATAAACGAAACTACAAATATTCAATGAAATGAGTATCAAATTTCTATACACTTAAAAATTGAAAAACAACATTTATTTTAAAGTGCTACAGTAGTTATAAGGAGAAAGTTATCTTAATCCTTAAATATAATATAACTTTACTATGTCCTCATTTTAAAACCACTCAAATCCCCTAAATCTAAGTTAATATGTCACATTTTCACACAGATATCCTGACACCCGCTGTCAAATAAATAGGTGAAATATAAAACTAGTACGCAGATGTTGGCATCACTCCCCCACCCCTCATCCGCCATTCGACCTGAATAACATGACTATGGAGGAAGCTGCATGTAGTGAGGGGGAGAGGACATTTTAATACTGTAATAAGAAAACAAGTACTTATTTTCGTAGTGATTTTGTAGATATTTTATTTCCGATGTAATTTCAATTTTGAATTCAAAATTTATGTGCTGGAATTAATTGCGATATTTTTTGAGAATATGGTAATATTTTTATGCATAGATTTAAATTTCTAAAATCAAAATATTCAAAGAATTTTTATTTTTTTTACTTAAGAATGTTTAAAATAAATAACTTTCATTTTTAGTTATAGAATCACCGAAACCTACAAATAGTTTTATTAAAATTCTTCATTTCCTAAGTTATGTCTAGAAAAACGAAGATTTAATCTGGCACAAAATGTAAAAAGGTTTATTAAATTCATATTTTAACTTGTAACTAATTCAATATAATTCTTTACCTTTAACATTAACGAATCACATAAAAAAATTTAAACAACAATTTATTATGAGAACATTTAAATTATTTAAGTGATTTTTAACTAAACTAGCACGGTAGATCAACTGAAATTATAACTTTTCAAAATAACAATTGTAAATAAATAGCACAAATGTCAATTAAGAATAACTAAACAATCAAAAAAGTGTACTAAAAAAGTTAAATATCTCGATTGATTTTTCACCTTAGTATCAAATAGAAAAATGTACCTCAAACTTTTATACCAAATATAGTCAATTTATTCTTCGCTTGAATCATGTATATATATTTTTAAAGATACCAAAGTAAATTCAGGCATTAATCTTAAATTATTTAACCTTACTCCAAACACTTCATTCAGATAACAAAAGTATTAATTAAAATTAAACAATATCATGTCGAAAACAATATCATATCGAAAATTAAACAATATCATATCGAAAATTAAACAATATCATATCGAAAATTAAACGATATCATGTCGAAAACAATATCATATCGAAAATTAAACAATAATCATGTATGTTTCGTACCCATTGATATAAGTTCAATAATATGAACTTTATGAATAATATTGAAATAAGAGTAATTTTTACTATACTAATTATTTTTTTGAAAATTAATTCTCATAAATTCCCTATAAATTTAAAACTGAAATCGTCAAGACTCAATACGAGTTTTACTCAGAATCTTCAGAAAGACATAAAAAAATATTAAGTTTAAGTTTTACAACTGAAATTATGCTTTCGCTAACGGCGAATGGATATAAACTTGTTCTTTAAACTTGTTCAATAGATCAAACAATATCAATAATATCTAAAACGACAACGTTTTCTTGAAATGTTTTTAGTTAATAAATAATTCTTTGAAATTTTATCTGACATATCCAAAACATTAAACTTAACTTGGAAAAAAACGTGTGCGTTTTTTTTTTTTTTTTTTTTTGTACCAAAATTTAAAAAATTTGCATTCCATTGAAGATAAATCTTAAAAATGTTTTCAAATATTTGCAAATCAAATTGAAGCAGGACTTTATCTTATCTGAGAGAAGTGATAATGAGTGTTTCTCTCTATCAATAACCTGTATGTAAAGCATTTGTAAATACTTCATTTTAATTTATCAGAGGATTGATACATTAGTACGCAAGTTTTATATGTTATAACACGTAACTCAAACTGGGGTCACATATTTATACGTTATTGTTAAAATAACTATCTTTAGAATTAATGACATCTCCTCCTGTACAATAAATTCCAATTGCATCCTTACGTTGGTTTATAACGGCTTATAAACAAATGTAATTTAGTTTCAAATATTAACATTAAATTGTTACACAATTTGAAAAGCGAATACACTTTATCATTTCAAGAAAAATTTTACAAGAGAGTTTATATTCTTTTTTAATGATTTTTGAAGAGGTTTTTTATACATCAATGGGTGAGGTTTGAATTCATTTACTTTTAATTAGATCTTTTAAGTTATCTCTTGTTATTAATATTTCTTAAATTTTTTTAATTGCTGTTGCATTTAAGTTGATTTTTATGTTTTATTACAAATGAATTGCGAACAAAAATATTAAACCCTTACGCTGTGCTTTGAAATAAGTTTTCACGATGCAATGGATGCTTATTTAAATTACCCTGGTTTCTCACCCGAAGTTTCTCCCCAAGTGTTCTCATACATACGTTCTTTTTATTTCCGAAACACATTTACATTAATTTTATTGCAGTAGTTTTGTGTTACGGTTTCTTATTTATTACTTATAAAAAGATTAATTAGTTTGTAAATATCAGAAAAAAATAAATATATAAATCAAAATCTATGCTAAATAGTTTTACGTTAAAATATTAAATATATCATAACTGCAAAAATGCTCAATCAATACTTTTATCACCAAATAACTAAAAGTGCACTCCGAAATAATTTTCTAATATAGTCACTTAAATCAAAACTACCTTTTTTAATCATAAATTTATTTACATTCTTTTTATTTCAATTAACGTTTTTATCTCCCAAATAACAAAACATTGCCCGGGGAACCAATTTCTTTATATAGTCACTTAAAGCAAAACTCCCCCTTTTTTTCCCCCTCATAAATTCTTTACGCTCTTTTTATTTCTCTAACAATCACCTGAATGGCTCAACAATTTACAAATTTGAAGAGAATAATTAGCCCCCACCTTCATTACAAAACATTGAAGACGACATTAATCAGCTACAATCCTTTCAGTTGATTGTTATGCGCGATAACAACCCATATATTTTAGTTAAAACGAAAGAGAACATTTCCATGAATGCGCTTATTAAAAAAATATTCTCTCTCCTGAATGGAAACCGTCTGTTTTATTGATTTTGACACCTTTTGGCGATATCGGCGAACGTGTTTGAGGGAACAAAAACTTGTATGGCGTCCCAAATGGTTTATTAATTACTTTTGGCCGTTTAATGTTTCATGCTGTAAAATTCTAGGCGATTGTTGGCGTTGTGCATACTGGTTCGATATCTGACACCGGGTCGTTTATGTTAAAGTGATTTATATCGTGACAGCACGATGCTGCTCAACCTTCTATTTGGACCTGAATGTGACGTTTACAGTGTGAATGTGCTTTCTTTTAAAATAAATTAATGGATTTATGTTAGATTAATTAGTTATAACTTAGTTATAAATGTTATTTTTAGTTATGAATTATTTTTGGGATTATCGGATTATAGTTTAGTTAGTACTTTTAAGGTTTAAGGTTGCTAAATTGTTTCGTTTGTTAGTTAGGACTGGAATTAATATACATAAAAATTATAATGAAATTCGGTGTTTAAAATTGAAAATGGGGCAGTGTAAAGAAGATTTCTATACTTAGTAAGTAATGGGGGTTGAAACGTTATGTACTTAAAATTGACTTAGCTCGTAATCATTTTGATTGATTTCTAAGATTAAATTAATAATTGGTTTATTAAAAGACACTGTAAATTGTATGATGAACTTATAGTGGTTTTGCACTTTTAAAAGTAAAAATTAGCTTAATCAAAGAATAAAAAGACTTCTAAAAATGTACATTGGCAGCAGAGTTAAAATAATAAGTTTTTTATTGGTATACTTGGACTAATAAAAGATATTTTCATGTTACTAAATTAAAGTTTTGTCTGATATTTTTTTTTATCGGTAAACTAACATAAGTAGTATGTAACTAAATGGATAAGTTTATACTAAAAAAAATATTTTCCATAAATAAATCCTTTAGTGAACTAATTAAACATATTTGAGCGTATTAGAACAGAATGAATTAAAAAAAAATATTTTCATTGTTGTGTATGGGTTAAAAGGGTAAATACTATGTGGTATTTTTTTAGTAAACGATAATTATAAGTTTTTTTTGGGAATAGGTTATAGTTCAAATGAATCAATTGAGTCATTTTCTACATACAAAAATGACTCCAGTTATTTATATTGGAATAAGACAAAAGTTAAAGATTGAAAAGACAACAGTTTGCTTAGTTACTGCATACTCATCTTATCTTGTATCTTATACTTCAGAATATCAGTCAGAACATAATCCATTATGCTTCATTATATCATTACACTTAAGCCAAACCATAAACTGAAGTAAAACATGAGCACCAGCAAGAAAACCTCCAAATGAATTCAAATGAATCCCAGAGAGTCTTACTTCACATACAACAATCACTTGATATCTTAAATAGATATCTGACAAAGGGTAGAGATGGAAAAGACGAGTGTTCCCTTTGTAAGCTCCATTCATCGCATTTACGGAAATGATGCATGCGCGTGCCAACACGTTCTTAAGATGAGGGAAATAAAAAAAGATGGTAAAATACGTTGTAATTGAACAATGCTTCCATCATAAACTTTCCTTTGTTGCGTGAGCGGCCACGTGTGACACCAACAACACGCTTGTCGCACGAGCTTCGCATCATTGCGCATGCGCAGGTGTTGATTCTCGAGGACGGTGCTCAGTTACCTTCATGAATAAAAATTCATTTGGAAAATGTCTGTTAATTTGAGTAATATAGCTTTATTTATTTATTTATTTATTTATTTATTTATTTATTTATTTATTTATTTATTTATTTATTTATTTATTTATTTATTTATTTATTTATTTATTTATTTATTTATTTATTTATTTATTTATTTATTTATTTATTTATTTATTTATTTATTTATTTATTTATTTATTTATTTATTTATTTATTTATTTATTTATTTATTTATTTATTTATTTATTTATTTTAATTTTTTAATTTTTTTTATTTATACATTTATTTCAATAAATACATAATGACACTTAACAATAAAAGGCAAATAAAGTGTTTTTGTTAGTTTGCACTTTACGTTTGATAAATTTTAACTATCAAACGACTGCGAGATCTTCCATAAAAATTAAGCATTTTATAAAGTATAATTAATATTGAACTTTAATTTGAGGTATTCTGATATTTGTAACCATTTTACAGTAATAAAAAAAAATTATATCACTTAGTTTAGCAATCGCCTCCGAAAGAAATGAAAGTGGGTGTCTTTCGATTCAAAATACGACTTGAGAAGGAATGATTCCCAACGCCCTTTCCCAGTGTTGAACGAAATACTTTAAACGACTTAACGGAGAAAAGGAGATGCAAAAATAAACGGGAAGAGCAAATTTACACAAAAATTGTTACAAAACCCCTGATTTTTTTTTTTAAACTTTATAAATGAAATAAAAGTATTATTTCAACAATAACTCCATAGAGTGGTTGACAACATTTAGGAGTCTGACAGCAAGGCTAGCTATAAATATCTCTATAAGCATTATAAAATTTTAAATCACAAGTAAAATGTAATTTTGTAAAAACAGTTAAGTCAAGATTTTTCTAAAAATAAGAATTCCTAAAATTCGCCAATTTGAAAAATAAAAAGTTTTTTAAAAAAATGCGGGCAACGTATAAATTTATACCACAATAACAGTATAGTGGTAGTTATAAGCTTTCTGGTAAAACATTTTGAGCTTTGTTTCGTGTTAGAGATGTAATTGGTTTTAAATTTATTAATCTGTTAAAAACCATGGATCAATGAAAATTATTAAAAAAAATTATTCATTTCATTGCTTCTAAGAAAGAAAAAAATACTACTAAACATAATAACAGTTAAAAGTTTATATTATGCAGCCTCAAATTTCAAACACTGTAAATTTTATAATTCACTTCTCTTGAGATCAATGACACAATAAAGACAATAAGAATTGTTGCTTTAGACCAATCAGTTTGAAGAAATATTTCATGTTAGTCTTATAACTCATGTACTTTGTTTTGATGCTGATTCTAATTGGAAAAGTAATTAATAATACAATTCTAATGTTTTTAAAATTGAGTCCTATATCTGTAAATATTTTAAAAGAGTGAATAATTTAGGAGTTTATTATCATTTTATTTAATTAGTTTACCACATTAAAGAAGTTACCACTTGTTATAATTTGGATTAAAACTTTTCACTTTGTTGATAAAGAGCATAAACTAGTGTGTATGATAAAAATTGTAAATACATGAAAAAATTTTAATGATACAAACTTGTTATAACAATAACTTATATCAATGCTATATAGAAAATTTCATATTGTAGATCTTGTATTTTTCTTATAGTTTTGAAGAAAAAAAAAAGTGTGCAACTGGAATTTTAAAATTGTTGTAGGAAAAGTTGATTTACAGCCCTTGAGATTTTTTTAAATTTAACTAAACTATTGATTTTCATCTTTAATTTAAAATTAATTAACTTTAAAATGCTGTTGATATAAAGTACTGTAGCAACTAAATCTGCACACTAGAAACGGATGCCGAGACACAAACCAAACAACCACCCATCCCACAAACCAAAGCTCGCTCACAAACTAAGCACACATCCACCTTCAAACTGACGTCAGCCACAACAAGAATAAAAGTCAAACATCAAACTTCCTCCCCAAATTCTGATGAATATTCAATCGGTTATTGGTCATTTCGAAAGAAGAGAAAAGGAACTTGGCAGTTGGAGTTTCCTTCAGAGAAACGCTAGTCTTGAGCAAGCATCGTATGACGTGATCACCTGAAATGCACAGCCAGAAATCGCACATTCAGCACATTTTGTGTGTGACCTTTTTTCTGACGTCCACCGGATGCATTCAGGACGGAAGCTTGACATTTTATCGGTATCTTCCGACAAAATGTGTGTGGATTTCGTGGGTTTTTAAGAGAAATAGCGGAAAGCAATGACTCGTTTTTTGTGCCGGACCGGTGAGATAATTCCTGAGGAAAATGTAGCAACTGAAAAAGGAAGGAGAGATCATATTTTAATGGAATTAGAATATTTAATTAAGTTTCTTAAGTATTTAATTTTAAATGGGATGTTAGTTGGGGACATAGAAAGCGTAAAAGAGTTGAGCGTCAGAGTATGAAGCGAGTGCTTTGGACAAAGAAGCACTTCAGCCAGATCAGAGACCTTCCCTTTTTACATATTGAATTGCCCATTTTGTTACCACTTAGTATTTTTCAGTAAGATTAGAAAGATTTTTGAGAGTTTAATTTTAATTTAATTTTAGTACATTTCATAAAAAAAAATAAAAAGTTTGACATAAAAACAAAAATTCTAAAATTTGACTTGAAAAAAATGCGCACTCTACCTAGAGACTTCCCCAAAAAGAAATGTTTTGATGATTATTTTTCAATATAATATCGTAATTTGGAACAATAATAAAGAGTTATACTTTATAATATGTAATTACAATAATAATTATAAACAAGTTAAGGATCAATGTAAATAATTACCAGGTTCTCAAATGAAGGTTTAGAAGATAAATAGTTGATGAAAATATGATGTTAGTTAAGAATTTGAGTTCAGCAGAAGAAATGATTGCAAAAGTTGTTCTTATTATTTGATTTTCAAAAAACTCTAAAAGAGCATTGAAGCATACTTCTTTATGTCAAATAAAAAGAAATTAAAATCTTGGCCAAAGGATGAAGCTAACATATAGGAATCAACAATAATTATCTTGGTCAAAATCATTTCCGTAAATAATCTGTAGTTCTTAGGATAATTAGTTTAAGATAAATTTAGAAGTATATATTTATATACGCGTAATACCTAATATATATACAGTTATAAAATATAATTTACACAATTACAACCTTCAACTAGGAGCAATTCTAAAAGTCTACCTAACTGATCTCCTCTCTTCAGAAATTAAAATATTGATATTCGCCAAATTCTAATCCCAATTTTTTGTACTTAATCTCGCTTTTACAAATGCAAAGTGAGCCCCCCCCCCCCCCCACCCCACCCACATTCTCCAAGCAGAAACCAGGATGGGAATTGAGGTAGAGATGCCCACACTGCTAGACTACAAAAGGATACAGAAGACAGAAAAGACTGAATAAATTACCGCCTTACAGTGGTTCGTGCATAACAATTTGATCATTGAAAGCTCTCTTTGCGGGCTGACATTCATTTTCTGAGAATATGAGTTTTTTCCTTTGTAAGATGCGAGGGAGAGGAATGGACAGAAAGAGAGGGTCAGTTTTTTTCCCTCTCTTGTGCTTGCTGCTTCGGACATGCGGGAATGTGGATTGAAATAGAGAGACATTTTTCACTGGACCCAACTGGGAAGTGGAAGATTCGGTGCTTTATCTCATCTGCCTAAAAGTTGTTGCAGTTTATCTTGAAGAGTTACTTTTGTAACTTTAATTGAATCGGGTATTAATCTTTGGTTTGCTTAACTTAATTAAAATTATTAATAAGAAGAGTTTGTACTTTGTAAATATATATTAATATTATGTAAATTTTGTAGGTTGTTGGTTCTAATAATTTTTATTATTAAAAATTATTATAGTTTTGATATTTTCCATATATTTAAACTCTCTCGTTTTGTATTTGCTCCATTTTTGTGCTGATTCATAAGATATTTTTCAGAATATTAATAATCACAAATAAATATCCCAAGTTACCTTTAAGTCACCATATAAAATCTTTGACATGTAAACACAAATTGTTCATAAACTAGTTTGCTTTATATCAAAAATATAAATAGTTCTCGTGTAATAAATAGTGAACCAAATTTAATTCAAATGTATAGAATGTTTAAAATTGCATTTTCTCTGTTTAGAGCTTCTTGGAACCTGTAATGATAAACAGATCTTTAAAAAAAAAAAAAAAAAAAAAAAAAAAAAAAAAAAAAAAATTGCATATATACTATCGACGTCATAGGCAAAATAACTATAAAAAATAGTATGCGCACTACTGGCGCTATCGGATAAAGACCTATACATATTGTAAACCCATTACTGTCGTCATAAGCTACAGAAAAAGATAAACATTGGTTCAAAATTATTTCACAGATGAAAAATGACATTTTAAGAACTTATATGGAAGTAAACTTTACAGGCGGTAGCCTTATAGTAAAACGAAAATAACTTTATAAACTTTAGAATAATTGTTCAATAGTAATTGTTGCTCTTGATACGTTTTTTGCGAAAAATTTTATTATTGTTTTTAATTTTTTTTTCCCTTCTTTTTTTTTTTTTTTTTTTTTTTTTTTTTTCCAAGATACGTATTGTACGTGTACAAAATTTATGAAAATCCAATCACACAGGATCCGTATAGCAAATAATAATTGAACTTTATGAAAACCTTGTATGCCATTAAATTCAGTGTTTTGATTGAATAATCCTAATAAGGTATAAAAAATTTCTCTTCCTTATACTAAATAATTACTAATTCATTCCTTTCTTAATACTTACTAAAATACTTCTGTTCACAAATACGCGACAAGACATTAATTTCTGGAGAAAAAAAATTAAGTTTGCACAACAAATCACAGGAATCTCTGAAGTAGGATTGCTCCAACGTTTTCACAGACCATTAGTCATTACCTAAACTGAGATTGCAGATTATGAAATATCATAGAAATCGAATTCCAGAAAGCGTCCGACAGAGATTTAATATTACGTCGGCAATATTAATCGTTATCTGAGCCAACTCCATTGCACGGTAGAATGCAGATGTGGAAAAAAAATGCCGATCATCTACAACATTCTTTCTTCTTCATACCACACACACAGTTTCTCAGTCACTAGACCATGACGACACCGCTTTATGTTTGAGCAGTGTGCTAAGGCGTGAAACTTGTCCTACACCACTCTTATTTTTACCCGGGTAATAATAGGGTTCGAATTTGCAAGTTTGTGTTGTGTTTTGGGCCCGAAGTTCATTTTTACGTCAAACGGATATTGAGCAAAAAGAAACAGCTGTAAAAAAAACTTACTATTCTTTGATTATTTCGCAAAGCTCAAAGAGATATGTTCTCGAAAAACTAATAAAAAATATTAAAATGATTTTTATAGCTAAAATTTAACTTATTTTAGATATGAAGTACAAAAAAAAAATTCATCTTAGAAATAATAAAAATGTCCTTGCGAATGTTTCTCTTTCAGTTCATTATCTCGTATTTTCCTTTAAAAGCCTACCTACTGGGTACTGGGGTAATAATAAATCACATATGTTTTTCAAAGATTTTTTTTTTTTCATATTTAAATGTGCAATTATTATAGTTTTAACACTAAAATCCTTGAACTTTATATTAGATAAGTTTTAAAACTAAAGAAAATTTGTGTTCATCTATGATTAGAATGGGAGAAAATAGTGCCGAAGATGTAAATATCTGAATACTTATAAAACTTTTCTATTTGAACGTATGGTTTTTTTATTTTATAAACTAGAAGTGTGGGAACATCGTACAACTTTCATTTGTACTTAATACTGCTCACTGTATTTATATTTGCCACGCATTGGTGTAATTTACCATTTTTGTGTTCATATTTTCTTTAATTTAAAAATAATGGCCAGTTTGGCGTTAGTTATAATATTTCATTGCATTTTTGGGCAATTGCTGAAAAACATAAAATTTTTCAAAGGCAGCTAACTATCTTGAGCGCATGCACAATTTTGACGAATTTCTTAATGATAAATCCTATAGCCCCCACTAACCAGTATGTAAAAGTTGAACATCGCAGCTCAAACTGTTCAGGAGTTACTCTGATCTCAAACGCTCAGACCGACATCTTTCAAAGTAACTTTTTTTGAACTCATAATGTTCCAAAATGCGAAAAAATGTGTGGATGAGTGGAAGAATATATATATATATATATATAATATATATATATATATATATATATATATATATATATATATATATATATATATATATATATATATATATATATATATATATATATATATATATATATATATATATATATATATATATATATATATATATATATATATATATATATATATATATATATATATATATATATATATATATATATATATATATATATATATATATATATATATATATATATATTTTTTATACAATACTTCCATCACCAAATATTATGTATAGGGTAATTGAAAGTAAGAAGACACAAAATTTCAACTTTTAACTCAAACTATTACGATCGGCGACAATCACACAATAATCTAACAAATACTGCTCGTAGTGCAAAAGTTGAATTATCTTTCAGTTTTACAAATTTTAAATTAAACATAAAAGAATTGTGCATCCGATAGCTTCCGAAAGATTAAGGCACTAATTAAAATGTTTCTCTTCATCGGCTGCACGAACTAGTATCAATTTGCTGGTCACGTGTTTCTTACTTCTCCTCCCACGATCATTTCTCAAGAACTCCTCAAAGATCAAGCAGTGAATTGTCGGTCTATTGGCCGGCTGGTCCATTCGAGCTCGTAGCAGAAATAATGAAGCAGTACTTAGTTCGAAGCCTCTTCCACGACGAATGGGTTATATATTTAAGCAAAACTTAAAAGACCAGAAAAAATTATTGCGATAAGTATGTATAAATATATATATATATATATATATATATATATATATATATATATATATATATATTTTTTTTTTTTTAATTTATCTATATATTATATATGATACTCAAATGTTATCCGTTCTCTTTTTTAGAGAATTTCATCTTAGCCTACTGCCAAGAGTGGCGAAAACTAAATTAACTAACTTGTACCAATTTAATATTCAGAGGCTAATTTTATACTATGGGGAATTAACATATATGGCTATGGTTAAAAAAGAATAGCTGCTATGGTTACTAAAAACTATCTTGGCACTATTTTAAACATTGCTAATGTATAAATTACATCTTCCAAAAGATAAATCCTTACCATCTTCCGGCAGGTACAAGCTTTGTATATAAATCTTCTTGCAATACAGCCTTGACTGCGATCAGCAATCTCTTTTTACATATCACTCGACCTTCGCCAATCCTGTTGGGAACGTTTCAAACCAGTCACTGTTACAGATATTGACCAATCTCGTCCAATGTTGGATAATATATAAAGGAAGTTTTGAAATGCTGATCAACAGTTTTAAAATTAAAATATTTTATTTATAAGAATGGACGGGGGGGGGTGGGAGAGAATAACTGTCTGATTTTGACATGTTCACAGCAAATTGAAATGTCTTAAAATAAGACACAAAAGTATCTTAAACAAGTGGCACTGTTTTAAGACGAAAAATGGTGTCTTAATCTTTAAGACACATGAAGTGTCTTAAAATGGGGTGTTTTCAGACATTTGGAGTGTCTGAATTGGGGATATTTTCAGACAGTTGATGTGTCTGAATAGGTTGTTTATGGTACCTTTCAGATGTTGGACAAATTTTTACACAAACCAATTCAAATTTAATATTAAAAAGTTTTATTTAAAAAAAAGTAAAAATTACTATATTACTACCATGTTGCTCATAACTTTTTGTTGACTATGTTACACTTTCCTGGTAAATGTAAGCATGAGATTGTAAAACAACAACTATTAATATATCCAAGTAAGAGATAGTAACAGGGACTTATTGTAAAATATATGCATTGGTATAGTAGACATTGTATTGGGCTGAATCTCAAATAGAAAAGTTTTGGCTTCTAAGATTGTATCATAGTTTTCAGTTGCTTTTTTCATGTCAACTTCAAGGACAAATAACAAGTGTAATGTAAGCATGCACCTGGTTTATAGTACTATGCGTTGCACTGGCGAGTCTAAAAATGCTTCGGATACATTATATGGCAACATAAATTTATGGTAATGATGGATCAAGCAGTTCTAATCTAATTATTCCCCATTTGGGAATTTTACCGGGTTATAACATTCCCCTATAATAACACTACCCAACAGCAGTGATTATAACACTATGACGCTTCAATTATTGTCGAATAGCTGAAGCAGATACAGGGTATTTAAAAAATACCTCAAAAGATGCATAAAAATAAACAAGTAAAACAGAAGGCATTAGAAGTATGTAAGGAGATACTTCAAAATATAGAGGTGGAGCATATTAAATTTGAAAAGTATGTAAGTTCCACACAATTTTTTTTTGTGTTTCTGAAAAAGTTGGTTTCCCAAATTTTGGTATGCTCTTAATTCCTGTAATTTTGAGGATAGAACCTTTTTACAACAGTTTTCCCTGTCACTGCGACACTTTGTTAATCGGTTAAAATGCGTTATAAGCCCCCTCTCCTTTTTTTTTTGTGATTTTGCGTCAAATATGGTAACCTGGTGCCTATATGGTTCCATTACAACTTGGCACCCATTTTGGCAAACCTTAAGTTCAATTCAGTGGAAGTGTCAATACAACTTGGCGGCATTTTACAAAGTCACCAAAGTGGGAGGCGTACAACGCATTTCAACCCGTTAATCGCTGAGAAGACTAGAGAGGGCATTTAAAAAACTTTAAAAAATTTAATATAAAAAAAAGGCATTAGAATAAAGGTGGCTGCTTCAAAATACAGAGGTAGAGCACATTAAATTTGAAAAACATGCAAGTTATTAAAATTTCTATAGTTTTCTCGAGTTTTCTCAAAACGTTGATTTTTCCAAAAATTTTATGCTTCGTTTAAAAAACAAAGATGTAGAATTGAAATTTTTCACGTCAATTACATAACATAAAGTACATACAAAACAAAAATATTATTAAAATCTATGCAATTCAATTTTTAATTAGATTATTACTTAAAAAAATGCAAATTTTCATACGTTCAACAAACTAACGCATAAAAAACTTATTTTTATTATTTTGTGAAATCTGATATTTAATGCAGTATATAGACATTTATTAGAAATAAAACTAAAATAAAGTTTTTTTGCATTATAAGATTTTTTATGAGCTACCACAATTCAACTCACTGCGAAAATTTTTATTTAACCGAGTTTTATATAAGTGATTATAAGTAAATTATTATGAGCTTTTTTGCTAAAATATTATTTAAAAATGTTTGAACAACATATGTAGAAAAAAATTCTTCATTTTGACAACTATTAAATGTTTCACAAATTATTTTGTAGCGTTGATTTTCATAATTTTATTGCTGCCATCGAGAACCAAGAATAAATGTTATTCAGATTATACCAAATCCCATGCCAAATATATTCCCATTATATAGTACTTGTAATATGCAACAAAACCAATAAAAATATAACTTAATGTAAAAACAGAAAACTTAGAATTCTGTGGGTGTCATTTAGAAATACTAGATCAATTAAAATGTATTATAAAAACACTGAAAATAAGTGTATTATTGAATAACACTTACTGTAACACGGTACCCCATTTTTCACTAATTCATTGACCTATTAAATATAAAGCCAATCTAAATAGTTCAAAAAGGGGTTCGCATTAGTTTCTAGTAAGGCAACGGCTTCATCTCAAGAAATGCTCCATGTTGAATAAAGGAACGCTTCCAAAAGAATTCTTAAGCACAGTTAAACAAAAGCACAAGATTAAAGGATATTAACATTAAAGTTAAAATAGGAAAGTATTTGTTTTTTGGAACTACCGACTGTCTATTTCTGCCACTTAAAAAGAAGGAAAGCAACCATTTTAGAATAGTTTACAACCATTTTGTGTGTAATCGAACGCTACATAAGCGCCAAGTACGAGACGCGAAAAATACAAACAGTATTACGTTTAAATGAAGCAAGATTCTTTACACAGCGCATGCGCCAAATGCTTTTCGAAAAGACCTTATCTTATTTCATTGGTTAAAGAAAATTTTGAAGTTTCGCTATATAGTCGTACATTTCAGACGTTTCCTGTCTTAAAATCCAAATGTCTTATTTTGACCATTCCTTTGAGTGTTTAAGTCGCTTTTGGTGATATATTCTTAAAATACAAATAAAAAAATCTTAAAATACAAATGAAAAAAATCTTAAAATACAAATAAAAAAATCTTAAAATACAAATAAAATTCTTAAAATAAAAATAAATTATTTTGCATATTGCAATTACGTTTATCTATTCCATTGTTTATTTACAGTGTTTCCTTCGCCTGAAATCGTATAATTGAATCGGAAAAAATACCCCCATCATGAATTACTGATGAAAAAGTCGACGACACCAAACATGATGTCTTAAATCGTGTTTGGTGTCTTAGACATTAGTTGTCTTATTATGTTAGGTGTCTGAATCGCAAAATGTCTTAATATGGTGTTTTCTGTCTACATTTAAGACACCAAGTGTGTCTAAATGTGATTTCAGAAAGAATCAGACACGTGTTATGTCTGAAATGGATCAATGCTACGCCAATTAAGTCACTTAATGTGTCTGAAATGAATTTTTCAGACATTTTGTGTCTAAATTTAAGACACCAGCATTTACAGTGTTTACTTTTAAAAAATCGTGTATTTTGGAAAGATGCTCTATTTTCGGCACGACTTAGCCAATCTTCCAGTAGCCCCGTTTCCGACATTGTCCAATACTGCTGTGCAACCCATGAAATTTCGTGTCGGTTTTAAGGCTGTGTAGTGGGATTTTGCCATGTTTTTTCCCCCAATGAGGCTCAAATGTGGAGCAGACCTCCATAACAACATTAATTTATAAACCTCCATAACAACATTCCTCTCTTCACACAGACGTTTCACGATGTTCCAGTAGAGTATACATCTGTACGTATTACATCTGTTGCATAATAAAATATCCAGGACAACTTACCGAAAGAGAAATTTTCGAGTTGCCTGTTGAGATTCCGGTGTTATATCTTATTTAAAAAACAAATTATATTCAGTTGTAAAAGTTTCCTGAAAGGCTTCTCCGTTCCTTGAACTGTGGAGCTGTTATTAAGAAGTTTGGACACAGTATGGAATATCTCTTGGACCAATTTAAAACACCCACCAGAAAGGGTGAAAGTAACATATTTGTCTCTTAACCTACTGAATAGTAGCTTTAACTGCTCTCACAAACATCAATATAGCATACAAAACTACATATCAATTTTCAGGTCACTCGTTTGTTTCTCGTTTCCTCTCCCACGATCATTTCTCAAGGACTCTATAAAAATCGAGCAGTGAAACATCAGTCCATCGGCCGGCAAGTCCAGCCGAGCTCGTAGCAGGAATAATGAAGCGGCACTTAGTCTGGACCATCTTCCACGACGAATGGATTACAATGCTTTTTGAAAAAGGAAGGGGAAAAAAGGGGGAGGGGGGGGGGGAGTCATAACAAAAACTCGATTCTATTTCACACGTGAAAACAACCAAAGGAAATATAAAAAAAAAAAGCAAAGAAAATGGAAAAGAAAATGATTCTTTGGAGTACAAAAACACTAAAGCGTGGCTAATGTGCATTGACCGTGTGCTGCATACCTCGCTGTAGGTGATGAATAAAAAGCGATTGTTTTTTTAAAGAGAGAGAGAGGGAGGGGTGAATGTTTGTCTAATATCGGCCTCTTTTTGCTGCATAGCATTAGAGGGAAATTAGTCGTTATACTGCTTCTTGTTTTGTGCTTTTTTTTCTTTAGTGAGAGTAATGTGGATGAGTTGTTTTTGGCGAGTGTGAGGTGTTTTTATACCACCCAAATGATTACCCAGGTGCTGGAAAGTAATCTATTGTTTCACAAGTGTCAATGTCTGGAGGGGAACTGCAGTTTTTAATGTTTGTTGGAGCTTGTTGGGTAAACGTGTTCCGTTTCAAATGAATGTTTAACAAAGAAATTGAATCTCTACCATTGTTTTTTTTATAAAATGCAAAGATGCCTTTTGAGATATTCATGAATGGAGTAAATTTGGTAGACTAGTTTTTTTTTTTTTTTTTTTTTTTTTTTTTTTATTATTTTTTTAATAAGGTGTGTTGAAAATTACTTTTTGTTTGGCTTTAAGTATTTACATACACATAAGAAAACTAAAGAAACTGTTATATAAGTGTTCTTTATTTTCAATGTATTAAATGATAATATAAAAAGTATTTTTAATGTAAGAAGTACTTTTAGTTTAGATGTATCAAATGATAGCATCAAATTTGAACACAAAAAATAAATTTATCATAAACTAATTAATAAATTTAATCGCAGGGGTATCACATTATGTCATTTTAATTATTGATATTTTTTATCAACTATCTTCATTCAAAATATCCATTTTTACTATAAAAAGGGGTCAAATTAGGTAGCAAAGCAGTATTGGCCAATATCGAAAACAGGAGTTTTGGATAGTTAGCCGATTCTTACCGAAATTTGAATATCATATCAAAACACAGAATTTTTTTTAAATAAACTCAGAATTTTTTTCCCTCCGTCCTTTCTAATATATCATTATATTTCCAGTATATTTTATTCAGCATTGGTTGAAATTAACCAATATCAGAAACAACAACCGGTTTAAAACGTTTCACATCGGGATTGGCCAATACTGAGCACTATTGGCCAGAGTTATAACTGGAAAAGAAATAAGCGTCTGTAATGTTTTATTAAAGAGTAAAACTCTCTCTCTCTGTATATATATATATATATATATATATAATCGAGAAGTAAGAAATTGAAACAAAAAACATGTTTATAATATTAAATTTTTTTAAAGTGCTACTTAATTTTTCCTTATACTTTTTATAAGGATTTCTTCATCTAAAAGTGACGATAAGGTATACAAATTTATCTGCTTACAGTTGTCTAGAGCACGTTTAAATGAACGTATATCAGTAACATTTAGTACACGTACTAATGAGATCATCAGAAAATAACACCTGGAATTAATGAATTACTTCTGTTAATATTTTAACCATTTTAATTGCTGATTTGAATTATTAAATGTAAAAAAAGGAACATGTTTTCAGGTTTTCAATTGTATGACCCCTTTCTACATTTCGATGTTCATATGGAAGTAAAATTTACATGCGACGATAGGTTATGAGTGAAATTTTAGATCAAAACGAAGACAATTTCATTTAAAGTTGTAATAACTGCTATCAGACTGTTGTTTTTCAAACTTCATTTACAAACAAAAACTTTTTTAAAAATTTACTTTACTTTATTTTTCTGAAATTATTTTAATATTTTTTATATGTTAGACGACGCTTTTCCATTATCTAAGTAGCATGAATGCAAACTTTTATGATGATCTGTTAACTGGTACAGAAAGTGCTAAAAGTGCACTCGTTAAATAACTACCCTGTGTGATGCTTATTTCTTTATAAGTTACTGTTTTATAAAATTAATTTATCTAATTATTATATAATAATTCGTAAAATAGTTACAGGCATATTTGAATATGTTTGAAATATTTTAACTCTCTAAACTAATTATAAATAAGTCTTTTTTCACTTTCTACGGTGTCTAAAAACTAAACTTAACTCATCCAAACTCTTAAACGTCTTCAACAGCTCAGCAATTTATTGCACGAAGTTCACCTCGAAACTTGCTACTGAACTTGAAATCAAAACCAATCCCAATCGCTCCCACTCCATCACTTCTTTTTATAAAAACTAGACTCAGGATCGGTTTCCAAGTTGGCTCCTCGACAACAAGGTACACAACAAGACTGACCCAAGACAAGAAGCAGGAGATCCTTGGAGACCCCCCAGCATTTCTGCGTTTGATCTATTTCCGGTGAGGCCTGGGATGGGGTTGGGGAGCGGAGCGAGAGGGAGCTGGTCACATTTCCCATTCCGTTTTGTCTCTGTTTTCGTCCGTTGCTTGGCACCTTGCCCTTCGGGATCACCTTGCATCTTTACCATCCACCCAAACAGTGCCCCTCTAAATGCACGTGCCACGGTAAGACTGACTTGGGGAAGGATCTTTTCGTGACTTGGAAGTTTTTTCAGTAAGGTTCTTAGTTTCATTGATGGAAAGGGAGGATAGCTAATGTTTGTGATGTAATTGTATCTCTGTAATGATGGAAGGAATATTTGTTTAAGGATTTTTTAGGATTTACGAGCCAAGTATTACTCTTCTGTAATACCTCTTTTAATTATTACGTACATTTTAGCCTCAGTAATATCTAAAGAAAAGTATTATACCCTTGAGCAGAAGTTTTGAAATTAACTCAGTAAACTAATTGTTCCGCATCTTTTACAAAGTTGGACAAAGCAGAAATAGATTCCTATTCAACTAAAAAAAATATTATTTGAATAAATTGCTGCAGTATCTAAATAATAAATAAATATTACTTAAAATTAAATTTAATAGGTAACAAACTATATACAATGATTTATTTTATATGCAAACCAGTCTATGTAGATCTGAATTGTTCTTTTACGGTGATAAGTAATGATTCCTTGTTAATTACTTATTGTATTTTTTAAATATACAATTAGTAATTATTTGTATAAATAAGTATAACTAAGAGTTTCCAGTCTATTCTCAGGATTTTTAGCAAATCTTAAATTTATTGGTTATGTACATTTAATTATGAAGCATTTTAGAAATCTTCTCTATAAACCATCCAGTACACAACCTCCAATTTCAAAAAAAGACGACAAAACGATTAATTTATTAACTCTACAATTCAATAGCGTGGGATATATCGCTTTGTAGAAAAACCCATTACTTTCACCAATACAGATAAATAAGTACTATTACTTTTTAAAGCTGAAGTACATATAAGAATATACTGTTTCTTATTCCTCGTATCTTTCTTAAGCACGTTTACACACTTTTCTAATTGCACTACATCAAAGCCTCTAAATTGAGTGCTTTGAATTGAGTCTGTTTTCCTGAACATAGGGTCCCAGATTCATCATGAATGGTTTTCATATCGAGTTCTCCCTTTCATCCCTTGCAAAATACGTCAAAAATTATGAGTTGAGTTCATAATGCGCTCCTAAAACTTTATGTTCTTCTCGAAATCACTATTCATAGGAGTTCGTCCTGCGTATTCCATACGCTTCAATTATAAAATGCCTGAAAATCTCCTCCAAAAACAAACGAAATTCCCTCGACCCTATTGGCAAAGAAACTCGACGACACAAGTCATGGAACAAATATAGGGTGGAATCGGAGGAAAAGGAAGCATCATTCCGCGTTTGTAGAATGAGTATTACAACAGGCGGGGGAGTAGAGAAAAGGCAAAAAAGAAAAAGATCTCCAAGATCCAGCTTAACTCTCTCTTACCGACTGGCGCGCGGAAGGAGGATGCTAGAAGACTTTTTTTTCTTCTTTCTCTTCCTTTATCTTCTGCTGTCGACACAGTCCAAATAAGTTTCATCCCAACGGGGTTCGCTGCTGAGACAAGAGTTTGGATCTGAGATGGAACTGATAAAGAACATGGTTGAGGTGCTAGAAGGGGAAAAGCGCGTTTCATGTGTCCGTT
Source organism: Linyphia triangularis (assembly GCA_963978545.1). Lineage (NCBI taxonomy): Eukaryota > Metazoa > Arthropoda > Arachnida > Araneae > Linyphiidae > Linyphia > Linyphia triangularis. The sequence continues at coordinate 32,645,207 of OZ021727.1, read as the reverse complement.
TGCTTTGCGACATGTGGACGATCTATGAAGGAAGTGGTAAGGATAGTTGGGATTCCTGGGGAGTTTTTAGAGTGAGATATGCGAGGGAAGAAGAAATGACTTCGTTATATCTAATTGCACGTCTGCAGGTATGAAACACGTCTGCAGGTTTAGAAATTAGGTTATTTTTATCTCCCTGGTGAAATAATTAGGTGCTAACATCATTATGAAGCCGTCTTATCATATGTCCATCAGAAACGCTGGCTAATGAAAAACATATTCCGAAATGTCTTAGAATTACAACTTCTTAATACTAGAAGTGACTCTTAGGGAACGTTGAATGAATTTTAAAACAATTCTATATAAATGCTTCAGGTAATTGAGCTAAAGGGCTACTAAAGAATAGAAACAATATATTTTAAGATTTTAGTAGGACGAACGTTTACCTAATATCTGCAAAGCTTATTTTTAATAAAATAACGAAGTGCCTCAACATTTGGGGATTTATACAAAAATATCTATACATTATTAAGATTTTTTTTGTATTCAGTCGTATCTAAATAAATTTAATGAACGGTAAATTAAAATTATTCTAAAAAACCTTCTTAACTTTTTTAAAGGCCAATGTATGTTGAATAATTTTCTAATTGATAAATTACTTTAATACCAATTTTACCTATAAATTCTCATATCAAATTGATACATTAATTTGGTTTTCAACTTAAATGATGGATTTGCTGGTATCTAATTATATTACATACAAGGGTTTTATCTTTTAATATATGAGTAATCTAAATTATTATTCAATAGTTTAGTCCTGCCATAATTATGTAGTTTCAATAATTTTTCAACAAAACTCACATGCAATAAAAGTCACTATATACAAGTATTTTATCATCTCAAAGTTAGAATGGGTTGGTTGGTTGTTTTCAGATTATCTGGCGCCGTCAGCAACACGAGGGCTATAATGCGCCGAAACATTCGTCATTAGACAAGCAAACATACATTTACAAACACACATGCCTAACACGGGACTCGAACCCGCAACCTCGCGGTCTAGAAGCTTGCACCCTAACCACTATACCCTTTGGTCGGCCCAAAATTAGAATTGAAACTTGGCAGATGTATTAAGAACTAAATGTTTAACTCATAGCTTTTGAGAAATAGATACCCCAAGCAAAGACCAAGTCGCAAAACTCACTTCTAATCATGTTTGATACCTCCGCGTTCAAAAAAAGGTTTGCTCCTCTGATGAACAATACCTTTCTCAATATAATCTTTCACTTAATCCACTTTTTTTACACTACAACCAAGCTTTAACTAAGAGAAACATATTTTTTCTCCTCAGCTACATCTACCAATATAGACACCCTACACCACTTCCTTTCACACTGCACAAAAAAAAACTCTCTCTACGAAGCCACTAAAGTCCAGCCTACAGAGGTCGGAAGGAAAAAATAACACTGTATTGTCTAAAAGATCATAAAAAACTCTCCCCTACCGCAAAAAAAAAAATCGAATGCTGCCCCTACAAAAAGCAAGAACCCTGAGAAAAATCGTCTGAGAAGGCTAAGCAGCTGGGCAGTCATTGAAGGTGGGAGGGTCGTGAGCATCTGTCTGCTACCCCCCTTCTCCTCTCTATGGTGGTTACGTAACCCCCAGGGGTCAGGTAAAGGTGAACGGTTTTACGCTGGAGACAGTTAAATCTGATATGCGGGACAGGTTCTACAAAGATGGACAGGCGGTTTTTTTTTCTGCTTTTAGGGTGTCCTGTGCTTTCAAAGTTCAAGGATGAGGAGGCCTGACGTTTAGGGCTGTGATATAATTTTGTCACTTGGTCGGTGTGGAATGGTCAAATGTCTTTCTTTAGATAAAGTGGACCGGTTCCATCTAGTTGAGGGGATGCTAGATGAACCCGTGGCCTGACCTGCCTTGAAAAACATCTTGGTGGCTGAGTTGGGTTTTGTGGAATTTTTTTAGATAGATCTGAAAGTCCATAACTTTTTCTTTGAAATTCGAAGCTATTTTCTACTAATACAGTGAATGACATAATAATTGTATATAAGATATTACTTAAACTAAAATACAAGTTGTTCTCAAACATTAAACTGATTATCAGTTATAAAATTTGTTGTAAATAATTTCTCACTTAATTTCAAATTTAGCAAAAACAAGCGATTTCAAATAGAAAATTACCTAAACTTTTTATATTCATTTTACTATAAACATATAACCTAAAAGCCTGCCAATTAACTTCAATGAAATATCTTTATTGATATCACATATTAAAATACTTCATTTTAAGATCATGCTTAAAATAAAAAATGTTGAAAACAAGAATAACAAGAACATCAATCACAAACTACAATAAAAAAAATAAAAAAACTTCTTTTAATAAATAAGGAACAGAAAAACTGACTTATTTATAGAGCATCAAAAGAAAAAAAATCGAAACAAATTATTGTCAAAACAAATTTTCCTCAGTGTAACGCAACAGGTTTCATACTTCTTGTGCAATCCCATGAACTGTAAACCAACAACCTTTCAGAGATATTTTACCGTTACTTTCTCCCATACCCTTATAAGCGTCACATGACCTTAAGACCACCCCAGTACAGGTGCGGGTTCTTGAAGCACCTGGTCGTTTTGTAGAAAATTGAATCCACCGTTATATTGAGAATGGACACTGAATGAGGGCTGTTTTCAATGCAGCGTTTCTAAAAAGGCTAGATTTATTTGGACTAGAAAGTCTTCGTGCATGTGAATTTTTCCTACATTTACTATCTGTTTAGGTATCAAATGCGTACTTTAATCGGTAATAAATCGATGTATAATAATAAAACTGATATATATATATTTATACAAGTTTAAAGAAATATTAATTATTCAATAATTCATACTTTTAATAGGTTTTAAGGTATATTTGTATTAAAACATTTTAATTTTCTACTATTTAGCATTGAATGTAGTTTTCCATTTCTTAAACTTACTTATAAAATTTAAAAAATTAAAAAATCGATTTGAATTTGAATTTTTAAATTTCTACTTAATTAACTTGCAACCTAACAAAGTATTAAAATTCATTAAATTTAAGATAATTCATTTTTAGTCTCAAATTCTAAATAAATTTTTTAGTTCAATGGTGAAATAGAAATCATTGCACACTTAGAATGATAAAATTTGAACCCATAAGTGAAACTTTTCTTAGGTGTCTTTTTTTAATGTATTGAATTTTACAATAAAATTACAAATAATGCTAATTAACTCTACTGATTAGGATTATATGCAGAATCATAAAAATTATATTGAGTAAAATAAGTAAAATACATTAATTAATAATATTTTTGCTACATTATTGTATAAGAATTAACAAAAGTAACTTAATCTTAATTCATCTCTTCAATGTAATTCACAGTTAAAAAGGTAATGTTAAAATTTCTTTCTATTTATTTCATTAACTTTTTCAAATGACTACTAAATGAAATCGAAAAAACTTATTCGAGTTCTATAAATTGGGCTTGATTATAAAATTTTTTTAAAAATAAAGTATACCGTCAAAACATCTTCATATAAGGTTCTTTAGAATGGATAATGAACTAAATATGAATAGAATACAAATTTTTTACAAAATACGAGTAAGCAAAATTATCTAGTTTATAATAGATCTTTCTGCAATTATAAGTGGCGAAATTACCAGAAGCCTCATTAAAAACAAAACAAACCTAAAATAATTTCTTTTATTTATCAATGAAGACGAATTACTTGTTGTAATCCGAATAGTTAAGAGCCAAAGTACTTCGTTTCTTAAAAATAAATAGAAATGGCTCTAAAAAAATAATGTGTTTCTGCTTTATTGGAAAGGGAAACAATTAACAAAAAACCTATACTAAAACAAACGGAATAAAGAAAGTTACAAACGCAACACATTAATTAAAACAAAACAAGAAAAACGTCCTCAATCACTTCTTAAGTGTGAAAAGAAAGGGGAAAAAATCTCACAAAGGATTATCACTTTTTAACAGCTGCAGTTGTTGACTCGATAATCACCTTAAAAGTAATAAAAAAAAAATTGAAGATGGGTGTTGAGAAAAATTAAAACGCGTCGATAAAGTTCGATTGTCAACGACTTATTTGACAATTTATCTTCTTTTAATTTATGATTTTAGTAGCGTCCTTTCTAAAAATTAAAATGGAATTAGAAACAAAAAAAAGTGAGTTGTTAAAACCCGATCTCAATTATTTACGCTACGCCTTTTAGCTGCACGCGTCGATTCATTTGTTTAATCAGCTCGGCTTTTTAGTGTCGCCGCTTGTAGTAATAATTGCATGACAAAAGAAGAAAGGGGGTTTAGCACATATTAAAAAATGCTGTTTGTCCCACGAGACATTGAGACAGATTAGAACGAGTTTCGCAAGTAATATCTTACTTAAGAATAATAACTACAAGGACATTCAAGTTAATGTAAATAATTTATTTAATGTTCTTAATTTAAAAAAAAAAGAAGCAAAAATAGGATCGCCCATTGTTGGTTTTTTTTGGTTCCAATGTACTTAAATGAAGTAAAAGCATTTTGTATAGTTAAGTGTACAGGTTACTTTTAAAAGTATATATATATATTTTTTTTTTAATTCTAACCTTATAATTACTCATTATTAAAGTTTTTATATGTTTAAATTTTGTAAGTACCCCACATATAAACTGTAACATAGTCCTCTTACAACATTCATTTATTTGCAAGACGTAATGTTATAATAAACAATGACATTTTTAACAATTACTAATTCTTAGAATCTCTTTACGTTATTTTATATATTAAGCAAAATGTTTATAAAAATCAGCAATTTTAATTAGAAAAGACCATTTTATAAATTAAAATATACTTAAACATTTATATATTTTTTCCTAGTTAATATTAATATTTAATGTAACAATATTTTCCAGTTTTAAATTAAAAATATTACCAAAAACCAACTCTATACCCAATTCAAAATAATAAAAAATATAACTATAGGAAAACTTACCAATAATAATTTACAATAAATTTACGAGTCCCGTGCATGGGATTGTTAAATAGGTTCCACGAACAATTTATACGATAATCAAATTTTATTTCGACGTAGTATTTTCAATGAATATTTTTTTTTTACAATTTAAGAATTGCTTTTTTTTTTTTCCATCCAATTTTCATTTTTTAAGTTACTTTAACGCGAAGTGTATGGAAATGGTAGATATGACCTTAGCCCCCAAAGAATGAATCTTGGATAAAATATAGCAATTAAAATCTTCAAGAAAAAAGTAATGAAATTATTCAAAAAGTTTTCTAATCGCATTAAAGTTGCACTTGATTGTTGAATCTGAAATAAGATTTTAACTTTATATTCTCCTCTTTTGAGTTACTACAAGCCCCGAGAATCTAAGACAAGCATTTAATTGAAACCGAAAATAACTTTTTCATTTAACTGCAAATGTTTTTATTATATAATTTAAAAGTTTTAATGTAATCAGAGATAGATGGAGCTATATTTTTTAGAAATAAAAAATATATATCTTTTTCGGATGCAAGAAGATGATTTTCAAAGAAAATACCAAGAGTTTTCAGAATAATTTATTTTCTTCTACAACTAAAGATTTTGGGTTTAACTTGGCTTTAAACTTTCAGAGAATCATTCAAGTTAATAATCATTTCAATTAATTAGTTTAATGAGTTGTGTATTGTTTAATATATAATTATAGAAAGTTTTATAAAATCTCTCAAGCTTACATTTTTTTTTTTTTTTTTTTGGTATTTCAATTAAGCTAAACGTTACGCAATTTCTAAAATGAACAACAGAATTTTTGTCGAAGTTTAATAAATTATGTATTGGTCAATAAACTAAAATAACAATTTCAAAAGAATTTTATGTACTTTTCTAGTAAGAGATAAAAAATCAAAACCCAATAACGAACTCTTATTATTATTTTTTTAAGTAATCAAAAAAATTACTAAAAATTAATCTATTTTAATTATCCCTAATAACAAAAGAAGACAAAATATTTATTAAATTTTACCAAAAAATATACTAAAGAAAAAGTGTTATTATAAATAAATATAAAATATACTCATTTTTTTTATGACATCTTTATTGGCGGAGAAAAAGTCATAAAAGATCATATTATATTTTAAAATATAAATCTCTATAACGGAAAATTTATTATATAATATAGGCAATGAATTTAATAGTTCATCCCATTTATAAAGGGTGGTTATAATTAAACATCGACTTCCAAATTTCGGGTAATCTTGAACAGTTTACGCAGCTTTTTGAAAATTTAACCCCCCTTTAGTTATAATAACAGTATATTCACGTCATACAAATGATAAATAAATAAAAAAAAATTCCAACCCACCACTAATATGAAGTATTTAGTTTTTATAAAGGGTGATTATAATTAAACATCGATTTCCAAATTTCAGGTAATCTTGAACAGTTTACGCAGCTTTTTGAAAATTTAACATTAGTTATAATAACAGTATATTCACGTTATACAAATGATAAATAAAGCAACAACAAAAAAATTCCAACCCACCACTAATATGAAGTATTTAGCAACACGTATTATAAAATAACACACACTTTGCAAAGTTAATATTTATTGCAATTAACACACACATAAAATATTTATCTATATAACACACTATTTTAAAGATATTGTAACAATAAATAATTTTTAAATACTCCAATGACTATCAAATAACCTTTCACCCACTGAGAACCATCCAAACTTATTTTTATTTACCGAAAACTAGTCTCTCCGTAAATCCTCACCACAGTATTTATCCTCCCCTTTGTTCGGTGCATCAAGTCTTAAGGATCCATCTAATTATGTATGAAAGCGCGCTTAGAGAAAAATAAGAAAGAAAAAAAACCTTGTCACTAGGTTGATTTAATGAGTTTTGATCATCCGACTAAAGGGGGCTCCATTATTAAGCACACGACAGCTGACAAGCGGAGTTGAGGAGTTGGGAGGAATTTTGCCGCTCCATTAATATCGAGCTGGGTTGAGATGTCTTCTTACTGTGAGTTTTAAACGCGTTAAATTTTCTCCCACAGCTTCGAGGTTCATATTATTCATTCTTTTCTTTATTGTTCCGAATTCTATTTCACACTGTTTGTGAGATCTTATCTTAGTTAATTATCCATGCTTTCAATTTTATTTCGTTGGGATCTTTTTCATTAGTCGAGTATTCAGATTCGCGAGTGTGTTGCTTTGGCACTTGTTACGCATAGTTGCATTGTAAATACAGGTTTCGAGAAAGAAGTTTCACTTATTTATGTGTGTTGCTTTATGTTTATTTACATAAATACTCCTTTTCGTTAGGCATCAATTGGGGTGACATTTTTGTAAATAGGTAAGTTTTATTGTATAAAATGCAAAACATTTTAACTCGTTCGTCGACTGACTTCTTCACCCTATTATGAATGAATATTTTTATATAACAAACTGGGCTTTTCATTTTGTTTCTAATATATACTAAATAAATTGAAATACTTTTTTTTTATTTAATTTATTTGAAATCATTTCTATGACCTTTTACTAACAGTCTGTAATCCAAAGAATTAAAGACACACGGAATACATTGGGAACAATGATTTATACTTTAGCATATTTAAGTAGTGGATTTCAAGGTACTCAAAAGAAATGTTGATGTTGAAACGTTGATGATAGACAATCGTCAATGGAGGGAAATTGTTGATGGGACCAGAGTACGGTCTGAGCTGCAGCACTGAAGATTAGAGTAATTAATAAGTATAGAATTTTTTTAAATATATAAATAACCTATATTACCACTGGCAACTTACTTTCGCCTATTCTACCACAAACAATCATTAGGAATATCGTCTTAAGGGCTACTAAAACCCACCTTTAACTATTGCATACAAATACTTTAAATAATTTACATCCCTATGCACATTTCAATATCCTCACCAAACAAGGCCTCTTACAGTGTAAGGTACCAATACCATTCATGTGACATATGTAGCCAAATCGCATGTGACACATATAATCAAGTTACGAGTACTTACACAACATTTGACACATATTCAAACAACACATCCTACATCACAGGGCACACTTCGATTCGATCAGAGGCCCTTTTTAAGGGCTTCCCCCTTCACGTTATTTCAATCGCAACATTGCCGCTGAGTCATTGGCATTGAACCCTTCCACCCCCTTTTTCCACCCTCAGGTACTGGCAACCCATTCGTTTGTTCACCCTTTATTTTTTACCCCGTTTTCCCCTCATTTCCTCCTACCCCAACCCCGGGCCTCCTACAAAACCCCCTTGAAGGAACCTCATCCAGGGTTTTCCCCAGAGGTATCCGGAAATGGGAGATGGCTTTATTTTTAGGCTCCCGTTTGAATCTGTCGGTACCTTTTGCTTTTTAGAAGTCCGTCCATATCTGTGGTTCCCTTTTTTTTTTTTTTTTCCTACTTTTTTTTTTTTTTTTTTTTTTTTTTTATCTTGGTGACGAATAATCACGTCAGGTAAAAATAGGTACGCCAGGGTTCAAAGACATCCGCTCCCCCTTTTTCTTAGTGGTGACATGTGTAAGACAAGGAATGTCTGAGGGATATTGTTTCACCTTTTAGGTAAAAGTTCTCCCTGCACCAAGAGTTAGTGCGGTGTTGAGCAGACCCCGAAAAGGTCATTATTTCTCTTGTTCGTTTTCTGGGGACGAATAATTACGTCAGGGTCATTAGGTAAAAATAGTTGCTAGGCTCAAAGACATTCCCTCCATTTCCCCTCATATAAGTGACTTATGTAATAAGGAAAAGGTTATGGAGAGGCTTCACAATTCTATTCTACCTAATTATTTGCCTTGAATTCAGGTACAGTACACCACACAATAAATAGTCCAAGCGATTTCTAATGACATGCTTTAAACATGTACCAGTACTTATAATTTCTAACTATAAATGTTTTATGCAATTTTTCTACATACTTCAGATATAATTTATAACCTTCAAATGTTACCTATCTTAATTTAATAGACTATAGAAGAAAAAATAAAAACATATCAAAGTAGTAGAACAAAAATTCATTCAATGCAACAATAAAGAATAAAGGGTTTTTTTTCCCCTTTTTTTTCTTCCCCCAACTATAATTGAAAAGTTATAAAAGATTGATGAAACAGGTTTCAGTGTTCTTAAAAATCTTTATAAAACTATCTTGATGCCAAGAGTAAGTTCTTTAAACATAAAAATTTCTCAAATCAGCAAAAAGGTTTTTTTTTCTTAATTTACTTTAGAATAATTGTATAATTTTTTTTTTTCATAGTCTCTATAAAAATTCAGTTGTCTAGATTTATTCTTTTAAGAGTTAAGATTGTCTCTAATCAAGAACTGATTTCAAGAACAAACTTAGTGCTGATGAAAATTCAATACTTTTTTCAAATTAAGAAGGATCTTTAGCTCATTCCAAATTTGCAGGTTGTTCATTCTAGCATAAATCACTAAAAAGTTATCCTGGTTTCTTATTTCTAAGAATATTCAAATGACAAATGTATATATATATATATATATATATATCAAATAACCAACGCATTGCAAACAATTCTTTTATGCAAAACACTAACGTAAACATGAATGGTACTTCAAATTTTAAATTGTTATTTCAAAACAAATAAATCTTATTTCAATATGTGTAGTACATACCTTTTAGTAGGTGGGTGATATTTCCCCCAAAAAATATGCTTAGAATTCAATTCATCCAATGTATGAAGTTCAATTATGTTTCCTATAGAATCTTTCTGTAAAAACTAAAATCCGTAACGAATAACGTTATTTAGATGCATGTGCAAAACAAAAGAGTAAGAACATTAAATTCTTTCTTCATTGTTTGCGTCTCGATTTAGACAATTGAAAGTATAGGCATGTAACTCCATTAAACAATTTCCTAGAAGATGTATTCCCTTTTTTAATAAATTAAACCTCCCAAAAAATACATTTTCGTCCTTTTCACGAAAGCTTTTAACAACTCAGATCAGTAAAACCTAAACAAAAGAAAAATCTATGTCAACACTAGACAGTTCAGTTCACAAAACCAGGCACCTTATTTTAATTGAATTTTAATCCATCAAACAACGCTACTAAGATCGAAACGATTTTTAATCTTCAAGAACATCATATCTCTTTCCAAGGCGTTGATCTTTCTCCGTTTTAACAGAGCGTCACACCAGTCTCTGTATTCATATATTGATATAAATATCTATAGATATATATGCTTCTTTTCAGAAATCTTCTCCGGCAATTCTAAGACGATTGAAAATTTTAGACAATATTTTTCTTCGCCTGCTTCATCGACAACTCAACTCAACTTGATAATTAATTAAAGATTTTGAATCTCACCTGAGGGAGCCTGGTGTGGCGTCTCCTTTTCCAATAGAAAGGATTAAGGTCCTAAATCCTGGAGTTTTGTGCGAAGGGTTTTGATTCCGTTTTGCATATGTAAAACGGAACAGCAGCACCCCCTAGTGTCGGTCCCCTGCCGAGTTTGGGGTTCGATTACTATAGCTCGCTTGCTAGAAGACATAGCAACCGGGCTCGAACAACAATAGAAAGAGGCAGAGGATTTTAATCCTGAATAGGACGTTCGGTTGAAAATTGCTAATATTGTTTGGGATTCTTGAATTCTGATGAGTTTGAGAAGCAATTAAACGAAATGGTTCCGAGTCGGATGCTATTGAGTGTGTCTTCTACAACAAACCATGGAATCATACTCTGGAGGAAGGCCAACTTTGTTGTCAGAAAGACCCTCGTTCACAAAGAATCGTTAGTTTGGAGGAATTGATTCTGGGATTACATGCGATTTTTCAGTTTTGTGCGGACGGGTATAAAGCGGAACGGTTTTGGTGTCAAAAGAACCGTTTTCTGGAGGGTTTGATTGTTTCTTAGTGGTGTAATTGACAACCCGAGATGAATAAAGGGACTGAAGTAGCATTACTGGTTTAGTTATTATATGACTGAGATGTTAGAGTGTGAAAAGATTTTTAAGGGGCTTCAGCATTGTTGGTATAGGAATTGTAAGGATTTTATCAATGCAAACACTGAGATTTAGGAATGCGAGAGATATCTATGCTATCACTCTTTGATATATTATTTGGTAATGAAAAACATTACCAATGTAATTTCCATAAAAGCGCGTGTTTCTAAGTATTTTTAATTGGCTACGAATGATTCAATTAGCAAAATTCCTTAATTTTGAATAATAAAACTATGAAATGCATTTTTTATTACATAATTCTTCATGCTTGATTCAAATAATATTTCGAGGTGTTTGTTATAAAAGTTCCTCTACTTATAGCCGTCTAGAGCTTGTAGTTGTATTGTTTAAAGTTTTGTATGAGTGTACTGGAGATTAAGAAAAAAATATCGCTAATAAAAAATATATGTATAAATTGTTCAAATTTTTGCAAATGAAACTTCAAAGGCAATTATTACCGAAATATATTCAAACATTATTAGATTTTTTCTCCTTGAAATTTAATTTACAATTTTGAAGGTTTAGGCAGTAAAGTTAGTCCCATATAAATCTTTAAAATGTCGCATTTCAATCCAGTGGTGTAATATTTAACAGGTGTTTATTTTTTCTTTCTTATATCAATTCCCCATGATCTTAATAATAAGTATTAAAAAAATTGTAAAAACTGTTTAATCAGGACATCTCTAGACCAATCTAAACGGGAAAATTTTAGTTATAAACACCTTTTCCATAATAAAAAAAATCTTATTGTAAATAATCATTGTGGACATTTATTGGTTGTTGTGCATACAAAAACCCCTTTTCAATTCCAAATGTAAACTAACAAAACAAAAACTCGATACCATTTATATATTTGGAATCAAATATTAATCAATAATTATGACGGCGACACATTTTTAACAAAGTATAAATAGCCATTTTGTTAAGTTAGTTCAGCAATCAAATAACAATAACATTACACCATTTCCTAACACTGCAGCTTACATTTTGCCTCCGATTACCAGCATTCCACCAATCCTGACGACAGTTTTAACTGCCACGTGCTTGTTTTCTGAGTAACACCTTCTGTGGCAAATGCATATCCAACATGAGACGGTCATTAGATATTTCAAACGAAAACTCATTTGCAAGGATTCCAGGAAATTTCCCTTATTACAACCTCCTAATGACAAACAAGACGTGAAAAAGAGTAAAGGGAGATGGGGGAGGGGGGAACGAACTTACTTGCCAAAGTTCCTCGGTTTGGTTGCAGCCAATTAACCCAAAAATGGTCTTCTCATTAATAACAATGAGTGGCCTCGTTAAGAGAGGGATGGTTTATTGTCTCCGCCCATGGAATGACACCCATTTCGGCCCATAACACCTGTGATGTCTTCATCAAGGATTAGTATACAGAATCTTTCCTTCCTGGAATGTAAAATTGGATTAAATGCGATGACAGTGCAATCGGACATTCTTGTTTGGATGTCTTTCTCAACTACTGATATATCTTAGCCAGTATCAAGGGCTGATTTGTTGCGATGACCATGTATATATTGCAGACACGTCAGGACAATATGTCACAATATAAAATAGTTGATTCATTAGAAATCAAAGGTGATGGGTTGTGAAACATACTGACCTAGAAAATTCTATTAAAAACAAGCCTTTAACAATTTGTAAATAACATATCATTTTATTTAAAAAAAAATCACAATTTTTTTTATTCAACTAAAGTGCATGCTTCTTATACTATAAACTGCAAAAATATATCAATAATATAAAATGTTTTGATTCTGTGATAAATAAATCTATCGCTAGTAAGAATTTATTGCATTATTACACAATTGGCTTCTGGTTTAAATCTATACGGTAATTTAGAGTATAAAATTAATACCACTTATAACAAAAACATATACGCATGAAAGAAAATTAAATAATAATGTATGCATTTTTATTTATATCTCTTTTATTCATTTGACAACAACAACAACCTATGTAAAAATATTCTAAAATGAGTAATGTGTAAGGTTAGATAGATTTCTTTATAATGGAAAAACAAAGTTAAGTTTGAATATATCTATAGCTGATTGGATTCTAGCATTACCACAGTCATCAATTTGCTTCGGATGAACTTGTTATTAAAAGTGATTCTTCCATTGATTGTTTTTAAGGAATATACATGCAATTACAGAGACAAAGCGTGAATATAACGGAAATTTTATTTCAAAATTACATGCAGCGTTTGATTAAAACTATTCTTACTTGATATATATACCAAAGTACTCCGTCTCATCAACCTCACGAAATGACACTTAACATCGCATTTCAATAGACACAAACAAAAACAAAAATTTACCTGAAGGCGTGGTCCACAAACCATCTCTGGACTACTCATTGCACTATCCCTAAACACGGAAAAAGCGTCCCACGGTGAGGGTGATAGTCTAGTTTATTGAAAAGAAGGGCGTCTCTAGGTCAACCTCGCCTTGCCTCTAATGAATGTCTAGAAGATGCGATGAGGATAATTAGCAATCCGACTTATAACGGTTCGAGGATGTCATTATAGGTTAAGGGTGGTCTAATTGACACGGATGTTAGGGTGAAACTCAAACCATCCGTCATTTCTTGTTTTTATAAATGTCCTGATGGTATTCTCGATGATACTTATCAACACTGGTTTGTGATTTTTCCTTATTGCACTTGATTACTTCAGGGAAGTCCAAGAGTGTATGGGGGAGTGTTTGAAGAGAACTTTCATACTAAATAAGAAAGTGGACTAGATTGAAAGCTTTTTTTTTTTTTCGAACGTGAAGTCATGTATCTCGTAATTGTATAAAGGCTTGGTGGATTTTTTTTAAGGTTTATTTCATTGTTTTGTTTACTAATTGAATTCGTGATTAAGTAAATTGCCAAATATATTTCACAAGTTGTGTTACTTAAAAATATTCTTTATATTAACAATTATTATTTCACTAAGCGCAAAAATTATCCACTCACTTTGGAGTCCCCCATGTCTAAAACAAAAAGCACTCATACAATTATAAAATAATTATAACATCATCAAATATAATAATTAAAATAATGATGATGATGATGATAGCAGTATCAAATATAATAATAATAATAATAATAATAATAATAATAATAATAATAATAATAATAATAATAATAATAATAATAATAATAATAATAATAATAATAATAATAATAATAATAATAATAATAATAATAATAATAATAATAATTTGACACACTGAACCCTTTATTTTGTGTGTGTTTTTAGTTGGTTGTAATTGACACAATTGAGTGTAAGTGATAAATTTTAGCTCACGTTTTTTTTTGTTTTTTTTTTTACCGAATGGTAATTGGCATGGCATAAAAATGAATTCCCCCTTTTCCTGTAACGGTAGCTTTGACCTCACCCCCACCCCACCCACAGAACAGTTCGAGAGAAGATTTCTTCCGTTACATCCTCCTACCCCCCCTCCGTCTCCTCTGCAGATGGCCCTGCTTCAACACGCGCCAGTTCAGTGCTCAAAGGGTTAAAAGCATCTCAATGACAAAAACCAGCATCGCTTCAATGGCGGTGGTGCCAAAAAAAAAGAGAAGAACGCAGGTGGCTTTTGTGTTCTGTCCTTTTTTTCACTTCTCTTCCCATTTTGCCGCGTTACGTGACCAGGTGTTGTCACATGCCGACCTGCCCCGAGGAGGTTGTACCCCAGTCCCCTTCTAAATCACGAATAATCTGGGTTCGATGAACCCCACCATTATCTAAACACTAACCTCCCCCCAAACATGGTCAACCCGCACCACAACATAACAGACAGCAATCCGTATACGTGGTCTTGTACCGCAGAACGAAAACAACAACTTTGTGCGGACAAGTAAAGACCAAGAGGTCATCAAACCAGATCTTTTTTGTTTTTACTTTTCCTTCAGTCGCCTTTAATCTAGACATGCCGGACAGACACATAAGTCAGCTTCTAGGGGTCAAATGGCAAGATGGGGTGAGTTTTTTTTTTTGTTAAGTGTAATCTAGTTTGAAAGGAATAATTTTTATAAAAGATAGAATGGACAAAACGGGATGAATGCTAAGAAGTGAGAATATGGCCTGTGGTCACTGTAACGAGAATAGCGTGAGAAAACAAAAATTGTTTAGAGAGAGTTTAAACTCATAACTAAGGACCTCTCTTGTTATGATTCACGATCAGTTTTCTTTCAAGATTAAAAGAATAGTTGTGGTTCAAATCCAGAAATAAGACCTTAAGTTATAAACTTTTTTTTTAAACTTTTGACTTAAGGAAGATTTTTTTTATTTGAGAACTAACTTTTAAATTATTTTTCCCATGTGGCATTTCTTTTCTTTGCCGTGAGAAAGTTTCAGAATTCTAGTTATAGATTGAAAATATAAACTAAGTATAAGTAAATATATTTGTTATAAAGTTAAGACGGTTTATATAAGTGGACCTTGGAGGTTGAATATCTGCTGTCAAACTTTCTTTTTTCGCAATTTACTGTAAAGCTGAATCATTATTTTTAATCATCTAATTAATAATATTGGTGTCCTTGTGACCAAGACACTCGATGTAGTCATCAGAGGAATTTGATGCAATCGAATTGTGTTGTGCACATCATTGTATTGCAAAAGAATTGCGTAGTAGTTTTCTGTTGTTTTTTTGTGAGGTTAATAAGACATAAACATTCAAAAATACATTATTATTTTTTAAATTTCAAATGCACGATTTTTTTTTTTTTTAATTATCTTTATTGGCATTTATCCAAAAATATATACTTAAATATGTTTATATTATATGAATATATTTTAATTAATCAATTATGATTCAAAATCATAAAAGACTTGCAGGCTTGTTAAAATCTGAAATGCTTATATAAAGTTAAACGTAATTATACAGCTTAATTTTAATTAAAGTTCAACTTTCATAAAGCTACAAAAAAGAATCACAGGTCAGAATGGCCAGAAATTTTGTCTGAACACACTCTAAGAAAGGAAAGATAACATGGTATAAGAAAAAAATAACTATTTTGAACTATTTTTTGTTCTTATTTTATACAATTTCATCCTTTTTCACGTATTTTATGTCATTCTGACGAGTGATTCTTATCTACAGTCAGAAAGTTGAACTTTAATTATTATCACCCCGGGGTGATTAAAATCAAAATTTAACTTCAAAAGCTATATAAAAAAAGAGACATTGAACAGAATGACCTGAAAAATTGACCTCACTCGCGAAGAAGGGAAAAATGTAATTATATAAGAAAAAAATAATTTGAAATAGCTTTTTTTTTATGCCATACTATTCCTTCTTTTTTCGCGTGTTTTCAGATCGAATTTCAGATCATTCCTACAAGTGTTGCTTTTTTTTTTTAGAAAAACAATTAGAAAATTAAATTTTAATTGTAATCATCTTGTATAGCAATTAAAATTGATCAAAATTTCAAATTTTGAAGTTTAAAGAGATAGATATTTATACAGATTTAATTTATTTTCATTTATCCAAACTCAGTATAAAACGATTGTGACCCAGCCCCAATTCCTAAGTCTGAATAATCTGTCATAGTCACGAGACACTGACTGAAAACAAGTGCCGTTCCCTATTCTTCAATCTTCAATGATTTCCTAACCAAATTATTCCGAAACATTCTGGCTGGTCTCGGATCGAGTAGCCAGGCTTTTCCAAATGCTTCACTGCAATAAATCATATCCGTCGGTCTGGAACAGCATTCAAATCAAATGAAGACAATCCCTGTCCATTCTCCTGTCAGATGTTGGGCAACCAACACTTGTTAGCTCTTTTCAAACCCTTGTGTATGTCCGTTTTGCTATAAGGATGATGAGGGGGACATGTGGTCTGCCAGATGTGCCATCGTTTTGTAATGTTCTGATTGCATGATGGGATCTGGCATCAGGTAGATGTAGTGATGACACAGCGATTTCAATTTAAAATATAGTGGATTTAGCCGATATATATTGAGAATACTATTCCGTGATATACTAACTCGTGAAGAATTTTCTCCTTAAGAGTTTACAGAAATAAAAAGAATGGTTGAGAAAGTGCTTTTTGAGGAAATTTCTTACAATGTAACATGTGAGACAAGACATTTATTTCTCTTTGTAGAAGTGCTATTAATTAACATGTACATCCAACATTATGTGTTTGCATTAGTTCAATTAAATGTATATTTCACCACTGTCTTTGAGAAATCTATCCTTACATCTTGATTTATCTCAGAACGTTTTATGTAACTTTCAACACTAAATATTAATTAATTAACTTATGATGACAAAATTGAGTTGAATATATATACAGAAAGGTATTACATTACCTAAAAATATGGCATTTTAAAGATGGGGAAATGTTGCTTCGTCGTATTGTAATAAATAAAAAAAATAAAAAATAAAATTAGAGAGATGTGAAGATTATTAAATAAAACCTGAATGGATTTATAAATTTAAAATATAAAATTCCTCCAAATAAGATTTTCTCTTGTAAAAGTTTGTGCTTCTAAGATTATGGGGAATACTGATATAAGTTACTTTCATCTTAACTCTGAATATTATCAAAGTGTTCCAATTCAAACTCATAAACATCGTTCTCAATAATATTTCCTCGCTTCAAGAATATCTTATTAAAGATCACGATACTCTCTTTCAACTCTCAATGACTTCTTAACTAGAGACATTCTACCTGGTCTCATCCCAAGTTTACTTCAGTAAATGAAAATCCACCTTCCGTTTTCAACTGACTCCCTCAATGTACTCAAGAACTTTAAAAAAGCACACTTAAAAAAAACTTACAAAAGAACTCTACCCATATCAACCCAACTCCTTTCCAGAAAACTTTAGCTCTTTACCCCTTGAGTATAGAGGGAACACATTTACTAGAAGGAGGGAACAGAAATCAAATATCGCCAGAAAGAATTGAAGGCAAGGGGAGAGGGAAGCATCACAGAGAAAACAGAGACTCCCCGTAGTTGGTCATGCATAAATCGTATCACCCCTTTCTCCCCCGCACTGTAAAATTGTAAAAGGAACGGACCGGACGGACAGTAGGTCCGCTCCAACTGATTGCTAAGAAGGATCGATAATTGTACCTTTTCTCTTTCGGCGCTGTGAGGCGCTGGGAACGCTTGATGATGCCCGTCTGGGGGGGGGGGGGAGAGATATGGGGGATGGAATTCTCTAGATTAGTGAAGTTCTGTGAGTTGGAGGGGGGGACGAAATTGGAGATTCTCTCACAGTGTAGAGGTACTAGCGTCGGTGGATTCGAACCATTAATTGGGAATAGGAAACATTCCTTTGCGTTTTTGGATTTCGGAATTGGCAGGGATTTGTTATTTTAAACTTGTTCCATCTTTTTTTTTTATTATTATGTTTCGTCTAGGTGTGGGGAGGTTTCTGGGAATTATTACTTTTTTTTTTTTTTTTTTTAAATCGAGAAGGGAGTATATAATGAGCAATTACTGAGTTTTTTTCTTTAAGGAATGAAGTGAGAAAAGGATATGGATGGGGGGAAGGGAACGGTTAAAGAAGTTCTCTTTTTTAAAAAAAAAGAGGGCTCATGAATTTTATGATGGTTAACATCGTTTTTTGTAAATGTTGCGTGTTTTATGTTTAAAAACATGACTACAAGTCATATTTCATATCTTTAAATTGAATATGGCACTTCAAGGAGTGAGCGATGTTTTCTTTTTATTAGACAATAGAAAAAAGTTGTTAGAAGTTAATATTTTATAACTAGTGTCTGCTATTATTATTACTTTCAAACTTTTTTTTAGCCAGCTTATAATAGAAATTAAATATAATTAGAAAATTATTAGACCATTATTTTCACTTTTACTTTTTAATGAGCATTCACGCTATTTTTATACATGAGGAATAAAAACATATATTATAAAGCTATACTTTGGCTTATAATGGATCCACCCAAACAGTGTTAGGTTCAGGAGACCAGAACTGGCTGACGATGCGTCTAAATGTCAGTTTTGAAATGATAAGTCATATCTTTTTAAATCTAAAAACAGCTTCAATATTTCATTTATGATTAAAAAGTTAATTCATTAAATAACTAAACTATATTAACTAACTAAATTACAATTTTAGCTTTTTGTAAATCAAAATCGAATGTAATTTTTATTTTTGCCCTACCATGTCAACTTAAAGTTTTGTCGCAAACAGCAATGTCATTATACCTAAAAGGAAGTTAAATTCAAGTTACAGAAAAACTTTTCTGGAAAAAGAAAATAATTTTACTTCATTATTTATAGTTTTATTTATCAATGAATAATAAATACCCTTTATAATATGTTGACAGAAATTGATTAATCCTTTTTAAACAAATAAAAAGGTAGTGGAATATTGTAATTTCGCATTTTCCATTGTGTAAGTTTCATGTAATCATTCAGATTTCTTTTGAACATATTACGTTGTCCGCTTCGTAAGTCCAGAGCTTTATGCTTCGTGGTAGAATTATGAAATTTTTCCAATTGTAAAAATAACGTACATGAAGATTTTTAATGATAATTAAAAAAATATATAAATCTTGTATTTTGTTAAGTTGTATTATCTAGCATATATATGTTTTAACACATTTAGGTAGTTAAATAAATTTTATTTGCCATTAGGAGAAAACTCACAATAATTTTGCTCTTATTAAAAAATAAATATATACCAGATATATCTTTAATAAATACAAACAAATATACCTGTATCTTCATACATTTATATATAACATATCTGAAAGAACCATTACTAAAATAAAAATGTAATCAACATTTTCTAAAAAGGTATTTCATAATTTATGTGCTGCATAGTAATTATTTAAAAATCCTTTTTTATTACCTAAAAGGTAATTTGCCTGATTTCTTAGCATTATTAATTTTCATATTTTTGCAATTTCCGGGATGTTATTTCTCATAATTCTTTGCCCTTATTTATTTAGTAAAAACTTAACAATAAGAAGAATTTTTATATTTTAATTATGTCAGTTCCAGATTAGCATGACACTAAGTAAAAAAAAAAGGATACGTTTGTTACTTACTTTCCTAAATAGTAAGCAATAAATAATACACTCAGCAATGATATAAATAAGCAATTATATTTCAATTTACTTTACAAAACAAATCATACATGAAAGTCTTACTTTAGTATACATCAGAAATATATACCTTAATATAATACGAACGTACTAATTAACTTTAATTCTAATAAAAGTTTTTTTCAGAAAGCTTTTCAACATATCTATTCAAAATGAATTGACATGTGAATCTTTATGATTCAATCTCATTTCGCAACAATTGATTGAATTCGCAGTTGAACCGTAAAGAAAGATTTTCCTTCTAAGAAAACAACTCAAAGTGTTGTTCTTAAAAGATAGAAGATGGGTTCTTCTTTCATAATTGATGATATATCGTAATGATAGGGGCTTGTTGCGTTCCGCAAAGACAATCAACTCCTGGAACGACGCTCCTCTATTTCAGGTACATCACTGAGGGGGTCATCTCCATATTGAAGTCATATTAATTTTTCTCTATTGATAGAATTGCAATCTTCTGATATAAAAGGAAATAAGCAAATGAAATTAGTGATACTAAAACACAATTAAAATAAAAAATCTTTTAGAAAAAGTAAAATGTTTAAATATCCAAGTAAAATTATTATCAGTCAAAATACATTTGTTTGTATTTTCTATTAAATTGAAAATGGTACTGCACCGATAAACCTAGTTTTAAACCGATTATTTTCCAATCATCAGCTCACTGACTTATCCACTCAACTACCAGGTGTTCATTTTATAATATTCCTCCTTAAAATAAACGCCCATGAAAAATCAGTGCAATAAATATAAACGGATAAACTTCTCAACTCAAAATGGTTCAGTAAAACATTTTAGAACAGAAAAGGCTTTTTTTAGCGCTTTTTAATTTGTGTTTATAATATTAAAATTCGAATAATATGTGATGTTTTGTTTTTAAATGACGGAGTACTGTTTTAAGATGCATTCCTCTTATATAAAACAATTTTATTATATTAAAATGAGTATGGGGAAATTTTTTCATTTTTAAATTGATTTTTTACTATCAGTGCATTATGCTTAACACTGGTAACTATTAGCCAATGGGTTTGATAAACATAAAAAAATGATAATACAGTATAATATCAGATTACTGGAATGCTCACAATCGAAATATTACGCACAGTTTTAATAAGAAATTGTACATAAGATTTCTTGAAGCTTCTGTAATCTTTTTACAATTATAATTTTTAAAAGTTTATTAATTTGTATTTCCAATAAATTTTTTTTAACATTTTTTTAAAATTGCAATGTAATTTTCAATTTATATATTATTGAATGCCAGTCTCCATGTTTTATCACTCATACGATTGTTATAGTACCACAATTTATCCTTCTAACTTAATTCAATGTCATAATTTAAATTCTTCTTAATTTTATAAATGTACAAAAGAAAAATTATTTTTGATCGAAAAATCTAGTTCATATCCAATTCTTAAACTCCCACGAATCTCTACTAAAACTTTAAATTTCCATCACATCTCTAACATTAAAAAATCGTCGGCAAATAACAAACATCACATCTAAAACAGAACCATAAGATGCATTCCGAAATGTTTACTACTTCCCCATCACCGAGAGAATTCAGTATTAGGAAAATTATGAATATTTAAACATTTCGTAGCTTCGAAATGATTCTTCTACCCTGCCCCGTGTATAACCATATTTAAGAGAGACGCCATCCCAACAAACATCTGAATGGATTATTTCAACGCAGTGGAATATCGCTAGTTGTCAATATAAAATATCCAGCGATATTTGGTTATCGCTGATCTCCGAGATGGGGACTTAGAAAGAGGTATTTGAATTCATGGAGCGCCATCTCTTAGCCGAATTCCTAAGGTTTACGGCATTTTATGTTTTTGAAAGAGATTTAGCTTACAAAACAATTTTTAATTCTGAAAATATACTGTATTTAACCATTTCAATACTTTACCATCTCAACCCTTTTATAATTATTTATATTATTATTGTTTTATTAATTACAATCCTTATTTATAACTTTTACTATATTTTGAGTCTGGGAATTATTTAGTCATAAAGTAACAGTTTCTTAGAGTAATTTATAAATCTTGCTGGTAATTTTCTTAATAATTAATGAATTTACAATAATTTTTAAACTTTTACTTAATCATTGTGATAAAAAGGATTTTTTTTCTTCTTACAATTGAAGTTTATTCTACTTTATAAATTTGAGATATTAATCTACTTATTTAATAATAATAATATTAAAGTAATATGTAATACTAGTAATGCTAAATAATAAAATAGCAATAATAATACAGTAATGTTTAATCCTAGCTATAATTGAAATATTCAAAATTAATTAGTATTTAAATATTACATATAAATTAAAATTATAATTAATATTAATTAGCATTTTAATATTAATTAAAGTTATAATAGTAAAAATAGCCTAATTAAAAAAAATGTCAAATATGTAAAAAATATGTCAAAGTAGTAATTAAAATTTATAACGTTAAAAAAATTACACTACATTTTTTTTTTTTTTTTTTATTATTAAAAATTGGTATTAAGCAAGAATAGGATTGTGAAGTGTGTTAAAAAATAATTTTGGGATAAATATTATAATTCACTCTGGAAACATTCAACTAGAAATGCTTATTAGTATATGGTAATTCTCACTCAGAGTTTAAAACGAAAATGGTGTTCATTTGTATTAATAAAACAACCTAAATAATAGGTGGATAAATTGCGTAACGATATAGATTTTCAATTTGAATACAACATTGAATTCAAGTCACTATGAAAATAAAAAATCTAATCACTAGACAAACGGGAAAGAAATTACCAATTTATTTATTTCATTTTAACTTTCTTTCATTTTCATGTAACACCTTTTCAAAATACCGATAGGTAAAAATACATCAAATAACTATTATTTACTTTTTAAATATGTTTGGCTTAACTCACTAGTATATATAGGTGTTTATATAACATTATTGTTAAAATAACACAAAATATTAAATAAAGTCGTTGAAAAAAATTGGGTTGTAAACAGTAAAAATTATAGTGAAGGAAACTGATAAGTTATACTACTATTTTCGCAAACATTGAAAAAACGTTGAACTTCAACTACAAAAAAAATACTGTAAAACATTTTCTATAATTTATTTTTTTCGAATGAATTAATTTGTTTGATAATAGCAAAAATGTTAAAATATTTCTTTTATTTCATTCACTTTTCCAATTAAAATTAAAAAAAAATTATTATAGCCTTAGGGTGTGTAATCAATTTAAGTTAGTTTGAAAATGTATAACCTCGATGCTCTAAATAACTTTATTAACGGATGGTTGGTTGGTTGTATTCAGATTATCTGGCACCGTCAGCAACACGAGGGCTATAATGCGCCGAACTTTAATCATTAGACAAGCCAACATACATTTACAAACACCCATGTCTAACACGGGACTCGAACCCGCAACCTCGCGGTCTAGAAGCCAGCACGCTAACCACTATACCGTTTATTAACGGATGAGTGATGAGTTAAAGGAGTTACAGGTTCAGTGAGAATACTCCGTGAACACACATGAAGTAAAATGAAAATAAAACTTTTAAATACATTAAGATAGTTATTTTTTAAGTCCGCCATTAATATATAAATTTTCTAATACATTTAAAAAATAAACGTAAATTTTAAAACATATATAATGTGCTTTTGTTATGTTAACGTTAAAAATGTAATATATAAATATACATTTCATGAAAATAAAATAAGTTCCAATCAAACCGAAACCTACAACAACAATAGGAATACTTTTCAAATTACATATATTTAAACTAAGCAGTTAAAATAATGAATAAATTTGACAATACATGTAGTTTAATTGATGTAATTAAAATAAATTAACTAAATCATTAAAAAACTGCAAACTCGTACAATAAATTAAATATATTTTACAATACAGTCAAATTACTAAATATCCACTTTTACTGACGAAATTTCCAGATTTATTTATTTACAAAGTAATTACTTAAGCTCTAGATATTAAGGCCAGCAGTAAAATTGAATTCCTACTATTAAATTATAAAGAGAAAAAAGATTTATAAATTTAAATTTCACTGTACAATAAACTTTTGCAAAAGACGATTTTTATTTTTAATTACAATTGGACACTAAATTGCAAGCATTCAAATTTAATAAATTAATTTGTAAATAATACAATGAAATATAAAATAAAATAGATCAGTAACATTAATTTGTTGACAACACGTTCCATATATATTCAAACAAATATATTTCATTAAAAACTTAATTAATTCTTGTTCATGTGGAGTAAAAAATCTGGTTGAAAGTTGAAATTTCAAAAAAGTAACTAAAAAACCTTTAAAATTTAAAATCCTCACTTTAATGTCTCGACTTACAACACTCAACTTAAAGTATCAATAAACCACAGAACTCTAATTTTGAAATTTATAAGCATAAATTCACGTGAATATATTGTACTGTTTGATAATAAAACCTGTTTGATAATAAAACCTGTTTGATAATAAAACCTGTTTGATAATAAAACCTGTTTGATAATAAAACCATCGAGATAAAAAGGATGAATTAAAAATTGTATTTTAGCTATGTCCACATTTCATACGCTTTGAATACATTATGGATGTTTTTTAGAAATCCGTTGACTCATAGAAATTCGTGGCTTAGTAATAATCCTACAAATTTTCACTTTGTTTATTAATATAATATCTGTAAAAGTAAAACTATCTCACTCATAACTAATTCTTACACTTCCTCCATAGTTTGAAAAATAAGGAAATAAATAATCACTCCGGTGTTTTTTATTGAAAAGGTAAATTCAGGGAAAAGGTAAAGGTCAAGGAATGGGATATGCTTCTAATTTTAATTCTACTAAACCAATTTAAACCATGACTTTTTATCTATACAATAGGAAATCCAATTTTACCTCTAAATGAGTCTTTTTGCATATGGTTTCTTATTATCAAAATCACTAGTATGAACTTTTGTCATTACTCCAACCTTGTTACACCTAACTTTTTTAAATTAAATACTTTACATAACATCTTAAAAATATATCTCCATTTGTTGTTTGTACAGTACAGGATACTTGACAACGCTTGGCCATGCAGCTAGTTCATATAAAAAGTATTTTCACTTCATTAACTATATACTTGATTCAATTTCTAAATGTAAGTAATTTAAATAAAGAATCAGTTGCTTCTTTTTCATCTCCTCTCTAGAGCCTCCAGGGGATAGTCTCACTTAAAATTTCCACTAAATTAGTTCCCAGCCGAACTCACTAAAGACTTGCACAAACCTTCACTTCCGCCATTTGTTTATTTCCCTTACCTATCACTCGTCATTCTATTATTCTTTCGCATTCCATTCTTCCATTCAACAACAACAACAAAAAAACAACAAAACGACCCGAACATCAAATGAACCAGATAAAAATAGGAGCGATAAAAATTCCGCCGACGGAAGAAAAAAAATAAATAAACACCATGAGCTAAAGCCTCATACTTTACACTTCAAAAATTAATTTAAAATGAAGTTAGAGCCGCTCCTAATGATCCTCGATTAGGGTGGATGGCTCATTTTTATTCCACGGGAGACGAGGAAGGCTATTATGGAAATAAGTCCGAGGGCTTTAAGTTATAGAACACTGGAAATTAAGAGGAACTGCCGTGGGAAAAGAAAAGTAAGGAGCTGCTAAACGTTTTTAAAGAAAGGTGTCGTGTTCTGGTAGTTGTGTTTTGAGGCGTCGAACGATTAAAAGCGCACCCGTTACTAGATTGTAGTAGTTTAATTTTTCACGCGGAAAATGTGATTATAAGAGGGTCGATTATTATTAAGAGCTGGGTTATTGCATTGATAATTAGAAGGTAAGCGTGATAATCAAGAACGTCGTTCTTGATTATTGGGACTATGTCAAGAGAAAGATGGGCTTCAATTGTATGGAGTTACCCTGTAGGTAAAGAAAGGTATTTTTAAAAATAAAGTAATTGTTTTAAATTGTAACACAATTCATTTTCTTGAGTTACTAAGTTTCTTGAGTTCCCATTTGTAACTGAAATAGTTCTAAACTTAAAGATAAGCTATATTAATGGTAAAGAAAATAAAATGATGGTTATAGCTCATATATGAGGTACCTAGTAGTAGTATGTTAAACATTTGCGATAGTTAGTGCAATGTGTATGTATTTTGTATAGAGTGCTTGACAGTTGTTTTTAATGTTTAGTCATTATTTTTTATTAAATTTATTAAAGATAACTTGTATACTTTTTAATGCATGTATTCTAAAATATGTAAATATATTAGTATCAGTAGAAAAATAGCCTCTAAAGTAGACGGTTTGTTTTAGTTACGAACACACTTACTTAAAATATAATAAGCAATTTTTTTTTTTTTTAATTTTTTTTTAATTTTCTTAATTTAAAGGAAATTTAATGTATAATTCCTTCCACCATGATAATAATTTTTAACTATTAAATTACTCTATGATTTCAAATTTACATTTTAATTCATGTATTTTATCAAATTCAATGCATATAAATATTAAACCAGAACAATTATCAACACAACTTTCACATTCATTTTTTTCTGCAACACTATTCACCTTTTAATGCAACTCTGACAATGATAAAAGCGAAAAAAACCGAACAATACCAAAAACTCATAGACGTAGTCAGTTAAGGTGGGAAAAAAATCGAGTGAAATGCCAACACGGTGTGCAATCATAAATAACGTAGTAGCCACTGTCATCTTAAAACTCTCAGTAAAGTGAATTCCCTCGGTATCACACAGCCACAAAATAAATCTGAAGTCTGGAGAAGATTAGCAGCCATGTCCAGAAAAGAGTGTCAAGTCCAAGGTCAATGTCTCTTGGTCTGGCGATTACAGATGGCCTTTGGTCATATTTATGAGCGGTTTGGCTTAAAGCTTTCACTTTTTTGGTAATTTGTAAGAGAGACCCTAGGCTATAGAGCTATATGCGATAGTGTCACGCATACTGATGGTATTGCAGCAGGTTTATGTGGAAGTACGTTTTTAAGAGAAGAAAACTTTCTTTCACTAGATTTTGATGCCCTTGATGATGTTTATCTTAATCTTTATGATGATCTTTGAATTTGTTCTATTTGAATTTCAATGAACTTTTTTACTATTGGACTAGCAAGTTTAAAATTAAACTTGGAAATTTTCAAAATGCCCTTTAGATATGGTCATGTATATAATTTCTTCAGTTTTAGCTAAATATTCTCTGCAGTTAACTTTATCTAGAGTTGGGATCACCCTAACTTAACACTAAGTACCCGGATGAAGACACGATCTAGACGCTTCAAATGGCTGAAAGGCAAAAAAATGGCAATTTTAGTCTTTACTTAACGTTCTTTAATCCGGATATCAGGATTATTTCAAACTAAAGTAGAACTCACTCAAATAATGTTAACTTAAAAAAGAAAACAGTTAAATATTCAACTTGAACGATTCAAATTGTTAAATTGAAAGCTAACTTTTATAATTCTTCATGTTCATGTTTCTAAGATGCTATTGGCGGAAAAGTAATCTCTCAGATATCAAAATTCTTATCTACTGTTCAAATAAATATTTGCCGCATACATTCAAGAGTGACTTAACGTAGTTAATATTTGTAAAGAAAAAATATTTGCTATTAAAACTTTCCGAAAAAATATTTCAAATATTTTCAATGACTAGACAGTTTAAATTTATCAATAAGCGTATTTAAATAATGTACAATAAGTACTTATCTTTAGAAATAATAATATTTTAATCATACCTCAAAATCCCAAAGCAACCAGCCAACAAATTTCCCATTAAAAACATAACTTTAAAATTGATATTTTTTTAACCTTTTATTTTCTGACGGTACTTCTAAATTCAGTCTACATTTCTCATGGTACTTATTAACTTAAACGCTTTGTGACCCATTGAGACTTTGAAGTTTAATTCTATGAAGTTAGTTATTTAATTGTTACATAGAGCAGCACAAGCTTATTTCTCTATAAAAAAATTAGGTATTTAAAAAAGCTACCACAATTTTTTTAAAAATCAGTAAATAAAGGGTTAAACTAAACATCCTTATCAAAACTTCAAACAACTTTCCGCAATTTATAACAGATCCCTCAAGATGCGATAGTTGCTACAAATAAAATAGAAGTTACGCAGGTTTCTCCCCTTATCAGCTACCTTCCTAACCTGAGGGCAATGGTAATATCCATAATTTGGCGTAGAGGCCAAACTCGTTAACGAGTGGGCGGTGACACCTTGTTCGCACTAATATTGACTTCTTACTTCGCCAAACATGACACTGATACATTCCACTTTGAGAAATGAGGATTTTTTTATGAAGAAAAAAGACTCTAACAAGAATAAGTGATGCACCAATACTAAATGACATGGACAGGATTCGCCTGTAATGTGTATGATAAGATGCATGATTTTTAGTGGTGTTTCTGGTTATGTTATTCCTTCTAATTATAATTGTATCACTTAGCTCGAAGGCATTAGTAAGTGGTGAGAAAATTCCACTCATACTGTTTCTGCTGCATCCAAAATAGTGAATTTTGTGAACTTTAGAGAAGTAACAGAATTTTTTAAAATCTTGTTTAATCTTGACAAAAGTGAAACATTTCCAGTATTTTAAAGTTTTATTTGGTATACAATATGTATCTGTATCAATTATTCCTCTCTCTCTCTCTATCTATTTATCTATCCTTTCTCTCTCTTAATACTGACAGCTTAACTTAAACTATCAATTCTTAAAAAGATATGTGTATAAGTATTATAGGTTTTATTGGAGTAGAGCTTGCAATCAACAGAAGAGAGAGAGGAGGAGAGGTAATTCTCTGCAAAATGTCATTTTAATTTCGGTCTTTCAACAGAAAGAAATCCTTGCTAACTAAATGATAGTATCGAAATCTAATATAATTACACTTTATACATTTCTACAAAGTTTACTTAGAATAAAATGAGCAAATAAATGTTCAATTAATAACCTTATGAAATAGTTATTTACTGAAACGGCCATTTCAAATTCAATATGGTAATCATTACGTGAGGGAATGTAATTTAAACTACGCTTATAAGCACCAATTACTGCTTTTTAAACTTGATAGATTTGTATACTAAATTTCAATAAAATTGTAAATAATTCTTTCAAAAAGTGTTTTAATAATTTTTAGATTAAAAAATTAGCATTCTAATTAATAGATTTGCCCATGAAATAAAAGCTCAGTGTTAAGGCAATAGCAATCGGTAATAGTCCTCTCTACATTCTTTATTTCAGTTTTCTTCGGCATTACTTTCACCCAATATACTTCTTACGGCAACAAATACGTTTCATACATAAACAAACTACCCTACCTCAGTTAGATACTGTGGAGATAGTATATATTCATGCCTTCGATTCCATGTAGTATTTTCTTTTGCTATTTATTACAATGTATACTGAAAGTTCTGGAAGTTGATCTTTCGACATAACATTTATTGTCTCATGTGTTCTTATCTGTTGCACAAAGTGCCTACCCAATACCATTAAAATAGATGACACTTGTTGAGCAAGGCGCTTCTCTATATTTATGAATGAAATAGGAAATATCATATTAAGAAGTTTTTTTTTTTAAGTATTCATAATACGAAACACTGGATATTGATTGGTTGATAAAGAGAACACTCTTGTCGTAATACGAATTCTGAATTTTCTATTATTCATACACTGGATGACAAAAAATAGAATAACGCATGCTTCTTTGGGAAATAAGCCTTTAAGATAATTTTTATAAGATTGCAATCTTTAATTTTTTTTTAGAGAAAGTTTCATAGTTTAAAAAATAAGAAAGTGAAATATCTTTAATTAATTTAAATAAATAGAAAATTTTGTTAGATATTCAATACATTTATGATAAGAATACTAATTGCTGAACTATTTTTTTTAAAAATTACTTTTAATGTTACATACTTTTTAAACATTTCAGTTTAACTGATTTAAAAGCATGATTTATATGGTTTGTATAACTAAAACTATAACTAATATAACTAAATAATAATTTTTAATATAAGATACTTGTCTTTCAAAGTTTTAATTATTAACTTTGGAGGATAAATATTTCATAAAAAACATAGCAATTCACTTTCATTGAATTAAGGAACTGTAGTTAAAATCATAATTTAAGTTCTATAATTATTAGGGAAAAATTTTATTTGCGAATTAATGTACTGTTCACTTTCATCAGCTATCATTTATTAAATACATATCACATACAAATTTACATTTAAAATCAACAACAAATTAAATTTATAAAATATAGAACAATTTATTTTTACAATGTTCATTAGATTTATTTAAGCGTTACACATTTTATTTTAAGTACCTCTTTAAAGGATAGATGCAAAATACAGCTGATACAGTTTCTTCAACACGAAATTAAAATATCGATGATTCATTATTTACGTAAAGTTCATAATCAAAATCGATTTAATTACAATCATTCATCACACTTATTGGTCAGCAGATGTTGCGAACAATATATCTCCCCACGGGGGCAATTATAATTAGTAATTACAACTTAGAAACGATCTACAATATCTTTATCCAAGGGAAAACCCACTTCCTCTAGAGAAATAAACTGATCTACCCTGACGTCGAATTTTGGACGTTAAATCTAACGGTGACCAAACCGACGTCCTCTTACAAGAATGGACGTTGTCACGTTTCCCCTTATAAACAAAAGCCCCCCTCCCCTCCCTCACCAAGATATGATTGCTTAAAAAGCGTCAGTTATCCATGCAATATAATAAATATAATAAAAGTTGCGTGTTATAAAACCACGAGCAGCTGCCTAGACAAATTCTATAATGAGCGGAAGTCACTGTAAAATGACCTCTATTAGTGGCCACGTGGTAATAACTGAAAGAAAACCACCGCGAGGCACAGTGCCAGCGGTTAGTACCACTATAATATTTCCTGCTGAAACAGTCTGTCCAGTGTATGATGCGTAATTGCCGGGTTTAGGACTTAAATCATAACGATTAGAGATATAGACTGCATAATGTGTTTATGTTGAAGTGAGAGGTCCTAATCTTTTGCTTCTGTAAGTGTGAGTGTACTCTATAATGTATGTCCGAAAGGAAGACATAAGGGAACACCTGTTTCCTATAGAGGCAGAAAGAAAGGAAATTAGATTGTATATATATTTAGAATGATGGATTTTTATTACATCATTTTATTGAACTTTGATCAGAAGGAAATTAAACACATTAGTACCTTAATCATGCGAATCTCTAAGTTGGTAAAAATAAATAACTTGAGTCCTTTGAGAAGGCATCAATTGTCTTAAGAAGCTAATTATATTTTCCAAGTGTAAATTTAGGATAGTTTTTTTTTATATCGTAATTTTCTTCTAGTGAACAATTGGAGGTTATTAGCCACTTTAACAATTCCAACTTCAATACTCTGTCGAAAAAGTAAAATTTGATTGTGAG
The DNA here is from genome assembly GCA_963978545.1 of Linyphia triangularis. Taxonomy (NCBI): domain Eukaryota; kingdom Metazoa; phylum Arthropoda; class Arachnida; order Araneae; family Linyphiidae; genus Linyphia; species Linyphia triangularis. Next base: position 32,613,638 of record OZ021727.1, on the reverse strand, counting down.
GTTCAGAGCTTATATCATAATGATTAGGTATATTGACTACATAATGTGTTTATAATAAAATTCGAGGTCATTTTTTTTCCCTTCTGATGATTACAATCTGTAATGGATGTCCGAAATTAATACCTTAAGTAAACACCTGTTCCCAAAGGAAAATAAAAGACAGCTAAAAAGAACAACATAACAAGTATTCCGGTTATTTTGTATGTTTTATTTAAAGATCGTTTTATTAAACATGAGATATAATATTAACTCTAGCATTCTATCCAGTTTAGTGAAAGGGAAATATTTGGCAGGTATTACTGAGCAACTAATGGTCTACAATAGCATATTTTCAAATATAAGTTCAAGTATATTTTCCTTTCTGTTTTCTTGATATGAATATCGTTTTGAAATAGGGACACTATTTAATCTTTATCTAAGAGGTATTTGATTGAGTACTTTAATTGAAAATGTATTAAAAATGTTGATAATTAAAAATATTTTAAAATGATTTTTAGAAATATTTTTTTCAATAGACTTTTTCTAATCCCTGTTCTTTAGTATGATTTCAATTAATTCATTTTATAATTTTCTTTTAGAATTGCATCATTTAAGCAGTAAAACAACAACCTTCCGAATGAAAAATCATTTCAGCAACAATACAAATTGTTTTCACAATACGACATCATCCAGTTTTGTTAAATTTGGCAATTCAATTTATCTTTTAGTTTCCGAATTATTACGAGGTCAGTTAATTACATAATCAAGCTTGATTCAGTACTTGCAAAATATTTCAAAAGTAGCTACCTATAAAACATCAATGGGATTTCCACCAAAAATTACTCTAGTTTAAAAACCAGGTATACGGCGTTATTCCTTTCACCTGCTCTCTAAAAACTGCTATAAATCTTTCAATATTCAGTTTTCTCGTTATACGAAAAAAACGCTGCACTCTTCCATTTCACCAAGCAACTCTAACCACAAATCATAATTACGGTAATTACTACACCATCTTTCATCCAAGCAAAAGGCACAAATAACCCTTCACGGAATAAATCAAGCCCCTCCCCCCCCCTCCCCACACACACACCCCAAACGTCCACGCGACAATCACTTCCTTTGACTTCACGGACTGTCCCCTACTGCCACCGGGCTAAGAAAATGTCTATTTCCACCTGCCATAGCGAATGACTGTCTTGTCTGGCACCTGCCATATTCTTCGCCATTTCGGTGGGAGGGGCTTCACTGCCTGACGTGGGGATGAGTCACGTCATTGAAGGGTTGGGGTGTTAGAAGGGGTGGGGTGTATCCTCTCTCTCATTCTCTTCCTCTCTTTCTCATCAAAGACCTCAAACCCCAAGAGCTCTTCCAGGTTTCGATCACTTTCATAAAGATGCAATTTTTAAATAAATGGTGAATCAACATTTATTCCTTTACCAATCACAAGAATTAAATTCATTATTTCACCACCTATTAGTTCCAGTACAAAATTGTCCAGAAAGCATTAAGTCCAATGACGTTGAAAAGTATGAAATTTTGAATTGGGGTGGATAGATTAGAAGGGGTGGGGTGTGTCCTCTCTCTCTCATTCAATGCCTCTTTTTCTCATTAAAGATCTCAAACTCCATAGAGTTCTTCCATGTTTCGATACCTCTTATACAGATGCAATTTTAAAATGAATTGTGTATCATCATTTATTTATTTCTCAACAACCAAAAGAATTATTTTCATTATTTCATCACCTATCAGTTCCAGTTCAAAATTTTCCAGAAAACATTAAATCCAATGACGTTGAAACATTTGAATTTAAGTAAGTTAGAAGGGTTGGAGTGTATTCTCACTCTCATTCTCTTTTTCTCTTTCTGATCAAAGATCTCAAACCCCTAAGATTATTTCAAGTTTCAACCCCTTTTATAAAGATGCGACTTTAAATTAAACGTTGGACCACCTTTTAGTTATTCAACAACTACAAAATTAAATTTCCTAACTTCACAACTACTGGAGTTCCAGTTCAAAATTTCCATAAAGGATTAATTCTAACGACGCCGAAACACTTGAAATTTTGAATTGTAGGTAGAAGAACAGTAATAAATGATAAAAAAAATTGGATTGAAAAAAATAAATATTATCTGTCTATCAGAAGAATAGCTCCCATAAAGAAGTCTAGTGTTGCATGTTGCCATGGAAACAAGACTAGCACTTTTTGTCACGGGGATTCTTAGAGAGAGAGAGAGAGAGAAAAAAAGAGTGAGAGATGTAATTTATTCCCATTGGAACTGTCCTTTTCGCTTTAGTAAGTTCTAGCGTTTTCCGGAGTTAGCAAGAAACGCCTTTAATCTGGTCTTGTCTAGCTTCAACTTGTTTGGAACGGTTCATAAGCGATAACCAATATATAAAAACCCCAGTTTTTTGTTAGATTACGCCCTTTTTTGACATAATGTAACTCTTTGCGCTAACCAAACGTCACCCGGCTCCCGTCTCTGGAAATAAACTCTTGTTTGATTCGACCACGACTTGCTTCTTATGACGGTCAATGTACCACCATATATACAACTAAATTTGCCGTATTGTAACCTTTTTGAACCCCAATATCATGTATGACCACCTCTATTTTAAAATGATTTCTTGTTTCTATAACGACCATCATCAACCAGGCTATCTGGAGGAAGATATTCTTTTATAAGAATGCAATACTACGTTTTTACTTATAGCATTTGAAATGCATTCTGCAAATAACATGAAAACAACAAAATGTTATAAACTAAGTTGTTGATATCTTTAAAATCAGCTAATCTATATTGACCTTAAATGATTTTGCACTTAATTATTAATCACTTCAAAGAGTTATTTACAGAAGAGTTAAGCAAATCTACATACAAGTGTATACTCAAAAAAACATTCGGAAGCATTTTCCTCAAAATTAAAGGACCATCATTTACCTGGGTATTTGCACAATTTTTTTTTTTTTCTAGTGAATATCGTGGCATCCTCTTTTGGAAAAAACTATCAAATCTTTAATTATTCATTTTTTAAACTTTAAAATGTTGAATGCATATTAAAATAAAATGTATTGATAGTGTTATAGTTGAAAATTTGTTTTAAGTTATTGAGAATTAATTTGTCGAATAATACATTCTATAAAATGCTGATTTTTGTCAATGAAACATCAAAATTGAATAAAAAATTTCGTTGAGACATTTTAAGAATCCAGTGAAGGATTTTTTTTTTTTTTTTTTGTCGTTTCTGTAAAATTATTTTTAATTCACGTAGCTGGTGCCAAAAAAAAAATCAATTTAAATTTTAACATAAAATTCGTCTTAACTATTGGAATTTTCGTAAAAATATTCTTTACTATTTAACTTATCGTTTTAATTTTATAATTTAAGACCAGAAAAGTGTGAATTTTTATTCAAATTGTGGCATTACCAACCTAACTATTGTTTTTTTTTTTTTTATTTGCTATTTACTTTTTTTTTTACTAAGTCATTTTATTGATGAACTTAAAATACCTGTTTTTAAATCAACGAAAAGGATTTAAAAAATATTGGGGACAAATATTACAGAATTTAATAGCAATATTGAAATGATATTTATTTAATTTAATAGCTTTGATTTAGAAATTACCTGTAACAAACTTCACTATGGATATGCTGCTTTGAAACACCTTTAAAAATAATAAAGAATACGAAGCGAATTGCCTTCAGGAAGCCCATTTACTGCGAAAATGTCTAACCTTTGCACCTAGAATGAATGAACGAACAAAGTTTTAGTTATTTCAACTTACTAAAATCTATAATTATTATTTAAAACCTTATTGCTTGTACTTATTATTTGTAATTATTATTTAAAACCTTAATGGATGAACGTACGTAATCCTTATTTAAAGAACGTAATCCTTATTTACTAAAATCTATAATTATTATTTAAAACCTTATTGCTTGTACCTTAAGTTCATTTTTGATAAATAATTTTTTTTATTATTATTCTGTGTTGTATTTAATAAATTATCGCCATTAGTTTCTAACCCCGAAACCATTTAATAAATAGCTATCAAATATATTAAAAGTTAAATAAACCAAAAAGAAATTTGTATTATATTTCAATGGTTGAATTAAAGGTGTACTGCATGTCAAATGAATAATCAATAAAATAGAAATACTACTATCTGAATTAAAATTATTAAACCTTATCATATAAAAATAACCTCAGAAAAACAAGGCCAGCTTTGAGAATTTTACATTCATTTGGAAATAAAAAAGCATTTTGTTTTTCCAAAAACAGTCTTACAGACTTTTCCTGTAACTAATCCTATAATCTGTAAGAATTTACCTCACCTTTAAGTATTTGAATTTTTTCCCCCTTTCTTTCTTTCTTTTCAAAAGTAAAAATACATCTTTTCATGTGTTTTAAAGTCTGGGAATTCTAGAAAAAATAAAAAGGCATTGGATGTATATTTCTCACGATTGTTATTTGTTTAATAGAGGGCACCCGTAAGATTTCGTTTGGGTTAAAATATATGAAAGTAAAGAAATGGAGGTTAGGGAAACATGATTCAATAAACTTCTATTGTTATTTATAAATATTTACAAAATAAGTTACAATTTAGGTTTATAACTGAATTTCAATATTTATTCAAGGTTCAAAATATTGAATATTATGATTTATGTATCAACTTTATGTTTATATTTAGAGTGAAAAGTTTACTTTTTTATGGTGAAGTTGAATCTTGAGACGATTATCAAAGAATGAATTCCACTCAGCCTGTTTTTTATTTATTAATGAAGAAATTTTCATTGTTTCTACGAATTGAAAAAAAAAATAAAAAAAATATCTCTTAGAGACTACGGTAAAGAAAATATTATTTACAGTTTTTTTTTTTATACATAAATTTCAATAGTTAATTTCTTAATATAGAAATAAAAAAAATATTTAACTTTTTGCTCGAGTTTGAGCAATAGTATACGGTATTGTTAAGTAGTTGATATTAAATAGTAACACTCTCCGTAATAAGTCTAAAAGCAAAAGTCGAACAATAAAAAAATGGGAGTGCTGAAATACAATCAATTAATTTAGGTTACAGTACAACAGCATGGTAGATCCCTTATTTAAGTTTTGTTTTATTAAAAAAAAAGTAAAAAAAAAGAGGAAACTGGGAGATGTTTTTTCTGCAATGAATATTTCAAATCATACACCTACATTAAGTATGGTTAATCTAAACCCGTATAATTACTTAACATGTTTTCTTATAATTGTAGTCACCTAATAAAATTTCTAGAATCAACAATTTAGTAATTTTTTGTATTTACCGGAAATTTTTTATAAGAATTGAAATGGGTAGAAAAAGTTAAGTTTATTGGAAAACCATAGGATAAAAACACTTTGCAATATTCAAATGGATCGATTATTACTTAAGTAGATAACGACTGGGATTCCTTTGGGGGTTGTATCAAATGTCGACTTTATTCGGTGTAATATGTTCAGCCAGGGCTACAAGTCTTTATGTCCCCAAATTAATAAACTTAGGATGAAAACATTATCCTTTTTTGGTGAAATTGGCTATTTCCATTTTCTTTTTAAAAGTTTTGGACAGTCAAAAGAAAAAAAAAATGCATACAGACTTAAGTTGTAATTTTTATATTTCAGTTATCTGAAAACAACTAAAACTACTAAGACCAATACTGAGGTGTTGTTTAGTATCTCGACATCATTTTTAAAGTTTGTTGCGAATTTGGAAAATGTTAGAGGCACGGTAATATCATTGCATTTAATACTTTGCCCATGCAATTAACAGTTTTACCTTTAATTGATTATTAATAAATCTTCTCAGCTACATAACCAACCTTTTCCATAATACTGAAATCACTTCAAATAATTTAATTGCAAATCCACATCAACAATATTTGAATCAATAAAGTGTTAAAACTTACAAATGAAAACTTAAAACTTGCAATTTATTCAAAGGAGTTGACTTGAACCTCATACATTAAGTCTTCAGGTTCAATGCATTTTAAAACCTGTGATGAGTCACCGAATATTAGTGCTACATGACCTAGCCATTAAGCAGGCATGAAATCACTGTCAATATCTTTTCCCGAGATACAATCTAATTGAAGGAGCTAGTTACATGTCTTGGGCAATTATCCATCCTTCTGTTGGTTTACATCACCCTCTCCTTTTCACCAAAAGAAGCGTAGTAATCAATATCTAATTCATCGCTGGTACGCGCACTGCATGGATTTTTTTTTTTTTTTTTTTTATTTATTAAAAAATATTAAATAAAATAGTCCATAAAAACAAAGTTTTTAATATAAATCCTTTATATGCATTCCCAGATTTTATATTCATTAAAATAGTGCCAGTTCTGTTGCAATGCAGGTGCTTGGTGTTTGCATCTAATTTTAAATATTAAAAACATCTCTATCAGCAAAATATACGACAAGAAACGTTTATTTATTAAAAAATTAATGTGAATTTATACATTCCCGTCTAAATATCTTTTATTTATTCTGATTAAAAATATGTTGGCAACCGGAAAGAATTTAAATACTGATCGGCTAAAATTCTTTCACTTGCAGCGTGACTATGCAGGGCAACGTTGAATTGTCGAGATCACACTCCTTAATAAATGTATGCATTTCAAACCCGATTATCTTTTATTTATTTTGATTCAAATAATTTTGACAACAGGCAAGAGTTTCAACAATGATCGGTAAAATTGGATTTATTAGTATTCAAAACGATTACAGAAACGTGTGTAAAACCAAAATTTTAGTGACAGTGACAGCCCCCAGAACTTGATAGAATGTATTGTCATCGATATCAAATCTATCTGCCAAGTTTCAACCTAATCAGATGACGGCAGGTAAGTTAATTAGGTTTCCACACTTTTGCCCCGCAGTCACACACAAACAAAATCGAAGTTAATATAAAGGATTTTTAAAAAAAAGATATGTAATGTCTATTTCTATTTAATGAACTTAAATAGTCGGTATTGTGTAGAAGAACTGTATTAAAACTTGGAATGAGAGTGAAAACGTGAAAGATTTATTTCAGATAAAGTAAACAGATTATTTTTATTTGATTCACGTTCATTTTAAATATTTAGGAGTTGTTGCGAGACACATATTCGGGACGTGCTTATTTATTTTTGAACACGCTGCTAACTTTGTAGAACGTCTATGTCGAAGAGAACTTATAAACTTTGCCAAAGTGTGTAAAATTCCTTATATAGGAATAAAACAATATTTTGTTTTTCGTATTGAGAGTGCTATATTCCATTTGCTTTCTGTAAAAAAATTCAGTAATATATTTCGATAAGTAGGTATATCTAGTATATCATGTCAAGTTCACAAGATGTAAATATTTATGTTTATTTTTAACAACTTCTGAATGGCAATGTTAAATTGCGGCCATTGTTTATTCCGGATGTTCGTTTTATAACAAAACCATTTGTAAAATATCTAGCACTTGTTTTTTGTCATCGGAAAAGGAAACAATGTAGCTGTGTTTCTTGCACAATGCAATTTCTTTTTATTTGAAGGCTAGGGACTCACATATTTTCAAATAGTTTTAAATTACAGGTTCATTTGCAATAATTTTTAAACAAGGCTTATTTTCTTTTATTACATATAAATATTGTCAAACCTATTATTCATAGAATATTTTAGATGATATTTAAATAATCTTAGAAGAAAAAGCTTGTCTTTCTAAAAAGTGTTTTTATTATTATTAATTGATTTTAACACTTACTTCACATCAACAGCTAAAGAACTAAATGAAGTAAATAAGTTATAGAATAAAAATTTTTTAAAACTATTACAAGTATTGGAATTCATTTTTAATAACAAAATTCAACTAATTAAAATTATATTTAGGGTTATTCAAGTTCCAAATATGGTATTGCTATCGTTAATATCAATTGATCACTAACATTTGATGATTTATAACCAATTCTGGGATACTTGGGATAAAACAGTAATCACATTTTAAATGGATGAGCCACTCTTCCACCCACAGATTTTCATCTCTATTTATCGATGTCCAATCAGTCCCGGTCGATAATATTATCTCATGTCCTGCTTCGTTCTCTAGAAAAGATAAACAAACACTTCCTATTTAATAAACATCGGGCCGGTCTCTCTTTACCTGTGCTTTTTTACACTTCCTCCTTCCAGAAAACTTCCTCCTACCTTTTCCACTTCCGGAGAATCTCAGAGCACCTGCTGGCAAAGCCCACCCCCCAAAGTCACATGATGACGTCACTCCAGGGGGTCCCCCATGGAGAGTGTGCCCTTCGGAAAAAAGGGGCCCTTTTTATTTTATTTAATAGTGTGTGTCATTGACCTTCAAGATGCCACGCCAAGAAGGGAATGTGGAGCACACTTGTAGCATTTTGGGTGCCAGATCATTGACACCTTGGAACAGAGGCAATGGTTTTGGTTGTTGATCCGTAGCCAACAAGGAATAAGCTACTTGCTGAAGGAGGGTAAATTGCTTTTTGGATGGGTCATCAGTGATTGGTGATCTGGTTAGATTTACATTGTTTGGTATTTTCGGTTTCGTCAAAGGGGTTCCAACGTTAGCAAATATGCTTCTGGTAAATTGTTTTAGTAAGAGTCAGCAATATAGGGGTATTGTAACTTGTATGGTGTCTGCAGTTATCCTGGTTAGGTTTGAGAGATTTCTGTTTATAATTATAGTCTATCCTTGACCCATATAAAAGAATAGTATTAATGGCTGTATTTTTCTAAGCTAATAAGAAGTGAGTTTTGGGAATAGATACATGGTGTGGATGGATGCTTGATATAAATAAAATCTTTTTTTTACATTTCATTACTTTAAATATAGGAAGAACATTGCATGAGTATATCAGAATTTTACAAAAAAGTTCCACAGAACAGATCATTGACACCATGGTGGGAGGAAGGGTATGGTTTGTGAGCCGAGGACAGTAAAAAAAATATGCTCTTTAGATGAAGATGATAAATTGTCTTCGAATGGGCATTTGGTGAGGGGTGTAGTTATAGACGGATCGTTTGCGATGTACTGTTTTGCCAAAGTGGTTTCTGAGTTTGCAAATATTCCTCTCATAAATTGTTTTAGGAAGGAACAGAAGTATTTTTTTTTCTTGGTATTTCCAATTTATAGGAAAGAATTTGGGGAAATTGTTACTCACCTCATATATGTTTGACCTCTTATGATTAAAAGAATAGTATTGGATAGAAGGAAGTTAAACCCTCATATTTTCTTTCTATTTTTCAATTACTTAATTCAATCACATAACTCTTTATTTAACCATTTAATCTTTATTAGATAAAATGAGTGAATACTGTGATTTTATCACAAACTACTAGTTGACAGACGCTAGACACCATTGGTACACAAAAGTGAAGACGTAACTTAAATACTAGTTTCACTATGTCAACATTTTGAAGGTAATTTTGTAACCATTCAAAAGACATCTTTCAGACAAGCGTTGTGAAATATATAGCGAGAAACAAGATGAACGCAGAAGTTCAAGCAATGGAATTGTTTAAATTCATTTCAGAAACTTCATTTGCTTGAATTAATTAAGTTAATACTTGAAATTTAGATTGAAATAAGACATGAATGTTTATTATCTCTGCACACAATGTTTCAGAAAGTTTAGTTCCTCTCCATGAACGAAAAAAACTAAAAATTCCTCACCTTCTTTAAATTTAAATGTCATAATTAATAACGAGAAACTGCAATATAGTAGGATGTAATAGGTTTCATGCAATAATATCTTTCGACAAAAAATACCTGGTATGTTGTAGGTAACAAAATATTAATAATTTTAAGAGGTTCTTCCGTAATAGATCTGGTCGCTTTTGATCTCAAGCATTTTCATATAACTATATGAAATATTCAAATATTATCCATACCCACATTCCTTACATCTTTTAAATGTTAAACAATTCCTCAACTAACTAACAAAAATTAAACTATTCAAATTACTATACGCTATTAATTTAATCCGACCCCATGGATACCTTCCACTTGAAATACTTCCATTTAAAAACATTATGTACCAGACTTCATTAGGCGTCAAACTAATTTGCTTCAATCCTCTTTAAATACAACCAACCGAAGTGGCGCTAATTCTATCTTTTTCACAGAACCTCGCATTAAACATCGTCTCATCAAACCAAACTTCAATGCAGCAAAACGTGCTTCATCTAGACTAACAAAATAGTAAAAACCCTACCCGCACATCCAGCTCGCGTACTATTCGTCTTCAAAAGAGTCTTCTGCCGTTGCCAACAATTTCACATAAATTCTGGGACACACGCAGAAATGAACTTTCTGAAAGAAGGACCCTCTTCCTAACACAAAGACGCGAAAAGCTAAGGGAGGTAATTTTCAAGACGGCTTGTTTGCATTCCCTCTTTTGATGTTAGTTTGTGAGTGGGCTCCTTCGGTTCGTTGGTTACGTGCATTCGAGGAGGAATCTTAGTAAAGGTGTCTGCTTTTTGTGGAAATGAGATGTAGGTTTTGAGTGATGCCCAGTATCGTAATATGAGTTTGTTATTTTAGATGCTTAATGTGCTGATGATTAGAGTGAGATTTTCATTAGCCATGTATGATTGGATTTGAGAGACAGGGTTATGTCTAAGAGGTGAAATGTGAAATTGCGAAGAGATGGTTTGATATAATAAGTAATGGGGAAAATGATGTCAACTATCATATAATCAATAATCACCCCATCAAAGTTTCATTCTCGGGATGCTTTTTATTAAAGACTTCTTACTTAAAGTGGTAACGGGAAATACTTTGCTTTCAATAAAATCGTATCTAAATATCAAGGAAAAATTAGGTTCTTTTTTAAGCAATTAATGTTGAACATTCAAATAAGTTAAATCATACGAACAAAAATATGTAGGAAAGTTTCTGAAATTTTTATTACTGACTTATTAGGTAATAACGCATAGTATAATTCAACAAACATTATTTCATGAGGAAAATGACCCGTAACAAGTACGGGGATACTTGACATCTATTAATAATTATGTGGGTTAAGAGGTGAAAGGTGTTTGTAAAAATGTGTATTTGTGTTGATCATTTCTGTTTATCTTTAACCTATATGACACATTCAAATTTGCTTCTCACGATGATTGTAATTTTTTAGACAAAGAAGACGTTTAAAAGATACCGGAGTGTCTCTATCTTTGGTAAATTAAACGCAATAGATTAATGATGATGACTTAGTCATTTTATTTTCAAAATAGGCAAAAGGTAATCATGCGGAGAAAGTTTCGTATATTTTGTTCATCTATTCAATTAATTTTTTTTGTACATTTATTCAATTAATTTTTTTAATTAAGTAAAGTTTTGTGGGCTTTTTATATTCGTTGAAACTTATGAAAACTTTTTTTTGTTTAGCTAATGTGTAAAAAACAAAAATAATCTTAAAAGAGGGATGGAAGAAAACTAATTATTAAAATAACCCTAAATGATATCAATGTACAGTATGTGAAATTGCTTACTCTAACTTTTTTTAGATAATCACAAAAAGAAATATACAAATGGGTCACTAGAAATTTGTAACAAAGGGAAATGTGTACGAGAGTCTTAAAAATATCTATAACTTTTCTTTAATTCACTTGAATTGCAAATTCTTGAAATGAATCAAAATACAGCAAAATTTCGGTGCTCTGTATTTCCAAAAGAAGTCACATAACTTGATTGTAATTCAATTTCTTCAAATCAATTACTTAATGCAAAATAATCGCTCTTGAAACCTTCAATGAAATCATGAATCAGGAAAATCTTTTCTGCCATACTGAATAACACCACATTATTATTCTTTACCCCTTTTAAACCAAATTTTGCTTGTTGTCCTCACGATTTCGAAAGGAGTCAACAAGGGCACTCATTTCTATTTTCATCGAACTCCTCTTTCTTCTTGCCACAGTCAAATAACCAAAAACTCAGGAACTAAAATTGAAAGAGACAGCTGCGACAGTCTTGGAGTCCTGTCACAGATTGCGCAATGTTGTCTATCGCTTGAAAGCATCTTTGATACGTAGGCCTTTCAAGAAACTGATCTAAAATTAGGGTTTGGGAAGTTTGGATTCGAGGGGGTGGGTTGAGTCGTTTGTCCTTGTCGATTGAGTTAGTCCGAAAGAGGTTTCCAGGTAAAAGTGACGTATATGTTGAACTTGCTACTAACTAAACGTATTTTATAACATCTTATTTATTTGTTTGAGCTGGGGCGCCTTTGGCGTAATTATTTGCTATTTTAATGTAATACAAATAGAATTAAATAGGGAAGTGTTAGATTGTCTAAATTTATAACCATTTCTATTATCAGTTAATTTTGTATAATTCCTAAGAATACCTTCTACGTGTGAATATTTTGACACTTTATAAAAGATTGACATTAAATAGTTTTACATCAATGATAATATTCATGTATAAAATTAATAATACATGGAACTCATAAAGAACTTAACTTTGAATATTCTAGCCTCAGGTTAATGACTTTCCAGAAATATTAGTTGGAATAAAAAAAACAAGTAAGCATGAAATTTTGATTTTAAAGTCCTAATTTAGAATTTACTTAAATTTGCTTTTATAAAAAAATAAAATAAATAAACAAAATTAAATAAATGAAATAAGTGGATTTAATATCTGTAAATGTCGTCACCTATTGCCTCAATTTTTCATGTAAATACCATTTCCAATAATGCGTAACAATTCCATCCATCTAAATTAACAATTAAAAGGCAAATACAAAATCTGATTATATAAGCTTATTTCAAAACACACTTGAGGTCATAACTCTTGCAATTTGTAGGAAGAGTTTCAATGTGGGGGGTGTATTTTCAAGAAACAAGTGAAAACCATTCCTCCCCGAAGTTTAAAAATAGTTAAAAGACAGTAGACTGTGAGCTTCCTTGGCTACTTGCCTCTTAAGGTCAAAGAAAAATGAGATGGGAAAGCAGACTTCATTAGTCAGACTGCACTTGTCAGTGTCTGTTATTCATCAAGGTGGAAAAAGAGTGTCCCTTCTTGTTTACGAGTCACCCCGATGAGGTTTGATGGAATAATGGCTCATGTCTTCTTAGGAAGACGACACCTAAATTTTCTGAACTACAATTCAGAGTCTTACTTTTTATCCCGAGTTTGGGTCACCTTGGGTGTATGAATTCATATATTTAACGTGTTCTTTAGTACGTGTCTTTAGTTATAAGATATAAAACTCATTTATTACTAAGTTATAATTTATGGTATTTATTCAAACAAGTATCTTTATAAAACTTCTATAAAACTGAAGAAAACGTATACCTTTAAGCAAGAATTAAACCAATATAAAAATTTACGTGTTGACAAAGAATCAGAAAAACACATGATGATAGTATAGATAATTTTTTTACTTCAACAAACTAAGTTAAAGATACATTTCTGAGTTATTCCGAATATGTATACAAAATATTTACATACGAAGTATACACACGAATGATACTATAATTTTTCTTTTGATTGTTTCTTAAAACTGATGCATTGACAATGAAGATTCTTATTTCAAGGTATGAAATATTTAATTTACTTTAAATAGACATGTATTATATATATATATTTTTTTAATCACAATAGAAAATTAACCTAACGGAAACATCAATATTCTTTTTACGGGCGGCTACAGAAATATACAATTTACAATTAAATAGACATACATTTCTTTCTAAAAGATTTTTGTAATTACAACGGCATCATAAGTAAAAAAGAAACATCAATTCTTAGTTCAAGGTACAAGTATATGCAATTTACTTTAAGTAGAAATTTATCATTTTCTAAATGATATTGTAATTGCAAGAGAATTTAACCCATAGAGAAAACTAAGATTCAAGGTACAAAAATAAAAACAATTAACTTTTAAATAGATATACATATTTTGTTCAAATATTATTGTAAACACAAGAGAATTAAATCCAATAGGAACAACAATTATCGTTTGAAGGTACAGAAACATACAGTTTACTTTTAAATAGACATACACTATTTTTTAAAAGGTAATATTGTTATGACCAGGAAATTAAATCCAATGAGAACGCACATTTAAATAAACGGTGAAGCATCAATAAGACAATAAGATGGAGTAAAAATAAGAATCATACCAAACCGAAAGTAAACTAAACCCTGAGACCGAATGTATCCATTCTAAGGTACAATGTTAATGAAGATTTAAAAAAAAATATTGCCTAATAAAAAATTATATTTTCAATAATTTAAAAATATGTATTTTATTTCAAAAGCATCCAATTCAGGATTTACTTAACATGATAATGTATTGCAGAAACCACTTTATAAATTAACAACATTTCGTTATTTTCTGCGTCATTCAATATTAGATGAGATTGCGAATATCCTGGTAATGCCTCCTAAATTTTTAACCGTGGACATGATCTTGATATGGGAGTCCTGAGAAAAGATTGATACTTTGTCATATATTCCAAGATATCTCATAATTCGAGTGCGGTGATAATTATGTGTAGACTCTCCAACTTAACTTTCTCTCTACTTAAATATGGTAGTTACAAAAGCATTAATTAATAGAGACAATGTCCAGTTAATGTTTGGGGTTTATTAATTTAAAATATGAAAGTGTTACAATAGGTTTACAATTTCTATCTAGCTAATGTATAGGAAGAAAAGCTCCATTTAAGCCTATAAATTTTCACTCTTTTTTCTTCTTTTTTTCTATTTCTCATAATTTTTTATACTCTTCTTTCAAACATTTATAAAAACTATTAACAAACTTAAAAGCTTTAATTTGTACATTGGTATTCTCCACAAGTAGGATTAATCCCCTGTCAAGATTCTTATTGACAATACTTTTATTGTTTTATGAAAATCGATCTATGCATCAGACTAACATTTTTATTACGTTTGGAAGTTAACATGCACTAAATATTGACCATATAAAAACCCAAAAAAGAATTTACATAAAAGTCTCGTTGTATGTGCATACATGGTAAAACACTCACAAAAATATTCGCAAACTTAAAGCAATAGTTCCAACCTCTTTTCACAATAATTTTATAAAACTTCTCTTAGTAAAATGCAAACTTACAATAACTCCAAAGTATATTTTTAAACGTGTTATACAACACTTAACTATTTATAATTAACTACATCTTAAACACCGAACTTGCAAAACAAATTAAAGTCTATATTTAAATACTCAAAGCTGTGACTTTGCAAGAGTTGTCTTAAAATAGTTTTAACTATAGTTTCTTCAACTCTTAGCAAAAATCAACAAGTTAAGTAGCAAAATATATCAAAATGAACTTAGACACATCGAAAAACGCATGTAATAACATATAATGTTTGTTTCAAAGTAGATTTTTTTATTTTTAATCTCAACATAGAGCAAGCAGCTAACGACATCCTGAAAATTAAATAAATCTAAGAGATTTAATTAATAATAAAAATGTTAATTTAAAAGTCAGTAATTCAGATCTAAAAGCGGTAAAACTTTCATTTTCTTCAAACTAAAAGAAGTTAACAAGTGCAGGTAGAGAGAGTGGATCTTGAAAAATCTTCTTTTGGATATACGTACTAAGATACGTACATAAAAATAAATGCACGAGTTCTTTTTCAAACCTGGATTTTCCATCTTGCATCTCGTCCTACAACAGATAACTGCATCTTAAATTTAAAAATTAAATTTAGGTAGCAGATTTAGTTAATAATCAAAATGCTCATTAAAAAGTCAGTAATTTAGGTCTAAAAATGGTCAAACAGAAAGAAGTTAACACGTGCAAGTAGAGAAACTGGATCTTGAGAAATCTCTTTTTAGATATCGTGCAGAAAATACTTAAATAAAAATGAATACCCGAGTTCTTTTTCAAACCTGATTTTTCCGTTTTGAATTTCATCCTACAGCAATTAAATTTGAGAATTATATAAAATTAACAGATTTAATTGAAAATCAAAATGTTAATTTAACAGTCTTTCAGGTCTTAAAATGGTCAAGCAGATAGAAGTTAACAAGTGCGATTTCTTTAAACAGAAAAGAGTTAACAAGTGCGATTTCTTCAAACAGAAAGGAGTTAACAAGTGCAGGTAGAGAGAGTGGATCTTGAGAAATCTCTTTTTGGATATCGTGCGGAAAATACGTAAATAAAAATGAATGCCCGAGTTCTTTTTCAAACCTGATTTTTCCATTTTGAATCTCATGCGATGCTTTTTCCTCGAGCGAATTGCCTAGAGAGGACGTTTTACTTTCGGGATGTCGGAATAAAATTTGTTTCTAAAAGTAGCTCTGCAACTTCTTGACCACAAGGGAGTGAAAGCAGCCTCTATCGATTGTAATGTTCAAATATATACAAAGGGAAAGATTTGGACAAAACAAGATACAACAAAAATTGAAATATTCTGTATGGAAATACTATTTGGGTGGGGTTTATTCACTCTTTAAACGGAATTTACCCGAAATGAAATGGGAATAACTTTTCAATAAAAAGATCATAGATCTTTATGTTAAATATATTTCCTTAATGGTTTAAAAGTTTTATAGTATATTGAATAAATAATAACTCATAACAAACTAAATAAAAAAAGAAACATTAAAATTTATTTCCCTATTTAAGCTATGTAAAGAATTTCACATGTATCTTCTTATCTATCATTAGGTTACAAAATTGAAAGACGTTTGAATGCATTGAAAGGAAATTAAAGTAACATATAATTAAAAATTAAAAAAAAAGTATTCTTATAAGATGGTAAAATATCAATATAATATTTATATATTTCGAGTGGGTTTTTTTTCTTCTAAAAATAACAAATAAAAAAAAAAAATCTTTAAAGTAGGAAACATTTTGAAACATCGATTTCTAATTGAAAACGTATTGATACTTTGACGTCATATACTAAACTGCTAAATTTGGATTGAGGGATAAATAAGTGTTCATCGGTGCCTTTTAGAAACTACGTTAAACTGTTGATCGCCAGTTTGATAACCAATTACTGTTCGTAAAAGGGCAAAAGAAGCTATTCGCATTCAACTCACATAAATGCAGCAAAATTGTCATTAAAATGACAAAAAAAAAGTTATATTTTAATAGTTATATTTTAATTTTTTAAACTTAATTTTATTATAACAGAAACATAAGAAGACTTTTTGTATTTCTGAATGAAAGGTAAGTTTAAATTATCTTTTTTTGAGCTATTGAAAATTAGAAAAAATATTGAATCACTTTGCTGTTTTATGTTTTTTATAATTTCGTACAACGTCATCAAGGATAACACAATTTTATTTTTTTTTACTAAAACACATAATTTTGATTAAACCATTCTCGGACATATTTTAATTTACCTGTAGATATTTAAATACATTTCGGATTTACTGCTCAGCTGATACATTTTGCGGGGACAGCCAGAGCCATCTTTCGGAAGTCGGGGAAAACAATCGGAAATAGAACTGAAGTTTTGTTCGCATTTTACCTTCTCTCTTTCTCTCTTAAATATTTAACTATACACAAAAATATAAATATTAAAAATGATTGGTGTCCTTAACTTTTAAGTTACAAATAATTAGACATAAATAGATAGTGCTAAGTTAATTTTAAACATTCGTTTATGAATATATTTATCTAATTTTTCCAAGAGCATTCAATAAATATAAATATAAATATTCAAAATGATTGAGGCCTTTAATTTTAAAATGAGAATATTTAAACACAAATCAAATATATTAAAAAAAATTTGAACTTTCAATAATGTACATTTTTAATTATATAAATATTTTCAATATAATATTTATATTAGGGGACAATGTGACTATACAATGGGACTTTTTCATAAAATATAACATTTATTTTTTATTCTGAGATTACATTGTATAGAATAAGGCAATATATTTTATTTAATTAATTCGTGTCCTAATATTGAAGTAAAGTGTATATGGCATAAGTGGGATATAAAGCGGATATAAGCTAATTTTAAGCATACAAAGTGTTGAAGTTGTTATAGTTGACAGGAAGATATTGTAATTATTCATTATTTTACCAACTATGATTCTTCAGTGGTCAGCATCGAAAAATTCAGTTACAAGTATTGCATAAAAGAGTTAAGTAATCGATTATATCCTAAAATCGTAATTGATCCACTTTCAGCTACATGCCACTCAGTCATTCATTAAAATAATAACTCATCCCAACTGCAACATTCCGTTTCTCCACCACAAAAATCCCGATCCCACCCATGGTCACATCTAAGGTTCCTTAACCTTGAACGCCATACTTACACCTCGCCCTACATTTTCCGACCTACACCCTACAGGAAAGAGAGATCTGGTGAAGATCATCCAGTGGGCATACATACCATCCGACACTGTACCTGACCGAGGGGCGGTTTCAGTCAAACAGGGGTCCCAGCCCTGGGTTGGAACCTCTTCACCTTGGCGGTAAAAGGTGGCCCGCCCTGACCCTTCAAAGAGAGTCAGGTATGCCAAGGCGTGTGTGCTTTGCCAGGGGTGGGTCGGTTTGTTGTCGGTGACCTTTTACGGTGTAGGGTCAGTCTATTATGGCGTGCAGTCAGCGCTGCCGTTTCGGCAGTGGGATGAAAGCAATTGTGACGCATTTTTGTCTTTGGAATGAATATATCTGCCCAAATTTTAGTCTTTTTTAATGTTCTTTACTACTTTACAAAGATTCTAACTTACCTAGTTTATTATCAATAATTTTACGATTGCTAATTAACTACAAATACTACTATATACTTTTCCGAGTTCACTACTATACTAATAATTTTATTCTTTGATTTTATTTGGACAATCAACAAGAATACCTTACGTAATAGGCTATACTTATGGTTCAGTTTCAAAAATACTCGTGGCATGCGATTATCGTCACGTTCCCAGGATGTCAAAAATTTTGCAAATAGCATGATCGATGTAAAGATATATACCAAAACTTAAATAGACACAATTACAATTACACTAATGTGTCGATTGTCAGGCCAACTGCTGATCGTTTGTCGGGTTTTCTTCTATAAGAAGCACAAATTCCCCACACGCACAAATTCTCCACAAGCACAAATTCTCCATAAAACACATGAAAGAGTTCAAGCGCTCTTACACGTTAAGATGTTTCCAATAAGTATAGCCATCGTATAACTCATGCCCCATGAATAATACAATGCAACCTACAAGATAGCGCATATATAGTAAAAAATCTACTGTTTCGTGGACTGAAACGAATGTTGCGTATCTAAAAATCGAATGAACACTTATCTAAGGGAATTTTAATTAACCATCCAAAAAAAATTCTTCTTTCACAACTGGGTTATAACATGCAGCGAATACTAAAAAAAAAAAAAAAAAAAAAAAAAAAAATGAAGTCTTCCTTGAAGTTGTGAATTCACCCTCATCGATCATATATAAGTCCCAAATTTGCCAATAAATACTAAATTTAGATTTTCTCTTACATTCTTCTCAAATAAACTTCTCATATCAGGTATGAACCTACATTAAAGAAGAATTTTCACTCATACCTAAAGGGAAGATTACATAAAACACATCCATCACAATAAAAAAAAAATTACAGGGACTTATAATAATTGAACCATAAAACGGCTGATCATAAGCACCCTCTCTCTCTCTCTAAATGGCTATAACTCACCTACAGAGATGCAACACCTCGCGTTCCAAAATCTTGTATCGGCGTGACAATCGCTTACCTGAGGAGTTATTAAATACCCTAAAACCAATACAGTTCAATGCTTTAATGGGTAGGCACACGCGTGAGATAGTGCTGTCTTCACATGCTTGCTTATTTTACTCTTGGGTGATCTTCAGACAGCAAAACGATCGACGCCTGCAGCGACTTGTAGCAGCCACGCGATGTGGATTGCGTTGCACGATTTTTGTTTATTATTTGACACCGTGGGAATATTAGAAAACGTTTACATAAAATGTGTTTTTTACATTTTTTTTTTTTTTTTTTTTTTTTTTTTTGTAAAATGTGCATGTTTGTGAAGGAAATTATGAGAGAATCTTGAGAAGTAATAATTGCATTAAAATCTAATTTTTATCATAAAATCATCATTTTATGAAATACAGCGCAGTTTTAATGGTAACAATCATCTAATAGGAAGTATCGAATCAAATGTTTTTCCTAAGATTATTTTGATAATTATACCCAATTGATGCATAGTTTCGCAGTTGCTTCATTGTCGATCTCAATTGGTTAGTACTTTCGTTATTATTGCTATGAGTCAATATTATGCAATAAATTTATTTAGTATTTTCGTTGTTATTACTATGAGTCTAGCATTTTCATTTCAAACAGATTAGTATATATTTATAAATAGTAATCTTTTAAGGGCAACTCTTCAAAAAACTAAACTAATATATACTTAATGTAATGTTAACTATTATTAATTTATATACTTTTAGATAGTACAGGATAATAGGTTTTTAGATATGATTTCTGTTCCACTTCAATTGTCAATTCAAAGTTCACCTTCAATTTTAATTTTGACATTGTTAATTTATTTACAATGATAGAGTTTAGTTTTTTTTTTTTTATTATTATTATTATGTCATTTCAAGTATTTAAGCATACTCAATGAAAGTAGACAAGACATATTTATATCATCAATGGACCTTAAATTTCCGAATTTATGTGTGATGGTTCATATGTACATTTTATACTTTTGTGTCTATGATTTAAATCCAAAGTCCTTGGACATTTCATTTCAACATAAGTTGTAACAAATAGTAAAAAAAAATTGATTAAATATACAACAAAAAATATTTCGAAGATCTTTTCAGTTTTTTTATACGAAATAAGTATTCACACTTATATATGTAAGTATTTCTTATCTAAATTTCATGCTTCATGTTGAAAGTAAAGTAACGTTAAATAAGAAGAATGTAAAAGTATGTCAAATGTCTTAAAGAAATAATTGGGAATAAGGTATTGATTTTAATAGGAGAGCTCAAATGTAAGTGTTTATAAAGATTGTTATTGTTACATTAGCTAAAAACTATACTCTAAATTTGGGAAGAAGAGAAAATTGTAACAACTATCTAACGCATAGTTTAATAATAAGTCAATATTAATTTAATAATAATTCCCACTAATATTTTACTAACGTATGAAACTAACTGAACTGTTTAGCAGATTGTCTTATTTTCATTCAAACAGTGTCATAATAAAATGTACTAATATATATCATTTCTTCTTTCTAGGTAAGTTCTGAAAGCTGAATTTGGAAATTAAGCTCATTTCGAGAGGTATTTGTGGCAGTTATTAATTTTTAAGAAATGTTGTTTGTTTGAATACATTTTAAGAGTAGGATAATTAAAATAATGAAGTTTTTCTATAATTACAATAATAATTTCTTAATTTCTCACTGATTTTTTAAAGGGATAAAATATTATATTAATTTACAAGCATATAAATCTCTGCAGCATTCTTGAAATTCATTCTACTGATATTACTGATAAAAAATAGCATTTATTACTAAATCTATTGTAGTTTCTATCCTACACTAACGTAAAAAGATACAAAAGCTCTATCTCTTGTTGATCTGTATTCGAGGTTAAAATTTCGAAGCAAAACTTCAGATGCTTCAGACACATACGATATATCAACTGAAAGGCCACGATAAGATAAGTTCCCATTCCACAATTCAACCGGAAGGTACTACCGGAAATACTGAAAATGGAGACTGGAAGTTTATTATCAATTTCTTAACCTTAAACTATGTAAATTCTACACACGTGTATCATATATTAGTTTAAATCTCTCATTAAGATTAGTAGGAATACATGCAATTTAACCGGAAGTTCCGACCGGATGTGCTTTGCAGTTCCACCGAAAGACTGCATATATGTCGTTAAATAATACAAGGTTTAATATATGGGCCGGATGTGCTGCAATACAAACGTATATAGAATTAATTTTCCATTCAGGGACAATTCAACTTAAGTTCAATATACTTTTCAGGGAAAAAACTAAATTCTAATGAAAATTATTAAATAAATATTATTTAGTATTTCTTATCCAACAGACCCATAATCTGAAAGTTAACTAAATCTGTTTCCAACCAATATTTTTAATATTTAATAATTTTAAATCACATAATTTTAATACTAATTAAAAATTTAACTAATCTATTCATTCTAATAATTTAATTCATGTAATAATTACAATAATTACTAATTTAATTGATTTAATAATTATAATAACTAATAATTTAATTAATCTCTTTATCATCCAATAATAATTTTATTTTACCTCGTCTAAAAACGAAAGAAAAACTTTAAAACATACGATATATATCTTTATTAGAAACAATATGCTTAATCAATTCGATAATAAATCAGTTATTTTCTAATATTAAAAATGCATCTTCCATTGCACTTCCTCACTGTTTCAATGGAAACAGCTGACCTTGTAAGCACCTTCAAGGTCGTCTTTTGGGATAGGTAAAGATTTCCGCCCCGACCGAATTGTGCGTTGCATTGTGACCCAAAATTCCCACGATTTTTTTTCCAATCCGCCATGCTTCAGCAACGGCGTCATTCCGGCATTATGGAGAGAAATAAGGAATTAAATAAGATTTTCTCTATTCAGATGCGCTGTGCAATGCTACTTGATGGGTTCATACTATTTTCTGATATTTATATCTTCTATAAATGTCTTAATAATATCAAGATCCAACGTACATGGAAATCTTATAAGATACATCCACAGCAGGTTCAGACTTCGAAGCCTTATTTTCTGTTTAAACATATGTGAAATCAAGATACTTTTTAATTTATTGGAGTTATTTACTCAATTAGTATATCATAGTTTAATTACAGTATTTGGAGGGTATATGAAAACTAGTACAAAAGACAAAAGGACCAATTTTCTTAAACTCTTTATCCTTACAGGGATCGCCAGTTTATATTATTTTATCGCCATATTTTTTTTACAATGTATAACAACAGTTATAAAATATGGTACTCTTCCGTTAGACGGGCAGCAGATAAAAACCGCCAAATTGCAGCGATAACTCATCCAAAATAACAACTTTCAAAGCATTTATAAGTTTTACAACAAACCATTATAGAGTTGCTGTAGCAACACTATATCAAACCGTAAACATTTAGGCTTGGCGATACATTTAGGTGTCATTTAAACGTGTATATATTTAGGCTTGGCGAGAACTGCGCCAAATGGTACATTTCTAACTGAAGAGTACCTAAAATAACATTAACAAAGTTTGGAAGGAAAATAACTAGTGGTTAGTGAAATATTATTTTTCTTAAAGTTTTATGAGTTGGCTTATAAAAACTTTTCAAAGTATAATAAAAATAAAACGAAAAGTTTTTCTTAAAATTTTTATCATGATTTTTTTATTGCTGTTACTAAATTTGGTGTAAAAAAAGTCATGTTTTGAAACAATACTTTGGAAGATATTGTGAGCAAAACAATAAAGCATTAGATATATGCAACAGAAACTTTCTTAACAACTGTGTATATGAAAATATTAATAGCTATAATTACAGAAAAATATACAATCATTGAATTGTTAGGAAAAAATGTTAAAATATCAAATTTTAAAATGCAAATATTATGTAAAACATTTCACTTTGATGAGTTTTGCTATTTAAATCGAGATATAAGTTTTGGTAAATGAAGATTTCTCTTACCCAGTGTATTAATTTGACGATTGTATACACAGTAACATTAAAAGCATATGCATTAAAAAATAAGTGTATTATAAGGCGTAATATCACTGGCTTTCTCAATCTTTCCTTCAATCGCATAATACAAGGTGTCCATAAAAAATTTCCCAGTCGCTGGTACACTATAACAATTTAATTTAGACTATTTGCAACAAATCATAAAACAAATTGAAGTTATTTTTATTACGCCATTACACTAATAAATTCATAATTAAACATTTGTGTTTATAAATAAGACAATTAAATACTATTAAAATTTATAACTGGGACATTCTTTTGTGAACTTACTGTATACTACAATCCATTTGTCAGTATTATATCAGAAACTTTTATTTTATGTAACAAACTTGTGATCATCGAAGAAATTATTTAAAATTTCAACAATTTTAAAGAAAATTATTTAGAAAAATGGTGGAATCTGTTATTGCGAAACATTTCCACAAATATTTTCACTAACACTTTTTTGTACTTAAGTTTGTACTCGCAACAACTGAACAACTTGGAAATAAATTATGTTTCTTTACTGCGGATTAACAGATGGTCACCCCGAATGAAAGTAAAATATGTT
Organism: Linyphia triangularis; assembly: GCA_963978545.1. Classification (NCBI taxonomy): domain Eukaryota; kingdom Metazoa; phylum Arthropoda; class Arachnida; order Araneae; family Linyphiidae; genus Linyphia; species Linyphia triangularis. The sequence goes on along the minus strand of OZ021727.1, from coordinate 32,589,378 downwards.
TATAGTTAAAAGATTAAATTAGATTTTATAAACTTACTTAATAAACAAAATTAACTAAACATTTGATCAACAATCGCATTTCGTTATCTATTATCCCAATGGATACATTTTGAAAATAACATCGAATAAATTGCAAACATACGAGAAAATAAATTGTAAACATAACACTTAGCTCAAAGATTGACCTGTTTTGAATCAGAAATTATTGTGTAGTTTAATTATTGTGGTTGCTATGAGGGTAAATTGTTGTAAATTTATATTGCACATAAATAGCAAAATTAAACTAACAAATCATCCACAATTACTTTTCTTGGTAAAATTCTTGCTGTAGACAGCCATTTTAAAAATAAATAACTTTAGTATTATACTCAAAACAAAACAGTTCATTTCATGCTCAAAATAAAACAGTTCAATTTATACTAAGCAAAATAATTTAATAAATACATTTTTCTTAATAATAATTTAACTAAAAATATTTTATAACAAAACAGTCTTTTACATGTCTAAAATATTTTATAACGAGGTGGGTTTTATATGTCAATTTTATTATATTTAAATGGATAAATTATTTTTACATAAAAACAAACAAGAGTGTACTTGGGTGTCCAAGGGTGTCCGTTATTTTAAATATGCGTTTTTCTGTTCATCCCGTCATGCCACTATGTTTTCAATTATGATTGACTGTATTAATAGAAAAATAACTTTAAAAGTAAAAAAAGCAAGACTCTTATAATGGAATTAAATCTTTCAGGAGGGAAACATGCAATTTTTTTTTTAATATTAGAATCTTATTTGCTATTTCTTTGGACGTATGGTCCCCCCCCCCCCCCCCATACATACAAAACAAAAATTGATAAATAATATACCAATTCAAAGGGTGTCCTCCTCTTATAACAAAGAGTGATACCAGTTTGAATTACAATTTTTACTGTTTTTGGTTTTCTATGAGATTAGTACTCAATGTAAATATATTAAATTAGTACTCTATGTAGGGGTTAAATCAATTTGGCACGTCATACTTTAAACTAAAATAAATAAACGTACTATAGTTTTAAAGATATAGTTTGCCACTTTAAGCAGTTCCTATTGTAATTTGTCATTAGATAAATTTTAAGTGTTAAAAAAGTTCCATTGTAAGCAGTATAATGGATGTAGGGGATACTATTTGTAACCAGACTGACCAGCTATACGGACCAACAACTTTCCAAATATTTAGTCATTATATATCTCAGCAATAAATACAATATTTTACTCCGATTAACTTTCAAGAAACATTACAGTCCTTATCATCTCAATAAATCAATAATTAGTCTTAAATGAACAGACCGGTCCACTAGTCTAACAGCTGTAAGTTAGTAGTTAAATAGAAAACAATTGTTCGTCTATTGTCATTGCAAAATTAGAATAAAATATAGTTTATCGTTTGAGATTCATACTAGTAATGCTAGTACGTTTTCAATCCAATCTCGTAACCATTCAAAAAAAGAAAAAAAAGAAATGAATAACCAGAGTTGAGTGACATCACACATTAAAGACGCCATTTTCTTTTTACGTTCACAAAAAGTTCGGAGAAAAGAGGAGGTTCCACAAACAGTCCGTTGCAAAACTCACCTCCGTGTAAAGTTGATCAAATTTATAGCCAGTCTTCCTTACAAAAAACCACACACAGAGTAAAGAAAGAAAAACATAAACCTTGGTAATATTAGCACCGAGGAAACCCGGTAGTCCGTGAAGGGCTATTCAGACAATCTCAGGATGGGCACTCTACTACCCCCCCCCCCCCCCTCAGTGGCGAAAATCGTGGCGATTTTGTCTACGGGTTGTTAGCCATGACTAAATACGCCGACACTCTTTACTCGACCCGTGGGATTACTCGGTGTGATTGTAGGAAAAAGATGGGGTCAAAAAATTGGCGTTTCCTTTGAGAGACCCATTATCCCATCCCCCCTCATGGCCATCCTATAACTACTCAGGAAGCTCCATCGGAAAGAAGGGGGAGGGTGTAGTCAACGGTGACGTAAGTTTCTGACCAGCTGTTTGAGGGTATTATAAGAATTGAAAAGGAATGGTGTTTTTGTAGGGGGAAAAAAGATAAATTAACAAACTGGTATAAAAAGGAAAATTTAAAAAAATTTCAATACACGCCATGATTTCTGATTCAGTGTTTCAAATTTGTTAACGCCATCTTTTCAACTTTGCCTTGAAAGTCAAACTGATTCACACGAAGATGCCTGATTCGAATTCTGGATGCGGTGTTCGTTGTGATTAGGAATCCACGTTAAGATGTAGGTCTCGGCCTAATTAACCATTATTGAGCAAAAAAAAATTTAAAAAATCGATCGTTGAGCGTACAAACCTACCAAGCTGATTCACATACCTATGTTATAATAACCTTTTGATGAAGAATTAGAGCAGATTGTGGATTTTGAAATTAGAGATTGTGACAATGTTACAATTATTTCTTCTCATATTATGTTGATGAATGAAAATGGTCACTTTTTGTGGTTTAAAAAAAGTAAAGTTTTTAGAGAATTCATCTTATTGTAAAAAAATTGATAATTGTCTGGATATACAGTTTTGATTTCTAGAACTTGGTAATTCTGATAATATATGAAATTAAATTGTGAGGTAAATTTCTAAAAAAAAATTACTTTTTTTTTGTACCATGGTGTGCAATTGATCATTTTGTCGTGTAATAGAAGACAAAAATCAAATCGATTTAGAATTAATTGCTTGCATTAAAACTTTTTAAATTTTGATTAAATGAAAATCAGTAGAATAAGTTTTGAGCACATTACTGCTCATATATTAATATAAATCTTTTATTTATTATTTTGTAAGGTGTATAAATAGCACATCAAAATCACATAAAGTGCTCTTAATAATTTATTTAAAATCATGAAATTTTTTTAGTTTTCTTAGGTTATCTTACCAACAATAAAATTTTTGATTGTAACTCCATGTTTTATTACCCACCATATTTTGTACTTATCATTTTAAAATGAAATAAAGTCTATTTATTAGCATGATATTCCCAATTAAAATTCTTTTTTGGAAATCTAGCAAAGAGAAGGTCAAAAGTATTTTCTAGTTGAAGTTAAATATTTTTTTATTTTTGTAAAATCTTTAAGAAAATTCATTAAACTTCAATAATCATTTTAAGTAATGTCTAAAATAAAAAAAAAATCACTATTGTAAAGTGTTTATATTAATGTGTAATTTAAGAACATAGCTTTACACTACATTTGCCTCTAGGTTCATTAAACTTCTATCCTTTTTAGTTGAATTTTTATCTTTAAAAATCCAGTTTCCTCTTTTAACATTACCAAAGACCAAATGCACTTTCTTTGCGATCGAAAACAATCGCAGTTGTGTAACAAAATTTGACCATTGCAAAGTGCCGATGGTTCGTGGGGTCATCGCTCTTAATGTTGTGATGAACAGATACGTGGTGAGAGTTTTCAAGCTCAAATTCTCAACAATAATATGAAGAGAGAAAAAACTCTTTGAATTTGTTGAACTTTGGTGAGATTTCTTCTTTGCTTTTTGACCATGTTCTCAACCTGAAAATATATACAATGTTTCTTTGAACACATGATGTTATAGACGTACCATTTAAATATTAAAATATGTTTGAAATATAAACTTTTTAAGTTTATTGAAAGTTTTAATAACGAATATAAATAACTTGAAGATGTCTTTTCTATTTCAATGCATTTAATGTCCTTTAAGATACAATACACAAGGTCCATGGTTGTAAAACAATCTTTGTGCTTTTAGGAAAATGGTATTTTTAAATTATATTATTAAATAAAAACATACATGGCAAAGTATTCTAAACATTTGATATATGTTGAATAAACTTGGGTGCATTTGGTAAAGTTGATAAAGTTGAATAATAAAAAAATTTCGTTACTAAAATAATTTACTATTAAAATAACTTTGTTAATTTGTAATAAAATAATTTTGTTAATAAAATAACATTCACTTAGTCATTTAATTTAATATCATGTAAAGCAATAAGGTGATATCATCAAAATAAAATTCTAGTTTAAATCTCAACCACATGTTCAAGTAGTACATGTACAAGTTATGTTAGGGTAGATCAACCAAATTTCCCCCCTTTCTTATTTATTGTCACTCTGCAGACACCGCGTCCAGCTATCAATTGTAATCAACAACAAACAAAACAGTACTTCACGAAATTCATTTATCAATTGGACGAATTTATTCAAGTAAAACTCAAAATGTTTAAAATTGAGTTTTTGGTTTCAATGGATTCACCTCGACAATATTTAATTATATGTAGTGATTTTTCAACAATGCATCAAATATTTCATGAGTAATTTAAAAAACAGTTAAGGGACTGTCCATTGGAATGTTTCCTAAAAAAATCTTCTAATGCATTTCACAAAAAAAAAAAAAAAAAAAAAAAAAAAAATCACTTTTCTGGAATTTACATAAAACCTTACAATTGAAAACAAACTACACATCCTTAAAAACTAAAAGCCATAAACACTCCATCATTCTTAAGAAAACAGCCAAGTGCAAAACCAAACATAATGCGGACATTAACAAATAAGCATTAACAAAAAATCAATGTAAGTAGATAAAACGATAAACACCTCAACTGACTACAGTTGCAAACACTGCTACCCATCTGAAACCAAAAGTAAAAAAAAAAAAACTTTTTGAGAGGAGAGGGAGGACTGAGATTAAAACTCGATGATCTGCCCTGGGTGTCCATTTTCTTAATTACTGGAAGAGCAGCCAAGCGTCATCCCCATCATTTGCAATAGGGGTATCTGAAAAGAAGAGGAGTATCTCTAGAAGTAACGTTAAAATATATTCGGGAATGAAAGAATTGAGAGTTCGTTTTCTTAAATTAATTGTAATTAAAAACTCCGATTTTTGTTCTAGTAGCATGGTGTGTTATTTTTATAGTGTTTGTTTCGAAAATTTTAAGTCGGAGCTGGTTGTCTTTGAAAGTTTATGAGTATGAAAAACCAAAAGTGTAACTTTTGCTTGAGAAAAAAGGTTTTAGGGTGAGAAAGCTGATTTATATTTGCAAGAAGGTTAGAGAAAAGGGTTAATTAATGTTGCATCAAATCAATAAAAATTCCTATTTTATTTAATATTAAATTAAATTTTAGAAATATATCATTTTAATGTTTTCAGCTTATTTTATTTTAATTGTACTTCAAGGATGTTTGATATAAAAATAAATAAAGTATTTGTCTCGTTTTCTTCCATATTTTAAAAAAGTTATTTTCATTAGAACATAATACATAAAAATAGTATAGAAACATACAATTTTTTTTTAATTGATTGCTTATCATTAGAATAATTTTTGTATCGTTGGTAAGCTTCGATACTATTTATATCTTTTTAAGATAAATAAATCATTAACCATGCACTATTGAATAACAACATTATTATGCTTTCAATTCGTTTAACGTCTTTCAAAATATAATATTCAAAAACTATCTTTAATATACATTTAAAAGAAACAGATCCGTCTTGCAAATCTTTGCTTTGATTTCGGCTAAAATACCATGCAATTTAATCATCTAATAGTTTATTAATTATAGTTATATCCTTGCATACAAAAAGTACCATATGGCATAAATGGATCCTCGTAGCAATTTGAAGTCTATACATAATCGTTGTTCAATGCATCTTCAATGGTTAACTGCTACAGACTTGCCTTAGAGCATAGAATTCAATCAAAACGGCTTATTTTACATTCCTCTTACATCCTAGTTATTTAAAGAATTTATAGACAATTGCTAACCATCCACTGATCCATGGAGAAACTTTTAAATATATAATTTTTCAAATAAATATAGTAAAACTCGTTCAGTAAAATGAATTCCTGAAGTACAGTCTAAGCATCAAAACATTCAATCAAGTAGACCTTTGAAGAGCGTCAAGAAACTTTTTTGGATACTTGGCTGTAAGGACAGGATAGTTGAGGATTGTTAATCATCACATAACGAGCTTAATGTTGGCTTCCTATTAACAAAAAGGAGATTTTTTTATAAAGGCATTTAAATTGCTTAACACCAAACTGACTTCTTAGACTTAAGAACTTATTGTCTTTAACTCCTATTTAAATATCAAAATTGAAAAGAAAATTGCCTCTTCTTCACCATAAAAATTCCTATTCTCAAAATGTAATCCCACACACACACAAAAAAAAAAACTATTTTAAACCTTTTTGAAGTTCACATAATATAGTTTGGAATCCGCTTCCTTATCTTCCGTTTACTACTTCTAAATAGATAGATTAAAAGAAGCCCGACCGTTTACAGCTATTTCTTAATCCTCTCCCAATGATAGCATTATCCTATCAGTTTTCCGATTGGTGTATCGAATTGTTCGAATTACCTTCCTAAAGTCGCTACCAGAAGCGGAATACATTTCTCTATTATCGACGTAACAATCGTAACAGCAGACAATAATTTGTTATGGCCATAATTCATACCGGAATGCCGACTGTCTTCGCCTGGTTGCGTTCCAGGCTTGTGACCAGTAAACTCCAGCACGCGTATCATGACAATTTGTGACCAGATACTGACTGACCCGAGGCAAGCGAAGTATTCCTCAGGTCCAAACACCAGTCAGAGATGCGTCTGACGTCCAAATTCAATTGCTTCCTTGAACGCCTTATGTATCAAACGATTGTTGAACTTTTTTATCTACCATAAAGGCAACTTACCTACCCTTAAGGAGGCATCTTTTTTTTTTAACTCATGCTTAAAGGGTTAAAAGAAATGGTTGAATGATCTGATTATCTGACAGAAAAATTCTCTCACAGGGATAGGTTTTTTTTTTTTTTTTTTTTTTTTTTTTTATGTGAGTGTGCGATGGTCCATCATGGGTTCCTCATCCAGCAATTTGCCATCCTTGTGTGACCCTCGTCTGGAGAGCAATGATTTGAGATTCTTGCTTTTTTTGGTGATGTGTCTAATGACAGATGTTTTGGCGCGGGAAATGAGTCGAAAGAGTGCCAGGGAGAAGCGAAATATTCGTGCTGCATGGTTAATCTCTGTGAAAACTTTGATGACTAGAGAACACTAGTGACTTGATCACAGCCATGGTATCATTGTCCTTGAATTTCCAATACTATCCTGAACGTCTTGTTTTCTGATACAAAAATAAAAAATGAATTTATATATATATATTTACAGTTAAAAAATCATCCATTTATTACACTTTCTGTATAAAAAGTAGAAAGTGTTAAAGTTATTCAATGTTAGTTGTGCTTCTAACTCTAATATTTCTAAACACGTAAACAATTTACGAGTGCTTGTTCAGTTTCAGATAAACTTTTCTAATTTGTTTTATAAACATGGTAACAGCTAGTTTAAATATTATTATTAATTTTTGTTTTAAATAAAACCTTTCGTTTTAACTGCTTAAATAAAGTTTAGTTTCCCGATATTTTCAACGCATAAGATGAATTAAACAGTGTTTATGTAAATCACCTCTTGGTTTAAACTATATTGTTAAATCATATCTTAGGGCAGTTCTCAAAATAAACTCTGTTTATTTATACATGGTTTACTTTATTTAATGTAACGGAGATCTTATAGTAAAAACTAAAACTTTCAATTCGTACAATTTTATTTTCTTGTGCCAACATTTTATCAATTTATTACTTTAAATATGTTTGAAAAAAACATTTCTTTTAACAATTAATAACAAATTTAGCTATTCAACTTGGCAAATGTATACTAAATTGAGATTTTTACACTCAATTTTAACTAAGTATCAATCGATATAAAACCTTTAAAAAGAGTATAGTTAAATAGAAAATGCTAAATTGTTTTATTAATGCCATGAGGAATTATTAAATTAGATTTTAATGCACGAGAGTATTAACTATTTTATTTTAAACTTAAAATTGATGTTAAACAATTTTTGTTATTTCAAGATTTTTATATCTAATCTTCATGCAAGTTCATCCAATTCCTAACTTCAGAAAGGATTTTAAATACAGTTAAAATTATGGTATTTTGAAATGTATACGTGTATTTACCCAAAACTTTTATAATTTGTTAGTAATAGCAGTAATTAATAAAGGAAGCCCCTGAAAAAGCGAATCATGACCACCATAAACCAATATTTGGAGGCCAAATTTTGGATAGACATCTGCAAATGTTTATGATAAAATTAAAAGAATTTGAATGCATAAAACTTTGTTTAATCAATTTCGATGAGAAGTTTGTGAGTTCTAGAGTATCAATCAATATTTTATCCTTAGATTCCCAAGAAATTATAAAGTTTATGATAACAGGCATCAGTACATGGCAATCCCAATCTACCAAAAGGCCCCTCTTTTAAGAACCGTAAATAACAACACATCTCCTTAAGTTTTGCATCTTAGAACAGCAGATTAACGCATTTTTTAAAAATCTTAAACCCTATTTCCTCCAGATGATATCGCCTTGGTCATCCAAAACAGGAAGCAGTTAGACTTCGCGTGAAGTACAACAGCCGATTACTACCATCTTTTTCCATCCGGGGAAAAGAAGAAGAAAAAAAAAAGTACCGACAGAAATTTTCTCTCAAACGATTCAGTTCTTTAACCCTTCTACTATGTCCACTTTTCTCATGCGCCCTTATATTAAAGGGACGCCTCCGCGATCTGACTCATCTAGTCGTATAATCGTTGCCAGCCCGGGGTAATTCGCTCTATCCTGTATTCCAATCTTCGGAATTTTCTGGAGAACCCTCCAAAGTGTGACGAATCACTACACGGACTTCTGCTCACCGACCCTTATGGACCACCGAAACGTACCCATGCTTCTTGCCGAGTTGCTTGGAGATCTCGTTTCTACCCTCCTCAACCTAGCTTGTCTAAATGGGCATGACGACAACCCTCTCTGGAGGAATTTTTTCCTAATTCAGTTCTTCTTTTAAAGTTATTTCTTTCCTCTGATGTTTTCCCCACACGGATGAAAAATGAGGTTCTAAGTTTTGTTAAACATGATCGGTCAAGGATCTGATTATGATGATTTCTTCTTCTTGCAGCTGTTGACACGAAATCACGTCGAGCGTTTAATTTTATCTGTAAGAAGAAGACAAAGATGTTGGATTTATGGTTTCGGGACCGTTCTCAGCGATAGTGTTTCCAGCGTGCGTCTTGGTCTGAGACTGCATAATTAATGCAAATTGGTGTTTTGGCTGGGTGACATTCCTGGAGGTTTAAAATGTTACAAAACGTCTGTTTTCTCATGACTCTTGCATGGAAATGGAAATTCAATTTGAATAATCCGTGTTGTTAACGTTGAAATATCACGTTAGGGAAAGATGGTAAGCTATTCAGGAATTTCATATGTTGCTTGAGAAGAAAATATTATGTTAGTACTTGCAACAAGTTATTCCCATTCAATGATCTTTCTGATATTCAATTATTCCTGTAGAAAATTGTATTCATAAGATACTGAATATCCTAATTTACTTTAACAAGTCTGGTATTGCTATGAATAACTTGATATCCAATATTTTCGAAAATAGATAACATGATGTGTTAAAATTAGTTATAAATATCATACTCTGAAATCTATCAGTTATTCAGTCATCTTTAGTTTCTTAATTATACATTGGAGAATAGTTTATTATAGTTTTTGCTGAAAACTTCATATCATGATACCTTTTTTCTGATAAAGTGTCAGATTCATTGAGAATTAATTTTTTTCATGATTACATTACGATGAGATGTATTGTTTGCCAACTGATTGGTCAAGTCTAAAATAAATTTACTTCAGATACTTTTACTACAATCAAATTATGATAAAGTATAATTATAAAAAGTAATAGCATATTTATTTAATCATGCAAGTGTTGATAGAGCAAGTTAGATAGTTTCTCAAGAAATTATTTTAATTATTAAAATCAAATGACTGCGCAAGAACTCGCTGTTAACCCTTTATCGTTATGAACAATTAGATCTAATCTAAAGTATCAATGTAATAAATATTGATTTTAAATTTTATTTATATCAATTATTTAAACTTCATATGCAATATATACAAAGTTTACCAGTAACCTATTATATTGAAAGCATTTTTAGTCTTGAAATAGTGATATAATATTTGACATGTATTCCACCTAGTTGTGTGAAAGGAGTGATTCAATATTTTATATGGATCAATGTCTAAGCGATTTTAAAATTATACTTAGTTTCTTGGCCTTTTATATGGCCTATTTATTGAATAAACTATTTCAAATGTTTTGCTAATTTATCTATAATAGTAAATTTTGATACATAAATATTCTTTATATATATATATATATATATAAATTTATTACCTCTTCCTATTAAATTTTGAACGAATTTATTTTCTAATTAAATGAATTCTTTAAATACTTAAATTCTTTAATGTTTTACAATAGTCTGAAGTTATTTAATTTTGAACTGAAATTTGGTTGGCAACATCAATTTTACGCTGTTAATTATACTGCCTGTGACATAAAAGTTTTTAAGAAAATATAAGTAAATTATATAAAATACTTTTGCTGCATAAAAAAATCCTATTTTATATATTAAATATTTTACAATTTATAAATACTAATCTTTACTTTGAAAAATAATGATTTGAAAAATAATGAAGTTTAGAAGTTTCATCTACTTATGATAATTTGAATTGGCATCAGTATCTTCAACTATTTGGATCGAAATCCGAAAATCTCAAGCAAATGCCCTTTCGAACAAACCAGCCCAATTTCTTCCAAAATAAACGCATGTTACTCTACAACTCCCTTCCTCCAACGCACTCGCTTTCCTTTACTTAAAATACTTAAAACTTCTCTCAAGATCTCCGAAACTACAGCTCGTCCCTTTCCTCCTTACTTCTCCCAATTAATGAAATTTCAACTCACGCTACAAGTTCTCAAAGATTACGGTACACAAAAAAATAATAATTAGCTTCAGTTGCTTCCACCCTCCCTCTAACTGTCGAAATATAATTTTATTTTCGCGAAGCAACCAACCCTCCAAAAGCTTTTAATCAATTTCTTCCGACTTCCGCGGGCCCCCTCTGAATTTGATACCCAGATAGTTCAAAGATACACGCGAAGTTTGTCAAATAACAACAATATCTGCTAGTTTTTACTTTATTTTTACGACACCGAGTAATGACTTCTTAATTAAAAGTAAAGGGAAAACGTCGTAAAAGGGCAGTAGAGAGAAAATGGGGGTTCAGCGGTAATATGCCACTTTCAACAGCTGTTGCCTTTTACGTCGCTCGCGACGTAAAAATTAGGATTTTTCTGCTACGGTCCCTTTGTTTGACGTCACATTCACGAGATAGCAAAATAATTGACGTGTCGATAAAATGGGCATGAAAACGTTTTCGTTTTCTTGTGTGTTAAGTTTCCTGGAATGTAGAAAATCTCCCAGGGAATGTGTTAGTTTTGTTTGAGAAAAGGTAAAAAGACATCTAATTAAAGTGATCCGCGGTGATTGGTAGCAGGATAATTTTTGTGTTCCAGTTATGTACTCTGTACAAGAAACAGCGTGTAACGAAAAATGAATAACCCGGACGTTTTGTAGTAAATTTGTTGTTTGTTTTGGCAGAGGTTGTTTAATCATGGAAAAGGTAATATGCAAATAGGGATGTCGGCACTGTTCTAAGGGAAAGTAAAACATGGCTATGCGTTGTTTTTGTCAACTAAGTTAACGTTGATAGACTGAAAGATTCGCACGAATAATTTACAACTGAAAGAAAATTAATTCAAAATCGAATCCAAGTACGTTATCATTTTTATAGTTCCTTTGTATTAGTTGGTTTGTACACTCAACTACCTCTATTTTTATTCCCAATAATGGCTAATCAGGCTGTTACCTACAGCTTAAAGTGGAATCCGAATCACAACGAACATCCATACCTAACCCAGGATTCGGAGCGGGCGCTTTTGCCAGTCAAGGATAGATAACAAATTCCATAGCCATAAGGTAGGACTGACTGTATTAGCAACCTATTTAGTAGCACCTAACAAATGAAATATGCATCAGGGTTGTTAGTTTTTCAAAAAAGTAAGTTTATTTTTCATATGCAACTATTTCCTGCTGTTGAGAAAGATTAGTAAAAAGTATCTATTGAATAGAGGAAATTGAAAATAAGTAATTGGGTCTTTGAGATCTCATTGAAAATTGAGAGAAAACACACTATTATATATTTAACCGCAAAAATAAACTATCAATTTATTTTAGTAAACAAATTATCAATTAAATGTAATACCCCAAAGTATGGTTCGTTTTTTATAAGCAGTATGTAATACTAGAATCTATTTAACTTTTTTTATAAATGAAATATAATACTAAAATGTGTTTACTTTTAAAATTTTATTTTTTTATTGTTCTTTTTTTTTAAGTGTTTTGCTTTTAAACATACAATAACTAAAACTTTAATTAAAATATACAAAAGACTTTGAAACACCACAAAAAATTCATGGGGAAAAGGTTTCCCCCCCCCCCCCCTATATTATGACTATTTTCTAACTTTACGTATGGCCCCTAAAGTAAATTTATCTTTTTTTGACATGTTCCTCAGAGGTTCCTTTGTTATTATACGTTTTCTGCTGTTATAATTTGTTTCTCCGATTTCTACGCGCTTTTTTATTTAAAAAATGCCTTCTATTTCTACCTTTTCTTCGTGCTCTTCGCTTTCTGACTGCGAATTCTTCTGATTTATCGTTTGCTAAGCTTTAATTAATTCAACAAGCTTCTAAACCCCACAGACGAACCGTTTTGGGATTGTTTTCTGGCTTCAACACTTCGTTCTTTTTCTCTTTTTAGCTTTTATTATCCTTTACTTTTCCTTTGAGCATTGTTCTACCATTTTCTAAATAGAAAAGAACGAAAGTGTCAGTTTTTTTGCAATAACTTTTTTTCAATGTTCTTTTCTTTCGTTTTTGTGGTAATCGTTTAGTGCTTTCTCTTTTTTCTGTGGTTAACTTTCAAACAAATGTCAACTTTCGTTATTTTAAATAAGAGATCCGACTGTGGTTGCATTTAAATATTTAAACGGACTTCAAAATTACGCCATTCACTTAATTGACAAACTTCAAAGTGTGTTTGTTTTTAAAAAGTTTTCCCACACAACTCTAAGTAGTAATGTTTTTACTGTTACTTACTTTTTTTATTGGAGCAACAATGTACAAATCTAGTATTTAAATATTAACAAATCTTAAGAAGTTAACAATCTTTTTGTTAAATTTTAACTTACGAAATTCTCTGACTTATAATGCTAATTACAATAAAGATTGATTAATTGGGATTGGCTCATTTTAATTCAGTAATCATGCATATTGAATGTTAAATATTCTTATCTAGATATTCATGTCAGACATCACAGTTCATTCTAAATATAAATTGACAGTAATGCATAGAATAGTTAAAATTAGAAATTATCCACTACTTGGCTCTAAGATAAACGTTATCTTAACTACAATTTAAATAATAATTCACACTAATAACTTACTCTATGTTAGTATTTCAAAAGATACATTTAATAATATTAAATACATTTTTAATTCAAAACTCTTGTCATATAAAATATCAAATTCTAATAAACACACAAAAAACAATTGTCAAAAATTTTTAGTGTTAGTTTTGAAGACACATTTTTAATAAATATTTTGAATAAAAACTTAGATTGATTAATAAATGAAGTGCATAATTTTAAACTAATTTCTCTACAGATTTCTCTAAGATAAAGGACATATAAAATTTATTCATTCAATGCAATAATGTTTTAACTATGCGAGCATTCATGTGTATTATACAGCACAAAACTACTATATTTTTTCATACCCTTTACTTTGTATTAAATTTAATTTTTAAAACAAGCTTCAGTGGTCAATTTTTATTTTAAAGTTTTAGTTTTTTTTCAAGCACATTTAATGGATGACCTAGATAAGGTTTACATGAACTTTCAAGGCTGTACAAAGAACATGCACTCTCAAAAATGTGATTACTAAATTATAGGTTTTTGTATAAACCATAGACACTGTTGTAATCAGACCTTTTAAATATATGGCGACTATATAACTATTTATTTTACTTGATAGTTGGTACTAAAAACCCCATATACGGCTTATGTCTCAAAGTACTAGGTCAGTTCTAGTACTAGGTCACTCCGCTGGACTATTAATCAAAATAATAACATTTGTAATTCTTAATACACACAATACTTTTTTATTATACATAAAGAGTATTTTAAATATTTTAGGATTGTATATTATGAATCAGATGTCTTGTGTCAAAAGTTGAAAAATATCATAGATATGAAAATCCTTTCTAAAGAACCATTTGATCAATTATCTTAATAGTACATTTGTTTTGTAAAAATTCTTTTGTTTTTATTTTGTAAAAGTTCTATGGCTTTTTGAAATTCATTTGAAACACATTTTTGCCAAGTTTTAAAAAAGCATCAAATCATTTGAAAATAACATTTTTTAACTAATGTTCCCATTATAATTTTAAATTTTCCATTGAAAGTTATTAGAATTAATATTGAATATTTTCATAAACTAATGGATCTTCATTAGATAATTATACCACAGACATCATTTAACTATCATAATTTAATTTACTTGCAACCATAAATTTTAATTAATCGAGGACACATTTATTGTTTTAAGAAACAAATTTATCCTCTTCAAAAATTAATAATTCTTATTTTTTAACCAACCCTTATCCAAGCAAATCTGGAAGTTTATTTTCAGTATCATGTATTCAGTCTCCTAAATTTCTAAAATAAAGTACAGTCATGTCAAATAACAGTTAAATATTCTTAACCATTAAATAATACGAATTCGTCACCACTATTTCATTAGAATTATAACTTTCTTCAGCAAACATTTGGATAATATTTTTTATCATCATTTTGTAGTCTATGGAAACTTTAGTATTTTCAGTTATAGTTATGACACTTCATACCGTTAGTAATAAACAATCAAGATTGATACAAAATCATCTAAAAAAAAAATTATTTTGATATTTAATACCAAAACATAAATACTGAAAGAGTCTCCAAAAAATCTTTAAACAATGTGTTATTAAAAATTGAAATGAATCCACCTTTAAATATTAATTTGTACAACTTACTGTACTTCGGTCCATAAAAGTTCCCACAATCAGCTAAAGAGCCGATCTTGGGAAAATAAAACGTTGCATTTTCATTTGCGTGAACAATTTTGTTCGCCATATTAGTCGTTTAAATTCTTCATTTTAACATGAAGAGAAACGAAATGGTAAAAAAAAAAAAAAAAAAAATGAATTTTGCAGGTAATCATTTTTTCCCTCTTTATTTCTTTAAACGTCTGTAATGGAATTTTTGCGTGACTTTTATCACGCTTAAGTAAGCCCTTAGATAACATTAAATACGGAATAAAAGAAAATATATTTTTACTCTTTTAAACATTGTTCTTTCTTTTGTTGCATTGTTTAACATTTTGCGTAATTTACATTTTTGCTTTATTTATTTGCGCTTTTTAATGTTTACATCAGATGTTTTATGGTTTGAAAAAAAAAAGAAGGATTATATTTTTTTCTTATAAGCTTTGGAACCTTATAAGAAGACTGTGCCGGAAGTTTTTATCTATTTTTTCAGACTGAATCAAAATTTCATATGAAGGCTAAACTAGGAAAAATCTCTATTAGGGAGATATAATTCTGCTTGAATCAGTAATTGTAAAGCTAGATATTATTAGATGGGAATTAATTAAATAGATTTTAAAAACCGTTTTACTTGACTTTTAGATTTTGATCATCATTAAAATCGATAACTCTAAAAAAATGTAAGTATATTTTATTGAAAAGCTTAGCAATTGAATGTAGATTTAAACGTTTATATATTTTTTCAAAATCTATGTTTGTTTAAAGATTATAGTACATTGAATTATTATAGCAAAAAAACTAATTGAATTAAATTTGTGTAAATATACTGAAATATATCATAACGTAATTTTTAAGTTAATATTTGAACCATACATGTACTTTTTTACATAAATTAAAATTGAATAACAATATATTTTGTAAGTTCTTACAATATTCTTAACAATATATTTGCAATATATATATATATATATATATATATATATATATATATATATATATATATATATATATATATATATATATATATATATATATATATATATATATATATATATATATATATGAGTTCTCTGTATGGCTGAATCTTATCCAAATCCACAGTTTTGTACCTAGGGGTACGAAATTTGGTACATAAAAGCTTTAGTATATGGAGATTGTGGAGAACAACTTTTAAATTCAAATGAAAGTTGCCTTCATTAAAATTTAAGGACATGAAGAAAAAAATCTTGGAATGGCTACAATATTTTTTATTGCATCAGAATAAAGCCAAAAGTTACTTTAATGTGTTCTCCTTATTTTTCTGATTATTTTTAGGTATTACAATCGTATGTCCTATAAACAATTCGATTTTTATCGTAATATTTCAATATATTTACTGTAAGTCGATTCTGCGCTTCAGAACATCTGCGCATGTGCAGTGTTAAAGCATTATTTTTGTGTGCATCGTTTTATTTTCCTAGATTTTAAATTCCTCCTGTTTCTATTTACATTTTGTGTTGTCGTCACAGATGTATTGTGCTCAGTGAGTTTTGACATTTTTATTTTATTTAATGAGTGTTTTAATAACATTTAAGCAAAATAAATTCGTTAAATACCTTTGTATTTCATTAGTAAATATCTTCGGCATTACAGTTGGCATAAATGTCTAACATCTGAAAGTTCGTTTACCAACATAATTTACCCTAATACGTTGGTGTCGTTATGGAGTCGGATTTTGGTCAGCTCAATAAATCCATTTTAACTTTTTTTCCAGGATGTGTCCATTACAAGATCAAATATAAGAAGTCCATCTAATGTGAAACACCTACGTATATCATTAGGTGTGTTGTGTGGCACCGCGTTTACCAATAGTGGTACTATTACGTTATAACCATGCCACTTAGCGATAATTTTTCAGATGGAAAACAATTTGGCAGATAACACTATCGTTTCAATGCCTATTAATTTTTCTTTGAATTCTGATTTTGTTTTATTTTAAAACAAAAATTTAAAACTTGGAACAATATATTTTCATGATTATTTTTAAAACAGAGAGTAGAGCTGCACTATAGACACCAGGCATATTTTGATATTATATCGGTTAGAATGTGTTAAATGCCTACCCCCCCCCCCTTCCCCTCCCCTTTTACTTTTTTTTTTTTTTTTTTTACAATTTTGACAATTTTGTGCCAAGTATGGTAACCCGGCTCCTATATGGTTCCATTACAACTTGACATCCATTGTGGCAAACCTGTAGTTCATTTCAGTAGTAGTGTCAATTCAACTTGGCGGAATTTAGCTTAAGTCGCCAAGGTAGAAGAGGGAGGGGCATATAACGCATTTTAACCATTATTTCTATGTTTACAAAATTTTAAATGTTTAAATTTATCTAGATGGATTAATTAAAACTATGAATCTAACTTCATTTAATGAGAGTGAGTCAAAATATACATAGAATCTAGCATAGAAACGGATTATCAAAATATAAAATAAAAAATTAAATCTCTGCTGTTCTCTGATGTCCATTTAGTTTTTTTTTTTTTTTTTTCTTTTTTTCTTTTTTTTTTTCTTTTTTTCTTTTTTTCATTTTAACTGAGTGTTTAGAATTTTCCGTTCCATTGTTTTACACCATAAAACATTTGAACTTAAAAAAAATCCTCCAAATGTTGGTGATCTATGTCATTAATTGAATTTCAAGTTCGAGGAATCGTCTTTGTTTCGATTCTTTTATAACTTTAAGTATTCACCGGAACATCCAAGCGAAACGATGTGTTTTGAATTACTTTCCCACAGTGCTGAAACTTTCATTCTGAGCTGCAGGACTAAGAAAAAGGGTGAAATTGAGAAGTATAAACAAAAAAGACAAAAAGAAATTTAAGCTACGCTCGACTTGTTCTCGTTTGGTAAATAGAAAGGCATAAGACAATGAACGTGATTGAAAATAAGGGTAAAGCCGTAAAAAACATATTCCGTTCCTGTGCGATCATTGACATAAGTAATCAGAAAAACATGCCCTCTTGGGTTGACCTTTAGTAAAATGCAGAAAGTACATTAAGTCCCGATCTTGCAATAAAAATAAGCATTAGAAATTATGACCTCTCGGGCTGACCTTTAGTAAAATGCATTAAGTCCAAAGTTTGCAATAACAAGTTGATAATTACTTTTTTCCAAAAAAAGAACTTAATTGAATAGATTTTTTGGGTTCTTTAATTTAAATAAAAATAATCACAGAAATGGGGTTAAAAGAAACAAGTCGAAAAACATCAAACAAAATAAAATATATGAAAAGTTGTGATTAAACTTTTTTATTGAGTTGAATATTGAATCGCAATTTTTTTCTGTACAGTATGCTATTTAATATAAGCGTATATTTTCCAGATTCCTTATACTATCAATTAGTCCACCTAAAACCGAAAGTTAACAAAAGCGAAAGTAAAGCTTTCAAATGTTTTAAAAATTGCGATGCCATTTATTCGGAAACGAAATAAATCATATTAATAAATAAATATGTCAGTTGATTTGTGCTTTTTTGTAATCCAAGTTAAAATAACGAAGCAAATCTTTATGAGGCTTTCAACATATATTTAGAGTATCTTAAAGTTGGCAAACGCTGGAAACTATAATCTATTTCAACTGAGTTTGCTTGTGTATGCGGCAACTTACTTAGCTTTAACTGATTTTTTTTTTTTTTTTTTTAAAAAACTCTGAATTCAGTTTGCATTTTTTTTTAATGGCATTTTAAAAGTATGTCACTTTTTTCTTAAGTATTATAAAAAAATTATTTTAAAAGTAAAATAATAATAGTAGTTTAGCTCTCTGATTTAACCTTTCAAAATAAAAATAAAATGCCCGAATATCTCTGACAAGTTATTCAGAATATTAACGCAAACAATATTTCATTTTAAAAGTGTACGTGTGGGGATGGGGGGCTGATAGTAATGTTCTTTTATTTACTTTTAAACAGATAAAATGTATATGCTATGATATAATGGCTAATTCGTTTCCTAATCAAAAATAAATCGTTTTTGGTAAAAGGTTCTACTTTGCTTATTAAAATTTCATTTTGCATATTTTCGAAACAGTTTTGGGTAATGTTAATTTTCTGTAATGTTCTATGTGATCTAAAAGTAACACTTCTGTCAGATAAATTATCTACGGATTGAGATGCTCTAATTACAGCTTAATAATTAGTTGTTAAAACGTACACATGATGACCTTTAGTTGAAAAACAAAGCATTAAGCTACTAACATATACAAAGAATAAGTTAATTCATGATCTCCCCCCCCCCATTACCAGCCCCTTTTTTTACTATCCTTACTACATCCTTATTACAAAAAAAAAAAAAAATTCGTGACAAGAACCAACACCTCCAGCCCCACTTCAACTCAAGCCGCTAAATCACGACTCAATGAACCGTAGAAAAGGGAGTGGAGGAACAAAGTCTCCAACGATCATTTGAGTCATATCTCGCATCACTCCCACACTACAAAACCAAATAATAACGATCAGACAACGAAACAAGAAGAACCTCTCCCATGGGTGGATGGATGACTATTTCTTCCCATTCCCAAAAAGATGGTACCAGCCCTCCTTGGTGGACTTCTGGCAGAGTGCCCGTCCGTGTAGGACAACAAGCGACATCCCGGTGTGACCTCTGGCATCATTGAAGGGTGGAAGACTGGCCCTCATTACATCTTTTTCTGGACCTCGCCCTCTTTGTGCTCGTTGGGTGTCTTCCCACCCTCTCTCACTCTCTGCCACCCTGACCGTGAACCATGTCCACTGAATCCTACACCCGCGCTTGACCTGGATGGCACTTTGAGAGGACGCCCAAAGTTCTGTCTCTGTCGGATTTTTAGCACCTGCTCTCACTCTGAGAAAGACCTTTATGCAAATGGACTCCATTGTAAAAAAAACACCACAAAATGTAATTATTTCTAACATGCTCAATTATTTCCCTAATTGGTTATTAGCTCTTTCAACTCTTAAGATATGACTAGATGCCTCCACGTAAGAAAATCTTTCATGGAAATTGTTGCTGCTGCGAGATATTCACAATCTACGTTAATTTATTTCTAGCGTCCACGTTCCCTAATTGGTAATTAGCTGCCAACTTTTAATCTATTATTAGAACTTGGTCTAACTGGACTTGTAACTGGCTCTTCAAGAGGAGGAATTTCAAACAATTGAGGACAACAGTGAGACAGTCACCAACTGCATTAATTAATTTTTAAAACGGGAGATCCTGTCCCTAATTTCTTTTTCAAACACGTAAAGTTGGTTCACGTAGGGATAAACACAGTTTATGCGTCTAGCTCTTCGGAAGAAAGATCTTAATTTAAATTAACGTTGTTGTAGGACAGTCACAGACCGCAATTATTTCTATCATGCGTAATTGTTTCCCTACATTCAGTTCTTTAGATTAGACTGTTCTCACACATTTCCTTTTCCCAACTCCTCAAGTAGCACAAAGGTATTGACCAATATCAAAAACCGGAGTTCAGGGAAGATTGGTCAGTCCTTGTCGAATCTCAAGCATCGTTCCAAAATACAAGATTTAAATATATATATATATATATATATATATATATATATATATATATATATATATATATATATATATATATATATATATATATATATATATATATATATATATATATATATATATATATATATATCAATACCATTACAAAACATATTTCTTACACCTGCCTCCTTTCTTATAACTCCTTTCTTTTTCTTTCTCTAGTTTTAAAATCTTTTTTTGTACATCTGGAAAAGACGTAGTCCAAGATTGTGGCTAATCGGAATGAATATCTTAGTGTTAATAGATTAAAAAGCAAAGGAACATACCATTTACAGCCTGCAATACAATATTCCTAGCTCTATATCGCACTGTTTAAACCATCAACAACGTACAAGATTTTAATCATTGTTTTGTTATCCGTCTGACCTCTGTCCCATCTCATAAATGAGGTAGACTTCCCTTCTGATCGGACCACGCCCTTCTTCAACAAGTTGTTTTGTCTCTCTTCGTCATCTCTACTTGAATGAGTTTGGTCTCGGTTGGAGACTTGTTTCTGATTTTTTACTCACTCGGACGTGAGGTTTGTTAAGGACTAATGAATTGTCCTGGCACGTTCCACTTACTTGTTTATATAAACTCTATTTCTACCTCCCCTTATATTATCTAATTACTTTTCAATTTGATGATGGTTTTCTTCTGAGGCTCGTGGCATGCCAGTTATACCTTTGAAAAAATACTTTGTAACTTCTACTAGAGTTTTCACTCGAACTTATCTTCCTCGAAATGTTTTATGTTTATTTTTCAAAAATTTTTTACAGCAGTGGGACTGATTAAAAACTCATTACTTAAGACTGATGCTTTTTAACTAATCTGTTTTATTTTAATTTTGGTAAGGAGGGGGCTAAAATAGATGAATTGTATATAATTTATATTTATAATATTTTTACTCTAATGATATTTATTTAATTACTACGTGCAGAGAATAAATACAACTGACTTAAAACTGGATTTAAAAAAAAATAATTTCTTTTTCTTCTGTCGTTGGAATGAATGTCAAAACATGGCTTATTTAAAAATGACTTTAGGAAACATGTACTTTTACATTTAAAGTTAATTAAAACTTTCTTCGATAAACATAAAGAAGACTAAAACAACTCAGAGAATTTTCAAACAAAAATGTATACCCTAACTTCCATCTCATAATTATCCAGTGAGTTCCCACGGTTTATGCGATACATCACTTTCAACTTTAAATCATATCAACATCAGCCAAGTTACAAAGTTCATTTCACGTCTATTTCACTAAAAACGCACAAAAAAGTTTTTAATTTCCCGTAGATCACCTCTGTAAAAAAAAGAAACACCCACATTAAATAAAAAAGTGCTCAAATTTTCACTGATGCGATGTTTCATCCAAGGCTTGAGACAATACCGTATTTAACGACAGACCGTAAATTGCCGCCAAAATTCATTCTTCCGCCGCGATCACATTGTCGGGAGGCGGGCTCTCCCAATTCATTTTCATAGTTTCAGACCCAGTGATAAGGGCCATTTCTCGGCATATTTTACGTCTTGTAGAATCGACTCTCTAAAATGAACATAAAAATCACGTTTATGATCGGCATTCACCTAACGGAATAGCTTACTCCCGTTTACACTGCGCTTTAGGGACGCGATTTAGAGTAAGGGAGCTGTAGGAGTGCCAGTTTGAAATGCTTATCTGAGATTTGGCGACTTTTTATGCCAGATTAGCAGATTTACATTTTATATAAATATTAGCTTTTTGGAGGGATTTCTGCTTTTCAGGAAGAAAAAAATGGTATTCCTTAACTAAATTTATTATGATAACTAAAGTTATTATGGATGACTCCCACTAGATAGTCTGAATGGCGGCGATAGCTATAGAAATAAGGCTCTTTCGTTTAGAATAAAGATGCGCATGCATGATATTGACATCCAAAATGCGACAAATTTAGTTATCTCATTCATGAAATATTCCATAGTAAATAGGGTTAGTCTTGTCTTCAAGTCATTATACAACGCTAGACTAAGCGGCAGGAACAATTCTTGTGATAGATAGAATTCTTATGATGCAAATAATTTTGATGCTTTTAAAAGACCTCCAGGAAAGTTGTCAAAACTGTTAGAAATGTATCTTTTATAATGTGTTAGTACTGTATATAGCGGTCGAGTAGTCTTGTGCAGTGAAAAATGTAACTTAACTTAATAAGGAAATATTTGTATTATTTAAGCAAATCATTCAGTTTTTTTTTTTTTTTTTTTTCCCTTCCCAAAACTGAATCTAATTAAAAATATTTAAAGGAGAGCATTAAAAATATTTTTTAATTAATAATCGTTGTTTAGTTTTTAAGCTGAACTTTATATTGTTTCATTTTAACTTTTAAAGTGCATATTAAAATGTCAACGTATTTTTTTTTTTTTTTTTTTTAATTTTTTTTTTTAATTTTTTTTTTTTTTTTTTTATAATTTCATTTTGTAAACTAAATTTCTATCAATGAAATGAAAACGTGATAAATTTTACTTTTTACTTTGGGTAGTTGCTTAAATAAAAGGATAAGTGCAGTTTAACTGGATCTGCAGTCGTAACGTGCGTCATGGTCAACTTATATTTATCAATATGTTAGATTAAAAGAGTAGAAATACAATATAAATAACTATAAAAAAAAATTAGGGGCGGCTGATAAAGTTTCTTACACGGATATCTTTAAAAAAGTAAATAATGTAATAATCATAAAATTTGTGGAACTTATTGTGAAATAAATCATTTATGCTTTTATTTCATCATTTATTCACGATGAAAATAAGTGCATAGTATATGATACTGACCTTATTATTAATTTATAAAGTATTTTAATTACGGTATTAATCTAATTAAAATTAGTTCAAATCTAGGATGAAAAATAAATTTCTAAATATTGTTTCGTAATAAGTTACTATTTATTATAATGTTAGATATTTTAAAATATTCAATAAATACACGTTGGAATATTTTATTTAGATCATTTGGAATATTTTGAGCAGAAGATATTGAATAGTGTAACTGAAAACAATACAATATTTTGAACAGAAGATATTGAACAGTTTTACTGAAAATAATAAAATATTTTAAAATATTTTGTATCCAAAATTTTAACATGTATTCATTTATGCATTTAATATTGAAGAACAAGTTCAATGTGTTTCATAATTAAATTTTAAAAGTAGCAGTTTACTTTTTTTTTACGAAATAAAAAAAAAGTTTCCGCTCAATTTACTTATCCTTTTGATTAACACAAGTAAAGTTTATGCTGAAGCTTCTTAATGTTTAAATATGTTTTCTACTTAGAAATTCTCAATTAGAAAGTTTCAATTATTTTATCCTTACAAACAATTCATAACATACAAACTCAATAGTTTGTAATTGGACTTTTGTTTCGATAATAAAACATGTGTTATATGTGCAATTACTTCGACAACATAATCATGTAAACCGTCTAATTCAAATCATCTCCATTATCCAAGAATTAATTTAAACTGCGTTTTAAAAGTTGCCAATTTTTGGCGTATTCTCGCCAAAGCAACCCTTCGATAGAAGAAGCTCTTATTCATTTTATACTTACAAATGTATTAGTAAAATACTAGAAATCACCAGATAAGTACAACTTTAGAAAGGCTTGTATTTTAGTGCCTAAAACATCATTAAAAGTTGTATTCTCCCAAAGATATTTCTGTCAATATAAGGCATTAAGCAATTTATGGCTACGTAATTTCTGAGATTTATCGCTCTGAGGAGACGGCACAGCAGTAGTGTTTGTTTCTGTGGTAGCTTTAGGTAGTCATAAAAAACATTTAAAATGAAGGCAGTATTTCATAAACAAATAATAAAATATCTATGCTTGTGCTTTCATTATTTACAGTACTGCACTTCATGTTTATGAAGGAAAAACAATCACATTTTAAAATAGATGTTAATCTTATAAATTATTTTAAGAAAGTAAAAAACACAGAAGAATAGTTTTGAGTAAAATTTGTATTTTTTTTAATTTCGTCTACAAAAATCGCATCAACGTTTAAGTAAAAAAGAGTATTTTCTTCATAATGACAAAAAGCAAATTTTACTTTTCATTACGATTAATAAATTTTGAATTTAAAAAAAAAAAAAAAATTGTTCTAGTTTCAAATGTTTCAAGTTCTTAAGATATTTTAAACTGTATGTGATATGAAAATTCTGTATACAATTGGTAACACTTATTCGAGTAAAATTGTATTCATAACGCGAATGATATAACCATTATTTTATAATTAAAATAAACACACAAAAAACTGAAGTCATACAAGCTTAATTAAAAATAACTTGCATATTTATAAATAATCATTGATTACATTTAAATTAATGTATATTTTCAGGTTGATTATTAAAAAAAAAAAGTACAAAAATATAAAATTATAAATATCATATCAAGTATTATAAATATTATTAAGAAAAAATATAATTTTCTTTAATTAATAATCATTAATTGAGAAAAATTGTACTATTTTGAACTTGAATTTTATATTCTTTTGTTTGTTTCATAAACACAGTAACAATATATATTTCATAAATCAAAAAGTAATCAGTAATTATTTATAAATATGTAAGTTATTTTGAATTGGACTTTTTTTATTGAAGTTATTTTGAACTGGACTTTCTATTTTTATCGAAGTTATTTTAAATTAGACTTTCTATTTTTATTAAGGTTATTTGTAATTAGACTTTTAAATACTCAATCGAGAATTTTAACACGTTAATAGTGTTTTCTTCCATTTTGCTATTTTTTTTTATCCCCAGACCCCTTCCACTCCCTTACTTTTTTCAAAACATCTCTCGTCCTAAAATACAACCCGTCCCATTACTATTTATTAAAGAAAAACCAGGTCTATTTTCCAAAATGCAGGTGTATCCTTTACCCATATCTTTATGCTGCCCCTTTTACACCCACCATAATGCAACCCTTCGGTTATCTACCATAAGTTGCAAATGCCCACATTTGCATACGCGGACTTTCGCCAGGCTTTTTAAACTGTAGCCCGCGGCCATTCAAAACATATTTCTCCCCCTCCCCGTCCCCATGTATGTCCTTTCCGCACTAACCTTTCTCCGGCTACAAAACTTAAATATCAGAACGGACGCTGGAAGGAAAAAAAAATATGCAAATAAGCGAAGAAAAGCAGTAAAAAAGGGTCTCTGTAAGTATATGACATTTTACCTCTTGCCCTGAAAAGAGCATTTTGGCTTGAGGGCAGCAATTTTTGTGAAGGTAGTCACTAGGGGGACACATAAGGATATAAATAAATATACTTCTCATGTGGCCCCTTAGAGAGAGTTCTTTGAAATAATCGCCAATATTTAAATTTCAGCGTGGTTTTGTAACTAATTTCGGTTAAAGGTGAAAGGTCAGTAGTTATTGAATGCCTTGTCACAATAAATTGCTTGAATCATATAAAAAACAGAAATTTAATTTTTTTTTTTTTTCCCTTCCCCCATCACAGGAGAATTTAGGGACACATTTATTTTTTGTGTAACAGAAATGTGTTTTTGGAACACATTCAGACAATAAAAAGGTATATGAACTATACATTCTACCACGCGTTTAAAAGTTTCGATACAAAAATATTAATATCAATTTCATGTTTTTAAGTATGTCTCAATAAAAGAGTATTAATAGAATTTCAAAAAACAATGGTAAAAGTTGATTTTTTTCTTATCAGAGACCAGATAAAAAAAATTTACTGAAGCTTCTGTAAAAATCTAGACGATACTCCCATATGGTTTAGATGATGAAAGATAGTATAAGAAAGATATTCATATTTTTCTTCAAAATTTGAGAAATAAAAGTAAAGGCTTTTTAAAAATGCTTTTTTAAAATGCTTTTTTAAATTGCAATTCGGTAGAACTTCTTAAATTTAAAAAGATTGTAGTCTAAAATTTGTCTGTTACTTATCAATAAAGACAAACAAATGTAAATTAATATGTAAACTTGAAGTAAGTTAAAATTGGAACAAGACAGTATGAAAAATTTAAAATATTTTTTAAAAAAAATACATTTCATTTGCATGATCCTGGATACAATTTAATCATTCCAGTTTAGGGGCTGAACAATTCAAAAATCCATTGAACCGTCAATCATCGATGCAGCTTTCAAAACTACCTGGACAATCAAGGATACATGCCTGCTGCATTACAATATCAAGAACACAGCTTCAACATAGCATAAGCGTGCCTCCGAGTCAACAAATCTGACTAAAAAGAAAACAAGCAACAGTAATTTAAGGATTAAAAAAAGAATCCGGCCATTTCAAGCTCTGGCGAAGGACAACAGACACTGCGCCAGGAGGCATGATTTAGGACTTACGCCCTTAAGGTCCTGTTGCTGAAACATTGAGTCCGTCCGTCCGTCGCAAGCACGACGATTTAAATTCCCCTTATTACTATGACAAGTAGAACGGGCAACGGTTTTTGGGCATGCAGCAATGCCAAAGACTATCCATTCAAGACGTTAGGGCCCAGTCCCAGCGCGTGGCAATAAATAAAAGCCTCCTCGCGGGCATATAGCATGTCTTACCCTACCTTTTGTTTTCTGATCACCATTCTGGGCAATTTTATATTCAGTCTATTATTTTAAAGCATTTTGAGGACCAATTTCGGGTTTTTCTTCTTATTTTTTTCTCGAGTGATTTCTTCCCTCGCGCAGAAGTCTTTTGTTCCTCGTCATGGTTGTCACGTGCTAGATAAGTTGTCTCTCTTTTTTTTTATGATTATTTTTGCCTTTGGGATCTTTTGATAGTTGGTGGATACTGGGATTGATTAGATACGGTCTAACAGAAAACTTTTGAAATAATAACCACCATCATCAGAAGATCGCAAATATCCATTTCTCGTTATGATTATGATAATTTGTGTGTGGTTATATTTCATGATTTGGATGATCCTCCGTGTTCTAATGGTGGCTGCTATTTATACTTTTCGATTGCATCTTTATATGAAGCATGCTATTTAGGTACTGGACCGGAATATGAGGCCAGATCTATTCAGAGATGCACGTGGATCGTATCCGTGTACATAATAACCCAATACAATTATGCAAGAATCTATCTTGAGTGTAGTTTACATACGAAGGAAGAATACTAGTTCCGAATCAGTCTAGTTTGTAACTTTAGCTTCTTTAGTCAATTTGTTCTGTCATCTCTTTTAAATAGATATTTTGGATACAAAACAGTGGAAATCAAAATAGATAATAACTTACTTAATTCATAATATAGTAAGAATTTTAATTAAGATAGCTTTTAAACGTTGAAGGTTTGTACGTTTTGTTCAACTGCAATGTGTGTTTAGTTCTTACTGTCTTCAACTTGAAGACATTTAATTTCATAAAAGATTTGTGGGCATCCCTTCAGAAAATACCATAAAAGAGCATTTTAATTATTTTTACATTTCTCCTTTAAATGTTTAAAAAAAAATATATGCTTTTCTCATTTCTAATACAACTTTTTATCAAAAAAGCAATGTTTTGTTTGATACACACACAATCATGAAAAATCGCAAATTAAATCTAGAGCACGAACCCAGACGATGTACCTTTTCAACGCTAATGGTTCCAAACCTCGGTGTACCTTGTATTTTGAAAGGTGGGTGGTTGTACACGTTTAAGAGAACGAATCCATTCATCTTTCAGTTTGAGATGAAGTGCCTTCAACCCCCTACCCCCACTACTCCACAATCGTCTTGTCACGAGATGTCCACAACCGTCATTCGTGCCATCTGATGTTTCGTTCACTCTCTGTTTCTGACAAGGGCTTGTACTTGCTGTCCATAGCAGGTGGTTGTGAAATCTGTAGGGATCGTTTGTTTTGGAAAGTGGATAGTTCAAAACATCATTTCATTTGAAAGTTGAATTGGTGAAGCATCATATGAAAAAAAAAAAAAAAAGTTTACCTCTGTCGGATGTATGAGGTTTAAGTGTAACAACAACATTCAACACAAGTGTTGAAATCTATTATCCACAAGAATCTATATAAAATTGCACAGCACCAAAAAAAAAAACCTTCACAACTAAATCAATTCTTATTCATAAAGAAAAAACATTATTCTGCAATTCTTGATTTATGAAATTTTTCCAGTTAATGTGAGTATATATATATATATATATATATATATATATATATATATATATATATATATATATATATATATATATATATATATATATATTTAATACTGTAAAAATGAAATCCTTACCCTTTCGGCTCCAACGTTATTTATATCGATTAATTATTTAATAATTGAACTCTTAAATAACGCGCTAACAACAGGAACATACACTTTAACTGTTAATCAAAAATTTTATATAACTAAAATTTTAAGAATTTAGATAATAAAAGTCAATTGAACAACGGGAGGTGCCATTTGACTTACTTGTCCCTAAAGGGTACTAATTGTGAAAGAATCCAAAAAAGCATCCTAACTTTAAATAACATTGTTTCTCTGCTGTCACCAGCTGTCGAACCCCGAAATAAATTCATCAAAGCCATTAAGACCCACAGGTGCATCGATCACAACCTCAAAGACCACCTGAAATAAAACAAAAAACCAGTTCTCCAAGAGGTCGTGTGTTCGGCACGCGCAATAGGGGTGTGCCACGCAGAAGTGGGTGCACACCTCAGGAAGAGGCGTCCTTCTCTGAAGGCAAGTTCTTCATCAGGTAGTGGTAGCCGCGCAATGATGACATGGGTGATGAATAGGCAAGGGATAATATGTGGCCTCAGGGCCTTCTTTCTTCATATTTCGGCATATGCTTGTTTATTTACTACTGGAGGAGGCGCGCTTAGCAGAGGAAGACGTATGTGCTCGCTCAAGTGTCCCTTGTTGGTTGGTGCTGGAAGCACTTCTTATGGATTTTAAGGAATTTCTATCCCTGTCCTCAATTCAATTGGGTTTTTTAAGAAGAAGGTATCTTTTGTAGGGTTCGTTGCTCAAGATGGTATCGGATGCTGGGATTGTTGGGGTTGCTTGGATGGGGTGTTTTGACGTTTTTATCAATGTTAGATTTTTTTGGTGTCGGGTTTGTCCTCCAGGTTCATTTTTCGTGAGTCATATGATATTTTTAAAACTATGTAGCAACTGGGTTGATTGATGGATTGTTTCGAAGATTAAGAATTTTTTTTTTTTTTTTTTTTTATCAATGCTGTATTTTTACTTGATGGATTTGTCCTCGAGACTCATTTTTAGTGAGTCATGCATTTTTTAAAAAAAAACTATGCAGCAACTAAGCTGGTTGATACATAGTCACAAAATTAAGAATACCTTTCAAGGGAAAAGAAGTTACATTGATATTCAAAGAAATCTGACAGTGTCATAGTTCTTCCAAGGAAGAATACTAGTTATATTTGCATGCTTTAAAAAATATATTATATTTATGTCTAGTTTCTTTGACTTAAATTAAAAATATTTTTCAGTGATTTATAAGTTTGAATTTAAAAAATTAAAAATCCACAACATATGAATATATTTTTACGTTCAAAATAAATACTAAATAATCAAAAAATTGCATTTAAATAAAACAACTGATAAAAAAATTAGATGTCAATGCAATATAAAAAAAAAATTCAAATAATAATATTTATTCAATTAAAAATATTTTTGAATTGAGAATAGTGAAATGTAATCTCAATTTTAGTTACTTATGGGGGGAAAAATACCAGTTCATTTTAAAAAGCGTATTTTTTTTTTTTTTTTTTTTTTTTTTTTAATGTTATTGTTCTTTCAGCCACAAACTGTTGATAACCAATTCTAATCTTTGAATGATAATTGCTAGTATAATTTCTGTTAAATTGTAGATTTCATCCTTTCTAGCATCATTCATTAGGTACGTGACTTCGGACGGTGCAAAGAAAATAATAAAAAACTTTTTCTTTTTTTTTTTTTAAATTTTTTTTTTTATGCGTACAACCTCAAGTGTTTCACAAATCATTCTAGCACTACAACAATAAAGCCACAATTTTAAAAGCAAGTGTAGCATACAGGTGCAGTAATATCCAACCACAATATACTTTAAACTGCAGTTAAAAAAAAGAAGACTAATTTGCGGCTTTGTCTTTGTAACCCATCCACTTCTAATACTAAGAGTCTCACGGAAACCGCCACGGCTGTAAGAAATCACCTTTTTCTAGAATATCCCACTTCTGGCACCCGGCCTCTTCGAACCACATCTAATCTTTCACCGTCCTGTAATAATCGTAACCGTAACTTATGAGACAGAGAAAAAAAGTGAATATATTGAAGCGAAGTGAAAAAAAATTCCGGTCGTAGGCCTCGGGAGACAATGGAGTGGAACATAACACGTTCTGAATTTTTGAGCGAAACGTACCGGAAAATTGGAAATCTTGTTGCACTTTTGTCTAGGGAACCTGTTAATTGGTTTTCGCACCCATGGGTCCTTCTTGATTGTACTCCAAAATGGGTCTTCAGTTGCTTGTAGCAACTTTTCGCCTGGATGGGTTGGTATTCCACGTTCGTTTCCCCAATATGTGTATTTGGTTGTCATCCGCTTGATTGAAAGGTTATTATTACGGAAATAATCCTATACAGATTGGTATGAAAAATGGTTTTCGAAAAGTGTAGATTTTAATCCATAATGAAGAAGCCGCGTAGAATTCCTTTCGGAATGAATTATAATTGGTTGTTAGGAACCTTAGCTTACCCATTGATCATAGAATTTCATATTTGAGCACCCATCAGCCATTACATATTATGTTTTGAAATAAGGCCTTTTAGTTGCTTTTGGCCACTTTCTTCACCTGGGTAGATTGGTATCTTGTTTATGTCTTCCTTTGGTTGCGTTTTCCAAGATGGGTTTTTGATTGTCAGCTGTTTGAGAGACAGGTTATCATTACGGAAATTAATCGTACAGAAATTGGTATGAAAAATTGTTTTCGAAATGCGTCGATTTTAATCCATAATGAAAAAGCCGCGTATAATTTCTTTTCGGATAAATTATGACAGATTGCTAGAAACCTTAGCTTACCCATGGATCACAGAATTTCATAATTGATAACACACATCGGTCCTTATATGTAATGTTTCGAAATTGGGCTTTAGTTGCTTTTGGCCACCTTCTCGCCTGGGTAAATTGGTAAACAGTGTATGTCTTCCTTTGGTTCCCAAGATGGGTTTACGATTATCCTCTACTTGATATGCAAGTTATAACATTAAAGAAAATGATCCTTTAGAGATGAATCTGGAAAATTATGTTTAAAAAATAAGTGGATTTTTATCTCTATTTACGGAGGATGTTTCATTACTCTTGGACTAAATTGTGATTGATTGTTGCAGCTATGTGCATTGACAATAAATCTTGATATTTACACATATAGTTAGTCTTGTACAAATTATAATACCATCCTCCATCAATAATCCTTATAAAGTCACAGCTTTACAAGATTTTTAGTTTTTTTTACGATGTTTCTTTTTATTTTATAAGTAAGCATTCGTTGTAAATTAGTTATAAATACGTTAGTAAGATAAGTACGATTACAACATAAAGTACGAAAGCTATTACCAACACCAAAATAGTTTCATTGTTTATTCGTTTGCTTATATTTTTAAAATACAACGATGTGTTGTTTGGGATCGAAACATTTGGCAGCAGTATTAACAAAATCGGCATTCTTAAAATCTATTTCTATTCTTCAATAAAGGATGTTTATTGTTTAAGTTACCACTAACCAGTTTATTTAGCTCTATTACGAAAATTTCTTGGTAATTGCAAATTTGCTACAGCAATTAGTTTAAAATTCGGTTATTTTGTTGTATGTTTATATAATTCTAAGCTAGGATATGTTTTTATTTAGATGTAGTATAATATCATGGGGTAATTTTTATGTCGACGCTAATTTATTGAGTTATAATTAACTATCAATTATAGAACAAAAATAGTTGAAAATAAGTAGAAAACATTTCTAATATATAAAAATGAATAAGGAGAATTTTCAAACAAACAATCACCAAGCAAAAGTAGTATAATGTATAAGTCATTCTCTTATATTAAAAGTATCAACTTTTAACGCTCTCACTCACCAAAGTTTGATTCGTTTTTTCAGCTGAGAATGTTAAAATGGAACTGTGACGGATGAAAAAAACAATATACCACAGTAAAGAAGTCGCTTATAAATGACCAAAAATGTTATTATCTCCAAAATACCCAATAAAAAAATTTCAGTGTAAATTGAAATTACATAGAAAATAAGAAATCCTCAGATTTTTAATTCAAAAAGAAATTAATTTTTCAAATTCAACAAAGGAAACAAGTTTTATAAATTTAGATTGTCAAATTGGTAACTTCAACGATGAAATGTTGCTTTCAACAATGAAAGAAATATTAATTTCATAGAATACACAAATTACCTTAAACTGATATTAATATAATCACCAAAGACGATTCTTCTTCTTTCTCTATAAAAATTCCAATAACGCAGACGATCCTCTATATTTCATCTCCCAACCACCATGACCAATACAAAAAATCCAGCGAAAAAGCAACGCCTCAAAGAAAAAGAAAAGGAAAAAAATCCCTCCCTCAATCAAACAATCAAAACATAATCTGAACAGACGAAATGAATCGAAACGAAACGTAGAAGTTGAAAGGAGGGGAGAAAGACGGGCGCTTCCCGAAAAGACGTGTGACCCATCGCGCGTATGAGTTTCGGAACAGGTTTTTTCTCTAACTGCTAAACGCGATCGCGGATGGTGGCTTGGAGCACCCACTGCTACGAAAAGCTTAGAACTAGAGGATGTTTTTTTCCGTGCGAGTAGGTCTAGGGATGATGCCCGGTGTGTGATGCCGAAAAAGTTCGCGAAGGGTGTCCGTCCGGTACCGTACGCGATTTCTTTTTATAAACGTTTTGAAGATTGTGTGATTTTGTGGTTGTGATAAGTAATGGACTATCAGAATGAAAGGTAAGTTTGATAGATACTTCATTCTTTTTATTGTTTAGTTTTGCAAGGGAATATTATTTTAATTTTTCATTTACGAAGAACTTCTTTTGATATTTTTAATATACTTTACAATATTTAAGATATAAAAATACATTTAATTTATTGAAATTATTTTCATAGACTTCATCTAACATTACTCGTTGGCTGTTGATTTTGATAAGGATTTTTTGTAAATGGTTTAGATTTTAAATTAAAATAAGCATTTTAATTATTTAGTATCCGTATAGTAGAAAGTGGGTATGGGTGAACAAAGGTTCAATATCGTTTATTATTACCTTCAAGTCTTTTTTTTTTTTTTTTTTTAATCATCTATTTCGCTTGTTTTAGTCGATGAAAATATATTATAGAACAAAGTGTCATCCTTGGAAGTACAGCAGTATTGGTCAATGTCAGAAACAGGAGCTTAGTAAAATTGACCGATTCTGGGCATAACTCGAACATAGTTCCAAAATACATGATTTTTTTTTTAAATAAACTAGTCAAAAACATCGCAAAACGTATCTTACCTTGCTTATAAATAAAATATTTCAATTTTAAAATAGTGCATCACAACTTCCAGTTATTTTATCTAACATTGGGTGAGATTGGCTACTATAGGTATCCAACAACCGTTTATAAGAGTTTGGCTAATATCAGCCAATATTGGCTAGAGTTGTGCTGCTAGGAATATTCAACATCCTATTGGTCAGATTACAACTAAACAAATTGTGCTATTGCAATGTTTTTACTGATATAAAACTTATGAAATCGATATTAATGCATATCTCGTACAAATTTGAAATGACTTATAGATTTAATTTGCCTATTCTTCACTTTCTTTTCATGTTTAAAATAACTTTATTTCTATTCTAATATAGAAGCGAAGATTTTTATTTAAATTTTAAGCCATTGCTCCTAAAATCAATGCCTGGTGATGCATCCCTTTTTATTGCACAGTGAAACATAAACTTACAAAACTAGTCCGTACATTTTGTTCCTTTCTAAAATATTATATATTTTACATTGAACCTTTTAATAATTACAAATAATCATGAGTTTTTGGTAAAACATTAAAAATGTATTTATATTATGGAATAAACAATAATTAAATGAACAAAAACTAATGCAATCAACAACGTTTTTATAAAATATAAGAATTCAAAGGAAAGTTAATAACATGACAAATTTTATTGCAGAAAAAAGTAATATACAAATATTTTGTTTCATTATATTAATTTCCATTTAATTTTATATTTTAGTTATTTTTATTTAAAAAATACTCTTACAAAATTTATCAACAGTTAAATAATAAATATTATATTATGAATATTTTTTTAATGAAGAAGTACTATTTTTACTATATTTATTAGAAACACAATTTTTTCAAGAGTATTGTTTAATTAAATGTAAAATTGAGTAATCTAAATTGATACTTTATAAATTTCTGTTTCTGTAATATCACTTCCGAGCTTAATTTCAATTATCACTCTTTTCTTAAATACAATTGTATTTAGTTTTACATTTTTGACATTGATTCATTTAATTACCCATCGTTTCAATCAAGTTTTTACAAAAGAACTTTTTAATCTATTCTGTATCAAATAAAATCAATAATATATAAATCAATTATTAATTAGATTGTTACTAATAAAATTTAATCCAACGGGAAATATAAACACTAAAATCAATTATTTAAACATCAAAATTTTAGTACATTTATTACTGGTAAAACTTAATTTAAATATATACTATAAAAATAACAATTTCTTAAACATCACTTTAAAACTTAATTCTAATTGTCACTTTTTTCTATGTATATAATTTTATTTAACTTCACATATATGATTCTAAATAATTTAAACAACAATATTTTCAGCCAAATGTTACTAAAAGCATTTAATCTTTTCTTTAAATAATTACAATCAATAATTCAAAAGATGGTTTTGTTATATTAATTTCTGAAACACCACTTCTTGACGTAATTTAAATTGTCAATCTTTTCGTAACAACAACATCAAATCTTTGATACCGAATAACCATAAATAATTTCAATAACTTTTTTTCACTACAAAACGTTTAATAAAACGGGATACCTTACAAATTACAATCAATCTCTGAAATATCATTAATCTAATGAAACCAATTTGAAGACTCTCCTTCCTTAAATTCAATTTCATTCAGTCCCACATTTTTAGTGCTCAGTTATTTAAACATCAATAATTTATCTCATTCCTCTCCCCCTAGCAGAAGGATAATCATCAAAAAGATGAAGAACCTTACATCAAAACATAATGCGAGGGAGGGGGTAAGATAGGGGGTGGTGTACCCCTTCCCCTCTGTTTCACAAGGCCGTATGTTAATGAGCAATATGCTAAAGCAAACACAGTGAAATGCTACGCTAATGGCAGTTAAGGACGGGCAGGACTTTATCACTCCATGGGGGACTTTGCCCGAATTAAAATTAAAATAAATTAAAATGAAGTAGCCACGCGCATAAAATTAATATTCTGAAAGGATTTTTATGTTATATAGTTGAAACTCTTTGATTCTTTAATGGTGTATTTGTTTCCGTGAATTTTTTTAAATATTTTTTTTTAATATTGAACATTTTTGAATATTGAACAATTTATATGTTTATGTAAAAACGCTGAATCCTTTAACGTTAGTAATTAAAGTGTGTATGTAAATTTTTACAAGTACTGGTGTAGCTCAAATTTATATCTATTTTTCCCACATCTCTCTCTCTCTCTCTCTCTCTCTCTTAAAATCAATACACATAGTTCTTTAACATTTTACTTTATTCGCTACTTCGAGGATCGCAAAAGAATTTATATTATTAATTTTCTTTTTAACCTACCAAGTATTTTAATAAAACTTGTTATTTGTTTAATAGAAAAATTATTACTGCTAACTTTATAAAAGAAGTTTTAATCCTGATGGTAAATTTATGAACTAAAAAGCCTTAAAAGAGTTGGAAAAAAAATGCACATTGTCAGTATATAAAAAAGGTATTTATGTTTTTCACTTGCAATAGAATAAAGATCAACAAGGTAATTCCAATTGCAGTATAGTCACACATATTTATAAACCTATCGCTAATAATTTAGCACTTTAAAAGCACGTATTGAAAATTAAATGTAGCCTAAGTGATTACGGAAATATTACATCCTTATTCTATCGCTAGTCAAATGTTATAATACCTGAAATTTTGGAACAAATATGACGCATTCTTGTGCAAATTTTAGCTGGTAATGAAAAAATATCACTAAAAAACCAATTATTTCATCATTATTGTAAACTTCCCAAACAGTCTTGTCACAAGAAATTTAATACTTTCTTACCCAAATTTTAATTCCTAACATAACAACCCCTACATAAAGCAATTATTTAATCATTCTTGTAAATTTCACACACTTAGTTTCTTCTTAAGAAATATTATACTTTCTTGTCCAAGTTTTAGTTAGTAATGAAAAAAATATCTCTATAAAAAGCAATTATTTCATCATTCTTGTAAACTTCACAAACATGGTTATTCTCAAGAAATATGATACTTGTTTTATCCAAATTTTAGTTGGTAACGAAAAAAAGACCACTACAAAAATCAATTATTTCATCCTTCTTGTAAACTTCACACATTTAATCTTGTGTCAAGTTTACAAAGATTTGCATGAAATTATAAATAGAAACCATGATATTTAAAGATAATCATTTATAGACTAATGGTCGAATATCCAGCATACAAATTGCCATATCTCCAATGTCCATCTCCCCACGCAATCAGTATCTTACGACACTTCAATTCCAAATGACCTCTCACCTGGTTCATTAAACTTTGGAATTTTCAGCAAAAGAAGACTATCAACGTCAAACAAATTCATTTGCCTGGCGATTCCAATGGTCCCACATGAATAGGAATAGCAAATGAATAGAAAAGATCTCGACTAGGAGAAGATATCGCCGCATGGGCCGGCTTATTTACGACCACGGGTCATGGCTACCTGGCATCGAGGAAATTGGGCGTTTTCTGGTGGTCCCAGCAGTGATATTTATACATAGCCCCCTGTGAAGACAGACCCGAATTTGAATTGCAAATGAGAGATGGCACAAACACATACTAAGATACACTCTTAGTCTGAACTTAGCTTTTTTTTTCTATCTAGAAGAGGATACCCCTTAGCTTCTTTGTAGGCAATAGTGGCAGGCATAAAGAGTGTATGCAAAGCCAGGGGAAGAAATTAGGATGATTTTAAGTAAACAGTGGGTCGTGTTGTATTTGATGAGTGGGTTTTGGTTCTGATAATCATATCAGCACAAACGTTGTCTTATTTTATAATAGAATTCCCGACTTAAAAAATCCAACATTTCTATTTCATTTAATTACTATAAATTATAAGATAATATGGGGATTATTAACCACAGACGTCAATGGTACATTGAAGGCTACGAAGAATATAATAGTTAAACGTTTGATTTTTGTTTTCAAAAAAGGAGGTTTAAATAGTACTAGAATATATTCAAATATAATTAAATTACAATATTTAACTAAATAGTATAGTTAATTAACTAAATTATTTTTTAATTGCAGCAAAAATTTAATTTTTATTGACATGCACAATAAAGCAAAATTTGTTTAAAAAGAAATATTTTAAAGGAAATAAAACGTGTCAATAGTAAAATATCGCAATCCAAAATCGGTCAATACGTTTAAAAGGTTACTCTAAAAGTTTACTTGTCTAACGATTTAATGACATCAGGGTATTTATAAGTATTTGTCAGCAAATTTGGTTTTTGCGCACTTTGAAGCAAGCAGTGAAGATTTTTGCTAAAAATATTAATTGGCATAAAAGAAGAAAACGAAATTAAAGTGATCTATAGAATCTGTTTTGATGATTCTCTGTTAATTTACCCATGTAAATTTTATTCCGAATATTTTAAGATACAAACGAAAATTTCTAACAATATCATCAAGATTTAGAATGCTAGCATGCAAGAGTTCTTAGCACTGAATCTCGCCAGGCATGTGCAATTTCCCTTTTCAAACTGAGAAAACACGATGACTATTAGGAAAGATAGTGTTAGTCTGGTTAAAGGGCTTCTTGGTAAGAGTTATCTACGTTTTCTACTAGTTTTCCCTTGAAAGACTTTCTAGATGACCTTCCTTCTTCACACGAGGGGTACTTTCAGTGTTTCAAATCTTAATCTATCTGCCGAAGCAGTGTAACCCACGTGTAGCTCTCGTACCAGAACATCGCCAAGACAACCAAAAATTGTTCATTACCAAAACCAAATAATTTCAAAATCATTTCTCGTTTGTTTAAAAAAAAATAGTTAAAGGTAAATCAAGTAATCTTAAATTTTAATACATTTAGGCTTAAATTTCACATTTAATAAAACAAGTTTTCTTCTTATCATCCATATTATCCTAATTTAAAAGAACATTAAGGACGAATTTCAAGAAATTAATTTATACCACCATCTGAACTATGTACTCCAAATAAAGTGATAAAAATTAAGTAAAATTAACTAAAGAGAGATCCAGAAAAGTGCACATATTTTTGGTAGCTAGCTTAGACACTTTACAGAAATTTTCACATAACGATTCGAAGACAATTTAGTTTTATAGATAATTTGTTTATAATTTTTTTAATATATTTACCCTTGTTGCTTTGAAATACGCTTGAATGCCAATTACATTAAATTTGTTTCTGCTATTATCTTCCGTTTCTTTTATCCTTCGGTTTCTTATTCACTTTATAGAATCGTTTGGGAACTCAATATTAAATAAACTTGTAAGAGTTCATGTGATTTATCAGATTGCTTACATTTAAAAAAATAAATAGAATTTTTAGATTATTTATATATATACACGATCAAAGGTGTTTAAGAAGTAATTTTATATGTATTTAAAGGAGATTTCTTGAACCTGGACTCTCTTGGTGATTTCGAAGTTATAAACACAAACTGTTAGTAACTCTGTACACTTTTTCAAGTTTCTTGCGATATCTTTGTATTTTTTTAGCTTTTAGGAAACTAAATTTTTTTCAAGTTTAGAGCAACATCACTTTCTTAATACTTGTATAAACTTATAATCAGGACTACATGCGGCAAATTTACTTTTACTGCGTGGATTCGTATAAGGTGTAAATATTTTGAAACTTGATTTGGGATGCAAACTAAATGCAAATACTTGTTGCTGATCCAACCTGAAATTATAAAAACGATTTCTATGTTTCTTTTCTATGTTTTAATCACTTTTATACATAAAAGAAAACTAACTTACCATTTTTTTTTTATATATATATTTTTTAAATACGATCATCATTAAAAATAGACTGAAGTATTTTTAATAATTTGTTACAGAATTATTCTACTAAACGTTGAACAATTTTCGTCAATTAAAAAACTATATATATATATTTTTTTATTCGTTGGATTCATTAAAAAAAACTGAAAAATTTAGTTGCTTTTTTAAAGGTTGCTGGATAAACAAAGTCAAATATAGATATAAGCTCAACTTCTAATGTGCAATCTTAAGAGAAAGTCCTAGTAAGTATCATTCGCTAAACTAGCTATGTTACAGTCTTCTAGCCTAGTTCATTTAGAAACCATTTCGTATAAAACTACTTAAAAACTACTTACTATGTACTAAATTGGTCATTAAATGAAATGACATTAATTAAAAACTCGAAAATAATGTCTAATATATTTAGTTTAATATTTGAAAACTTTACATCAATGTATTTTTTCAGTGGGTCCAGCTGGTTTTGTCTTTTGCTTTTTGAATTTTCATTTATAATAGATCGACATTAAATGAAAACAATTTATGTCATTTCATTAAGTGATCTTTTTCGTACCTGCTCACCAAATTTCAAAGTTTTATAAAAAGTAGTTTCTAAATGCACTGGGATAGAAGATTGCTACATAGCGACTATAGGGAATGATCATTACAAGAACTTTTTCTTAACCAATACTTCAATTACGAAAGTGTAAATTGATAACACGTCTCGTGCCTTTTTGTCACTATTAATTAAAACAGAACCTTTAAATGTAGTTTCTATGATATTGTTACATATTTCTTCTAGTTAGAGATACATTCATGTATAGACATCTATCAAAGTTAGAAAATCATCTCCATTTTTGTACATTTAAAAATTCTAAATTTAATTCCCTTTGTCATTCTAAGCTACAGCACATGTGTACAAATCACTACACATGTTTCAAAAATTCAACCACATTCTCTTTCAAAGTCAAAACGACTTCTAAATAAAACGCTCTAGCGTCCATTCCAAAGCGAGCCTCGTTTTAATTCGAATCATTACAGAAGAGGGATTTCTGGACCCCCCCCCCCCTTCCCCCTTAAAGTGTTACTCGGGATATATATACGGGGGTCTGCCACTTCCTAAATCTCAGAACGACAGGAAAATAACGGGAACATGTTTAGTAGAAGATAAGAGATAACAGCCAGTTTGAGATGATTAGCTCTGCCTTTGATGATGAGTTGCAATGGGATGGTGGAAATACTGGTGTGTTACAAAAGAGTCATGTTAGTAAAACGCTCTTAGATTTAAAAATGGAGGGGGACGACTAAAAAGTAAATTATTGGTTTTATTTAAGAGGTATATTTTATTTATTTATTTATTTATTTATTTATTTATTTATTTATTTATTTATTTATTTATTTATTTATTTATTTATTTATTTATTTATTTATTTATTTATTTATTTATTTATTTATTTATTTATTTATTTATTTATTTATTTATTTATTTATTTATTTATTTATTTATTTATTTATTTATTTATTTATTTATTTATTTATTTATTATGTTTTATTTAATTGATTTTAAATTTATTTTTATATACATGTATATTTTGTGAAGTTTTATGTAATTGCATTAAAAGGCAATGAAGTGATGGAAGTTTTACTTTTGATACATTTTTACAAACTGAAGTTACCATTCCTTTTTAACTTTAGGCACTTTTTCAAGTTTCTTATGACTCATGTCAACATATATTAAGCTAGGTTGCCGAGATTGTAGTGTTATTTGAAGTTAACCTTCTTCTCACGAATGGGTGGTGTTGATGGAATGGACTGTTCTTCCAAAACTATGCAAATTTCACTCGCATCAGTGTGTTTTAGCGAAAACTTAGCACTCTCATCAAAGCTGCGGACATAATTGGTGCTATCCCTTCTTCATTTTTTCTCGTGCTTTACTTTAGTCTGTCATATTTAGGTTTCCCAATATTACCCCACTAATTGCTGAAAATTTATAACTTTGAGATTATTAAATTAAATAACAGAATTAAAGGTATAGAAAACTTACATAATAAATGTCATTTAAATACACATATCATCCGATAAGAAAATGTTTCCAGTTTTTCGAAGGCATGTTTTAATGTGAATGAAAAATCCCACGACAAAGATAAAAAAAAAATTGAACTGAAGTAAGACGTCAGTTCAACTACAGCTTCAAATGTTTGCGATAAGGTAGAATCATTTATCAGAGTAGGTAGTTTCAAGAATAACGTGCCAATTCATGATGTTGGCAGACAATTCAAAAGACAAAAACGCCGACCAAACGGTATAGTGGTTAGCGTGCTAGCTTCTAGGCCACGAGGTTGCGGGTTCGAGTCCCGTGTTAGGCATGGGTGTTTGTAAATGTATGTTGGCTTGTCTAATGACGAATGTTTCGGCGCATTATAGCCCTCGTGTTGCTGACGGCGCCAGATAATCTGAAAACAACCAACCAAAAGGCAAAAACCCCTCGTTGTTCATAAGTTATCTCTTTAGTCCCAAAGTTATCCCGGTATACAGTAATACGTAAAAAATGAATTTCTCTATATTGTTTTCTGTTATGTAGGATTAAGGTTTATCGAATGTGTCTGATTTTTTCCCTTCTTAAAATTGTATCCTACTTTAATGTACTTAGCTCGATATAGTAAAAGCAGCTAATTTGTGAAATTGTGAACTTAGAGTAATACAATTATGCTGGTCGCCTTGAAAATCAAAATGATAATATAAGATGTATATTACAAGAATACTAATTTAATTATTCTACAGTTGTTTATATCAATTTAAGACTGTGAGTGATTGTGACAATGAAAAATAAAATTAAAAACAAAAAAATGTATTTAAACACATATTTCCACTTTAATCACAATTTGTATCAGTATTTTCTGAAATGAAGTGCAATGTGTTTTCTGAATGAATGTAATATGAAATGTAATATGTTTTCTGAAATGGAATGTGACAAAGAGGAAGAATCTAG
Source organism: Linyphia triangularis (assembly GCA_963978545.1). Taxonomy (NCBI): domain Eukaryota; kingdom Metazoa; phylum Arthropoda; class Arachnida; order Araneae; family Linyphiidae; genus Linyphia; species Linyphia triangularis. Next base: position 32,546,457 of record OZ021727.1, on the reverse strand, counting down.
TTTAGTGTTTAAAACAAAGTAGACGTAATATTCCTCTAAAAATATTATCATTGCTATTCGTTCTGCTTCTCCGTGACAGAACCGATATGGTATGAACGGATATGGCCGACCTGAAATTTAAGTTATGGATAAGTATAGAACTCAATAGATATTTCTAAATAAAACCATATAAAAGAAAACGTTATGCAAGCTCCAAACAAGCTACAATCAGGCAATTAACTAATTCTTATAATTACTTATTGTTATAATTAAGCTGACGCTATTTACAATAGTCTGAAGCATCTGAAAATAAACTGATCTTATTAAAACTTTTATTTACTTATATCTTTATAAAACTTTGCTAGTTCACATTTTTTAAAAATGACGCTTTAAAGATAAAAAAAATTAGTGGATGATAGTATTTGATACTCTATTGAGTTGTTTTCTTTTTTATCTAATCTAAAATTTCATTTAATACTTTTCTGATATGGTTCAGTGTGTAACATGAACTAAAGAGAATTTTAACTCATAATTATTTTTCAATCATATATCATTTCCACATGGTTTAAATAGTATTCATAATTAATTTTATGACAATATGACCATTATAACAGGCTCTAGGTGGCCAGCAGGATTTAGACAGCTAAAATTAGATGCAGCTAAACTATAATCATCCTTTATTTAACCTTTCAATGTTTCAATACTATGAGAACATAATTATTTTCTTAACTTTTAAAAGTACACTAAATTAGATTTTATAACTTCAAATTTAGCATTGTAAATATGAAAACTCCTAAGAATGATAAATAATACTTCTAAAACTCCTAATAAATGGATGAAAAATGAATGATCTAAAAACAGAACATTTCAGCAATTTACGACAGCCCCCATCTACGAGTATGGCGGGTGAAGACAAAAGGGTTAATTACTCGGTTAACAGCTCGTGAAATCGTCCAGTCAATCTGTTCTTCTTCCCCGCTTTTCACCAATTAATGGAACGGCTTCACAATACCCCTTCTTCCCTTTTCAAAACGTCCGGACAGACATTTTCGAGCGCCACTGAATTTTCGGGGACGACAGAAAATTTTATTATTTCTCGTCGCATAGCACCCCCTCCCCCAACAATGAACAATGGTTGGATGGATTAATGGGAACCATAGTCATTTTGGTTCTGCATGAAGTGCTGGAATTGTCATTTGTTATCTAGAATAATTTACACGAGAAAAATCATTGCCGAAGCTTTCATTATTGTTATAGCTTTCGCGTGGTGATACGCAGGATTGAGGAAAGTGATCACTAAACGGTTTGTGATTGTTCAGATCTTGTAGACAGCTTTTTTTCACTTAAAATTGGAGACGGAAGCGTTATCTTTAAGAACAACCTCATTCATACTAGCTGATGCGTAGTTTGTTATAGCTCTCAATTTAGAAAAATGCGTGGTATTTATTAAATCTATCTGAATGATAAAATAAATATATAAGTAAAAAAAAAAGATATGACATTAAAGATGACTACTTAAGTTTCATTAATAGTAAGTTTTTCTATAGATTAAATAAGCAAAAGGATCACACATAATTAATGTACCTAACAAAACGTGTGAACACCACAAAATCTGTAGTAATAGCATTGTACGTGTATTTATAATATTATTAAATATCCAATAATATTATATTACATTTACATTTGAAAAAGATGTATAAAAGATGATAAAATTTAAAATTTTGACAGATATGTGTATTTTTATTTCTTATACATTTGCATCGATGAACTAATTGCTAAATATTTATACAAAATCTCTTATTAAAAAATGTACTTCAATTATCTAATATAAATATTGCCACCAAAAAAAATAAACGAATGGATTGCCACCAAACTAATCAAGTGAATTTGTTAGCACTAAATAAACCAAATGGATTTGTTGTTATAAAAAAAAATCAAATAATTTTCATCAATCTAATTGAATCTTCGATTAATACTTTTCCTCAGCGTATTAAATTAGGTATAATTAACAACAATCTCTATTTTTTTTTCCTAGACATTTACACCATGTCTTTTTTTTTTCCAGCTGAAGCCGAACTCCTTCAGGACACGCTGACATGCGGCTCGTGCCAGAAGGTCTTCGTCCTCTCCGAAATCGTCAAATTCATCCAGCACAAAGTCCATAGCTGCAACAAAGAGAACAACAACTTCATCATCCTCGATGATGGAGGAGATTGCAGACCGCCAGAAGACAGCGACCACGAAGACAGTCCGGGACCCCTCGTGGCCCCCAGGGCCCCCAGCATATCGGCCCCTATTTGCAACAGAAAAGGCCTACACCATCAACATCACCACTTGCACAGGAACAATAGAAAAAGCTTGTTTAGTGGAGACCCCTTGGAGAACAGAGGGGCTAAAAGTCTGTTTAGTGGGGACCCTTTGGAAAATAGGGGCCCTAAAAATGTGTTTGGTGGAGACTCTTTGGAGAATAGGGGACATAAGAGTGTGTTTGGTGGGGACCCTTTGGAGGACAGGGGACAATTCTTCAGGGGAAAGGATTTCGAGGAGGATAAGAAGGTCGTGAAGGACCTACCGGTGATCAAGCAGGAGGTGAAAGATCCGTCTCTAAGATGTAGTCCTAAGATGATGGTCAATGCTTACACTAACACGATTATTACTGGTGAGTTTTGTTTTGTTTCTGGTAAAATATTCTTCTTCTATATATCATCTTCAATCTCTTGCCTCATAGAACTTAATACAGTATTTTCAGTACCACAATTTCAACCATAATATTGCCCCCAAATGATTGCAATCTTGTTATGTAGATGTAATGGCAATACAAGCTAAAAATACGAAATTTGGAGGAAAATGAAGTTATTTTTTTGTTTTTATGTTTTTTCTTAACCAAACTGCTGGGGCCATATCTTAATGGTTTTCCATTTGTGTAAAAAATAATGGATATATGTGGCGGATAAAATCTGACAATACTCTTTTAGATCCATTCGGACGTCCATTTGAAGTTAGTTGTGCAAAATAGAGCATTGGTTTAAATTAAAAGCTATTTGTAAGTACCACTCATTGAATCAAGAGTCTAAGATCTAAGTTTTTAAATATTACTTAATTATTCTTCAACTTTAAGAAAGGTTTCAAATGCAGAAAGTTTGTGCTTAAAGTATTCAGCCGCTATTAAGTAACAGTATGTTTGTTAACTTGGAAATACAATTTCAGCTAAAAGAATTCTTTTGAACTTGTTAAATAAAATATTTAACTGCGTAGCTGCATTCGTGCTTCCAAAAAAGTAAATTCAATAATCATATTCTATTTAATTGGTTCACACACAAAAAAACTGCCGTTGCATTTATTTCTCTTTTGACCAAAAGTTCTTATCATATAGACTTAAGCTCATTTCCACTGTCTGTCTCAAAAAAAATTCTTTCTAATACTCGAACACTATTAACTGATATTAACTGTCTTATTGAACTTTTTAAAGCTAAAAATCTATTTAACGTTTTTGAAACTATAGAGATGAAACTAAATGCATTCTAATTGAAAATATTAAACGGTATGTGATTTTAAGATACATTTTAAGAATATGCAAATTATGTTGTTTCCCCCCCCCCCCACTTTTTCCCCCCTTTTTTTTTCCTTTTTGATTTTTATGAATATTTGTTTACCACGCACACAGAATATTTTGTAATATATAATTTAAATAACCAGAAAAATCTATTAAAACATAGACGTTTTCCATTAGACTTAAAACATCCATATCCGTCTAAAATTATTCAGCGTTGTCAAACAATTACAAAAAACACTTCCGTGAACAAAATATTTCTCCTTCTCTTCGATGAAGATTTTAAAGAAATATTTCACATGGCAGGCATATTAACAATTCCTAAATAATTGAATTTTTAAACAAAATATTAATAATTGTGTAAATTTAATGCACTTACTTCAACTATTAATAAAAAAGGTTTAATAAAATCCTTATAAAACCCTTGATTGACATAGTAGGTAGCATGATATTTTGTAAAAAATATCCCTCATTATTTATAAAATTCATACTTTCCAAAGCCGGCGCCAGTAATTTAATATAGAGTATTATTAACCATAAAATAGATTTTATTGTGGTATTTTAAAAGTATATAAACTTAGAAATTTAATTCAAAAGTAAGAATTTCAGCATGCTTAAAATATATCGTTATCTTTTTATTCAGAGGCGAAATAAGCATACAAAAAGGTCACATACACTTTAATAAAACTGATGTTTAATTTACTTTAGAAACTATGGATTATTAAAATAGCTGGAAATTTTTTACGAAAAGCAATTCTAAAGTCATTCAGTAACAAAGAAAAAAGCTCGTGTCTCTTTCCCTTGTTATAAGTTAATTATTTATTAAAAATCGTAGTGATATTCTGACAGGGATAGTAAATTTATACACCTATTAATAACCCAAGAGAAAGGCTTCTTTTTGCAATTCCTAACACCCTTTGACAAAATACCTACTTCCCATTTCAATGCATTATTTTTAGGTAATCAAAATTTCTATGCTATTGCCATTATCATTAGTAAAATAATCCTGAACAATTGTTCACACTTATATTCCAAATTTTAAAAAATGCATTCTTAACATACTTTATATAAAAAAAGAGCTTTAATAACTTTGAAGTATTTGGTTTTTAACTCCAGGGAACACATTTTCAAATCATGTCTCATTTCTTTTTTTTTTTTAAATTCTTAATTTCAACTTGATTCACGAAAGCTAAAATCAGGAACAATTTAATCTTTAGAGGAGAAAAATAGTTTCTTAGTATAAATAAGATAAGTAAGAATATTTATAATTCATTCAGAATAAATAAATCATCAAACATTTTCATTCATGTTTATTTTTTAAAGTAAAATTCTTTAGTTCTGTCATCTTTAAATATTTAGTTTGAATCGTTTAATTGAGATTTTTATGTCTATTATTCATTGAATAATTCTCACTTGAGAAAATTTACACACGCGATACCAAATATTAAAATATTAACTACCCTAAAATTTTGCGGCTGATGTCGTATAAAATACGTTTCATATTTTAACTGGCATATCTCTTTACTACCTCTCCAAACCCCAAACCCAAACAGTTTGGATTTTTTTCAATAGTTTTCTTTTGACGAAATTAGTCAGAAAAATTACCACTGTAAAGTTTTTTAATTTAGATAAATTTAAATAATTTAAAATACTAGTATATCTTCAGATTATATTCCTAAACAATTCTGAATCTCCTCAAATTTAATTCTACTGACAGTAAAAATCCAAACTTCTTTTTTTGTCTACTATCAAATCTCCTCGCCATTAAAACCCAACTGTCTAAAACCCAGTAACGCATCACTTCCCCTATATATCCAAGAAACGTCTAAAAAAGGGAAAAGAGGAGTAACGGATTTCAGGGAAATGCAAGGGGGGCTAGGCCCCTTTAATGTTCCCTCATAAATATTAGTGGCACCTTATTTTCTGGTCTCTGACATGGAAAAGCCTCCTCGCTGGCGTACTCTTAATGTCGCACTGAAGGGCTCCTGTGAGATGTATGAAGTGAAGGGAAGAGATAGGACACACTTTGAATTAAAGAGGTGGATGAGCTCGTATATTTGGAGGCAAAATAGCGATTTTGGTGGTTTGGACGTGAATTACTTGGGGGATAATGCGTTTAAGGCTACTTTTGAAATAAAAGATTCTAGGAGGAGGAAGGAGTGTAGTGTACCTCTATCTATACGTTTCTACTGACTTGGAGCTATTGTGTGAGTTTTACAGAATATATTGTATTTCATTACGAGTTTGGAATACTAATGATTGGAGAATAGACTTCATTGAATTATGTTTTGTGATATTAAGTAATTTATATATAAGATATATATCACAATCCCCACTGAATTTGCACTCTATATATGTTTGTTATAACTATACGCGCATATAGTAGGTCTCGAATGGTATAAGTATACTATACGCTTAGTCTTCTATGATTGGGAGATCTTACAGTTTAAAAGATTGTTCTTATATCTAAAGTGCTTAATTCTTGAGCAGTTTCAGTCGTTCATTGTGGAAAGTTGAAGAAAATAGAGTTTCGTAATGTTCAACTATTGTAAAAATCGTTGTTGAGTGAGGCATTTATAACAATAGTATAGGTGATATTATCTAAATTTCAATAGGACATTATTTTCCTATACCTTCTAAAATTAATTTTTTCAACTCTCTTTATTTTGGCTTTTGTTACATAAGAAAAAGTTTAATGTTATGCTGTATTAATACCATGAGTATTGAAATATATTTGGTTCCTTAAAAATTAATTATACGAAAATAGCTAATTTTTGGAATGATATTGTACAATAACCGTAAATGAACAAAAATTCTCTATGTCACACTACTAAAACTATGAATGATAAACAGCTTGCAATATAATGCTCCTCTCAACAAACTTATAAATCAGTAATTTTCTGTATTCCTATTTTCTGTATACAGCTCTTATTAATCGTGTAGCGCTCTATGTCCCTAGATAACTAAATATTCTAAAAGTAATCTTTCAAAAATTAAAAACTAAGTTCAAATTAGAAAATGCACTTAAATACACATTAAGTACTAAAAGTAAAATCACATCAAATTCCCTCAAAGTGATACCACCAAAATCAACAAAGTACAGAACTAAGAAATAGCACAAACAAAGCACCACCCACCTCAACCGAATCAATTGTCTTCAACTCTCTGGAAAAAATCGCTGCAAGACCAACAATCGCCAAATCTACCACCCGTTACGATGCAGTGAAGACCCTTTAAATGAGACATAACAGGCACAGGTGTCAAGGAAGTGTGATTTATTCACAGTAGGCCTTATTTGGCGACTCTTACCTTTAACCCGAGATGACCTGAAGGAATAAATATCTCAAACAACTGACGGCTCGCCTTCGTGTGGTCCTCTGTTTTTTTTTTTTTTTTTTTTTTTTTATATATATATATATTATTATTATTCTAAGCGTACTTCTGGTAACAATAAGAATTGAAGGCCCGACCCTCTTGGAAGAAAGAATTTATTTTCTCCTTAGAATGACGTGCTTTTGTGTTTAATATGACCACCGTTTTATCGCTGGCTAATTTGCTATTTTTAAACTTTGTATCCAGTAAAATTCTTAAAGATTTGTTTACGGTTTTGACAATACTATATCTTATAGAAATATACTAGAAAAATTGAAATAACCAACAACTGTGTAAATATTTTAGAACGTTCAAACACCAAAATAATATAGAAATTTAATCTAAAAACACTTTTTTTTTCTTTGTTTGACTCCCAATGGAATAAACTAAAATCCAATAATTTTTAAGGAATCTTAATTGAACAAAATAAACACAGATATTTATTATTTATAATTGAAAGATTCGTCTTTAACCATCACTGCTATCAAAAAACTTTCACATGAATAAATTAATGCAAATAAACCACTCAGTAATACATACATCTCAATTCAAGATAATCAAAACTGAAAAGTTTTATTCTTTGTCGGAAAGGAAGAATAAACTAACATAAGACGTACTTATCAAAAGGTTACAAAGGTATGTCCACCAGCTTTACAACAAAAGCATCCGAAATAATCCCCTGTCGGTGTTGACACTACTTTTTCCAACTTTTTACAGATATATATCAGTCCGTCTTTGATGATTGGATTAAAATAGGACTTAAGCCCAGTGAGGCCTTCTCAAGTACATTAACAGCGGCACTTTCTTTTGCGCGTTCTAATTAACACGCCTAACTAAGATATTCTTTCGTTCCTGACGCGCGTCAGAACAAAGAACAGTAAAAAGCCCGCCATCTTCTTTAAATCGATTACGGTGAAAATCTGACTGGCATTCATCGAACGCGAATCACTGCCACCAGTTGCAGGAGGAATTAAGAACAAACAATACGAGAGGCGTTGCTGGTAGAAATTTCGCCCCTGCGACTTAATCATTTTATCATTAGCAAAGGGGCCTGTTTTCTTTTTCTTTTATTATCACACACACACGTTCTACGTGCTAATAACAAGCAGCAGAATCAGAATCTTTTAGGGAAACTGCCAGAGCTCAATTTCATGAAGGGTGTGTAGAGCATCGCGCCTTGTGTGTCTCCGGTAATCCTCTTAAAAGTTACCTCTCTTGTAATGTCTTTCTGAAAAACAAGTCGCATTTTCCCAGTTTCGCCTTTTCCTTAATTATTTTAATGATGTTTCTCTTCTGCGAAGCCCCGTTTCCAGCAACAAACAAGTTTATGTGGCATTGCCACTGCTGTCATTACAATAGCATTACTGGTGTTTTAATCATGCCAAACCTTTGCTCTAATACAGCTTTTGAAATTCCAGGTGAGAAGAAGACGAAGAATCTTTTGATCCGTATTCTTATAATCATTTCAAGAATTGCATCCCTCCTTCTTAAGAATGAATATTTTCTAGACTTTCGTCAGGTGTAAACAGATTATAATCCTTTGCTCGAACTTTTGTCGTTGTTAAAAATATTTCTCACCTCAGTGTTGTGTTGTTCTAACTACAGGTGATGAATTTCGTAAATTTTTTTTTCTTCTTCTATATTTTGCATTTTGGAACCTGGAGTCTTAAACAATTCTGGATTTAAATCTTGAAGTGGTGGTTTAAAGTTAAAAGAATTTTGAATGGATTCTATTGTAAAACAGACAATGCATATAAATTCAGGTTTTCTGAAGACGTGTTTGTTAAGAAATTTACACATTAAGTTGCATTTAAAACATTGGAGTGGTTTTAGCTACCTTTATTAATTTTAACAATAAAGAGTTTAATTAGAAACACATGAAACATATCCGAAAGGAAAACAAATTAAGTACTTTTAACTTCCCGTGCTTTACTAATTCGTAAAACGCTTCTATACTGTTGGTATTCTATAAAGTTAAAGCTGTTTAAATTATTTAAATTAATTATTTTTATTTATGAAAAATACTTTTTTTATTTATAAAATTTTAATTATTAATTATTTTTCTCTAATTATTAAAAACGAATGTAAACTTGATATACTGAATTAAATTGAAGTCATATAATCAAAATCAAGTAAAAAAATTAATTAATGATCCTTTGAAGAAGCTTATTTTTATGCATTATACATATAAAATTTTAAAAATTGTTTCTTACGTTTTTTTCTTTTTTTCCCCTCAGTTTTACTTATGTGCTCTATGGAATTGATTTTGACTGTGTTATTAAATAAATAGTTTTTAAATCTAATAGAACTTCCTTTGCTTTTCAAATTAGCATTTATACTTTTACAATAGTGAGTGTTACTTCATTCTATGAAAATAATTAAAAATCTAATTTTTAATTTAGAAAAAATGTTCAAGACAGTATTCGAAAGAAAAAAAAATATTACAATCAAGAACAAACATTTCTTTTATTCTCATTTCCTTAATTGATTATGAGATAGTCTTAACTACCTACGAAAATTAAATTAAAAATAACCAATAAAAAAAATCTTTTAAATTCTTCATAAATTTTTTGTGTTAAACTTTTATGGAAAATAAAATTGTTATTGGTTTCATTTACACTTTTTAACGATGGATAAAAACTAATTCCTCATTAAAATGGGCTGTATTCAAGGCATATTTTGAATCTAGATCTATCGTGTGCCAAAACTTGAAACATGCTTGTGACTAATACCAGTAGACCTTTAAAAACAAATTCAAATTTTTATACTTCATTAGCTAATCACAATACACATTTCAATTTTACAAAAGCATAGCAGTTGATAGTGACGTAGCCATGAATAACCATAATGTTAACAATTTACTTTTTAAACATGACAAAATATAGGAAAGACATAGTTAATGAATATTTAAATATATCGCTTTTACAGTTTACATCTTTATGGCTGTACCAAGATTGACAAACGCACTTTATATGTACCACTCACTCCCTAACATTTACGGATACGAATGACAAAAGTTCCCACCTAACAAGCAGGATCTTCTAAGCAGTATAAAGCATGGTATGAACAAAATCAAAAATACAAAATAATAATAAAAGAATCGCTGTATGTGGTGTTTTTGAATCGATTTCAAAAGAAGACTTGCGGGAACTTCCGGTCAAGTAATGGTGGGGAGGAACATCGGGAATTTAAAATTAAGCGCGGTGGGAGTTGGCTTTTGAACTTTAAAAAAGTGGAACTTTTTGTCGGAACATGGAGCCTTCCTTTATGCTCCCCTGTGGTGTTTCTATAAAGTGTTTTAAATTACTGTAAAAAATCGATACTGTCCACATTTGAGGACTTTATTGTGTGTTGTCTCTCTTTTTAGACGAATGTTTTTGTGAGTTTGTTTTCTTGATTTTGGTCTGTTATTTGTTGTTTGGATCGAGTTTGTAGATTGATCGTTCTTTGGTAGTTCCTTCCCCTATTTTTTGGTATTATGCTTATTTAAATATTATTTTAGGATTTGTTAAGTTATGCTGGCAATACAATAAAAAAATGTAAACATTTTATTCTGCATTTAAAAAAAAAAATATTGTAATAAGAATGGTAATAACAAAAATAAAAATAATAGCAAAAATAACAATAACATTTATAACAGTAATGATAATATCAACAATGATAATAACAATAATAACTTTAACAGGATAACAAAAATGACAAAAACAATAAAAATAATCATTAGTATGAAGAAAATATATATTAAATGTTTCGTGTTTAATCTACTTTAAGTTTTTTAGATATTAACAATTTTAAAAACAGATTTCAATAAATAAATTTATATCCATAATATAACTTTAGCTAATTATTAAAAATAAAAATTAAATTAATAAAAATAGTATTTAATAAACGTTTAGTAATTCAGATAATTAATTAGTTAGAATGTATTTTGACGTTACTAATTTACTTTAGACATTCAGTTTTTCATTTAATTCTATTATATAACTCAACCTATAAATGAGTAAGGACAATAATAACAATAATAAATTTATTATCAATAAATAAATTTATATCCATAATATAACTTTAGCTAATTATTAAAAATAAAAATTAAATTAATAAAAATAGTATTTAATAAACGTTTAGTAATTCAGATAATTAATTAGTTAGAATGTATTTTGACGTTACGTCCATTACATTCCTAATTATTTAATTATTGTTACAAGAGAAAAAATGTATTGACACAAATGTCACAGTATATTTAATTTTCAAAGTATAATTTAGTAATAAATAAATAAATAAATAAATAAACTGAATTCAAAATTTCACAACCACTTCAATTTAAAAATAAATTTTTGGTTTCAACAGTCAGCAGATGCTTCAAGCCCAAAACTTTCTCTATCAAACTCTAAGACCAAGAAAAACTTGAGCTTTAACTCTATTTGCTCTCTATTCTCTTCTTTCTTTCTAACTGTTTGACAAGGACAGGAAATCTTGCCCCGAACTTGAAACACGTGTTAAATTTTTTCGACCAGGGAGATTTACGGCTGTAAAAACAATTTCTGGCAGATTTCGAATACCTCACATCGAAGAAGACCAAAGTCCGAATATTCCTTCACTCTTTCCGAGTTTTATCAACTAGAATTTTTTTCTTCTTGTTTGTTTATTTTACCATGGAAGTTTTATACTTTCTTCATACATAAGAAAGATTGTTTTTTATACAAGTGGGAGGAGGTTAACCCAGACCCCATTTGTAGATATGTTCGGCTTTACCTATAATTTTTCTTGATGTTTATGTATTCAGTTTATAATTGTATCAAAAGTATTAGTTTAATTTGAGTTTAATTATTTAACCTTACGATTACATGATTTAATTTAGGCCATACTAATTAAATTATTAAATGAATTTTTTAAAATCCTATTGGTTTCTAACATAATATTTTCAAGTAAACTTATATATGCTCCTTAACATTCAATTTCATAAACCTTCTAAAGTGTTTAATATATAATTCAATAAAAAAATCTATAAATTATAACGAAAAAAATTCGTATTTCTTGTATCATAGGAAAGCAAGTGAAGCCTTATTCCTAATTAAGACACAAAATAATTCTTCAGTTCTAATGGAATCGCAGATAATTGCAGGCAACAAGAAAAAGTATATGTTATATAAATTAAATGTAAAATATATCAAGAAAAAGTTGGATTGTGACAGCCACTTTCACTGAAAAGCCGCCGCTTTTGCATATATTTCTATAATTGTAAATCAGGACTAGGTGCCAAGCGTGTTTAATTATGGTAACAAGTTTATTTTTGATCTCCCCCCTCTTCCCCCCTCCCCCCGGTCTTATGTTAATATTTACAGTAATTGATAAAAAAAAACTCTGATAATGTGAAGTTTAGTTTTTATGGTATCAAAAATGCAGCATCGACGAACATGGCGAGGAAATTTCACCGAATTAAAAAGTTTCATTTAGATATCTCTATTTGCAGCCAAAACGTAAATTTCTTTTTAATTACTATAGAATCACTCTTCTTATTGAATTTCATAGCACTTCAGGTTACAACTTTTGGTTTAATTTTATGTAATCCTTCTAATATTATCCAGACCTTCAAACTAATATATGACTCATATCGTCTATATTTATAGAACAGGCTTAAGGAGTCCCGAATTGCCATCCAATACCCATATCGCATGAGTCTATGACATTTGTTGTTTTATATGAGAATGTTGACAGACAGAAAAAAGCTTAGTATGAGCTTCTTTTTGCATTAATGTAGTATTAAACCTAAAATTTGAATTTCATAGTAAATATCAATCACTATATATAAAAGTTTAAAAAATTTGTTAAATCAAATTTTTTTTTTTTTTTTTTTTTTTTTTTTAGTTAAAGAGATTAGTGACTATTTTATGAGTTGCAAGTGACATCCTCATTTCCCCACAAATAAATTCACAAAGTTGACAAAAAATCTCACTTACCTGAATATTTTAAAGTATCTGAAATGATGTACTTCACGGCACCAAACTCTTGACAATTTCTCTTTTAAAGTCCATATCTCTTGATCTCACGCCAAAGAAAACTCGATCCCCCTTCTAAGTTACACATTTCATTCAAACCATCTGTTCGATGGACAACTACCCACCCACACTCCATTGACCCCTTAAGTGTTCAGCCAAGAACACTCCAAACATCTCCCCCCTTCCCCAATAAAAAGTTCCCCAATTCCTAATTCAAATCCCCCTCTTTTATTTTAAACTTTTCTTCTTCGGATTTTCGAACATTCTTCCATCCCCTCACCAAACATGTTCATTTTTATTATTTTTTTTCAACCATTATGAAAAATGATCCTTCTCAGTGGCGTCCCTATCCCCACCCCTCCCTACCTCCCCTACTGATGCCAAGAACCGATCGTTTACTTGCACCTTCACGAGAAAAGCAAAATAAAAACAAAGTTCAGGTATGACAAGTGTTGAGTTGTTTGAGTATATATATTGTTTTCAAAAAGAGCACATTACAGAGAGATGTAGAGCTAAGTAAATATATATATATATATTTCAAAGCTTAGAGTTACATAGCGATTTGTTTTTAAAGCTGTAACAATTCAAACTTGAATGCTAAACGTTTAGCATTAAAATTTCTAACTTCGCCATCTCATCAATAATTGCATTTTTCCAAGAATTTTTTTTATTATTATTATTATTATTATTATATAGCACATATTTTCATTAACAATATCCGTCTGTATATTTCGGTTTTAAAAATGTGAAGACACGTTATAAACAACTTATAGTCAACTAATTATGTAACTGTACTAATTATATGTATAATGATTGTGATTGTCATTGAAATTGCATCATTCATTTTCAGCAAATCCAAATCATATCTAAAGGATTGTTTATTTTTTGTTGGATTTAAATTTCAAAACTATTTAAATACATAATATCAAAATTAAAAAAAAATGTTTCATAATTGCATGTTTGAATAATTGCATAAGGTGTCAAAAGTATTATAAAACTATCTAAAATAGATTAAAATTGTTTTTGTTTAAGGAATCTGTAACTGAAAATTTTAAAAAGTCAAAGCATTGGTTTGAAATATTTTAAGAACAGAAACATGTACATTGTTGACGTTGTTTTACCCAAACTAATTTATAGTAAATTATAATTTTGTTATTTAAAAATTTTGAAATTTAATTGAAAAACACAAATTTGTCCTCTTCTATAAACCTAAAAATTCTGATCAAAAATACATTCTTCTTATTGAACAAACTACCAAAAATATGTTGAATCATCTTCATTCTTTTGCTATTATTATAGGCAAATTCAAAAAATAAATTCATTTAAAACTACAAATTATAAATATCTTATCTAATCTCTGAAAAATTATTGAATTATCGTTATTAGTTTATAAAAAATTCAAAAAAGTAAATATATAATTTTGAATAATATTCCTGAATGCAAACAAATAATTTTTAAAATATTTCAAAATATTTGTGGAAAATATAAAAAGATATATGACAGACGGTAACTATAATGGAGTAAAACTTCAAAATATAGGGAAAATATCATTTGCTCAAATTTACAAGTGGGTTAAAAGTAATGGGCACGATTGGACGTACTGGTTGCACAGACTTTGCAAATGATATACTTTTTAAAGTTTACTTATAATATTACTTCTTTCGGACATAAGATCTGGATCGAATTTAAATTAAGAAATTATAATTTACTAGGAAACACATATTTTTCACGTTTTTGAAAAAAAAATCCTGCTCTTGAACAGCATGAAAATATAACGGCCGTAATGAGCTGTAGACATGTAGAGTCGTACAAACATGGTTGTCGTTCATTTTACCAAATTTTTGTTGACATTTGTCATCCGAAATTACCTGAATTATCACTAACCCAGGTAACATAGCGATAATGGAAAATGTCTGAAAATGGGATTCTAGGAAAATTGGTCAATCCTTGCCAAAACTCAAGCATCGCTTCAAAATACACGATTTTTTTAAAAATAAACATTTCAAAACCATCACAAAACCCTCTTCTTACCCTTCTATCCTGAGGAATATAAGTCTGTTTTATATGTACTTGGTGATTTACATGTTATAATGATTCTCGAAAATTAAAATTTCTTTTAACGATAGAAATAACGTTTTAATGTCCATTCAGAAAAATTACTGTTTCTTCTTCTCCCGGCCCTTTTTAAAGTTGTAGTCTGGTAACTTACACGTTTTTTTTTTTTTTTTTCTTCTTTTTTTGTTTTTTTTTTTCGTCTTTATCAGGATTTTTTTTTTTTTTTTGGGAGGCTAGGAAGGGAGAAATAAAATTCAATGGGTTTTTTAAGTATGTTATTATTGACATATAATGGATAATGCAAAAAAAATTATTATTTTTTACCTAATTT
Source organism: Linyphia triangularis (assembly GCA_963978545.1). Taxonomy (NCBI): domain Eukaryota; kingdom Metazoa; phylum Arthropoda; class Arachnida; order Araneae; family Linyphiidae; genus Linyphia; species Linyphia triangularis. Next base: position 32,531,174 of record OZ021727.1, on the reverse strand, counting down.
TACAACGTGTTATTATTATTAATCAAAGTGTAGACGCCTATCAAAAGGTACGTTGCTGGCCTCGATGATTTTGTCTTCTACAGAAATCTGAAAAAAAAAATCAAAATCGAATTGATTATTAATCAATAGAATTGCCGTTCTCGTTGGAACTAGGATCATTAAATTTTATCTGAAAATAACAAATTGGCGGACTTCGAAAAACAAAAGTGATTTTTTCTAGGCACAAAGTGGGCTCTAAAATAGTTAGTGATGGGGAAAAAAAGATCCTAGTCCCGACGAGAACTACTGATGTGTAAAATAACGTGTAAAACTTTCAGAGCAATCGGTCAGATGGAATTTTTTTTTTCACCCGGGCCGACCGAAAAAACGTTGTTTCGAGAAAAACGCGCTTTAAGTTTCAAGAACAGATGCTCAACAACAACGAGATGCTCTCAAATATTCATTGCAACTTCATTATTATTTCGAATTTCGGTCTAAAATTTTTACAAAGTACTCTCAATATATTTTACTTTCGAAATAAGTAAGGGAAAATATCGATTTTTTCAACCCAAGTTACCAGACTACTACCTTAAAGAATTTGAAAACTTAAACTTGATCCATCATTGGTATGCTAAAAAAAAATATCCATTACAATAAATCTTTACATCGCATTTCCCTGTAAGTGCCCGAAATATTTCCATTGTTTTCTCACCAGATAACATTTAAAAAAACAAAAAAAGAGATTTAGTCACACTAAAACTTGAGCCCATTTTTAGTTTGTCCATCGATGGTATTCACCCCCCCCCCCCCCACACACAAACTACTTTTCCTCCGCTCCCCCTCCCTATAGAAAAGGAAGTACTTCTCTCGACAACAGTGGGAACGTCCATTTAACAAGTGTTTAAAATTTCAATGACGTATTGATTTCCGGTCTTACCAAAGACTCCTTTTGTGCGTCTCCTGGACCGAAGGGAGGGTGGGGGAGGACAAAAACCTTCTACAAAATAAATAAAAAAGATAAGGTTCAGCAACAACAAAAAATAAAGTGGTCACAAGAAGTTTCGAGTCCAGCCGGTATCTCACCGTAAAATAGACAGCTGCGGAATTTGTAACGGGCTTTCCAATTTTAAACATCATTTCTAGCTTTATTTCTCTCGCACCTATTTCGCTTCCCTTTTTTTTTTCTTGTCCGTTCATTTTTTAAAGCTTTAAGTGAAAGCTTAAGCTCTTATATATACTTCTTGCCGAGGCTTAATGCCTTAATGCGAGGTGGGGAAGCGTCGGTGAGGTGGAGAAAAGAGGGTGTAAGGACGTGGGACAGATTTAGATTTAAAAAAAATACAACACCAGATGGAATTACATTTCTTTGTTATTTTGTGAAAGGTATTTTATTCTTGTATTGTGACCGAGCATTTATTTTTTTAGAGCTATCAAGTGCAATCATGAATTATGTGGAATAACCCTATTCCCACCGGTTGATAATGAAGTCAATAAAAGCCGGTAAATGTACGTCCATTATTTTAAGAGCATTTAAAGCGACTTAACTTCGGCTAAATTCAGTAAAACCAATTTCTCTCCAATTTTTGGTTTGTGGCGTTGCTTCTCTTATTTTAAGTTAGTAGGGAAAAGATTTCCTCCCGAATGCTATTTAGCTTCTAAGAGTTTTTACGATAAAACTTAATACATCAAAGTAGTCAATATTTGCAAAAATTATTTAGAGTATTTACCAGTATCGTTTGAGATTTTGGCAAATACGGTAATTTCTTTAGAATCGAATATTTTCTTTATTGTTTTTCTCACTGATTTTTATCATCACTGCAAATTTCCTTGACATCTTAAAATTGGAAAAATATTTTTAAAAATTTCTCCAAACGGGAATTCACAGATGTACAATTCGACAGAATTATTTTTTTATCAAGATAACATTTCTTCAAGAAACTAAAACCCATTATCATTTTAAATATTTTTAGTAAATATTGAAAATTTTCTATCACTATATAGTCTTTATTAATTTTTTATACATTAGTCAGGAAAGGTCTTTGAAAACTTCTAGAGTTGGTCAAGCTGTCAAATACAATTTCACTGTAATGTGCAAGCTAAACTTTGTACATAGAAATGAATGCAAGCTAAACTTTGTAAATGGAAATACCGCTTTTCACAAACTGATATCGCGTCACCAAAAACTATAACAGTTCCAACTTTTCCATATATATCAATGAATCAACAAACCCTCTCTCGTTAACGAAACTCAGTTAATTAGATATCCGTACAACATTAAATCTTAATAACTAAGAACTTAAGTTCTTGATTTATTTCCAAATCTATTCCGATTAAAAAAAAAAAAAATACAGAAATTTCCTACAAAAGAAATTAAAATACACAATAACTCCAAGAGAAAGTTGATAGACGTGACACTTTTAATGTTAAAAAAAAGCATGGCATCACGCTGAAATCAAGAATGATATAAATTCGATAATGACATAAAAGTCACTGCGAGATTTAAAACTTCATTTCATAAATCGGAAAAATGCCCCCGGCTCACTTTCGCCAATCGATCCCAATTTCTAACGAGTGCGAATTGCATTAGAATATTCGAGATGGAATCGTGAAACTTTTTCGGGGAACGATTGGAGCAGGAAGTCGGTTCATTTTTATTCTGAGTTTTATTGATTTCTTTATCAGGAAAAAAGAGTTCTTAAACTTTCGCTCCGGTGTGATCCCGAAAACTATTTCCATAGAAAGTATTAAACTTGAAGAAATGGTTCTCCGCGTATCTCAAATAATATGATGTGTTTTAGAAGTGTATTGTACTCGATATTTAAATATTTAACCACAAAAATGTATAATATTTTAATCAAAACCGCTATAAATTAACAGACATTACATTTGTCGTTTATTAAAAATTAATCCTTAAGTGGGTATATTAATGGTATATATAACATGAATATTGATTTTTTTTTTTTTTTTTTTTTTATTTAATACTTTTTTAGATCCCACAATTTCTGAATTTAATCCCATCTGTACATCTGTACTTTTTTTCTTTTAATAGGAAGTGTTTCTATAATTTAGTAATTTTTGTCACATTGAGAAAGTGACGTGGTTTATTTTCTATGGAATTGAATGTCTGGACCCTATTATAAAAACTAATGAATTGTCGTTGAACTGCGACAGTCACAGTAACTTAAGGCTATTTCTACAGACGTTATAATAATAATAATTATTATTATTATTGTTTTTGTTGTTGTTGTTTACATTATTATTATTATTATTATTATTATTATTATTACGGTACCTCTGGTCCAGGAAGCAGGCATGTCCAATTTGGTGACATTTAATGTCTTAAATCCCCACTTGTTAAAGTTGACATCTGATAACAAAACACCTGCATTTCAAAGTTTTTTTTTTTTTTTTTTTTTTTTTTTTTATCATTTTAATAATGACATCAAGCTGGAGAGTTTGGCACAGAAACTTGTTACCGATTATCCAAGCTATAAATAAAATAGCTATTTTTTAAGCTAATATGTAACCTTCAATATGACTTCGGCCAGCTAAAAACCAATTAGTAGGTCGGTGAAGGCGTCCACAGAAATAATATTTTAGAAGACTTTCGGTCAAACTTCAAAGCAATTCCGGTTTCAATTCTGATTAAGTTTTATGCAATCTTACTAACAGTATCAATAACTTCAAAGTGATATATTATCTGTAGCATTTATAGTTTGGACTTAATGAGTTAAAAATTAACTTCCGGTTGCCGTTTCGGATACTTCCGGTGTTGGAGCTGGTCCCGACGTGACCTTTTATTTGACATGGCACACTTGTCCTTATCATTTGTAGTTTCATCGGGAATGTTGACCTTAGACAGAAATACAGACAAACGGACAGATCATTTGCATATGCTTATTTTAATGAATTATTGTAGAATGAAAACTAAAATGATAATATCCTCTAATTACTTCAAAACTCTAAGAGTTACAAAGGATGTTAATTTAACCTGTTAATGCAACCTGTTAATTTAAAGTACGAGAACATTGTCCATTAATATTATAACTGTCATGATTGTAAAAAATACTGGAGAGTAGCACTTAAATTAACTATTTAAGACATTCGATTTCTTTTAATTCAGAAAACAAGCAGCAAATAACAAACCATAGTTTGTTCATTTATTATTGAAACATTTACTGAAATTTTCAAATGGCAACTTAAAGTTCATATTGTGTTTATCAAGATACAATTTCAAAATAAGCATAAACGTTGCTCTCAAGAAAATAATACGATCTTTATTTTTAATAGTGATGAATATTGAAATATGTACCTGAACCCCCTTGAATTTATAAACAATTTAATTATATCCTTTACTAAGTATTCTGGTTTATTTTAAAAGTGCTAAGATTGAGTCTTTTGTTCCAAAAACCTTCCTCCCAAGTATGAATTAAGAGCATTAATTAATTGTAAAACAAACGGACAATGACAGCCATAAGAGAAATTACAGAAAACTCTCTTTGATACACACTGAGGCCACCTCCAACATCACAATTATATTTATATTTCGAAAGATACTTCATTTTTTAAAAGAATAAATAAGGAAAGTGTTTTGATGGAGATTAAGCAAAAATATCAATAATGAATTAAATGGCTTGAGTCGAATCTTAAGGGCTACTTCAGTAAAGAGTTTAATTGTAAAGTAATTTGAGAATTGGATGATTCTCAAAAAGAAGATAGAATTATTAGTCATAGCTAATCTAAAAATAATAGCTGGTAAAAGTTAACTGGAATATGGTTACTCAAATTACTACAATATATCTGCACACAAAAATAATTCACATTTCAGAAATCACAGATTGTTTTACAAAAATACTTTTGTTAAATAATATATAAACGATTTGCTGTTTTTGTTAAGAAAAGGAACGAATTATCTAGTAATTCTCTGTATTTAGTTACCTTTACCTCAACTATAATTTAAATAGAACGGATTTGTTTGCAATATTTTAAATAATGTTTTGTGTAAGCATCGTTTGTATAATATTCGAAACTTTCAAAAAAGATAAGAATGATTATCTTACAATCATTAGTTTGCCTTGTTTTAAAAACTAATTAGTTTTAAAGTTTAAAATGACGTTGGAGAATATTGAATGTCCTTAAAAATATTTAAATTCTGAAACTAATATTAAAATGTATCTATTGATGTCCATATTTGACACTGTAAAAAATTTCGCCTTCGTTTTGAATATTTTAAGTCTGTCTTTTCTTTCTTTTTCCATCTTCCTTAAAGTGATTTAAATCCTTTGATAACTTCGATTTTGTATGTTTTTGTGTGCAACGTGTAAATCTGTGGATTGCTAATTAACCCATTTGCCGCCATCCATACGAGCTGAAATTTGACAAATAGATTTATTGTCAATACGAATGCATTATATCAAGTTTTGGGGTCCCTCACTGTCACTAAATAACCATTTTACGCATGCTTTAATTGGTGCTTTGGATTACTAATAAACCTACTTTCCGTCATCCAATCGAGCTGAAACTTTGAAACTTGGCAAGTACACTCGTTATCGGTAAAAATATTTTCTATCGAGTTTTGGAACTTTTGCAAAAAGACCGCTTTTACACACTTTTACACATAATTCAAACATGTACAATTTGGAGTTATTTAATGAATGAAAACTTCCCATATAAAAATTGACGAGGCAAAATCTTCGGAGGCCCACGAACCCACTTGCCATCATACAATTGAATTGCAACTTGGCAGATAGGCTCATTGAGGATAACATTGCATTCAATCAAGCTTTGGTGGCAAGAAAAGTTATGAAATAGTTTGGAATGGTTGTTTACTTCGTAGTGGTCAAACGTTTGAAAACTCGATCAGAGCTCAATAAGTAGCAATCGCACATAAAAATTGGCAATGCATATAAAAGTCTTATATATATATATATATATATATATATATATATATATATATATATATATATATATATATATATATATATATATATATATATATATATATATATATATATATATATATATATATATATATATATATATATATATATATATATATATATATATTAGGGATGGAACGGATGTGAGTTTTGCCGGATACCGGATTTCGGATATCCGGGGTACCATGTCTACCGGATACGGATATCCGAAACGGATTTCACCGGATATCCGGCCGGATATTCGGTCTATATACTAAAAACGATAGTTATACGAAAAAAATGGTCATGATATGAAGTATCAAGTAAATTATAATTAGTGGTTAGCGCACCGCACTGCATGCCACAGGTCCATGGTTTGATTCGTGGACTGGGCAAGGTTGACTTAGCTGTTTATACCTGAAAGAAATAAACTGAGGAGGACCATGCATGCTTGGGAACTAAACACTGGGGTTCGGCGTCAGAATGACCTTAGAATGAAGTTAGGGATGTGTGAAAGCATAGTTCTCACGAAGGAACTTTTTCGTTTTCTAACTTGACTGCAATTTATGTCCAAGAAAAAAAAATTAAAAAAAAAAAAAGTGTAGGATGCAGTGTCCCCTTTGTCCGAAAAAGATCATTATTTTTTGCAAAAAATTATTTCGTGTGGATACCTGGTGGCCGGATATATAGCCGGATATCCGAATGAAATTATCGGATGTCTGGTATTTCAAATCGGATATCCGACGGGGTTTCGGATATTGAAAAATCAGCCGGATATGCCGGATATCGGATATTTGCCGGATATCCGTTCCATCCCTAATATATATATATATATATAAGACTATATTGGATATATTATTTTAGTTGTAAAATCAATGGAAACTTTGAAAAAAAAAATCAAAATGTTAATATTGTTGCTGAAATCTATATAATAAAAAAAATACCAAGTAATATTTAATAATATAATTTCTATTTTAATAGAAATAATATTGTATTTGAAATTGTGTTGCTTTATGCATTATCTGAATGAATATGTTAACATAATGTTCGCAGTAACAATCAAGTGTTCTCGTAAAAAATAAATACCTTAAGATTTATAAACATTCTTCATTAACGTTAAAAAATCATTAGAATGCTCAATGAATAAACCTTTCATACATTCATAATATTTAAAAGTATAGTCAGAAGGTTACTTATTTTTTAAATGCAATCTTTTCAATGCCTTTCTCAGTCAGAAAATTAAACAAACAACGCAATGATTGCGAGAAATAAAGCATATTTTTTTTATTTCCTTTGTCATTACTATTTACCTGTTGTTCCAGAACGCATTCGATTCGCAGAAAAGTTAATTATGTATGTAAGCAATTGCTTGCGAAAAATAACTCTGTCGTCTTTGTGAGGCAGTTGAGCGGCGTTTAGAAAACGAAAAGATCGCGCAGCGCCATCTTCGGGCGTTTCTTTTCCCTCCCCTCAAGTCGGTGATCTGCTTGAAAAATAATTAAGTGCTTCGAATTTTTATTAATTAACGTTCAATCGTGTTTTATCATAAGCCAAACTAGAAAACTTAATTAGCTGAGGAAAAGCTTTTGGGTTAAAATTCATTAAATAAGCGAAATTAGTTTCCCCGTCATTGTTAGCATAGAGAAGGGAAATTAGAAGCTTGGAGTTTTAAAAAAAGCCTGATTTAATCTAGCCAGCAATCCTTTGGTAATTATCGATGTAAAGCTCTTTAATCTTGGAAGCTTTTAAAACGATTTTGACTCTTCATTTTGTCGTCTCGGCGGTATTTGCTCTTTCGAGTATTATTTCAGCCTGTGAAAATCAAAATGTCATGTTGACGTACAGCTACTTATATCGGCGTACAAATGTAAGACTTTAAGATTAGTTTCTCATGATTCGAATTTGATTTTCATGTCAGAAAACACACCTTAGAGTTGTTCGCTTCTTTAGATGTCATTGTCGGGAGAATGGAACTAATTAGATGTTTATATTTCAAGGATTTTCTGGATTGAAAGAACATTTCATTACGATAAAACCAGGTGTATTTATTGATGAAGTCGGTTTTTTTTAAGTTTCAGAACTTGAACATGAGATAAAAACTTTACTAATTTCAACTTGTCATAAAATTGCGTGTCATCACCCGTTAGATTAGTATCTCGAACTTTCTATAAGCTCAAATGAGCTGTATGAAACTTTTCAAAATTGTCTAAATTTCATTAATATTTCTGAATTTGTGTCTGTGAAGTACGAAACACTTCAAAAGTATAGTTCTCGTCTACAAAAGGGAATTAAACATTTCTAGTTCTTCGGAGAAAATACAAAATGTGACAGTATATTTGACATATATGAATAAAATAATTTAATAAAATATTCTATTAAATTAATTGATTATAAATATATAATCAAAAAATAGTTCAATTGATATTAAACAATAGAGTATTATATGGACTAAATTAATTTATATCGAAGGTTACTTCTTGGTATTTTGACAAACGAAAAACATAGGATTAGATAATAAATCATTTTTAATTTCAAACTCAATCACAAATGATATTCATTCAAAAACAAATATTAATTTTTAACTTAAAAGAATAAGCAGGTTTATTACATTTTTCTCCATATTTAGCAAGCTTTTTCAAAAGAATTCAACTAAATACATCACTTATATAAATGACACTTAAAGTTTTTTTTTTAAATATAAATGATACAAATCTATAAAAAATGTTTTAAGACTAAATTTAAATTCTTTTTTACAAAGCTATATTTAAGAATCATTTTATAATCATAAGTTTTAAAAGTAAATTTAAGAAGTTGTTTTTAATTAATAAAGAATTTTTGTAAGATTATGGTATTTTTTGTATGATGCTCAAATGCACTATTAAATGTGTCTTGAAAACAGAATACTCGAATAAAAACTTAACAGCCTAAACTTTTTCAATTATTTTATGAAGTTTAATACACAACCAGAATTTGGCTAGTATTATAAACTATTTGTCAGACGCTTTTGACCTTATCAAAATAGCAGCTGATATAAAAAACTGCTGGTAAACAAGCATTAAAAAATTTAAATGATATTAAATTCCAGAATTCATTGAGTTATCCTCTTCACAAATAATTTCTTATAGTAAATTCCCTCTTAGAAGTTTTTAACATTTTATAAAAGAAACCCATTACAATGCCCTTAACTTCTCCTCGATAATTTTCACATCTCCTTTTCTAAAACTACTTCTCCATTCCATTCCTCCAAAACCTTTCGTACAACCTACAATGTCTAATACAAACCAACACATCATATTGACCTTTCGCATTTATGTAACAAAAATAAAAAGTAATAAAAAAAAAAGCGCAAAAGTTCAGATATTTTTATATAACTTTTACTTTTCATACTAATCTTTTGCATTTATATAACAAAAATAATACGAAATAAAAGAGCACAACAATTCAGCTACTTTTTATATAACCTTTACTTATCATAGTAACCCTTCACATTTGCATAGCAAAAAAAAAAATGTATCAAAAGAGGCGCATAAAAATTCAGCTACTTTAACTTCTGATTTTTATATTTCATATCCACATTTCAAGTCCCAAGAACTTCTTCGACTCATCCAAATCCCAAACCAACACATTAGATTAACCTCCAGCATTAGTATAACAAAAGGTAATCAAAACCCAAGCACACCCTCATATCAATGGGTATAAAATATCCTACTGGCCTTTGTCAAGGCGCGTGAGAACGTACGCGATACCACCACAAGAAAAGGGGTACAGAATATGCATGGCGTGTCAGAGAAGAATGGCCTACATGTCAACCGATGCTGGACAAATGACCGACAGATTATTATATTCGTACGGCCGGACTTAAAAGCACAGGAAGATGCCCTGAACGGACCTCAAAGGATGGTCATCCTTGGCTTCAAAGGATGGCCAGCGATCTGTGAATGAAGGGTTGACAATGAGGAGGGTGCCTTTTCTTTGCTTGGACCAGGAGCCCCACACTTCGTTTCTTCGCTCGGGAAACTCTTCTTTTGTATTCGTATTTTATCCATATTTCGGTAGTTTCTGTGTTTTCGTTTGGGAAGCTGTAGATGCTTTTTTATTTTCGATCGTGCATTGAACTTTCAGGATTGCCGATATAGGTACTATTTTTGAAGAAAAAAAGTTGGCTTCATTAAGACATCATTAAACCAGATTTTAATAAGACAACAAAATAAGTTTTTCGACATAAATTCTATTAATACATGTATAGTACTTTGGACTTTCAAGAAATATTGCCTATATTATATGAAATGGTTTGTGAATACTTTACTTTTTTATTGCTTTTTGCAAAAATTATTAAAAAAAAAAGGATCTAGAAGTAATCAATAACTTTTTTGAAATAATTTCGAATGCGAAATTCAATCTAACGACGAATTTATGACGTCTGCGTAATACTTCGTACTGGAGAAGAAATTATTTAATACAAAAATCTTTCCACAAATGCAAATACTCTTTTCCTCACACGGGAAGGTTTATTTTTGATATAATTCAACCCTTTTCCCCGTACTCAAGGCATTTCTGAAAGTTTTCCTTGCATAAGCTTTTATTATAGCGCATTTCTATGTATATTTTTCAAAATCTACCACTCTAAAACATGAAAAATTGATTGATTATCCACTCTAATATACTAAAAGTTGAAGAATTAAAAACTTTTTAAGGTAGTAAAATTCATATTTTGCATTGTTTCATGTACCCAAGTGAAGTATGACTGTTATTTTTTCCCTTTTTTTCATCACTCTCCATCCTTATCCTACAACATATTAGAAAACTATCTCTTTGTTATAAGTTCATTAATGTCTTCAGCAATCAGAAAATCCTGATGAAATAAAATTCCTATTTAATTATATGATATCTTCTTATACCTTAATATACCAAACTATTCCATTAAAGCAAAGTTAAAAAGAACCTCATAAATAAGTAGAGTATTAAACTGTAAACCTGCACTCCAAAGCAAACAGATAAAATGTGAATAAAGCTTCTTCCAATTAATAAAAGTAAACATCATAATTAATATGTAAGCATCTAGGACTTAATAGAAGTGTTTAAATAAACATATCTCTTAAGGTTTTGGCTACCTCATAGTTGCTGCCTTTTCGACATACCTTTCCTAGATCCGGACAAATGATGATTAATGAGATGCTTTTCTATGCAGAAGCTGGCTACTATATTACCTTCCAACAAAGAGTAGTAAGACAAGTAGAAAGTAGCTAATGAACATTTCAGACTACTTTATTAGAAGATATCGAATTATACCTGGCAATCAACGCATACCTTTCTTATCAGTGATTGGTGAATAAATACATACGAGTGTATAAATTAGATAAGCATACTATTTAATAATAATACTTTTATATGATTATATAACATTTTGATAAGTTTAGGATAAGGATAAGATTTAGAAATACAAATAAGAGGACTAAATAGATTAAATAGGATCATTAAGATATGCATCTATCTTTTATCATTATGAATTTAATATTGTGAAATATTTATGTAATATTACGAATTTTATTTATTTATTTATTTATTTATTTATTTATTTATTTATTTATTTATTTATTTATTTATTTATTTATTTATTTATTTATTTATTTATTTATTTATTTATTTATTTATTTATTTATTTATTTATTCATTCATTCATTCATTCATTCATTCATTCATTCATTCATTCATTTATTTATTTATTTATTTATTTATTTATTTATTTATTTATTTATTTATTTATTTATTTATTTATTTATTTATTTATTTATTTATTTATTTATTTATTTATTTATTTATTTATTTATTTATTTATTTATTTATTTATTTATTTATTTATTTATTTATTTATTTATTTATTTATTTATTTATTTATTTATTTATTAATATTGCGTTCCATCGATGCATAACTTTTGTAGTACTTATTTACTGCATATTAAAATTGTTAGAAAAATAATATAGATTTGTTCATACATGTGAGCTATTTCTAAGAAGTTTTAATTATTTAGGTTTTTGTTAGTTTTTTGTTATTTCTTCTCTTAAAAATAAATTATTAAGCTTAAAAGCAAGCAAAAAATTTTCTTAAACTAAATGCAACGCTAAACTAATCATAATTTTGAAGTTCCTTAAGCATGTCAAATGTACTACTTCATTGTCTTTTCTGAGAAGCTTTTTTTACACCTTAGGGAAAATTTTATAAAAATGCTGCCACTAATTTACTTAGAAATTGGAAAAAAAACACAAACTAAAACTACGATCCAAGTGAACATATAACACACTTCCAGCATAAACTGTTATTATTTCATTGGAGCGACAAAACATGTTTATATAACTATCTCCAAACACGCACTTCAAAAACCATCAATTTCCAATATTTTTCTTCGCCAAACTCCCGTTAACAAACCCGTCTCATCATCACAAAACTCTATTCTTCACTCCCAGCACCCATTTGTACGAATTTCGGTCAACAACACGTAATTGCAACGGTCCGTTCCACCTAAATGCCCACTATCAACAACTTTTTTGGCGACATCGCCGCCGCATCTGGCGACGCATCTTTGTTTTTCAACGATTCAAACGTCAAGAGCCCAATCATTAATTCACGGTAGAGGGAGGGTTTCCCTTCTGTCCGGCAGACCACCTATCCATCAAACTGGCCATACATCAAATGTGCACCCTATGGCCTATATGTGCGTGGGGGTGGCATATATGCAAAAGGGGCCATCTTGTCTCACCTTTGAGGTTCATGCTTGGGTGAAGGGGGACGGAATAGTCCCCCACCCACGTGGATGAATACAAACCTCAGAGGACCTTTCCCAAATTGTATTTTGGATAAGGCTTTTTTTGCAATCAGGGTGATTGCTTTTTAGCTATTTGGTCATAGGTGGCAATTGGATATTGAGTGGTATTGCTCTCGTGGTACCAGAAATTAATTGCAAATATTGTTTGGACATTTCTTCGTTTGCAAAATAAATCCTGCATGCAGTACATGCACAAGATAGACTGCATGCACAAGATAGGTTACAATACCAAACGAAATCATGAAAAGTCCTTTATGCAGTTGGTCGTGTATTGAAGTTGGACAAGATTTAAGGATTATTAATGACAATACTTCAGACAAAATGACAATGCATGAATTTCAATATTAATGCTTAGCACCACTTTTGTGAAAACTTTGCCTTTTGGAACACCTAATGGGAAACGATGTCCAAAGAGACGAGTCTACTTAATAGGTAATAACTTAATAAGTCCCTGTTACTTAAATAGGTACAGCTGATAAAGGCGCATTGTCAGTAAAAGTAAATGCGTAAAAAACAACAAACGTTTAAAATGCAGTACTCATTACACTATACAATAAATGTGAGATTTAACACATGCCATGCCCAAATCACCATCCCATGTATTCAGTTGTTAAATTTTAATTTAGTTTCTAAACAACTTTGCATTTAATTTAAAGAATTTGATTATAAGCTACCGACTACAAAATCGTTGTTTTGTTTTCGTTTCAGGTCAGTCCAGATATAAACTTAAAGTGTTATAAAATATATTGAACCACATTTTTTATTCCCGCGATGGTTACCAATAATGTAATGTGTAAAGTGAAATTCTTCCACATAAACACGGTAATTGTACAACTTTCGTGTATAGGGAGAGAGCAATTAGTTTCTAAACAAATATGTGAAAAGAAAGTTTTTATTCAACTTCGAAGCTTTCCAGAACACTGTTTGTTCAACATCATTGCATGTTTCGTCCAGGGAGTTAAAATGAATGAGAATTCATTCGTGCAATTGAGTGGAAATGGAAAATTCTCAAACAAGTGCAGCATTCATTGCACAAATAATACTAATCTTATCTGAAGATACTTACACTCTTTAGTCATTCATTGGATAAACAATGTAAGAAATACTTTGTAATGTTTCCAGGGTATTAATAAACAACATTACTTATAGTGGGCTGGCTATTAAGGGTTTTAATAATTATACAATCGATTAAATGCCTATTCATCAATATGCACCCTCGCTATTTTAACCTGTTTAAAAATCTTTAATGCACCTTGTATTAACTGATACTTATTTTGTCCAAAAAACTAACAAGCTTTTGCTGCTTATTGTAAGCAAAACTTTATTCAAAAACATCAATAACCTACGACTGCACAAGGCTACAAATGTATTGAAAATAATACAATCCTAAAATACAAATAAATAACTTTCTACTCTCAACAACAAGCGCTTAAATCGTTCTTTAAAAAAAAACATAGCGTAATATATAAGAAAATATTCTAGAAAAGAACAATCATAAGAAAATAAATTGTTTGCCAAAATGTAAAATATTGCCATTTTTAGCAATGTTACAAAGATGCTAATCCAAATAGAGATACACACAAAGTTAATGTCTTTATTAAGTAACTCAATGCATGAACGATGCTAGCTTTTAAAACAGTATACAAGTTTGACCAGCTAAATTGAAAAATAATCAACAAAAAAACGAAGAAGACGGCGTTAGTCAATGTCCAAACGGCCCCCATTGGAGAATCTTCCGGAAGGACTATAGTGAAGTGTGACAATTTGTGTGTGTTGTCCTGTTATAATTGTCAGTTCTTCTGAAGTCCTGCAGCTGTAAGCGAGAAGGGAGGGTGCAATATAATGTAAAATAAACAAGATGGGTGAGTGGTACATGATGGATCGGATCACAATGCAACAGATGGATAACAGAGAAGCCCGATCAACACGAATGTTTCCTCGACGGAAGATCTGGAACGGATGTTTGGAGGTTGTTCGTTTGGATGGTAAAAATGTGTGTTGCAGCAAGCGTAGATCACAGTTTGTGACAATAGGTAAACAACGTAAAGTAGGCACCTCACACAAAGACATTCCTGTTTTCCTATTGTATTTGTCTGAAAGTATCTACAAAGTAAATGTCCATCAAATTGTTTTTTTTTTATCGTAGAATATCTGTAAGATTTTATTCATACATTTTACTTGACTTAGCTGTCTTTAAACTGAATTACATACACCATTCCAAGAGAAAGACAAAAAAGTGAAATGTTTGTGTATTTGCTTTTGATTTAAAAGATTGAATTATTATATGTAAATTAATAAGGCAAATTGCATTATTATTTTGAAGGTGACAAGATTTGGGCTAATACATTAAAAAAAATATGTTATTTAAAATTTATATATTTAAATACAATTGAACAAATTAAGCAGCGCCTATTTATCAAAAGTTAAATACATTACCGAAAACTATCTTACAACCAAACTATATTTTTTTAATTATTAACTTCTATTTTAACTTACTTTTATTAACTTTTATCTTATTAACTTCGATTTTGTGTGCTTGTGGCTGCAAAGGAAAATCTGAAGGGCCTAACTAACCCACTTACCATCATCCAATCAAACTGAAACTTGACAGATAAATTCGTTGTCGATGACAATGTATGTTATCAAGTTTTGGGGCTGTCATTGTCACTAAAATACCGCTTTCACACATGCTTCTATATTGCTTCGGAATACGAATAAACCAACTTGAGGTCATCCAATCGCACTTAAATTTGACAAATAGATTCGTTGTCGATATAAAGCATTATATTAAGTTTTGGGTTATGCCAGTATCACTAATAGACCTTTTTTATGAATGCTACTTTGTCATTTCAGATGACTAATTAACAGACTTGCCTTCATCCAATCGATCTTAAACTTGATAGATTGATTCAATGTCTTTAACAATGCATTCACTAAGCTTTCATGTTGTTCCTATCGCTAAATAGCGGCCTTTACGCACACTTCAATTGGTGCTTCGGATTACTAATAAACCTACTTCCCGTCATCCAATCGAGCTGAAACTTTGAACTTTAAAGTGTACTTTCAATTTGAAACTTTGAATTTTAAGGTGTTGGTAGGTGTACTCGTTGTCGATGGCAATGCTTTCTATCAAGTTTTGGCTGTTACACACGTTTATTTTGCCTAACGTCAAATTTATCAGCTTTTACTCACGTCCGGTTATCCAGGCACCAAGCCTAATTCAAACTTGTTCAATTTGGCGAAATTTAATGACTGAAACCTTCCCCTATAAAGGTTGAGGAGACAAAATCTTCAGATGGATAATTGGCTCACTTGCCATCATTCAATCGAACTGAATCTTGGCAAATAGACTCATTGTAAATGACAATACATTCATCAAGTTTTAGGGCCAAATGTTGTTAAATAGTTCTAAATAGATGATTTGTTCGCAGTGGTCAAACACAATTAAAACTCGATTTAAGCTCAATAAGAAGTAATTACACATAAAAATTGGCAATCCATATAAAGGATTTATACAAAACCTTGGTTTTTATAAATTATATTATTTATTTTAATTAGTTGTATTTTAAAAATCCCCTAATTTTATTTCTTTTAAATTGAAACATTTATTTCAAGTGTTGTAATAGCCACAGTTTTAAGAAACCTCTAAAATTTATTCAACAAGATAATATTGTTGATATTCTTCCTAACAGTTGACGTTGGTTTTTGTCTAATAGTACAAAAATCGACAATGTGACGTATATGATTTCTTTTCTAGTCCAATGGCAACTGATACACAATAAAAATACGACTAGACCATTCTTGTTCTGACAAACAAAACATACTTTAATATAAACCCTACCTCGAAGAAAAACTTAAAATATTTATTTCTCAGTCAAAGACTGTTAGGGGAGTCATAAAACAAATCGAATAAGCAGAAAGCTCTATGCAAATTTTCCCATTCTATCTCACTCCATCTCGCTAAATGAGAAAAAACTAGCATAAAAAAAAACTGGACTTTTACAGTAGTCAACGATAAGGGGTGGTAGATGCAATTTTTGCTCTAAGCTGGCCCCACGATCAAATGCGTAGCTGACTGCCTCTGACAGTGATTGATGCACGCCGCACGATCCGAGGAATATTTTAATTTCCTGTCCGACCCCCTTCTCCACTGGACATGCACCCCCCTAAACGACATTTTTTATAAACAACTTTCCCTTCGCACAAGAAACGCATTGGACTTCTTCAGCACGTTATCTCATTCCACGCAATCTTTGTGAACTTTTTTCAAGAGCCGACTCGGAGATTAAGAACGTGCTGATGCGACAACGGATACCCGTATGATTAGGAGGATTTTCAAAGAAGTCCTTGGAGATAATCGGCATCTCTCTTGGATGCTAAGTTGGTGAGGATTGGGTTAAAGAGGATTTTGTAGAAGATTGATTAAAGGTTTTCTGTATAGGATGTTGTTGTACCTTTTCATATCCGCTTCATTTGCAATAAACAGCAGTTTTGATATTGAATTGCAAGTAAAATAAATCATTGACAAGAAAACGGCTTTTTGACTCCTTTTCTCTGGATTTTTAAAATAATTGCAGATTAATACAAAAAGTTTGAACGCTTGGTATAAATGTCTCGTGTTATGATACAATGATGGTTTTAAATGCAAGATTTGCAACTGAAACGTTCTTGATAGGGAAAGTTAATTACTATCATATTCAAATAAAACTGAATCAAAACCTTTAATAAATAAAGTAATAAAAATAAGCAATATAAATTGTAAGTAACAAATCATATATACTAAAAAAATTCATCCTTTAAATGAAAGATCTAAAATAAGAAAACATATCGTCGTTAAGCGTATTTATCCTTTTGGTAGTTATAATGATGTTGAATTCTCAAAGCGAAAAAAATACTGCCTATTTATAAAGGTGTCGTCTATGTATATGGTTGTAACAATCATAATATATTTTTCATTCTTCGATAAACAGACATTAAGGGTTATGTTAGTAATTTTCGCATTTCTCTCCTTTCAGAACCCAGTACCTATACGTGCAGTACGTGTAAGCAGACCTTCACTTCAGCGTGGGTGCTGGTGCAACATGCCCAGCATATGCATGGAATGAAGATATACTTAGTGACTCCCTATCATGGAAGCCGGAGCTCATCCACCTCTGCCGCATCGGTGCTGCCTCCTACCGGACCTCCCCCCTCCCTCATAAACAGCAACAACACTATGGGCATCCCTCTACCGCCCGTACTACCCCCTTGTTCAATGAACGGGCCATCTCATCACCACCACAGCGTACTACCACTGGAGAACCACCCAGCCCTACAGTTGCTGAGGATGCCCCTTGGTGAGAGACAGTTCCCTCCAACTTCGCTCAATGCCCCTAGCTTGTTTGCTCGGCCCTCTAGTCAAGATTTCCGCGTAGACATGCTGGCAACATCGTCTGCCACGAGCGGCAACAACAACAACAGTTCGGAGGGTAGTCAACAGTTCCACAGACTCAATCACCATCCACCACACCTCCCACCTCACAGTGCCCCTTCTCTACCACCCGGGCTGGGCATAGGAAGCTTCGAGCCCCATAATCCGTTCATCGACAGGGGACCGCTTGGTCTGGACACCAGGCCCAGACAGCCCCCTATGAGCTTAGGCTTTGAGCCACAAATGGACTTCTACTCGCAAAGACTGAGGCAATTGGCGGGAGCCACCAGCCCCACTGCTGTCCCGGCTTCACCCAGGAAGCTGACGCCACCCTTTACCCATCCTCCAATGTCTTCCTCATCTCAGCCTTCTACACCCACTTCCACGCCACAGCCGGTGTTGAACCTCCACAACTCTACGAGTAGGAACACGACTCCTGCTCCGAATCACCAGCATAACAACAACAATCCGGCTCACCGTGGCTCCTCTGCATCTTCAACAAGCAGTAAAGGCGGTGGGGTGACAGATGTCGCAGATGGCTCCCCCAAATTGCTCAAGTCCTGGTCATGCGAATTTTGTGGCAAAGCCTTCCGGTTCCAAAGTAATCTTATTGTCCACAGGCGGTCCCACACCGGTGAGAAACCCTACAAATGTCCGATCTGTAGACACTCTTGCAGCCAGGCCAGCAAGTTGAAACGACATATGAAGACCCATCAAGAGAACAATGGTAAATCGACAATGGGTTCGGAGAATAACAGCCTCGAGTCACCCCGATCTACACCCGATTCTACCTCAGAGACGGGTAAAGATGCCAATCAAGAAAGACCTCGCAGTCTTGACGAAGACGAGGATGCTTCCGATGGGCAGACTGCTGATAACGAAGAGGAGGAGGAAGACCTAGATGATGACGATGAAGAGGAAGAAGATGAACTAGATGACGAAGATCTTGATGATAGCATGATGGCAGAAGATCTTAGCACAAGGGGACCAAATAGTTCAACGCCTGTTCCTAGAGGATCACCATGCTCAGACCAGAGCAAAACTCCTAAAATCAGCCCTGAAGATGTAGTTGTTAATAATGACAACAGTAGCAACACCATAAGTGTTAGCAATGGAGAAAACGGTACAACTGAAGACAAAGAAAGTTTGAAGCCGGAACCGAGACATTCTCTCCTGAGTGAAGTCATGGATAAGATCGGATTGAGCAACATCCAACAGTACAACGAAGCTTACAAGAAAGCGCTAGAAGAAAGCTCTATGAAAAGCTCATCGAAGGAAGAAACAGAAAAATCAAGTAGGGACCGTAAATTAGTCACAGAAAACGGCCCTGAACGATTGAACAATCGAGATGATATTAAAAGCAACATCAACAACCACGGGAACAATAACAACAAAAACTCTCTCATTCTTCACCAACACTCGATGGAATTCGGCCACGGCTTCTTCGGTGCCTTCGACTACAACCACCACCATCACCACAACGCGTTCGAAGCTAACAAGCGTTTGAAACTGGATATCGCCGACCATTTGCGCAACAGCAACGATCGCGATTCCCTTTACGCAGGCTTGTGGCTGCCCTCAGTGCACGGTGGCCGAGACGTCTACGATATGACACACGACCTGTCCCGCCACAACAAATCTTCCTCCTCAGAAAGTGCCTTGAAGTCTGTCACTCCCACCAACATGTGCAACAGCAGGTCCATGAGTCCGCGACCGGGCACCAGCGGGGGTGGACAGTCAGTCACCCCGATCCCCAACCTTCTGGTGAACAACTCCTCCAAGAGCAACAGCAGCCTCAGCAACAAAGAGCAAAGGCGCAACGATACCTGCGAGTATTGCGGCAAGGTTTTCAAGAACTGCAGCAACCTCACTGTGCACCGGCGATCGCACACAGGTGAGAAGCCGTACAAATGCGAACTTTGCAGCTATGCATGCGCGCAGAGCTCGAAGCTGACTCGGCACATGAAGACGCACGGCAGGTTAGGTAAAGACGTGTACCGGTGCCGGTTCTGCGACATGCCCTTCTCGGTGCCCAGCACTTTAGAGAAGCACATGAGGAAATGTGTCGTCAACCAAAATGCATCGGGGGTGGCCTATATGGACCGGGATTCGGACTCAAAAGAACTCACATCGTGAGTGGAAGATTTTATCTAGAACAAATCTTATTTTCACAATGTTTTCTTTTCGTGTGCGTGTGTGTGACGTGGATATTTTATTTCTGAGGCCGGGCCTTGGGCCCTTCAACTTTAAGGCGGAAGAACAGTTCGCCCCTGCATGTGTTCTCTGTGTGTCGGTTTCAAACCTAAATCACACACTATCCTATAAATATTTAAAAAGAAAAAAAAAGAGATATTGATAAACAAGCCTTCCCTTCACTGTTGTAAATGATCACATGTTAAATTTTTTTCTATGTGTGACTAAAGCTCGACTTTTAAAGTATTGAGTTTTTAGATCGATCAGAAAAGTTGGAGAATTTGTTAGACATAGTTATAGAATGTTTTTGAAATGTCTTTTTAGCGTTTTGATATAAAATAATTGCGATGATAGGTTGCCAAAAACTAAAGTGAAACTTTTTTTCACTATATGCTTTATTTATATTTATGATCCGATAGACCAAGCTGCTTTTTGGAATAAAATTGGCCAATGCTTGATTTTGCCACTTAATAATTGTTATTGATCGAACAAAATATGAACATAAAATTTAATTTATGTTTTTATCCATACAAAGCCCATATTTTAAATTAAATTAGCAATTTTCTTCGTTTCAAATTTAAAATATTGGTCACTAATTTGGTATAAAATATACTTTTATGTGTTGTGGTATTTTATTCGACAGAGCTCGTGCAAAAGCTAAATTTATGACAAAAAGCAGCTATGTGGTCCGAGTGTAAAATTCAGAGATTCGTCGTTAATAGCTACATGTTTGTTGCATTTAAGTCTCACAATCATAAATAGAATATTTTCAAAAAAAGAATCATTTCATGTAAATCATAATTACTCTATTATATTTTGTAATTGTACGGGGTAATTAGAAAGTGATCTTAATTAATATGCATTGTGTTAAATGAAACTTGAGAAAACAGTTAAGTAATTGTACAAAGAATACCACATTATTATTTAAACATTTTAATCGATCAAAGTTCTCAGTATCTATCTTTTGAATGTTTTTTATAGAAATGAAATACTGTACAGTCAACTTAGAGATGATTTCATAGCTAGAACATTTTACAACGATTAAACTGTTAAATTTATATGATTTTAAGAAGAGAAAAAACAGGTTCCTTCAATATTTTGAAATATTACATTTCAGAGTGTGGAACTTTGGTCGAATTTTTTAGTAAGAAATTGTAAACTTTGTGGCAATAATACTGGTGACTATGTATTGTAACTGTTTGCATAATATATCTTTCAATATCTTTGGGTGTTACTAAAACCCAAGTAACCACAAATACCTCTTCTAATTCCTATACGTGGATAAGATCTCGGATGCAAAAGATACTGGTATTTAAATTTTACATCACATCCCTCTACCTCTTACACTATAAAGCATAGTAAACACTTCAAGAAATCTGATATCAAATATGAATTCACAAAACTATTAAATTAATAAACTCTGTACGAAATACTACAACTTAAGCATCTTTAATAATATTTACATTTATTAAATTTGAATTTGTTCACAAAAAATGTCAAATATTTTTTAACTGGTATTAACATATTTTGGTAATTTTCTTACTTTATTAGTAAGGTTTAGTTTCTGAAGTCATTTTCTGTTTACTTTATTGGTGACTAAGAATCGTACTGTATTTGAGAAATACAATATATCTCCACAAAAGAATAGTTTATTTTTCCAAGGATATGCTCGATTAAAAATATCATCTCAAAACCACCTAACAAAATGTTCCATAAATTAATTATTCAAAATTTATTTTATAATTTTTATATAATATATTTCCACTTTATATGTATTATCTCATAACTAAAGACTGGAATACATGAACTGTCTACACTGACGACTTTTCACCAAATCTGGTTTGTAACATTGAAAATATGTATCAAGGTTTCAAGCTGTATAGATACCAATTCCAAATTTTTTTCTTCGTACTAATACAATAAACTGCAAAGATGTGTGATTTGTAAAAACATCAACTAAAATTATCAACTGTAATAACTTCGACTACAAGTACCTCAAAGCAATCCGAGATCTTACTACGACTGTCCTAGCTTTCCAAGGTGTCGGGTATACATACTACATACATCTTGAGCACAGGAGTAAAATGATTCCTATTATCTGGTATATGCAAGAGTACACCACCGAATGAGAAGTCAGCAGTCTGTGACTTGTTTTGAAATCAGTTCTCATTTCACTTCAAGAGTTTTAAGAAACATGTTGTTTTACCTTGAAAATACCTTTTCAAGGTATATGCAACAATCTGTTAAGCTCAACTTTATGGTAGATTTTTAAACGGTACCATGATAGTTGATGTGAAATAAAGCACTTTTACTAAACTTTATGGAAAAGTAAGCAAATACTTTTTTTTTTTTTTAATTCCAATTATTAATGTTAAAAGTTAATCATATTTCTGGATGATACAGTAAATGCAGTGTGCACTTGAGAAACCAAATGTTGGTGGAAAGTAAGAAGATATTGCGTACGATCTACTTCATCAATTAAACTTAAGAAAATTAGGCGCAATATATAAGTGGCCAATTCGAATTGCTCAAGGAACTTGACACGTATTATAATGATGTTTTTTTTTTTTTTTTTTTTTTTTCGCAGTGCGCAGTTTTAAAGCAATTGATAGATATCATTAAAAATTTCAATACATTACATTCAGTCCCCTTACCAAACCAATGGATAACTAAGTAAATTTTTTTATTTAATAACATCTTCCCTTGAGAATTAAAGAGAGTTTATTTTTAAGTAGCCCTACAAGAAAAGTAATATTTCTAAATATTGCAGCATATCCAAAGATAGTCAGCAGTTAAAGATAGCAGCATTTTGATAGGTATAGATATTGATTCTAACGGAATGAATGGAATGGAGCTTAAACCGAAAAGAAATGAGAGAACTGATCGAAAAACGAGTACAGGGCAGTCCTAAAAAAAGGGTCTGAATGGTCTTTTATATGAGATGGGTAGGTGTACTCTAAGTTTCCTATTTCGGACCTCATGACTAACAGTTTGCTCTATGCACAGGGCAGCTAAAACTAATATAACCTACCTCTCTAAACAATCTATGAATAATAATGGTGTGTGGTCTAATTTCGTATGGTTTACTATCTATTTTTACTGCACGTTTCCAAATATTTAAATGGATTATCTTTAATGAACTGTCTATCTTGCCGGTTGAAAGGAGGCGGATTTTTTTCACTTTGGTGGCGTGTTTCTTATTGATAAATGTGATGAGTGTGCAGAACAAAATTATTCTCATCCTTGTACAGATTACAGTTGGTGTTGTTTCGATTTTCTATCCACAACTTGCGCTTGCTAAGCAATCTGAGTATAATCATCCATTTTTTCGGACCATTGTTTGATTTCTGATCAAATATCAATAAGGTATTGTGTTTTCTGGCATTGATCCTTGATTGGAACTGAGGTCGAATTTCTCCTAACCTACTTGCTCAAACAGTGTACAACACATTCGTATAGTGTGACTCGCATGTGACAATATTTTAATTGTTTATGTTTGTAATATCTACTTGCATCTTTTGACTATAAATTTATGCTTTTTGTGAATCAGGGAGGAACTCATTTTCTTGAAAAATTATTTTCAATCAGTTCAACAATAGTAAAAAATTACCTGTAAATATTAATTGCTCTAGCAATCGACAAAAATGTAAATAACGAAGCAAATTATTAAAGTGTAAGAACTAATATTGCAAACATAAACATTAAATATTAAAAACTTGTTTGTGTACAGATTACAAAGCATAGTATTAACACACTTGTAAAAGAAAAAGTCTTTACAGCGAAAGCACTTTTTTTAAAGAAAAAACTACACTTGAAAGAAAACACGAAGTGAAAGAACTATCATTAGATGATGAAACTGCATATCGCGCTGGCGCCATCTGTTACAGTATATCATAACTAAACATCAATATCTTCTGATGGATCAAGGCCTGTTAATACTATGCTTTTGAAAGTGTTTTTAAGATTCATACATACTTTTTATTAATGCTTTTAAATATCAGTTCTTGAATTTATTTAACAATATGTTGTTTATCCAAGTTCTTCCATTGTAGTTACCATACCGCTGCGTTTAAAATTATTGATGCTCTGTTTTAGAATTTTAAAATTTGTATCCTGATTTTGATAAATAATGAGGATATATATAACTAACTGATGAAGTGCAATATGTAAATTTAAATCCCAAGTTCTTTATAATGGGAAACAACTACTGATTTTTGTACTTGGTTAATATAGTTATGCTTGAACTATGTGATGTGTTTAAGATATGTTTTTCGATATAATGTATTTTAAGTGTCGTTAAATTTTTCAGATGTCATGAGTTAAAAATTTTGACTCATTACTCTATTTACACATATACTACTTTGCACATCGTTTAATGCAATTAGTTATTAAACATTATGTTTCTAAGTAAGACAAAACCGTTACACTTGTGTTTGATTCATAATGAAGATAATTTTATATGGGACTTAAAAACATAATGCTAAAAATTATATATTTTAATTCTCTTGAATCTTATTTTTAAAACTAATAATTTTTAATTCCCCCAAATATTAACTAATATATTTTAATTCTCTCAAATCTTATTATTTGCTAGGAAAGAATCATTTATTTAAAATTAAATTACACAAAATGTTCCAAGTCTCTGCAATTAAAAAACTAAATAATATTCAAAATATTAATAACACGAAGAAATTAAAACAATACACAAATATTTATTATTAGGATAATATTTTATTCGCAAAACATTTAAAAATTTACTTATTTTACATGATGTAAAATTACTTTCATTAATGCACACAATTTACAAATGGTTTTTTGAAATATTCTTACTTTCTTTAGCACGTTTGAAAACTATCTATTTTGTGACATTTTTCAACTTACTCTAAACTGTGTGGTTTCTCTTATAGGTTTGTGAAATGATCAGTTTAGTAAAAAAAAAAGTGTGATTTCATAGGTTGTCATTATTATGGACCCATTTGATGACGGTGTATCCGCCTTGCAATGAGTAAACATTTTCAGT
The DNA here is from genome assembly GCA_963978545.1 of Linyphia triangularis. NCBI lineage: Eukaryota > Metazoa > Arthropoda > Arachnida > Araneae > Linyphiidae > Linyphia > Linyphia triangularis. The sequence goes on along the minus strand of OZ021727.1, from coordinate 32,505,833 downwards.
ATTGTGACTGACACACACTGAAACTCCTCTTGTTGGCCTTACGTTTATTTTTAGAAATTTGTTACTTCATTGAATTTATTGTGCTCATTAAATGCATGTTCTTGTACATTACTATGTTGTGAAAAAGATTTTTATTTATGGACGGAGAATGAATATAAATTACAATCTTGCTGGAGTGGAAACTTCTTGCGTCTTTCTTTGTCATTAATAAAAACACAAAAAAAAAAAAAGAATACATACAAAATAATACAACATTTCTCTCCTAGACATGTAAGAAATTACTTCCCTCGAATTCATTAAATACAAATTCATTCAAAACTCTTTAAAATAATGCTCGTTCCCATTTAAAAAATAATTTAAAACCTGCGTATAACTAATGATAAGCCGGAGCAACATCAAGTGGATATTTAAAAAGAAGAAATAAAAATGAACACATATAGAGCTCCCATGTACAAGGTCCTTCAAAATCGACTCCATTAACTTGAAATGACACAAATGCGAAATACAGTCAAACCCCATTAACACGAAGTCCCTCATGTTAAACGAATAAATTAACGTTATGTTTTAAGTGAGGAGAACTGCTTTGATTTTGCGTTAAACGGGATTTCATGTTAAGCGATTTCGCTTTAAAGGGGTTTGACTGTAGTGAGATATAGAAGGAAGAGACTAGTTGTATGTTCAATAGACAGGTATGGAATTTGAAATACACCTATTTGCCAAATTAGTTGCAATATTGAAATGTAGCAACAAATTGATGTAAAATCTTCATATAGCTGCTTAAGTTTATAATTTCCCTCTTGCAAAGTACCCTATGATCCCTTTATTGCAGCGTTCGCCGTAACTTTCATAGTCGGGCCTTGTGACTTATGTTTGAGCTTTTCGAGGGCAGGATACACCAATATATGCATCTTTAATTATTATGGATATAACAATATGTAACACTTCTGAAAACTGAAAAAAAAAATATTGACATTTTTCTTATCTTAATAAATTTATAATTGGTATTTGATTCTTTTTTTTTTTTTCCCCTTCCAAATAATTAAACAATAACAGTTTTCATTGTTAATACAAAAGTCTAATAAAGAAGTGAATTTTTCGTTCTAACGTGATAATACGAGTTGACGTAAGTTTTAATAAAAGTATTTAAAATGTACTTCAGATTATCCTGTTTTGTCTATATCAATTGTGAGACGATGACGGTCGAAATCATTAAATTTATTTTAGAGTGAAAGAGTCACCATTTGTTGCAGCCAGTCTTAATAAATTGTCCAAATTAGATTCAGTTATGTTGTTCCGATGTTTAATCTTGATGATAACTATCTTGCTGAAAGCTTCTTCATATATAATTTCTTCGGTCACATGATGAAGAACTCTGTCCTGCTAGTTAACACTTACTATTTTGGATAAAATAAAATATGTAAAAAAATGTCCATACCGTGAAACTTGATTTTTGTTCTTCTGTGCGGCCGGCGAGCGCCTGAAAAATTGTCGTGGGCCGCGTTGTGGCTAACGCTGCTTTATTGGATATATCAGGATAAACAGTCTCCTTTACAGAATGCAGTGGTTTTGAAAGACACACCGGGTTTTCAATACCTCTTGTTTATTGACATACGGGTTTTCAATACCTTTTGTTTATTGTTTTATCCGTCCAAATTAAAACGAGTCTCACCCCTATCAGTAAACCAAATGCATTCATCATGAAACGTACTTCGATCAATCCATTTTACAAACCGGTGATTTAAAACTCCACACACGTCTATCCAACATACCAAATGTACTTTTCTGTCTCACTATTTCACAATTATGTCATTTCAAAGTTAGTAAGTCCTTTCTCAAAGAAGGACCATCTCTAGAGGACATTAAGGCTTGTTACGAATAAACATACCAATTCTCTTTAGTACGTCATCGTTTTAATCAGTCACTAGGCATAAAAAATCAGCTACGAAATCAGAGGGTAGATGAGAAACAGGGTTGTAATGCTAAAAAAAAAAAAATCCGGTACGTAAGCTTCCCAATCGTGGCGGTAACCTCAACTATAGCTGGTAATTTTTTTTTTAATTTTTTTTTTTTTTTTTTTCAATTATAAAATGCAAAATCACAATATTTTGCCCAATTTACCATACAAAAAAAATCTAAATATTCTTTACTTATTTTTTTATTTTCTCACTAATTAATAATACATGCACAAAAATGTATGAGTTATTATTAATTAGTTAAAAAAAAAGTGGTGGTTCGCAGTACCAGCTCTTAAAAAAGTACCGGTACGCCGTACTGGTAAGTACCGGCTCCACTACACCCCTGATATAATGTATAAATTCATCGGTGATCACTGAAAACTACAAGAATTTTAGTAAATGCTTATTTTTGCAAAGCCATGTGATCAGAAAATGGGAGTAATATCCAGAATAGACTGGCAAGAATCTTTTTCCCGTGATAAGTATTCAAATATGGATAGCCAAATTCTATTCTGGGCCCTCAACAAATATAAATGAGGTCTCTAGAACGCTCATACCACCACATGTTATTTGTCGAATATTTTCCCTTATTAAGCATTAGTCTACTGTACTTGTTTTACTCGCATTTCAGAGTATCTTGTAAACCAGAGAGCTCAATTTGCATTGATGCTAAGTAATTTACGATATTTTTATGTAGAAAATAATAAATCTCAAGCATTGGTTAGTAACAATTTAAGAGGGTTTGTTAGTATGTTCCTGTCACATAGGTTTATATTGCTTTAAAACATATGAATTTTTTTACCAAGCACGACAACGGTAATAGAAAATTATTTATAAAATTTGAATCGAATAACTTTTTTTAATAGGTTTTTGTATTGTGTTATGCTTATTTAAAATTAATTAATAAAAAACCCACCAGATATTTTATTTTAAATAAAAAAATTTCTACTTGGTAAAAATTCAATTGCTTTGAAGTAATATTTTGTGGCCCAAAAATTAATAAGACTTGTATTGAGTAAGACTTGTACTGAATGACGGCCCATCCTAAAAGCTTTCAAAACGTAGCTTTCTTACAAGACTCATTTCGTAAAAGTTTTGATATTGGTTATTCTTGTTCGAAGTAAAAATTTTGGAACAGTAAAACTTGACAGGCTAAGACTAAGGCATCGGCTGTTTTCTAGGAATTTAAAACTTGACAGGCTAAGACTAAGGCATCGGCTGTTTTCTAGGAATTTAAAACACAGCTAGTATAAAAACGAGGAAAACCTTCTTAATTTGAGGGCCATCTTTCTTACATATCTAGCGATTTTAATACCCTTAAAATACAATCTATAATAATAAAACAAGCTGTCTGTGTGTCTATGGATCTGTGGATCTATAGAAAGCTACTTAAAATAGTCGTTGAGCTCTGAAATTTTCAACATAAGTAGATTTGGCATCTAATTATACTTTTGACAAACAGAATGTTAAAATTTTAATTAGTCATTTTTTTATTTAATTTTTTCATTATTATTTTTTTTTTACAAAGTGAATTTAAATAAAGGTACATCTCTGAAATTTTCAACATAAGTAGTTTTAGACTTCTAATTGAACTTCTGAGAAAACAAATGGTAACATTTTAATTAATTATTTTTTAATTATTTTTTTAATTAATTAAAAAATTACAAAACGATTTTACATGGGATACAGCTCTGAAATTTTCAACATAAATAGTTTTAGCTTTTTAATTAGGCTTTAGAAAAATAGAACGTTAAAATTGTATTAGTTTTTTAATTAGTTTTTATAATTAATTAATAAATATTTTACAAAATAATTTCTAATAAAACTACAGCTCTGAAATTTTTAACATTATGTAGTTTTAGCCTTTTCATTGGACTTTTGACAAACAGAATGTTAAAATTTTAATTTGTTTTCTAGTTATTTTTTTAATTAACATTTTATTATAAGAAGAAGTTTTGGCCTTCTAATTTTACTTTTCATAAACACGTGTTAAAATATTCTCAACGGTTTTAATTTCTCATCAGAAGAGGGGATTCTAAAATTAAGGGTTTGCGTATCAATTACTTTTTAATGAGTGAAGCGAGCTTATGCTTACGCAGTAATGAACCTTTCCGCGAGCGAAGCAAGCCTATACTTTTATAGCAATGAACCTTTCAAAGAGTTAAAGTAAGCTTATGTATCAGCGAAATTTTCAGCGAGTGAAACGAGCTGTGTTTGTTACAATGAAACTTTTAGTGAGCGAAGCGAGCTTAGTTTTGCGTAGTGATGAACCTTTCGTCGAGCGAAACTAGCCCATTCGCGAAGCTCTAAAATCTAAGAACTATACACCAACGACGTTTTTCGGCAACACGGGGGCCACGCAGCTAGTTCATTAATATAAGCCATTTTCATAATGTTGCATTGTTACAATCAATATAAACAATTGAAATTTAAATGATATACTATTCTGAAGCTTCCCCAGTAACACAAATCCGCTGACCAATATCAGCTAGATACCGGCCAATCCCGATGTGGACCATTGTAGACTGGCCATTGCTAGGGATATTGACCAATCTCACCCATTGCTGGGTAAAGTATAAAGGTAGTTTTGAAATGCTGATGCAGAGTTTTAAAATTGAAATAATATGTTATCAGAAAGAACGGAGGGGTAAAAAAAAATATGTTTTGTGGTGGTTGAGACAAATTTGTTTTTTAAAAAATCGTGTATTTCGGAACGATGCTTGGGATTCGGCATCAACAGGCCAATCTTCCCAGAGCCCCTGTTTTCTACATTGGCCAATTGGCGCAGTATGGCTCATGTGTTGCCCTTGCGCCGTTAAACTCCTACCAACCAACCAACCTACATTGACCAATACTTCTGTGCTACTTCGAGTCATCATCCATCGAATGAAGTTCATGATGCAGCATAAAGGGTAATGTTAAATGACAATTCCAGATATTAGAGATACGTATTAAGAATTGAAATAAAAGAAAAATAGAAATACGACGCAGTCAACATAGAAATAAAACCAGAAATTTAGAGTACGGAAATATAGTTCGAAAATTATTTTAATATAATTACAAACACATAATTTAAAATGCAGGATTGCCCTAAAAATTAACTCAGTAAAATATTAGTAATAGTAATATAATCAAACAGAATGACTTAGTAACTGGAAGGATGACTTTGTATCCTAACATTTTTTTAGCCTTATGCGTTTACCTGACGGTTTTAAGCAGCGAAGGGTCAAGTAAATAAAACCTTTCTTTCTATGAAAGAATTAAACGATCATATTCTAACTGCGTCCATGGTTACCTCTCAAACTTACCATGTAATATTTGTGTTTTTATTAGTGCGTATTTTTGTATTGTTCGCCATAAGTTTTGACAGTTTTTAATTCTTAAACCATTCAATCAATATGTTTCAAACATAATTTAGGTTTAAATAGATAAATGAACTACACATAAATACATTTTGTCATATTTATGGTACTATAAAGTTCAATAATTTTGTAAAATATTACGATTGGTTTTATTGGGACCAACCTTCCACAATAAGGCCAAATCAAATATAGGCTACAGTCAATACTAGCTAAAAAAATAATAATAATAAAAAGTCTTTTTAAATCAAGAACCTTTTAAATTATTAACAAAAAAAAAAAAAATTAACAAAAAAAGGTTAGGCTTAACAAAGAAAAAAGTAAAATAAAATTATAAAGTGTCATTTTTAAAAACTCCATCACCAAACTCACAGAAAGAAGTGCCATAACTAAATCAAGATATGCAGAAATAATCAAATCAGTTTTGATCACAAATACAATTTAAACAAAGTTTAAAAATAATAATAATAGCCACAAATCACGTATTCAATTACCCATGAGCTTGTTCGGCTACACTACATTCTTCGTATCTGGCTGATGCCTGACCTCCACTAGTGGTATACAGAAGACAAAAGAAGAAAAAAAAGAAAGAAAAAAACGTTTATCGAGTTTGAAACTAGATTAGAAAATGTTTCATGAATATGTTGAGAATAGTTGTTCATTCGTTCATAGAATATTGCTATACACGAGAAACAAACTTACTCTCGAAACTCAACAGACAACTGAAGCTTCGAAAGTACGTTTTGTAATAAGGTTTCGCTACATATAAGAGAGGAATGGTATTGGGTATTACGCCTTTATTTGGCGCACCTACCTTTTGTATACCATCCATTTCAAATATTGTGTTAATGGTATATCATAACAGTTTGTGAGCGTAACGTTAGCTCAGAAGTAGAAACATTAATTATATCAAGAATGAGGAAATGTTATGTTGACAAAGATGTTTTATCGATAAATTACGTTTCCATCGATATAAAATATATTATTCGAACGCAGATGGAAAAACAATAACTGTGTTTTTGTTGAATTAATTTACTCATTTAATTTACTCATTTACTGAATGTTACTCATTTACTGAATGTCACTCATTTACTGAAATGTCAATGAGATATTGCCAATATTTTTAATGAATTACTTTATGACTAATTCCAAAAGTTCTAATTCAGGGTTTTGCTTTATTCTGTCTTGATACATTCATGAAGCACTATTTTATCTAAGCACAATGGAAAATATAAAAGATAGAAAAAAAATTGAATATAAAAATTATTTTCTAGTTACATATTAATTTGCTACTTTTTCTATTAAATTGTAATATGAAAATTTTTTAAAGAGTTTAATATCTTAAATGTAATTCCTATGTAATTATTATTATTAACAACAATATAACTAAATTTCAGATAAAGTTTATGATATAAAATATGCAAGAACTTTGATCAAAACAATTGATTTTAACTGCTTAATTGGTAATGTTTTATAGAAAGACGACTTGAAAGAAAAACTATTTTAAAATTTTAATAAGGCATTTCATTATTTAATAAACATATTTAACGTTTAGTAATCATAGTAAATAATATAAATAAATTAATTAATTAATTGGAAAGGCAGATTTTCTTTTTATTCCTCTCGCCTTCCAAAAATCACTACACCACAAAACACTAATGTATTAAATGTTTCCTTTGAGTTTTTTGTGTTATGATTCTTTTTAATAAATTTAAAACCTAGCAATATCTTCAGACAATTTATACCAGGTCCCAATTTTATAAGTAAATAGTATCGTCTTTGAAAAGAAGCACCTTTTTAAAAATATCAGATATTTTTAGAAAATGTATTCTACAAACAACGAACTGAATGGTATTAAATATTGGGTGTAGAGATACTTGAATACTGAAAATTAACGCTGAATTTACCATGTGACACTGCTCATCAACAACATGAAAATTTATAGCCTAAAGCTAAATCCATTACGATGTACAAAATCTTTTTTAGAATGGGAATCTTTCAAAATGTAACTTTCAAAACAACTCTGGAACATCTTACCTGATCGATTCAATGAACAAACATAATATCCTCCAAGAGAACTCTTGAGAAATTTTTCGATGGATATCAATATTTGGGATATTCTAAAATGCTCGGAAGACGTAGGAGAGAGAGAGAATTATACAAAAAAAAATTCCTATTTATATACATATACGTTTATCCGTGCATATGAAAAACACATGTATTCCGACCAGATACCTCCGGGTTAAGGTAAATATTTCAACGAAAATATAAAATCGAGGATTTTTTTTTTTTTTTTTTTTTTTTTTTTTTGTAATGAATTTCTGAGTAAAATTTACGTCCCCATAAGAACTAAATGAAAATAAATTCTCAAGTTTCGCCTCCGAGATGACAGCCTGCACCAAGACCGAAACTTGGGAGTCGACCACCAAAAATAACACAAATAAAAATATTGGAAAGGGGTGAGAAAAATGCAAAGCAGTCCAACCTTGCAATATAAGACCCAGCGATATGGCAACACTAAAAAAAAATTTAAAAACTCGCACACCACCTGTGATCTGAAGAAAGCAGCATTTGCATACGTGTTACGTATCTCCAACAAGACTCCATGGCAGAAGGAAAAAAAACTGCAGCTGTCGTTTTTTAGCGTGCGCACGGTGGTCCAGAATCCTTGATGGAAGAGAGAAGATGGTGTGGAAGAGCTCCCCTCTGACGATCCCTTTGCTCCTGGACCTCTTTTTCCAATTGCTTATTCCGCTGGCTTGCATGAAGATGCTAATGAGGTTGATTCCCTTTGCCTGGAGAAGCGTATGCAAATGGACACGCGGGCTTCCGCACGTTCGCTAAATATCAGAACCCGCCACCACGTCATATTCGAAACGCGAAAATGGGCAGAAGATGCGAAAATGGGCAGAACTAGTTGAAATGGGCAGAAGAAACTTACTTAAGAAGGAGTGGTAGTTGAAGTGAATTCGAAGTGGATCATTATGGACTTGGAGAGGCGTATCGGTGCATCTCGTGGCTGTGGAGGGTTTATTGGTGTTATTCGGAGGGATGGAAGTGGTGAAAAATTCATTTCTTGTTGTTCGGTGAGGAGTTTGAGATATTCTGCTTGTTGAAGTAGGGGGATTATGTATGTAAATTTTTTGGGACAAGTGAAATTTATATTAGCTGTCTACAAGTCTGTGCTCAAAAGAACCTGGTGGGATGCTTTATAAATTTATCTATGCACTTTCAATTTAAATTCATATTTATACAGCAAAGAATGTAATTGGAAATTGTTTTCTTTCAATCAATTTAGATTTAACATGATCGTGAAACCGTTACATTCCCTTTCATAATTCCACAACTAGTACTTGTCATGCTCTTGATATTCGTGTATAAAAACTACATATATTGGCATGTTGGCTTCTATGCACTTTAGTGAAAATAAATTCAAGAACAGACTGTCTGTTAATCAATATCTGAATAGCATTCGTTAAACAATTTAATTCAAAGCTAAACATTTCACAGACATTTCTATTTTTTTTTTTTTTTTTTTTTTTTTTTTTTTTTTTTCCCAAACAGAAACCCGAATGTACAAAAATTCAGCTAGTAATAATGGTAGTCATTCATAAAAAAAAACTATATAGCTTTTCTGAAGCATTTGGCACGTGTTTGTAAAGAAGTTATGGCAATGAATGTCAAAATAGTAATTAGTTTACTGTGAATAAACAATTTAATTAAAATTCAATAATTATTTTAAATGCAATAATATTTATTTAAAATTCAATGATTATTTGAAATTCAATAATTTTTATTTAAAATTCAATTATTCTAGAATTCGTCAATTTTGAAATGCAAGATGTCCGAATCAATGTCTCTAATTTCAACATCTAATAAAAAAATCTATTAGCAATACATTGGCAAAATTGGCTCCTGAATTCTTATATTTTAGCGAATATTTTTTATTTTTCAGGCTCGCGGTAATCTATCCGAATGCAAAGCCTAATTGCTTGTTATTTCTGGAAGCGGTGACTCAATTGCTTGGCCACCAAAATTCCCAGACGTCACTCCAATGTTTTTTTTGTTGTTTTTTTTAATTTTTTTTGTTTTTTTTTAAGAGGGTGAGGACTGCTTCAAAGGCAACTTAAGAAACATCGGTAAAGTTGCAGACCTTCGTGCCTCAATAACCGTTGCTATTACTAATGTGACAGAGAATGCTACAGAGAACATGGCTGGAACTAAACTACCTGCTGGATATTCACAGAGCTGCTAAATGAGTCCACGAGGAAGTGCACTGATTAGTTTTTAAAAACTCTGTGAATCCTGTTATCTAAATTTACATTTTTCTTATACTTTTTAACTTTCTATTAAGTCTGCTTAGCGGTCTCTCTAAATTAGTTTCATTTGGAACCCAGTACAATCAATACAAAGGAATTGAAAAAATCAAAAAGAATAACTACACAAAGACAACTTATCCTTTCAATAATTAATGTAAGTTGTATTGAAAATAGTACATTTGCACTATACAACTGGGATTGATAGTTTCTCGTTTAATTTCTCGTAATTTCTATGATACATTTCGGATATAAAGATAGCCCATAAATCCCCTCAACAAAATATCCCCCAATTAGTACTCGCGTCTAATACTTCAAACCAACTCACCTCCACACACATACACCCAAAACTCCCAACCGACACGAAACTTCCAAATCAACAACAGCACTCCACATACAAAAAAAAACAACACTACGCTTTCCCATACCAATAAACAAACACCACACGACCACTCCAGAAACCCCAATTTCCATGTTCCGGCTAAATACAACTCTTACCTCTATCATCATATCCCCCAGAGGGGAACGTAAAAACTTGGGGAAAAACCTTATCTTTAATAAAAGGGCGAGTCTGAAATTATGGACGCGTTTTGCAATTTCAACCTCACCGATTGCCCCCGCTTGAGCTTTTTTGCATATAAGATCTCCACCCCTCACACGCGAAGTGGACATTTGCGGTAGAAAGATTTACGGTAAACGCATAAAAAGACCATCGTCCACTAGTCCATGAAAGCACGGAACTTTGTATCAGCTTGTGCCCCTATGCTTCGGGTCCCTTTTCAAGGGGGATTTATGTTTTATGTCCGATAGTCAATGTGTTTCGGGCATTCTTTTTACTATTGGATTCTTGCAACGCATCATGTGACAAGTACCCATTTTATCTTACTCTGCCCAGTGGACATGCGAGAGGTTTTATCTTGAAGAAAGTTCTATCTTTTTATGCTATTTATATGTATCTGTCAATCACTTTTTTTTGTTACTCAACTTAATTATAAACTTAAATTTATAAAATAAAAACTGTTACCGGTTTTAATGCAACCAAACTAATGAATAACCTACGCGATAATATTTTCCTGTATAGCAGTATTTGACATAATAAACACAAAATGTCCGAAAGTCAACTCTTTCAACCAGCCCTGAGATTATATTGCAAATTTTCGTATTATAAAAACTGTTTGATATATTTTCCCATTTACTTTAGAATAGTTAAATAATATATTAATGATCAAGTTATTAATAGTGTAAGAAAGTCTTGCTCTCTCAAAGTTTGGAACCACATTTGAACATTCCCGACATGGCCAAAGATAATATTTCAAAATATCTCTTATTAAAAGCATTAAGACATGAGGTTCAATCTATGTATTCATTTTGACTGCATTTCTTATAAATTAGCATCGGAGAGGTCACGATTGGATACTAGTTAAAAAAAAAGTTAAAGTTGTTGATCATTTTTAAACTTTAAGACTGTTATTCCTCGTCACTTGTTTTGTTTAAAATATTAAAATGATGGCAATAATTAATGAATTATTGATATAAGAGCGATTATTGCTTATTGTGCACCCAAAAAACTGAATATGAACTCATATAAAATACTTCCTCAGTAGAGAAATTTACCTAAAAAACAATTAATGATGGGGAAGAGATACTTTGTTTCTTCCCTACGCTTGGTCATCAGGAAGCTTCAAAAAGCAATAGTCCGCGAAGTTGCTGATGGTTCATTTAAGAGCTATCATTTCCGCCTTTGGAGAAGATAGGATCCAAAAACGAAATTAAAGTACTTAAATACAAAAAAAAAAAAATAGATTTCGGAAGGCAAGTGTGATCGTCTAAGTAACGCGGCGTTAATGGCAGTTTCATTTAACATTTCAGTGATTTCTTCACCCATCTGGTGACCGCTTTGTGGGTTTATTCGTTCTTTTTATTAGATCAATTAGAGCGTTGTCCATCAAGCGTTTCCTGAAGTTAACCTTTGCTACCTAAACGCAATGTTCTCGTTTCAGCCGATGTAGCATAACACATGCATTTATCAAATTTACAAACTTAGAAGCATGGATTATTCAGTTTGCAAATATGTACTAGGTTTATAAATTGGTTTACAACATGCCTTCATTTAAATAAAGTTGCAATGTTAGCTTTTTCATGTGCAATAAATGTTCCTCTATTTCTCTTTTTAGAACAAATAACCAAATCCACAACCAGAATAGAGATTCACGATAGTTATGAAAATATTATTAGTAATTTTTTTTTAATTTTTTTTTTTTTTTTTTACTTCTTTTTTTCTTTTTCTATGCGTATAATTCAGATCTCTAACAAAAAAATCAGTTTTGCAAGTTCAGTCAATTTTTTTTTTTTTTTTTTTTTTTTTTTTTTTTTTTTTTTTAAATCATATATCGTTTATTAAGATACCTGTTAATAACAATGAAAATAACGTAAATGAAAATTATGTGCCAACTTGATCTTTTAAGTTTCGTCGAGTAAAAAAACTAGTGTGTTTGAGCATAAGAGCCAGGTCGGATTTCGTTTTAGGCTCATTAGTCAGAGGTCTAGGGCCAGCAAATGTTTAAGTTTGGGGTTTTGAAATAAGTCTTAAGTAATCCCTTCGTAAGTTAACGCTACTTTGTACTGTGCAAAAGTGAAAAAGTTTTAATAGTAATAAGTACGTCTTAACGATAGGCACATCAAAGCTACAGTAAAAAAATTGTAACTTTAAATATTAATATTTTGGCCAGCATGAATCTTTACAAGAATTTCTTTTATTATCAACAAATTTGAAATGTTATAGGAAAGCAATAGGTAACGAAAAGCAAATTATTATTATTATTATTATTATTATTATTATTATTAAATAGCAGTCAATTTTGACAATGAAAATTAATTAAATTTTATTTTTGTAGTTTCTTGTTATCTGATTGTGGTTACTAAAAAGGACCCTTCACCAGTCATTTAATGTCTACAGTACAAAAACTTCCAAATCAAGCCCTGAATGAAAGTTTTATAGTTGAGAAGGTGGCTTTCAATAAGAGTATAAATCAAATGTGTTGTGAAAACTTTCAATTTTAACCAAATTATTAACTTATGGCATTGAATAGAATTAATATACAGGTTTTTTTTTTATCCATAAGGCATTTTAGGTTATTCACTAACCTTAGACACTGAAAAATAAAGTCGAAAATATACGGAAAAATAATTTATGTGAGGGACACTGAATCCAATTTGCATGACGCAATCCTTACATAACAGTTTTGGTGACTAGCTGCAGTATCTATCAGCAACCAATAAAAAAATTCCAGTTTACACAAAAAAGTACAGATAAATTTTCCGAGAATAGATGGGTCATTTGCACCCTATTGCTACACCCAATCTCTACAGAAATCCCGACCGATAGAGATATTTTCAGATGACGCCTCGCGCCAGGTCGTCACAGCAATTTCAAGACAAAGAAGAAAAGACCTCTCAACCCGGCCACTTCATTTTTCATCCAACTCGACCAATTTTCCCGAACCATGTTTGCCCCATGTTCTCGTCCTCAAGAAATCTTTTCCTCGTAAATCTCCTCCGCCAGAATTTGCATGGCCAGAGAGCAAGGGATCGACCTTTGATGATAATAAAGCTTGCCAGTCAATCGTCCATATTGGAATCTGGTCTATATTGCAAAGTTAAGCGAGAAGGACGGGGGCTCTCTGTCCGCGCAATAGAACGCAAGCATGCGTGTTCTAGAACGAACGTCCTGTACTGTACAGGTCGACATAACCCCCCCCCCCCTTCTCCTTTTTCCACCCCCCATCTGTGATAAATTGACCCGTCCATCGAAAGCCTCCCCCATCCCCAGCCTTCGTCACTGTATATACCCCTATCCTCCTCTAAAAAAATCCTTTTTTCTGCTGAAATTTTTTTACCCTGTACAATCGTCCCTTCTTTTCCGGAAGCCTTTTAAGCCAATATATAGGGGGCGCTCAATATTTTTTTTTAAACTACCCTCCCCATCTTTTCCCCTTTCTATTTTTTTTGCTTTTTTTTTTTTTTTTTTTTGCGAGTGATTGCGTGAGGGTCGGTCGGGGTAAAATGGGGGAATGAGTTAAATGAAAGAAGGGGTAGGGTAAAGAGGAAAGGGTAGGAATTTGATGGCCGGACGCCATATTGGATATCAATGAAATCCCCCCCCCCCCTTTTTTTTTTTTTTACCCGGTGGCGATTTTTGGAGTTTTTATCGCATGAAAGATATGTTCGTTATCTTTGAAGCTTGGACCTCAACGGAAATCAACCTCGCGTGATAATTTACACACTGATATATTTTATTCCTTACTTCCTCGATGAAATTTTATTACTATGAATGACCAAAGCAAACGTTTCTTATTTTACTTATTACTATCTTCGAAAAGGAATCCTAGTGTTTTATAAAGTACACATAATCTGAACATCAATGAATAAACAAAATATATGCACAAAATTATTGCTCATTATTTACATTAATATTAGTAATCAAAAAGCACTCTATTATATCATAAGCTTTATTATCCCAAAGCACAAAGCACATAAAACTTTTTACAAACAGAAGAATTCGCTAAAATTGGAATTTTGCATTTTTTTTTTATTTTTTTTTTTTTTTTTTATGAGAAAATATTTTGCGAAACATGTATATGAGAACTTTCTATACATAGTTAATAAAAATGATATAACCCACACAAACAGAGTTTTTAAAAAATCCTGTGTATGCATTGTCAATTTTTACGTTCATTAACACAGCGCCGATATCTAAAACATTTCTATCAACAAAATGTGCAGCAAACTACGTTTCAAAATTATTTATTAAAAATGAACGGGAATTTATACTCTTACATCCAAATATCCTTTATTTATTCTAATTAAAGTAATTTCATTATCTATTTATTTAAAAAAAAAAAAAATTGACAACAGGAAAGAGTTTCAACAATGATCGGTTCAATGCTATTTTAACGCGATTGGATGACGGCAAGTTGATGTATTATTATACAATAAAAGCAATCTTTTAGTGACCGTAACAGACCCAAAATTTGATAGAATGTATTGTCATCGACATCGAACCTATCTGCTAAGTTTCAGCCCGATTGGATGACGGCAAGGGGGTTAATTAGGCCTCCTCAAATTCCGCCGCCATCTACAAACATGCACAGAAAATCGAAGGTGATATAAAGGATTTAATAAAGTAAAAAAACAGGTGTCTAGAAATATTTCTCAACTTTTACAAACTAAACAATTGCAGTATTTCATCTGCATTTTTATGTTTGTCGAAAAAAAAAAGTAAACAGTTCTGTCAAAACTCTACTCATTGCACTCTTACTAAACTCATAGATACTTATAAATTCTTTTTAGATTATCATAATAGAAAACAATGAAGAATTAATATTTATATTAAATTGCACTCACATTTTTTAATAACGAACAACTAGTGTTCATGGTTAACTGTTTTTCTCGAGGAATCTTGGTTCTGGTTGAAAACTGCTCTGCAGTGTGAAGCGAAATATTTTAGAAGTTGTGTACTTGTAGAAATAATTAGAATATGTTCATTTTCACTTAAAATAGATTCTTATCATAGTTCCTAAAGCATTTGCTTCGTTTGAGAAAAGGCGTGCAATATTCACCATTTTAGCATATAGAAGATACAATAACACGAGTAAGTACAAGTTGTTAATTGTTATGCTTTGCATACGATCAATATAAATCATCGTCTTACTAACTGCGTCATCGATGTTAATTTAGTTCTCTATAAGGATAAAAAAAAAATCTCTGATTTTTTTTTTTTTAATTGAAAAACGTTTCGCATTTTGTGTAATAACGTTAATTTTTTGCATAATAATTGTTCGATAAGTTTGTAAAATAACTTCAATTTTTTTTTATGATTCTGCGAAAGAAGATGAATGTTTCATTCGAACAGATAAACTTATATTTATGAATTATTTCAATAAAACATTTTAGAATTAAAAATTAATGTTTACGATAAAATTTTCATTGATGTTATGTGACAATAAAATATATGCATCACTTTTAAATGAAATTGTTACTTGTTTTTTTTTTTTATTGTTATGTCATTGCTCGTTTGTTGAATAGAATCGTTGTATAAGTGTGAAATCGATAATTTGTGTTTAACTTTTATTTGGGCCGAGATATGACTGAGCCTCAAACTAATTACTAAAAGTCCATCATTTGATGACAAGAAGTCAGAAACAAACTTTTGTTTATTAATTCTTACAGGTTAATACTTTGAGTCATTAAAGTTCATGTTGCAATTAACCATTTAACTTAATACCTGATGGATTTTTTTTAGCATCCCATTATAGAATTATTTTGAATTTTTAAGCGTATCACAACTTTAATAGAAACTTCCTGTAAATTTTGATCACTTTCAAGTTGCAACAGAAAAATTCCTCAATTTTTCTACAAACAGACCAAGAACCGAACTCTTTTCTCTGAGATTGGTAATTTTTTACCAAAGCCACAAAGCTGCATTTACTGCTACATCCCAAAATCCATTAAAATGCTATAAAAAAGATTAAAATGCCTTACAACCTTGCGAAATCATTGACCATACGTAACCACTCATACAATCTCGTTATTCCAAACTTAAGTATGAGACTCTCTTTGTATCAAAACCCACACAAAAATCACTCCACAAAATAGTTAAAATTAAATAAAAAGAATCCAAAACCGTAACCTTTGTGGGCGCTTTTCTGGAACGCGATGTTTTATGCATAGGTCTGGTTCGTTAGGGGAAAAGGTTACCGATCAGCATGGAGCGAGGTCCAAGATGGTTTTTTATTTCGTCTGTTCGCCATTAGGCAACAGCATAATTGCATCATTAAAATCTCACCTACAGAGACGGCAAATGCGCAATGACCATAGAGGATCTCGTTTCGGCACAACCTCTGAGGAAAGTCTGTATCTGCAGACTCAGCAGGCATAACCTTGGCTGCAGTGGAATTCTGTGGTAGATTGGTGCACTACTATGCTTTATGTGAAACGGATGAGTAGCCATTACTTATTCAATGGGCAGGTTAATTGGAATAAATAATAAGGGAAAGGTTTCGCCAGGTGTGTCCGTTTGCACAGAGAATTAAAGAACCAGAGCGGGTTTGCTAAGTAGAGTAAATTTTATTAAGTATAATAATACTGCTTTAATAGATTAAACGATGATAGCAAATTTCCTAAAGTGTTTTTCTTAAAAATCCCAAAGATTTTCTACAGATTCTTGTGGGGCTTGGTTGTTTTCACATTATCTGGCGCTGTCAGCAACACGAGGGCTATAATGCGCTGAAACTTTAGTCATTAGACAGGCCAACATACATTTACAAACACCCATGCCTTACATGGGACTCGAACCAGCAGCCTCGCGGTCTAGAAGCTAGCAAGCTAACCACTATACCGTTTGATCGGCGATTCTTGTGGGGCACATTAATACATTTTGGCTTAAACATTTAATTTTTTTAGACTTGTCCCAACTGTTGTCTTAAGAGGAATACAAATTCTAAAATTACGTATACTAATTAATTAAAAATACTACAAACTTTAAAGTAAAAATCTTTTTTTTTTTTTTTTTTTTTTTTTTACAGTTTTACAAAGTTATTAAAAATTGAATCGATGCAATTATGATTCACTCTATAAAAATGTCTTTTAGGCTTTTGAATGCTCCTTCATTTCAATTGTTCACGATTTCAACTCAAGCGTATATATTTCCAATATTTTTTATGTCTAATTTCTAAGGCTAAAACCGCGAACATGTAACTTCTACAAATGTATATGGTGTGTCCAACCCCATCTTGAGGAAATGGAGATACCGACTTATGGAAACGACCATCCAAACAAACGACAATCAAAGCATCAGCGTGTGGTCCAACTAAAGAAAAATGAATAAAAGAATTGTCAGAAGCTCTTACGTCGTTATTTACGAGGCAGTGGTTGCAAAATACCGCTCTGTTGTCCAATCGTGAAAATCGCTGCGTTCTGGAGAAGTGCCAGAATATCTCATCGGCTACAGATAAAAACGAAGGCGGACTATTCCTCCCAATTGGCTGGGATTATGAATGTGGGATACTACATCATATTCTTTCCGATGGTAAGCATGCATCCATCAACAGATGGTATTATGACCGGTGTAGCATTGTTTCTAGCATTCCAAAGATAATTGTGCGAATGATATTGCTTGCTGAGGAGACGGAAAATATACTCGGTTCTCCTCAAGCAGGAAAATGTTTTGTTGCCCAGATTTGTATGGAATTTTGTCACTTGAAAATGTAGGAAACAAATGGGAACTACGCAGCATAGAACTTTCGATACTTGAATTATATTTAAAAGGTTTCGTTGTAAGTCCTATTAGGTGTTTGGAGGGGAGTAAAATTTAGCAAAAATAATCAGAATAGAGAAATGAGGCATAACAGTATTTTTAGATGTAGTGTTCTTTGAAATTCATACGTCTTAAAGTTTATTTCTTATAATGATAGTTGACCATAAAACTTACCTTTTTTATAACAGCACAACATTTATGCAACTAATAGAATATCTTCCCTTTTATAATTTGAACAGAATAAATCTGCTTGAATTACACGTTTACCCCTAATGCATATTAAAGTTTATCATCTTTCATCTTATCGTTTTCAGCTCTCTCAATAGGATCTTATATGACCAACGAGTTGTCTGGAAAAACGTCAGACCCACTCTAAAAACCATACCTGGTGACTAACTTACAAAACAAAAAAAATCAAGAGAGGTTTCAACTAATGAATTACTCGATGAAGTTTTTTTTTATGTAAACTTCACAAATGGCACTCATTAGGAAAGATAATGGTAAAAAAAATTTATATAAAATCAATTACACTGTTAAAAATATATAATGAGAATTTGTAACGGTGTATTTGATTTAACTAAGTCCAAAGGAAAAATTACCTATAACCATAGGTATGGACTATTTTCAAGGGAGTGCAAAAACTATATATGGTGTGGAAGCAAACTAATTATTTCGGTTTCGAATTCAATTTTTAGAAAATATAAATTAAATTTTCTCATGAAATTTAGTTTATAGTTATGCATAACTACAAATATATTTTAAACGGAATATGACTTCTTTTTTCTGTGAACTTTAATACTTTTCTCCACATTTTCAAAAATTTGCATCTATGTGACGGCGCACATGCCTATGCCCCATTTAGCGAATCTCAAGATATAATGCAAAATCACTGATAAGATTATTTTTTGAGGATTCAATGCAAATCAATGATTTCATAAACCACTCACAAAATCAATACCAAAAGAAATTTCAGGTATTGCTTCCAACTCCCAACAGAACAAAACACACACACAAAAAAGAACCCACATCCGGTAGTAAACTTCTCCACTGAATATCATTATCATTCGTCGAGTGGTTCCAACACATGATAGTTGAAAACGAAAAGGCAGACAATCCCCTATTCGATTTCCCAAATTAAACAAAAACAATGATAAAAATATCAAATACGGGGTAAAAACAAATCGTTGGCGAGAACAAATGGTCTTCTCAATACAAGGCTTAAGGATGGTTGACAACAGATTAAGTCAACTCATACATATTCCCTTCCCTCTCTTTGAAGGTTAGTGCATCACAAGCAGGCCATTCCAACACAGTTCGTAAGTAAGACATTTCAAATTCTCAATATACACATTCAATATAGCTGTCTTTCTTCAAAATTGATCCTAGTCTTTTTACGTCAAATAATGCAATATTTTTCCAAAGATAAGACCTTACGAAATATTCCTTCAAACCTTTACGATTGTGTGATATTTATATAACAACAATAATATAAAACGAAATTAAAGGAAAAATAGAGTGTAAATTTTTCGATTGATTATGGTAGCGTCTCAAAAACGTCTTTACAATTTATGATGAGAAAATGAAATACGGTCTTGTAATAGCTTTAAAATTCGGATTACACAGCTTGTACAGGTCAACAAGTTTTGATCAGTCAAAAAGTTTTGGCAGTTGATTAAATCCCATTCTGAATAATTCCATATATAGAAGCTATTGAAATTATTCCTTAGCTTTCATGGCGCCACCTGAAGGTGAAAACTACAAAATCTGTAATATTTCATATTTTCTCCGAATTTAAAAATGTGAATTATTTATAAATCAGTAACAAAGTTATCAGAGTTTCTATCACTATATTTAAAGAATTTTTTTTTAATTCTTTAATATAATGTTTTGGTCGTAAACTATAGCACTCGGTGTATGGTGACTACGTATAAACCAAAAATTTCTTTTAAACTAACTGTCTTGTGACGTAATATGCGAAGGGAATACTTACGAGGTAACTTTGTTTTATATCTTGTAACTCTGGACTGCTTGAAAGGATTTTAGCGCGCGAAACGATGCGTGAGGCCTTCACGCGTGACCCACCCCCTCACCATCAGCATCCCCTTCCATAGCATCTAGTAAAAGGTCAACGGAATAAAGATGTCACATCATCCTAAACATCTTCATGAATGGAAAACCTGGAGACGAGTAAACAACAATGTGGTTGGCCATAAATACGACGGAGGACGTAATTATAGTAAGAGACATTCGGCTAATTCTATCATTTTGTGAATGGTGGGGAGGATATTTTGAATGGGTAAGTGTGGCAGGAAATACTACAGAAGATCTTGTGAAGGCTGATATAGTGGTGGCTGACGTGGAGGTGAAGGGTGAATCCTATTTGATATTGAATAGAATAAGGTGCGAGTTGAATACGTGTATGGGGGAGTAAGAGCAAACTTATTGAGGTAGCGATAAATTGTTAAGAGATGGTAACAAAGACATAGCTAATCCAAAAGCACTCATAATTTTAATAATCAATGAATTAATAAAAATGATTTGAAACATTCTAAAAGAGAATACGTAGTTATTTTCTCCTGGTCTGATCTGTCGATTCATAACTTTAAAAAAGAGGAATAACTTACACGTAAAAATTCTTGTCTATATCATGGAAAAAACAAATATTTTAACGAAATTTAATTTTAGAAAGTGCCATTTTGATATTGAATAAAAAAAATATTCCTCAATTTGTGCTTCTTTAGGTATCAAACGAAACATTTTTATGTAAAGACTAGTGTCGTGAAATATTTATTGTTGGTTCGTTTTGACACAAAAATGAATTAAAAAAGTGCCTAAAATGCTAAAATATATTTTTCAATAGCAATAACTAACCAGCAACAAAATCCTCCGTTATCTTTGCTTACCAACTTTATCTTCCAGACATCGATAAACTCTATATGTTAATAAACATCAATTTAAATTCGGAAATAAGCTACACAAATTTAAGTTATAAAATCATTATAATTTTGTTAAAAAGTTAAATACCTAGTACTTTAAATAAATAAAGTTTGTACCTCTAGTCTAGATTGTTTGAGTTTGTGTTTACAAACATACATCATTTTCGAAAATACAGAAACAGCCTTTCTAGCAATATCAACAAAAACATCATAGTAAGTGTAACAGAGTAAGTGTCTCAAACCATTTCAATTACAGATCTGCAAATATATACGATTTCACAACTGTGCGAGACTTAAACTGAATACTACGTTGCTATTAATTATATTTTAATGATTAAAATATCAAACTTAGCCACTTTACAAAATGGGTGGCTATTTCACAAACCGAATAAGTTTCAACTTGCCAGATGTCTGGCAATCCTCAAACTGACCAATCAATTCAAGAATCACCTCACACAGCTGAAGTTTCTCGAATACACAGTACACAATACACAGTTTTTGGATCCGCCATTTGGTGAAGAGGTAGGCTTAAAGACAGACTTAGTTATACAGAAAGATTCATACGGTAATTGTTAAAAATTTGGGCAGGATGATCTTTTTGCATTTGTCGCACTTTCTTTACAAACACGTACAGGGCCGTAGACAGGAGGGACCGACAGGACGACCCCCTCTCCCCCGAAGTGGTGTGAAATATTGTTTCACTACTTCCCCCTTTTTATGTGTGTAACTTATTATATGTCTTTAATGAAATCTTTGGCCATAACCCCCCCCCCCCTATCCGGAGAAAAAAAATCCCGGCTACGGGCTTGAACACGTATGAAAAGTTAACATCTGCAAACCATTTTCCACTTTAAATTTAAAAAATATTATTTTCTATTATTTTCGTGAAAAATAAAATGAACTACTACTATTGTCTAATCTGTATAACGACATACTACTAACTTCCTCGGTCATTTTTTTTTTTTTTTTTTTTTAATTTAATTTTAAAAAAACTAGTACATATTATCTCAATGAATATTAACTCAATAGTACATATTAACTCGATCATATTAACTCAACCCAAAATTAACTCATATGAATTGGGATAAAAAGCCCAATTTACTTGAAAATGAGCTCATCACAAATATTTCAAAATAATCCTGTCCTAACAGTATGGGCAACAATATCAGAAAAATGGGTGAAGAGGCTAAACTTAGAGGTCCAGGTTGACAGATAAAACGATCATGCACCTTTATTCCAAATAGGAAAACAAAATGTGTTTTATTAATTTCTTGAGAAAAAATGCAGCGCTTCCCTCTGTATATACCGCATACTCAACATACCATTCAATAGCTGAAAGATGTCGAAAATTAGGGAAAACCCATCCTTTTCATGCGCCATGTGAACCAGAATTATTTACCGTGTTATACGCGAAGAAATAAAATCAAGATGTTTATTGTTTTCAACAGTCGGCTGCATAGCGCCAGAAAACGACGCAAAGCTCCCGATTAGAAGCAAAATAATAAAATAATAAGAGTCCCAAGGGGTTTCATTGAAGAATCTTGATTTTAAATATCCTCCATCTCTCTCTCTCTCTCTCATAAAGGTCGACTTTTTTTATTATTATTCTCGAGTCAGGGCGAAGGTAAGAACATGATAAATAACACCCTTAAATTTCTCGTATCCTGTCAAAAATAGCTTTCGTCATGGACTCTTGACTACCAAGCAAGCTTTATAGGCAACTATCTTTTGGACAATGGACATGGGTCTTTTTTTAAGTGTAGATGACATGTGTGTGTGTGTTTTTTTTTTTTATCCTTGTTTGGAATTTAAAAAAAAAATAATGCATTTAATATTAGAAATAATATGTTTAATAATGTTAGAAAAATGTTTTTATAACAACGTGCAAAAAAATTAATTTGTTTTAATCAGAAATTGTGGTGAAAGTAGCACTTCATTACGAGGAGTGTGGTACAGTAACTTAATCGCACTAGAGCGATAAAGTACGTTACCACATTCGTTATGCTTAAATATTATATAGACTTAGTATATAAAAGATATTATTCTCAAAAGAAATTCATTGACTGGAGTAGCCTACATTAATATATTTATGTATTAAAAATATTTTTTAAACGTGATTATAAAAAATATTGTACAGTCGCAACAGGGCGAAATTACTTTTTCTAACTCTGTAAATTGTTTTATTCGTGCTAACTCATTCGTCAAATAAGCATTACCTCGTTTAAAAAAGTATAACTTTCTCTACTAGTTGCATAAATAGCTATTAAATTATTTAATCAACTTGCATTTATAATGAATTTAATTCTTGAAAAAAAAATTGAATATTTAGTCATGTAATGTAGGTAGTTAATATTACAGATATAATCCTTAATAATATTAGAAAAACGTTCACATTTTTAATCAAATTATTTAAATAACAAATTTGAATTCTGTAAAAAAAAACGTAAATATTCAATATTGAAGAAATATTATTTTATATACTATTCGAAAGATTTTGTTTGGAAGCAGCACGCTTTAAATATTTATCTAATATATCGTGACTCTAATTAAAAATCAATATCCTATAGTTTAACTCTTACTAAAATATCGAAGTTGTCTCTCGTTCATGCACTCACCTTTATATTATCAACCAATCCCACATCGGTTGTGAATGAGAAAAATTTAAAAGACATTGAAAAGTATTTTAAGCAATAAATTATTAGAGTTAGAGAACTCAAATGACTCACCTCGCAAACGATTTGTAAATAAATGCTTTTTTCACAATCATTTTATGTTTTATATTTGCTTCTATTTATGCTTAATATAAAAGCTAACTTTGAAAAACAATATAAAGAACATTGCAATTTTTAAAAAAGGTTAAAAGGGAAAAAATGATTAAAACCTTGTAAATGTAAATGATGCCTTTTGGTATCACTGGGTCCTATAAAGCTTTTAGAAAAGACTGAAAACAGAGATGAAATAAAAATTAGAGTCCAAATTGAGCATCTTAAGAAATTTTCGAAAATTTAAGACATTTTTAAATCCTTTATATTAACTTCGATTTTGTGTGTTTGTTTATCGATGAGAGCGGAATCTGCGGAGGCCTAATTAACACCCTTGCCGTTATACAATCAGACTAAAACTTGGCAGATAGGTTTGATGTCAATAATCTATAAAATTTTGGAGCTATTACTGTCACTAAAAGGTCGCTATTACGAAATACTAATAAATAAACTTGCTGTCATCCAATCGCGCTTTGTCCAGCAATTTAACCGACCATTGTTGAAACTCTTTCCTGTTGAAAAATTTATTTTAATAAATAACAAAATTACTTTAATCAAATTAAATAAATAATATTTGGATATGAGGGCATAAATTTAGGTTCATTTTTAATAAACAAATTTTGAAACGTCGTTTTTTCGTAAGTAGTAGCAGCAAAGTAACGAGAACGTAGTTGCAAAACGTACATTTTGCTTATATAAATGTTTTTGATATTGGCACTGTGTAAATGATTATAGAAATTGACAATGCATATGAAAGATTTTTTAAAATCTCTGTTTTTATGGGTTATATTATTGAATATATCTTTTACTATTTTGCTGATGTTTAAAGGCAGCGGTGTAGCGTAAAATAAAAAATAAAAGTAGGAGAACGCTACACAAGTAGATTGTTCCGAGAAGTGGGAAGAAGGGTAAACTTCCATAAGTTTTGACAACTGAACAGAAATAAATTGGCACTACCTTTTCAATCACAGCAATATGAAGGGTATCAACGCATTTTATTGAAGGTTCATCTCAGAAGGGTGGCAATATGGAGTTGTTAGATAGTTTGGAATTTCGGCAACTGTAAATCTTCTTTAAAAATATTTTATACAATTCTTGGTATTGTGAATGCAATAATAGTGATCTAGAAATGAAGACTTAGTTGTCACAAATAAAAAAAAATTATCTTTTATTTTTCCCTAAACTTTGGATTTGGTGAAAAAGTAGTTATTTATGCAACTAGAGGGGAAAGTAATACTTTTTCAAACGAGGTAAATCGCTTATTTGACGAGTGCGATAGCACAAGTAAAATAATTTACCGTATATGAACAAATATTTTCCCACGTGTTGCATACAATATTTTTCATAATCACGTGCAAAAAATATGTTTAATACATTTACTATTAATGTTGTCACTGAATTTCTTCTGAAAATATGCCATTTCAATGCCAAGACTATATAATATTTGAGCACGAGGCGTGAAACAAAGTACTTTTTCACACTAGTACGAAAAAGTTACTTTCCCGCACTCCTCACGAAAAAGTGCTACTTTCGCCACGATTTTTGATTCAAAATTATTGAAAAAAGCATAATTTTTTGCACGTTGTTACTTAAAATTAACTTGCAATCGTTTATGATAGAGAATATCATTTAGATGCAGTTTCATTTATACTATGCTACTGATAAAAGGTTGTCGTAAATTATGATTAAAAAAACTCTAAACTTAAAAAATTCCACCAATAATTTAAACCTACCAAAATCGTTTTCTAACATTTATATTTAACGAATTTAATCTGAATAGATTTGATTATATTAAATTGTTTATCAATGTGATAGCTTGTTTTGGTAAACATAAGACTAATTTAAATATACGGAATTAACTTTCATAGATTTTTTTTTTTTTTGTTCTTGAAAACAAACTTTATTAAATTAAATTTAACTCAATAGGACAATTTAGTATTCATCTACTAAAACATGTTTTTTATTTAACCATTTTTAAAAAGAATTAAAGCTTCTGCTAGTTGAGAAACTAACTTATTTTAAAGTACTGGTCTATGTTTTGTAACACCTTCACACTTTCTATACCATGCTAAAAAGCTAAGAAACAAAACTCAATAAAAAAATTTCAAAAATATGCAAAATATTAATAAAGCTTTAAAATTTTTTAAAAAAAATAATTCAAAGGTAAAAGAGTTCCGTTAAATTTATATTTTTAATAGGAATAATATTTTAATAGATAATTTACGTTTCAATTAAATATACATTTGGATTTCAAAAACACATTTTTAGTAGAATACTACAAGAAACATGAAGTATTAAAAAGCCCATTGAAATCAATTAAGTGGAAATTTCAATCACGTATTTTTTTATAAAGTAATGAAAAATGGTCAAAAGAAAATTCATAAATATGCTTCGAACTTTTTCCATACTAAATCAATCTCAAAATACATTTTTAATTAAAAAAAATAATAATAATAATAAAATATAAGTCAAGTTTGATTCGTATAAATTTCTTACAAAAAATTATAATTATTGGTATTAATATTAATTATATTAAAACATTTTATTATCTCGTAAAGTTTTTTCTTTCAAAACTTTTCGGTATTTGAGACAACCGATATTTCATGCATGAAGCGTCATCTATTGCCATAAATAGTTACTATCATTGGACAGTTCAAAATATCGTGAAGGCAAATTGTGTACATAGAAACTCTAAATAAAGCGTTTAAAATTCTATGTTAAAAGTATTTTTAAAATAAATTTTTATTAGTTATTTTGATTCTTAATGCACTTATGGAATTTTTTAGTTTTAAAAAACAATTTGATGGTATTATAATTAATTTTAAATCCACTTTGTTGTTCATGGTATAATAGACTTTCGACAATTTTGAATATTTTTTACTTGATTTAATTGATGTTTTTACTATATGGTTATTTTACATTTTAATTTTTATTTTTATTTAATTTAAATTTATTTATTACATATTTATTACAATTTTAATTTTAGTTTAGTACATTTTAATTTTTCACTTATTAAAAATTTAAAACTTTGTAAAATGTCCATCAAATTATATCAACTGAATTTCGAAATAGTGCAGTTTCTGGTGTGCACTTTCAATCATAATATCAGTTATCTTAAATGGAAACTTCTTTGAGAAGTAAAATATATTCACAGAATTGCAACACTGTATGTGAATGCTGCAGATTGTCAAATTCATTCTATAACTATCTATAGAAATAAAAATGAGTAAACGCATTCCTTTATCTTATCATTACCTTTATCAATCCATGAAGAATATTTTGAATAGAATTTTGAATTTATTCAGAATATTTTGCAGCAGGACATTTTGTATTTTTTTAAACCATTTTTGTACTATAAATCATTATTTTTAAGTACTTAAGTACTTGCTTACTACAAATCAATACAAGCAGCACTTTAGACATTAGCCTTCTTTCTACAAGAGTACAGATTTAAACGAATTAGCCGGCATTTAATTTCGAATCGTTACAGCTTTTCCCATTTCTTACACCCTCAATATCCACAGGGCATGAAGTGAACTGTCATCCCACACTCGATATTACACATTCTCTAATCTACACCATTCTCAAACACATCCCCAAACCCTTCTGCAATGACAAACAAGTAAAAGAAAACATCTTACAAAAAAAAAAGAAGGGGAAAAAAAAGGAAGGGTGTAGGGGATAGCGAAACCCTAAAGTCTGAAACAAACTAATCCAGACAACCAGTTTAACAAAGCAGAAGATGGTTTCTGTTTCAGAGAGTAAAACAGATCGAAAATAGACCGAATCCCGGGAGTGAGTGCGTCTATGCCACACCAGAGAAAGACAACAGAAGAGAGTGCTGCAACATCCCTTTTGCATATCGATTCCTCGGGTCGGGGCCCCTACCTCATTTCCTTTGCTTCGATATTCATTTTTAAAACCCCACGTTCACCGTGGTAAGGTACTGCCTCCAGAATCTCAACTAAGTCTAATGTCGAAAGGACCGAGCAAGAATGTAAATATCTTCTTACAACATCAGTTTTGGTTGGGAGAAACTTTTGACGAGTTGCCAAGTTCGGTTCTGTTTTCTTGAAGGAAGAAGGGGCGAGGGGGGATTGGAATTTCGACATGAACTTCGAGCAACATCGTAAAATATCGATATTTTTAATGACCGTAAGAGATCGTTTAATGTGAATGCAATTCATTAACAGGCTGGTGAGGTAATTCTGAAATAATTCACCAAACGAGTTTTGTCGGCAGAAGATGGACGCTTAAAAATTCCAGAACTTCCAGGAGATTTTTCAAGTTAAGTATAATTATGGGAAGCCTCGTTGAATTAAAGATGTCAGTCATCGAGTTGACTTGTAATGTGGCGGAGAATCGCTGATGTTTCCATAGTTTAGAGCAGAATTTACTATGTTCATAAAGCAATTTACAAATTTTCGAAAGATTCAAGGGATGGTATGAGTTTCTCATATGGATTATTTTTAATCACCAATAGCAATATTTTAGCGAGCATCCATTGGGGCACAAATCATTAACATGCATTAAAAAAGGAGAGCCTTATATCCCTGTTTTAGAATCAATGTTAAAAGAGTATTTGTAATTTCAAAATCTAACACACCTTACATCTGATAACTCCTAAGTCAAAAACATTTTCTGTAATTTCTTCCATTCGATGTCGATGTACAATAGTGCACCTTGACAAGTTCAGCCAAAATTGGCAATTATATATATAAAAAAAAATGTTTTAAATTAAGCAATTGCAGAACCATTTATTATAATTAGAAAGTCCTTGTATTTGATTGATCATTATGATTCTTCAGTTTTCAAAGGGTATTCATAGAAACGATCTTTTCATAATTAAGAGATCGTTTCCTATGAATGTCATTTTACTATTCTAAAACTTTAGAACTTAATAATGATGACTTTGATACGTTAGTTCATGTCAGTAACAGAGATACGGTGAAAATATTTTGTAAATCCAAATTAAGACATTGAAATATACAATGGATTCACTATTTATCTATTCTTACTTAAAATAACTATTGTGTTTTAGATAAAAGGCTCAGTTATTAAAAAAATATCATTTAGTTGTTTTTGACAAAATATCGATAGCACATACACAAAAGTTAAATAAAACATCCATGACACAACAGAATTTAACGACTCTGTACTATGTGAAAGACTCTTGTCATGGCTGTGAAAAATTATCTGTCCAAAAATCGAATTGTGTGATATCTTGAGACATTATTTTGCGAAACTCACACACATTAAAAAAGTTATGGAAAGAAATGCTTGTGAAACATTTGTTACGGCCTTTATTTTTCAAGGTAATTTTCTTAATTATGTCCAGTCAGAAATTTTGATTTACACCAAAAAGTGTGTCAATGTTCTGACGTCACTTCATACAATTCCTTTTAGCTTTATTACTTTATTTAAATGTGCCAACCATCATGAAAGATTTTGCGATTAATGTGTTCATCAAAGTATTAGAATTGAAAATATGAAAACTTGATGATCATCCAATTTTCTCTCTATTTACATCAATATTCAAAAGAGAGATGAAACGAAACTTTCCCTCCTTCAATTTTCAAAGGATAATTTCTTTACTTTGATTGGTAGCCATTTCAAGACCCTTTCATGTAACTAAACAAAGTAAGTCAATCTCATCAGATGTTCCTTATTTCTCAAAAGGGCTCATTCCATAACATTTCTTTTAAATTAAAGTATAATTTTCTTTCAACTCATTTCGAATCAGCATTCCAGATTATTCAAAAAACTTATCCAAAAATAAATTTAAAAAAAAAAATCCCCTCTAAATCCTTCTACTTCTCAAATCCAATCCATAACTCAATTTGGGAATTCGCTATAAAAAAAAACATCCCCGACATCCTTCTTTCAGGGATACTAAACCTGCTACAATCAACAGGTAGCTCGTCCAAAATTACCTTCCTGGCAAGCTTACATTTAGCCCCATTAGGGAGCATTCACGACGCTTTTGAATAAGTAACAAATAAAAACAACTCTTCTTCTATAGCAAAAACAAAAAAGCAACATTTACTTACAACGCCGAAAGAGATAAAAAGGGTGGATATGTAGTGCGAAATACAACTACATGTACATTCATCCAAGCAGGAACCGGAGTAGCATCCCTTTTACCCCCTTTTTCCGGAATTTCCGTTTTCTTCTTTCCCCCTATCCCTTCAGGGTGCGTCTCAGGAGCATCTCCGGTTTTGCATGCACGTCCTTTCCATACCGGAAAAGGACTCAGTCGCCTTCGTTATAAAACTAATTTCCCACGGGAAATTAACAGCAAGTACGCAGCAAAATGTTGCTACTTCTTCGATTCACTCATTTTTTCTTTCACCCTCCTCTTAAACCTCCCTTTTTGTTCTCTTTTGGTTCTTGAAAATTTTCTTTCTCGATATTTACGTACGCGAGAAGTGTGTTTAATTTTTAGTCTTGCTGTGTATTATTCCTTTTCGGCTTTATTACCATCCCCATGGCCTGTCTGTTCCCATTAGTGCGAAGAGGAGTTTCGGCATTTTTTTTTTTTTGCCACCGTGTCCTGTAGGTGTTCTGAAATGAGTCTTGCTGATATCCCTGCGGAGGAGGGGACGACAGTACACTTCATAAATGGTGTCGTTAGAACGATATTGGGGTGGGGGGGGGAGGATTCTTTAAAATCTTTCAAACACAGAAAAAGTCATTGTCACTTTTGATTCCCTAACTTCGCTTTTAAAAAAAAAATCTTAATACCAAATAAGCCTTCAGAGCCAAGAAGTGAAACTTAGACTTCTGGATGACGCCGTGAATCGTTTTGACTTCAGTGTTCTTTTTAGAACTCATTACCAACTCAAAACAAGGTTATTCTTCTTTCCGAGCAGGGCATTACTGCAAAGTTTTAAACTTAAATGCGCATTTTGTATAGTTTAGTGTGAAGCTTATATAATGGCATGTAACTTCCTCCACTTTTTCATAAGCTTTTGGGATTACTTTACAATAATGAATAAATCAGCACTTGATCTCTATGTTATAGCCAAGAAAGATTTGTGATGCACTTGTTGCATACTCTAAATCTTGTTAAAGTACTCCTTAGCACGATAGAAGCATAGAACAAATTTTAATGGTACCTAAACAGCAGCTCAGAAAAATTATTTATTTTCTAACACTTTCACTCGGCTCAGGTGATGTCGTTCAGTGTTTTATTTAAACGTCCAGCAGTTACAATACTTATTAAAACACCGAAATGTACAATCTTTCAATTTTTCAATTCACTCATTCAGTAATAAAATGCATTATATAAACTGATAGAATGTTTTTCTTTGAGAAATTTTCACTTCGAAACACTATCAGACCAACAATGACTTACTCTCTGAAAGAGAGATTCATAATAATGTTGACTGTCTTTGTTGGAGACATGGAGACCGACTTGTGATATAACTTAGATGGTGGACTTTTTGTGAGCAAGTAATAATGCCTGTTATTTGAAGTAGTACAAGTAATTCTTCTGAAATTTGTTGGAGTAATATTTGGAAGTAATGAATTGGGGGTGCTCCAAGGTGGACTGGGTAGAAAGCCCGTGTCTGTTTATTCCTATTGCTGGCGTTGCTCCGATCTCAAATCTTAGGATCATCATCGGCATCAGACGTTTCAAAAAAAGGACCTTGCCCAAGTCAATGTAAATGAGAGATGGTGAAGGATTCGAAAAGTAAGATGATTAAAAAAAAGGATCAAGGATGGGAAAGTGGGTAACAAAAAAAAACAAAAAATTGTTTGAAACACCCAAGTAAGAAAATCTGTCATAGTGATATTGGTAATAAGACTGCGAGTTCATGCTGGAACCAAAAAGGAAAAATGAATGTTTTTAAAGTAGACCACGGGCATCAAATCGCTTGATTTTTTATTATTCAATTTAAACACTTCAAATTTGGTATTTTGTTGAAAACCACCAATATAAGATAAACTGAGGTATTTTTTTTTTTTTAAATAAAATATGAATTTTTATTTTATAGCGGGAAAAATTTGAAATTTACATCATTTTTTTCAAACTTTTTAAAGTCTATAGCTATTTAAATTTTTTAAATTCAAGTCTAATTTATTTCTACAACATTATTAAACTTTTTTCAAAAGAAGTATGTTCAGATATTTGTAAATATATGAAAAGAAATTGTTTTAGAAAATATTTTGTCAAATGTATTAAACATCAGCTAAAAAAAAAAAAAATTAATTAAACGCTTTTAGAAAAATACAACTGCACATATTTAAAAAATACTTAACAAACTTTTGTTAACTAATTTAAGGAGTATGAAATAGAAAATAAATCCTCACTCTAGGATTATTTGCAACAAAGCCTTAGCAATTAAGAAGACCATTCATTTCAAAAACATAATTCTGAGATATATATATATATATATATATATATATATATATATATATATATATATATATATATATATATATATATATATATATATATATATATATATATATATATATATATATATATATATATATATATATATATATATATATATATATATATTTATATATTGAAGATTTTTTATCGAATCTTAGGGTACGGGGTCTACCTTAAAATATACGAACATATTGCGCAAGAATATCACAAAAGTTAAATTCCTTGGACCGGAGTTTTTCTTTTTTCACACACGAACACTTAAAAACAAATCTTATATAAACTCAATTAAAGAAATAACGAGACTTGAAAATGAAAGGAAATATAAATTCTTCAGAAGCGTCTCAAGGGCGTACTGGCCATAGGGTAGTCCGGTGCAGTCACCGGACCGGTCAGTATCTAAACAAAATAGGCCGGACCTGAAGTTTTTTTTTTTTTTTTGATATAGGGAGTTGCCTTTCTTAATGTTTTTTAAAGCCCAATGAATTCAAAACCCAATAACTCTCAACAGCCCTATATTATCGTACTAGCTGTGTGGCCCCACGTTGCGAAAACTCATTGTGTATAGGTCCTGACTTTTGATGCTTCACGAACTAGACTTGTTACGCTCGCTGAGTGGTTCGTTGCTGAGCAAGTTCAAGCTCGCCTCGCTAGCTAAAAGTTACATTGTTACGCAAGCACATTTCCGACTCACTCACTGAAAAGTTCATTAATACATACGCACAAGCTAACTTCGCTTACTAAAAGATTAATTGCTACGCAAGCTCAGACTCGTTTCGCTCACTGAAAGGTTCATTGCTACGTAAAACGTAAAACCCTCCCAGCCGAGAAACAAAAGACTTTTCACCATTAATACAATAATAGAAAACCCTCTCGCCCTTCAGAGAATATTTTAAAATATTCTATTTGTGAAAAGGGCAAAATTAGAAAGCCAGAACTACTTATGTTTAAAAATTTAGAGTTATACGCTTATTTGAAGTAATTTTGTAAAGAATCTTAGAGAAATTAAAAAAAAATCATATTTCAATTTTAACATTTTGTTTGTCAAAGAAGGCCACAGCTACTTATGTTGAAATTTCAGAATTCAACGTCAATTGGAAGTCCCTTTGTACAAAAAAAAAAAAAAACTTTAATTTTTTTAAATCAATTACAAAAAATTCATTTAAAATTTAACATTCTGTTTGTCAAAATCACAATTCAAAGGCAAAAACTACTTGTTAAACTTTCAAAGTTCTACGAAACTTGAAAGTCACATTCTATAAAGCAGAAGGATAGAGCCACTGACAGACTCTTTGTTATTATCATTATCATTTCGGATGTCATTTTCTAATAAACAAATCTGGAGACATTAAACTTTACATTTTAGATTTAATTGTTATAGTTTTTGTAACAAATTATCAATGGTTTAAGGAAACCAAGTTCACTTAAGAGAGCTATAAATTGTAGAGACAGAGAATATTTTATATAATTAAACTAATTATTAAAACATTTAAATTATCAGATTATATGATAAATAAAATATATTTTTTATTTATAAAATAAAGTGATTATTATAATTAATTATTTAATTATTGGAATTATTTTATTATTTACCACAATTATTAAAATATGATTAATGATTATATTGGATATTTAGGCTGGAATAAAATTGAAATCACCCGGTCGATTTTATGTCGCAGAACGCCCCTATAAAGACTTTCTATTGAAAAAGCGCTTTCACTTCATATGGGAAAACTGGTAAAAATCAAAGATAGGATTCTGCTGTCATTAGAAAACCTCCTTTCAGTCGGGAATGGAATAAAAAGATAAGTCAATTTTAGAAAGATAGGGAAAAAAAAATTAAATTTACAAATTAAAGACTGTATTAGATCGGTTTATTTTCTGCAGTTAGAAAAGTGTCCTCAATGTTTGTAAGAACCTAAATAAAATGAAGTCTCACAAACACCTTTTTCGAAAAACAACGAACTTGTTAGAAATGTTTACAACTTAATTTTAAAGGCGGCTGTGATCAATAAAGTAAATGAAACTAGAAATACAAAACAATCTAATAGCTCAGATATCATACAAACTCTGATGAGTAAATTAATAACTCTTCTGCTAGAGCTCACAAACAAAAATAATGTTCGAAACTCTCAAAGAAGATACATGAACAACACTGCAGAAAACGACCTTACTACTATTATAACAGAAATAGTTGGTTGATTGTTTTCAGATTATCTGGCGCCGTCAGCAACATGAAGGCTATAATGCGCCGAAACATTCGTCATTTGACTAGCCAACATACATTTACAAACACCCATGCCTTACACGGGACTCGAACCAGCAACCTCGCGATGAAGATAGCACGCTAACGCTAACCACTATACCATTTGGTCGGCAATAACAGAAATATATTAATATAAAGAGAAAAATTTAAAGGGTGAGTGGATGTTGTAATTAAGGACATTTTATTTTGAACATCACTACTCCTTTCCCCGACCTCACAAGTTTTTTCGAAATAATCTTATATCGTATGTTTTAGCTATTTTGTAATCATTGAGTTGAAATAAGACTATTTCAATAAAAAATCTAACCTACGAAGCACTGATTGTCTATGGAGGCTCTTAATAATCCCAGTTTTGTTCATTGTGTACAAGTACCCCAAAGAAATGAAACGTGACTGTTTGGCTGCAACCATTACATTTTATAACTTTTTCTGGCTGACCATTTTACCTATCGGGATTTTTTTTTTTACAACTTTTATGGTTTTTTAGGAGATACAAATTTTTGTTGCTGCGTTTGTTAAGTTCGAGATATCGATGGATGTGTTACCGTGAATAACCATTACGACGATCAAAACGCGAATTGGCGTGTGTAAAAACGGACGTTTAGTGACAGTAATAACCTCCAAAACTTGATAGAATGCATTGTCATTGAATGTATCTGCAAAGTTTCAACCCGATTGGATGATGGATAGGGGGTTAATTAGGTCTCCGTAGGTTTGCCCAGCAGGCACACTCACACACGAAATCGAAGTTAATACAGTCAACTCGCGATAACTTGAAGTCTCACAAGTCGAATATTCCTTTATCTCGAAGTTTCCATTAGGTCCCAAGAATATGCCTTGAATAGAAAAGGACTTCAGATAACTCGAACTTCTGATAGCTCTAAGAATTTGGTCAGTCCCTTGAACTTCGAGTTATCACGAGTTGACTATCAAGGATATAAGAATTAACCCATAAAAAAAAGTTTTTAATATAAATCCTTTTTATGCATTGGCAATTTTTATATGCAATTGCAACTTCTTGAGCTCCTACTAAGAACAAAATATTCATTCCGAACTATTTACTAACTTCTTTTTTGCCACCAAAACCTGATTCAATACACTGTCATCCACAACGAGTCTATTTGCCAATATTCAATTGGATTGTGTGGCGGAAAGTGGGTTACTTAGCCCTCCAAAGATTTTGCCTGATCGACTATAATAGGGGAAGGTTCCAGTCATTATAAATCGCCAAATCGAACATGTTTCAATTAAGCTTGGTATCTGGATAATAGAACGCGAATAAAAGTTGATAAGTCTGACGTAAGGCAATAGAAACGTGTGTAAAAGCGGTCTTTATGCAACAGTCCCAAAACTTAAAAGAAATATTGTCATCGACAACGAGTGTATCAGTCAAGTTTCAGTTCGATTGGATGACAGGAAGCAGCAATCTCAAGCGATAAGAGAAGAATAAATGTATATGAGCGACCTTTTAGAGGCATTGACGGCCTCCAAAACTTGATGTCATGCATCCTTCTCAACAACGAATCTATGACAAATTTCTGCGAGATTGGATGATGACTAGTCGGTTTATAAGTATTCTGAAGCGATTATAGAAGTCAACAGAATCAGCGCTATAATAGTCGATTATCTTCAATCGATTATCGAATATCAGTCAAATCGATTATCTTCGAATTCATTAACATAGAGCCGATTATGTTGTCGGCATGTGCCGGGTGTTTGCATCTAATTTTAAAGATTAAAAACATTCATAAGAGCAAAATATGCAGCAAATTGTCTTTCAAAATTTATTTAAAAAAAAGAATGTGAATTTATGCATTCACGTCCAAATATCTTTTATTTATCCGGATAAAAATAATTTCGCAACAGGAAAGTGTTTCAACAATGATCGGTTACATGGGACTTATTAGCATTCAGAAGCGATTATAGAAACGTTTGTAAAAGGGACCTTTAGGTGAGCTATACTGTGACTGTGACAGCACTCAAAAATTGATAGAATGCATTTTCATCGACATCGAATCTATCTGCAAGTTTCGGCCCGATTGAATTAAGGGCAAATGGGTTATTAGCCTCCGCAGATTGGCTCGGCAAGCTCAAACATACATTAATGCCCACCCACACATACTCAAAATCGAAGTTAATATACCGACCAAACGGTATAGTGGTTACCGTTCGGTCGGCACATAGTGGTTAGCATACTAGCTTCTAGACAGCGAGGTTGCGAATTCGAGTCCCGTGTAAGGCATGGGTATTTGTAAATGTATGTTGGCTTGTCAAATGACGAATGTTTCGGCGCATTATAGCCCTCGTGTTGCTGACGGTGCCAGATAATCTGAAAACAACCAATCGAAGTCAATATAAAAATATTAAAAATAAGTTCTTGCTTTATACGTACGAAGCAGCTGAGGATTACCAGTCTCACATACGATTAGATACTTAAAAATTTTTTGCAAAACAACTTTCGTATTGTTTGAAAAATAATAATTTATAATTTTTTTTTAATTTTTTTTTTTAAATTAACGATTTTCGGTAGTATAGTCATTAGAGTGACAGGCTACGAATCAGAAGGTGCGTGGTGAGAAAGGCAAAGTGAAAGCCCATAGAAATCTCTATATATATAAGGCAAAGCCCTCACTCACTCACTCACTCACTCACTCACTCATTCACTGACTCACTCACTCATCACTAATTCTCCCACTTCCCACATACTCACAATTCTGAAAATCGGCACAAATATCAACAATGGTAAAAATAGAAAAAGTAAGCTATTCCGATCTCGATTAACCCACTTTAAGGGGTCGAAAAGGGGTTAAACGTTCCAAACGGGGACATTCGAATATCCCACTTTCCATTTGGTCACAACTGAAAATCGGCACAAATATCAACAATGGTAAAAATAGAAAAAGTAAGCTACTCCGATCTCGATTAACCCACTTTAAGGGGTCGAAAAGGGGTTAAACGTTCCAAACGGGGGACATTCGAATATCCCACTTTCCATTTGGTCACAACTCTGCAAATCGGCACAAATATCAACAATGGTAAAAATAGAAAAAGTAAGCAACTCCGATCTCGATTAACCCACTTTAAGGGGTCGAAAAGGGGTTAAACGTTCCAAACGGGGGACATTCGAATATCCCACTTTCCATTTGGTCCCAACTCTGAAAATCGGCACAAATATCAACAATGGTAAAAATAGAAAAAGTAAGCTACTCCGATCTCGATTAAGGGGTTAAACGTTCCAAACGGGGGACATTCGAATTTCCCACTTCCCATTTGGTCACAACTCTGAAAATCGGCACAAATATCAACAATGGTAAAAATAGAAAAAGCATTATATTCCGACCTAGGTTAACCCATTTTAAGGGGTGGAAAAGGGGTTAAACGTTCCAAAAGGAAATTCGAATGTACCACTTCCCATTTGGTCACAACTCTGAAAATAGGCACAAATGTCAACAAAGACAAACATAGAAAAATTAAGCTATTCCGAGCTTGATTAACCCACTTAAGGGGTGGAAAAGGAGTTAAACGTTCCAAACTCAAATGTCCCACTCCCCATATAGTCACAATTCTGAAAATTGGGGCAAATGTCAACAAAAATAAACATAGAATAAGCAAGCTATTCCGATCTCGGTTAATCCACGCTTAGGGGTCGAAAAGGGGTTAAACGTTCCAAACGAGGGATATTCGAACATTCTACTTCCCATTTCGTCGCAATTCTTAAAATTGGTATGAATGCCAATCAAGATAAACATAGAAAAGTAAGCCATTCAGATCTCGATTAACTCATTTAAGGGTTGCAAAAGGCGTTTAACGTTCCAAAAGAGAGATATTCGAATGTCCCACTTCCCATTTGGTCACAACTTTGAAAATTGGTACAAATGTCAAAAAAGATAAACATAGAAAAAGTAAGCTATTCCGTTCTCGATTAACCTACTTTATGGAGTCAAAAAGGGGTTAAATGTTCCAAACGAGGGATATCCGAATGTTCCTCTTCCAATGTAGTCATAATTCTGATATTTGGTGCAAATGTTAAAAGGACAAATTTAAAAAAAAAAAAAAGTTATTCCAATATCGATTAATGAATTTTTAAGGGATGAAAAGTCGATGCAACATTGAAACTATACGAGGATTATTTTAATGTCTCAATTCCAATACAGCTACTACTTCGAAATTTAGAACAAAGAGCAAACATAAACACAATAAACTATTTCAATCTCGATTACGTAATTAAAAGGGTCCGAAGGGAATTAAACGTTCTAAACGAGGGATATTCAAATGCCTCTTTCCAATATAGTATTCACAATTATAAATTTCGTTAAAATTGTCAACAAAGGAAAGTTTCTATTTTGATAAATCAATTTGTCGGGATCGAAATGGGTGCAAACGTCTGAAATGTAGAATACGTGAATGGTCTTTTGATCGCTAAAATGCTAATGGTAAAATTTCGTAGCGCAGCACGGGTATTCAGCTAGTCACATTATAAGTGCGGTTAACCGACGAAGTGACAAATCTAGTCAATCCGTCTACAATATGTAAAGAATGCAAATCAGAATGTTGTTTGACGTGAATAATTTATTACGGATTGATTGGTTGGATGTATTTTTATGGCACAAGAACCAAGATTGGCTAAGCTGGGCCAAACATATTTTGGTTTACGAAATTATATCTTGATTCATTGAGAAATTAAAACAAATTCGGATGTGGTTCTTCGGGTAGTAAATCTTTTAATGTTAAATTAGAAGTACCCAAGTGGTTTATTATGCATTAAATAAAATACTTTTCACTAATTCAATAAAGTTGTGAACGCAACGTTCAAAACGTAAATATTGTGGAATATTTACGTTTTGCTCACCCATCACACACGCACAAAAACGATTTTAATATAATTTATATTCTATAATATTTTCTTGCTAGACGTAATTTATGGTTAATTTTGTTTAAGTATGTTAAAAAAATTGGATACATTGAACTGTATAGAATACTTAAGACTCGACCAAGATTTCGATAAAAGGAAAGCCCGTCCAGAGTGTCCAGCAAAATTTCTGATAAAAATTCAAGAATGTGAAGACTCATCCAAAAAATTTCAAGAACCGATCAATCATCATGATATTCTCCAAAGTATACCCCTACCCAGTAATGTGCTGAGCTAATTTCAGAAATTAGAAAAATTTATGAAATTAAGACATGACTAAAAATCATATATGAATTGGGTTTTTATTTTGAAAATAGGAAGAGAGTATTTTTTGAAGGCTCTTTCTTAAAGGATGAAAAAAAAGGTAAAAAATTGTTTACCAAGTCATGAACCTAAACAGACAAAAAGCTTCGGAAATTAATACAGGCGTACAGCTGAATAGCTTTCGCTAAGTATCAGACATATTGGAACCAGCTGCTTCATTTTGTCTATAAGATTCAGATGTTGAAGGATTGTTTGAGACCTGGGGGGTTTTTTTTCTTCTTTTTTTTTTTTTTATTTTCTTTTTTTCTTCCCACCTCCAGATGAACATTTATAAGTAATTTGGCAATTTTTTCTATCAGTTTAGTTTGGCACTAGCTTTTTCTTTGTACGCAACTGCTTGGTTAGTTGTATTCAGATTATCTGGCGACGTCAGCAACACGAGAGCTATAATGCGCCGAAACATTCGTCATTAGACAACCAACATACATTTACAAACACCCATGCCTAACACGGGACTCGAACCCGCAACCTCGCGGTCTAGAAGCTAGCACGCTAACCACTATACCGTTTGGTCGTTCGCAACTGCTTGTCACAAACATTTATATTGCTAATAACTAAGGGAAGGAGGTTCAGTAACTGACATAGTACAGTACCCAAGCAAAGCAAAAAAAA
The DNA here is from genome assembly GCA_963978545.1 of Linyphia triangularis. Taxonomy (NCBI): domain Eukaryota; kingdom Metazoa; phylum Arthropoda; class Arachnida; order Araneae; family Linyphiidae; genus Linyphia; species Linyphia triangularis. The sequence continues at coordinate 32,465,679 of OZ021727.1, read as the reverse complement.
CTTCAAATTTTCACACAGTTGCACAAGTAACATAATTTTAAACCATTATATTAAAAAAAATGCTTTAACTTTTAAGCTACAAGGTGCGGCTATTAATTTCCTGGAGTGACGTAACTGTAGGAGAACGAAAAGCCGGAAGATGGTGCTAATGATTGCATATTGAAGAGCGTTTTCCTGCGCATGTGCAGTGCAATCGGCGCCATTCTGAAGTAAGTGGTTCTCGTGGAAAGGCGCATTAAAACGTAGCTCTTAAATTCCTGTTGTCGAAGTGAAAATGGAGCAAAGAATTAACATTAAATTTTGCTTCAAATTGGGTATCCTATCCAGGTACGCAGAGTAAGTATCAGCGTTGTTGATAAGTTCGCCACATGCTTCCAGTCTCAATTGCTTTTGTTCGTCCCTTAAATGGCGAGGAACGAATCTGGAACAAATCATGCGTTTGCCTAGATCTTGCATCAAAATTCGCCGAACCGTCTCTTTGTCCATGTTCAATTCATTGGCTATTATCCGAATAGTCAATCGACGATCACATTTCACCATATCGCGAACTTTTTCAATTGCTTCCGGCGTGCGTACGGACTGCGGCCGACCTGTGTGTGGATCATCTTCGACGCTTTCGGGCCCGTCCCGAAAGCGTTTAAACCATTCAAAAGTTCATGAGAGGGATAATGCTTCCTAGCCGTAAACTTGTTTTAACATTTCGTAGGTTTCCGCAGCTGTCTTGCCCAATTTGAAGCAAAATTTAATGTTAATTCTTTGCTCCATTTTCACTTCGACTACAGGAATTTAAGAGCTACGTTTTAATGCGCCTTTTCACGAGAACCACTTACTTCAGAATGGCGCCGATTGCACTGCACATGCGCAAGAAAACGCTCTTCAATATGCAATCATTAGCGCCATCTTCCGGCTTTTCGTTCTCCTACAGTTACGTCAGTCCTGGAAATTAATAGCCGCACCTTGTATTATTAATATCTCTAGCTAAAATGAAGGACTGTTTTTCAGGATAAAATACACTATTTTACATATAATAGCATTCAAAACTACAATTTTAAATAAGAATATACAGTAAAATTGGACAATTGGGACTAATTTCTTGCACAAAATCAATAAAATCAATCAAATTCAAACCAAATGGCGAAACTTATCTTCACGCAGACACTAATCACGGACATAGCGGCTATCAAATCAGCGGAAGCTTAGGCTAATTGTAGAGCGTCTATCTAATGGGGAGGGAAGGGGGGGGGGGGGCACTGCATTTCGTGAAACAAGTCTGTAATTTTGCACGCATTGATAAAATATGTCATTCTAATCATTTTACGAAGTGGAGCCACTCAGATTTCACTTCCTGTCAAGTTTTTATACTAGTTTAAAGTTAGGCATTAAATGTTCGTTTTTTATCAATAAAAATAGTTATATGTGGGGTCACAGAGATTAAAAAAAATAGTGAAGAAAAGTTCAACCTGAAGTGATATGCATTTCGACCGGAAGTCTATCTATAATAGCTAAAACTAAATCTATCAGCTTAAACTACATGTATGAAGCATACGCTATTAATAAAAAGGGAATTCAGGTGATGTTTTATGATGAATTAAATTTAAAAAGTGACTTCCGGTTGAGGTTTTAGATTTATTTAAGTTAGACTTAAAAATGCTCTTTATATTTTACCACCTTCATTTACTATTAAAAATTTTTAATACTTCATGTTGTTACATATAATTATATGGATGGATATGCTGAATATAAAATGGAAAATTCAAACCAGAAATGACTGAAATTCAGACCGGAAATCTGCTTATAAGGAACTGATACTGCCTATATACCAATAAATATATGCATCGTCTCAGATAACCGGAAGATTCCACTTGATGTTTCAAAAAAGGAAAGAGGATAATGCTGAGTATAAAATGGTAAATTTCAACCGAATGGCTGAAATTCCGAACGGAAGTCCGCTTATACGAATTTTTTTCAATACAATTAAGATATGACCAAAATATAAATGTAACTAGTTACAATCCTCTCAAATATGAGCTAAGGCAGGAGATAATTTTCAAAGGGATGCACATCACACTCCCCTTTTTTTTTTTTTTTTTTTTTTTTTTTTTTTTTCTTTTTTTTTTTGAGATGGGGTAAGGGTGATACGAAAGCTAAAAATATCTATATATATATATTTTTCATTGAACATACTTTCAGATATTAAAATCTTTTTTTACGCACTATATAAAAGTCAATCCCAATTGAAACCCATACATATTTATAAGCGCAGTGCAATGGTGATCAATGATTGGCTTAAATTCTTTGCTAATTTACATTTATGTGGCAGAAAGGTTAGTATTGTTGCACAAATTGTCTGTATATATTGTAAATAGTGACGTATTATTTCAAAATTCTATTGTAATTTATTTTTATCTTATTTTATTTATTAATTGATAGCGATTATACAAGTTAGAAAAAGGTGGCAACACCTAAAGCAATCGAGAAGTTTCGAGATATTTCTTTTCCGATGAATTGGCTGGAAATTTCGAGAATGTCTCACGCGCTTGTATATAAAAGACTGGAGAACGGGAAAGTTTTCAGATTGACTTCGGACTTCGTTGAAAGCTGATCGCTTTGTTTACCTATTGGAGTGAGCTTGTATAATCGCTGAATTCGAAGTTATTTTTGTTGAAGCTTGTGTTGAAGCTTGAGAGTAATTAAACTGTTGCCTGTGAATAAATTTTGTGAGTTTTCTGAAGAGAGAATAAATATTTTTATACCGTGAAAACTGTGCCATCATTGCCTCAGTGGAAAAATTCGTAACAGTGGTGTCAGAAGTGGGATCTCGTAATTTTGAATGCCGACAACTAGAGGAATGATGGAAGACCAAATGAAGCAGTTGATGGAAATGATTGCTGGAATGAAGGCCCAACAAGAATCCACTGCTGCCGAAATAAAATCCGAAATGAAAGCCTGCCAAGAAACCGCCGCAACCGAAATGAAAGCCTGCCAAGAAACCACCGCAGCCGAAATGAAAGCCTGCCAAGAAACCACCGCAGCCGAAATGAAAGCCTGCCAAGAAACCACCGCAGCCGAAATGAAAGCCTGCCAAGAAACCACCGCAGCCGAAATGAAAGCCGAACTTTTCGCTACGATTGCCGCCGGACAAGCCCGTCAAGAAACGACTAACGCCGAACTCGCCGCTACCATATCCGCCGGTCAAGCCCGCCAAGAAACGACTAACGTCGAACTCGCCGCCGCAATCGCCGCCAGTCAAGAAGCAACGTCGTCGGACATTAAAATTTTAGCCTCCAAACAGGAATCGACTGCTGCGTCCGTTGACGGATTTATAGAGCGCACGGAAAATGTGCTTCAGTCAATGAAGGCTGATATTTCGGAAGTCAAAGAAGATCTTGTGACTGTGAGGAATGAAATCGAAGAAAAAGTTTCCACCTTAAAGGAAGAGCAAGCCAAATTCATTGACGTTGTAGAAGAAAGGCTGCGAAAAATGGAAACTCGCGAAGCTGTGACCATTGCAACGCCTAATTGGGATAATGTTTCCACTCCTTTTATTGCGCCACGTTCCAACATCAAAGTGGCCACTTTTGATGGGAGGTCGTCTTGGCGCGTTTATCAAACGCAGTTTGAAATTATTGCTTCTGCGAATGGTTGGGACGATACTTCGAAGGCATTCCATCTCACAGCATCTCTTCGAGGTGAAGCTGCTGATATTTTACAGACACTACCTGAAGAGAAGCGGGGAGAATTCGTGGCGCTGGCAAGTGCGTTGGAGTTAAGGTTTGGGGAGCAGCATCTAAAGCAGCGTCAGCCACTAGGCGGCCCGCGACAGCTTTTTCTCCGGCCCGCCAGCAGTACAGAAGAGCAAAAATCAAATTTGCGGAAATAATTTTAATTAGTCTACAATAGTATATGTTTACTACCAAAAACCACGTTTACCATTAAGTGGCCCACGTCAGTAAGTCTGAAAAATCCTTTTTTTTTCTGTGACTGCCAACGAGAAAAATTAAAAAAAAGCAATAGTTTGAATTATTACCAATGACGCATTCCTTCGCGTTACTTAGTTTTGTACTTATGATACCCTACCCCTCAATTCAGTCCTCAATTCGATTTCTGATTTTCTGAATGTGATAGGCAGGAGTTGGGGGTTTTAATGCATACTGGCCTCTTTTGTTTTGACTTTTGACGTGAAAAAAAGTATCGCGATCTCTATGACTCCAGTGCAATTATGGCGTCGAAGAATAGTTTTAAACGCTAAGTAGATAGTGAAAAGCAAACCGGCCGTCATCGTCTCGCAAAAACATCCGATTAAAATGGAAGATTTAGGAGGTATGGTTTAAATATCTTAATTGATTATGAGTTTATGTCCAGTCACATTGAAATATTGTCACAAAAAGTTAACTTCTTTATGACTTTGATTTACGATGTAAAGAATATATATATATATATATTTATTTGAAACAAGAATCAAATATCAATTGTTAATTTATTAATATAAAAAAGTTAAATTATTGTTTCAGTTTTCAAAATTGTTTTATATTGTTGAATCTTTATGTAATTATCACATTTCTAACATTGAACAAATGTAGTAAAGCAATATATTTATTGGCGTTTTCGGTATAAATCTGCGGCCCGCGGAAAGTTCCAACATAAGTCATGCGGCCCGTCTCTAAAAGTTAGTGGCGAACGCTGATCTAAAGGATTACAACAGACTGCAATTGAAAGTGAGACAACAGAAGGCCAATGAAACTCTTCAAGAGTTGGCGTCAGATATAGAAAGACTGTAGCTCCTCGCTTTCCCAGACTGTCCCCCGGATGTACGAGATGATCTTTCGCTGCAGTATTTCATCGACGCTATTAAAGATCGCGATGTGCAGCAGGCGGTAAGGTTATCCCAAAACAAAAACCTGAAGTCTGCCCACTTGTACGCCATGAGAGTGGAAGCCGCGCAGCTAGCTTCTGGAAAAGACCGACGATATGTGTGCGGTGCATTAGCCGAGGATTCTTCTGACTTTGTCACCAGTAAGCTTCGAGAACTGGAGAGCAAAATTGATCGAATGATGAGAAGCTATCCCGGAGCCAGGGATCGAAGGACCAGAGTCTTTTGCTGGCACTGCAAACGGGAAGGGCATATACGACGTAACTGCCTTGATTTGAAAAAGAGAAGGGATAACACTACCACGGAATCTCAACAACTGAATCTAAGAAGATGCCATCTCTCAGGGCAGAAGCTTCAATGCAGAACAGGTGAAGCCACGACCAGTCGTTTCCACGTTTCATCCCGACAAGGAGGAAACCAGGCTTTATTCGTGAAGGGGGAGATCAACGGAACTCCATGTCGTCTAATCGTCGATTCGGGAGCGAACGTTACGATCGTAAGGACGGACGTGGCTCGTCGCCTGAACAGCCGACTCCTCTACACAGCGCCCTCTGTTTCTCTACAAACTGTGTCTGGTGGTAATATCTCTGTGCATGGGAAATTGCAAGTGGACATTGCCCTTGGATTTAACACCTACAAGCACACCGTTTATGTTGCCGAAATTGTAGATCCATGCATTCTCGGACTAGACTTTTTGAAGAAAAATGGAATTACGATGAATTTTGAGGAAAGCAAGCTGCAAATATGGAGAGGCGAAGTTCCTTTGCACGATCTAGACATGAAAGAGCTGTGCGTATATCGGATTATGGCTCATGACGACAATGTCATAGAGAATGCTGAAGAGTCCACATCTACCTCACCAGCCTCGGAAAGAGAACCGAAGAAAGTGACATTGATGAAACCCTCCCGGGAAGTGGTTCATGCGGAAATGGACAAAGTTAGTGAAGAGGGAATCGACATCCATACTCCTGTTACAAGCATCGAACGGAGGTCCCGGGATCTATCAGCTGCACCCGCGGATGATTCGGACGCAATCTCAAAATCATATAACCAGCAAGATGGGGATCAGAAACTTTCACCGCTTCTGTTGGCATACGGGAGTGCAACTCACGAGACCACCGGATTTTCTCCATCTCTAACGATGTTTGGAAGAGACCTTAGGCTCCCCAGCAACCCCCTCTTTGGACAACCACCGGACAACCACCGGACACTCCTTCCTCGCCTGTCCAGTATCTAGATGATCTGCAGGCACGTTTGAAAGCCGTACATCAGTTCGCCAGAGAGAGAAACAACATCATGACGGAGCATCTAAACGTCGGAAAGGACTCTCCCCTAAGCTCCAGACGAACTGGGAAGGGCCGTATGGGGTCCTTAAGAAGATCAACGACGTCGTGGTGAGAATTCAACGGACACCTTCCTGTAAACCTAGAGTTGTACATAACAATAGACTAGCCCCATATTATAGTAGAAGTGATTGAATTGCCTTTCCTCTTAAGGACTTCACTGCCCGGGACGTGCAGTCTTTAAGAAGGGGAAATGTTGCACAAATTGTCTGTATATATTGTAAATAGTGACGTATTATTTCAAAATTCTATTGTAATTTATTTTTATCTTATTTTATTTATTAATTGATAGCGATTATACAAGTTAGAAAAAGGTGGCAACACCTAAAGCAATCGAGAAGTTTCGAGATATTTCTTTTCCGATGAATTGGCTGGAAATTTCGAGAATGTCTCACGCGCTTGTATATAAAAGACTGGAGAACGGGAAAGTTTTCAGATTGACTTCGGATTTCGTTGAAAGCTGATCGCTTTGTTTACCTATTGGAGTGAGCTTGTATAATCGCTGAATTCGAAGTTATTTTTGTTGAAGCTTGTGTTGAAGCTTGAGAGTAATTAAACTGTTGCCTGTGAATAAATTTTGTGAGTTTTCTGAAGAGAGAATAAATATTTTTATACCGTGAAAACTGTGCCATCATTGCCTCAGTGGAAAAATTCGTAACAGTATAGACAGTTTATTTTTTTCAACTTAAGAGACAAAATTGTATAAAATTTCATTTTAGTTACTCTTAATATCTTTAAGCTAAAAAACAATCAAATTTGATTTGAAAAAGAATCAGGCCCTTCATCGACTACTTATTTTTACTTTCATTACAAGAATGTGGATGATTGGTACTCGATGACATTTGTCATCCATGATGGTCATTATGATGACCATCCGAGAACGCAACAGTTGCCAATTACCAACTAAACAAAGTGCGCTTCCCAATAAATGACTTTTTGATATGCAAATGCAAAAAGGGCTGTGAATAGCTTTGTAATTGCAAGAGAAACATTATGAACAACAATCTTAAGGGGTTTTGCAAGGCAGAATGCGTAGTAAAAATTTTATTTTCTAAATGGTTTCTGTATGTGTAATGTAATTTTGAACAACACTTTTTTTCCAAAATGTCCATTTTTTTATTTTTTTTAAGTCGGTAATTGTGGAATTTAAACATATTTACTAATCTTGCAACTAAGTACAATTCATTTTTATAACAATTTAGTAGCTAATAAAGTATGTTCGACGGGAGCCCACCTGAAAAGACTCCAGGCCACAATTTAATGTGAAAAAATTATTTTTGAATTTTACCATCAATGTACAAAATCATTCAGAACTGCTTAGATTCTGAGGGTAGACTTGCGTGAGTACTGCTTGACGGTGCAAGAGAGTGAGCTTGCAGGACCCTTGGAATTTGAAAATTAAATGTAAAAGAGAAAAAAGGTGGTATTAAACTCTGGAAAATGGATGTTTGCAAGAGATTTTGTATTTAATTGAACAGAAACTCCTTGTATAACTATTTTTTAACATTTCATTAAGAAAATCCCCTTAAAAATCAGGATTTGAACAAAAATCAACACCTTTCACCAATCAGTGTGTGATCTGCATGCAACCCCTTTGAAAATAATTCTGCCGTAGCCCATGTTTCAGAGGATGTTACTTAGTTACATTTATATCTTGGTCATATCTGAATTACATTGAAAAAATTCAGTGCGTACTAGTGGACTTATGGTTGGAATTTCCGGCTATCTAAGACGATATCACTGTGTTACATATATGTATTGATATATAGGCAGTATCAGTTCCTTATAAGCAGACTTCCGGTTGGAATATGATTCAACCGGAACATATTTCATCAATGTGCCCAATTATAGACTTGTTCCACGAAATGCAGTTTTTTCCCTCCAACCACGTTATTATATTAGTATATGGGCATTATCAGTTCCTTATAAGCAGACTTACATTCGGAATTTCAGTGGAAATGTTCCATTTTATATTCAGCATATCCATCCTTATAATTTGATGTAACATGTAGTATTAACAGTTTTTAATTGTGTCCCTTTATAATTTATATGAAGGTGGTATAATTTTAATAAGTGCGTTTTTAAGTCTTAACTTTAAAGAGGTCTAAAACTTCGACCGGAAGTAACTTTTTACTTTTAGTTCATCATAAAACATCACTAAAATTCTCTTTTTATTGTTAGCATATACTTCATATATGAAGTTTAAACTGTTGGATGTAGTTTTAGTTGTTATAGACTTCCGATCGAAATGCAAATCACTTCCGGTTGAAAATTTTTTAATCTTTCATCTAAACCTAACAATTCAACAAATCACAAGTCCAGGGGTGGGAAGTGCAAAAGCCCAGTTTGGAGCAATTTTGGAGCAGCAAAATTTAACATTTGGAGCAGATTCGCAAAAAATTGGAGCAGCAAAATTTAACTTTCGGAGCAGAATAAGAGAAAATGTAGCAGCAAAACTCGAAGATATTAGTAGCAGAAATATAATAAATTGTATCTGATTTAATTTTTCTACATAAAACACATATTAATAAATATAAAATTATAAGATATACATAAAATTACAACAAAAAATATAATTTGTAAATAAAAAAATAAAAACATTTATACTTATTAGCATTTGACACTTCACGAACGGGTTTGCTATGCAAAACCAAGCTCTCTTTGCACACTAAAAGTTTCATTGTAACACAAACACAGCTCTCTTAGATCTCTGAAAAGTTTAATTGCTACGCAAGCACAAGCTCGCTGAAAATTTATTGCTATGCAAGGACAGGCTCGCTTCACTCTCCTAGAAGGTTCATTAGAGCCCCCTCCCCATCGAGAACCGAAAAATTTGCCCGTCGATACAATAACACAACCCCAATCACCCCTCTGAATTGTTTTTACAAATGTTTATGAAAAGCAAAATTAGAAGGCAAAAACTACTTATGTTGAAAATTTCAGAGCTCTAGATCTATTAGAAGTCGCTTTGTAAAAATATTAATTAAAAACAAATTAAAAATTTTAAATTCTGTGTTTCAAAAGTCTAATTAGAAGTCCAAACCTACATAGGTTGAAAATTTCAGAAGTGTACCTATATTTTAAGTCGCTTCGTAAAAAAAAAAAAAAAAAAAAATTATTAAAAAAAAAAAATTAAAATTTTGACATTCTGTTTGTCAAATGTACAATCTGAAGGTCAAAACTACTTATGCTGAAAATTTCTGAACTGTAGCCTTATTAGAAGTCGTTTTGTAATTTTTTTTAATTAATTAAAAAAATTAGTTAAAAAACTAATTAAATTTTAACATTCCGTTTTTAAGAAGTCCAACTAAAAAAAGACCAAAACTACTTATGTTGAAAATTTCGGAGCTGTACCTCTTTTTGAAGTCGGTTGGTAAAAAAAATAATTAAAAATTAACTAATTAAAATTTTAACATTCCGTTTATCAAAGTTACAATCAGAAGGCCAAAACTACTTATGTAAAAAATTGTATGTTAAGTTCTACACCTATTTTAAGTAGCTTTCTACAGATCCACACGCTCTTTGTTTTATTATTATAACTCATTTGTATAAAAATAGCAATTTGCAAGCCTTAACTTTCCAAAAATAGCAATACAGTAAAATTAAAATAAGAATGTTTCTAAATTTTTGTGTATGTTCTAAAATTTTGTAATTTTTTTTTATTTTCCTAATCGGGTCAAATTCTGCGTCAAAATGGCGATTTTACCCTACATGTCGTTCTATAAACTTATAAAAAAAAGTATTATTTTTATTTTTTTGAAATCGGAAACATTCCGGGATTTTGATTATATTTCAGTGATACTTTATTTCAAATGTAAAACGAACGTTTAAAAGTTAATTACCAACAGCCAACAAGTAAAATTTACAAAAAGCAACCCTAAATTTAATAGAAGGCATCGTCATTACGCGTGTCCAAGCGGAAATATTCTTTAAATGCTTAGTAAAAACATTTGATGGTTATACACCCTTAACTTTCCAATTCCTTTCTTCTTTATTTAGAGCAAGAGGATGTGATAAAAATCCGGCGAAACACACTTAATCAAGGTACGTACGAAATGGTCATCCGTGCTAATTAGAAATCGGAAATTTTGAGGCTGCCCCTTAAATTCTATCTAACAATGACGCACGTGATATCAGCACTCGGCGATTTCAATTTGTCCCGGTGCAAGACGCGTTTGAACATGAATGCGCATGCGTAAATGCCGATTTCAGAGATTGCACGTGATTTTCCACATATTGCATTCTGTTGGGGGGAAAATCGAATGTTTTGCAAATTCGTGCGAAAACGGCCCTTGAGGTTGCCGTAATTTCGTCTCCACATAGATTTGACATGCGCGAGATGGTTTGGCGCTTTAGCGTGTGCGTTTAAAAGAAGATTTAAAGCAAAATTGGCGCAGAATTGTGCTTAAATGTGGTTTTGTAGCAGGTTGGCGCAGGATACCACTTTTGGCGCGCGCTGGCGCAATTGGCGCAGAATTCCCACCCCTGCAAGTCTATAAAACTCAAGAGTTGGCTGTAACCCCGCATGTAACCATTTTTATTGATAAAAACGAACATTTTATGCCTAACTTTGAACTAGTATAAAAATTCGACCGGAAGTGAAATCCGAGTGGTTCTACTTCTTAAAATGATCAAAATAACCTATTCTATCAGTGTGCAAAATTACACTTGTTTCACGAAACGCAATTTTCGTCTATTTTTTGGCGCCTAGCCGCTCTACTATAATGACACCAAACCAGAGTCATCCTTTATTTGATTTATATTAAATATATAAATAAAAAACACATACAACTTTCAGTCAATTATGTATAGTAAAAAGTCAAAATAAAAGTACATAAAAAAAAAATCAAGTACAGAATCTAAGCTTTTTCTCTTATGGATGCCTATAGATGTGTTTCATATCTGTAACAATGCTCTGTAAATAGTTAACAAAAACGAAAAAATCTGATGGAATCAATTTGAAATAATAAAGAAGTTAGTGTTCTAATATATTCAGTTGACATAGAACACAAGGCATGAAGAAAAATAATCATGTCTGTAAAGGATGCAGTTAAATTTGAAGTTTGCGGATTTTTTTTTTAACAATAAGGATAATGAGGAACTTGCACAAGAGATGAAAATGAATATTATTTTTTTTTCCAGAGTTATTCAACGAATATATTTGAGCAGTGCAATTATATATTATTTTTATGCTTTTAATTAATAAAAAATCGAGTTTGAAATTAGCTGAAATTAAAGCAAAAGTCACGTGACCAAAAACGCATAAAAAACCTTTACGTGGTTACGCATAGATGAAGTCGAAAATTAGGAGGAAAAACCTCACTTATTCCTCGTCTAAAACATTTTTTAGACTGGTTCATCATCTGCGCGTTGACGTCACACGCAAAAGTGGCTTTTTCTCGCCAAAACGCAAAGTGAAAAACTAAATATTTTTTTTAAAAATCTATCCGAGCTCAAATTTTTGAAAGAATGATATTGTTTTTCGTGAATTTTTTTCTACTTTTACTTAAAAATAAAACCAAAAAACGTGAAAGTTCCTCATTAAGGGGATTAACAATACAGAAATGGTTTAAAGACAGTGTCGTTAAACCATTTCTATATTGCCAATCCCATTCATCAACTTTTAAGTGCTAAAGGGTTAAAGCTCAAGTTATGTACTTACAAGAAGTTATTTGTCTAACTAGGTTGTGTAATTTCAAAATGTACAGGTTTGAAAACATTCCAACTGGAAAAAACCGAAGAAAAAAGAGATTGGTGGGTTCCCCCAAAAATATAAAGAGCATGCCTGGGGCCTTATTCGTTAATTAGGCTCTAAATACTAGTTTTAAAAAAAAAAGCGGTTTTCTCACGAAATACAGATTTTTCCTGAGTTGCAATCCTAATGACTTTTTAAAATGAATAGTATATGTATTTTTTATTTGGACACAGCGGGGGGGGAAAAAAAGAAGAGAAAACCTGCGTTTTTTATAAAAGTAAAAATCTGAAGATGCACCGAAGATTTATATCTCAGCAATAAAAACTAAACGCAAGGATATTTATTGTACAAAAACCAATATGTTTATGCATTTTCTATAATGTAAAGTTATTGATGGAAAAAGTGATTCCTTGTATTTTTTATGATTTTTTTCCCGAGTATTCATTCTAATATTTCCAGATTAACAGCTGATGTTTCCAGAATGTCAAAAATCCTTGATATTCCCTGTTTTCCAATTTGTCCCAGTTGCTGATACCCTGAAATTACAACTTTTCAATTAAGAAATAAAGTGGATTGCCATTTAAAGGACACCTTGTACAAAAACTAGAAAAATTATAATAAGTACTTAAGCACAGGTCTAAAATGGTGTTCATCAAAAACATACTATCAATGAGACATGTGTTTATTTACAAAAGTGCTAATATACAATTAAAATAAATCTTGCATTAATTTTATTTAAATGATAATTATAACACTTAAAAAATTCTCTATAATATGTTCCTTTTCTCTAAAATTGGCATGTAGATAATTTTTTTGGCTAAAGTTCACAAATACATATCAAAATTAGCAAAAGACACCATCAGGGTTCCCACTCAAATTACAGAATGAAAATCAATGACTTTTCAGGACCTGAATAATGTTTTTAAGGATCTTTGAAAATTTGTTTTCAGGTATCATGTCGATATATAAATTTTTAATAAAGTATATTCTACAAAAAAAATTACAATTTGGTGGATGTGAAATACAAATATGTCAGAGAATTCGGATACGGTGCAGATAAGCGGAGGTCAAGCGGGGATAGCAAGTTCGAGTTGTATTTTTATAACTTTTACAGTTATGCACACAACATTCGCAAAAATTAAGGACTTTTAAGGACCTTTAAGCATTTTCAAGGACATTTAAGCACCTCTAAGCATTTTCAAGGCCTTGAAAACAAGTTCAAAAATATTAAACACTTTTAATGACTTTCAATAACTGTGGGAATCCTGACCATAAATGAAACGGAAAAAACAAAACAAATAAAACATAAAAAACATTACTACGAAAAAAGTCATTTATTAATCTCAGATAACAAAAAGCAATGATAAATGCTCAAGCATAAACTTACAAAAATTATATTTTAACTAGTATTTGAAAGAATATAAATTCAAAATAGAGTGCAAACAAAAAGAAATATGTACAAATACATCAAAAGAAAGACATTTAAAATAAGTGCTGAGCAGTCACACATCTAAAATATATACCACAGAAAAAAAGTTGGTAACCATAGCTAATTAAAAATGAATACTAGCATTTCCATGTTCTAAACTGTTAAAGCTATTCATTTCCAACATAATCTACTAACTAAAATATAGCTTTAAAATCCATGAAACTATCAGGAACAACAGTAATGGATGATAATTTACCACATTGGAAAGAAAGATAAAGTATAAATGTTTTGATATTGGGATAAAAAGAATAATTCTTAATCCTTTTCTCTTATTTTTAAAAGCATTCAAACATTGTATTATTGTTCGAATACCTAATTTATACTTTAAAACAATATGCAGACACTAATACCAACGTATAACATATTCTATGCCATAAACTTTCTTTTTTAGACTATTGGATCTCAGAAATATATACCATTAGCAGTATAGAGCATGGTGATCTCAAAAGCACTCTAAAACTATTTACATATATCATAATTTTTCTCAAGAGAAAAAATACATCAGGATATATTATTAACTAAAGGAAAAGTTAAATACATCTATTATTTCATTGGTATAATTGAAAATATTCAATTGTTCTGACATTAAAAACATTATAATAAGAATTTCCTAGTTTTTGTTGATAATTCATTTGGAAAGGATTTTGAAAAAAGTTATTTCCAGGCATAGAAATATTGAAGCTGTTTCTTAAATAATATTCAAAAACTCATCAAAAAAATATCGACACAAATGTAATAAATATTATTTAATTTACATTAGCATAGTTTTTAATTACAAGTGAAACACACTATCAGGTTTTTTTTTAAAGGTATTTGCTTATCTAGATTACAAAATGCCTACAAAGTAGGATGTTTACTACTAATAAAAATTTATTATAAAAAAAATTCAAGCATTTAAATTTTTTTTTTTTAATTAAATTAAAATTTTACTCCCTTTGATTTTGAAAAGTTAGGATTTATGACTTAGAGTGTTTCACTTGTAAGCCGACAATGTGAAAGAACACTTAGGAATCCTAAACCTTAATTTCCTTTAAGAAATTACATACTACTATATTTAAAAACATTTGGATTACTTTGAACAGTAACATATAATCCATTGTCTGGATTTTGTACTCTAGTTAGCTTTAGAACAATTTATAATTCAATTTTAAACAGAAAAGTACAATAACTTTATTTTACATAAAAATATAGAACTATTTTTTATTCATCAATAAAAAAGATACCAAAGTAATAAAGAGCAAATACTACATAACACATTATGAAGTTACAAAAACAATAACTTACAATAGACTTGGACAGTTTTAACAGAAATCAAATAATATACTGAGCCAAAGGATTACTTGAAATTTTAAAACAAATAAAAATCAAACATCTACTAAGTGTTTAATTTTCATTAACACAGTTACATTTGATAATGCAAGATATTATGTAGTTAATACACTTTAAAAACATAAGAATCAACAACAAAAAACTTAAGTTAATAATAGATTGTTTAATCAGAACACCACAAAGAACTTCAGAACATTTATTATTGCTAATGAACAGCTATATATTCCACATAAGTTTAAAAGACACTTTTTAACAAGCTATGTTTGTACTTTTGCAGAAAAATATAAAAAAATATATAGTATATAGCAATTATAAGTAGGTTTGACCTGAAGTAATGTTTTAAAATTTAGCAAGTGATGATGTTATGTCTCAAAGCAAATACAATTATAGTACATTATTGGTTTGGAAGAAGAAAGATCACTGTTATAATTCAAAACTTCCATTCTTTTATTTTTGGGTTAAAGAAGCTCGGAAATCAAGTACATTTGTAGGAAAAACAATTGTCTTAATTATAATTCACACGCTAGCTACAAAGTAAGAGGAGAAAAGGGCAAAGCCTCAACTTGAAATCTTGGATAGCTTTTCCCAAAAAAATAGGATTTTTTTTATTACAGTGAACTATATTTAGTTTATTTTGTTACTAATTTTTGAAGGGAAAACATTAATATAGGTTTTGTGTCGTAAATTTAAAACAGCTATAACTAGTAGATTATTAAATTACTCAGATGAAAATGTGGACTGTCCTGAATTGAATGAAGCATTTGTTTTTGGAATTTGTTGATAATGGTCAAATGCAATAGATATGAGAATCCTATAATATCAAATAAATACAGGGTATCCACAAATTAGTTGGACAATGGAGATCAAATAGATCTGTATAACTCTTAATAACAAGGCATAATAAACATTTTTTTTTGTCATATATGACATGGTGAATCAATTGGGGAAAAAGAATGGTTTAAAAGGTTTAGTTACGAATTATTCAGATGTATTTTAAACTCATTGCCCGACTAATTTGTGGACATCCTGTATATTGACTTTCATTTAAGGCGTTATGAAATCCTCAATATAAATTGTGAAATTGGAAAAAAAAGTATATATAATTTTTTTTATTGTGTTAATAATCTACTAAAGGTCTTGTTCCATATGATCTGGGAGATCTCGATCTTGATTTTCTAGTAGAGTGGTTTCCTTGCCTAAAAAGACAAAATATATTATTGAAATACAACATTTTTAGAAACTTTGTGTTCACGGTCTTTGAAGATACTTTGTTCAAAATTACATAATTTAAATGCTTCTATATGTTAAGTTGAATATGTTAAAAGAAGGGGAAAAAAAAGAAATTCCAAACAACATACATGACAATTATAAGGAAAGCTCTTACTTCTTTTCATTGATTCATGCTAATGTAATGTGTATTGAATGTATTATAAACTTGTTATAAATTCACCATTTAAAATGTGTTTAAATTTCATATCAATTATCATCTAATGCTATAACCTCAGAGTTACCATAACGTTGACCATCAATATTCTTATAACTTCTGAATAACAATAACTTTTCTACTTTGCTTATACAGGACTTTACCTAAATTTTAGTGTCTCTGCTATAATTTTAACTTCAGTGGTTTACAAGAAAAACAACTTATCAAAAAAACTTACCAAAACTGATGTGCAGATTGAATGGATGAAGAAAAATAATTAGGTGACTTCCTTTTGATTATTTAGAACACAGTAAAGACTTAAGTTTTCAAGGGACCACAATACATTAGCAGTAGTCATTGAAATTTTCAATTTGATGAATAATTTTAATAACAATGCAAATAATATAATTAAAGCATACATTAAATTTCTGAACTAGTGTCTTAAATTTTATGTGCTACTGCTGTGGAGTAAAATGGGAATACAAATTGAAATATAAATATTAATATTATTTTAGAAACAACTCATAATGTTAATACTCTTTTTTTAAAGAGAAAGAAAGGAAAATCAAAATATAACACAAACGCATTAGAAAATGTGAGTGATTATTACATAGCATAATCCTAAAAAATGTAGCATGACCCTTTTTCCCTTTCACAACATCCGACACTATTTTTTCAAATAACCAATGTTAAAATCAAAAGGAATATTAGTTATAATTAATCTACAAGCAGTAACATAGTATATGGTGGCCACAAAATTCAGGAAAAAAAGTTCCCTGACAGATTTCTACAAAATAACCTGAGTTTATGGCAAACTTTTTTAAAATTCTCAAATTTTTTCCAGATACCTTGATCAAATAGAACATGTATGCTAAATAGGTAATACACCAATTTTTAAAAAATAGTTTTGGTTTTAATCAAAAGTTTAAATTATTCCGTAAAATTAAACTTCTAACGATTACCACCACAATTCTCGGAGTAAATGGCACCAAATTATGGATGAACTGGAAAAAAATTCCGTGATTTTTTGTAAAATTCTAAAAAGTTCCCCGACACTTTCATGATTTTTTCCGGAATTGGAAAGCTCTCTGACATTTCTTTGATTTCCAGGCCCTGTGGCCACTCTGTAGTAGCAATTTTTAGTACTGCAAATATCATTTCAATAACATTTTACCAAAACAGAAAACGTACCTGTAATGCCTGGAAGAAGATGCATAGCGTCGAAAATCGCTTCTAGGCGGTGAATGTCTACGTGGGCTTCTAGCAGGTGAATATCTACGTGGAGGACTTCTAGTTGGTGAATATCTTCGAGAAGGGCTATGTCTACCTCTACTACTACCAACTGGACTCCTTCGATAGCTACGTTGAGGGCTCCTCCTAGGACTAATTCTGGGAGGACTCCTCCTCCTGTAAGGCGATATAGCTTGTTAAGTGAATAAATAAAACTATTGTTTGTTTTATGATTTGTTTTAAGACAAGTTTATTTTATTAATAGCTTGGCAGAAAAAGTACTTAGAATTGCATGGTGGAAACAGAATGGACACACTAATTAAAAAATTTTTTTACCAAAACTTAAAACAATAAATTTTAAAAACAAGAGCAGTCTAGAAGGGAAATTCCTTGATACTTGATCCTACCCTATCAATTTCAAGTCACCCATAAAATTACAGTGTACTATAAAATGCAATTGATTAAATACTAAGTAAGCAAGTACATCGTGTAAAAAATTAATAAATTTTCTTAAAGTATTACTGTTAAAAAATCAAATAAAAATGTTTCCTAAAGTTTTTCAAAATAAAACTTCTGTAAAGCAAATTACATTGCAAAAGAAGCACAATAACTTTATAATGTTTCTTTTATTTTACAATTTTTAATAAAAACATGAACTCTCAGATTTACAATAAATTTTGCACAAATTCCTTCAAGATTTCCTATTTTTTTCTTTTACAGAACACCTTGCAAAAAAAGTAATACTTAACAATTTAAAAAAAAAATTGTTGCAATAGAAATAAAAATCTCTCTGTATTAAAAAAAAGCAAGCAACCGGCGCATTGTCACTAACTTTTCTCTTTTTCTGGTGAAAGGAGAACTGTGAAATTTTTAACTCAAGAAGATTGTCTATCTCGCCATGTATTATCGCAAAATGGCGAATATTTAAATATTTTTTTTTTAATTGAATTTAAAAATTTGGCCGTAATGATAATCCAATGGGAAAAAGGTTTCGCCCCTACTCTTCTATCTGAATAAAAACTTGAAATACTTACTTTTTTCCATTGAAAAAATATGGTTATAATCTTTGAAATCTTCTCTTGCAAATGGTATTAAAAATATCTTTGGATGATAAAAAATTAATTTTATACATCATGTTTTTGTGAACACTAAAACTCCTTATTGTTGCTTCTCCTCTCCTCCAGAAGGCTATTTTTCCCCCGCAAAAGGTGTGGAGGAGACGCGAGTGTGAACCATGATGTCATTCCGACTACATGCTATGTACAAACTCCAAGTGGAACGTCATTGAGACTGTGAAGTCTGATTCATACTTTTCAATGATTTTTGACCAATAAATGAGTTTCGGCTTCTATATAGAGGAATTTTTAATTTTTTTTTAATTACCCATTGTAAAAATTTTTCACACTCGGCCATTGCTGTGTTTTAGTAAATGTTCATTGTTCGTCAATAATTTCAAGATGTCAAAATTGACAATTAGTAAATGGTTTTCTAAATTGGGTGTACCGTGAATTTTAAATAAACGATCTGCATATATTTTTTGCGTGCATACAAAAGTGTTTACATTTTTGTTAGCACCCTGTAGCAGCATGATTTTCTTATTTTCTGAGCATTAAAATCCTGTACGCGAGAATATACTGACAACAATATTTTCATATAATGAGTGTATGACATTTTTCATGTCAAATTTTACATTTATATGTCATTAATATTTCAATAACATCAACTATGAGTTTGGTTTTTGTGTTAACGATAATTGTTTTCTTGCAATTCAATGTGAAGTCTCCTTCACACTGCCATCCTGAATAATTATTTCAAAATAAACACCATAAAAATAAAAGATAATACTCATTACTGTTCTATTAATGATTTCAGTATTGGGGGGGGAGAGGGGAATGCAAAATAATAATCTGCTAATGGTTAAAAGCATATAAATGGTATCGAAATTGCATTAAATATTTCATTAACATCAACAACCGCCGATGGGGGCCCTGCCTACAACTATAAATGATTTCAGTATGAACCTACATACGCACACATTAGATTTTACACAGCATGTTTAGGATATATGATAAATTCCCTGTAATGCCAATGATTTTTTATTTTCCTACCATTAAATTAAATTTGTGTTCGTTAAAATTAATAATTTATTCTATTGTTAGCTGTTTGTGTTTGTTAATTACGCTGTTTTGATTTCTTCATTTGGTCCGCCAAAATTAAAAACAAAAATTTGTAACTCGTTACTGTTCTATAAATAATTTCAGTATGGTGGGGGTGGGAGGAATTAATGCAAAATTATCTGGTAATGGCTAAATGCATATAAATGTTAATCAAAATTGTCAATATTTCAATAACATCAACAATCGACAATGGGGATCTCGGTCATTACCCTTCGGAGATCACACAGCAAATCAATGTTTTACGTATCAATGGATCTTCTAAGGGTTTTGCGTACGTTACTGAGCAGGCTAAAAGCATTGATTCAAGAGCAAATCACAGTAGTTGCGTTACAAATCCCAAAGCATTCCATTTCTTTAGTGTTAACAATACGCAGTCAAGGTAGGGGGTCACTGAGAAGGGAGCCCCTTTGCAGAGAGCGTATTCAGGGGTTGGCGAGCGTTAGCAAGCAGGGGGCAAATCCCCCTAGGGAAATATATAAAGAAGATATTTTAATTTACTTAATACATTTAATTTAGGAATGGATAACTGGTAAATGTACAGTTGTCTTTTTTTAGACAATCATAAATATGGAAAATAGTTATTTAATTAATGGCAATACAATATGTTATGTTTAGTCGCCATCTAATGTATGAATTTGTTTTAAATCGATGCCATAAGACAATCTACCATTGCCAAAACAAGTAGTACAGTACACAAAAAAATCCAAATGATGGCTATATTTTCAGTTCCAATTATCGTACAATCTTGCGTTTTGCACCAAAATGTTTTGTTTGCGATTTTCTTTATGTCTGGTGCAATTTTTTTTTCTTAGGGGGATGTATAGTAAGTAAATTTAACTCTATCTTTAAAAATTTCAAAACGAACTCCTATTTTTTTTATGTTTTCACTCGATTTAGAATACTTCGTTTACCCTAGATAAAAAATTTCAGTCCATTATGTTGAGAAACATGTCACTTATGAGCAAAAATGTTTTGGGCTATCTTGAGAGCAAATTTTTTTATAGCGCGGAAGAAGCAAACATTTTGCAAGCTTCAAGACATAATTTATTATTTGGTCACTTAAAGTGAGATTTTTTACATTTTTGCTAAAATATTGAGAACCAAAAGTCAAAATGGAATGAAAAAAATTCTGGAGGGGTTTTCGACCATAAGATTTCTAATGGAAGAATAAAAATACATGTGTTAATTAAAAAAAATCTAAAACTTGTTTTATTAATTATTAAAAAACTGTTTAATACAAAAGTTGCAAATTATTTATGTTTGGCTTTTTATAAACTTGCTAAAATATATTCACTATTAAAGAATTTATGGCTAAAAAAAATTATTTTTAACATTAATTTGCCATTTTGTTGACATCATTTAAATGACTAACCACTCATTGGAAAATTATAAAATTTGGTATTTAGACATTTTTTTGGATTCTAAATCTAAATTCTAATCTTTGGTATATTATTATGAGGTTGCCATTAAACTTTTTAGTTTTGTAATATGTAGAAGACCCTTGATGATTAAAAAAAAATAAGTATATACAATTAATAAAGACCTTCCATGATTTACAATGGTACTTGACTTTTGTTATTTCATTAATTAGAATACAAGATATAGCCCTCGTTTGGATTTTTTTTTTTTGCGTACTGTACAAGTGAAAAATCTGAAGATAAATTAATTCCAAGCAATTAGGATCCACTATTAAATGTAAATAAAATGTTAGGTTATAGGCAGTCGTTTCATAGGTTGAACAGCTCATTTAAAAAATCCAAACCTAATTGGAGATCTCCGCCTTTCTTCAACAGGGCTACGCCGCGAAACACGCACTGGGGATTTCGATCGACTTCTACGTCTACTGTTAACAGGTAATGCAGGTGGAGGACTGTTGCAAGGACTGCTAGAACTACTAGCGCTTCTGCTTGACGAAGGTTCGTTTCGCCTTGAATGTGCTACATCAGCATGGTCTGGATTTTTAGTCCATGCCGAATCACTATCAGAATCATAGTCATATCCACGCATCTTGTGTCTTCTTTCACGCTCTCTGAAGAAGAAATGAATGTTTTACCATATTGTAATTTGGACTGTCATGCAAGAATATATCTGTTAAGTGAAAAGCCTGAGGTTCAGCACCTTTATGATTTGAATGGCCACAATGAGAAATGGATAATTAATGAACAAATTGGCCTACTAAGTTAGTCAAAGTAAAATAATGTCCATGTGATTATCAGGAATTTAGCATTTTGCTAAGTGTCATGTTGGCTAGAGCAAAAAAATTCACTTTGGTCATTATTTTTCATTGATTACTCACTTACATTATTTCATAATAAAAATATATGGAGTAGTAATTTTGTTGGTAAGCCATACCTTCTGATCAATACATGCAAAAACCAAACTTTATAGCATACTCACTCCCTCTTTTACTTTTATTTAATGTATTTACTAATTCCCCAAAAATAACACTACATTGACTTAATCGGTGAAAGTTTTTTAAAAATCCTTAAAGAAAATGCATTACATATTAGAAGTATGTTACCTTAATAATAAAAAGTTAATAAATTGAGTCATAATTATTAAATATGTCTACTTAAAATCCTTTGTAATATAATCATTAGCAAAACAACATTTATCTTACTTAGAAAACAGCATGAACACAGTGCACTAATCACAAAAAAAAATATATTAGTTAATAAAAATATTAATTTGGTAACAAAGAGTAAACAACAAAGGACTAATCAAACATACACTTAAAAACATTTTAATTCATTGAAATAATGCAATCAAAACCATAAATGTAAAAATAAATCTGTTTTACCTTTGCCGTAATTTAATAGCCATTTCCCTAAGCTCTTCAGCTCTATCCTGAAGTGAGATTTTATGGTATAGTTAATTTTTTAAACATTCGAATAAAAATGCAACGCAATTTGTCAACTTACTACAAAAGTAATATGTAGTGAAAAAAAAATGCAATTTAAAATATCTAAATTACTCATACAAAAATAAACTAAAACAAATTAAAATAATATTTCTTTTTAACATGATTTAACCAAAATACAAATTCAAAAATAAATTAAAAACTAGAACTGAAAAGTCACTTATTTGAGAACAGTCTTAGTTTCAAACATTTACAACTGTGTCACAACAATACTTTAAAGAGATAACACGATCACATGTCAAATACAATAAATAAAAAAGGACCATAAAATACAAATGCACACACTAAATAAGTGCAGTGAGGTTTAGAGTTATAAAAAGCACAGCAAAAAATTTACTAAACATGCATAATTATATGAATTTATGTAGGCACATCTTAACTAGATTAGGACTTCTTTTTAATTGCTGGTGAAAGAAATCAGTTTCCTCAAAATCAGCCTATTAGCCAGATTTTATCATGCCAACTTTTTTACAGATTTGCCGTAGTTTTTATTATTTATCAATGGTCTATACTCTTACATTACTATGAAAGAATACAAGATTTGAACCCACTGCAATAGAGACTATTTAATCAGCATGAAGCTCAGAGAAAATGAAGTAAATTTTGGCAATAGCAAAAGCATATGTGAATTTCAAGACCATTGACAAAAGATTCAGAAAAGATATTTTATCCATATATTTTACGTGGGTTTCAAAAATCATCCATAAAACTGCAAACACTATGGAAAACTGTAGTAAATCCATAAAAAAAGTGAGCATCTTTGCCCAGTTTAGTATTTGCAATGACATTTTATTACAGGTATTCTTTGGAAACAGCTTTATTTCTGACAAATTCGAAAATAAAAAGCATCATAATTGCGTGTAATATTAGAAAATAATTCTGCATTTCAAGTTGACTTAAATCATTTTAACCTTTAAATCAAAGAAAATAAAAGACAGTCTTAAAAAATTATACAACTTTAAATCTACAAAAATAGAACACTTAAAGTTTAAATGTACAAAAATTCCTACCTGTCTTTCCTGTAACTGCTTCTCCGTCTTTTCAATTTGAGCTTGTTTATCTGCTTTATCTGCAAACATAAAAATTTTAAGAAGTGAGCATAAGGTTTTTTCCCCTCTCAGACTAATCTTATGGGACATATGACATTTATTAAAATATAACACAAATAAATACAGGACCAACATAACCGATTCCTTTAATTTCAAAATACTTTAAATTTAAAAACACAAAACCTAAGATGGGTGAAGATATGAAAAGATGCACCAGTTTGAAGTTCATACTACATATATTCAACGTATGTGCTTTTTTTACACAATGTTACACAACACCCTAAATATTATTCCAATATGTTCAATTCCAGGCAAGAGATCAGAAGACTTGGCCATGTCATAGACAAAGCTATATGGGCTTTTTTTCTTCTTCACAGACTGGCAGGTTGCATCTACCTGGATAGGTTAAAGTTATGGTAAATGCAACAACAGACTCCTTAGTATACCTCTTTCAACAGGAGATAGAGCCATCTTAATCTGAATCATAATGAACTGCCATATTGCTGGACTGGGTGTGTTATGATGTTGTAACCACACTGCAGGTCACCTGATCTCCCATCATGGGATTTTAGCCTTTGAGGTTTATGAAGAATACGAGATTATATACCTCTAATGCCAAAAACACTACAAGAACTAAAGGAACGTAACACTGTTGATGAAACAAATGTTGATAGGAGCATTCTATTGAAAATATGTTAGGAAATGGATACTGTTAGGATGTGTGCTGTTTCACCAAAGACACACAGATTGAATATCTGTACTATCTACATATGTTTTGGACTTTTAAATAGTAAGTGTTTTGAAATTTAGAGGAATCTTTTATGTTAGCCTTGTATCATTTTGTAAATTTAAAGTAAACTTAATTAAGAATTAAAAATATTGTATATGGTGAAACATTTCAAACTAGATAATTTTATACCAAAGTAAAAGAGAACAAGATGACTTTAAAAAAAATAAAAAAAATAGTAACTTTCTTACAGAAAAATTTTAACATTATGTTATGTTAAAAAAAAATATTTAATTATGTATTATTTGTCTATATTTTCTATTTATCAACTATTATTTTTAATTAAATTTTTCACTATTCATTTTGAGAATTCTGTAATATCTGAATACTATGTCCTTAGATGAATCGAATCTTCTTCATGAATAAAACAATAAACAGCAGTAAAAATCACAGCTTTAATAAAAATTAATCAAACATTTAAACAAGATATACATTTTCAGAGATTAGTCTTTGAAATGCAAAAAGCGGTATATACATGAAATTTATATGACAAGAAAAAGCTATTTAATTAGTTACTTACATTGCTTCTTCAAAGCCAGTTGCATCTTTCGTTTAAGCCGTTCTTGAGGTGTCATCTTTGTCTGTCAATAGAAAAACAATCCTCATTACAAACTATGCACAAATCTATATTTTCTTTTTATGTTTAAATAATTGTATCGTAAATACTATAATTATCTATCAGTATCAAAATAAAAACTTCCGACTAAACTGCTAATAAAATAGAAGTAGCAATATTTAAGCATGAATTTAATTCTAAATAGTACTTATATAACTTCTACTAGTTATTAAACTTATTTTTATGCCTACTAAAGAAAATATGTCCATTTACAAATTGATAAACATTCAAATTCCAACTAGTTTTATATATAGTTTAATTTTTTTTAAAAATAAGTTTTATACTATAAATCTTGATATAAAAAATCGTTCCACACTAACTAACCAAACTTTCAATAGATAAATTTAGTATTCAACTTTATGTTAAAATGAAATTAAAGTAATTAGAGTTCCAGGTAGACGGAAGCAAGGGGAAATTTAGGAACGAGTTAATTAAAAGCATTTTTATTTATCTACGAACGAGTTAACTAAAGCATTTTTACAAAAGTTGTTTTAATCTTAGTATATGTACAAATAATATTAGCCACAACCTTATTTCATTGATATGAAATAAAATATTAAAAAACCAAAGATGAAGATTTCATAAACAATGTAGAGGGTTTATATTTCATGAGGAAAAAAAATATTTTAAATAATTAGTTATTTGAATTAAATTTCTTGTTTCATGATAATGTGAAAAGTGAAGAGAAAAAAGTTATTGGGGCAGTAGGCAAAAAAAAATCCCAACGATGGCTATAACTTCGGTACTAATTATCGTAGAATCTTGCAGTTTGCACCAAAATATTTTGTTTACGATCTTCTATATGTCTGGTGCAAACATTTTTTTTTTTTTTTTGAGGCTGTATAATAAGTAAATATAACTCTATCTTTAAAAATTTTAAAACAAATTTTTATTTTTTTATGTTTTCATTCGATTTAGAATACTTTGTTTACCCTAGATACCAAATTTCAGTTGATTATGTTGAGAAACGCGTCACTTATGAGCAAAAAATTTTTGGCTGATCGTAAGGGCATATTTCTTTAAAGCAGGGAAGAAGCAAACGTTTTGATCAAACTTAATCTATTAGAAGCTCGAGACGTTATCTATTACACGGTACTTTAAAGTGAGCTTTTTTACATTTTTGCTAAAATATTGAGAACCAAAAGTCAAAACGGAATGAAGAGCATTCTGGAGGGGTTTTCGACCATGATAATTCTAGTGGTAGAAAAAAAATCACAAATTTTTCTATTTAAAAAAATGGAAAACTTGTTTTATTAATAAATAATTAAAAAACTGTTTAAAACAAAAGTTGCATTTTATTTATGTTTGGCCTTTAATAAAGTATCGCTTGAAACAAAAATTGCTAAAATATATTAAGTTTAGAATTTATGGCTTAAAAAACTGATTTTCTTTTTCTTTTGACTTTTAATTTACTAACCACTCATTGGAAAATTATGAAATTTGGTATTTAGATGCTTTTTTGGATTCTAAAACTAAATATGGTATAATATTACGGGGTTTAAATTAAACTTTTTAAAGTTTGGTTTAGTTTTAGTATAAAGATGACCCCTCGTGATAAAAAAATTATATACAATTAAAAAAGACCTTCCTAGATTTACAACAGTGCTTGACTTTTGTTATTTCATCAATTAGAATAAAAGATATAGTCATTGTTCGGATTTTTTTGCGTACTGTACAATGATTAAAAAATGGTGATGCAGAAGAGGAGAAGTTGGTAGTTATTTTTTCATGACGCAAGATATAAATTGGGGTTTGTTAACACATTAACTTAAAAATCAATTCAAGGAAGGGAAAACAAATAACATTCGTTATGCAACGGTGGATTTTAAAAGTACTTGGATTTAAAAGAAATGAGTAAGAGCATTTTAAGAACTGAAAGGAATTTTTGTTTTCTGTTCCAAGATATTAGCTTCTACTAATAAGTTTATCTCTTGTCAATTTTTATCTCTATCATATCATTGTATAAAATATACATTATAGCATATTATTATTTATCATTATACCTTTTTAAATTGTTACACATTCTGTGTGTAATATTTGCTAAATAATCTCAGATTTCTTTAGAAAGAATGCAAGATCTAAAATTAATTGCAAAATGCCAAGCAAAATTCTGTAACTTGGATTGCAAATAATAATACAGTGCCACATAGGACTGTGTTATGCGATTTATTTCCCCAAAACATTGAAGAAACATGCAATGCAGGTGTTAGAAAGATTCAATCGAGTTATTGACCAAGAAAAAAATACAAGCACAAAAAAAGTTATGGATTTAAAAAAAGTAAAAAAAAAAATTCAGATGTTTAACAAGCAGGGAATAAAAAAAAAAGAATTATACAATGAAATAATTGAAAATGTAAAATACTAGAGTTGGGAAAGGCTTAAATATTATTTAAATATATTTAGCATTTACACATTATGCTCACAAATAGTTGAGGAAATAGATAAATTAACTTCTTACTGACTTTGGGGGCGGGAGCCGCTTTACCAGTAAGTGGCTGCAATCTGAAACAAAAAAAATGGAACTACTCATTGCAATGGAAATTTAAAATATTAGAGATAGAATTCAGTGCAAAATAGTCAATCACATCATTTGAACATTTTCACTAAAAAATGCAGAATTTAAAATTTTATATTGTAAATTAGAGCTAAAACTTAGCATGCATTGCATACGTATCTATAATTATTTGATATTGAGCTAAAACCATTTAATAGAATTTTTACAACAGTAAATCATCATACTTTTATCATATTCTCAGATTAACTTGAGGTAAAAATAACATTTGCTTGATTTAAAAATGTTAATTTAAAATATACCTATACAATGCTTATTGGCAATTAGCAATTGAAATCTCGACCAAGATAGCAAAACAATAATGTCACTAGACTAAACTTAAATGTCCAATGTAATATTTCAATTTGATATCAAGATTCAAAATTATCAACATATATATTTGATTAACCATTATAGACAAAGCAAACGTAGTACTAAAAGTCTCTGGTAAACAATTATAAAGAGTACTTGAAAAGTATTTCGTTTCAGTTTGATTTGAAATAGTTGGAAAGAAGTTTTATCAAAAGTGAAACTTAAATTGTTTTCTAATATTTAATTCGTTTAGATAGAAATTTGGTGAAAGTTTGTTACACTGTTTAGTATTTTTATCTTTATTATTTGAACACAAATACACAAATAAAAAAAATGTTTCATAGATTTCTAAATTTTTTTTATAATCCAGAAAATTAAATAATTTAATCAAAGACCTAAACATTACAAAAAAAAAATCCACAATTTTTAACTAAAAATTTGCCGACTTGAAAGATTAAATTTTTAATAGTATTTTTAAATAATACGAGTAACTATAGCACCACACAAAAAAACTTGCAATACTTGTTCCTCAATAGGATTAACAAATAAAACTATTCTTTATATGCTGCAATGTTAAAATATAAAGTTATACAAGTAAACACACACTAAAATTAACACACTAAAAACAGATTGAGATATTAAAAGCATGATATAACCAGCATCTTAATTTACGTTACAAAAGATGTTAATTGCTACATTAAAAGTGTAATTAAAAATAAAGAAGGTTGAAAACTGAAATTTATGTATTTTTCAAGATAAAAGTAAACAAAAGTACCCTAATAAAAAGGTTAAAAGGTACAATATTAAGCTTAAGCCAAAACTTAAATTTTTACACTACTTAGTAGCATCTGAATGGAAGTATAAATTATAGCTTATTTTTTAGTAAAAAGGTATTACAAGAAGAGAAAACTGCTGGTAAATTTTTGGTATACAACCAGAGTGGGGTTTTAAATATTGTTAGCGGAAGCAATACAGTTTAAGTAATAAAATAACAAAGAATTTTATAGGGTAAATTAATGTTTTCCAGATAAATTACATGGTTTCCAGGGGGAATTTAAATTCACTTCATATATCAGGGAGAATTCAATTCCCCTGATAATTTCCTGACAATTCCTACTCACCTGTTATTCTACAATAGTACAAGTGTAAACAATTAAAAACTAAATCTTAAGAAATTTATCACACAAAAAGAATATGTAAATTTAAAAAAAATATAATTAAATATGAAATAAAAATTGAATATAAAAAGTTATTTAAAAAAAAATAAAAAATTTAAATTAAACTTCGTTTTTTGACTTCGTTCTTCATATTTAAAAAAAAAAAAAACTTTTAAATGAAAAATTACGGTTAACTTTAATTTTTCAAAACTCCTGTATAATTGCCTTTTCCATGATAATTGATTACTTATCCTGTAGCTGGACCCTAAATAATCAAATTAAAATTTCTTGAGCATAAATATAACATTAATAAATTTCAGAAGATCAAGCATAAATTAATTTCACTTCAAAGAATGAGTGGAAACAAATACACTTAGAAATGCATCTACATCTGAAATATGTCCATCACCACTGCAAAAAATATATTTTAAAGAAGCACATGAATAACTTAAATATTTTGAACATCATTAATAATACAAATATATACTCAAATATAAAAATCCATAACAAATATTAGGAAACTGATTCATCTTATAAACTAAAAATTACCGCGAAGTGCTTGGTACATTTGAAAGTTGGGGACTTCCAACTGGTGATTTATCATCCTCACTTTCTGATAAATCACTATTAGACCTAGAAAGACTATGACGATAATAAGATTTCACTGGAGGTGGTGGTAACTTGGGAGATTCAGATCTATCTACACTTATATTTGTCTTCGATTTAGATCTAGATCGAGAGCGTGTTTTTGTTCGCCGAGATTGGTGACGCGAACGGGACCTTGATCGTGACTTGGAAGCTGAATTTGATCTATAAGAAAAAGTATTGTCAAAATCAAAGTTGTTGTGAATTATAAAAAGATAATATACAACACAGCAAATTATGACTATAACATGTAAGAGAAAATTTGAGAATTCACAATTCAACTTTATATATAAAAAGATAAAATTACTTAATAAACAGTTAGAGGGCAATAAATTGACGAAAAAACAATATATTTTGAATATCTCTAAAGATGCCTAAACATTTTCAATTCTACATCTGTGTTGTTTATTATTTAGAAAACAAAAGTTATTTAGAATAAGCAAGTTAATGCTACTCCACTCGTAAATTGGAATGAAAAAAAAATTAAAATAGTCAAAATTCTACACATAGACAATGTTTAACACTTTGATTACCAAAATAGACAATGTTTAACACTTTGATTACCAAAACTATCATAGTAAGACAACAGATTATCAATAACTCTAGATTGCTTTAGCAATGAGACATTCCAAAAATATTTTTAAAAAAATAATAATAATAGTAATTGGTAAAAACAGCTAAAAATTCAATTTGCATGTTTTTCATGTTCATGTATCACATAAAAATTATGTTTAAAATAAAATTGGGGTATTAGAAAGAAAATGTTCATTCGAAACCAGATGTATCAAAAAATAGGCAAAATTGATAATATAATAGTAAGTGAATATATTAATTTATAAACCAGTCATTATTATAATTAATTTCAAGCATATTGGAGGAAAAAATACCTTGAACGAGATTTAGAAAAACTTCTACGAGAGTGCTTCTTTTTGTGAGAACTAGATTTTACTGGTGAAACTGATCTTCCTGAAGATGAACGTGACGAATGCCTAGATCTTCGGCGAGAATATTCCTTATCATTTTTATCATGTTTTTGCTTTGAACGATATGATGATTTAGAAGAATCAGAGTAGGAACTATTTCTTGATGAACGAGATTTTTTTTCTTCATCTCCATTTTTTGATGGCAAATGAGGTCCCATTACAGAGGATGAACTTTCTTTTGATCTTAAAAGATATTATATTTACTACAAGATATCTACAAAACATATCATTATCTACAAAATAAAAATAAATTATAAACCAAGTCAGAGAAAATTATTTTAAAGTACTGTATACAAGCATTTAGGAATAGGAATTACTTAAACATAACAAGGTAGAATTAGTAAACCACTAAAAACTAAATTTAAGGAAATTCACTGTACTAAGAATTGCACTTGCTTTAGAATTATTTGACACATTTACAAAGAAGTCTACTTTGAAGGGGTTTTTATAGATATATATAATAATTTTTTTTAAAAATATATATTTTAGCTTTAGAATTGAACTTAGATTTCCATTTACTAACTTTTTTTAAAGGCAATACCTTATACAGAATTTAAACAAAAAAATTGTTTTTTGAAGAAAATATTTAAGAGAAAACTTGAAAAAGTACAAATAATATACGAGGGCAATTCAGAAACTAACCTCCGATTGGTCACAGTGCGGGTAGTGGGGGGAGTAGCGCGCCATCTGTGCATTCACACGCTCAGCAGGTCAGTCGGCATCAAGCCGTAGTCGAGTGAACATCGTACCTGTGCTAGTTTAGTTTTTGTGGCAGTTTGAAATGTGTGCTGCAATAGAAAATCCCGCCAAATGTGAAGTGCGTGCTGTTATAAGGTTTTTTACAGCCAAAGGATACTCTGCAGCAGCTATTCATCGTGAGCTTTGTGCCGTGTACGGACCAAAAGTTATGAGTGAAGGAGTTGTCCGTGAATGGGTACGTTTATTTAAAAGTGGACGAGAAAACGTTCATGATGAAGAGAGGAGTGGTAGACCATCCTTGGTGACTGACGAACTCGTTCAGACAGTTGATGCAAAAGTTCGTGAAAATCGACGTTTCACAATGGCGGAGTTGTCTACTGATTTTCCACAGATTTCTAAGACTCTTTTGTACGAGATAGTGACAGCAAGATTGGGTTACCGTAAGTTCTGTGCACGATGGGTGCCCAAAATTCTTACCGACCACCACAAAACTCAAAGAATGGCCTCTGCATTAGACTTTCTGTCACGTTATGAGGACGAAGGAGAACCATTGTTAAACAGAATCGTGACCGGTGACGAAACCTGGATTAAGTACGTGAACCCTGAGACAAAAGAACAATCAAAGATGTGGGCACATTCAGATTCGCCTACCAAACCAAAAAAAGCCCAGCAAGATTTTTCTGCCAGAAAACTGATGGCAACGGTGTTTTGGGATGCCAAAGGGGTGTTGTTGGTTGAATTCATGGAACGTGGGACGACCATTAATCAAGACGTGTACTGTGAAACACTAAAAACATTACGACGGGCTATACAGAACAAACGCCGTGGTATGCTGACTTCCGGTATCGTTTTTTTGCACGATAACGCCCGTCCTCACTCTGCTCGCAGAACAACAGCCCTTCTTGAGTCCTTCAAGTGGGACGTTTTCAACCATCCACCTTACAGCCCAGATCTGGCGCCAAGCGATTATCACCTCTTCATGCATATGAAGAAATGGCTCGGGTCCCAGCGGTTTGATGACGACGAAGAGCTCAAAGATGCGGTCACAGGCTGGCTCAAGGCACAAGCGGGTGATTTTTATGCAGAAGGAATTTCAAAGCTTGTGAAGAGATACGATAAGTGCCTCAATCGTTAAGGAGACTATGTCGAAAAATAGTGCAAAGATGTAGTTGTAAGATGTATATATTAAAATATTTTTACTTAACTTGGTGTATTTTTTTCAATCAACCGGAGGTTAGTTTCTGAATTGCCCTCGTACATATGAATTGGAATTGTTACAATTTAAAAATTCATTTTAAATTTAATAAGGCACAAGTCAATTACAGCTTACTTCAATTGTTAAATACAAATAATTACAATACGTTTTTTAAATTGCAATTCTAGATAGTAATACTATCTTAATAATTAACAGACTAAATACACAATACTAAAATTTGAAGAGCTAGCTAACATGCAAATGCTTTTAATGAGGTATATAAATATTTTCACTAAATAACTTAAGGTATGTTTGGAATATAACAAGCAAAATTAAAAATATCTTATATATTATTAATTAATATCCATATAAATTAATGAAATAGCCATATACATTGTAATGGTCCTAACTTATATAAGTTCATAACAGAAATACACCTACTCCCAAACTGCTTCAGTTCGTGATACAATTATTATAGGTTGAATATAAATTTAAAACCGAAGACAAATACGAATAAATTTAATACATAAAATAAATTAAAATATAATTACTTGGAGCCTTTCCCGGTTTTTGCACTAGCAGACACAGGACCAGGTTTTCCAAGTTGTTCTCCGTCGGAACCTTCACCCCCAAAACTTGTTATGAACATTATTTTGCCAGCTTCTGGAGGAGAACGGGAGCGAGACTTTGAAGCAGAACTGCGACTACAATAAAAAACCTTATTGTATACATTTTGGTGGAATGACGGAAATCATCAACTCCCCAAATTAAATTTGATTGATACAACATCCCATAAAAAAAACTACAAAATATTGCCTACAAAAATTAAACATTGAAAGAAACTTACCGCATTGGGGTATATGTAGGACTATCTCTAGCAGCATAGCTAAAAAAAGATTTCAAATATAATTGAAGATTGTACTATATAATAAAAATTATAATTATTTTTTAATTTATAACTTTTTTAAATACCTAGGAGGGCTAGTTATTTTTCTGCCAGCAAGTTTTTTTTCTCTCAGTGCTCGTCTTTCTCTACGTGATTTCCTACCCTACAACCACAGGATACAAAATTATATTTTAGATGAAAAATATAAATATAAAAATGGAGAAATGCTGTATTTTAGCATGCAAGTTATTACAAAATTTTTAGTTAAATACCACAAAATAAGCAGTCTGCATTATATATTTTTCCCTGAATAATGACCTTTTTTGTTTGCATGTTTTGGAAAATCTTTTAATGCTGTAAATGTTCCAAAAAAGAATTTGTATCTATCTAAGCTGCAAAAATGAATCTGAATGCTTCATATTCAATGATAGCAAGAATCATATTTAGGAATAAGTTTGGTAACAAAAAATTCAAAATTTTATGCATAAAACATCCTAGCAATACTTAAGAATTTAACAAAATGAGCTGCAATTATATATTTATTAAAATATTATTTTAAAAAACTGTAGGCATGCCCATGAATATACAGGGGGGGTTCATAAAATAACTTTGCGATATATTGACCTCTAGCTTCCATTCCGTTCAACCAATCGAGATGAGATTTCAGATATAGTTACTCAGAAGTATGAGCTTAGGATCAGTGAATGGCAACAAAATGGCGCTCACGGTTATGGTTACAGAAAATCAAAATTTTCAAATGGCAACACCTACTTTTTTCTACTGCAAAATGCTCAGTGGATGCAAAAACACTGGAGAGCATTGGAACGGTATGTATACCAGAAAAAAGACATGTTATGTCCGCACAAAAGAAAGCTCTGAAAATGGCCAACACTAGTGGAGCACACGGTAGGGCTGGGCGATTTAGAGATTTCTTAAATCGATTTATCATCAGTCTAACATCGTGATTTAGTGATAAATCGATTTAACACCGCTGTAGAATATGTCCCTATTGTCGATATTAGTACTAAATCGATACTTGCATTACATCAATATAAAGACCAATCCTTGCACACAGAGGCCGTTTGCCAGATAATCAGCATAGAAAGTCGATAAGATGGCCTGTGATGGCACCCATGTGAACTTTGGCCTCCGTCATATGCAAATTTCCATCGTGGATCACGATCCTGTTTTTGTTGGCCATTCGCAAAGCTATTTTTTGTGCGTGCATAACGTGTCTGTTTTTTGTGATACACATACCGTTTCAACGATCTTTAGTGTTTTCACATGTGCTGAGCATTTTGTGACAGGAAAAAGTATGTGGTTGCCATTAAAAAACTCTGAGTTTCTGTAACTATAACCATAACTCTTAGCACCATTTTGTTTCCATTCACAGAATTCCGAGCTCATACCTCTGAATAACTATACCTGAAATCGCATCTCGATCAGTTGAACGGAACGGAAGCAAGAGGTCCATATATCGGCAAAGTGATTTTATGACCACTCGGTAGATTGAAGCATTCATAGCAGTGAATGTCATAATAAGAGGTGCTTGAAAATTGAAGCTAATTACTAAGTTTCTCAGCAACCCATCCAGCACAGATATGAAAACTTATGAAATAACAAATGAGCCTAGCCCTTTTCTATTCCAAAAATTAGCAAAAAATATATTTATCAACAAATATAAAAGTGTTTCCTGATGATAAAACATTAAAAGTGTTCAGATACTACTCAGTTATATAAAAAGCTAAAAAACAAAAAAAAAATTATTAAAAAAAGAAAAATTGTGGATTTCCTTGAGCATTGATAATAATGCACTGTCTCTGTTTGTCAATCAACAAAAATGGTTCAAAAGAAGGGCACTGGGACATAAGGATATACTTTGTGCAGTCATTGTATAGTTCCCAAGTAAAAAAAAAACTTCATGTGAAAAAGAAAACCGGCAAAAAAACCTTCAAATATTCAACAAGTCAAAGCATTTCAAACAATTATACCATATTGACAAATAAGCTAATCTAATTAACTCAGTTTTCTAAATTTTTGAGCTACATTCTAAGTACTAAAAAAATAGCTTTAACCTTTAAATTTAAACTAATCATTTATATCTTAAAGCTTGTTCTGATAAAAAAAGCAACAAATAATTTTATATACAATTGCAGTTAAAATTACTATTTTAAACATGGATTATTCAAGAAAATGACAACTTTGGCTAATTTTCAGCTACAAAATTTATATAAAAATGTTACTTATTCTACATCAATTCAAACCAAACGGCGAAATCGATCCTTAAACAGGCCCGAATCATAGGCATAGGCGTTATCACACTAGCGAAAGCTTAGGCGAATGACTAAAAAAACGTTGTTAAAAATCTCGGTAATAAAAGGTATTAAATCAGAGTAAACTTTGGCGAAAATAACTACCAACGAAAATATTAACGATGGCACTTACAATACCGAAGAAAATCTTTATAACAGCAAAAAACGACCATCACAACAACATTACATATCAACGAAATTGTCCATCATACCGGCACAAACTAATTAATATCAATATTTTTTCGTAATATTGGATGCAACAACAGTGTGCCATTCGGTGAAAATGACCATCACACCAACAGAAATATCAGAGTTAGAAACGAATACATTGGAGCAATTCTCAACAATAGCGATATTGTAGCGGTGTAACACTAGACGAAAATTATAATCACAACGTAAAGCTTGATGATAACACATGCAAAGTGACGCAAATCATCGAGGTAATATCGAAATTTTTTCGGTAATACCCGTGCATATCACAGATTATACAACAGCGTAGCATGCAGTAAAAATGACCATCCTACCAAAGTAAATAACAGAGTTAGTGCCGAATATACCAAAGCTATTCTCAGCAATAGTGCTATTAAATCTGTGTAACACTTGATGAAAATGACCACCACAACAGCCTAAATTCCAGCAAGCCTGTCATAGTCATGCAAGTCTCACTGGTAGCTGACATTACATCAACAAAATGCTGAGCGAAAACAACCATCATTAACAAACATAAATAAACTATATTTCTGTACGTCAGATTTGAAATCAAGAGAATAGCAAAGCAGCAAGAACGTGCGGCAGGTTTTCCGCTCTTCCTGATCGGGCAGAAATGAAGCTGCATAGCGATTCAACCTTAGGAAAAGGGGATTCTTTTTCTGTGGAATAGAAAAACAGGAAAAAACTGCTTATTTTGTGAGGGATTAGAAAAAGCGAAATTTTCTTTGAAAAAGTAGAATTCAATCTTTTCTAAAAAATTTCTAAAAAAGTGGAAAAAACTTATCCCAACATGTTAGAATAGCAAAGTAAAATACTTTGTTGTGAGCATACAGTGTTGTGAAAAATGTTAAGGCTAAAACTTCATTATTTCCTTAACTACTTATTGAAACTTAATGCAAATTCAAGACAATGCAGAAAATAACTTCTTTAGTTATACATATAAAAAATTACAACAAATTCAGTTACTTTTAAAATAAAAATTATTATAATTTTTTCAAACATGCAAAAACCGGGAAAAATCATAGGACCAAGCTCAAATTTATAGGTTATTTTTCATGTTATTTATTTGTATCAGTATTATATTCGTCTGCGGAGCTGCTCTAACAAATTACGTAGACAATTTAAAACGATGCAAGAGAGTAATTTAAAGATCAATAAAAATGAGGAGAGGTAAGAAATTAACACTGATTGAACAAGGTAAGATCGTTAGTTTTAAACAATGTGGTTTAAGTACTCAGAATATAGCTAAAAGATTAAGTAGATCCAAGACTGTGGTTAGTAATTTTCTAAAAAGTAATGATTTACAATCAACGGAAAAGTACAGAACGTCCATCTGCATTGATCCCTCGACAAATGAAAACTGTTGTTAGCCGAGTCACACAAAAGAAACTTCCTTCATCTCAAATTAAAGATTCGAAGCTTTCTTGCACTAGACGAAATATATGAAATGTGTTATTGAAAAAGCCAAATGTAAAATTTAGTAAAATGAAATGTCAATCACCTCTAAGTAAGAGGAATGAAATGACCTGCCTAGAGTTTGCAAAAAAACAAACTGCTTTTGGAGATAAATGACAAAATATTGTGTTTTCTGATGAAAAGAAATTAAATCTTAATGGTCAAGTCAGGTTTAAGTACTGCTGGCATGATCTTCGGAATGGACCCTCCTTTATTTCTAAGTGTTAGTTTAATGGAGACTCAGTGGTGATTTGGGGCAGGTTTGCTGCTAACTGAACAACAACATTTTCTTATTTAAAACAAAGACAAATTCAGAAACCTATCAAGACACTTTAGCAGAAAATTCATTGCTGGGGACTTCTTTAATAACATCTGTAAAATACATCTTTTAGCAGGACAATGTGTCTATTCATAATTCAACCTCCACAAAACCCTGGCTTGAGCCTAATCATATCCAAGTGCTTGAGTGGCCATTAAGGAGCCCTGACCTGAACCCAATAGAAAATTTATGAGGCATTACATTAAGGTGCATGATATTTAAGGAAATAGTAAAACTTACAACACCAAATATGAACATAAAATGGCTGATGAAAACAGTTGGAAAAGCCTCTCAAAAGACACTTTTAAAAAAGTTTTGGATTCTATGACAACGAAAATGGTTGAATTAACAGAAAAGGGGCAGTTTTTCAATTATTCACAGTTTTATACATTTAGCAGTTTTTTCGCGTATGGCATTAATATTTCTTCCAGCTTTCTATATATATAAAAATAATAATAATAACATTTGAATGAATTTTTTTTTTTTTTTTTTTTTTTTTAATGTTTTTGTGCAATTTAATTAGAACTGCTATTTTTTTTTATTGAGTTTAAATTTGCAAATGCATTTGTACGAATAATGAAGTTTTTCAGTTGGCCTTAACATTTTTTCCGGCACTATATAGATTTATTTGCATTCCAATTATTTAATTTGGTAAAGTGATTAATTTGGATTCAATACCACAGACAGACTTTTCATAATTAAGTATCATTTCATTGTGAATAAAAACTGTAAAGATATCAGCTAAATATTGCACGTTCACAGTTAGAAGTTGTATTTATTTTTATTACAAATTAAGATTAGAATGACTGTAAAATTAAGAGTCTGAAAATTGCTTGGGCTAAGAAGTATGGAAAATGGAAATGTTCACTTAATATTCAAAATGAAAGTCTACACAAATTTGTTGAACCTCCTTGAAAGTGGAAGTTTAACTTTTCTTGCACATTATTGCAGTGAAATGGTACCTAATCAAGTGAAGAGTTTAAATCACTCTTATAGCTTGAATTTCAAACTGGCAAACAAACTGTATTTTAGCCCCAACAGAAAGTGGACAATAGTAACCTAGAAGTTTTCACTATCCTAATTGGTACTGAAGTAGGCCAAAATAAGACAGTTATTTCCATGTGCATATCATTAAATATTATAAAGATAATTAAATATAATATATGGAAGCTTATGAACATTTTACGCATACAAACCAAAACCTAAAAAAAAAAAAAATCAAAATTACTAAGCTTGGTGACTTCTAAATTGAAAAGCCCTGCATGTACTTCTGTAACAGTATGTAATCAACATTACTATGAAGGTAATAAAAAGGTAATGGATGTTTATAGTTTATGTAAAACATATACGAAAAGAATTATGAACACGAAGTAATTATGTTAATTTGGCATATTTCATGTACCTTTTTCTCAGAAAATAATTGACAAAGAAGCCTAATTTTTTTTCAGTACATTTAGCAGACACTTATTGCTCTACTGAAGTTAGCTTTTGATTGTAATTCATTTACTTTTTTTTTTAATGAATTATCATGAAAGTCACTCAAAATTGTTAAAAACTCAAATTTGTTTTTTGCTAAAATAAGCCAAAACAAAAAATATTTTTAAAATAACGAAATCTCCCTTCAGTATATTCAGATACATAAAAGGAATACATGATAAAAATTTTAGAACGATAATTTATGCAGTTTCTGAGAAAAAAGCACATGAATAATGAAAAATGTAGTTTTGTGAAAAACACATTTTAAAGAAAACTTTACTTACACTAATAGTTACGAATTTAGTCATCAAAAAATTATCAAATATACTTTTAGTTGAGGTATTATTACATATGAGAATTCAAATTTTGATAAACAATAATAAACTCAAAAATGATTATTTACAAATTTTAGGGTACTAACTCCCCTTAAAACTATAAATATTTATAGAAAAAAACACAATAAAACTAACTACAGCAATTTCATGTCAAAATGAAAACTTTCGAGAAAAAAATTAAATACTAAATGATCACCTTTATATATACAGGACTAAATTATGCTTTGTAAAAAATCACAATTCAATAATTAGTAAATTAATAACTTATTTGTTATATTAATGTATATGCTTTTTGAATACAGACTCAAATAAGAAAAAATATATGTGGATAAATAAAAATTACTTTTAGTTAAATGTAATATGATGATAAAACTGTTTTGATTTTTTTTTTTTTTTTTTTTTTTTTTTAACTTAATATAATATTTGTGTGTATTTAGCACAATTCTTTTTTACAGTAACATAAGTTAACACACAATCAATCCTTTTACAAAACTTATTCTGAAAGATAAAATGTTCACAACTTACCGAGTACATTGCCTTCTCCTCCTCAATTTCTCTAGCAAGTTTCAACTGCTCAGCTTCATCTTTGTCTTGGTGCAGGTATCTGTTGAAATTTCCTTTCACCATTACTATAAGCTTATAACAAACATTACAGATATTTTCATTACCCTATGCACAGTTAAGGAAATGAAATAAACATTTAGAAGGCCAGGTAGGATACCAGTGGACAATTTGGCAGTTTTATTGAAAAGAGGTAACCAGACTTGTAGTAGATAAGATCTCTTACGTTATAAAATCCTCATCTACCATCCCGTATTTGAGAGACTGTACATTCATTTCTGTACACTGAGCAGGTGTGAGCATATTGACATCTACAGTCACATCTGAAAAAGTGAAAGTTTTAAATATGAATAGAAGAAAATTGCAATAAGAAAAGAGAATTAACTATTAAAGTAAATAGAACTAATAGTTAAAATTCTTAAGCTTACAACACAATGTAGTTTTCTCGTTTCTATTTAAACACAAAAAATTAAAATTCAGTTACAGATTGAAAAGTCAGCACAACAAAAGCAAATAAAAAAAAAACATAATTATCAACTAAACTATAAAAGCATTCATTTAAAGTTATCATTTTTGACTAAATTGTTATTTTCACTCTTCACATCATATACAAATAATACCATATAGCTAAAATAATCAATAAAACATATATTTTGAAAACTACTTTGGTCAGCAGAACATATAACTGTTACAGAACATTACACAACTTTCAATTGCCGAACCAAGACACTTATATAAAAAGAAAAAAGTAAAATCCATTTACACACTTTAACATTATGCAGTATCACTTTTAAATTTTAATGAAAAAACATGAAAATAAAAGATTTTATTTTAAGAATTAGATTTTAAATAACTATCAATTTATATTGTTTACTAATCTCCCATCGATAAAGAGATAATGTGTATTTTAATCTCTTTGTGTTACCAAGTACACAACTTCTTTTTTTTGCCATTTCTTTTATAACAAATGTTTAAGAACAAAAAATATTTTAAAAGCTGTACCCAAATCAATATCACTTAGATCTTCTTCCTTTTCTTCTTCATTCTCTTCATCATCATCCTCATCTTTTTGAGCATTATTTGGTCTAGGTGGAGACTCAGTACTGTCTTCATACACATAACCAATTGCAGCTTTCTTATCAGCATTTCTTAAAAAAACATTATTTATTAATTTACAAGACTTAAATGCTTTTAATTACACATTGAAATTAGGTACAAATGTTATTTTTCAAATACTAGGTCACAATCTATTTTTAATGCAGTACTGTTAGTAGGTTTATTTCAAGTACCAGATCAGAGTGCAAGAATTCTTAGCCATATGATTTTTAAGCAAGCACTTCACAATTTTGTAAAATGTCTTTCAACCTAAAAAAATAAACCCCTTTCAAACGTTGTTTGCACATTAAAATCAAGATATGAAAAAGACAGCTAAAATAAAGATGCTTAACATTATTTGTAAAGCACAACACACCCAATGCCAGATTGGGATTTGAACACCAAACCTTGAAAATGCAAACAGAACAAAATATATTTCTTAATTAACAATTGGGCCATACACATTGAAGTTTTTTTTATTTTTAGACGAGGGTTGTACGGGAGAATTATTGGTCATTCTTTTTCTGTGGTAAATAACGGTCAACTACTTTTAATAATTATTTCACATGCAATTTAAATACATGTTTAAGCATAGTAATATTCATTTGTAAAATTTAATAAGTAAAACCTACTTCAAAACCAATAAAAGGTTTAAAAGTAATTTAAAATCTGCAGCTGTACTTTATAAGACAAACAGAAATACCCTATCTCTTTCATATAAAAAATGACAAAATAAATAAAAATCTTACTTCTTTTTATTTTCTTCATCAGGTTTGAATATGCCAAACCTTTCCTCAATAAATA
Source organism: Linyphia triangularis (assembly GCA_963978545.1). NCBI lineage: Eukaryota > Metazoa > Arthropoda > Arachnida > Araneae > Linyphiidae > Linyphia > Linyphia triangularis. The sequence goes on along the minus strand of OZ021727.1, from coordinate 32,423,756 downwards.
TTTGGTGAAGAAATTTATCTTCAGTCACTAAAAGAGAAAAAAGAAATCATATAGTTCTTCACATAACTAACATTTTTAGATTGTGATATGTTTAAAAAACCTAAATGACATTACAATGTCAAGCTTTTTAAACTTGATAATACAGGGTAGCCACAAAATTCAGGAAAAAAAGTTCCCTGATAATTTCCTGAAAGATTTCTAAAAAATTCCCTGATTATAGGGCAAACTTTTTTTCAAATTTCCACAATCTGCTTAGGTTTTCCAGACACCCTGATCAAATAGAACATGTATGCTAAAGAGATAATATGCAAATTTTTTTTAAATAGAATAGTTTTGCTGGTAATGAAAAGTTTAAATTATTCCGTAACATTAAACTTCTAATGGCTTACCACCACAAATCTCCGGGTAAATAGCGCCAAAATATGAATAAACGTGCATTAAATAATACAAAATTTCCCTGATTTTCAGGAAATTTCAAAAAGTTCCCTGATATTTCCCTGATTTTTTCCAGAATCAGAAAGCTCCCTGACATTTCCTCGATTTCCAGGTTTTCTCAGTTCTGTGGCCACTCTGTAATACTAAAATCTTGTAACATTTTGGCATTAGTAAATATTTTGCTATAGTTTCTAAAAATCTATCCATTACAATACTCCACCTAGTTTTCAGGTATTGGTATTTTAAATCAAAAATTATAACAAAAATTTTTATGTAAAACCTGGCAAACAACTTTTTCAAAAAGTATTCAAGACCAGTAAATGTAACTTTTTACAAATACATACCACCTAGGAAATCATTTTGAACTAAAGTACGATATCGTTCATAAGCTGCTTGCCGATCCTCTGACACTGCTTCCTCACTTCTAAAAAAATAAATTGAATTTACTTTATTTTTCAAACTAATATTCTAAAACAGATTTTTTTTTTAAATAATATGTAGCTTAATAATAATATTCAACATAACATTTGTCTAACAGTTTTCTAACAATTTTCAATCGTACAGTTTATTAACAGCAATTATTTATATTAAAATATTAAGACAAATTTACTTTTTATTGTAAAGCAGAATATAAAAAATGCCATTATATTAATAGTATTATAAAAATTTTACAATAAAGTTGTTAAACACTATTGTAACATTTTATAGTTTGCTTACTGCAATTACATATGACGTCAGTAAAACAACTGAAAATAGTGTTTATATAAGTATATTTTATATAAGTATATTTATACCATTATATGAATAATATTATAAAAATTTTACAATAAAGTTGTTAAACACTATTGTAACATTTTATAGTTAGCTTACTACAATTACATATGACGTCAGTAAAACGACTGAAAATAGTGTTTATACAAGTATATTTTATACAGTGAATAGAATACATATGTATACATGTAACTAAATCATAAATCGATAAAATTGCATTAACACTTACAGCTAAGCAATATCTTTTGCAAGTAGATTTTAATATGAAAAAAACATACTTATTTGGGTTATATTCTGGAATAATATCAAGATGAGCTCGAACATCAAACCTATCAATTAAATTGTCAGAATGACCTTGCCATGGCATCCTGTAAAACATGTTACAAAATTAGTTTCAGAAAAATTTATTTTTAAATTTACGACTATGCAGTTTCATAACTAATTCATCGATAAAAATTTGGCTTAGGATTTCTCACACTCCATATTTATCTAATCCTAATTTCTAGGTTGGAGAACAATAAAACATCTTTTTTATACAGTAACACCAAAAAAATTTTTAGATCATATAGCTTTTGAAAAGTAACAAATAGTTTTTAAGAACCTTTTAGTGATGTTTTAAATTTTTCAATAAATTTTTTTTAAATTCGTAGCAACATAAACTCTTTGTTTTCTTAGACACAAGTTCAAAACATTACAAGAATCAAAATTGACAGATTAACAATTTAAATAAAATCTTATTTAAAACTTGGGAAACTTTTTTCTATGTCTAACGGAAGCCAATCCACACTTGGAAATAAAAAAAAGTGATTTCCTGGAAATTAACGATTCCAAGTAACTTTGAAGCTAAAACTGCTCCTCTAATAAAAACGGGTCCAAACCAATTGAAGGGGGAAATAGGAAAATCAAATTTAAGAAAGTTAAAAAAATAAAAATAAAAAATTTGCAATCAGAAATTAAGAACTCAAGAAGAAAATAAGGACTTTAAGGGCTCTTATATAAGGACCAAACAAAAATAGGTAGTTCTTATAAGACTTTTAATGACTGTGCAAATTCTGATTAACCATATTAGAAAACCGTATTTGAATACTAGAATATTGACCCATGTTAAATTTTACTGCAGGCTGATACAGTAAATAGAGAACCTTTTTACTTACATAGTAGCTGGACTATCAGCAGCAATTGCAACTGCAGGATCCAGATGAATTTTAGCTGGCCGTCCATGTACTTGTAGAAACTGAGCAGGATCTTGTTTCTGAAATATAACATTTGTTCTAAAGATTTCACATTAAAATGATTATTAAATAAAGCTTAGTTTTATGCAGTAAAATAACCAATTTTACCAAACATTAAATTTTTTTTAATTAAGTACAGAATAGATTTTGATCCAATTATATATTTCTTTTTTTAACTTAAACCATAAAAACAAAGTTTTTGTTATAAATCCTTTATACGCATTGCCAACTACTATGTGTAATGGCAACAAATATAAGCAATTTTAAGCTCGTCGAGATTTCACAGTTTTTGATTATCGGCCAAGTTTCAGCTAGATTAAACTAGAGCAAGCAGGTTAATTAGACGTCCTAAGTAAAAATATGCAATAGCTGTCTTTAAGTGAAAATCCCAAAACATGATAGAATGCAATGTCTTCAACAACCAGTCTATCAGATAAGTTTGAACTCAATTGGATGACAACAATAGGATAATTAGACCTTCAAAAATTTGCCAGCCAAACACAAAATCGAAGTTAACATAAAAGATTCAAAAACCAATGGCCCAATGTAAACCCAGTCAAAATTGCACAAGATAAACATGTTTGACTTTCCGATAAATTTCCATGAATTACTGTATTGCCAAGACACATAGTCAGCAGTATAGCTACATCTAATACAGCAACATTTACAGAATAACCAGTATTGTAAAAGATATATCTTCTTGGAGGATTGTTACAAGAAAATGCCACGACTTAAATTTTGAGCGTAAAATAATCAATTTTTCTATATCCATTGCGTTTACTGCACATAATGTTTAGATTACTAGTCTCTTATAACAAGATCTTCCTGCAGAGCCTACTATGCAGTGGTGGGGATGAGTTGCTTTAAAAAAAATGCCAAAATGGTAACAATTTTAACAACTACCCTTTCACATCCCATCGCAGCCACAGCTGGACTGTTTAACATGGATACCTCTTCCCCATCCCCCATGGGATTGACAAAGAAATAGTGGGTGTTAATAGCAATACAAAACCAGTCATCAACAAGATCAAAGCATAATCTATAGTATTCAGAAAAATGTTGGCTTACAATCTTTTCATAGTAATCCCTTCTCCTTTCAGCTCTCCTTTTGTAATCAACCATCATTCCCCGGATCTTTTTTTCTTGTTTTCGGGCTTCATGCCACATCTATAATCAAGAATAAGAGTTTCATTTTAAAAAAAATATTATATTTGCTGCGAAGAAAAAATATGTGTTCTTGCAAAACTAATGATAAATAGACAATTAGTATTGGCAAGGGTGAAGCCGGAACAATAATAATGCAAGTGTCAAGTTATTAATTGATGATTGCGTCCAATATGCAAAAGAGTAAAAAAGCATTGAACCTTGAGATTTTGTGATTAACAAAGGGATGCTGATATTAAATAAATTGGTTAGATTAAACCAAAACTCAAAATTAACTAAACGATCCAACAACACACAACATGGCGTACTATTTAAAGATATTAAGTTGAGATGTCACTTTCATACCAAGAATTCTTTTTATGATTTTATTCATAATATTATTTAAAACTATTTACTATGATGGTCTAAAAGAAATAAAATTATCTCATCAACGAAAATTTCAACGCTGCGAGGTATTGAATTGGTTTATAATTATCAGGAGGTTTATAAGCTGGTTTATAAAGTTAAAGAAAATAACAAGAACCACCCTTAAATAACAACCAGAAAACAAAACAACAGGAAGCTGACTACCACTACAATAAACAAGTAGCACATAACATTTTACATTTTAATTAATTTTCGTGATTTAATCTTATCGTAGTTTAAAATTAAGGGTCGTATTTGGCTGTGATTAGCACTTCATACATTCACGTTTCCGTTAAATAATCCTACTGATAAATTATTAATAGATATAGTTATAAGTTATTTTTTAAAGTATTCAAGGGGGACAAGTAAAGTGCGAAATATAATGTAATATGCTATATTTAATATCAGTCGAAGTGAGTTATTTTAGAAATGAGGTATGCAGTTAGCATTTTGCTTGTATTCATATTGTTTTACGTTTACTTTTATGAATATCATATTGAAGAGGAAATATCAAATTTAAAAGATGTTTCGAGGGATGTCGATTCGGTTTTCAAAATTTTAGATACCGACGATAATGGAGTCTTGAATTTAAGCGAATTCTCTGCTTTGAAAAATACACATAAATTATTTCAAAAGAATGTTCATCTTTCTGAACCCCACATGGTATGTGTGCTTATTTTTTATTTTTCCATATCAAATGATCTATCAAAATTATTTACTTACAAAATGTTGATGATGGAATGAATATAAATATAAGCATACAACAGAATTTCTTTCTTAAAATTTAGTTACTTTTTTTTTAATAATTGTGTATCCATAATTATCTTGCTATCCCGTTTGTAAAGTTTCAGATACAGGGTGAGAAACAAGTGCACCTAGAAAAATTGCAGCTTATAGTGTCACTTTTTAAAGTTGCAATTTGGACTTGGTAAACAATCCTCTAACCAAACAAAACCTACTGAACAGATTTAGAAAGAAAATTTTCTAAAATCTGTTAGATGTTTAGCTTAGTAAAACCTGAGTGTTGCTCTTGTGCTAGAAGATCTCTATACAACCAATTAAATCTGTTGATTTTAAGTTGAATTACTACACATTATTTAAAAAGTCATTACAGTTACAAACTCTTAATATCTCTACCAACTTGGTTGAGTTCGCACCATCTATGCATATCACCAATTATTCTCATATAGTGTTAAAAAGTTTGTTAAAATAATGAATAATAAGTAAAAATCATGCAAAACTTTCTTGCTTATTTAAACTATAGTAAATTGCTTCATCTTTATGACACACTCTATTTCTTAATTACATAGTACCATTTCTTTTGGCATTTTTTTAAGTTAATATTCAAAACAAAAGCATCTTGTAGATTCTTGCATAGCTAAAATTAGTCAATGGATTTAATTGCTTTGACATTTTTCGCTACTTTTTTAATAAAATGCCATTATAAAAGTAGCAGCATAGAAATGGATTAATGACACTTTAGTGTTTAAGAGTTAAAAATTATATTTATAAGACTTTGATATTTCTTGTCTTTAGATTCAAGGATTCCCTTTTCTTTCTGTACAATTAGGAGAACAAATCATCAACATAGAAGTTCAATTTGAACCGTTACTCTTGAGTTCACTTAGAAAAAAGGTTGCTGATGCACCAAAGGTAATAATTTTCTATGTAGGTAAAAATTGCTTAAATACCTTAACTACTTTTCTTAATTTAATTAAACCAGTTTTTCAAATATAACCTGCAAATCTGACTCATTCTTATTCCTTTGTTACAACCCTCCTTTTTCCAAAGGGATGGTTTTCAAAATTGGATTCGGGGTGACTGTCAAAACCAATATTTCTTTGAAATTGGATTAGCTTCAAGATTTTGGTTATTTCCCTCAAAGTTTCTCGTTAAATTTTATAATTATTTTACACTAAACCATCATTTATCCACTTCAATATTACCGGGATTCGTAAAAGATAGGATATCTAAAAAAATCGATTTCCAAAAATGTTATTTTATCCTTGAAAAACTTATTACTAAAGAGAGTTTTAAAGATCACATTAAGGAAAGCCTCAAGTATAACAAATTACAGGATTCGAAACTCAATGTCATCCTCTCATTGTAATGAAGAAATTCTATGTTAATAAAGAAAATTGAAGTTTTATAGGGGTAGGGGGGGATCAAAATTCAAAGTACCTACTTCCATCCATTTATCTTTCATTATTTTAAAATGTACTTTTTTTTTAAATTGCCTATCCCATTGCAGGTTTAACTGGTTTAGATTATCAAATACCTCTTATCTGTTTCCTTTCTTTGACTTAACATGTTTCTTGTGTTCAAGTTATTTACTTTTAAACCAATATTAAAATTTTAAATAAAAAAAAATGTGTATGGATTGTTAAATTTCTTAAGCATGCACATATGTTAAAAATTCCTATTATTATTTATCTTTCAGGAAGAAATAGGTAACCTAAAAGGATTATTAAACTGGAACAGACCATACAAAGAGAAGCACCCATTTGGTGCTAAGAGTTTCTCGATATTTCTTCCACAGATTGTTGATGCAAAACCAGGGTATGCATGGTGGATAATTAAATCAAAATATGACCAACATGTTCCTTTGTCCAACCAAAGATATTTTCCACCAAAAGTTGAAGAAGAAAGTCTGCTAGTTTTGCATTCATTACTTAGTTTATTTCATCCACAGCCATTTCTTTGGACAAGATTCCAACCCCAAGGAACTGCTGCTATTATACGAGCTGTTGATACTAATTTCTATGACATAGTTTTCAGGTAAATGTTATTTTTAAATTATTTTTTTTTTCATTTTTTTTTTTTTTTTTTTTTTTTTTCATTACTAAAAAGTATTTTAAACCAAAGAGCAACAACATGCTGTTGGTTTATGAAAACAGTAGTTTTATAAAGTATTTTTTGTTTTATTTTTTATCTTAGTATTTCATCTTATAAAATTATAAGATAAATGAGATACATAATTCAAAAGGGTTTTTTTTTTTTTTTTTTTTTTCAAACTCTTTTTAACTTTGATTTTATATTAAAAGCAACATAAATCTGTGGTATCAAAGCAGTAAAAGTTGTCGGGAGAGGTTATCACAGTTGATTCTCCTCTTGCTAAAACTTCTCTTTTGAATCCCTACTGGGCCTCTAAGACCCCGCACAAGCATGTGCGAAGTCTTAGAGACCCGGTCGTAATGTATATTTCCATAGCAACACAACAGCATGTGTTCTCAAGGTTAAATATGAATACCTCTGTTATAAAGACTTGTAGATAGTGTTTTATACCTTTCAAACAATGGCATACAACCTGAAAACCACAGGTGGTCCATGAGGAGGTCAAAAATGGAATTCGAGGCTATCAAGATTTAAATAAATGCAATAGTTTGAAATAAACTGTATTGAGAGCAGCCTTCTCTGTGTGTCTTTTTTTGGATTTCTAGATATCAAAACAACAACCCCATCAATTTCTTTCAAAATGAGCTGAACTTACATTTATCTTAGTTGTCTAAATATCCAATCAGTGGTGGCAATTGGATGTCAAAAGTAGAGGAATAAATTGCAAAATTTTTGCAGTATCAATTTTCTAAAAGCTGAAAGAGTGATGGTGAAAATGCCCCCAGCCTGGGTTTTTCAACCTTATCCAATTATCATGTTTGAAGATTACTTTTTTGCAAACAATTATCACTTACTAACTTGTATTGTATGTCATATTATCCGTTGTGTTGCCCTTGTGCAAAAAAATTTAAATCCAACTGTATTATAAACAAGCAATATGGTGTGCAGAATAAGTAGTATATTTAAATGTAAAAACCTACTCTTGGAGGATATTAATTTTATGACTTTGTAGATTGGGAGTAATGCTTGTATTATCTTTCTCATTGTACACTAAAATCCTCCTTGTTTATATAGTGTCTCAAGAAAAAAGTTGAAATTTTTAGGGATTTTTTTTCTTCATATTTTAGGGTTTTTATTTCCATTTAATTTCTTTAAAAAAAATTGGTCTGCTACTTATATATCTTTAAAGGTGGTCTACGAACATATTAAAATTAGGAACAACTGCTCTTGAAAGAGCATGAAACATTCATTGTACTGGAACACAGTACTGAACACAGTTAATCATAACATTCTTTGTTACTTTGAAGTAGTTGACAACAGTGTTGTGTGCTCTTTGCGCATAATTGTCAAATGATGTTATCTCAATGTGATTGTTTTATTATACAGGGTGCATGCAGAATTTCAACTCAATCAGCCTCCTCTCCATCCATTCTGGTTCACACCATCTCAATTTCGTGGAAGACTGATTATTAATAAAGATGGTACTGTTGTTAAGTTTTTCCACATGGAAGTACCTAATACCAAAGTGAATGTTGGTAAGTTAATATAAGTGTGTAGCTTAAGTGCATCTAAAATACTACTTGTGCATGGAAGTTATTTTGGTAGTCCCTACAGTGCATGAATAATTTTCTTACTGTGCCATTTAATTTTGAAATTCATTTGTTAACTTTGGATTAAATGTACCTCAAACTATAATTATTGTTTAGTCATACAATGATATTTATTGCATGATTTTTAGCTTGGAATACACTTCAAATATTTTCAGCTTTTCTATAAAAATTACAAATTCTGTTTCTTGATAGTGAACCCTAGATATTTTAAGTTATACAAAAAATTCTTCATACCTTAAAGCCTAATAAAATTGTAATTCAGTATAAACATATAGAGAAAAAACTAAGAGTGTCAAACATCACACAACTTTATGGAGATAATTATTACATTCTTTATGGGTTGAGGGAAATGGAAGAGGAACAATCATTAATATGACAATGCACAAGAGAACTAAATCGAGAATTTTAATTAAAGAGATCCATTTTCTTATTCTTATTGGAATTTCGGGAGTTGGAATGTTTAGAATTCTTTGAAAGGTATTTCCGCAATGATTTTAATCAAATCGTTTTAGCTGTTTTTTGGCAATTGCTGTAAAACATAATTTTTTCAATGGCAGCTACCTTATGTGCATGTATTTTAACAAAAAATTTAATAACGAGCCCCATGGCCACCAATGTCCTTTTTAAAAATTTGAAAATTGTAGGTCAATCCAGTTGGGACTGACTACAGATTCACTCAGACATTTTTTTTCTAGATCACTTTTTTGGAATAGGGGCATTCCAAAATGTGTAAAAATGCAAAACATTATTTTTGCATGAAATTTTTGAAGTAATGAAAGTATTTGCAATATTTTCATAACTCTATATTATCATATGGCCAATTGAAAATAAAAATTAAGATCTCTTATATGAACCATATTATTGTGGCCTTGTACCTAACTAAGCTAATTTTTAAATATTTAGGAAAAGGACATTACTTAAAAATCTTTCCTTCTTACTTTGTAGCACTGTACTTCATTACAACTTGTAATTTTACATGTGTCTGCATTTTTTTGTTGACAATAACCAAATAATTTTTTGCTCACTTTTAAAAGGCAATTTTTTTATTTTTTTATTTATTTTTTTATCAGTTTCTCCTGTTAAATTTTTACTACTTGCTTAATTACTCTTGCACCCATCACAAATTTATTTCACCCCTAAATTACTAATTAGATATTACACTTAAATGCATTTTGGAACTTTAAATTTTATTATTGATCATTGTTCCAATATTATCTTTTATATTCATGAAAATAGCTAAGCACTTGCAATATAAATGAGTAATTTGTTGTGAAAGTGGTATGCATTATTATTGATGGTAATTATATAATTTAATTAAATGTAACTAACTTTGAATTGGAATTTGAAGATTGTAGTCATGGTATAATCTCCCTAACTTTGGAATTAAGTACAGCATGATTTTTCTTTCTCTCTTTGTCTTCCAGATATGGAATGGTTTAATGGTCCAAGTGAAGATAGTATGGAAGTTGATATTGGATATGTTCCAAAAATGTCCTTAATATCTTCAGCAATATCTGTACCTAATGAAATTGAAAGAGGTGCAAATCAAGAACTTTCTTCTTTGGAATGGACATCAGAAATTTCACTGGAAGAAGCTTATGACTCCTTAGAGTCATACTTTTATCCTTTTAAAAAGGTATTAGTATTTGATAACTTGTATTCGAATAATTTGTTCATTTTAAAAGCATAAATCCTCAGACAAATTTGCCCTCAGAGTGTCAAATATTATCAAATTTCTTAACAAAGTTCATGACCGAACAAATCTTGAAAAACTTTTATAACCTAAATAATTTTCTTAATAATATTTAAAAATAGCTTTTCTTATACTGATAAATAAAGATGTAAAATTTTTTTTATTTAAACCCATTCTTAATTAAGGTAACATTCCTCATTGCATTTACACGGTCAGGCATGTAGCTGTAAAAGTACAAAACCCTTCCAAACTTTTTGAGTTGCTTATACAGAGTATATTTTATTGTTACATTATATTCAAATTTAGTTCTATAATTATTTTTCTTCATAGGTGAAGTATTATAATTTTCCAGAAGCATTTCGCATAGCCTCAAATCAATCAAAACTTGTGCATGGCCTCATACTGTGGGGTAACTTAGCTGACCAATCTTGCTGAGGTTCCGGGCGGACTTTAAGAGAATCTGCTCTTGCAAGTCCGCCGATTCTGAACATCTTACAAACTTATTTTATCAGCTTCTGGACAACTGTGGCTGATTTAGAAGTAAGTGGCTTTAAAACTTGATTGATATAATTTTTAGCACATTGTAGTAATTATATAATTATTAGATAATAATGCAATTAATATTAGAAAAACGGATTTTTATGAAAATTTAAATAAATAATTTTTTTTATTTAATCGCACTACTTTGTAATTACATTAAAGGATGACAGCTTTTCAAAATGATGTTATAATCAAATTTTCTTTTAACAAAATGAAAGCCTATTAATTTGCTTTCTCTAATTCTGTTCATTTATGCAAAAATTAGAACTAGTACATACAGCTCAGACTTCCATTCAAAAGAAAATAAACTTAGGGAATTTTCTGTTTTAAACTGTCTAACTACTAACCCACTTGACCCAAAAGATAATGAGCTGACAAAACATTATTTTAGTATTAATTTTATTTTTTTAAACCTTGTTCTGTTTTATTTTGAGAAAAGTACATTGCTGCAAAAAATAACCATATAAAGCCTACTAGGATTTATGTCATTTGAATTATTTATTTTTATTTTTTAGTTTTAGAATGTAACATTTATTCATATGATATGAGACTTTTGATGTGTTATTTAATAATGTTGCACTATCTGTTTTAACAACCATACTATTCTTGTCAGGGAATCATTAATAAAGATCCTGATCAAAAGAATGTTTTACTCGCAAAGACATGTCTGAACAATTATGAATTTCCAGTTGAATCATTGATTTTGTTCCCAAATGGAAGTGCAATTCATCGCATTAATGCAAACAATTTACTGGGATTGGCTAATGAAGAAGAATCTTTTTTTGAGTAAGCTTATAAATTTTAATATTTTTTCAAATTCTGCATTAAATAAAATATTTTATACATTTTTGAATAAAAACAAATAGGCTTTTCATAAATGCATTATAAAATAAAAATAATTTATTTCTCTTTATCTATTTTTAATGTATGCTCAATATACAGATCAATTCAAAATAATGGGCCCGTTTATAAATGGCTGTAATTGTTTAAGGAACAGTGATATAAAGCTAAGGTTTACTCGAGAGTGGTAGTAAGAAGTTTAAAGTTTCATTTGTTGTCTGAGTAATCTTAAGTAAATCTTATTTTTCTCATTTGTAATCATTGAAATTGTTTTGAATTACCCTGTTCTATTATAACTGACTAAATGTATGGTTGTCCTATGATTTTAAAATCTACTATCAGTAACCTTTGGTTTTAATTCAGCATGTACTCAAAAGTAAAAAAAAAAAAAATTTGTGCATTTATTAAATGTGTGTTTCTTAAAATGTATGTTATTATATTTTGTTCCACTCTTTAGTTTCAATATTGCAATTCAAATGTCTTTTATCAGTTGTATGCAAATTTATAAGAATATTTAAGCTCTTTAAATGAAGGAATTTCCATTTTCAAATAAAATACCTTTAAACTGTCATTGTATAAGCAAGATAAGTTACAAGATTCAAATCTTACAGCTAAATAATTGATGATGCAACAATTTGAGATAAAATAAAGTAAAATAATTATTATAATGATTTGTATTTAGTTAAGGATTTTTATAACTATTTTTTACCACCATGCTTTTTAAAGAAACAAATACTTATTCTGAATAAAATATGATAGAAACTAACCAAAACAGTATAGGTTCGTGAGATATTAATCACAACTTATTTTATACACCTTTTTTTACTTGATTTCTTTTTTTAATTTTTAGAAATTCTATTTCAGCATTCAAGACCCAACTGAAAAGCTTTATCAGAATTTTTTGCAAAGTGGTTTGTTAATGAGCAAAGCAGTAAATCTTGTCCCAGAAAAGGAATTATAACTGCATTTATTTATGGCTGAATGATTTCCCGGTGAAATGCCTCTTTTTTTTTTATTGAAACACATTTCAATCACTTGAAATGTGTTCAAATATATATTTAAATAAACTGTGATACTTTTTAATTGGATGAACAACTATATTAATTTTGCTTGAATACTACCCATTTAATCTGTTGAATACAAAAGCTAACACATAAAAATATATTTTTCAAATAATATATGAAAAAAGATGTCAAGAATTATAGTTTTTTATTGAATCTGTTTTTATTCTTTAAAAAGAAAAATATTCTTTAAAAAAAATCTAAAACTATTATTAGTGTTATTATATTAAATAACAATTATATTAAATTGTTTTTTAATGTTTTTAAGTTGATCTTCATTTTCTAGCAGAGCCAAATAATGCTATACTTTATACCATGTTTATACTATGATATATTTTAAACACATAATTTGTTGTCCAAATCTATTTAATTTTAAAACCACATTAAAACTATAGAATTTTATTTTATCTTTTTACATTTTATCTATTACATTTTATTTTTATAGGATGATTAATTTCTGTAACTAAAACCTTTGTAATATTAACTGTTTTTTTCTGGTTTTCATTGTGATACTCTTAACAAAGTAGATTTAATTAGCAAGACTGATTTCAGTATTTAACACATAGTGTGTGTCTGTGTTTTATATTAATTTTTTAAGGTTAAAATATTGAAATTTTTATCAAAAATTATTTTAATCTGCAATGCTTCAAAACAACATTTTAAAATTACTACTTTCAGGGTTCCCATTAAAAGTGCTTAATATTTTTTAAGTTGTTTTCAAGGCCTTGAAAATGCTTAGAGGTGCTTAAAAATGCTTAGAGGTCCTAAAAGTCCTTAAATTTTGCAAATGTTGTGTGCCCAACTGCAAAATTTATAAAAATTCAACTCAGACTTGCTATCCCTGCATGACTGCCACTTATCCCACTGTATCGGAATTCTCTGACATATTTGTACTATGCTTGAGCCAACTTGTAACTTTTTCATAGAATATACTTTATTAAAAATTTATATATAGACATGATGCCCAAAAACTAATTTTCAAAGGTCCTTAAAAACATTAAGTCCTTAAAAGTCATTGATTTTCATTCTGTGATTTGGGTGGGAACCCTGACTTTCTATGTCATACTTTTCAATTTGTGAAATGAGACCCTACGGAAGGACAAAAATATGTAGACATTATAATAAGACATAAGATTTTATATCAATTCTGAGCCTATTTTTGTCTTATGAGTAAGAATTCTCTCAAATTAAAAATTTTATTCCGAAACACCAAGCAACACATAAATATGTATTTATTTGGAAATATCAGGTAACAAATAAATGTGGTAATGGCCATAATTTTTTATTTTATAAAAATCTAGTAAAGTTAATTTATTCTCTATTTTTATTTAATTTTTAATATTTCAAATTTTGTTCAATGATGGAGATATCGTTTTCTTCAAATCGTAAAAAATAATTTAATTTTTCTCTAGACATCTGAGGCTAAACCTTATAACCAGGGGTGTCGTGGGGCCAGTACAACGTACCTGTGTTTTTTTTAGATCTGGCACGGCCTACCGAAACTTTTTTTAGTTAATTTTAATAATAACTCGTAAATCTGCTTGTATGTATTGGGATATAAATTGGTAAGAAAATAAATACCTAATTTAAGAGTATTTGGCTTCTTCTTTGTATGGTAAATTATGTTTAATATTATGAATTTGCTTTTTATAATTACAAAATCCCAGCCACTATTGGGGTTACCATCACAATCGGGAAGCTTGTGTACCGGTAAAAATAATTTTAGTGCTACATCCCTGCTTATAACTGTAGATATTAGTGAACACCTAGTGTTCACTAAAGATGTCACTTGAAACATTCATAAGAGGTTCTCATTACACTCCTTTTAACTTTACTTAAACATTATATAAAATAAAAACTTATTATTTATATTAATGATTTCTTCCTTTGGGATGTTACGATGAGAACTATTTAAAAAAAATGAAATAAATATTAATTATTGTTTTCATCTTATGGAATTGATTTTTTAAAATGATCTGAGTAGTATATGTGCATTTACATATTTTTATACTATATATATGTATGTATATATATATGACTTTACTATGCATCAGAAGTGAGCATAAAATTCGATAATTCAAAAACCATTGTTTCACACAAAATTCGCTATCATCTGTGGTACAGTTTACTAACTTTTCTTTGAAACATATTTACTATCCAATTTACTGACAATCACATGCATTCAAAAATATTAACTTTTAATTTAATCAAATGTTCATATTGACTAAAGTGTTCATATGTTGCTTATATTTATTATCTTTAAAAAATTACTTGTTTTTTTTTATGTTAAATGAAAATAAAGTTTTGATACTACAGTGAAACCCTGTTAATGTGAAATCCGGTTTAATGGGAAGTAAGAGCAGTTCTCCGTACTTAAAACTTAATGTTAATTTATTTGTATATCATGAAACTCGGTTAAAGCGAACAATTTTGGAGGCCCCATCGACTTCATTATTAAACCCTTTTGCCTGTATTATTAAAATATTGTGATGTTGTATAACTGTCTTTTATTCAAAAGTTGTGTATTGGATGTTCTATTGAAACTTCACAGTGATTTACTAAAATGTTTGACATAATTAATATGTTTTAAATATTTATTGTTAGAATTGAATTATGTTTATTTACTAATTATTACTTAAGTACCTTTTCTATAAAGTGTACTTTCTATAATAGAGTCATATAGCAGTTGGTACAGTAAAATTAAGGTGATTTAAAATTTATTATCTGTTCCGTTAATCTCAAATCATCATCAAATGACATCAATCTACCTTAATTTCTTACCACCATATGCAATGCAAGTTTATAATAGAATTCTTCCCACTTGAATATTTAAATTGTTTTTTAAAATTGTTGTAGTAAGAATGAAAATTATTAATGAATATGAAATATTTATTGTGTGAGGTATGAAGTTTGACTAACTACCAATTCTGAATAACAATGTGACAAGTGATGGTTATTTCATGTTTATTGAAGTCAGATAACAATGCCTGATGTTAAAAGAAAAGTTCAAGTGTATGTTATAAAAAGCAATTAAAACTATGTAGGTTAGAATGTTATGTTATCTGCTTTTGAATTGAAGTCAAATACATCTTATTGTGTTACTGAGGCAGTAATATATATTTGACCTAAATATATTATTTTAAAAACAAAGTATTAGTAAAAATTTTAATTTTTTTTTTAAATGTTCTAACTTTCTTTAACTGCTCAAAATTTATTTTTCTTTACTTTTTCAATATAGCCAGAGCTAGAAGTATTTCCCTATTTAATCAACTTTTTATTTTCTTTGTTTTAGAATGAAGTGTTACAAAAATAAATTATTTTTGTCTTTTTAATAAAATGCAGTAATTTAATGCTCAATGTAAAAAAAAAATTCGAATTTAAACTCTTCCATTTAGATTATTTTTTTTACGTGTTGAGCATTAAGTGCTTTTTTTTTTTTTCCTTTCATTAGAATTTTATACTATGCAAATTGTCATTGAATTACCTTAGGGCAAATGATATGTTTCAGTATGATGTTTTTTAACATTTATAACTTATATAAGTTTAAGGCTTCATACAATGTATAATATCAAAGTAATTCAGTTTTTATAGCCTGCTTGAACACTTAAAATTCAAGCATGAATTAAAAAATATTCATTGTGAATATTATCACTTAATTCAACTTTTTTGTCTGCTTGTATAATATTTGCTTAAAAGCTTTTTATATTAAATAGTACGATATCTATACGTGTGTTAATGTTTCTCACATTTAAAAAGGGCTTATTAGTATACTTAGGCAAATTTGAAATAAAATTGTATATTGAATTCTTATCGGACAGCTAAAATACTGCACAGCATTTAACTAAAGAAAAGCACTTTTTGATTATCTGTATCAATTTTTTTTTTGTAGTTATATGATACTGTACTGTAAAACACTAGCTGAATAGTACAGTGGAAGATTCGGCTACTTTAATATTTTGATACATTTTCGAAAAGGCTTATTGCCATGTTCACAAGTGAACAAAGTATATATTAATCAATATACTTCTATTTCAGGTATATATATGTATGCTCATTTAAAGTGTAGGATATATAGATATGTTAAAAGTTTGATGTATTTGTCTGAATACTTTCTGGTGTGGTAGTGATTCTTCAAAGTTCCTTTGCTATTTTTAATACTTACGCACATAAATATCCTTCCATTATTGAGTGCTTCAATTTAAAGTGAAAATACTTTTCTAACAGCCAATTCAGCTCTCTGCTCAATTATTATACTTGTTACTTATTCAATGCATTTGTATTTATATATTATAATTATTAAATAAAAATTAATATTTTCTAAGCCTTGAGATTGATGATTGCAACTTTACATTTTGAACTCATTTAAAATTCATATTAAAAGCATCTTTAAATAGACTGGACTTCCAACTCTGATGCCGATTCTATACCAAGGCCAATTATAAAAGCATCCGCTGTTTTATCCTTACAAGTGAAATGCCTCCTATTGTTGCCATAACTTGACGAAAGTTTTATGTAAATAACTCTTCTCTGCTGAATCCGTGATGAGACTGTTTTGGAGATGGGAATCTTTTCTTTTTTATTTTGATCTGCATTCTAGTGTTTTTTATTAAATATTAATCGAGTTTAAAAAATATTATACGATTTTTTTTTTTTTTTAATTTTTTTTTTGTTATACCAATGTTGCTTAAAATTGCCGCCACTTATATGTTATCAATAATGGCGGTAGGGCAATCGTAACTCTCTATGCAAATTCTTAGGTTAAAGTTAGAAAAATTCTTTCCAGGTAGTAAGGCCCTGATTACTGAATTGGCATGGAAAGCACAGGTTACCCTTTCGATTTTCTAGCGGCCCTATAATTCCCTTTTTATGTTTTTAAGCTTATAAATGTAAAATTACTTAATCCTGTTTAGACATTTAACTTTTTATGTGTACATAATTTGAGCTGTAATCTGTAATACTCTGTTGCACTGAAGAATTGATTTAAACTTGATGAAGGCTTACGCATCATTGGATTCGCAAAACTCCGTATATGAACAAGTTTTTAGTTTCTCTTTTAAAATGGATTCAGTCTAAAATTAGAAGTTGGGTAGGAAAATTAAAATATAAAGCACTCCCCCCCCCCCCCCAGCTAGGATTTGGTAATTATGGATTAGTTTAAGGTAGTAGTCTGGTGTGGTAACTTGCACGTTTTTTATGTCTTTATCGGCAATTTTTTCATTTGAAAATAAAATTCAATGGATTTGTTTTTTTAGTAAATTATTATTGACATCTAATGGATACAAAAAAAATTGACTTATTTTTACAACGTATTATTATTGATCAAAGTAGACGCCTAAAGAAAAGGTTCATGGCTAGTCCCGGCGATTTCGGCTCTTAAAGACATCTAAAATAAAAATAAAAAAGTTGAATTGATTATAATCTACTAGCTGAATACCCGAGCTTCATTTTACCACGTACAATTTTTTAGTTAGCTGCGTGGCCCCACGTTGCTGAGATCCGTCATTGGTGTATTATAGGTCCCAACTTTTGGCGCTTCACTCGCAGGAAGGTTATTGCTACGTAAGCTTGCTGAAAAGTTCATAATAAGCTCAGGCTTACTTCACTCATTGAAAGGTTATTTGCTGCGTAAGAGTAAGCTCGCTTCACTCACTAAAAACTAATTGCTACATAAACCCATAATATTAGAAGCCCCTCCCTTGTCGAGAAACAAAAAAAAATTCCCCGTTAATACTATAATACAGCATCCCCTTAAGAATATTTAAACATTCTGTTTATCATATGTACAATTAGAAGGCAAAAACTACTTATATTGAAAATTTCAGAGCTCTACTCCAATTTTAAGTAGCTTTCTATAGATGCACAGACAGATATATGTACACACCTACAGACGGCTTCTTTTATTATTATAGTACAATAATACCCCTTTAAGATATACAATATAACCCCTTTAAGATTATTTTAACACGTGTTAGTGAAAAGCAAAATTAGAAAGCCAAAACTACTTATGTTGAAACTTTTAGAGATCTAGGCCTGTTAGAAGTCGCTTTTTGTAAAAAATAATTATTCAATGATTAAAAAACAAAAAAAATTAATTGATTAAAAAACAAATTAAAATTTTAACATTCATTTTTGTCAAAAGCGCAATTTCAAGGCCAAAACTACTTATAATGAAAATTTCAGAGCTGTAGCTCTATTAGAAATGGTTTTGTAAAATATTTATTAATTAATTTAAAAATTTAGTTAACAAAATTTTTAAAATTCTATCCCTGTTAGAAGTCGTTTTGTAAAAAATATTGTTAATTAATCAAGAAAATTACCTAAAATTTTAACATTCTGATTTTCAAAAGCCCAATTAGAAAGCTAAAACTACTTATGTTGAAAATTTCAGAGCTGTATCTCTATTTAAAATCATTTTGTAAAAAAAAATATTAATTAAAAATTTTTAACATTGTTTGTCATAGGCAAAATTAGAAGGCCAAAACTACTTATGTTGAAAATTTCAGAGTTCTCCAATTTTAAGTAGCTTGCTATAGATCCACAGACAGACAGTTTGCTTTATTATTATAGATAGAACAGTCGTTCTCGTTGGAAGTAAGATTATTAAATTTTATCAGAAAATAACAAAATGGTGGACTTCGAAAAATGAAAGTTATTTTTTCAGGTACATATCGGGCTGTAAAATAGAAAGTTAGGGATTGAAAATAAGGATCATAATCCCGACGAAAACTACTGATGTGTAGAATAAAGTGCAAAAATTTCAGAGCAATCGATCAGATAGAATTTTTTTTTTATCCGGACCGGACAGAAGAAAAAAAACATTGTTTCGAAAAAAACGCTTTTAAAATTTCAAGAACAGATGCTCAACAACAACGAAACGCTCTCAAATGTTCATTATAACTTCATTAATATTTTAAATTTCTGTTTAAAATTTTTACAATGTACTCTTTATATATTTTATTTTTGAAATAAGTAAGGAAAAAAAAATCAACCCAAGTTACCAGACTTACTATACCAGGGCATATTTTAAGGGGTTTTTTTTTTGGGGGGGGGGGGCAATTGCCCACACAGTCAAATAAAATTGCCCACGTACATTTTCCTAATTTTTTCCAGCGGTTATGTGTTTCTATAATTTTTTTTTATTTTTCTGTAAAAAAAATGCCACATGGAAGCGATTTAGCATTAGAAAATGTAGTGTCGTCAGTCCCTGAACTCACACTATGGAGAGCAAATCTCAGCGATATTTTGACCTATTACCGAAAATCGGCAAGACACACAAAATCGCTTGCGATTATTTTTCCAGAGTATAGAGCTTTTCCCCGCCACTTTGAAGTCCGTTTTGCTGAACATATCAGAAATGAAATTCAAGCAGTCATCAAAAACTTGCCTTACTGTCGGAAACAGTGCAGAATATCATGTCTGACTCGGAAGAGGACAAGAAAGGCAAGAATATTGCAAAAGGGATGTTAAACATCTGGGAAGAGAGTTCTTTACAATTTCAACTGACTTTAGTCATGGGCGACATTTGCCGCACATTTCAAAGCCTCCAAGAAAATTTTCAAAAAAGCAATATCATTCTATCAGACATCATCACAGTTTTGAATATTGCCATAACTAAACTGGAGTTAATGATAAATGCGCCTTATAGCGGTGTTTTCGAAGTTTGCGAGAAGACGACCATAAAAGAAGATACTTCCAGTAAACGTAGGGAGAAAGTCAATTCTAATGTCACAACATTTTCAAGACGTTTTGAATCAATAAGACAAGAAATTGTCCTATCATCAATAAATTTTCTTAAAAATAGAGTTAATGACAAACAGGCCGAAACTTTAAAAACCGCCAAAGCCTTATGCGTTGCAGGATCAGCGGCAGAAATAATCTCCGTCGGAGAAAATTTACTTTCCAACCTGTTTCCGAATGAAGTTTCTGAATTTGCTGATTCGGTATGTGAAAGCTGGCCGCTCATTGATCAAATTCCCACTCTCCCAGCGAATTTGGACATTGGTTCCTGCACTTCCACAAGACTGAAGAAAATGTTCGTCGTATCCAAAGGGCCAATCAAAAAGTTGCTTGGAACACTTATCGTGGCAACTCCCCATTCGATGCAGGTGGAGCGGGTAGTTTCCAGTTATAATATAGTCAAATCGGACCATCGTGCCGGAACGAAACTTGCAACAATAAACAAAAGATTGAATATCGCTCTAAATGGCTGCGGGACGGCCTATTTCAACCCGCGGCCATCCGTCATAAAATTTCTACAAATTAAAAACCGAAGAGAAAGAAAACCAGAAGCTGAACTCTACAAAGAGAGGTTTTATATGAAATCTTTTTTTGAAAAAGTCAATGTTATTTGAATTTGGTTGTATTAAAAAGAAAATGAATGGTTGTATTATAATGAATGAAATTAAAACAGTTAAAAAAGTCATAGAGTTTACGTTTCTTACACTCTTTTCCTATCGAAAAAAAAACGACCATTAGCAATAGTTTCCTTAATTCCAATTTTCACACCCCAACTCTTTTTTGACGATTATTCAACTAACATAAACTGCAAATTTATAATCCCCCCCCCCCCCCCTTCCCTCCGAGGAAGTTAGAGTTGCCCACACAGTCAAATTTCCTTAAAATATGCCCTGCTTACTACCTTAACCATTTTACATTTTGTATTCAGCGTGAAGGTTACTAATAAATATTTTGCTTATGGTTATTGAAATCAATAAAAATATAGATGTTCAGAATGTAAATTTAAAATTCTGACCATTAAACCTTTAGTGGAGTTATAACTTATAAGGTATCTGGCCAAACAAGGTTTTCTTGTGACGGACACTCATTTTGCGTTAATTTAAATGCAAGTATTTTGTTAAAATTTCCGTTTTGTTTTAATACAAACGCCTAATTAATGTAAAGACGATTAAAAAATATCAACACAAAATAAATTCTGTGTTACAACTGTTAAGTAATTGGCCAACTTAATTGTAATTGTCGAGTACGAAATCAACATTTGAAGCAATATGACGCTACAAATTTTTTTATCCATAATTAAAATTTAATATAGGATAACAATGAGAAATGAATTAACAAATATAAAGATAGCAATATCAGATTATGTTAATTGGAGTTCAA
The DNA here is from genome assembly GCA_963978545.1 of Linyphia triangularis. Lineage (NCBI taxonomy): Eukaryota > Metazoa > Arthropoda > Arachnida > Araneae > Linyphiidae > Linyphia > Linyphia triangularis. The sequence continues at coordinate 32,402,053 of OZ021727.1, read as the reverse complement.
TAAAATATAAAATGAACAAACTTTTTCAAATAACTCACAACCAGTAGCAATTATAATCATACCAATCAAGAAATCCATGGGCGCCGGCAGAAATATTTTCGGGAGTGAAGATACCACCGGGAGGGAGGTGCAAAGCGGTTAATTTTTTTCTCTAACTTTGACTGTAACTGGCTATCTTAATGAAATTTTAATTAAGCTATGTATAAAATTTCTTATCCCTGAAGGAATCATATACAAATCAATAATTAAAGTATATCAATACTTAAAATCATAACAGATCAATAATATATTGTTAATAATAAAAATAATAATTAGAAAAAACTTTCTTAATTAAAAGGATCATTCAAATTCCAAAGACCAGTAATGAAAATCAATTTACAAAATCCACTCCTAAAAAAAAAGAAGAAATCCGCTCGATGAAATAAGACGAAATTATCAGTAAACGGAATGTGTCGCTTCCATAATGCAGTTGCGGAGGAGCAGTCGCCCGTGTCTATTTATAGGTGTCCTAATGGCAGAACAAATTACACTTAATGGGCCTCCCATTAAGTGAACCCGCTGAAAGAGGGGAATTCCTTAGGAAAGGGAGGAATTCCGAAAACAAGATACCTTCGCACTCAATTTGAGGCATTCAAAGGGAAGAGAAATTGGGATGTCAATCCTACCTCTTTCTATTCTCCGCCGCTCTTCTACGCAATAATATTTCGATCCTTTAAAATTAATCCTTATTTAGAATTGATGCTCATATCCACTCAGACATTGGCGGAATTTTAACAACAAAGCTTTGACCCTCTGGGGCAAATGTTCTCGCCACTGAAGTTGAGTTATGAACAAACAGGCGAAAGTGTTATAAGACCCAGGACCAATATTGTCGATGGGATACTAAATACTATCTCACGATGCTCACGTTAGAACTCACCCATAAACTCACTCGATAAAGCTGTTTTTTATGTATGTTTGTTAACTTTACAAAACGAAAAGAAAAAATATTTAAAATTTCATGATTTACGATAGTTTTTCTTCAATACTTAAAACTTCATTAAATAAAATTTTATTTTCAAGGAGCATCTAACTTTTGTGGGGGTAAAATAGTCTGGACAAGGAAATAACTCCAAAACTGACTTATAAGCTGACGATTCTCTTCATCAATATTTAAATTATTTAAGGATTTGATATCGGATTTATTTATTGATTCGGTTTCTAATAAATATTCAGTGATTTTCAGTTAATGGATTTTATATTTAAAAGTGAATAATTTATTTTTATTATCGATGCTATTAATTAATTCATCTGAATAGGCATTCATTGAATATTTATAAATTTCTTTTTTATTCATTTCTTTTTATTTATTCATTTGATAATGTATTAATTTCATTATTTATACTGATATTTTTTTCATTTCATTGGTTATTCATTTTTTTATTTATTTATCTGAATTTTTATTCATTTGACTATGTATTTACTTATTGAATTTTGAATCTATAGATCTAATTATTGACTTATTTAATTATTAATTGATTTAATTACAATGTATTTAATCAGTAACGTATTTAATTTTTGATTTATTTAAATATTAATTGAATTAACTAGAATTTATTTCAATATAATTCCTTTAATGATTGATTAGTTTAACTATACTTTTCGATAAATGATTTAAATATAATTTTCTTAATAATGAATTGATTTATTACTGACTAATTTAATTAGTGATTGTTTTAACTATTAATTTGTTTAGTGGTTGATTTAACTATTTATTGTATTATTGATTTGCTTATTTATTTATCAATTATTGATTAATTTATAAAACTATATTGATCCAAATACTAGTGGAAAATTGCGATATATAATCCAAAGAACGTAGTTGACGAGGACTACATTTATCAGGGTTTTGATGGAATGCATAAATTAGGGGTTTCTGATCAGTGTATATGTCAAAGGATCTGCCTTCTAACATATGTCTAAATTTCCTAATAGCAGAGTATATGTTCATTATACACAAATAGTAAAAGACAAGAGTCATTATACACGAATAATAAGAAGTTTTTACAAATGTAGGAGACAGTGCCGGAACTAGGGGGGGGCAGGCGGGGCAGCTGCCCCGGGCGCCAACCAGAGGGGGCGCCGAAAAGTCAACAAAGCACTATTTGTTGTATAAATTTTAATATTTGGACGAAAGGATAATTTTTCATAAATAAATTTTCATTTTTTCTTAAAATTCTGGATGATCTTTAAGATATTCAACAGAAGAAAAAATCCACTAGAAAAATAAAATAATACATTTCTGTACAAAGAAAGTAATAATCTATCCTTTTACAAAAGAATGACAACGAATTCTCCCTACCCCCTGATGAAGAATAAGTTTGTGCTACATGGCAGGCTGCCAGAAATGCTAATTTAAAATCGCATTGGTAATATAGTCGCAATGTAGTTAGATAAAATTTAGCATTACAACAATTTAATGCTGTTGAAATTTTCGTAAATTGAAATATGTCGAAGAAATTATCTGGGGCGCAGAATCGCAGAAAAGCAAAAGAAACTGCAAGAATATCCCAACCTTTTATCATCTTGGCTAGTTCACGAGACTGAAACCAATGAAGGTAAGAATTTTTTTAAATTTGTAACCTAATAAACTTCGGAAGATGTGTATTAAGGACAAGGGTTACGTTTGGGATATATCTCTTGCCAAATATATTTATTGTTCTCTAGGAGTTCGCAGGAATTTTTACAGGGGGCTGCAAGATGTTGAATTGTTTAGAAATCGTTTACTTTTGTTTTTGAGGTTGATTATCATTAACTTTAAAGATTCATTGCGATTCCTAATGAAAATTAATTAGCAAAAAGTTAATTAAAAATTGAAATAATTAACGATTGAAACGTTTTCTTTAAGAGAATAATTTAGTATTTCTTCAGCTAAAAACAGATTTTTTTTTCATTTTTACACATTTTGAATCGTGCTGAGTTTAAAAAAACTGGGGGTGTTGAACTTTGAACAACTTTCAATTCCCACTGTTTCCTTCATTTAATTTAGCAATTATTTTGGCTGTAAAAATGACAGCGCAAGCACGATTTTGACAAAAACCGTAACGCCAGGTGTAAAGGCCAAAGTTGGTCAATCCGTTTGAAAGTAATGCTGACCACAGACAACACACGGATCCACAAACTTTTTTTCTAGAACACTTTTTTGATTCAAAATGTTCTGAAACGTGAAGAAATGCAAAAAAAATTATGCGATAAAAAGTTGACACAAGAATTCCTATTGAGCACAAAAATTCCTATTTATCGCAAAACATATCGATTTTTTAAAAATAAAAACGAAAACAGTAAATTACATCCTATCCAAATCTCAATTTAAATGCACTGACTAAATATGTGACTATATATTTTTAACAATATATTTTACTATATATTTTTAAATCCCTTATATTAACTTCACTTTTGTTTGAGTGTGCGTTTGAGCCTGGCGTACAAATCTGCGGATGCTGGTCTATTCCTAAATAATGAAAAAATAATAAAACATCAAGGCATGAATTCTAAAAATAGATCTCAAGGCCTTATTTTTCATAAAAAATAACGAAAAAGAAAGTATTTTCCAGGAAGTGATAAATAAAATAAAAAGAATATAGTCTCCATGCTACGAGAAAAAGGCGCCAATTTTCAGCGTGAGTTATATTGTCATTTTGACGGCCAAACAGATGTCATGTTCGTCAAATTTTGTCCATTGCATTGGTGAGAATTTTAAATTCTCCAAGAAAATGGAGAACTCACACATAGCACAGTAAGTAATATATTATTCATTCTATTATTAAAATGAGTTTCAATAAGTTTAAATTAATTGTTCTAAAATAAACATTTATGTGTTTACCAACTATTCAATGATTTTTGTAGACAAGTCATTAAATTAATTTGCTTTTGTGTTCAATGAGTTCTGGTAATATTCGGAAGCTTTTTAAATTTTTGTATTAGTATTTTACAGAAGAAAATATTTTTTGAAATGTAAAACAGCTTAATTGTTTATGATCTAAGACGTTTTGAAACCAGGTTAACCAGATTTTGTGTTAAAAAGTGTTACATATCATTCAACTATGTTCTTTTATTTCATTGTAACTGACATTATTTGTATTGATTCATTAGTTTTTTTTTTCTTTATGCAAATCTTTATGCAAGCAGAATGAACCCTGGTCATTAATAAGGGCTTGTCAAATATATTTATTTAAAATTTCAATTAATTAATTCTTTTATTGTTTGTTTCAAAACAGAATTTTACAAAGGGAAAAACATTTGTTAATTTTCAATGTATATATAGTTAGCTTCAAATCTAAAAAAATATTGTGTGGGGGCGCCAAAATGAATTCTTGCCCCGGGTAAAAAGTGACCTAGTTCCGTCCCTGGTAGGAGATACCAAGTGCTTTTTGACTGATGGTGATTAACTCTTACAATTACAAAAGTCAAAGTCCATCAAGCTTTTGCCCTCAGCACTTATTAGAGTAGTTTTATTTTAATATGGTTTTTTCGTCATTATCATATTTGTTTTTTCATCCTCACTATAACGATATATTCACCTGAGAATCGAAATCTGATTTCAGTGAAAAACAGGGAGGTTGGGGTTTTGTTCCAGGAAGTCCTTTTCATCCTTTCAAGCGAATCAAGGTACGAAGAAAAGTTTGCTACCTCTTGATTGGCCTTCCTCCAAACACATCTTCTTCGTACCCACGCAATCTCTCTCACTATGAGGGGGCTCATACTCACCACCCAAATGTACAAATAGACAGTATTTGAGCAGAGCTCGAAATATAATACTCTTGAACGCTTGGGTTGGTTGAATTGAATTTTTCAAGTGCCTAATTCGTCAAAACAGCGCAACATCATCTTTATCATTTTAACTTCTTGTCTTTACAGTACCAGATATCAAAAGATTATTTTCTAAATACTAAATGGTGTAAAATTGCTGCGATTGTGACAGATAGTCTCGCTTCGGTTGCTTGTCTGCCTGGTGGGAGTTTTCTGGATTATCTTCCATTCTATCCCACGCGAATGAGGGCTTATTTCCCATTAGACCTTCTGGAATGTATTCCCTCTTGCTCAACAGATCTCTATCTAACCCGGGGAAAGAATTCTTCTAGTGAAGCTTTTGCACAAGAAAATATCCATTTCAAACAATTAAACAGTGTAAAATTATGTGTTTGCTTGCTTTTAAGTCGTATGTTATAAGAGCTGATTCGATTTTACAAGTTCAGTAGAGCGATGTGTTTTTCTTTTATGTCTTTAAAAGGAAATTAATTCGCATTTGCTTCCCGAATAAAATAAAAAAAATTCAGAAATTCTTCTCCAGATTTCCTAACAAGGCCAATCAGAAAATAGTTTCAACAGCAGTCGCATCTACTGTTTTTTATAACACCATATTTAAGGTACCAGGGTTCAATAAATATATTGTCCGATTTACCCGGGGCATGCAAAAATTCCAATTAGGCATGTACTATTTGTCACTACATGGCCGGCCGGGCGTACAAAATAGTTATTCACCAGCTAGTGTTGTCTCATATTGTAAATATTTTCCTGTTTGATACTGAAAGTGGCATAATAGACTGGCTTAATTGGAATGGCAACTTTCAAATTAAATGGTGAGAAATATGAGCGCAACTGCAACGTTATGCTCTATTGCTGTATATGCATCCTTCTTAAAACACTAACGAAAGATATGACCAACATCCTTTTATTGATCGAAATCGTGTTTTTTTCCCCCCTACCTCTGCGTGAGAAAGGGGTTTCAGATTTCAGTTGCATGAATCGTATAAAAATTTCTCTTCGTTCCCTCTTTTTGACTGAAACAATAAATTATTTGATTCGAATTAGTATTGATGGCCCTGACAGCTGTGATCATGATATATATTCTAAGTATAACTGATCGATTTTTTATATATTTTCTTTATAAAATGTAAAAGATTTTCAGTTTTAATATTGAATTATATATTATGTAAACCTATCCAATGATATTTAATTTCCAGATCTTTAGAGCTAACAGCAGCGTAAAATTTTAGCAGCAAAATCTTGGGCTTGTAAATTTTTTGCCTGGGCCTCTAGTTTTTTCCAGAATATGCTCGACAGGGCATTTTGAAATTTTCAGATTTATCTAACTCTGTTGGGTACAGTTTGATAATGAAACTCGCAGATGACTGGATACCATTTAAGCATCGTACTAATGAGCCACTACTCTGACTCCATGTAATACATTTTAGTTAAATGATCTACCAAAAAGTCATTTTTATCGAAAATCATAGTACATTTAAAAAAGGCTGTTGTATGGTTACCACGTCATCTCACATTATGCAACAGATTGCAGTGTACCAGGAGATCAATATATCCACATTGTACAATGAAGCATACCAGTATACACAAACAAAATTTCCTATAAAATTATGAATGATTTTTTTAATCACGGAATTGTGTGTGAAATTAAACTTCCTGTTATTTGTAGCCTGTGGGGAATGATTGTCTCAAATTTTTCTTACACATGAGAATTATACTACGACGAAATATCGTATCGTTATAACATGAATACTAATTTCAAGGAAAAATGGCTTCTGCGATAATTATTTTTCCCATTAAACTCACTCCCACTCGGTAGTCTGACAATCAAGAGACAATTTTTCACGATCACTGAAATGTCTACATATATTTAAATTCTGAAATCACAGAGCTCCATCGCAATGATCCCTAGTCCCCTCGCTTGCTAGTCGCTTTTTCTGTGATAATGCCACGAGTCCGGGCTTAATAAATATGTGATATTTGGGAAAAAGTAATGAGAAATTTCTTTTAAACTAATTTTACGATTAAAATTTAGTTATGAAAACAAAATTAAGTAAGAATCGTAGAATATTGAAAACCATTTCAAAGATTTTATCAGTGAAATATTAATATTTATTCTCGTCAAAACTTAAATTTGGAACGATTAACTAAAATTTAAAAACTCGAAAATCTTGAAGCCAGCAAGATCTAGTAACCAGATAAAATCACCTTACTTTTTAAGTTTTAGCCTCGACTAGTTTATACAGAATTGCTTATCATTAAAACTTTTACGAGGAATTAACATAGTTTCTGTCAATTATTAAATGAACAATTTCGTGGTAGGAATAGTGGAGTCATTCATGTATATGGCCCACAGTATGGTAGTCTAAATCAAACGAAACTAGCCGGCTTCCGCCAAATGGGGAGGGTCAAGGGTCCCCCGCAGACGGGATCCCCTTTCATAACTAGAGGAAAACTTGGCGCCGTTTTTATTTTCGTCAAAAAAGAGGAAATCTTCTAAGCATCCCTACGATCCGAATCTTGCCTTTCCACTCTCCTGAATAACCAAAAACAGTAACTTCTTAGATATGGTATTGAAGTGAAAGACAGTTCCACTTAGAGCAATCCCGGAATGTCACTGGTCACGGCTTGGCCAGACCAGTGACCAGGCTCAAAATTGGGCTCTATATTGGACATTTTTACAGAAAACGATTGTTGTCGTCCTTATTTGTTGAAAATATATGTACACTGATTACGAAAGGCGACTAACATTCGTTTTCAATAACATAGAAAAGACAGGAGCACATTTTGGGATGGATCCATATCCCTTCCTCCCTTTCTTTCCACAGAACAACTATCTTCGTCTTTATCTTTTAACATTCGTTTTGGTACAATATGAGTGGTTTTATAAACGTGGTATTTACTGCGTCAAAATCAACGTCTCTACACAGTCCAGATATAGATGGCACTTTTTATACTTCCTATCGAAGCTTCCAACTTAATTGTTGGTATGCAGGATAATTGCAAAGCCTTTAAAAAGTTTACACTTGACTAGTACTTAATAGTGAGCAAAGACATTCATGATTACTTTTAATTACGTTTAGTAGTTATGTTGTTTTAGTTTTATAAGATTCAAAGTTTATCTGTTCCATTTGAACACAACCAAAGAAAAAAAAGAAAAAAAATACAATAAGTTAAAAAATAAGCTTCATGGATTTGATTTGTTGAGCAACAGTTAATTTTATGAATTATAATTAATTTATCAATAACAATTAATAATTAGTTATGAATTGCATAAGTTTCCGGGATAATTGAACGTAATTTAACTGTTCAAAATTGAGCTTTAAAAATTTATGTTTCTAATTCGGAGCATTTTTTGTGTGTCTGTGGGCCTGCGTGTTTTCCCCATCTTTCCACCACAAAAAAAAATAATAAAAAATGGATTCGCAACTGAACACCACATTTTAGACCAGTCAGTTTTTTAAGGTTAAAAAATCAATGTTAGTTTTCTCTTTTTGAATTTTTGAAGTCAGAACTTACCTTCAAAAGGACATAAACATAATTTTAAAGTATATGGAATAACAGAGCCCAAACTACCACTTAATACGAGAGTAGCTTGGCCTTGAATTGATTTGATATTTTGAAAACTTAGAAATAAAAAAATAAAAAAATTACAAAAATTCTCGTGTATAATTATCGCTTTTTTTTTTCCAATCCTTATATGCATATTATGAATATATACTTTTGAAATTCCCATATGTTGTCACTTTCATCATATTATTTGTTTGAGATGTACAATATTGCCGAATATTTTTCCGAAATTTGACCACCGAAAATTTATCCAACCAGAAAAAACTTTTTAAAATTTCAAAAAAATAATAATAATATAAAATAAATTTTTAAATAACAAAAATTGTAAAAGTTCCTTCGTTTACCTGCCAGTTTTTTTTTTTTTTTTTTTTTAATCAATATGTTTTTAGAATCTGCCACTGGATCTTAAACCAATCTTGTCAAAGGAATGACCTTTTTTTTCTCAACTTCTTTATTTTTTTTTATCAAAAGTAACTTTTTCCCGATTATCAGAGAATCATCCACACTGCTTTTTATGCGAATTATCACGGTTTCCTAATACGAAATTGAATTTTTAATTTACTCACTTTTCGTATTTAATTAGAGGGAATTTTTTTGGGTGGGGGGATAAAAAAAAACGATTTTACGTTTTCTATGGAATTATGATAAAAAAAAAAAAAAAAAAAAAAAAAAAAAAAAACATATTTTTCAAGGATAAAAAACTGTATACATATGAGCACAAGAAGTGGTCACATTAAATAAGTGCTCTAAATGATTAGTTAATTTCTTAAATTCAGAAAATTGAGTACTTAACCTTATGCATGTCAACAAAACTCCGATATTATTATTCCGATTGTATTCTTTTTGGAAAATCCTTTTTCCGATTATATTTCATATTGCATTCTTTTTGGAAAATCCTCCAGATATACTTCCTTAAAAAACATATTATAGGGGAAATTGTGCGAATGAAAATGTCTCATTTCAAAATCCTTAAAAAAAAAAAGCACAATACTGGAAATTAGATGAATAAAAAACGTATTATCCGAAAATCCTTAAAAAAAAAAAAAAAAAAAAAAAAAAAAAAAACACGCACTATAAGGGAAATGTATAAATGAAGAAATTTCCGGAAATGTTTTTTTACAAAATGCACAATACGAGAAATTGGATGAAAGAAAAACAGGGAAAATATTATTCGTATACGAGTAAATCAGGATACCGGAAAAAAAAAGCTTACGAAACGGGAAAAAAATAAATGGCGGGAACGTAAAATCAAATCTTGGTTTCACAGTATATGTTCAGCCTGTTAGTTGTAGAAACTAAGAAGAAAAAATCCTCTTTTTTTTGCCATAATAAGATTTTTTTTTAAATTTCTGCCGCCAAATAGTTTACTCCGCTGTTTTAAGAACCGTTAGGAGCTCTTCGAATATCAGTTACCGAAAAAAAAATGCCGTTTCTACGAATCGTTCTCTTCTCTCATCTCAGTTACCGTATTGTTCACTCAACGAATTTCTTTCCGAGGCAGAAGATGAATTTGAAGATAACCTTTCCTCTATTAATTGTATTAATTAAATATTCGAATTGACTGAAAAACTGTCTCAGCAACATGATTATCTCTGCATAAAGCACCTTATATGAGCATCGTTTTGAACCCCCTCCCCCCTCTCCTCTTGTTTTTTAATCCTTTATATTAACTTCGATTTTATTCGTGCGAGTGTTCATAACGGACAAATCTGCAGAAGACAAATTAACCCACTTGCCGTCATCCAATTGATCTGAAACTTGGCAAATAGATTCGTTTTCGATGACAATGCATTCTATCGTATCATTTTAGAGACTGTTACTAAAAGGCTGCTTTTACACTCGCTATTATATTAATGCTACGAAGGACTAGCTAACCCAATTGCAGTTATCCAATCGAAAATTCCAACCTCGATCTAGCTTGATTAAAATTGCAATTGCACAAAAAATTTACAATTTATATAAAGTATTTATATTAAAAACTTAGTTTTTATAGGTTACATTAATTTTTTAGCTTTAGGATATACAATAACCCCTCGTTATATCACGCCTCGATATATCTTATATTAGAATATATCGCGCCTCCATATATAGCAAATTCGGATCTATCGCGCTTTTACTATGTCTCCAAATTTTTTTTCTGATTTTTCAATTTTATTTTTTTACTTTCTCAAAACGTGAAAAAAATGTGCATGCACTTAGTTATAATATTAAAAGATAAATTAAACTACTCTGTCTTCATTATTTAAGTGATTCTTTTCTATTGCTGTGGATAATTCACTCCAAGGTTTTTTTATAACGTGCATATATTCAAAAATTATTAATTAGTTTTTCCATGTAATAATATCGCTCGATATATATCTCAATCGGATATATCGCGCATTTTGCCCGTCACCCGACAAGCGTGATATATCGATTGTCTACTCTATTTTGATTCTGGAATGTAATTTTTATGATAACATAAAATTACGATCATTCATTAGATGTCTAGTTTTTATCTAATATAGATGTATTTTAGAAATAGTATTACGCTTTATTAGATCTTAAATAGCAGGGTCTTTTAATATTTTTTTTTATATTCAGATATTATATTGAAATAATATTTTCCATAAAAACAAAGATTTTAATTTCATAAAAACAAAGTTTTTACTAAAAACCTTTATGCACTGCCAATTCTGGCATTCATCAAACTATGTTTATAAATTTATTTATTAAAAATGAACGGGAATTTACGCTCTCACATCCAAATGTCATTTATTTATTCTGAATAAAGTAATTTTACTATTTTTTTTTTTTTTTTTTTTTTTTTTTTTTTTTTTTAAATTTTGGCAACAGGAAAGAGTTTCAACTATGGTCGGTTGAATATTATTTCATCGCGATTAGATATATCAAGTTGGTTTATTGGTATTCCGTAAAAGTGGCCTTTTAGTGACAGTAACAGCCCCAAAACTTGATAGAATGCATTGTCATCGACATAGAATCTATCTACCAAGTTTCAGTCCGATTGGATGACGGCAAGGGGGTTAATTAGGCGTTCACATATTTGCTTCCCATCGACACACACACACCTACACACAAAATTGAAGTTTAATATAAAGGATTTAAAAAATACAAGTGATACATTTATTATTATTAGTATTTCTAATAGATGACTTAATTTTACAAATGAATGAGTCAATGAAATTATTTATCAACAATGAGACTTAAGTAATAAATAAAAATAATGCATTAAAAATGTGTCGAATCTTGCAATAAACGAATAGCATTGATTTACAAAAAGTCGAAACAATTTACTATATTTTTGTTTATTTCATCTTTCGCGGCTTCTTTGGCATCTACTTTGTTAATATAAACTTCTAAAAATACAAGGACTTTTAGAAAGGACTCTTTACGTTAAATGATATTACTGCGAAACAGCGAGAGACTGAAAAAAGAGATAAGTAGTTTGTTGGAAAGACAGGTATGGAATTTTTTAAATCCATTAGTTTGCATAATTAGTTACAATACTGAAATGCAAGCCCTATGATCAATTTTACTAGATAGTGCACCCCAAACGGTCACTTTTGCATATTTTATTTATTTATTTATTTATTTATTTATTTATTTATTTATTTATTTATTTATTTATTTATTTATTTATTTATTTATTTATTTATTTATTTATTTATTTATTTATTTATTTATTTATTTATTTATTTATTTATTTATTTATTTATTTATTTATTTATTTATTTATTTATTTATTTATTTATTTATTTATTTTGCAAGACATAAACATTTTTCAGCACCCCTATGAAACAGAGCTTCATCGGTAAACTTAATGCAGCCGTAATCAAATTTACTACTAACAATTGATTTTTCAAACCTGTGTATTTAAAATTGCATACCTGTGTATCAAGCATGCACCACTTATCAATTATTCATGCCCAGATGCGTAGCCAGGGAGAGGTTTATGGGGATATATCCCCTACCGAGATTTTTCTAATTGGTATTAGAACGCAAAAATCAAAGAATTTTTTTGTTTAAAATAGTTGATTAATTTAAATGTTTTTGAATTTCTAAAGATACTTTAAAAAAATACCAGTTATCTGAATTAGTACGTACATTCGACATTAACAAATTTTTTTTTTTTTTTTTTTAACAATTTAGAAAATATTTTTGCACAAATAAAAAACTTAAATTAAAAGTTATCACTTGTAATTTTATAAAATAGAGCTAGCCCTACCGATCACGAGCACGTATTTCTTCCCATATATTTTCTTTCTCAGTGGAATAAATGGTACATTCAAAATTCCAATTATCTGTTATTCAAAATTGCAAAAACAAAGAAATATATTACGTTTTTATTACCATTACAATACTTACATTCGGCATGTCTGGAACATCCTCAACTCAAACTATTAACGTTTCCTAATGGAGTTATAATTAAATGTAAAAAAAAAAAAAGGTGACATTATCAAATGAACATTATTAATCTTTTCTCTTTTAAAACCGTATATTTTGTTGTGTACAAAAATGTACTGTTTTTTATACTCTAACTTATACATTTTCATAAACAAAAGTTTTAGAAAGTTCTGTTCTTACAAGAAAAAGGAAACTGATACAATCTGTCAAATGTAGAAAATACCCCTCCTTCCAGAAAAAGTTAATTCATGCGCCTCTCAAAAATGTATGTGGAATTGATGGTTATTGCATTGTTGTACCCTATTTTCAAAAAAAGAAGTTAACCACGCGTTAAATGATTTAATAAAATTACTTTTTAAATCTGTGCGCATACAACTTTAATCCTGAATATCAAATTGAATTTTGACAAATTTTGATTATAGAGATTTTTTTGATCATCAAATTTTCTATTCTACATCTGTTCGTCCATATTAATGTAATATTCCATTTTCCATGGATATAATAATAATTCGTCCCGAAAAATATTGTCATATTACGAATTCCTATAAGAGCATACATAATTTCAAGCAGTCATACAAAAAGATTTGAGTCATGACATTTTATTTTTCTATGCGAATACTTTTTTTCATGCTCGTTTTGTCTTGTTTGTTTATTATAAGTTTATCCGCACATTTTATAACTAGATTTTTTTTGTCAATCGTCTCAATTTCAGTGGAAGAAGCCAAAAAAGTTGGATAGGAAGAATGTTCAAAATTAAGACAATAATACCGCCACCGGAGGTAATAAAAAAAAGTTTCCAAAAGCGAAACGCCGGCACTCTCTTAAGAGTAAAGTTACCTATTCAAAAGCGAATGCGCATTAGAGCAAAGGTGAAAGAAATTCAACAGGAATCATCGCTCTTCCCAACCGGAGTCTAGGGATGGTGATTGACGCCACTCCTGACCAATAGGCGGAAGGAGGCGGGGTTCCAAGGCCGACGCCTCACTCCGCCTTCAAGCAGAACACCAGAATACACAGCTCAGCTCAACACGTGGACCTGTTGTCTAACATGGGTAAGTCATCTTTTTAAAGCTAATTGGACATAAATGTGGAACTGAGCTTGTAATATCGAAAGTAACCTTTTTAAACTTTTATCCAACATTTTGGGATTTAGTGGTATGCGGTATACTTTTATAAATCGTTATGTCGCTTGTGTAGTTTGTATTTTGTAAGAATTTTGGATATTATAGTAATTGGAGGTTAATATACATTCAACCTAATTAACAAGCTACGTAACTTACATTTAAAACTTTTTGCATAAGGCAGAAGAATGGGAAGGAGGGGGGGGGGGGTAATAAAAAGATATATATATATATATATATATATATATATATATATATATATATATATATATATATATATATATATATATACGTGATTTCCTTCCCTTCAATGGCCTTTAGAATTTATTTGGTTAAAATGAGAGTTGTTGAATTTATTTACACTCATGTTCATAGATTAAGGATAATTAAGTTTTTTCAACTTCTCAGCAGAGTATCCATCATAGACATATGAAATTCACATCAAACAGACGTCTTAGTCGCAAATTGAAATGCGAAGTGTACAATAGGGGCACATGCAAAAGAATGGAGTACCATTAGTGTACAGTTGTACACTAATTGCATTTACATTAAAAATTACGCAACTCATGGAGTTGACTTTTAGTGTGACATATGATCTCCCTTGTCATCAGTGTTTACTTGGAACTGAATTCTCATACTTAAGAAAAGTTTCTTGAGGAATTCTAGTGGCTAAATTGTTTGTCCCACCTTTTGAACTGTTTGCAAGTGATGGAAAGTTTCCAATACATTAAATCCTTACACAATGCGTATCGTGGAAGCATCCCACACATGCTTGATGAAACTTGGTATAGAGGAGTGTTCTGTATAACTTATTGGAGTGGTATTCATATTTTTTAATCGTTTATCCAAGGCAAAAGTGGAATAAAATTTGCCATAAGTATCAATAAACACGATTTAGAAACCGATATTTCACATTAAAGATTTATCTAGATCAAATTAACATAATTACAGTGAAAAAGTCAAATTTGATTATCTTTTACGCTCTTGGGGAGCTTATTAAATCAATTCAACATATTGCATCCAAAGATCAAACCTTTTTAACATCAAATACTGTTTACTGAAAATAATTTGTTCGTAAGTAATATTGGATATCAGAGAATCTGTAGAAAGATGGGATCACTCCTCTTATCCAAATGTCATCAAACATGTGTGACGCTTCTACAATATGCATTGTATAAAGATTTAAAGTATTGGGAACTTTCCATCACTTGCAAACAGTTCAAAAAGTGGGACTTGCAAACAGTTCAAAAGGCGAACAATTTAGCCATTACAATTCATCAAAAAACTCATGTTAAGTATGAGAATGCAGTGCCAAGTAAGCATTAATGACAGGGGAGATCATATCTCACATTAAAAGCCAACTCCATGAGTGATTTTTAATGTAATCGCATCTGTACAACTGCACTGTAATAGTATTCCATTCTTTTGCACATGCCACCACTGTACACTTTGCATTTCAGTTTGCGACAGTTTTTTTACTAATAGATATGTTACATAAAGAAGTCTCTTTGATGTGAATTCCATGTGTGCTGCTCCACATGCTATGCTGCTCCACATGCTATGCTGCTCCATATGCTATGCTGCTCCACATGCTATGCTGCTCCACATGCTATGCTGCTCCACATGCTATGCTGCTCCACTGAGAAGTTATTAGGGAAAAACTTAATTATCCTGGAATTTATGGACATGAGTAAAAGGAAAACCATAAAATATAGTGAAATAGAAATTACTTAAAAACATATTTCTGGGAATTGCATGGTTTGTTAATTGAGCTGTTTTCAACTATAAACTTCAAAAGAAATTCTTCAGTGACTTGCATAATTAATGAAGTGATACAACAATGCTTAATTCAACTACTTATCAACTTTATTGCTTATCTCACTAAAAATAGTTTGAAATTATTTCTGAATTTATTTGGAATGAATCTTTAAGTAAGTAGAGTTTCATTGGAACACGTTCTGAAATTTTTTAAAACATCATTCGCAGAATAACTTAGCTCTATTAATATATGATAAAAACAATTTTGCAGCAATTATCTGACTAATTGAAGTGGGAAATATGTGATAATGTGGGTAGAATGATCTGCTGAAATACAACAGAAAAATTATTGTATAATTTTTTGGTATATCATTTTTTTCATTAAGTAACTGAATATATTTTATTTTGTTATTTTATCGAAGTTGTACTTTGGAATTCTACATCCAGGTATGTCAATTTCCCAAACTGCTTTAATTCCTAACTTCTACTCTAATCTGCTCCGAAACATTTAATGGTTCTGTTTCGGAAATAAACACATTTGACCATGCGAAAATACTGAATTTAAAATAAAAACATTTAATTATTGCTTGCATTTTGGGGGATTCCTTTTCTTCGTGCTTCTTTACATCGTGCTTTAGTTTTATATTATGTAGGCATCAATGAGAGACAATAAATCTCTTATTTTTTTTATGTATTTATTGTTTTCGTCAATGACGTCAAAATTATGTAGTGCCTCCACTCCACCTCTTTCCTCACTTTTTGGCATCTAATATACGCCACTGTTTAATTACTTTTCTAATTTCAAATAAAAGCTATAATGGGCTGCACAGTAAAAATAAAAATACGACAATGTAAATTTTGGATTATAAAATTGTCATTGCTTTGAAAATTCAACGACTCAATTTGGTATTTGAGACCTTTATTCAGCTCTAAATTATAGTTTGTACACTTTCAAAACTCTTGAAATCAAACAAAATTCTTATATACATATAAATGACTTTAAGAAATCCGAGTTTGGATGGTTTATTTTGGATGTTTTCTGCGACACAAGAACCATACTGTGCCTTAATTTTGTTAGAACAGGACTACTACGAGATATATCTGAGTGTCAAAAAGGAAGTACTTCATTTTGACACTCAGATTTCTCTCAAGAAGGAGGTTCATTTTTATCACGAATGTGATCCTGAAAACTTTCACTAAGCAGCCCGACGACATAAGACTATCTTTAACAATCACTACCGTGTTTTTTGAATAACGCAGATCCCGCAGACCAGTTCACCACTCATCTGAGTTGTAAATCCGCAAGCATTAATGTTCTTATTATTATTTTTCGAAAATTTATACCACTGCAAGACATTATATACCTCTGGGTAACGTTTAAGTAAATGAATACATTATCTTTTCGGTTCTTATATCGATAGGTTGTAAAATAAAACTATATTTTAAAATAAAGTTTTTTCTTCTTCTTTTTTTCCCTTAAATTGTTCTTCTTTAGTGATTGACACGAAATTGAAGGAGATTCATTTAGCAAAAAAAAAAAAAAAATTTCACTGACCCTTCCTAAAATTTAAATTATCAAAAAAGTATCTCTTACAGAATTCCGTGTCACTGAAAACATAATTATATAAAACTAAAACTCTACAGGCAATTGCGTATTTTATGGAAGTTCATGTATTCACATGAAACATTTTTCTTCTTTAACGTACTCAGCATTAGAAGTGTTTCTTGAAGTTTTGCAAAATTATCTGGATTGTTTTTCAAAAAATCTTTTGAATATTAAAAAAAAAAAAAAAAAAAAAAAAAAAAATCGACTTTTAAGTTATCTGTAAAACTTCTTAGACAAACCCCTAAGCTGAATTAAATCTCTCGGTGGTTTTTATACCACAGAAATAATTAAAAATTTGCTTTTGTCTAAGTATTATTTTTCGTCATTGGAAAAGTTCAACGAGTCTTCCATGTATTTCATTCACAGACAGTATCAATAGTTGCTATGAAAATATGTAGAAAGATTTGGGTGGGAGAGGGGAAAATCTGGTTTTTCAAAATCTACAAGGTCTATTCTGAAACAAATATTCTTACACGATTCTAAATTTCAAAAGGGAAATACCTTCTTTTAAGTCTTTAATGCGTCGCGTAATCGAAACCAAATTACCTGTCATAACCACCGCCATGTTTATTCCTTTCTTAATTTTTAATACTGTATACGAGCTATGAGTTCGACTTATAACTTAAACTGATTTTTTTGTATCGGAGATCCTCTCGTGGTACCACTATATACAAAAAGGTACAGTAAAGGGAAGAAGGGGAGGGATACTTTACAGAAGGTCTGTCAAGAAAAATATGTGCCACATTTACTTCTCGAATAGGAGGAAAACTCGGAAAACTCCGCCAGGCACAACGACAACCAATTTTCAGGGTCACCGCCTTCTCTTCTCACACCACGGAGTTTTAGAAATTGAATAATACATTACCTTTATTCTCGAGATATCCATTTGTCCCTTTTGAATTTTCCCGTTCCCTGTGCTGTGCAACAAAACATGCTGTGTAACCATGTTTATCAACTATTCATCAAAAAATCCGAAAACTATTTTCCTTATTCAAAATCCGATGCCTAAAAAGTTAGAGTATATTACTAGGAACACATTTTTGAAAAAATCAGGAAAAAATATTGAAAAATGGAAAAGAAGATAGAATTTGAAATTTGATTCTTTTAAAAAATTCTGAATTTTGAAAATTTAGAACACTATGTGAACTTTTTTTTAATAATATTTAGTTTTTACTTTGCAATACTTCCAAATATATGAAAAATATAATTTTAAAAGCTTAAATAAAATAAAAAGTTTGAAGGGTACCAAGTCCCCTTAAATTTTGATAAACGGCATTTTCCACTTAATGGTAATATGCTCTTAAGTGTTTTTATTATTATTATTATTATTATTATTATTATTTTAAACTTTTCATCATAACTTTTAACTAGGGATATTTTTGTTGTGCAACAAAGTTTATTACAATATTATCTTTAAAAAAAATTCACTCGAAATTTGCTTCTTTGTTATACAACATTTAAAAGTTTTAATGGCGGGATCATTCGCGGGATCATTCTTTTGAGCGAATACAAATTCGCATTAAAAAGAACAAAACACACAGAACTCATAGACATAATTTTGTCGTACGATATAGAAAAAGTTTATTCTAAACATAATTTGTACTGTTCCACTAGCCATAAAAATTGATTTTTGAAGAAATTATTATTATTATTATTATTATTTTTTTTATTTTTTTTTAAATTGATTCAGCCAAATATTCAAAATGTTTGCATTATTCACGCAAAATGCAAAGGCATTTAAACCACAGTATGAAACCGCTTATTTTTTTTGTTTCATTAGCCAAAATTACTTTCTCAACTTTATTATTATTATTATTTTTTTTTTTTTATTTTTTTTTTATTCATCTACATTTAGTGAAATATTCACATAAGTTTGTATTTATTTGAACTTTATAAAATTTTATTAATGGTGTGTGAAGAGTTTTCCTTATGTTCAGTGAGATTATGTTTTGTTCTTTTTATTTACGTTTAAAAGATATAAATTTTGTCAAAACTCCTATTGGGATAAATTTTTTGGTTTTTATGGAGAAGGTGGAGGGAGCGAAATTTCCTACCATTTATTCGTTTTAAACTGAATTACAGCTTTTGCTATAAATTTATATTTTGCTATAATTCCCGTATTTTATTTACATTATTTATTTTCCAAAATATTTTTTTACATAAACTATAAAACTAAGTGTGGTCTGTGTATGTGTGTGTATTTACGCAACAATATGCGACTATAAGAAATGAAAAAAATTACTAGATTAAAAACTGTAAAATACAAAACTATAAAATTGAATTAAAAAAAAAAAATGCTACTTCTGTTTTGAATTATTAGTTCAGTGTTCCTGTTTTCAGACGTTTGAGTTCATTAACTCTTAATTACTCAAAATATATGATAATTTAAAACCGATCATTGTCGAATCGAAACTCTCTCCTGTTGAGAATATATATTTATGCATATATATATATATATATATATATATATATATATATATATATATATATATATATATATATATATATATATATATATATATATATATATATATATATATATATATATATATATATATATATATATATATATATATATATATATATATATATATATATATATATATATATATATATATATATATATATATATATATATATATATATATATATATATATATATATATATATATATATATATACTTTTTTTTTCCATCAGGGAAGAGTTTTCGACAATTTTCGGATTCAAATTACCATACATTTTAAGTTAATTAAGAGAAAATCAAAATACATTTACGCGAAAATGCATAAATACACCGTATTTCACTGACTCTTGAGTAGTTGGCTTTTCATAAATTTTTTTTTCAAGATTTCTCTTCTTTTGTGGGTGATAAAAAAAATTAAAAAAATTATTTTTAAATTTATTTCTTGGTCCTGGATTCCTGGGGTCCTGGATTCAATCCCTTTCACGAGAATATTTTGCATTATATTGTATACATTTAATTACATACAATGAAATATTATATGTCATACATTAAACTACTCTGGCATATAATTTTAACTTTCTTAATAAAAACACTGGAAATTGACTGTTGGTTGTTGGTCCCAACACTTTCCGTCTTTGTGTGAACGGATAAAAAAATAATACTCCCCTCCCACCCAAAAAATGAGTTTAGTATGGCCATGCTATATGATGATTGAATCATCAAACTATTATTTTTTATTTTCCAGCTAAACATGTTTTAGCTCAATTTATATTACTTTATAAGCCCCTTGTTTTCTGCAGTCCATATATTCGTTTCTCAGACTTGTTTTAGATTGATGAAAGGAATTTACTCAGTAAAATAATAAAAGCATGCAGTCTTAGAGTCTATTAATCTCTTAAGCCAACAATTTCTCTAATCACCTTAGATCATACGAAAAGATTATAAAATCAAGTCAAAATTTCAACAAAAAAAAAAAAAAAAAAAAACTTCCATTATGAAGCACTCTTCTAAAATTTAGAACTATTTTATCTAATTAAATCGACAGGTAATGTTCACATTCATATTAGAAAACCAAGTGGAATTTAAAAAATAAGGACTCTATCTAGTTGATTCGTTAATTTTTAATTACAAAAGTTCATCAAATGTTAATTTGTAAACCCGTCTTCGAATTGCAAGAAATCTTTATTTTTAATTTAAAATTGGAAATTAGTGTGGATTTTCCAATTATATTGGTTTCTTAACACCCTGTGTACTCTTATAGTTTTATTTTGTCGGATGCGATTTCAGGTTTAATTAAAAGACAATAATCGTAGACGCCAACTTTTCACTGTTGCCAAGCAGGTGAGACTAGGTGAATAAATTGTGAGGGAATGGGGAGGGAGAAGGGAGAGGGGGGGGGGGCGGTTGGCCAGTATTTCCTCGCACCACTTTTTATAATCTACATACTGAATATATTGAACTTGCCTCCATACCACGCAATAAATTTTTCTCAAACTGCTTGATTTTTGAAGCAAATTTATTTGTATAAAATTAGTTTAGAAACATTTTATTCAAAATGTAAAAGCATTAACCAGTTAATTCCTCATTATAAAATTATTTATTTCGATATCATAGATTATTTTAAAATATATACTCTTAGGATATTGCATTAAAATAAAGATTTTTTTTTTTTTTTTTTTTTATAATCCTGGATAATAATTAATAAAAAAAAAATACCTATACTAGTATTCTCATCATTACAAAATTACTTATTCCAATATCATACAATACTTTAAAATGTAAATTTTTAAGAAATTCCACAAAAAAAAACCTACTGCACTTAATTCGCAATTGAGGGGGAGGGATGTCAGAGTGCTTACAAATATTATGTTTATTTTCTATTTTTATGGGATTTTGTTTCCTTCGTAATATTACAAAATATCCTTTATACACAATATTTTATACTAGAAAAACTTGTTTTTACAGAATTTTGTAGCAGGGATGAAATGATACCTTTGTCCCCGATGTTGGGATAGCACGGGGGGTGATCACCCTTTTCGCCCCTGTGTAGTTGAAGCATATATTACAATCATACCTTTTCCAGTAATGTTGTTTAAATCTACAATTTACTTTTTTTAAACATAAAGGGTAATGACAACGTTTAATATTGCAAAAATATCCAAGGGTTAGATTTTAAAGGTGACTGTTTTACCCAGCCTGAGATCCAGTGTTCGGTGGTTGGGGTGTTTGTCACCCTCCCTCCCTCCAAAGAAGCCGTTGTCCTTTTCTTTTCTACACTCCCCATTTATATAACATAATAATTTTTTTAATGTAATAACAGTTACTTTCTTTAAAATAGTTTCTAAGCACTCTGATTAATACTTTTGCAACTTTTGATACTTTCAACTCATTGGTTGTAATTATAGCAGAATGAAGAAATAGAGA
Source organism: Linyphia triangularis (assembly GCA_963978545.1). Classification (NCBI taxonomy): domain Eukaryota; kingdom Metazoa; phylum Arthropoda; class Arachnida; order Araneae; family Linyphiidae; genus Linyphia; species Linyphia triangularis. The sequence goes on along the minus strand of OZ021727.1, from coordinate 32,379,905 downwards.
ATAAAGATTTTGAAGAGTTTTCAAATACTTGGTGACATATATTGATGAAATACCTAATTCATTTCATTTAGAAAGTTTCAGTTTTAGAGGTTTATTAGATCGTGAATCGAGATTTTTTAGTTTTGTGAAAACTAGTATTTAATAGCAACATTTCCAATAACAGGCGGATACTTAGATGAATTTCGGGTTCTTTAAATGATTTTCATAAAATATCAATTTATAAAAAGGACTATTCTAAAAAGAGAGAAAAAAAAAAAAAAACTTCAGAAAATCCTATTTCCGAAAAAAGACACTTGACGAAAATACAATAATCTATATTTCAAAAAAAAAAGGATACCTTGATGTATATTTGCATTTTGAAGGCTTTTTGGTAATTTTAAAAGTTTCAATCTTCTCAGAATCGGCTAGTTTCTGTTGAAGAATGTTTTTAGATTTTTTGCCAAATTATATGGAAATTTAATGAATTTTTACAAATATGATTCAACTTTTCAAAAATACAAAATATACTTAGACAATAGATTTACTCCTGAAAAGGAGGAAACTATATGCGTTACGTAAATAATAAATCGCGCATATTGGAATAATGTGTATAATTATTAAATAAATTAATTATTAATAACTAAATGCATAACTTGTAAAAGAAATGCCCCAATTAACTATTCAAAATTAAAGGATAATTATGGTCTCAAAAATTTTCGTGTAAAATTCAAGTCTTTTTCTGGTTTGAAGCATATTTCCAATCATATATAACTTTTTTGTGCAACCTAATTATAAGTATAAAATTAGTATTTTTACATCTGAATCAGATTAATGGGAACTATATCTTTTTTTTTTACTTTCGGTCCGTTTTTCTCAAAATATGTTTTTTTATGTTCTATGTACCTTTTCGCAAAAAATTCCCTGTCATTTTATTTTAAATTTTGTATACAAGTTCCACATGGGCCTAAATATTTAGTAAAATAAGCTTTTGAAAGCAAGCCGTATACTTAATTAAAAAAATTATGAAAAATTTTAATTTTTGAAAAAACTAAAAAATATATCTAGATCGATTTTCTTTAATAGCTCAAGTTAATAAAATGCCAAGTTTTTCTTTTGTGTACATTTTTTTAGACCTGTCTGAGGGATGGGTTTTGAGAAAAGGTACATCAAAATATGTCAATTTAACATTACTGGTTTAAGAACTTCCGACTTCCCCATGACCAAAGATAAAATGTTAATGTATAATATTACTCAATAAGTTTCAAGGGGATGTCAAACCTTCACCTAAAACTTTTGTACAAATATCATTACTAAAACTAAACTCGGAGTTTTTTCTTTCACCTGTCCATTTGGATATAACGATTAGTTAACAAAAATTGTCGCGCTTCCTCTGCATTATAGCTTATAAACTTATAAAGTGAACACTTTGTGCTGCGTAGGTAACAGCAAGCAGAGAAACCAGAAGAAAATCCGAGGTACAACAGTTTGCCCTACTATTGACAAATTTCCATTTCAGTCCACAACGTAACTCATAGTTACGTTTCAATGAAATACTTACGAAGTTTTATGCATTCATAAATTATATCATAACTAGCTGTGTGGCCCCGAGCTGCTGGGGACCCTTTGAATGACATCTATCAGTTCTGTGTTCCATAGACTCGGAATTTCTGTGGATTTATCGTTGTTGGTGATCAGCTTCCAATGTACAATAACAGGTACTTGTTTTCGTTCATTTTGTGATAGCGTGCTCGGTCATTCTCCAGTCGATGTTTTTTTTTTCAGCGGTGATGTCCTAGCTCTCTTAGCGGCAGATGCTCTGTACTTGTCATTTATATTCATTCTTCTATTTGGCGGCATATTAGCAAATGTCGAAATGATTTGAAAGTTTTCAGTGAAATTTTTGTTTCAAAATAAAACAAAATCTGTATTAAGAGAAAAATTAGCTGGCATTAAAACGATAGCGTTATCTACCAAATTGTTCACCAACTGAAAAATTATCGCCAACTGTCATGGATATAATGTAATTGTACCAAAATTGGTCAACGCAGTGCCACGTTTGGATATACGTTGGTGTTTCACATTAGACGTTTTTCTTACATTGTAATGGACACATTCTGGAAAAAAGATATGATAGATTTATTAAATTGACCAATATATATATATATATATATATATATATATATATATATATATATATATATATATATATATATATATGATAACTGTAATGCAGAAGATATTTGCTAATAGAATACAAAGAAATTTAACGAATTTATTTTGTTTCAATCTTAATACTCATTAAATAAAATCAAAATGTCAATACCCACTGAGCACAATACATCTTTGAAGACAATCCAAAATGTAAACAAAAACAGGACGAATTTAAAATGTAGAAAAACAAAACGATGCATAAAAAATAATACTTTAAAGCAGCACAAGAAAAAGAGGTTTTTTTACGGTATCGACTGACAGTAAATATATTGAAATATTACAATAAATTTCGAACCACTTGTAGGACAGACAATTGTAATACATAAAAATAATCAGAAAAATAGGGAGGACACATTAAAACAACTTTTGGATTTATTTCGATGTAATAAAAAAATGCCGTTGCCATTCCAGGAATTTTTTTAAGGTCATTAAATCGTAATGAAAGCAACTTTTAATCGAATTTAGAAGTTGTTCTCTACAATCTCCATGTACTAAAGCTTCTATGTATCGAATTTCGTAGCCCTTCTTCACTTATGAAGCAATTGTTCATCTATTAGAACTCATTTATTTGAAAATCCCTTTAGAGTTTGATAATTTTCTTATCCATATAAATTTTAAAGCTATTTAAAATGAACAAGAGAGAAGAATAGAAATAAGAATAGTGTAAAAGTGAATAATCATCGAATTTAATCCAATTATTTGATTGTAAAGAATGTCGCGTGTAATATCGCCACCCAAAGTAATAGCACCCTAAACTAAAGAGAGAGGGTTACCTTGAAAGACCTTCTGGATGCAGTTTTAAATTGAAATTCGGGCTACTTAGTAGTCTAGACAAATAGTTATAATATTCTGTGACATTATAACCCACGTGTGTATTTTTTGCACTAGAAAACATTCAATCCAATCACATCATAGGAGGCTAATAACTGTACTGCGAACTTCTACTGAGGATATTTATTATTGATATGAGCTTTTCGTATAATTTTGTAGAATATACATTTTCATATTTCTTGCCTTTTCCTTAACGATGCATGACTTGAATAATACATAAGTGCTTTGATAATGGTGTTATTGATGATAATGGTGTCATTGATGACAACAAGACTTATTGTAATTTTCTCTCTCTTTAACATTCCACAATATTTAATATTTTGCGTCTAAGAAAGACTTAAATTAGACTATTGAGTTTTTCTGTGAAAAGAACATTGATATATTATTGAATTTTCACATTAAAACAGTATCATTATGAGTCAAACATATGTGGGTGATGTCAGTTGTCAACCTTGCTCCCCCTCACCAACCGCCACTGACTACAGTTAAATATTATCAACATGAAAATTCACTTAACATGAAATTGCTTTAACATTAAATGACTGAATTACACTCGTCACATAGAATATGAATTTTAATAAAGTATGTAATATTATTTTTAGAAGAAAAACAATTCAGATATTTTGTTTGAAATGAATGCATAACTCATATCTTAAAACTAAAATACTGTTAATAAATTAAAAATACAGTTCAAAATTTCGCAAATTTTCTTCAAGGGCAACAATTATATGACAGGTGTTCAAAACTTTATAGGATTCTTTCCTTTTTGTCGAATATATTATTCACGATTTTCTCGATAAGATTCAATCTATAAAGTTAATTTTCATAAAAGCCCTTAAAGCAACATATTTTCTATTTGGTGGAAAAATTTGATTTGATGCTTATTTTTTCTTCATATATCATTTTTCCATATTCTTAATAGTATGTTTGCCAAGTTTTATCAAGTTAAATTCGTTAGGACAGTCTAAAAGATTCCTAACAGTTGCATTTTAATTATTAATATCCTATACATACTTTTTATGTAACTAAATTTAAGAGTATTATTTAAGATTAGATTAGATAATTAATTAAACAATTTTACTCAAAAGCTTTCATAGTTTATTACATTCTTGATTTTCCATAAATTTTATATTGGATGATTTCGGTAAGGATGTGAGGTGAACGTATTTTTTCATAACTTTATTAAAAAACTTGGAGAAAAAAATGCAAACATTATTTTTGAAATAACTTGATGATTCTATCCACATAACTCAAAATATTGAAAATTAAAATGAGTTAAACAGCGGGAAATTACTAATTAAACTTTTATCAATTTGAATTGAGGAGCATAATTCAAATCAAAAGCTTTATATAATTTTTCTTCTGAGTTATAAATTATTTTAGTTAGTTTTACTGTGATATAAATGTTGGGAAATCAGCATTGCCTACCTTTTTACAAAGTCAGACAGTCTATTAAACATGGTTACTCTGTATCAAATTTTATTTTCCAGTTTGCAATAACAGTTATGCAAATTGAGTACAGACGCGTTTGACTCACTCTATCCCAATAAGCATTTAAAGAAGGATGAAAGCATTTTGCTTTTACTATAAATACTTAATTTATGAGAAAAAAACAAGTTTTAGAATTAATATTAAAACAATTAGCTGATGCAGAGTTTTAGATACCTTGTTTAGTTTCTAAATTTATAAAACTCCATCACAACTTTACATTTTCAGTAGTATATAAAGAACACACCATTATTGCTAAAATAATGGCGTAAAGCGTTAAGATTGATTCCAGTATGGAAGGTGGACTGATATAAAGCTAGTGACATTTCAAAGTCTACACAAAAGAGTCCCACTTGTAGGAAATTCTGGGTGCATGAGAATTTTTAACACTTTTAGAAACGAGAATATTTGGGTGCTTCTACAGCGATAATTCTATAACAATCAAATGAAGTATTCAGCGACTCACTACTAACTGTTGCTTTACTTATTTCTCAAAATAATTTTTAAAAGATATCTGGGGTTCAGATGGAAAAAAAATTAGTGACAAGTTGGTTAATAAAATTTAAAATGAATATTCTAATTGTGTTCTAATTTTAAAATATATCTGTCAATTTGTGAAGATAAAGACAGTTTTTTGAGTTGAATCTTAAATGTTTTTTAAAATTAATCTTTCCGATTTCAAAAACGAAGTAAAAACCAGTAAATCTTCCATTCATCAGTATCCTTCATCGAGAATCCATCATCAGTGATAAGAGCGTGGGATTCAAAATGCAGCTGCAGCTAGAGAATTGAGTGATGAATTCAATTTCCCAATTGGAAAAGAGTTTTGGTTGGGATATTATCCTGTTTACATTTCGAGATCAGTGAAACATCTTTTCCCTTTTGGATCTCTTTCATCAATCCGCTAAGTTCAAACTCGCGAATGATAGAGAATTGTGCGCATTAAAAATAATTTGTCTAATTGAGGGTAACCAGGAGAGCATTTAAACTGATTTGTGTGCTATCAAATCATAAAGCCTAATATTCCTGATTTTATAACAATTATTTTTTCCTCTTCTACATTTTACAAGAATACGTATATCTTAACAAATTTTTTTTTTAAAACATTTTTTTCTTGTAAAAATTTTGCAGCAACATTTATGCATCTTTATCAGAACAGAATACACCAACTTAATTTCCATACAATACCGCATTTAAAATTTCTAAGAACCGATTATCTATTTTACTTTTGCGAAAAACAATGGTCTTCATTTCATTGTGATCATTTTTCAAAACGAATGTGAATCATGCACATTTAATAAAATTGTACTTGCTTGTTTCTAGTTTTAGTTTATTGTCGGGAGATTTTATAATAAAACAATTTTTTATTTACTCTATTATGGGCAGTTCGATACACTTTTTTTTTAATTCGTTCTGAATGTTTATTTTTCAAATACTTTCAATATTTAGCGTCCTAGGTAGCATAGCAGTATTAACTAATGTTGGAAACAGGGTTTGTGGAACATTGGCCAATTCTGGTAGCAAATCGAGTATCGTTCTAAAATACACAATTCAGAAGGAAAAAAAACTTAGTCAAGAACATTACAAAACTTATTTTTACCCTCGTCTCTTCTTATTAATAATAAAAAATAATAATAATATTAAAAAAAAAAAAAAAAAAAAAAAAAAAACCCGCGCATAAAAATTTCAAAACTTGCAGTATATCTTATAAAGCATTGGGTGATATTGGCCTATATTGGTATCAAACGGCCAATTAAGAATATTACACATCGGGATGGTCAATGTTAGCCGACCAATGTCCTCCGATATTGGCCAACGTTGTTGTGGTACTGGGGTCGTGATTTCTATTGATTCGTCGAAAAATTTATTGTAAAGTGCTTATGAAAAGAGAGTAAGTGTTTATAAAAAGAGAGTAAACTATAAAATATGTGTTTACATAATTTCATGGAGTGGTTTATTATGTACCTTTCACAGTCGCAATATGGTAATTTTAGTGGAACACTTTTAAAAAAAATGAGTTTTAACTTGTAATCAGATTTGTACTCACTCTATTGAACAAATATATCAACTATTCATGACATCTGAAATCATAAAAACGAATTACACTTAAAATTTTTAAAGCTTAGTACAATCTCTTAATTGTTGAACTTCACTTAGCTTTTTAGATGAGCTGAAAAGCGTATTTCAAAAAGAGTTCATTGAGGATTTTTTATTTTCAAAATTGATTTCTACCTTTTTTTTTTCATATTCACGTATAAACCGATATTTTATCATTTAAGGAGTGAAAATGGCTGATGTATAGTTTTCATAGTTGGGGGGGGGGGGGGGGGGGGGAAGAAGGGGAAAAAAAAACCCTCTCTCAAATTCAATGTGGAGAAAAGGGGCAATTTTTCCATTAGTAGAATAAAAATACTCTAAAGTGTAAAAGAAACCAACTTAATGGTCTTTTTATTAATAAACTTTCTTTAATAATATACCGCTTTATTACAAAAACTCTCTAAATCTTTGGATGAACACGAAAACAGCTTAACTCGGGAAAACTGTAACAGTCCATTTTAATTCAAACAGTTCGAAAGAAATTAATTTCTTTTTTTGTATCTCCTGAATCTTTTGGAAATCAGCATTGCATTTGCAATAACGGTCATTTTCTCTCTATGTTATGTTCTCTCATATATATGAAAAACCGGCATTCTATTGAGTACCTAGGCATTTTATAAAATGTCGAGCGTTTTTGGGTAAAGTATGAAACTTGAGAATAATTGTATACTTTCCCTAAGCATTGTATATAATAACTATGGGCATTCTATAGAATAACAAATGTTGTTAAGGCGTATAAGAAAAGATCCTTATAAAGATATTATTTAAAAGACTCGTAATCCTCAACTGAAATATGCGAATGTTACATTGAAAAAAAAAAAAAAATAATGGAAGAGTGCAGTTAAAAAACTTTATTCAAAATACGTAAAGAAAAGGGAAAGTTGTACAAAACATTATTATTATTATTATTTTTTTTTTTTTTTTTTTTTTTTTTTTTTTTGTAGAAAACCAAATATCCGTTTAAAAAATATGAAACAGAAATTAACCTACTTAATGTAACATGGTAGACTTGAATTGTGATTTAACACGTGATATCTGAAACGAATTGGAGACGTATTTCATACTTTACCGGTTTGTCATTTGGCATTCCATAGAATACCTAGAAAATGTGTGAAATGCCGGCTTAAATATATTGCCGGTAACAAATACATAATATAGGCACTTACAATCTCTTTTACACAAATCATACATGGCGCGAGGGGAACGGAAGGAAAAAGCTTTCTGCCTCATCTGCAGATCATTAGAGTGCTCCAGGGATCAGCACCGGGTTATTGATAACAGATCTCCGTGTCACTTAATCTTCGCGAGAAAGGCCACCGACGAAACAAAAATAAATAACGACACTTTTCAAGATTGCGACGGATAATACGATACGCTATTTGCACGAGGGGAGCTCCATAAGCCCAACCACATAGAGTTTAATTGTCTATTAATTAGCACTTTACAATGAAGATAGGCCCTCATAGGCCCAGGCGCCAGGTATGTTTATGGTAGAACGTAAGTTTGATTAATTAGTGTACTATATAGTTTTTTTTGTATTGTTTACATTTTTAACATATATTTTTGACCATTACCTTTTCATTGTTAAAGTACTGCAAATCACACTACTTTAATAAAACAGTTGTATAGGATTTTCTCGATCGTACGAGAGTCATACTTCGCCGAAACTCCATTACTTAATACAACAATATAACTCGTAAATTTGCATTCAGTCAGTTGATTAGGTAAACTTATGAAAAAATGCCTTCCTTTCTTCATCTATACAGATATTGAGAATACAATCGATTTATTGAGAATACAATCGATTACGTGTCATTTTACCCATTGTATAGCTTAGTGAAAATTGCTTTTGATTTAAAATGCATCTGTAACTCGAATTATAGCTTTTGAAATAACTAAAATGTAAGTATAATAACTTAACAAAGCTTTTCGAGTAATTTTTGAAGAGGCTGAACAATTGCTTTAAAATTCAAAAAATTCAAAAAGTGATTTTCATTTATAGCATTAATGCACATATTTATTTTAGATGATTATTAACAATTTTAACTTAAAACTCTATTTTGATGCATAAAAACTGCACTCTAGCTTACAAGTATGAGTATGAATACTAATATGAAAATAGCGAAAAACTAAAAATTCTTTACAACTTGATAATAATTGCCAGCTTTCCCTACATATCCTATAGAAGCAATATATAAATTGCTAGTATAACTTGCGATGTGCCGAATGTGTCAAAAACACAACTCAACAGACATTAGGTAAGTGATTCAAATGTGATCAAGCCTCCCCCTTATATCAATGTTCTCATATCTCCCTTACATTCAGATGACCAATACCTGATTTCCATATAAACCAACAAAGCCCAGTCTTGGGGCCTTAAATTTCCAAAAGTTATTGTGGTTCAATTAGGTTTTGATTTAAAAAAGTTATGAACCTAAATTAATTTTAAGTAGCAGTCGTTAAACAACTAAATTTCCACAACACATCAGCTTTTATATAAGTGAATTTAATTTTGGTGGATTTTCTCATGTGTGATTTTTAATTTAGAAAATAGTTATCAATAAACTTGCAGTATAAAGGCAAAACTGATTGTTCACTGACAAATCATCTACATTTTTCTTAAATGTGCTTTTACCTAGTTGTAAAAATATTTATAATATATAATGATTAATTTAAAACCAAATTTGATTACCTTTTAATTGCAAAAGTCTACCCAAATTAATTTTGAATCATATACCTTATTGCTTTACAGAATTCTTATAGGTCACATTTTATAAGGATGACATCAAATACTCTTTATTTTGTTTCTTTTATCTATAATAATAAAACAAGCTGTGTGTCTGTCTGTCTGTGTCTCTGTGGATCTATAGAAAGCTACTTAAAATTGGAGTAGAGCTCTGAAATTTTCAGCATACGTAGTTTTGACCTTCTAATTTTATGCATCACAAACAGAATTTTAAAATTTTAATTAGTTATTTTTTAATTAATTTTTTTAGTTAATAAATATGTTACAAAATGATATCTAATAGGGCTACAGCTCTGAAATTTTCAACATAAGTAGTTTTGGCCTTTTAATCGGACTTTTAAAAACAGAATTTAAATTTTTTATTTTGTTCTTTTTAATTAATTTTTTTAATTAATCAATAAACATTTTATAAAACGATTACTAATAGGGCTAAAGCTCTGAAATTTTCAACATAAGTAGTTTTGGCGTTTTAATCGGACTTTTAAAAAACAGAATTTTAAATTTTTATTTTGTTCTTTTTTAATTTTTTTTTAATTAATTAATAAACATTTTACAAAACGACTACTAATTGGGTTACAGCTCTGAAATTTTCAACATAAGTAGTTTTAGCCTTTTAATTGGACTTTTGAAAAACAGAATTTTAAATTTGTATTTAGTTTCTTATTAATTAATTAATTAATTAAATAATATTTTACAAAACGATTTCTAATAGGGCTACAGCTCTAAAATTTTCAACATAAGTAGTTTTGTCCTTCTAATTGGACTTTAGAAAAACAGAATTTTTAATTTTTGTTTAGTTTGTTATTAATTAATTTTTTTAATTAATTAATATATATATTGCAAAACGATTTCAAATACGGATACAGCTTTGAAATTTTCAACATATATAATTGTGGCCTTCTAATTGGATTTTTAAAAAACGGAATTTAATTTTTTTTTATTATTAATTAATTAACAAATATTTTACAAAGCGATTTGTGATTGGGCTACATTTCTGAAATTTTCAACACAAGTAGTTTTGGCCTTCTAATTGGACTGATAAAAAGAATGTTAAAATTTTAATTTGTTTTTCAATTAATTTTTTTACAAAAAGCGACTTCGAATAGGCCTAGATCTCTGAAAGTTTCAACATAAGTAGTTTTAGCCTCTAATTTTGCTTTCCACAAACCCGTGTTAAAATAATCTTAAAGGGGTGTTGTATTATTGTATTAACGGGGAATTTTGTTTTTCTTGACAAGGGAAAGGCTTCCAATATTAAGTACGTAAGTATTAGATTTTAGTGAGTGAAGCGAGCTTAATGCTTAAGCAGCAATGAACCTTTCAGAGAGCGAATCGAGCTTATGCTTACGCAGCAATGAACCTTTCAGAGAGCGAAGCGAGCCTATGCTTGTATAGCAATGAACCTTTTAACTAGTGAAATAAGCCTGTGTTTACGTGTCCATGAACTTTTCAGCGAACAAAGCGAGCTTGAATTTGAGTAGCGATGAACCTTCCTGCGAGCGAAGAGCCAAAAACTTTTCTGTCTGTCTGTGTCTCTGTGGATCTATAGAAACCTACTTAAAATTGAAGTAGAGCTCTGAAATTTTCAGCATACGTAGTTTTGACCTTCTAATTTTATGCATCACAAACAGAATTTTAAAATTTTAATTAGTTATTTTTTAATTAATTTTTTTAGTTAATAAATATGTTACAAAACGATATCTAAAATGGCTACCGCTCTGAAATTTTCCACATAAGTAGTTTTGGCCTTTTAATCGGACTTTTAAAAAACAGAATTTTAAATTTTTATTTTGTTCTTTTTTAATTAATTTTTTTATTTAATTAATACAAATTTTACAAAACGACTACTAATACGGCTACAACTCTGAAATTTTCAACATAAGAAGTTTTGGCCTTCTAATTGTATACATAACAAACAGAATGTTAAAATTTTAATTAGTTCTTTTTTAATTAATTTTTTTAATTAATCTATAAATATGTTACAAAACGATATCTAATAGGGCTACAGCTCTGAAATTTTCAACGGAAGTAGTTTTGGCCTTTTAATTAGGCTTTTAAAAAACACAATTTTAAATTTTTATTTTGTTCTTTTTTAATTAATTTTTTTAATTAATTAATAAACATTTTACAAAACGACTACTAATTGGGTTACAGCTCTGAAATTTTCAACATAAGTAGTTTTAGCCTTTTAATTGGACTTTTGAAAAACAGAATTTTAAATTTGTATTTAATTTCTTTTTAATTAATTAATTAATATTTTACAAAAAGATTTCTAATAGGGCTACATCAGCTCTAAAATTTTTAACATAAGTAGTTTTGTCCTTCTAATTGGATTTTAGAAAAACAGAATTTTTAATTTTTGTTTATTTTGTTATTAATTAATTTTTTTAATTAATTAATATATATATTACAAAATGATTTCAAATACGGCTACAGCTTTGAAATTTTCAACATATATAGTTGTGGCCTTCTAATTGGATTTTTAAAAAACGGAATTTAAGTTTTTTTTCATTATTAATTAATTAACAAATATTTTACAAAGCGATTTGTGATTGGGCTACAGTTCTGAAATTTTCAACACAAGTAGTTTTGGCCTTCTAATTGGACTGATAAAAAGAATGTTAAAATTTTAATTTGTTTTTCAATTAATTTTTTTACAAAAAGCGACTTTGAATAGGCCTAGATCTCTGAAAGTTTCAACATAAGTAGTTTTAGCCTCTAATTTTGCTTTCCACAAACACGTGTTGAAATAATCTTAAAGGGGGGTTGTATTATTGTATTAACGGGGAATTTTTTTTTCTCGGTAAGGGAGGGGCTTCCAATATTAAGTCTTTAAGTAACAATTAGATTTTAGTGAGTGAAGCGAGCTTATGCTTACGCAGCAATGAACCTTTCAGCCAGTTAAGGGAGCCTTTGCTTGCATAACAATGAACCTTTCAACGAGTGAAATAAGCCTATGTTTACGTGTCCATGAACGTTTCAGTGAACGAAGCGAGCTCGATTTTGCGTAGCGATGAACCTTCGTGCGAGCGAAGTGCCAAAAACTGGGTCTTATACACGAATGACAGATTTTCGCAACGCGAGGCTTCACAGCTAGCTAAAATATTGCACATGTTAAAATTTCGTAGCGAAGCACGGGTATTTAGCTAGTGATACAATATCAGTAACGTTTTCCATGCTGTTTTAGGCCATATATGGTGGATGAAAAATTCTTCCAACAAGAGAAATCGGGCACTCTGTCCCCTTAGTTTTTTAGGAGTTCCGAAAACGACTCCGAGTGATGCAAGTGATTGTTCAACTACTAAGTAACAAATTTTATTTGGTTTTTTTATTGTTTAATGTATTACTTTCTTCATTTTTTATTAAGAGATCTCAATCTTTGGGAGTGGGACATAATATCTGATTCATGGAAGGCTTGTGCAGATAAGGCATGCGATGATATAAGTTTAAGTAGATGCTGATTAAAAAATTTTTAATTAAAAAAAACTTCGAATGTTTTGTGTTTGTGTTATGGGAATAGTGTGAATGTATCTAAATCAATGAGAGTTACAATAACTTTAAAAATTAGTTTAATCTACATAATGACTAAATCAATTGCTAAAAATAGGGAAAAGTTTAATTTGTTTAATATATTTTAGCGCTTGCATGGAAAATTAAAAAAAAAAATTAAATTATACCACCTCCACGTTTTTTTTATCTTCTTTTCTTACTGGAATGATGATGTTATGCATATAAAATTATACATATAAAATTCCAAATTCTATGGAATTTTTCAGGAGTTTGAAATTATAGATTTATTGGCTAGATACTCTCGTACCAGGTTCTAGAATTCGATTCTACGTAAACTATCACAAATATTTTAATTAAATCTTAAAAAAAAAAAAAAAAAAAAAAAAATGGAAAACAGTTAAAATTAGAGAACACAATATAATTTTAGTGAGTACATAGATGCTTCCACGAAAATTTGGTATTGGGTATAAGAATAAAGTTAAACACATTTCAAATATTTTTCTTCATGATTATAATATGGATAGGCAATGCATTATACTTACTGGAATGCTAAACAAAGCTCTTCCAATCTTGTTGGCATTTTGAGGCTCAAATGTAATATAAACAAACCATCTAATTTAGTAGTTCAAAAAAATAAATGTGAATTTTTGTTTAAAATTATTGACATAATGGTCTTCATAAAAAATATTTTAATATTTGTTACTGAGGAAAAAGACCTTAAATTTTATTGAGTTTCATCCACTACAAAACACAACCCACGTATATTCACATCAAATGGCAAATTGCCTGTCACTCATTGAACTAGATACTTTCATGGTATTATGAAACTGAAAATTTCCACTTTGGCTGCTACTATAATATGAAATCCATTGCGGATACGTATGAAATAGGCTTGGTTTTTGTAAGTGGTCTTCTCTTTTATTTTGAATGAAGAAACTTCAATGAAACGTCGCGTCTTTGAACGACAATCATGCTTGAAAGTTAACACTACATGCTAAGTACGTGTGACGATCCTAAAATTCTCGTGCTATTCAAATAAAATGTTATGAGAAAAAGCAGTAAAATGTTTAAATAATTTAATGAGTTTGAAAGAAGCAGTAATAAAGAATTTGAAAGTCATCGAAAAAAATTGGATTTTTTGCAAAGCTTGAAGAGATCAATAAATCAAATCTACAAATTGTTGTAAAATCCTCCAAATACTAAACAAATTTATGTTAACTAAACAAATTGGTTTAATTATTTGAGTATAAGAAATTATTTGAAGCTTTACACAAATAATTTATTATTTACCAAACTTATACGAAAATATCAATTTAAAAAGAAAAGAAAAGTTTTCCAATGAAATGAGATCCATTTGTCCCTAAGACCCAATTAATACGGATGCTATCTCAGCATAAGCAAGTTTTAAAGAGAAATGAAAGTTCGCGATTGTACCTGGTGTTGTAAATTTTTTTGCCATATACAAATAAAATATTTATTTTAAAATTAAAACAAAATTGCTAGTGCTTTTTCAAGCAATTCAAAATTGGCATCTGAATAATCAAGATTAGGTAAAAACTCATTTGTGTGTAAAAGGACACAACCTTATGCAAAAATAATACTTGTGGAGCAATTTTAGTTGCTATGCCATTCTTAAAAGAGCTTATTTTCTTATGCTGCTCGCTAGTGCTTTTTCAAGCAATTCAAAATTGGCACCAATAATCAAGATTAGATAAAACCCCATTTGTTTGTAAGAGGACACAACCTTATGCAAAAATAATACGTGTGAGGCAATTTTATTTGTTATGTCATTTTTAAAAGATCTTATTTTCGTGTGCTGCTCGCTCGGGTGAAAAATGGTCCCTCTGCGAATCCTCAATTGAAACCGGAGGTGTACTGCCTCCCACCTCGTAGATCAACGTGTCGTTTGATTCGCGGCCGCGTTTGAAGTGGATACAAGGGGAGATTGTGTCCGAGCGAGGTGTGACGATTCGCACAACTTCTGGGAGGTGCAGTTATTGTAACGAGTTCCTTCGAAGGAGGGATATTTTAGGGCTCACCGTCAAAGAGCTGCACTTCTTGGATCAAATTCTGCAACGGGGTCTAAAGTTTCATCAATTCAATTCTTTGGGGGGGGGGGGGGGGAGTGCTCGGAAAAGCAGCGTTTTTTTTTTTTTTTTTGTCTTTTTTTGTCCGTATCAAATATTTACTGTGGCGTTTTCGCAATGTAGCGGCTTTTGAAACATGCAGAAGCAAGACGTTATGTTAGGGGCAACGCTAAGGGAGCAATTGAATTAGGAGGAGAAAAACGGAGAAAAACGAGATATTTGTGCATAATGTGGTGATATTGAGCTACCTTCAGGGGTAGAATCTTGTGATTTTTTTTTAAGGTTGCTCTAAGAGCAACCACTAAAGTGATTTAGTTTCACCTCAAGAAAAGTTTGTCGCTCTAAAAAATTTTCAATGTTATATATTATGAAAGTTAGAAATCCCTTTTACTATTCTTAGAATGACTTAATAAACATGCAGTCATAAAATAGTTATAATATTTACTTGCATAGTCAACTGTAAGAAAAAAGAATTAAGTTTCAGATTGTCAATCTATACCTTTATTTCTGAAAATATGCCAGTCACCTAAAATGAAGAACTTTTAATCATCGCCATCAGTTGTATCATTTTCACTCCCTGAAGCCCCCTTTACATTTTCTATGAGGACCACAAATTCCCAATGTCTTTGGTTCTTTTCCAATTTTTTTTTTTTTTTTTTTTTTTTTTTTTTGTAACATATGCATGTTAAATTACTTTGAGATTACACATCCTATTTGGAATTTTTTTTATGTAAGCATATTTTTTTAGTTGCAACCCTCTTGCACTAAAGTACTTATTTAAACTTGATGGATGCTTAATTATACAAAAACAAACAATGCAATAAAGAGGCAATGATATTAATACTTTTAATTTATTTCAATACTTCGTAAAATGCAATATTTACTTTTTTAACGAGTAAATTTTAAATGATTTTGTTGGGTAAATAATATTGATTTCAAAATCCGCCTTGGGAGCCCGGTTTAAAGGCAGGTTTCCTTTGAATCGAAATCTTGATCGAACCCTGGCCACTTGCGTACATGCTGAATTAGGTAAACTTACTACTTTGCGTTCCATATATAGAAATAAGGGGTTCATACTTGCGTACTATGACAACGCGTTCTCTGGTATTGGATTTATGCAGAAATGTGAGAGCAGTGGCGCATCCAGGCACATCGTTTCGGGAGGAAGGGAGATGGGGAGGGGGGGGGGGGCTGAGATAATTTTTTTAAGTATATTGATTTTTTTTTAGTATTTAGTGAAAGTGAATTAACAAAACTGTTCAATTAAACATACATTTTCAAAAATCTAAACTTTTTCGGATTAGTAAATGAAGAATAAGTTAAGTAAAGAGCAGCTTTATTTTTAAGAGCTACTCAACTTACTGATTACTTTTTTGTGATGCTGCCCAGCCTTCTAGCCTTTTTTCGAAATTTTATCTAAAACCAAGAAATTTAACGTAATTTTTCTCGATTTTTTAGAGGGAGCTGCAGTTCTATCAGCCCCTCTCCTTGGATATGCCACTGGAGAGAAGGGTGGGTGAATGCTTGTGTATAGCAATAGTTTTTCTTTCTTATTCCCTGATTTCGATAGGGTTTCTAATAAAAATGGCTAGTCTTTATAGTTCAATAATTTCTATCAGATTGCAATAGTTTTTGAAACGATGAGGTTATACTCTTGAACTATATTTCCGAATTTTGAAAATTCATTAAAAAAATGTATCCTTAAATATTTGCTGAAAAATAATTAAAATTCCAACCATGCATTATTATATTACTTTGTAGCACATTATTCTGAGGGAATATTTAAAATAATTTTATTTAAAGAACAGTTTAACCTAGTAATTTATAGCCTTTTGATCTTTTTTAATTGCATAATATTTGAATTTACTCTCTATCATTATCTTTACTATTTTTTTTGATATTTTGTTTGCTTCTCCCCATATTCTTCTGCAATTTCTGAATTGTTGAAGGGAGGAGGAAGGGAATAGCTCCGTCTTCCTCTTTACATGGCGATGACCGGAGGGTGCAAGAGTGTGCACTTGCATCACCTGAATTTTGGAAAAATAAAATAATGTGCAAAAAGTTATATGATTCACTAGTAATATAAGTATGATAAGAAATATAATACATAACTATAAAGTAAAATTTCATAAAGATAGCTTATTGAAAAATCAAGGCACATAAAAAGTAATAACCATCATGCAACCTTTTAGGGGCCATCTACAAGCCCTAAAAATAATACTGCCGGCACGTGGAAGGATATAGGGATGTATCCCCTCTCGAAAATTTTCTAATTACTATTAGAACGCAAAAATTAAAGGATTTTTTTTTATTTAAAATGGTGAATTCATTTAAATGTTTATAAATTTCTAAACATAAGTAAAAAATTACCTTTCATCTGGATTCAGCATTAATTCACATTCAGCCTTAATAACAAAAATAATTGGTTATGATTTGACGACTTATAATTTCATATCCCCTCCCGAAAAAAATTCTGGCTACGTCCCTGGGCACACATGCCTTTCTGGAGCATATAATTTGTTTCTCATGCATCACATCTTTAACTGATCATTTCAATATCAACTAATATATGGACTATAGTGGGGTTTGAAAAGTTCGTGGTTTTTTAAAAGGTACTTTTTTTTTTTTACCTCTAATACTTTGAAAAGATCGAGTTATTTCAAACAATAATAATATCAACAGATATCGCTAGATATCGGTTTTATAGGAGAAGTTTCAAAATTTTTTTGCTGTTTCTTGTTTCTAAAATATCTACTGCTTAATTGTTACGAGGAGATGTCAGACAAAAGACAATTTTAAGAGGGGGAAATTTTTTTTTTTTTTTTTTTCCTTCTATTTCTGAAATAACAACTAATTTATCCTTAGATATTGGAAATTCAGAGAGGGAAAAATTATTTAGATAATTTTTATATCAGAAATATAATATGGAACATAACGCGTTTTTAAATTGTGAAGGTGCCTTTTATTTTTAGTCAGTTACAATTCAAAATATGTTTCAAAGTAGTTTAAGATAAGACTAGTTTTCCTCCTTACGTTAGAAATATATTAGCTTTTTTATACACATATTTTCTTCTTTTTACAAATATGTAACCATGCTTAGGAAAAATGCTCCTAAGAATTTTCATATTTCTTGTTATCTCAAAAATCTTCTATTAAAAATCTTATCTTCTTTTAAAAATTTATACTTGGAAATTTCGGAAGTCATGATCGGAAACATTTCCTTGATAAGGACTTCTTGAAAGTAAAAGAGGATCTTAAAAAAATAATTAAAAGCTACTGAATGATTTTGACAGTACCAAGAAGTTACTTAAAACAAAATAAAAAAGATTACGAGATCAAGGAAGAGGCGATAATTTTAAAACGCCATACCGAAAAGAATTACAGACTTCATACATTCCCAATAATCGTTCAGACTTCCGAGTACCCACAACCATCAAAAAATGTTCTGCGTTCGAATTTCCGCAACAGTTTCCAGTGTTGTTCTGTTTTCGAACGCGAGCAGATGTTGGGTCCATAGATCACAAGTGAGACGGCTTTCCAGTCGAGTTGCTCGGAGTCAAAGCGGAGCCGGCGAAGTTCGAGGAATTGGTGACTTCCAATTAGAAAGCAAAAGGGTTGAGTCAATTAGAGCAAAGGTTACTTTCGGCGCACTTTCAACTTCTTCTAATGACCTCCTGACGCGACTCCATAGATCATCCACAGACGACGATTCATCGGCAGTTTGTTGGGAGAGCCCGTTACGCTACATCGAGAATTATCGCCGGAAGCGCTAGCTAGCGCTTCTTTGTAGAAAACGCTCCTTTCTTTTTTTCTTTTTTGTCTTTGGTAATAACACTTTAAAAACTGCATTCAAATGAGAGTGGAGTGGTTGGGACGGAATTTGTTGTTGAGCTGGCCTTTTTTCACGTTACGCTGAAGGGATTTGAATAAATATTGCTGGTGCCGTTTTACATTAGATGACTCTTTTCTCTTCATCAGCGTCAACTTACCTTTTCTTTTTACTTGCTTCTTTTTATTCAATCTTTTGAGGAGTTGTTGTGGTACTTTAAAATGACAGTAGGCTAGGTTAATTAAATTAGGTTGGAATGTGCAATGTTTCAGAATGTTGTGCTATGTGGAGGTGCATAAATCTCGTTACGCGGTCGATTGTGCAACTTCAATTCTTTTACTTAGTTAATGAGTGAATAAATAAGGAGGTAAAACGTTGCAGGGTGCTGTTGCTCAAAACTACCTAGTTTTATTATAGAAATATGGAATTTTGTACTACAACTTATTCAATCAAACACGTTGCCTTATTATTCAGATACTAATTTGCTAATACGAGAGAGTTTTTCAAGATGATATGGAACTTTGAATAGAATGTTATGACAGAAAACAAGTAATGTGTTTTTACCTGTGGCGCTGCATATATTACACAGTCATCAATTCATTTCTCCACAAAAACTGTCTTCTTTATTATTGAAATGAATTAATACTTTCGTTTGAACTTTTAATTTAAATAGTTTAAAGCTTTATAACGATAATTCGTAAACATATATCACCGTGATTTTAAAATAGAACTTAAATGATAATTAAGAAACCTGAAACCATTGAGCAATTGGTAAAATATAATTTGGTTTTGCAAATTTACAAGTAATTAATAAAAGTTCTTGAACTTAATGTCTTCAACATTGACAGAATTCCTTTAACATTCATTCAGAATTGATTGAATTGAAAATGGGCACGGGTTTTTTATTTCCTTCAACAAAATTGATTAATAAAACTTTGCTAGGCCCAAATTTAAATATAATTTTACGAACCTCTTTATTTTCATCCAGTGATACCTACCATAAATTTCTTAATAATATGAATATCTTCTTCAAAAATATTGCAAGTTCGTACCATACTTCTTGCAATGATCAGTTATAAAAAGGAGTAAGTTCTATTATGTGACAAGTTCATCTTTTGTACAATACTTTTGCAAATGTTATTTTAATTTTTTTATAAAAAAAAAACTTTAAAATTATATATATATATATATATATATATATATATATATATATATATATATATATATATATATATATATATATATATATATATATATATATATATATATATATATATATATATATATATATATATATATATATATATATATATATATATATATATATATATATATATATATATATATATATATATATATATATATATATATATATATATATATATATATATATATATATATATATATATATATATATATATATGTATATATATATATACATATATATATATGTATATATATATATATATATATATATATATATATATATATATATATATATATATATATATATATATATATATATATATATATATATATATATATATATATATATATATATATATATATATATATATATATATATATATATATATATATATATATATATATATATATATATATATATATATATATATATATATATATATATATATATATATATATATATATATATATATATATATATATATATATATATATATATATATATATATATATATATATATATATATATATATATATATATATTACAATTTCTAAGATATATTATATTTTTAAAAGCGTTACGGTTTAAATTAAACTTAATGTATGAATAAAGTAATTTTATTGAAATAACTGTTGTAATTCGTTTAATTCATTTAAAAAATTGTGTATGCAGTAGAAAGATATAATCGCAAACGAGTTCAAGAAAACACACAATTCACTTGTTCAAACAACGATGGGAAACAATTGTTTTCGTTTCAAAATTTTCATATGAAATTTTTTATTTCATAAAATTATTTATTTAACACTGTTTTAGAGAGCAAGTTTTGATTTTGCTTTGTTTTCTAAATCCACAAATATTAAAGGAGTTTACTAACACAATGTCAAAGTGTGAATGTTGTGAAAGGAATAGATAAAGCTAACAATTGTAATTATTTTACAAGACCAATAACATGTTATTCATCATTACGAAATTAAAAATTGCGTGATATTAAAAATATCTATGAAGAAATAAGTGTTCAAATTCACACACCTGTTTTTAAACAGTTCTATATATATAAAAAATAAGTCTTGTAATGGTAAACTAGCCCTTTTACAACTAAACCATGATGATTATAAGAAAAAATTAACACAAGTTTAATTTTTAGAGCGTATTCAATTACAATTGGTTAGAATATAAAAGACATTTCATTTATATTTCTTTGAACACAAGAGGTTTTACCACTCAAAATGATGTTCTTGAAAATCACTGTCAACTTGGTGTTTTTAAAAATCATAGTCTTCCACATTTTTACTTTTCTTCTCTAAAATTTCTTAATGGTAAGTTTCCAAATTAAGGGATTTCCAACAAGTAATTAGATGTTCTATTGATACAATTTGTAACATGTCCCTTTGTAGTTAATGCAAAAGTTTTTCTCAGACTTGAAAAAACTTGTTAAGTATCAAAATATTTCTTCATAATCATTTTCTAGTTAGAATATTTATTAACTAGCCGAGTAGCAAATTTAATTTTAGTCGACCAACATATTACCACGTTATTTACCTGTTAATGTTTTCAGATAGACAGATTGATAAAATGTGAAATATCCACGTGAGCTTTTCTGATTGTGCATTTACTTTCTTAATGCTTTTTTAGTTGAATAGAAGCTTTTGTTACTTTAAGTAGCCATCTTCAATCCAATTTAAAAATATCCATTCAATTCAAATGCATTTTGATACTTTTGACTTTTTGTTGGATTTGGGATTCTATCCATTTTTTATGGTCAAATCTATGGATATATGGATTGCAGTAGCTTATATACTATATCTATATATTTAATAGGCAATACGTTTTTTGGGGTTAGTCCGTCCGCCTAAACTGCTCAACCGATTTCAATGATCATGGTGTCATTTTAAAGGAAATAAGCTGTAGATTTGCCAAAATGTGCCAAAATAATTTATTAACACTTTATTAATTAGTTAAATATCAATATTTTTCATCATTAAGCTACTACAAAGCCTCAATGATTTTGAATATATGAATGTCAACATCCTTACGTATGTAAACAACAAACCCATTGCTAATTTTAAAGCTCTTTTTAAACTCTTCGTTTCAAAGTTAATTTTTTCTGTTTTTCTGAAGCATTTTTGTATTAGAGTAATTATTATTTTGAAGTATTTCTATCCAGAAAAACCAACCCAAGCGAGGCATTCAGGGGTTGGTGAGTGTAGCTTGCTTTGTTTTTTATCAGAATAAATAAAAGATATTGGGACTTCAATGTAAGGGCATAGCTAATGAAGTTTTAAGTCAGAATGTTGGCGGATAGTATATTTAACTTTCTATTATGAAACTTGCAATTTGGGTGTTTTCTCTATTAGGCCTTACATTAAATTTATAAAAATTTGGTTACATTTTTTATGGCTGGGAAACCTATTCGAGCGAAGCAAGATGTTTTAACCACAAATTTGAGCGGCAAAGCCGCTCAATCCGAGCGTAGCGAGGCGTTTGGGGGTTGGCGAGCGTTAGCGAGCTGGGGGAGAAGCCCCCTAGTATAAGCTATAATGCTCAAGTGTAAATAGATACTGGTGAATGAGAGTGTGATTTTTTGTAGGAATGATTATTATTATATATTTCTCCTTTATTTCACTATTTTATTAAACTGTTTCTATATCCTGTTTTTCTAATAAATATTTATATCGGGGATTCAGATCTATTTGTAATAAAACTATTTGTAAAGATTTGGGAGCGTTTTCTCAAGACGTTTGAATGCCATTTTGAATTAAAAAGTTCAATAATTACTTAAACCTTACAAAGAAGAAACACGTGGTGTAGAATGAAGCAATTATATGAAAAGTTGTTTTCTTGAAAAGCAATTACATAACAAAAGTTCAATCTTAACTGCTTTACATTTTCTAAATTATTTCTTAAAATAAATTTAATTGAAATTAAATTTTAAAAATGTGCACTCAATAACGTGTACATTTTATGTATATTGACTCCCACCTGCAACACTGTCTTCGATTTAGAAAATTTGCATCATTAATAGAAGAGATTGCATTAAATTGTCAATGAAAACTAGCCCTTCACTAAATATACACGAGTTGTGGAATTGCCATTTAAGCCTTTGCGATCATTTGAATTTTACACAGATTTATACTGGTAGGAGTTAATTTTTACCCGATAAACACCAATAATATAATACAAGATTTTTACAAAGTTTAATTTTTCGAGACGTTTTTATTCTTTGGAAATTGTATGTTTGAATTATTTTAGGGTATCAATTATTTTATTCTTTTTGAGATTTTCATTATACGATTCTTTTAGGCTTTTAGTTATTTTGTTATTTAAGAGCTTTAACTATTTTAGGGTTTTAAAATATGAGAGTAAATAAAATTTAATTATACAGAAGTTGAAATATGATAGGGAAAATAAACGATAATGGTTTGTTTTTCCTTTGCTGTCATACACCCATAGACGTACAACCTAGGCGGTAAAAGATGCTATAGCGGCTAACAGCAGACATATGACCACAAGGGTTAATAATTTCTCGTGAGATTCCTACTGCAGACTGATCCGTATTCTTGTTGTCTTGCAGAGAGCTACGGCGAAGTGAACCAGCTGGGCGGCGTGTTCGTGAACGGGCGCCCGCTCCCAAACGCCCTCCGACTTCGAATCGTGGAACTCTCCCAGATGGGTGTAAGACCGTGCGACATCTCTCGACAGCTGCGCGTGTCGCACGGCTGCGTGTCCAAGATCCTGTCGCGCTTCCACGAGACCGGATCCATCCTCCCCGGGGCCATCGGGGGCAGCAAGCCAAGGGTCACCACCCCAACTGTGGTAGCTCACATACGAGAACTGAAGAGGAGAGACCCAGGTATCTTTGCATGGGAGATCCGTGACAAATTGCTTGCTGACCGTGTTTGTGACAAGTATAACGTGCCGTCGGTTAGTAGCATTAGTAGGATACTGAGGCATAAGGTTGGCGAGAAGAGGTGTCTGTACTCATCCTACCAGCAGGCTGATGTCAAGGAGCCCAGAGCACCGTGGCCGGTATCGATCTTCCACCATCCACAGTTTGCCCAATTCCCGACTCCTGAAGCAGCGGCACATAACTACAACTACTATATGTACCATCTGCATGGTCATCCTGCCACTGTTCCTGGGTTCGTGCCGGCCATTCCTCAACCTCCACAGAACTTATCGCTCTCCTAGTAGGCTGGAACATGAGTGGACATTTGCACTTTGCAGACAAAAGTATCCGTGCAGCCTTTACCTTGTTTCTCGAGGTTTGGACGAACCGCCTCTGGTTCCTGTGATGAGAACAAAGAAGAGGGCTATATTGGCCTTTTCGACAATCAACCACTGGCCACAACCCAAATAGCATTGACTGCAACAGTTTGGAACCTATTCAATCATGCTATAGAATAATTGAAATTCAATCCACACAGATCAGTTTGTGTGACTGTTGTAATATTGAAATTTTTTACAAATTCTATGCAAAGAAGGATGTCTCTTTTGATCTGCGCATAATATTTTTAATGTTTAATATTGGAATGGTGGATGGAAGTGTCCAGATTGCATGATTTGTGTTTTATTGGCAATGACTTAAGCCTTTTCATCTAAAAAAATTATTTAGTTGTATAATTATTGCAGTCCGTGAGCAACGTGTGTGGTATAAAATTGAACTGACATCTACAATCCTATAGATATGGTATTGCACACTTGTACGATAACTTGGAATGACGTTTGCATTGCCCCGTCGTAAAGATCTACAGCTGTAAAAGAACTTATGACAGCCAGTTTCGAAAGATTGGAGAACCAACGTTGCTGAAATCTACTTTTGTTTATCAAACAGCTTTTATCCTAGAGTAGTTGCTGTGATAAAAGCAATATGTTAGACCACTCCATAGTTATTTCAGACATGCGTAAACCAGAACTGAACTCTATAGGTGTCTGATACTATTGTCCAGATAAATAATACGTCGGGTGTCAATTTCCTAAGATTATATTTGCACAACTAACATAATCCATAGGTTTTATTGTAATTGAAAATAACGTATTTTCTCGTTTTCTCTAAATGGATTCATTATTTTCTTATGCTATTTTATTTAAAAATTTAAAATGTGTAAAAAATCTTCTAAAATTGTATTTTTAAACACATTTTACAGGTGGAGAATGTACATTGAACTATAATATAGGATATAAAACCCTTTTACATAGGACGTTGAATGTTCACTGTTCACTGAGGATAATACTCCCTATCAAACTTATTTATACCTAAAAATAAAATTGTGCAGCAAGTGTGATGTGCAATATATATCACGCATTATGATGCTAAGTTTATAATAAGTATATCAGACAATAACTTTGAGACTGCCTTTTTGAAAATTCAAATTTTAATCCCGATGTCGAATTCCATAATATTGCTCATAAAAGGAAGTTCAACAAGATAAAACTATAAATACAGCAACTGAATAGTTTCCTAAAACAGTCTCCTTAAATTTTTATACGTAAATATTATCAAGTATGTATAACTAGAATCCAATCTAATTTTATCAATAGAGTCTTAAATGGATTTTTAAATGCATTCTTTCATTCTCATTTCCGAATTTTTTTTTTTTTGGGGGGGGGGGATAGTGATAGGAAAAAGCCTTAATGGAATAAATAAAACTAAATTCAAGAAAATTAATTGTTTTTTTAAATGAATATTTTATATTAAAATATTAATCCATAAACTTGTTAATTATTACAGGTAATGAGGGTAGGTATTACAAGTGATGTCTTCCATGTTAGCATGCTCACTTTCTTCAAGTTATTAAAATAGTTACCCTCTTTCCCATAACCTATTTATGAATTAATTAACTTACCTAATTTTTATTCATCTTTTTAAATGTCAGTTTTATACATCAATTATACAAATGTACAAAACTTATTGAAAACATTTACATCAATTCCCACAACCCAATGAAAAATTTCCGATTTATCTCAACGCATATTTGTAGTTTAGATAAAAAATGTAACATATTAGCAAATTTGGGGAGGGGGACGGGTGAAGTATATTTAACGAAATTTCTTGGAAAGAATTTTAATTCTTTTGCTTGTGAAAACTTTGTCCCCTATTACATTTAATGCAATACATAATTATTTAAAAGTACCTAGATGAATTCATTTCGGAGTTGTCAAAACATAACTTCATAAAGAGCATTTTTTTTTATCGTTATCTTAAATTTCATTTTATAGACATACTTTCTTTTGACGACTCATTTAAATTGATCAAATCAGTCATCTATATATTATCATTGAGAAGTTTTTTGTGAAATTTTTTTAACTATTGCATAATAGATTTTATGCACAAACATTTAGAAAATGAGATAATATTTTATTGCCATACCTTTTATGTCAAGTCATTTTGATGTCAGAAAAAAATGAAAGTATTGTCAAAATTTGCATGGTTCAGAGAACTTCTTTATGTGAAGTGTTTGGCTGTAACCCATGACTGAAATAAGCATTTTATATTTATGAATATGAAAAAATGCTCTTCGCAAGACATATTTTTTACAGTTTTTAGGAATAAAAATTGTATTAAGTACAGTTTATGACAATTGTAGCATGCTTAAATGAACTGAATCATTAAGAGAAAATATGGCACTGTCTAACAATACGAACTAGAAAAAGTAAAGCAAGGCCTGAAAGAGTCGTGCATAAAAATTATTTATTTGAGTTGTTCTGAATATTTCTTGTTGGACAGCGCTATACTTAATATTCAGTGCCTTATTTTTTAGTTTGAAAGCATTCTTCAGGTGGGATTTGTTAGAATAGCTACTGAGTGATATGAATACTATATCTTTAAAATTGTCACCCGGTATATTTTTTTTTTGTACATTTCATTCTTGTGATTACTCAAATTATGTTGACATATATTTGACAATGATATATTTATTACATTGAAGAAAAGGAACATGTATTCATTTTATAACTTGTATTTGAAGATTGTGTTGAGATATTTGCTTCAAGAAGGTAAATACTAATTCGTTTTTATGACTTATTACTGTATAAATAAAAATCTTTTGAGAAATATTGGTTTAGATTAATATCTTATGTACTTAGGTAAGTATAAAGTAAAAAATTGTAATTTTCTTTGAGGAATCTTATTCTATATTACATGAGACATACAGTTAAAAAAAAAAGAGTTTGCAGTAAAAATTGGGAACTTAGAAATATGAGGAATATACTTTTTTAAAGTGAATTCAGAGTTTAAGATAATTTCAAAAATACCAGTTAAAATAAGGATAAAGCACACCCTCGTTTTTACATTCAACTCTACAATATGAAATGTAATGAGAA
Organism: Linyphia triangularis; assembly: GCA_963978545.1. Classification (NCBI taxonomy): domain Eukaryota; kingdom Metazoa; phylum Arthropoda; class Arachnida; order Araneae; family Linyphiidae; genus Linyphia; species Linyphia triangularis. The sequence continues at coordinate 32,352,600 of OZ021727.1, read as the reverse complement.
GGTTTAATTGAGGTATATTATTGAGGTGTCTACAATCTTAACCAAAACCACGTATGCTATGCAGTAGATTCATATCCATGGTATTTTAGACGAAATAATTGTGACGTTAATTACTTGTAAATGTCACTCACTAAAAAAATTCTTGTAAGGAATAGGCACCACTTTTAACAGTCTATGCGACTTTAATTTTTTTTACATTAATTAGTTTTGGAAATCAATCATCCGTAGCTTTAATTTGGTACTAATATTCTTAAGTATAAAAATAATTTATACTATTTGATAATTTTTTTAAATGTTTTTTTTTTTCTTTCTTTTTTTGCATTTGGTATTAATGAACTGTATGTGTGGCAACTCCTATTTCCATGTTGTTAAACTTTTAACGACTCAATAATGCTACTAGACAGCCTAATGTGAGATTTAGTAAAGTAGGTAAAGAAATAATGCCAATAATCAAACTAAAATACTTCAAGTGACATTCTCATCTGATTAAAATATTTATAAGAATATGGATTCTTCCTTAAGAAGCATAATTTAAATTGTGAAAATAATAAAATATCTTTTGCAAATAACCAACACATAACATAGAAAACCTATATGCATATGCATGACCATCAACAATACATCATTGCTCTCATGCAAAAAAAGGTGGATATTTTTCATGAAAGTAAAATGTGTTGTGATAATTTAGTCAAAAATTGTTAACGCGAAGTCAACGGGACCGCCGAAATCGTTTGCGTTAAGGGGAGTTGGTATCCTATATATCGGTAATATTAATTTGTCATATATCACGTACCTTTTTCTCATAAAGTAATTGATATAGAAGCCTAATTTTTTCCCAGTGCATTTTGCAGACACTTGTTATTCTACTAAAGTTAGCTTTTGATTATATATATATATATATATATATATATATATATATATATATATATATATATATATATATTTAAAAGAATTTTTGTGAAAATCTCATAAATTTGTTAAAAATCACAATTTTGTTTTGCCGAAATAAGCCAAAACAAAAAATATTTATAAAATAACAATAAAACCTTACTTCAATAAATACAGATACATAAAAGGAATATGTGGTAAAAATTTTAGGAAAATAGGTAGTGCAGTTTCTGAGAAAAAGGTATACGAATAATGAAAAATGTAGTTTTGAGAAAAACGCATTTTAAAGAAAACTTTACTTACACTAATAGTTACCAATTTTGTCTAAGAAAATTATTAAAAATACTTCTAGTTGAGATTTTTATACAAATGAGGTATCCTTTTCAAGGGAGGAATTTAAATTTTGATAAACAATAATAAACTCAAAATCGATTATTTATAAATTTTTGGGTACCAACTTCCCTTAACCGAATTTCATGTTAAACAAATAAATTAACGTTAAGTTTTAAGTACGGAGACCTGCTTTTGCTTCGGATTAAACAGGATTTCATGTTAAGCGATTTCGAGTTAACAGGGTTTGACTGTATTACAATATATCTATCTTATAAAAGATGCACGATGCACTTCGATTATAAAGGCTTACTATGATACATATCTTTTCATTTCAATAATTAAATATTTGAATTTATAAAATTTAATTTAAAATTAGTAATTTATCTCAATGAAACCTCATATCTTATAAAAAAGATATCCAGAATCCTTTTAAGTACATATTAGGTAATCGGTATTTGGTAAGGATATAAAAATACGAGACTGTGTAAAATATATACAGTATAAAAAGTCATTGTGAGAAAGAAAATTAAAGTTCAATTTTTAAAACAAACCGTAAAAAAGAAACACTGGTCAGGAAGACCTGAAATTTGACACGAAACTTCGCGAAAAAGTATGACATGAGAAACAAAGAAATACTTTGTTTTTCTTTTGCCATCATATCATTTCCTCCTTCACTTATATTCAGCTTAAATTTCAAGTCATTCTATATTTTTACAGATTTTTGAAAGTTGAACTTCTGTTTTAACTAAAAAATTGTGAGTGTGAATGTATAAATATGTGCTTAATTTGATTATCCCAACATAAAAATAAGTGTAATAAAGGAGATGTCATAGCAGAAAACGTTGATGCTCCTATTAATCTGTAACTTTGATAATTTATAAGTTATTTTCTTATCAGAAATTGACGTAGAATCAACCAATATAAGAAAAACAAACCCACAAAAAATATAATCCATTTCTTTACAGTTATGTGAATTATTATAATATGTTTGGTATTGGATGAAAATGATGGTAAAAATACTATATGTTTATGTATATAATTCCATTATAATCCCAACTGTCTATGCATGATATCCACCAACTGGAAATGTGTTGCACACGTAACCTTCGTACGTTTTCCTCTGGCTCTTAATATACTGATAAGATATTCAGAATGTGCATTACAAGTTGTTAGTATTAAACAAGATATCATCAGGCCAAACTTTTAATTTAATATTATCATTTAATTCTAAACGTTTCTTCAAATAAACGCGTCTATTCTTTACAAATAACTGTAAAACTAAACTAATTTTATCTTGAAATATAGTTTTGCCTTGAAAAACATTCTAAGATATTAATTCAAATATATCTTTAGATGCAAGGTTTTAGGAACAAGCATAATTACTCGCTTTCCTTCTATTTCATTTTCTATTCATTGCTATGTTAAGAAATTAGTTAACTTGGTAATTTTTTTTCTTGAAGCCTGGTATTTTATATATTTTGAGTAAAATAAAGGGTATTGGACATATTCTTCGGCAACTATACGAGGGCGTTAGTACATAATTACATCAACATCTGGAATACTGGAAGTAGTGAGTTAACCTTTTAGTGCATGATTTTTTTCTTCTTTTTAATGAAATAATTTCTTTTCGTTTTCTTTTTGCTCTTGGATTGCTGAAAAAACATAAAAACATCCCAAGTGCCTATTTAATAAAATAATGGATTAAAAAACGTTGTGTAGCATATATGCTACACAATTAACTAAGTCTAGCATATATACTATCACTTAAACCTCTTGTGCATAGTCTAGCAGCTAGACTATGCACAAGATGTTTAAGTGGAGAACGCCTTTCTGGAGATATATCGAAAGAAATCAGCCATCATTTGCATCTCAAATGGGGAAAACCTCACCATGAAGTCGTAAACTCGAGACGAGACTGTTAAAAGAAAATCCTATGACATCTCACTGGCAAGGCAAGCATTTTGCTTACTATACGCCAATCCGAAAATCCAAGGCACAGTTTAAAAAAATTTAAAACCAATGATAACCAGACTGGCCATTTAACCGAGTCTTTATGGATACTTTTTCGATGTTATAAAACATTATACAACTTAGACTATCACCATACCGCATTACTCTAGTTACCACTTTTCTCAGTGATTACTTAATATTGTTATCGATCCCTTAAAGTTATCATTTCAATTTTATAAAACCAGTGGAAATCTAAATTGCCCACAATTTAATGCATTTGTTCATATCGTTTAAACCACTTAATATTTTCCTATATTCTTTAAAGATACTTTACTTTGGTTTAAACCATTTTCTGTTTATATTATCACTATACCATTTTATATCACTGGCCTAGTAGTGCCATTTACTTTAGCTTTTAAGTTTGGCCCATTGGAAGATCACAAGTAAAAAAGCAAATAAGTTATTAGGATTCATTAGAAAGACTATCTCATCTAAATCTAGTGAAATTATTTTCCATTTTATAGAGGATTGGTTAGGTCACATCAATTCATCAATGCAATTCTGGTCACCTTCTCTCAGGAAGGATATTGATTTGTTGGAAAAAGTTCAGTGTAGACAATAAGGAAACTCGACATTGGATAATCAGGGCATGACAATAACAAGTTGGGGCCCAAGACCCGGGCACATTCGGGGGCCCCTTTTGAAACGTGTGATGTATTGGAAATGGGCTTGACACAAAGTCAAATCAATTAGCATTAAATATAAAAAAAATTGATAAATTAATGTTAATATTGTTTTCTAAAAGTTTTTTTTCCTATCACAAAAAACAAACAAGAATTTCAAACAATCAAAGTTATAAATTAAAAGAGGAAAAACTTTGCTATGTAGAGCAAATGCAATTTGCTATTACAACGTATAGTAATATCCGTAACAACAATATTTGCAGCATTATTCACATTTCAGAGTCGAAATTTGCTGATCTCCCAATAAATTCGTCAAATCTTCCTTTCAATTTTTTCTCTCTGCCTTTTAAGAAAGCTTGTTTTTTACGCTATTATATGATGGTTTGGTTCATTTGAATAAATACATTCTGGGATACTAAAGACAGTTCAAGATCAATACAAAATAATTTTTTTATGTAAAAATTCTTTTACAAAACTATAAAAGATATTCACATAGCTTTTGTGAAACAAAAGTTTTAAGTTAACAGCCGATTTCGGGGCCCCCTAAAATCATGGGCTCAAGGCCCATGCCTTTTGGGCCTAGGCAATGATCAGGGCTTGTGGATAATGGTGCTAGATGGAAGAACCTTAACATATACATAAGAAGATAAGAGGCGACGAGGGGATTTGATTCAGTTGTTTAAATCTTTCAAACAGGGTGATTTCAAGGATTTAGAGTTTATATGGGAGACAGAAGAGGTCATGCATGTAAACTATTTAAATCACATTTTTTCTTGGAGAATAGAAAACATTGCTTTTAGAAGAGAGTGATTAATTGATAAGTGGAACAATCTGCCGGACAACATCATAAATTGTACCGGAGTCAACCGCTTTAAATGACAATTATATTTGTACTGACTGGGATAGTCCAGAAAAGTTAAAGTGGGCCAAACTAGATGGGCCTTGTGCCTGTAGTTGGTCGTTATTTTTTTAACTTTATTTGTATAAATCATAACTAAAAACATTGACAATAATTTGAAAAAATTTATCAAAGGTTTTCAAATATCTAATTTCCACGAATATCTCAGGAAATAGAGATGTACTAATAATCATAGTGGCTATTCTGTCATCTGAATTATCTTTAAGATATCTACAAAGTTCACGAAAAACACGTGTGAACCCTTTTCTGTTATTCATCTCTCCCACGCTCACTATTGCATCTTTAAGTGTTTACTAAATAGAACTTGGCCTCTACTAGCCATATCAAACTCTCATTATCTCAAGAAAAATAAATAAAGCACCTTTCCTTAAACTGTCTTTCTCGGCTAGTGTGTTTTATCATCTTGAATTCGTCATGCCCGAGATTGCCGCTTATATTCAGGACAGAATGGGGAAAAGATCTGTCATTGGGTTCATCAGTATCTGTCATTCGACTCTTTAGTGAGGGTCATCTATCATCGCTCCAATAATATTTTGAAGCGCTCATCACAAATGCACAAAGCGGCTATTTACGCTCGAAAAGAGTTTTGAGTAATGAACGGGAAGACTTATGGTAAGCTCAATAAGTTTTGCCTCGGCGATACTATTCAGCAGATTTAACACTTGATCGGAGGATATTGTTTACATGTTTCTAGTTTCCAATACGGCGTTCTTATTTTGTCGCATTGTATTTCTGAAATTAGTGGACAGATTCAGAAGAAGAAAAAAAAAATGGTCAATTGCGAATTTTTAATTTCTGACAACAATTAACAATTTTGCTCACTCACGAAAGCTTATTTTGTGCAAATTGTTCACATAGCTTGTATGATTCATTGTATTTCTTTCCAAGTTTCCCTTTGTATAAGATTGTTGAACTAGATTTATAATTCATACAAAGCTTTGCTTTTTAGAATATAAACATCATATTTGTTTCATTAACAGTGAAAATGATTAGCAGCCAAAAAGAAGTAAAACCCTTGCCTGATCAAATCCTTCTATATAGAGAAGAATAAAAGCTTTGACTAAAAGAGATTAGGTTTGTTTAAAATCTCCAGATTTTGACATTTCCAACTAGGAAAAAGAGGAAGGAAAAAAAAGAGTGTGTTTGTGGGAAATGGGGGGGGAGGGGAGGGGGCAACTGGTCTTTCCTTGCCATGCTTCTAAAATATAAGGTTTCGGCGCCACTGTCACTCGGATACGTTGAATGTTCATGATCAACTTAGCGCTGGACTACTGGAATCTATATATTTAATAGGCAATGCGTTTTTTGGGGTTAGTCCGTCCGCCTAAACTGCTCAACCAATTTCAATGATCAAGGTGTCATTTTAAAGGAAATAAGCTGTAGATTTGCCAAAACGTGCCAAAATAATTTATTAACACTTTATTAATTAGTTAAATTTCAATATTTTTCATCATTAAGATACTACAAAGCCTCAATGATTTTGAATATATGATTGGCAACATCCTTAAGTATGTAAACAACAAACCGGCTGCTCGGGGGTTCAACCAACCAACCGTTAAGCTATTCTTACGAATGTAAACAACAAACCCGTTGCTAATTTTAAAGCTCTTTTTAAACTCTTCTTTTCAAATTTGATTTTTTCTGTTTTTCTGAAGCATTTTTGTATTAGAGTAATTATTATTTTGAAGTATTTCTATCCAGAAAATGCTTCGCGTTGGACGTCGTTCTCTAAAGGGGCGACTTATCAGAATAAATAAAAAATATTAGGACTTCAATGTAAGGGCATAGCTAATGAAGTTTTAAGTCAGAATGTTGGCGGATAGTATATTTAACTTTCTATTATGAAACTTGCAATTTGGGTGTTTTCTCTATTAGGCCTTACATTAAATTTATAAAAATTTGGTTACATTTTTTATGGCTGGCAAACCTATTCGAGCGCAGCAAGATGTTTTAACCACAAATTCGAGCGGCAAAGCCGCTCAATCCGAGCGCAGCGAGGCGTTTGGGGGTTGGCGAGCGTTAGCGAGCAGGGGGCGAAGCCCCCTAGTGGACTATTAATCCATTACCGATGAATAGAAATAATGGATATTACCAACTTATATATTGCGACAACAAGAATAATAAACAAGCTCTTTAACAAACAAACCAATTATAATCACAGGCAGGAAGTTAATATACAACACATTTTTAGACCGAAAGTAACTGCGATCAGCTCTTCAGTAGCTTTCAATTTTAAAAGCCACATATTGTAATTAAAACGTTCAAACAGTTTTTCAAGTTTTAATGTCTCGGATCATGATTCGATAAGCATCATGATCATGATCGAAGTAATTCTAATAGTTTTTTTGTTAAAGAGCTTCGAGGTATGGAGAACACTTGATACATAACGGATGGTTGAACCTTAAAGAGCGATTTAATATCTTTACTTCATTTTCAATAGGTGTATGAACGTCCTTCATGAATGAACACTTCTTTCCAACCGCGACATAATGATTGAGTCGGCATTTCACGAGCTGTGAGTGAAAAATGTCTAGATATGGGTTTCATAATTGAATCGTAGAAAAACAGAAGGGAAGGCAGATTGTGTGATGACCTTCCTAACGCTCCGTCACAGAGAGGTTATGCTTTATCGAGTTACCGCTAGGGAGATGTCATTTTAGATAAGACTTAAGTGAGAACACACTTTCTAAAAGCTTCCCCTCTGCATCATGCTACAGGGACTTGTTTCTTAAAAACATTTCGTACGGCTCAAGAGAAAAGACTAATCTGGGTGGCAGAGGGGCTGTTTTTTTCCCCGTGGTTTCGAAAACAGTTATTCAATCCGAGACACATATTTGACGCCTGAAAGCTGCACGGATTTGACCCCCCCCCCCAAACCTGCTAAATATAACACATGAGAAGTATGTATAGATTACACATATAAAGAAGTTCACTCTTGAAAAAGTGTTAGAGAGAAACATTAAAAATTAGCATACGCCTAACTCTAAGATGTTTACTTGGATTTCATCCAAATTTCAGATCAAGGTTGTTGGTTGAGTTAGTTTTTATTATAGACACATTTAAAGAAAATATATTTATGCAAATTTTAAAAAAATAAACAAACAACTTAATTTTGAATGTATTGCTCATATATACCCATCTGTTAACGTTCATTCCCAAATACACGAGTTTGATTTTTTTTAATAAACATGTCAAAACCATCACAAAACATATTTTTTACACCTCCGTCCTTTCTTATAAAAATATATTTCAATTTTAAAACTCTGCATCAACATTTCAAAACTTCTAGTATATTTTACCCACCACTACGCGAGATTGGCCAAGATCAGTAATAATGATCAGTCTACAACTGTATCCATCGGGATTTGTTAGTGATGAGCGATATTGGCCAGTGTATTTGTGCTACTGGGGTACTTGGAAAAATTCTTAAACAATTTCTTAAATAACAAAATTTGATAAAATCTCTAATGTAATCATTGAAAAATTAATGAACTGGAATGAAAAGAAGTCGAAATAATTCTTCTAAAACGTGTTCGATAAAAACAAATTGAGACTATCTATAGAGGATGGTTTGACTCCGTACAAAACAGACCTAATTGGAGTGTCTCTGGCGCCGCTTGGTATCAATTTCAATCGGTGAGTCTTTTTTCAGGGGGGGGGGGGGGAGAGAGGTTGTGTTTTGAACGACGCTTCTTTCTGTGTGGTGGGGTATCAATCTTTTGTGCTCAAAATTCAATCCAGTTAGTTGCTTGTGGTTGGATTAATTGAATTTCCTTGATTTGAAGCAAGTGAACGGACACTACACCGAAACTCCGTAATAACACCATCCAATTAAAGGGAGGTTGTATTAAAGGGTACGTCTGGAAGAAAATAGCACTGCCTAACTAGCAGAGGACTCAAATTCAAATCCTGATTCCTGGCTATTGCTTTGTTCCCCCATGAGGTTAACTGCCAATGTAGGGTTTAGGGGGTATTTGCGGGGCATACTAGGACATAAAATCGACCCGGTGATTTTAGATTTATGCCGGTCACAAATTCTCAATATAATTATTAAGCAAATTTTTATAATTATTATGAATAATAAAATAATTCCAATAATAAAGTAATTAATTTCAATAATTAATGTATTTTATTTATTGATTAATTAAAAAAATTCATTGTTTTAATAATTAGTTTAATTATATCAAATGTTCTATGATTATATATTGCTCCCTTGAGTGAGCTTGGTTTTCATAAACCATTGATAGTTTGTTGCAAAAACTAAAAAATATAAAAGGCAAAATAGAGAATGTCAGGTACAGTACCCCCCCCCCCCCCCCCAAAAAAAAACAGAACGATAGCTATATCTTTTGTTCTAATTGTTGAAATAACAAACAAAAGGTACCGTTGTAAATCGTGAAAGGTTTTTAATAATTGTATGTAGTTTTTTTTATCATGAGGAGTCATCTACATATTAAAACAGAACCAAACTTTAAAAAGTTCAGTAGCAACCTCATAATATTATTCCATATTTGGATTCAGCATTAAAAAAGAATGCGAAATACAAAAATTCGTAATTTTCTAATGAATGGTTTGTAATTTAAATGATAAAAAGAAAATGATAAATTAATGTTAAAAAAAAAAAAGTTGGTTTTTTTGGCCATAAATACTTAAATAATTAATATATTTCAGTAATTTTTTTTCAAAAGGTAGTTTGTAAATGGCCAAACATAAATAGCAATCAGCTTTTGAATCAATTTCTTTTTTAATAATTATTAATTAATAAAGCAATTTTTTTTTTTTGAATAGAAACATATATTTTTTTTTGCTTTTATTAGATTTACCATGGTCTAAAACCCCCCCATAATTTTTTCTTTCCATTTTGACTATTAGTTCTCGATTTTGTAGAGAAAATGTAAAAAACGCTCACTTTAAGGGACCGTATAGTAGACGACTTTTGAAAACTATCAAAGATTAATTCAAGGTAAACTAGAGGTGTGGAAAATCGCATAACGTTCAATTATCGTATAACCAATAGTTTAAAAACTAAGAAACACGCTTTAATAGGAAAGTGAACTAAAAATTAGAAGATAATTTTAAATAAGTTTGAAATAAGAATAGAGTGATTAACAAGAAATATTTATTTTATCGTAAAAAAGCGTGGGGTGCTTGATGTCAATTTTTGTAAATATTTAATGACAGATATTGGTAAAAGTAGAGCCATTATGAAAATATCTTAAAAAGCACCCCACGTTTTTGTACGATAAAGTAAATATTTCTTGTTAATCACTATATTCTTATTTCAAACTTATTTAAAATTATCTTCTACTTTTTAGTTCACTTTTCTATTAAAGCGCGTTTCTTAGTTTTTTAATCTATTGATTATTTTCTACTTTTTAGTTTGATTTTCTATTAAAGCGTGTTTTTTAGTTTTTTAAATTATTAATTATTTTTTCTGTAAACTATCAATTTTTTTTTTTAAATTTGCTTTCTTAAATTCCATTTATTTAAAACAACATTTTTTAAGCAATTTTAATAAGTTATCCTTTAAAAATTTTACTGAATCATGTGACTTTTTCATTTTATAAATAATTTCAACGATCTAGTTACATTTGTGTTCATAGTGAAATATTTCTGTAAAATATTCATGCTTTGCTAAATACTGTTTACTAATGCCTACATTTAATATTTATTAATTTTCTAATTATCAGTAGTATTCGTTATATTTCTGCAATTACAGTTTTCGATATTTTATTTATTTCGTGTGAAGAACGTACATCTTTAATGTTGTAAATAAATTATGTTACTTTTGCGTTTATTTGCTATTTTTGTATTAATCTTAAACATGACACTATAAATCCAAGTACTTTCTATGCAATTTTAGACTAATACTTGTATTTTTTAATCTTCGTGAAACGCGCCACATTAACCGTTCGATTTCTCCCGCTGTGAAGAACCTTAAAAATACCTTTCGTTTTATGGAAATTCTCCCTGAAGATCGGTCAAAAAATGGTCGAAATATTTTCGCTCATAAGTGACGTGTTTTTCATCATAATGCATTGAAATTTGGTATATAGGGTAAATGATGTATTCTGAATCGAATGAAATGATAAAAAATAAGGGTTCGTATTGAAATTTTCGAAGATAGTGTTACTTTTACTTAGTATACGGTCCCTCAAGAAAAAAAAATTGCATCAGATATATAGAAAATCGTAAGCAAAACATTTTGGTGCAAACCGTAAGATTATACGATAATTAGAACCGAAGATATAGCCATCGTTCTGTTTTTTTTTTTGGGGTACTGTACATAAGTAGTAGGTTTATAAGAAAATGACATACGAAAATCTAATATATATTTTACCTTAAAAGTTATAAAATAAGTAATAAGTCGTAATCTATTAATTTAAAATAAAAAGTCTGTCTATAGCTTTATCCTTTTGGCATATAGAAAGTGTCTTCTAATATGCGTAAAACTTTGAAATTTGTAACGCAAGTAGTTTTACTGTTGAATTGAGCTATTGACAAATAGAATGTTATAATTTTAATGAATTTTTTAACTTATTACTTTCATTTACCCATATGTATATATACATAGGGTAATAAAAGTATAGCATTCGGTCAAAAAAAAAAAAAAAAAAAAAAAAAAAAAACCTTTTTGTTTTGGAACATCCTGATTTCAAAAAATTTATCTAGAAAAATGTCTGTCGGTGGGTGTGTATGTGGTCAAGATAACTCCAGAACAAATTGACCTACGATGTTTAAATTTGGTATGAAGGTTAGTGGCGGCCATGGGATCTACCATTAAGGTTCTTGTCAAAATCGCGCGTGCGCATAAAATAGCTGCCATTGAAAAAATCATGTTTTTCAACGATTGCTAAAAAACGGCTCTAATGATTTTGATAAAAATTGCTGTGGTAATGCCTCTCAAGGTGTTCTAAACATCCCCACCTCCGAAATTCCCGTAAAAATGTTTTAATGTCGTAAAAAGTTGAAAAATGAATGCCTTCAACTAAGAGTTCTCTTTTTACTTGAGCGTACCTTATTAACGATCGTTTTTTTTTTTTTTTCTTTCTTCTTTCTCCTCTCAGTTTCGCTGATAATAAAGGATAATATAAGGATTATCGAAAAGTATATAGCCAAAATCATCCTTTTGGCGAATTTTTTTTTTTCTTTTTTAAAACCCATACAAGAATTATCGCAAAAAAATATCGCCCAACTGGCTATTTATTCTAAATGAAGGATGAAAATATACAAACGATAAATAACACAAATCCACGTCAGTATTATAGTGTAATTGAAAGTTGTGCGATGTTCCACACCTCTAGTTTTTGTAAAAAAATGTGTCTAAAATTTTTACAAAGTGACTTTTAAGAGTTTTTCATTAGCATTTTTAAATTCTTAGTTTCTTTACAAAGTGACTTCCGATAAGTTTACGACTCTTAAACTTCCCACATAAGTATTTCTGGTCTTTTAAATTTGCTTTTCACAAACAGGATGTTAAAATATTCTCATTGGGGTGAGATAGTTGTATTATTGTATCAACAGGGAAAAGTCTTTTGTTTTACGACGGTAGTAGTGGAGATGGGGAGGGGGGGGGGGATGAAGGGGAAAAAAAAACAGTTTCAATGATATATTTCTGCATGCTTAGCTAGTATTGTACCAGCGGTTCTCAACCCATGGGCCGCGGCCCATTTGAGGGCCGCGAGTAGCGTGGTACTGGGTCGTGATAGCTAATTGTCTAACATAAGATAAATTTTATAAGAGCTTCAGGGGTAGAGATGGGAACAATCGAGTCACTCGATGATTATAACAATCGAACTATTCGACTGTATTCTTCGATAGTTTAACGAGTGAATTCCATTTGAAGAAGATTTCCTAAAAATACAGAAAATATCTTCAAGTGAAGAAGACTCGTTAATGGAATTATCGATACTATTGACTCCGTTTGGAATAAATGTTTGGTAAGAATATCTAGCTATTTCCGAAATTGCATTAATATACTTGATGGGCTTTTTGTCAGTCTATCATTCCGAACGTGCTTTTTCAAATTTAAATTCTTGAAAAACAAATGCAGGAATAAATTAAACGTTGAGAGACATCCAGTTTTAATCCAGATATTGAACCTCTCATGGTGGACATGTAAAAAATCCCATTGTTTTTAGCTTTATCCCACTTGCGCTAGTATTATTATATGGTTAGGACAGCAAAGTGGATACAAAAAAGTTAATTTCTTTATTAAAAAAAATGCTAATTATTGATGCACTCATATATTCTATTAGTCAGTGAGCCTCAAAGTTTTTTTTTTTTTTTTACAAAATAGGTGGTCCGTACAACTAAAAAGGTTGGGAATCGCTGCATACCTATACACAGATATGGTAGTATTCGCAAGCAAAAAAAAGGTGAACACGCAAAAGTGATAAAAATCAGTAAAAACCATTAAATTTGAAAAAAATTTCAGAAGTCAACTTTAAACAATTACAAAATATTGACAACAGATAAATCTAATTAATTAAACCCCGTTTTCTAAGCTACATTCAAAGTTGTGAAATTTAAATTATAGTAGCTGGAAGTAGTATTTCCGGTGAACTGTAACATGTTGGTATAGAGTTTATAAAAGAGATTACAAGCTTCATCTGTCATCTACTAAATGCCTACCTCTGCCAACTGGATAAAACGGTTCAAAATATCCTATGCATTCAAGTTCAATCCTTTATAGTGAATTGTGCAATTTACTCTAAAAATATTTTTTGAAAATAATATGCACATACATTTGTTAAAAGCAGAAAATAAAGTTGCAACACTTATTGTATCAAGGCAAGTCAGTAATTACTTATTTAATACTATGTCTCATAGATTTCAAAGATTGAATTTTTTTCCAAATAAAAAGCTTCTTCAATTAAAACTTAAGTCATCCAAATGAAGAAGGAAAAAAAAAAATTGTGTTTATTTTAAATGATTTTGCAAGAATTTTTTTTTTCTTTTCTTATTAGGTTTTTATCGCAATTTTTCAGGTTGTGCAATTATTATACTGTGATCTTTTATACTTATAGTTTGTGGAGATTAGTATCTTGAATATAACGTCAGTCTTAACTCAGTTTTAATATTTTGTTGGGAGAAACTTCTCATTATAACTGACGACTGATTTATTCTTTGTATTATTATTTACCTTTGCATGTAACAAGCAATTAATCCTCTTTAATTTTGGCCATAAGCCATTGAAAGACTTGTTTGAAATGAAACTACTTCCTAAAGGTAGTCTGCATTTTACTAAAGAAAATAGTTGAGTGTCGTCTCGTCTTCAGAGTGATCATATGCATTAAGCAAATAGGAAGAGCTTACTTCTACCATCCAAACATTTCAAGCAGTCGTAGGTAAACGACATTCTTCCTATGCCCAACACAATCAACTCCCAAGTTGAAGAAGACAGCTGTGTGCGATCGAAGACAAGAGCCTTCTTCATCTCGTTGTTTTCTCGGCGAGATCATATTCTCCACTTTCAAAGCAATCAGGCTCAGCTGATATCCGAGACGGTCGCGCAAGATGCCAAATATTCCTGGCAAAGTCTTTCTTATTCTTCCTCGTCACTTGCCAGGGCTAACCTACCTTGAAGGCTGTGCAACACCTCTCGTAGATCAAGTGAAACTCACATCAAACGAACCCTTTCACGCGAACAGTGCGGCTCTTCTGCTCAAGCTAGACTTGCCAAAGATACTTGGTTTCACGGGTTTCAGAAGCATATCCCAGTGTCTCGGCTGGTTTGTCAGTTTGTCCCGGTTTTTTAAACAAAACTTGGCGGTATGGGGACTACAAAAATAAATGTATCTTTTGGTTTTAGAATTGATGTTCATTTTTTTTGCGTTTGTTGCTTTGTGAAACTTTTGTATCGAATGCAAGTGCAAGAACATCTGATCCAAAGAAGAAAAGACTCTACAAAAGGAATCAGTTCAGGTTTTAGTTATTTCCAAATTTTTTTCGGCTGTCTGCTTGAAAAAGCCAGCTGACTGGAGTTAGAATACTATTTGGATATCATTGATGATCAAAGGCCAAATATTATTGAGAATTGAGCGTGGGGTGTGGAGATTACTTGAAAAGCATAGACACACATGATGTCTAAATGATATGGTGTGCATATCTTATTTAGTAATATTTGAAAACATTTCAAAGTAATAAGAAGTTAGCTCGTGCTATTTGGCCGAAGGCAAACCACTAACAAAACGGTTTACCCCAGTTGCTGAAAGTAGAAAAAAGTCGCAATAATCGTACCCCCACATCAGCCAATTAGCCAGAGCCAGGGGCGGTCGAAGGACATTTTCAGCTATAAGCGAGGACAATTTTGGCGCCCCAGTAAAATTATTGCCCCTCCCCTAATTTTTAGATTTCGGAAAATAATCATTTTTAGAGATTTATGTTCTTTAGAATTTAAGTTCATAAATGCAAATTTTTTGAATATTATAATTATATAATTTTTTTTTTTTTTTTTTCATTTGCAATTATAAAAAAATATGTCTAAATCCTAGAATTACTAAATAACAATAATTCAGCAAAAGCTATATATATTGATGTTTCTACATAAATTAAGAGTTGGAAGAGATTAATTCATGTTCTAAAATTAAGTATAATCAGAATATTTAAGTAAGAAATAATTTGAATAGTAAAATATGCTTCTGTCCTCTTTAAAAAAAAAGTAAAAGTTAGCAAAAATAGGACGCAATAGCAATTTCAAAATGTAACTACAAGTAAAGTAGAAAATTCAATTAAATCTCTAAATTCTTTGATAAGATTCCAAACTGTATATCCAAAGTCTCTTTTTTTATTTATAAATTAAATAAATATGTATAATCCTCAATTTTTTAATTATTAAAATATTAAACTATTTCTGGTTTTCTAAATGAAACTTCTCCCTTTACAATCATCTATCAAAAGTAATAAATTACTGCAGTAGATAACTAATTTAGACAACACCACTTAGATGTTAACTTTCAATTTTTCAACTTTAAAAGCAAATGTCAACAACTGTGGTTATTAAGGTAGATTTTGAACGTGAGAATTCAACCGAGCTCAGTTGCCCCATTTATTAAAATGTTTTCCTGTTTCCAAAAATTATTTTTTAATTAATTGAGGCTGTAACCAAATCGTACTCAATAAAAGTTTAGTAAAACAAGGGGAGAAATGACTTGTAATCATTTAGAAATATTGTAATTCACTTGAATGAATATCTAACAGCTTAACTAAAAGTCTTTTCGCAGATTGACTTCTTCAATTTGGCAAAAGTGTAAAATTTTCCTTTTGCAATATTAAAGTATAATAACTATACATATTTTCCCTTTATTCTATTCGATGTAATGTGCATTTGTCGGCTATTGTTGTAAATTAAAGTGAATTGAAAGAATGTTATTGAACTATTTGACCACCAGGCCGGTAGCCTGGATTTTTTTTCGAGGGGGGGGGGGGGTATTGTCAAAGATTTGATTAAATGCGTAAAACAAAATACACAAAAAAAATCCCCCCCCTCCCCTTGTCTACGGCCCTAATGACCACAGCGTGCCGCCGGTGGATTGTCATATTGACATAGCAATTTGAAACAAAAGTATTTTTAAAATAAATAGATAAGCCTTCCAAAGTAGGCAAAGATAGAACTGCGGTAGATAGATTTCAAAGATATATACGCCGATCAAACGGTATAGTGGTTAGCGTGCTAGCCTCTAGACCGCGATGTTGCGGGTTCGAGTCCCGTGTAAGGCATGGGTGTTTGTAAATGTATGTTGGCTTGTCTAATGACGAATGTTTCGGCGCATTATAGCCCTCGTGTTGCTGACGGTGTCAGATAATCTGAAAACAACTAACCAAAGATATATACTTTTGATATCACTTTGGCGCCCCTTCCATATTTACGAAATTTTCCTAAAATAAGTGCATTTCTTTTTTCTTTTCAAGAAACAGCAGGTAGAGACAGAGATAGAATTGAAGCAGACAGCTTTCAGATGTGTCCTGCTATCACCAGATCGCCTGCAAATTTCGAAGTGGTAAACAAAAATCATATTTTTGCGTGATAGTTCAGGGGCACTTTTTCCATTTTGGAGGGGGGGGGGGGGTGAAGCCCTTTTTTCATTTTGGGAAGGAGGGAGGCATGTTTCGTGGACATATTTATTGATTTAATACTGAAAACATCTGTTTCCAATTTGATTTGAAAAATGACTCAGCAAACACAAAAACAAGCAGAACTGATCCTTTGGTGTCTCTCTCTCAAATTTACGAAACTTCTCTAGAATAAGTGTTATTTTTTCTCTTCAAGACACAACTCACACAACACAAGGGTTAAAGCAGAAATAGAATTGAGGGAGACAGATTTCAAAGAGGTATCCTTCTGGTATCACCAGATCGCTAGCGATTTTCGAGGTGGTAAACACATTTCTTCGATAAGGCACAGGGGCGGTGTTTTCGTTTTGGGTGGGGGGGGGGGTGCTTTTCTCAATTTGAGAAGGTAAGGAGGCACGTTCGGGAGACACATATATTATTTTAATCCTGAAAATGTTAATTTTCAATTTGAAAAATGACTGAAAAAAAAAAAAAAAAATCAAATAGAACTGATTTTTCGCCCCCCCCCCCCCCCCCCTCTCCAAAGTTCGTAAATTTGGCGCCCCAAGCGAAGGCTTGCTAAGATTGCACTAAAGACCGCTCCTGGCCAGAGCCAACCAGTAACTATCCAGTTTGGCAAGATGTGTTAGACTAGATTTGTGATAACTTCAGACCCAAGTAAATCAAGATGGTCGTTAGTAAGAAAGATTAATTAATTCGACAATGGCGCAGGAATGGATGAAGTGCATTTGGGAATGTATCATTACATATATTATGATTTAGCCATTTAATGAAAAAAATTGCTTTTCCAGACGTGTAGCGTTAACTTATTAAATGAGATTAATTTATATTAAATAAAGTTATAGTGAAATTACCTATTAGCAATTATTAATATTTTGTATAAATTAATAATACCTTAAATATAATGTGCGCCTTTTATGATAATCATTGTCACATTGTCAGAATGAAGTTATAACAATACAAACGTCCACTTTTCATGAAAATATTTCTTTATATATTTAATATTTTTCTTCATACACAGCCAACCTGATGGCTGTGGGGTTAGCGCTCTGGCCTTGCATGCCAAGGGTGCCGAGTTCGAATCCCGAGTTAGGGATAAATGTTCGTTGTGCTTCAAAATCCACGTTATGCTGTAGATCTCGCCCTGATTAGCCGTCATTATGTATATAAAAATAGATCGTGGAGCGTACATACCTACTTTCATGACACACACAGTAATAACGGGAACTTCTTCAAATGAAATGGTATTTTATGAAACAATTCTTGGGAGTGCCAATATGTACAATTCCTTTATTGAGACAATTATGAATTTTGTTAGAAAAACATATAAATAGAGGAAGAAATATTTTCAATTTAAAATTATTTTCCAGAATTTCATGTTATTATGTATATATTTTTATAAGGATGTCTTTGGGACGTAATATGAAATAGTCGTGTTATATGGAATAAGAAATGAAAACGAACTATATTTGACAAGAAATATACTTAGTTTAGTTTTGTAGCTTTATTTGTTTTCAAGAATTGTAAATATAATCTACTTTTAACTTTAATAATTCTACTTTATTCAATTTTTTTGTAAACTTATTTGCAGAAATTTCATGTAATCTTAAAAAAAAAAAAAAAAAAAAAAAAAAAAAAAAAAAAAAATGCTTTTCAGCGAAAGTAGTGTTGATAATTATAAATAAATGATGCTGACTGTGGAGCGTCGTAGCATAGAAGTACTTTATGGTTTTTCATTCGGCAGAAGTACCTATCGGAAAAATATCGGTCTTCCGTTATATGCGTAAATGAAGTTCTTCAACATACACATTATTTTTAAAAAATAAACCCTATTTCCAAATTTTTCTAGAACCTGATATAATAGTCTTTCACACTCCACACTTAATATGTGTACCTGTACAGGTAAAAAAAAAAAAAAAAAAAAAAGGACAGAATTCAACTAAATTTTTTCTTCAAAAGCTACTAAAGTGTGTTTTGGGATATTAAGCAACTCTATAACATGAAATATATATAATTTTAAAAATACAATTTGCTAAATCTTGCAAAAAAAGAGATAGATTTCGCATTAATTATCCAGCATTTTCAGCTAACATGAAACTTATATTCAAGAGTTTTGCGAAATTCGTTATACACCAACAAAGTAGGGCATGTAGATTCCGACGGCTCATTAACTTTTTTTGTGTGTGCAAAAATTGGATCAGTGTGCAGATTTAACGATTTACTTTTAACAAATTTAAGACGTTTTAACTTCACAAGACTTGACTTTAGTCATTTTATTCAAAATTATATTTTCGGCAGCAAAATATCAAGTGAATGATTCTTTGGAAGGATAATTGTCAAAACAGTCGATCAATTAATTTGTCCTGCATTCAGGATTCGTACAAATGGTTTCTTAACCTGGTGTTATCAGAAGACATGACGATTTTTTCACCTGGAGAGTTTGAGAATTCTGAAGATGAAACAAAGTAAAAAGAGTTTTGTAACGTGCATTAATTTTGTAAAAGTTACTGAATTTCCAGTTCTACCCATTTCTTAAGACGTAAGAGTTGATTAATTTCCACATTTGAATTGGGATTCTGAAATGCAAACTTTGTCTATTAAAATGGATTTCGATGTATACTAAGTGCGTATATTTTATACTGATTCTGCGTATTAAATATACTATCTCTAAATAATAGCAAATAATATCAGCAGGTGAGGTCATCTAAAAATATACCAAGGGAAACAAATATGGAAAGGTAGTAGATTCAATTGAATTCGTGGTAAGTAATTCTATATTTGAGGGAACCCAATTGTTTTTGCAAAACTGTTCAGAGCTTACCTTTCTTAGGTTTAAAGTGCCTTTAGGATAACAAACGAAGTTTGTTAGTTGAATGCTCTATTTAGGTGCCTCTGGTTTCTCTCTCAAAGGAGCTATTGGATTTCATAGTAGAAGATAGAAAACATTGGTGTTGAGTTACAGCGATATTTTTTTTCGATTTACTTCTAACAAAATAAAACCCACTGTCCCTGTGTACTTACATACGTATAGGTGTAACATATAAACTATATATGAATAATTTTCTCTTCGGCAGTAAACTAAAATTTAGATTTTTTTTTAATAAAAAGTAATTAAATTAGGACATTAGAACTCATTTGTACTTATGGGGAAAAAAAATTCATTTAAATTCGTTTAACCCACTGACAGTCATGCACGTATATATACGTCATTTGATCCCCAGTTTTTCCAGCAATACACAACAATTTTAAATTTATAAATAAGAGTTAAATCATATATTTTTTTAATATGTTTATTAGGATGATATTTTATAACCTACCTAAAACAAAATAAATAATAATTAAAAAAAAAAATGATGTATTTGAATTAGAAATATATTAAAAAAATTATTGCAGGGAAAACAACTGTAGAATTTCGCCCATTCCCATGACCGTCAGTGGGTTTGCTTGTTAAAATAGAGAATTCAAATTTAGTCAGTGGAAGTGGTTGGCGTTATAAGAGGATATCTAGTTCGATTTGGTACAGAAAATCGTTACTCAAAGGTGTGTAATAAGGATGATAAGTCTCCCGAGAGTTCTTTTAAGACTGTGTTGTATTTGTATAAAGAATGGTAGAATATACGGAAGACTTCCAGTGAATGATTCGACCAACATCTACAAGAAATTGTTAGCTAAAATAGGAGTCGTGTCTACTCAGTTTGAAAATACACTAAGGCACCATTCTGTTTCCCTTCTGAGGTTGGAGAAAGTAGAGGTGAATGTCGGATAACAATACTCTTTTGGTTGGGTGGGCATTTCCAAAAGAACTTTTTACTTTTAATTACGTCAACATTGGGTAATGAAAGTATAGCGTTCGCCTGAAGGAAAAATATATATACTATATATATTTACCCCCACCCCAATCACTCATGAATGGAAATTCTTTAATCATAATTACTCAAGCGCAGCTTCCTTTTACAGGGTGGCCACAAAATTCAGGAAAAAAAAATTCCTGATTTTACGGCAAACTTTTTTCTTAAATTTCCCCAGATGTATATATACATCTAACAGAACATTTATGCCAAAGAGATAATAGGCCAATTTTTAAAAAATAGTTTTGGCAATAATGAAAAGTTAAAATTATATCGTAACATGAAACTTCTAACAATTACCTCTAATAATCTCCGGGAAAATAGCGCCAAAATACGAATGAACAGGGAAATTTACCCGCAAAACACTAGAAAAATTCCCTGATTTTTGAGAAATTCAAAAAAATTCCCAGATATTCCCCCGATTTTTTTTCCAGAATCAGAAAGCTCCCTGACATTTCCTGGATTTCGAGGGTCTGTGGCCACTATATTTTAAAATTTATAGTCTGGGCGCTAATGTCGAAAAAAGTGGTCCCGTGGGCCACTTCATGATGCAAACATGTGGGTGGTGTCATTCGCTTCGTATGAATGCGTAGAAAATGAAATCCGATGGTGGGTATCTGGCATCCCGGTACGAGAGGCGCTGCAGTCGCAAATCCAAAATGGCCGCCTCCTTACCACGTAACGTACGTTTTTGCCGAATAATGGCTTTCCAGCTCATTTTATCAACTTATTGACTATTAGAAAACTTGTAGGAAATAAAATTTCCTTTTTAATGGTGTATAACACATGTATGTTAGGTTAAATTATAAAATTCAAAATGGCCGCCGCATCGCGATCTTAAGTACGTTTTTCAGGTTAGTTGGTTGGTTTGTGCTTTCAAGAACATATACTTGTGCACAATAACGGTTAAATAGGCCGGGACCTGCAACTTAATGTGGATTCTGAACCACAAAGAACATCCATGCCTAACTCGGGATTCGAACCCGGCACCCTTAGCATCCGAAGCCCGAGAGCTAACTACACAGTCATCAGGTCATTTAGAAATGCAGACTGGGATTTGCACTTGGCAGCCACACATGATTTCATAAAGTATTTCTTTGCCTTTGATCGACTAAACTATGTAAGAATAATTTCACTGTACTTGATGGATATGTGAAGATTTAATAAAAAGCATACAACTCAATGGCAAGGAAAGTGGTAATCAATGAAACCAAAATACCGTTTTGCGCTTTAGGAGCCAATGAAGCTCTGAAGCACCAGAGCAGAAGACTTAAAGTCCAAGGTGGACTTATAGGCATCACTCTAAACGAGTATGCTCGGAGAAGATTCTTTCTGGCTGAGGGAGGTCACAATAATTGCTGCAGCAATCGAAGCAATGATTAAAAATGCCACTCCCAATGCAAAGTGTCACTATGAACATTGTCTATCGGTTCGTAAGCGTCAGGATCAAAACGATGAAAAGTTGAGAGTTAGTCCAACCCTTTTAAATGCAACACAGAACATCTTATACACCTGATGACTAATCAAGTTCTTCTCGATGACGTTCAAAAAGACACACGTACATATGCTGATATTGGTGAGAGTCTTCTTTCCAAATTCACTGGGGAACGCATTAAAATAATCAACCTACCAACAGAAGAACCATCAAAGCCTTGAGCACAGTTTTGGGCACCAATGTAAAAGGTGAAACGTAAGCCTGCAAATCTGCATTCAAAAATGTTAAAGTAACATAAAAGGAAAAAGTGTTTTTTCAATATTTTCTAACAATTTATGTATATTTTATTGACTGGTGATTGCAGAAAGAAGTAAGGTGTGATATAGATTTGAAAGCAACTTTTGTCATTATGAATTCTCATTATTGCCACTAGCTTTGTTTCCCTTATATGGATGTATGCATTACTGATTATAAAAAAGCAAGCTTATGGGTATCCTGGAGGTGCTTCCTCCAGGATATTTTTGATCCTCCAGGATTCCATTGATGCACAAAATCTATACCCTTCATCTAATGAGAAAAAATAATTCTCACACAATTCATTTCCAGTAAATGAAGCGGCAGAAACTGTTGCAGTAGTTGATGGAATAGCAGAGCTGTATTCCATTGATAAACCTAAGACTGGCAAGACTTGTGAAGAATTTGCAGCTCACTTTGTCAGACAAATGTCATGGAAGTTTGGTATGTACAAAGAGAATATTTGACACCTACAAACAGAATTCGCTGAAGACATCGACATGGGTGAAACGTCAGTGTAAATAGGTCCCTATCCAATACAAAGTGTACCCATCAACAAACATCCTTAAAGTAACCATGTACCAGTTACTTTTGCACGAAAATACTAAGGATGAACTGATAGAATACTTGGCATCAAAGATAGACTATGCAATCAAGAATAATAAACAATTTGTTTGCAGTTGGATAAATCACACAAATGCAAGCCATATGGACGTGTCTTGTCTTGATACCACGAAGGAGGAAGCAGATTGTGATGTCACGATGCGAACTCTATTTCATTACTAATTGAATTATATAACTTTTCTAGGTGTGGCATCACGAAAATCTGTTTGTGTTTCAGTTTCAGTTCGTGTTTGTTTTTTTGTGTGAAATAAAGTAGAGCCGTTAAGTTTACGTCTGAGTTAGCTCTATTATTTATCTAAATATTTCAGAACTAGGTGAGCCTTGGGTTCTAGTTGAAAAGATAAATTAATCCGGGTCAATATAGACTTGTTTCTGCAGTGTAGAAAGTTCGTAACTGTTTTATAGAAGAGCAATTCTTCACATCTGGCGTCCGTGACAGGACTGGTAAGCGTCATTATGTTTAAATCTGTTAAAGGCTTTAAAAAGGAAGACTTAATTTACTTGTGCCAAGAGATTAACGAGGACTTACCTTTGAAAGTTACCATATCTACACTGAAAGATGTTATTCTAAACAGTAAATGCTATACAGAAGATCCGGACTTTGTTTCAGCCGTGTTAGCCACAACTGTTTCTGAAAGGCAGGAAAAAGAAGAGGAGGCTAAAATTCAAAAACTTCAAGAAGAGAAAGAAAGAAAACTTGAAGAAGAGAGAAAGCGTCAAGACGAAGAGAAAAATCGCCAAGACGAGGAGAGAAAGCGCCAAGTCGAAGAGAGAGAACGGCAAAGACAACATGAGTTGGAATTAGCGAGATTAAATTCCCTGAAAGCTTTAGATGCTCAAGAAAATGATCAATCTACAGAATCAGGTAGTGTAAAAAAGAAATTTCACTTACCTAAGTTAGAATTACGTCCTTTTTCTGGAGATTTAAAGGACTGGTTACCATTTTGGAACCAGTTCGAACATGTTCATAATGATATAGATATAGCACCAGAAAATAAATTTCAGTATTTAGTGCAAGCAACCGTTAGCGGATCGCGCGCTCGGGAGGTAATGGAAAGTTTTCCGCCAACCGGCGCCAACTACGCCAAAGCTGTAGAATCTTTAAAATCGCGTTTTGGTCGAACTGATTTACTAGTGGAATTCTATGTCCGCGAGCTTTTAAAATTGGTTTTGGAAAACGCTTCGCAAAGTTCTACTGTTAATATATGTGCTCTGTATGACCATTTGGAGTCTCAGATCAGGGCATTAGAGACACTTGGCGTAACAACGGATAAAAGTGCTGCTCTGCTTCATCCTTTGGTTGAATCATGCTTACCGGAAGATACACTAAGAGTGTGGCAAAGACAAAGAAGTCCTGATTTCAGCCACAGTGGGGAACCGCAAGAAAGGCTTAGTAGCTTACTAAAATTT
Source organism: Linyphia triangularis (assembly GCA_963978545.1). Taxonomy (NCBI): domain Eukaryota; kingdom Metazoa; phylum Arthropoda; class Arachnida; order Araneae; family Linyphiidae; genus Linyphia; species Linyphia triangularis. The sequence goes on along the minus strand of OZ021727.1, from coordinate 32,328,141 downwards.
TTAAAATCTGAAGTTGAATCAGAGGAAAGAATTTGTTTGGCGATGCAAGGTTTCGGCTTGAACAAAAATAAAGACAGTAATGGGTCTAGAAATAAGAAATTTGAAACAAGAGTGAAACAGAATAAAACACCCACAGCCGCCGGTCTTTTTAACAATCCTCATACTCAAGAAACCAGAAAGTCGTGTGTATTTTGCGAGAAAACTCATTCCAGCTCAGACTGTTTTTCTGCACAAAGGATGAGTTTACCTGAAAGACAAAAGATTTTAAGGGAGAAAAATTGTTGTTTTGCCTGTCTGGCTCCCGGTCACCCCGTCCGAAAATGCCGTTCATTTTTGAGATGCGTAATTTGCGGGAAGAAGCATGTTCCCTTAATGTGCGAAACAAACGAGTCAAGGAAAAGTGACTTCAAAATGACAGAAGAATCTGAAGTTGTCAACGAGGTCAACATGTCTAACCTGAGTGTGGGTCCTAAAGTGTTTTTACAGACTCTAAAGTGCAAGCTCATATCAGATAAGAAAGACATAGTCGTGCGAATTGTTCTGGACACCGGCTCACAAAAGTCTTATATTGTAAAGAGTCTTGCTGAAGAAATGGAATATGCACATGTAAGGAAAGAAACTCTAGTACATTCACTGTTTGGCGGGATTAAATCCAAAGAATTTGTGCATACATGTTACAGAATTAGATTGAAAAATATTAAGAACAATTTTGCGTGCAACTTTGAAGCATTGGATCAAGAAACTATATGTAATGATGTATCACCTGTGAATTCAGGGCCTTGGTTAAAAGAGCTTCAAGAAATGAATATAACATTAAGTGATGTTGGAGAAAAGGAACATCCAGTGCAAGTACTTATAGGAGCTGATCTTTTTGGAAAGATTTTAACCGGTCAGCGTAGGGTCCTATCAAGCGGATTAGTGGCCATCGAAACTTTGCTTGGATGGACTTTGTTAGGGAAAGTTCCTGAAAGTGCAGTAACGTCAAGCAATGCCATGTTGGTGACATCACTTTTCGTTAAAGAATTTGACATTTCAGATTTCTGGAAGTTGGATTCTATTGGGATCAAGGATCCTATTGAGAAGCTCTCTAAGAAAGAGCAAGAAGATTTGACTGCTGAAAATTTTCTTCGAACTGTTAGGTACAACAAAGAAAATCGCTATCACTTACCTTGGTTGGATGACTCTGTACCTTTACCGAACAATTTTGAACAAGCTAAAAGAAGATTAAACACCACAACCAAGAAATTATTTCAGGAAAATTTGTACGACAACTACGAAGACATATTTTTAGAATGGCTACGTGAAGGAATTATCGAAGAAGTACCAGTTGAAGATAAAGATTTGCCTGCAAATTACCTACCTCATAGGCCTGTTATCAAAGTTAGTAAGACAACTCCAATTCGCCCGGTTTTTGATGCATCTGCTCGAATAAAGGGACATCCGTCACTAAATGACTCCCTACATAGCGGGCCAAACTTGATTGAGTTGATTCCTGATATTTTGCTGCGGTTTCGAGAAAAGAAGATTGGCGTAATCGCAGACATAAAGAAAGCCTTTTTGCAAATTTGCCTTTGTAGAGAAGACCGTGACTTTGTGAGATTTCTGTGGTGGACAAATAAAGCTTGTGAAGACTACAGATTTTTTCGTCATGCCAGAGTAGTTTTCGGCGTTCGCAGCAGTCCATTTCTATTAGGAGCTGTGTTGAAGTACCATCTTGAACAGAATGCTGATATTGATCCTTTTGTAACTGGCTGCCTTTTGAAGAGCTTTTATGTGGATAATCTTGTAACCAGTGTTCACAATGAATTAGATTTGCAACGATTAATGAGTACTTCTAATGAGTTAATGAAGAAAGGTGGTTTTATTATGCGGGATTGGGAGTCTTCATCTTCACTAACAGAAGATGGAGGATCTAATACAGAGGATCTTCTAGGCCTTCAATGGAATAAAACTAAAGACTGTTTTTCGTTAAATATCAACTGGCTGAAAGAAGTAAATGTCGAAAACATCACCAAACGTACTATATTATCTGTTACTCACAAAGTGTTTGACCCTTTTGGTTTTGCCTCACCTGTAATGCTTTGTCCCAAGATTATGCTACAAAAAACCTGGAAATTATCGTTGGGATGGGACGAAGAAATCACTGGACCCCTTCGACATGAATTTTTACAATGGTTTAGGGAACTAAAAGAATTGGAGAACATTAACATTCCTCGCTGGATCAAAGTTACTTCAGAAAATATGAAGGCCTTCTCCATTCATACATTTTGCGACGCAAGCAGAGATGCATATGCCGCCGTTACGTATCTTGTACAAAAGGGAGAATGTGAAATGGTGCATTTTTTAGTCTCGAGATCCCGAATATCTCCTCTAAAAGTTAAGACAATTTCAAGGTTGGAGCTGCTTGCTGCATTGGTGGGAGCAGGATTAACGAAATCAGTGTTAGATGCTCTTGGATGGACGGATTTTATATGTTTTTATTGGAGTGATTCTACTACCGTTCTTACTTGGATCACTAAAGATGAAAATTGGTCTATTTTCGTGAATAACAGAGTTCAAGAAATGCGGAATATCAGCCAAGCATCTTCTTGGCGTCATATTTCTGGATTTGACAATCCTGCAGATTTACTCTCCCGAGGATGCAAAGCAAGTACTTTAATGAAAACCAAATGTTGGTGGGAAGGGCCAGAATGGCTTAGTTCATTTGAAGACTGGGACCGCATCTGCAACGACAATACTATTCATCCAATTAGGTGGAAGTTTAATCCCCCTTCTTCACCCAGGTGGGGTGGATGGTGGGAGAGGCTAATTGGTATTCTGAAAAGTCTTTTGAGAAGAATACTTGGAAGAGCAAGTTTGACTTACGAAGAATTAGTGACTGTTATTTGTGATTGCGAATCTGTTATCAACTCACGCCCTTTGACTTACATCGACGAATGTGACTCAGAATTTGTTCCACTTACCCCTGCCATGTTTCTTCGGGATATCAAGCTCTCTGGTGTTCCAGACTGTGATGCTGCTGATCATAAAAGTCTTAACCATCGCATCAAATACAGGCTAGCTTTGCAGAAAGACATTAGAAAAAGGTTCAGGTCCGAATATCTTGGATCTTTGATAAGGAGGTCAGAAAAGACTAAAACTTCGAAGATTGCTCCCGGGGATATTGTTCTCATAAAAAGTGACAACGCTAATCGAATCGACTGGCCACTGGGAAAAGTGATAGAAATGCTGCCAGGGAATGGTGTGTGTCGACTCATCAAACTTAGAACTTCTCGTGGAGAAATTCTGCGTCCGATTCAGCGCGTCTTTTCTTTAGAGATTTCTTCCAGTGAATCGCCTTTTCCAATAGATAAAAACGCACTATCTACGAAAGTTGCCTCTATGAAGGATGACATTCCTAAGTGTTCTGGTGATAACTCCATCGACTCTGCAATTGTTCAAACTAAGACAAGGCTAGGTCGAACTGTAAAAATTCCCGAAAGGTTGGATCTCTAATAGAGTTGTTGAGTTGTGGAACTTTCCACTACTCAAGGTGGGAGGATGTGATGTCACGATGCGAACTCTATTTCATTACTAATTGAATTATATAACTTTTCTAGGTGTGGCATCACGAAAATCTGTTTGTGTTTCAGTTTCAGTTCGTGTTTGTTTTTTTGTGTGAAATAAAGTAGAGCCGTTAAGTTTACGTCTGAGTTAGCTCTATTATTTATCTAAATATTTCAGAACTAGGTGAGCCTTGGGTTCTAGTTGAAAAGATAAATTAATCCGGGTCAATATAGACTTGTTTCTGCAGTGTAGAAAGTTCGTAACTGTTTTATAGAAGAGCAATTCTTCACACAGATACTAAAAAAAATTTGCACAGTATACATGTTGCTTCCAGAGGCATTAGCAATATTGACATTTACTCCCCAGACAGAGATGTATTAGTACTTGATCTTCGGAGATATCCAATGCTTCCAAGAGAATCCCCATTATAGTGGGCACTAACAGAAGCAAACGAGTTCTTCAGAGTATCTTCAGCCAATCTATGACATACTAGGGCCCAATAAGGCTTCAGCACTACCAGGACTCCACTCCCTTTCTATTGCTCATATCACAGGATAATTTGTTAAAAAAGAAAAGAGTTTTAATGGGGGAATGCTTTTTATGTAGCTAGTGTTGACATAATAGCTGCACTGGGCCTTATGGACCATTCTGAAACCATTTCCACAAAAATGTTACAAACGTTTTAGGCATTCTTTTATCAGGTGTATGTACCGCGAACCAAAATGACAGACACTGGGAAGGTAAGATGGTGGCTCTTCAACAAAAGACTGGGGAACTTCTTGCACATACAAAAGCATATCTCTATCCAGGTCTTTTGTGTGCACATTACCAAGCAATGATTTTGGCTCAAGATACTCCAACAGCATCCTGACATGCCTCAACCTATTGAGTTGGGCTCGTCGTTTGTGTATGAGAAATTTGATCCTATTATGTGTACAGAACGGTGCTCCGCAGGGGCTTTAAAAGTTGACTAAGTGTTCATGTCTGAAGCGTCAGTGTGCCCTTCTCTGCTGATGAAATCTCAACAATCTGCCCTGCACAGAAAACTCATGTGGTGGAAATGATTACCTATGTGACAACACTGCAGTTATTGACCTGATAAGAAATGATAATGTGGAAATTGAGGATGAAGATGTTGATTTAACTTAATGATAACGAAAAATCTTAATATCGTTTACACCATTTGTTACATATAACAAAAACTATTACACTGTTACACTCTTCTGTAACTCTCACATTCCAAATATTAAAAAGCTTTGTCGTATCAATTTTGAACTGGCGTAGTATATTATCAGTCTGTTGTAGTTAATTTTCTTGTGAAAAATGTCAAGGCTTTATTTTATTGTCCAATCTGTAAATATTAACTATCTGTGGTGCACATTTATCTTATAATATAATGTGGAAACTATTATTAAAGTCCCAAAGAGATGCCCAATAATGGTGTCCTTTTGAATTTGAATTTTTGAAGCAACAATGTAAAGGTGCTGTAACGGTCAGAAAGCTTTTTCTTTTAATTCCAAAAAGTTTTCTAATAACCAACATGTTCATATAGCACACCGGAAAGCTATTATTCTGGAAAGACGTTTCGGCAATGATAATACAACGGCCATCTTGAATTTTGACATAGGTAGATATACCATTATAAAAGTTATTTTATTTTCTACAGTTTCCTAACAGCCAACAAGTGAACAAAGCGCACTGAGAAGCTATTACTCTGAAAAACGTACTGTCCACTTGATGATGTGTGGTTAGATTTCGGGCTTCGCATGCTAAGGGTGCCGGGTTCGAATCCCGAGTTAGGCATGGATGTTCTTTGTGGTTCGGAATCCGCGTTAAATTGCAGGACCCGGCCTGATTAACCGTTACTGTGCACACGTATATGTCATTGAAAGCACAAACCAACCAACCAACCTGAAAAACTTACTTAAAATCTCGATGCGGCGGCCATTTTGAATTTTTTAATTTAACCTAACATACATGTGTTATACACCATTGAAAAGGAAATTTTATTTCCTGCAAGTTTTCCAACAGTCAATAAGTTGATAAAATGAGCTGGAAAGCCATTATTCGGCAAAAACGTACGTTACGTGGTAAGGAGGCGGCCATTTTGGATTTGCGACTGCAGCGCCTCTCGTACCGAGATGCCAGATACCCACCATCGGATTTCATTTTCTACGCATTCATACGAAGCGAATGACACCACCCACATGTTTGCATCATGAAGTGGCCCACGAGATTACATTTGCTCCCGGACTATTATGAATAATACGAGAAAGAAAACTTATTTAAACTTACTTATAACAATACTCCCGTGTTTTAAAATGGTTTAATTATAAGTTTTAGTATTAACTTAAGAAGTAACAAGAAAACACATGCGTAAAGTTATCACGAACACTATTTCCATCTGGCGGGAAAATTCTAAGAAACACATATCCCGACTCACTCACACACAAGCCAATCAGTACATAAAATAAATTTACAAGTACAGCCGAAGTTGCGAAATTTGTAAGGGCATCATTTGGCATCATGCCATTTAGCGTGAAGAGAGATTCCATACCATCAGTTGTTTCCATGGCAACGGTGCAGCTATTTGGAACTTTCACTCTCTGGCTGTACTCGCTCGACTATCATCAATATAGTTGATTTGAGCGGAGTTTCCCCCCCCCCCCCCATGTATTGCCATTGTGTAACAGGTTTGTTATAGATTACTTACCGTTGAAATTCCATCTTCATTTGCGATTCTAATTTTACATTTAAGAAAATTAGTAAAATAAATAATAACATATGACTAGCAATAAGTAAATTTTAAACTAATAATTTAGATAGAGGCCGACAGTACTTGCTATAGTCCGTGAACCGCTACTTAAACGTGGTCTAGAAAAAATGCCCATGTGCTTACCTGTTAGTGGTCAGCATAACTATCGAAATAATTGACATGCTATGTTCAAATTTGATATAGGGTTAGGGGTGGCCATGGCACCTGTCATTAAAGTTTCATAAAAATTGCGCATAAAGTAGTTGTCATTGGAAAATTTGTTTTTCAGCAATTATATATATACAAATAAAATCGGCTTAAACAATTTTGATAAAAATCGCCGTGGTAATGCCTCTTTAGGTGCTCAAACATTCCCACTTCCGAAATTTCCGTAGAAATGCGATAAAGAGTTATTTTTCGTTGAGTATCGCTCATCAACAACTGTTTATTCTCCGTTTCATTTACAAGAAATTACACGAATCCATGGCAAATTTAAATTCAGGGACTACTGTTAGATGCAATTGTAAGCTGTCTGATGTTCCACATTCCTAGTTTTTTTTTTCATGAAATCATCTACAAGAAAGACGATTCATAACTCTTTATCCTTTAATGGCCAAAATTAAACTGTGCATGTTTGAAATTTAACACAGGACTATAATCACTGGGTCACAATAACTGATAACAAAAGAATGCACATGAACACTTATTTCTTTGAATGCAAGATATTTTGATTAACTAAAATAATTTTCTTGAGAAAATTTTATCTTAAATACGAATTTTTAAAAAAAAAAATCACTTTTTAAATGTTCTTTTTATGTACACTAGGATTAAATGCGATGTGCAATACAATTGTTTCATTTAAATCATCAAACCCATTCCTTCATTATTTCAGTTTGACAGTCATCCAGCAAGTGGTCCGTCTTTGTACGTTTGGGTATGGAATAGTAAAAAGATAACCCATTTTGTAATTATATATAATTATGAATGCTACAAAGCAAAAATCCTCTTCACAAATAAATTATATATTTTTTAGTTTTAGTTTTACAATTGCCTGGAAAATACTGACAAGGAAAATGAAGACTGAGAACAGACAAAACCTTAAGTTAGCTATTATAATGTTTTAATTTTTAAAACAGAGGGGGATGCCAAAACAGATAAGTTTTTAAGGGGGATAGTGGCAGCATTAGGGAGGAGGGGGGATGTATGTCCCTGAAATTTTGGAAGTAATAATTTAGATCTTAAAAATGAAACATTCATCAACTGTGTGGGTGATAACTTCATCTCATAATTAATAAAATTTTAATAAAAAATAAACTTTAAAAAAAAACTTAAAAAAAAAAAAAAAAAAAAAAAAAAAAACAATTTTAAAAGAATTAATTTTTGCTAAGTGTTTGTCATTTATTTAGGATGTTTATTTGTAATAAATGTATAGAAGTATATGTGTTTTATTATAGTGATAGTAACACTTACATGCATATAATACCATCTTACATTTTTTTTACTAGGTTTAAACTCATAAATATGGGTGCCACAAAGAGTGTCGAGGGGTTGGTTGTTAAAAAATAAATATAAAGTAATGAAAGAGGAAATTTTCATTAAAAAAAAGTGTAATATAGGTTTTAAAATTTTCATTTGAGCAGAAAATTAATGTATAACTGTTAATATTTTAGTAGGAAAACCTAATTTTTGAAAAAAAAAAAAAAAAAATACACGACACACAAAATCTTGCTAGCAAACTTGTCTTTAAAATATAACATGATGTTTCAAATGTTATTCTTCAAGTCTTACAATAACTGCTTTTTTTAAACAAAAATATAAATTACAATATATTCAATGAATTTAATCCATATATACAAACCAAAATATACACGTATAATTACATTAGGCATATTAAGATGCTGGAGTGATATCTTCCATTACAGCACTTGCTTGTTTAAGTTCTAGATATAAAAAAGAAAAATATTAGCACTAAACCTTATCTTACTCAAGACGAGAACTATCATACAAAAGTGCAATTAGTTTTGCGTTGAATAAAACATTAAAAGGTATGAAATATTCTGAAAGTGGAATGATTAAATCTGTACAATGAAATTTTCTATAACAACTGGAAGCTAATTTTTTAATTTAAACCTTCAATTTATAAAATATACATTAACTTTTAAACAAATTAATAGGATTTTATGAATGATTCATTTAAATAATCTCATATAGAAAATCATCAAGTCACATCACATATTAAAATTTTTATACTTGCAATAACAATACTCACCATGCAAAAGCATCTGAAATTTCCCAGAAGACATATCAAAAGAATTTAATCTCGGTTCACATGAGCTTTTTTCTTTTACTTCAAAACTTAATCTAACTGAAGGATTATTAACTTCATTCAAAACACTTGATATCAGTATGTGATTTATTTGCCAGTTGATGTTCCTTATTTCAGTAACTAAAATGATACAAAAGATCAAAGTAATGGATATCAAAAACACTAAAGAACAAACCAACAAAATCATTGAAGATTACACACATTATTAAAATATACAATACATAAACTGATTAAAAAACAAAGTTCTTTGAATAATTATTGAAATAAAAGTAGCACACAAATCAAAAGATTAATAAACAAAATACAATAGGTAAATAAAAAAATAATAATCTTACATGTAATGTTTGCATAGACACACAATGATTGGCCACCAAGTAAGGAGGCACAGCAATTTTTCAACAAAAATTAGGTAGGAGTTTTAGGGATACTATTGAAAATTTTTAGGGATAATTCCAAAAATTTTAGAGATAATTTAAAAATAAATTATTTTAAAACTGACATAGGTCTCATAACATAGACATTCTTTTCAAAGCATGTTTTAATACTGGGAATAAAACTGTCAATTTTCAAAAAATTTAATAATTAAAATCTTAAAATTTGTTTTCTTTTCTGGAAGATTATCAGGGTTCTTTGGGAGGTTTTGGAGGAAAGCCTGGAATTTGTGAGGTTTGTAATGTTTTTTAGGAATTGAAAAATTAAAGTACAATGTATTTCATCCAGTGAAGTCAAAGTATACTACAACAAAACATCTTAGAAATTTTAAAAACATTATCTCTTTAGAATGCAAACAGCTTTAATACAATAAAGAGAGAAAATATAGTAAGCAGATTTTATAAAAATATGCTGGAATGATAAATTGATTGAATGGTAACATAAAAATAACTTTTGAGATAAAATTTAAAAAACTTTTAAGCTGATTTAAAACTATTAAATATTTTTCATGAATATTATTATTGGGTACTCTAGTAATTCACAAAGATACTCATGTTGTAGAGGCTATTTATTCACTGCTCCGACGAAGACAAGAATATATCCACATTTCAATAAATTAATATGGATAAAACTAAATATCTTTCTGATTTTAAAATTTAAATTATCCACATCTTATCATGGCACTGTGCAATTCAAAGTGACTACACAGGGTGTTCACAGAAAAGTTATTTTGAAATTCCATGACATTTCCCTGCGACATCCAATTTTTCCCCTGGTTATAAGTTATCACTAAAAAAATATATACATATACAGGGTTTCTGCCAAAATAAAATTTCACAAATATATGACAGTTCATGACTTTCCAAGAATGAAGCCAATAATTTTCCACAACTCAAGAAATCAAATCACAATATATATATAAAAATAATTTTCCATTCTTTGATATTTCATAGTTAAAAAAAAAAGCTAATCAATCTTTAAAAATAAAGAAATATTCGAAATCAACAATGCAAAGTAGAAGAAAGAAGACGTGGAAAAAATATTTAAAAAAATTTTAACACAAGCTTATCAAAATTGTTCATTTTAGTTCTCATATTACGATTTTTTCCCCCCACCTATGAGACCTCGTGTGATGTCACAATTTTGGAGTTCAGAAATATTTTCATTGGCCACTGTTTTTAATTATATCCGTTGCTTCTGTCAAAATGTAAATGAAAACATAGATGAATTTTCGATGAGAATAATAGCGATCACGGCGTCATAGTTACATGATTTTATTTAAAATGTTTCGAAATCCATGAAATTCCCTGTATTTCCATGATTTTTGGCCATTGTTTTGCTCAAAATCATGACTTTCATTGACAAAATTTACCCAATGTCCAAATTCATGACTTAATGACATTTCCATAAGCACAGAAACCCTGTATATATATAATAAACTATCAAGTAAAAAAACATTCAGATTTATTATCATCAAAAAAATTATGGTGTATGTACATACAATTTATACTTTAAATCCTACTTTTTTCATTGCTTACAGTCTAATTTCAAGAAAAGAGGACTCAAATATTAAATTTCGGATTTAATAAGCTATTTTCTCAATAAAATTTTAAAAATCAAGACAAACAATAAATCATGTCAAAGTGGATGAAACATTCAACAAATATTGAACTTTATATTGCATTAACTATTCTTGTTTTCAAATACATGAAATTTTAATAAAAATTGAAAAAATCAATAATTACTTTAAAAACTTTTCATAATGTAAATTTTTTATTTTTATATTTTATGCATCAAATAAAATTTGTAAAAAAAATTAAATATCAATTTGTGAATTTAAAAAACCTGTCTTTGAATGTGGTTGGATTGGGGGAGTTAGACAATTTTCATTTTCTTTTCAGTTTGCATAATTTCACTGTCCAAATTGTTCAATTTCATCATTTGCAATTTTCTTTTTTTTTCATTTGTTTAAATTCAGCTGAAGGCACTGTTTAGGTACAGTACCTAAGCAAAAATTTAAAAAAATGAACGAATTTTCATAAGACAATTTTAAACAATCATATAAAGTACATTGCTTTAATTTTTAAACTATTACTTATAACTATAATTAAAATGTAAAACTTTTTATCAAGCTAAAATAAACAATTTTACATACATTAGCAGTTAAAATTACTATTTTAAACAAGGATATACAGTAAAATTGGGCAATTGGGACAAACTTCATGCACAAAACTGAATTAAAATTCGAATTGTTCTGCACCGATTCAAATCAAATGGTGAAACCGTTCATCAGATACATACCAATCACAGACATAGCGGTTAAAACATCAACGGAAGCCCAGGCGAATGACACCAAACAACGTTGCAAATTTCGGCAAAAGTTGCTTTAAAATGGCTAAAACCGTTCATCAGATACATACCAATCACGGACATAGCGGTTAAAACATCAGCGGAAGCCCAGGCGAATGACACTAAACAGCGTTGCAAATTTCGGCAAAAGTTGCTTTAAAATGGCTAAAACCTAGGTGAAAATTACCACTACTCCAATGTAAATATCGGCGATAATGGCCACCATAGTGGCACATATTTTGGCAATCATATTAAATCAACAGTTGGCAAACTGACCATCACACCAACATAAACATCATCATTAGTATCCAATATATCGGTGGAAATCTCTGCAATAGAGGCAATTATATCGACTTAATACTCTACGAAGTTTACTATCACAACCAAGTAAATTTCGGCGATAGCGACAATTATAGAGATGCAAACCTTCAGAATGGTGGCTATTGTATTGGAGTGATACTCGCCGAAAATGAAAATCGCAACAATGTAAATCTCAGCGCTAGCATTCGCCATAATGGCACAAATCCGCAATAGCAGTCCTTACATCATCTTAATGCTCAGAGAAAATAATCACCATGCATCAATATAAATAAATCCAATAGAGGTTAACAATTTGCAGTAAAAGTGATCATGACATCGGAGGTTTGGGGAAGTCTGAAGGTACGTAGGTTCCGCTGTTGCGAGACTTGCAAGCAAGCACAATAAAATTGTAATACAAAAATCCCTATGATAAAATCCCTGATATTTCCCTAAATGACTTTTTCCGATAATCCCAGTTTTCCCGATCAGTGAACACCTTACTACAACACTTATTAATTTATCATGACAGAGGAAAAATAAAATCAAGAAAATTAAAAAAGAAAAAGTAGAGAAAATATTAGAGAAAAATTAAAAATAAAACCTGTGTTTTATTTCTAGTTCATTTCTTACTCACCTTCTTAGTAGCATAATATGCCCTTGAAGGAATTTGATTTTTTTGTTCACATCTATGCTTGTTTTCATTTGTTTTCTATTCTCACAATTTTGTTAAAATATTAAAAATAATATTTAAAAAAAAAAAAAAAAAAAAAAAAAGTTATTAGCAAAATTATAATGAAAGCTAAAGGCATGGATATCATTGTTTGCATTGTGAAAGAGACCACACACACCACTGGGCATTAAAGCAGTAATTATTTGTGAAATTATATAAACTACAAAACTACAATACAATAATCTCTTAAGAAAGATAAAAGAAAATTACATTTTACTTACGTTTAAAAGACTCATTCTTTAATTTTTCTTGTAAAAGCAAAAACTTATCAGAAAATACTTTACAAAGAGCATTTGTCGACTCTGAAATAAACCAAGTATTGCATAAAATTCACTCTATCAGATAATTTGAATAATTGAAATAACTGGAAATTAACTTTTTATTACAAATCAACACTTTCATGGATCTTAAAAAATGCGGCAAATTTTGCATTTAGCTGTAACGAAAAGGCCCTTTTTTAACATCCATTACAAAAAAAGAAGCACAAATAGAAAAGACTACGGTCTCTATAAATGTATACTCTTAGAATAATTAAAATCAACCAATTTTTCCAAACCCAATTAAACTGATTGAGAGCTGAATATTTTATATCCTACCTATAAAAAATGATTTACAATTAGACAATTTGCACAAAATCAATAATATGGTAAAAAAGAAAACTCCTGATATAAGCCCTTTCACCAACAAATGCTGCAATTTGCAATATTTGTCAGGCATTCAAATTCCCAACATAGAATTATTAGAAATTCATATATTTTTCTCTGTTTACCTTTTGGTAATCCAAGCTGTTGCAGTTCATTAAGAAGTGACTCTTCGTCTATCCCATGCTTTGCAGAACTGCAGAATATGAAATAAAGAGCAGCAGTGGTTGCCTTAACATCAGATTTTTCTAGAAGAGTGATAGAAACTTTTTTTCACAAGAATGTAATAATTTGCATAGTAAACTAAACAGAATAACGTTTTTCTACTAAAATGACTTTTTTTTGTATAAAAACTCTATATTCAAACCAATGCTATTTGTCGATATTCACTTAACAGGAATAAACATAAAATTTAAGAACGATTATGGTGTGGTTTGATTTTTCAAAGAAAAAAATACCAAATCTGTTAAAAAATGCTTATGATGGTTATAAAGTATGAAAGTGCTAAGTACTATTTAGATGGAATTCAACAATGATTGTGATGTCTTCACATGCTTTCTTTTCAATGCGCAACTTTAAACTTTTGAAAATGAGTTTAATATTGTTTTAAATAGATATTTGACTAATTCATAGTTTTCAATATTGTTTACGTGAAACACATTCAGATAACAAAATCTGAAGAAACCACAAACAATCTGCAGTAGTTGACAAGTGTGACTAGAGATAAAAAATTTCTCAGAACTTTTGATACTATCATTCACAGTTTTTTCAAAATATAAATATCCAAGTTTGCAAACATTCTATGGGGTAACCTACAAGAGGACACATGATGAATACAAATTTTGGTAAGACATTGAACACCATTTTGAAATTTATATAGAACGTAAATGGTTGGTAGGTTGCTTTGGATATTTCCTGGATGAAGTGCTACATAAAGGCTATGCTTTGCTAGAACATTGAGGCATGATTATAGGAATGTAGATTATAGGATGTAGAAATTGAAAAGCGGAATACCTTAGGTGAGGTCAAAAGGAACTGTCACACATTTATAATTTAATAGGATAATCTGAACAACCTAACAACTGACACTACTCACATCATAGTAGAGACTGCAGAGTGCCAGGTGAGGCGCTTGCATGGTAGGTGAGAATTCTGCATCTGGAGTGCGAGTCTAGCTTATGGAATGGAATTAAAAACTAATTGTTTAAGAATATTTTAAGTCTGTTTAACACATTTAAATATTTATTTTCATGACCACATTTAATCAATAAGTCATATTTTACAGTAGGAGAAATTGGACGATTTTGAATTTTCTTTTAAAAATACTTAAGTGTGTAAAATAGTGTTCACATCCTTATGACAATTAGTGTATATAAATTGTACAATGAAACTAAGCATAGAAAGCTGTGCTTCATGAGAAAGTGTTGAAAACCAGCAAAAATTCATCTAACTTTAGAAAAGTATCAGGACAAACAAAGTTGAAGCAATTTTGCTATAGTGACAAATTAAGTTATAATTAAAAGAGTTTTAAATTTCTTAAAACTACTTTCAAAGTACTGAAATTTTGGTCAAAAAAGCTGAAATCGGTATTTCTGCTGAACTGCACCATGTCTATCAAACAAAAATATTTTTGGTTAGGTAATATTAAAGTTCTGTATAATGTAGTTTCATACATGCATAATACAGAAACATTTTTACTAAAATAAAGTTTAAAATTTACCATATTTGGCATCAGAGGTTAGCTTGTTTATTTTGTCAAACTGCAAGTAAAGAAAATAGAGTTCACTAACTAAATTAAAAATTATTATTTTCAGTATGAAACTACAAAATTTATACACACAATCCTATTGAAAAGAGTATAAAGGCTCATGATGAGGTTAGAAGTGGTATACACATTTGAGAGGAGACAAAACTTTTTACAAACACATTTTAACTGTTAGACAGGCAAGAAATTTATTTAATTATCTAAATATTATTAATTTTCTTTTAAAATTAATATGACACTTTTTTAATACTATAGTTTTTAATACTTATAGTTTAAAAAAAATTGAAGTGATTTACATCTTATACAAGGTTTCAGAACACATTGTAAAAAATATACATTTTCAAATTTTATGCTTAAAATAAAGATAATTTATAATATTAAGAAAGTTGCACAAGTTAAAATAAATTATGAAGTTTCACATATACTCTAAAATCTACTCCTTCGAATTAATTTTTGAAACACAATTAAATATCTGGTTTCAATGTAAGTTGCAATAAGTTTTGCACTTCAGTTTATTTGAGAAAAATAATTTTAAAGTATACTGGTACAAATAATCCAAATAAGAAAAATCTTTTAGAATAATTTTAAAAGTTATTATGTTTTTTTTTTTTTTTTTTTTGAGTTATTGTAAAAATACAACTATTTTTTACAAAATACATACAACTATATTTATAAAAAACAGACAGAAAAAATTTCAATAATCTAAGTTGACTCAACCAAACATAATAAATTTATTGTTAAAGGGTCAGTGAGTGGTGTAGTTAGTTCTGAATATTGAGCATTTTTAGTTTATTGAAGAACCAATCCTGGGATGAAGTTTTAAAGCACAGGAATGCTCGATTAATAATTAAAGTTTTATATACATTAAGTTTAACTCAGAGTTATGTTTTACTGAAATTAACCGTGCTTCTTGGAAAATATTTCTTGATCTACTAAATGGCTTTAACAGAAATAGTAAACCCCTAATCACCAGTATTTGTTGATGACATCGATACCATAGATTGACAGTTAACAAGCTAAATGTTATAGAATGATTTAACAAATAAAATGTACAGTTCTATAGAACAGATAAAAAAATAACAAAGAAAATTTTAGTGGTAACAAATGTTAAAGAAATAAAACTTACATCAATTGGAGTTCCTAAAATTCCATTGACAACTTGCGTGCATAAAAGCTTCATTTTGATTGAAGTCTAAAAAAAATAATTAAACATTCATTGTTAAAAATTTATAACATATTTTCACAATCACAATATATCAAGATATTTTTAGTCACCATTTGAATTGAAAAAAATTGCACATTTAAAATTTCTAGAAAAAGAATGTCTAGTCAATATTGCTGTGTAAAAAAAAGCTATGATTTACTTAAGGTTTCACATTAATATTAATACAATATTTTTGTAATAGTTTTAATTTACATTAAAAAATAACATAAAATACATAGGCATACAAGTAGAATATGAATAAATAAAATGCATTATAAACATACTTAAAAGTTATTTTGAATTATTTTTTATGAACCCATTCAAACACCAACAAAAATCAGAAAATAAAAACACCAGCAAATAAAATACAAATTACTAATAAAATAGATTTTTTATAAATGTGGATAACTTTTAGATTTTCCCTAAGTTGATTGCTTGTTCCAACAAAAATATGTTTATAACAATTTTTTTTTTTTTTTAATTGTATCTTACAAGCAAATGAAAAGGGAATGCATGAGTGTGGTTTCACTCATTTGATGAGAAGGTGGATCATAAAACATTCAATCAGCATGACAGAAGGATTTTACTAGGTCTTTACTAATAACAAGAGATGCAAATTGGATGCAAGATAAGGTGAGCGCTTGATAGTTCATAAGTCTTCATTTTGCACAAAGTAATCAGCAAGTTATCCTTTTGTTGGAGCTGACTATTACGCAATTAAAAGTAGAGCTTAAAATTTTATATTTTTCTGAATAGAGGAGATTATCATTAGAGTTCATATTTGAACACATACAATATATAAGCTCAAGTACAGTTGCAGAAGACAGTGTTGGTTACATTCTTTGGTTGTGTTTAATTTAATAATAAATTATACATCTCGGCAGAGGTATATTCAATTAAATTAGATTTAACACCTAATATAAGAAAAGTTAAAAAAAATACTTACAATCCTAGATAAAGTAGCAATTTCAGCTAAAACCCATTCAGGGCAATCTAGATCACCACAAAAGCGGAATTTCTAAAAATAAGTTTTTCAATCAATTATAAAATAAATTAGTTGTTTTATAAGAACACAGAAATAAGGGAAAAGGGTTTCATAAAAATCATTGAAGCAAAATTTTAAATCTTTGTTTTAAAAACATTGGACTCGATTGAAAGCAATTCGAAAATTGCTTGCCTTCCCAATTAACACAATGCAATTAAACGAATAAAATGACCAAAAAATTATGTTTAAAGATGTAGTTAATGTTTAAATAAACCTAACTCATTATTTAAATACAAAAAAACAAGACGGCACTGCATAAGAAAACTTGAAATGAAAAAATATTTACGATCACTGTGGGTCAAATCAATGAGGAACCATAAGCAATTTCTGAACTGCTTAACTAGGTCGATCCCAAAGGCTTCATAGCCACCTGGCTGAAGAATTTTTATGCAGACTAATGGTAACAATTATATCTTACAAATAGGGTAACATGGACTGTGTTTTTAACAGAAAATTATTAGTTTTGTAAACAAGTCAAAATATGTTCACTCTTCTTATTTATACAAACATTTGAATATTCTTTTCCCATAACCTTTCATTTATTTAAGGCAAGCAATGCTTATGCTGCTTCGATGGATGGCACACCACTGGTAATATACAATAATTAATTTATTTCAGAATTTGTAATATTCAATAATTAGTTTGTAGTATTGAAATAAATGTCATAAAACAAATTACATAAAGGGAACTAAAATAGGATTAAAAATTTCATAGGAGGACAAGTGTTAAAATATAGAATTAAGTCAACTCTTATGATTTTGTACTTTTCTGCAGTGGAATATAAACATTTCAACTAATTTTTGCCTTTAAAAAAGAACAAAAATCAATTAATGTTCTGGAGTTTCACAGCAAGTGATGTAAAAAAAGTGAGTTTCCAGGGAAAAATGACCTAAATAATTGCCTTAACTACCGATTTTGTGTGTGTGTGTTAAGTGGCTATCAAAGAACAAATTAGGATTTACTTTGATTTTTTAAGCATATATACACAGTAATAGGTAAAAAAGACGCACTTACAACATGGACAATATTGCCGATTACGAAAAATACATGAAATGAATATATATCAACTGCAATTAGTCAGAATGAATTCCTTTCACACGATGTTATCACGAACTAATTTAGATTGCCAAAACTTTACAACAGCTTACTTAACATAGAGTTCAAGAAATAAATATGACTAAACTTTCCATTTATTCTTTTGTATTATGCCATTAATATGGATTAGTCTATGTGATATGCCATCAGAAACGGGAATAGATCAGGAAATGTTTTCTATATCTCATGAAACACAGAACCTATATGTGGGAAACAGCATTTATTAAAGTATAGAATAGAGCCAATTCTTAAGACTTTGTACTTTTCTGAAATTTCATTACATATTTAGTTTTAAATTATTTTTCTACTTCAATTAAGAATGAAAAAATAACAATTGAAATTCAGTTTATTATTTTATAGCGGAATTTATCTCACTATAAATTGAAAAACTTAAATCCAAGTCTGAGGAATGTAGAGCTGATTTTATTACAAAGCTTCTTAGTAACTACCACCTTAATACTTGATCTTGTTGTAAACAAAACACTTGATGGAAAATGCACAGATTATATTTACTATGTATGCTATTAATTAATGGGATTAATTAAATACACAGGCAATGCTATGTAATAAATTGTATATGTAACTGTGTTAAGAATATTTGGTGTTAATTAGTATGCAGCTTTTAATGAATTATTTACTATAATTTAACTCATTAGTTTTCTAGTGCTAATTAAATTAGTATGAATGTGTCATGTTAAATTGTTTTATGTGCATGCTATATTAGGTTCTTTTTTTGCATCAAATTTAAAATGCTGAATGCTTAAAAGACAGAAAGAAGATATTGTTACGAATTTTTCCACTGAGGCAATGATGGCACAGTTTTCACGGTTTAAAAGTATTTATTCTCTCTTCAGAAAACTCACAAAATCTTTTCACAGGCAACAGTTTAACTACTCTCAAGCTTCAACACAAGCTTCAACAAAAATAACTTCGAATTCAGCGATTATACAAGCGCACTCCAATAGGTCAACAAAGCGATCAGCTTTCAACGAAATCCGAAGTACATCTGAAAACTTTCCCGTTCTCCAGTCTTTTTATAAACAAGCGCGTGAGACATTCTCGAAATTTCCAGCCAATTCATCGGAAAGAAATTTCTCGAAACGTCTCGATTACTTCAGGTGTTGCCACCCTTTTTCTAACTTGTATAATCGTTATTAATTACTAAATAAAATTGGATAAAAATAAATTACAATAGAATTTTGAAATAATACGTCACTATTTACAATATATACAGACAATTTGTGCAACATTTCCCCCTTCTTAAAGACTGCACGTCCCGGGCAGTGAAGTCCTTAAGAGGAAAGGCAATTCAATCACTTCTACTATAATATGGGGCTAGTCTATTGTTATGTACAACTCTAGGTTTACAGGAGGGTGTCCGTTGAATCCTTACCACGACGTCGTTGATCTTCTTAAGGACCACATACGGCCTTTCCCAGTTCGTCTGGAGCTTAGGGGAGAGTCCTTTCCGACGTTTAGGATTCCATAACCACACCTTGTCACCTTCCTGGAATGAACGTTCCGTGGCCTTGGCATCGTAGCGGACCTTCATGCGCTCTGTCATGATGTTGATTCTTTCTCTGGCGAACCGATGTACGGCTTCCAAACGTGCCTGGAGATCATCTAGATACTGGACAGACGAGGAAGGGGTGTCCGGTGGTCGTCCAAAGAGGAGGTCGCAGGGTAGTCTAAGGTCTCTTCCGAAAATCATTTGAGATGGTGTATATCCGGTGGTCTCGTGAGTAGCACTTCTGTAGGCCAAAAGGAACAATGGAAGTTTCTGATCCCAATCTTGCTGGTTCTTGGAAACAAACAAGGAGAGATGATTCAGAATCGTTCTATTAAATCGTTCAACCATTCCATCGGATTGTGGATGCAGGGGAGTTGTACGAGTCTTTTCCATGTCGAGCAAGTCACACAGCCCAGTGAAGACGGCAGAGTTGAAGTTAGACCCCTGATCGGAATGTATCAGCAGGGGTACGCCAAATCGGGAGATCCAATTCCGTACGAGGACTTCTGCTACGGTTGTGGCTTCCTGGTCCGGAATCGCGTATGCTTCTGGCCACTTGCTAAAGTAGTCCATGACAACTAGGATGTATTTGTTGCCATTAGATGTGTGAGGTAGGGGGCCTAAGACGTCCAAAGCAATTCTTTCGAATGGTGCTCCTACGTTGTAACGTTGCAACTTTCCACGAGTTCGGGTCTTCGGTCCCTTCCGCGAATTGCATGCATCACAGGACTTGCACCACTTCTCCACGTCGGATTTTGCTTTGTCCCAGAAGAATCTCTCCCTGACTTTCTGAAGAGTTTTCGTGACACCAAAATGTCCTCCAGTAGAACTGCTGTGAAGTTCTTCTAGAACGTTCGTAACTCTAGAACTTGGAAGGATTAATTGCCACCGGAAGCTTTTGCCATCATCGGACTCCCATAGACGGTAGAGTACTCCATTCTTCAAGTGCAAAGAGTCCCACATAGCCCAATATCTCTTCATTGTTGGGCTATAGCATGCAATTTCCTGCCAACTGGGTTTTCCGGTAGCTGCTTCCATGAATTCAATTAGAGGTTTCAAGTCCTGATCTTCAACCTGACTTTTTCGAACATTCCGGTCACTCCAAGGGTCCAATTCAGAAGTAGTTGAGTTGGTAGTTATTTTCCGAACGGCCGAAGTGCTAACCCCGAACTTAGACTCGGCATTGGAACAAAATCGACAGTTCTCCGGACATGGTCTTCTAGAAAGAGCGTCTGCATTCCCATGGAACGTTCCTTTTCTGTGATGGATATCCATGTCGTATTCCTGCAGGCGCTGAATCAACCTTGCTATTTGTCCCTCTGTATTCTTGAAATTCAGCAACCAAGTCAGAGACGCATGATCAGTTCTTAAAAGGAATTTTCGGCCGTACAAGTAATGATGAAAGTGCTCAACGGCTTTTACTATTGCCAGTAACTCCTTTCTTGTGACGCAGTAGTTCCGCTCGGATCTTGACAGGCTCTTACTAAAATAAGCGATGACTTTCTCCTGTCCTTCAATTTCCTGGGAAAGAACGGCGCCCACTCCCTCATTGCTGGCATCTGTATCCAAAATAAAGTCCTTGTTAACATCGGGAAAAGCCAAAACAGGCGCGGATGTTAAAGCGTTCTTCAGTTGATTGAAGGAGTCGTCACAGTCGGCAGTCCATAGGAACTTCTGCTTTTTCTCTGTTAGTCGATGCAAGGGTCTGGCGATCTTGGAGAAACCTTTCACGAATTTACGGTAATACGTGCACAGGCCTAGGAAGCTTCGCAATTGATGAACGTCTTGCGGTCGAGACCAAATTTGCACAGCATGGATCTTGGCTGGATCTGTGCTTACTCCATCGGATGAGATGATGTGTCCGAGATAACTGACTTTCCGCCTAAAGAGCTTACATTTTGATGGGCTAAGTTTCAAGTGGGCTTCCCTAAGCTTCAAGAACACGTTCTTCACATTTTGCAAGTGTTGATCAAAACTCCGCCCGGTGATAATGATATCGTCCAAATATACCAGACAGGTCTCGTAGGAAAGTCCTCTAAGCACAGTCTCCATCAGTCGCTCGAACGTAGCCGGTGCATTACACAAGCCAAACGGCATAACTTGAAACTGCCATAATCCTTGGCCGGTAGTGAAGGCAGTCTTCTCACGATCGTCGGGATGTATCTCCACTTGCCAGTATCCACTCTTCAAATCCAAAGTCGAAAACCACTGGTTCCCCGATAGAGTGTCCAAAGTGTCATCGATTCTTGGCAGAGGGTAGCTGTCCTTTTTCGTAATTTCGTTCAGCTTCCGGTAATCCACACAAAACCTGGTGGAACCATCCTTCTTTCGAACGAGTACGATTGGAGAGGCCCATGGACTTGAGGAGGGTTCGATAACTCTATTATCTTCCATTTCATGTAACAATCTCCCGACCTCCTCTTGTTTTGCGAAAGGAAGTCTTCGAGGATGTTGTTTAATAGGTAAATGGGTCCCAGTATCGATTCGATGTTGAGTAAGCTCTGTTCTTCCTACATCTTTCGATGACATGGAGAAAATGTCTTGAAATTCTTTTATAAGGTTTCCGACAATCTTCTCTTGCCTTCTTTCCAACCGAGCATCCTCGAGAAGCTGGTCCACTAAATCCGCGAATGGTGCAGTCGGAAGCTCCTTCGATCCTCGTTCGATGCTTGTAACAGGTGTGCAAGTGGCAATTTCTTCTCCTTTCTTGATAACTCTCTTAGAATCACCGATGTTGGCCATTCTCACATGCACCACCTCTTGAGAGAGATCCACAAGCGTCGCTCCTACTACCACTCCTTTCGGGACGCTATTCGATGATGGGAAGTCCGTTACTCCAAATCGGAAGGCCTTCGGGAGCTCTGTTGAACCTTTTACAACCAAATCTGTCATGGAGGGGATGGTGATGTCTTCAAGAGCTACTATTCGATATGCACACGGCTCTTCCGAGTCCAAACCGAACAATGGAACTTCTTCTTTTCCCGTTTGAAGCTCGCCTTTCTCAAAATTCAAAGTAATTCCATTTCTCTGTAAAAAGTCCAATCCAAGAATACATGGGTCAATAATTTCAGCGACGTAAACGGTGTGAGTGTAGGTGTGAAATCCAAAAGAGATGTTGACATTTAATTTCCCATGCACAGAAATTTTGTCACCAGTCACAGTCTGTAGTGAAACTGAAGGCGCCGTGTAAAGAGGTTGGCTGTCCAGGCGCCGGGCTACATCCGTCCGTAAGATGGTTACATTTGCCCCTGAGTCAACTATTAGACGACAGGGAGTTCCATTGATCTTGCCCTCCACGAATAAACCATGGTTTCCTCCTTGAAGGGATGAGATGTGATAGAGGCTGAGTGGGGCACCACCTGCTCTACACGGCGACCTCCGCCTCGCGAGATAGCCGCTCTTTAGTTTAACTGCTGAGGCTCGGACGAGGGTCTGTCCCCTCTCCTGTCCAATTCAGGGCAATCACGTCTGAAATGTCCTTCCCGGTTGCAGAGCCAACAAACCACTCTAGTTTTTCGATCCCTTGAGCCAGGAATATTTCTCATAATTCGCTCCATCTTGTTTTCCAGTTCTTGAAACTTCTTCGTGAAAAGTTCAGAGGAATCGTCTGCTAATGTTCCACGTACGGAACGCCGGTCTTTTCTAGAAGCTTGCTGTGCGACTTCTACTCTCATGGCATAGACGAGGGTGGACTTTAGATCTTTGCTGTCTGACATCCTGGTAGCTTGCTGTATGTCGGGATCTTTGATGGCATCCACGAAATACTGAAGAGACAGGTTATCTCGTACGTCCGAGGGACAGTCTGGGAAAGCGAGGAGCGACAGTCTTTCTATATCCGATGCCAATTCTTGAAGAGTTTCATTGGCCTTCTGCTGTCTCACTTTCAGTTGCAGTCTGTTATAATCCTTTAGATGTTGCTCCCCAAACCTTAATTCCAACGCACTTGCCAGCGCCACGAATTCTCCCCGCTTCTCTTCAGGTAGTGTCTGTAAAATGTCAGCAGCTTCACCTCGAAGAGATGCTGCTAGATGGAATGCTTTCGAAGTATCGTCCCAACCATTCGCAGACGCAATCATTTCAAATTGCGTTTGATAAACGCGCCAAGACGACTTCCCATCAAAAGGGGCCACTTTGATGTTAGAGCGCGGCGCCATAAAGGGGATGGAAGCGTTATCCCAATTAGGTGACGCTATGGCCAGAGCTTCACGCGTTTCCATTTTTCGCAGCCTTTCTTCTACAACGTCAATGAATTTGTCTTGCTCTTCCTTTAAGGTGGAAACCTTTTCTTCGATTTCATTCCTCACAGTCACAAGATCTTCTTTCATTGTAGAAACCTTTTCTCCCAAGCAGTCAACTTTCCCATTAACCGCCTCAAAACTCTCACTGATTTCTTTTCTTACTTCACTCAGAACCTCTTCTTTTACCGATTGTAGAACACTTGTAGTAGTCTCTATTATCGTAGATTCCACCATTGTAGCTAGTTCGGATTGCATTTCTTCTTTAATCCCAATTATAGCTGCTGATGTGGATTCTCGGCAGGTGGTGATTGCAGCGGCGAGTTCGGCATTTGTCGTTTCTTGATGGGCTTGACCAGCGGCGGTTGATTCTTGTCCGACTTTTATTTCGGCGATTGTAGCGGCGGTTGATTCTTGTCCGGCTTTTATTTCGGCTTTCATTTCAGCGGCCGTGGATTCTTGTCCGGCTTTTATTCCAGCAATCATTTCCATTAATTGTTTCATTTGGTCTTCCATCATTCCTCTAGTTGTCGGCATTCAAAATTCCGAGACCCCACTTCTGACACCACTGTTACGAATTTTTCCACTGAGGCAATGATGGCACAGTTTTCACGGTTTAAAAGTATTTATTCTCTCTTCAGAAAACTCACAAAATCTTTTCACAGGCAACAGTTTAACTACTCTCAAGCTTCAACACAAGCTTCAACAAAAATAACTTCGAATTCAGCGATTATACAAGCGCACTCCAATAGGTCAACAAAGCGATCAGCTTTCAACGAAATCCGAAGTACATCTGAAAACTTTCCCGTTCTCCAGTCTTTTTATAAACAAGCGCGTGAGACATTCTCGAAATTTCCCGCCAATTCATCGGAAAGAAATTTCTCGAAACGTCTCGATTACTTCAGGTGTTGCCACCCTTTTTCTAACTTGTATAATCGCTATTAATTACTAAATAAAATTGGATAAAAATAAATTACAATAGAATTTTGAAATAATACGTCACTATTTACAATATATACAGACAATTTGTGCAACAATATTTTTGTATTCTGTAAAGTGGATGTCATTATTTATTATCTTAACAGGCAGGTTAATACATGTCTATAAAAAATACCAACGTGATTGATTAAGCATTATTTTTATTCTACTGCAACAGAAACAAATCCTATTGGCTATAGTTAGGGACTTATGGTCTTGTAATTTAGTAGTTCATTTAGGAGCAGAATTGATTCCAACTTTCACCATTGATACTTAGATGCAATATTCAACAAAGCTCTGCATCATCCATCCATTTGGGAATACTTTATATTTCAAAATACGAACTTCATCATGATTTTAAGATTCCTTTAACCCTTTGCACTCGAGGCCTTATTCGCACGGAGGGACCAGCAACTCGAGAAATTTTAAGTTCGGTTGACATTTATGGATTTGCTTCATAGAAACTAAACACAGTCATTGGCCATGCATCAAATTTCCGCATCAAACCTAGTGGTCCTCTCGTGTTTCGGCACCCAATCGTGTGGGTCAATCAATGATCTTGTTGTGTAATGCGATAATATTTATAATATAGTATGTAAATATAGTGTCTTTGCTTATTTCATTTTAGTGTAAGTATAGATCAATGTCGTTAACAAAAATTCTTTTTCAACAGGTCAATACTAAATACATGATTATAAATAAAATGTTTAGGCATGTAAACATTTTATTCAGACATGTCAGGGCAAGTAAAAATTTTGAGATTTTTCGGGCCCTGGTGAGTGGTGTTGTTTAAAACAAAAAGGTTGTGGGAACGCTATGTCGCATCATTACAAACATATATTTTGTTTTCTATGAAGGGGAGTAAAAATGAAGACTAAGAATAAATAACTATACGTTAATAATTTCAAAACAGAAGAATATTCATGAGCACCTCAAAAATTTAAAAGGAAAAAAATGTATATTTGGACATTTTTTTATTTAAATATTTTTTTTTACTTACTAAGTTATATGGATTTGTAAACAATTTGCTTTGTACAGAACGCAAACAAAAATCCGAACGATGGCTATATATTGTATTTTAATTGATGAAACAACAAAAGTTAGGTACTGTTGTAAATCGTGGAAGGATTTGAATAATCGTAAATACATTTTTGTCATAAGGAGTCATCTACATATTTAAACTGAACCAAACTTTGAAAAATTAAAAGGTAACCCCAGAATATTATACCTTATTTAGATTTAGCATCCAAAAAAACGGTGAAATACAAAATTTCATAATTTTCCAATGAGGGGTTAGAAATTTAAATGAGTTCAAAGAATTGACAAATTAATGTTAAACAAAAAAAAAATATTCCTTTTTTGGCCATAAATTCTTAAATAATTAATATATTTCAGTAATTTTTGTTTCAAACGATAGTTTCTTTAATGGCAAACATAAATAGCAATCAACTTTTGCACCAAATAGTGTTTTAATAATTATTAATTAATAAAACGAGTTTAAAATTTTTTAAATAAAAACATGAAATTTTTTTTTCATTGGATTTATTATGGTCAAAATTCCCTCTAGAATTCTTTTCATTTCATTTTGACTTTTGGTTTGCAATATTTTAGCAAAAATGTAAAAAAAGCTTACTTTAAAGGACCATATAATAGATTATGTTTTGAAGCAAGCAAACATTCGATTCTTCTTCGCTTTAACAAGATTCGTCCTGATGATCATCCAAAACATTTTTGCTCATAAGTGACATGCTTCTCAACAGAATGAACTGAAATTTGGTATTTAGGGTAAACGAAGTATTCTAAATCGAATGAAAACGTAAAAAATAGGGGTACATATTGAAATTTTCAAAGATAGTTAAATTTACTTAGTAAACATGTTTTTTACGATTGCTAAGAGTTTCTTATTCAATCATTACAAAACACCAGGATGTTAGGGATCCTAGGGGGGGTTCTGACCCTAAAAACCCTCCCCCTGCATGCACAAATGCTTGATAGACCCTTTCTTCCCTTTTAAAAATTTGGTCCATTAATTAAAATGAAATTAACAACTAAAAAAACTGCAATTGGAAAGTTAAAATCCATCAGTCGATTTTAAATTTGCAGATAAAATATTAATTTGAAAGCTATCCCAATCATCTGTAATTTCAAGAGAGATATCCAAATGTAGACCCATCCCCTGCCAGACGTATAGATTATCTAGGGACATTTCTGTTCTTTTTTAATCTTATCCAGTTCGGTTTGTCATTTTGAAAGTGTTAACGATTAGGTGACAATGAATGTCAAAAGTGGATATGAATCGGAGGAGAAGGCAAACTGCAAAATTTATATGATACTGCCGTCAAAATCCCTAGAATTTAAAAAAAAAAAATTGGTGGCAACTTCCTCTCTTAATTGTCACCACTGCATTTAGAATGACTTTTAAATAACTGTAAATGTAAACTTTCCCATTTCCAAATTGAAAAATAATTTACTTCTATGTTTAAAAATAAAATACATTTGAATTGCTTTCCTTCTATTTTACAGTCCAATTTCGATGTATTATACCCATTTACAAAACCATTAGTAATTTTATATTAAGAAAAACGAAATATATAACATCAACAAATACGAATACCGTCACTTTTTGGAAAAGAATTCGACACATTATGAGTGCTGGCAATATTATTTGTAGAAGGTTGCAAGGCGAAAAAAATTGTTTGTTCAAACCTTGATTTTTCAAAACTACTAATTCTTCTCACAATGACAAATTTAAAATCTAATTTTAAAAGGCATACAGTTTATTTTTTCAGGTGAGTTTGTCTTTTTCTCCAATTTTAAGAAAATTTAAGCAACTAGGGGAATGCACCTTCTAATCGCCACCCAATTCCATTATTTTTACGAATTGAGTTAAAGTAAGTAACAGTTAAAAAATTAATACTGTTTTGATTATATTTTGTCATGTTCAAACAAAGTATCAGTTTGATTTTCACAATATCTGACAAGTCAATATAAATGCATAATTCCATGATCTCAAATACCCTAAAAGCTCATACAAAATATCAACATTCGACACTCACCTATTTGGATTCTTAGTGCTCAACCAGTTTAATCCGTCAGAATTGCAGGTTTGTTTCGCTTTTTTGGATTGTCCAAAAAACAGATCTTTTATTGTCATTTGTTTTTTCCTCTTAAATGTAGAAAAAAAAACTTTGCATCACTTTTGTTGATAAATTGGTTAGCGTTCCAGTGAAAATTAGAGAAGAAATATTCTTAAAAAAAAAGGATGCAAAGAAATGTATGAGCCAAGCCACAGTTTCGTTCTTTAAAAATGGAGATAGTTGGCCTGAATTTGTGTATGGAAGAGTTAGTCCGTATTCATGAAGAACCATATAAATTTGATGGCTGGAATTTATCCACAAATACAGACAGCTGAAGACGATAATTCCCATTTGATGAATCATAGTTAGATGTAAATATGCGTCACATCATTTCTAATGAAGTAGCATTGAAACATTGAAAGACTGGGGAAGGGGGGTCTAATGCATGTATCGGATTGTCGATGGAACGGCCTTGTGCGGGTTACCATGCCTCTTTCAAGAGTTTTGCAAATACTTGAACTTGCCTCCTCGGCTCTGAAGTTGTGGATTGAAAATGAAAGCAGTTTTCCTGAAAGAACGTTTCATTTTCTCAGATGATTTTCCGTTAAGTGTGACGTAAAGAAAAAAATGCGAACAAATATAGAAATTTAGAAAAATTTTAGCCGAGGGAATGCTATTCCTCCTTCTAAAAAGGTAAAGGATAGCTGTTCCCATGCCACTAACCTGGGCATTGCACTTTCCTACCAGTAAATTAGTTAAATTCAGAGTAGCCCGTCTTCACCTTGAGGATCCATTTGGTAGACATGGGTTACAAAGAGCTACAATTATTAGAGAGCGAGAGGGTTGCAATTTGAATTTTTAAATAAAGCTAACCAAAGTTAAAAAAACTTGCCTGGTCCCTTGGTGCAAGCAATCAGTATCTATAGACAGCTATTGCTCTTTTAACGCCTTTCCCGCGTCCCCGAATTTCAAGGGAATATATCGAAACAAAAAGGAGAAATCTGTTTGGAAAATTTGAGGCGAGCGATAGCAAGTAATTTCTAAATTATCATTTTATGGTTAAGAAAGCACTAGTGAAATTGGAAAGAGTTTTTTTCCATTTTCTATGGCAAGATGGTAAAAATAAGAACTCGCTACTAAAATATAAATATCAATTTCTCTGAACAAATTATGATTCGATTGCATTATTATTTTGATATGAATCCTATCCCCTTACCATTCTTGGTTAATGAGTTCCCACGTTCTTTACTGCGATACGTAGTTAAATCTTAAATTCACGGCAAAAACCACCCAACATACAAACTTTCAAATCAAAACAAAAACATATAAATAGATCATGTGATCTACAATCTACAACAAAGATGGTGATGCCAGATATAATTAACTTATAATTTTTTTCGGAGGTTTGAAATGGAAACGTTGATATAGTTCTTGTTAAAAAATAGAAGAGACCACTATTTAACAAATAAAATGATCATTAATAATTCCGAGAAAATTTAGATATTTTGGCATGTGAATATAGCACTATTTCAAAGCGTTTGAAGATTTGATGCAAAATTTTCAATCGTCAGCAAAACTTTTGGCAACAAGCTGAATCTAAACTAAATATTGAAAGATTGACGTGTTTTGGTGTAAATATGTGATAAATTTTTTCCATTCCCTCCCGGTTGTATCATGTTTGCATACTAAATGAAGTGAACATTGAGAATTTATGCTCCAGAAATATTCAAAGTTATATTCTTATTTAATATAAAATGGGCCTCTGCAAGTGTCCCAAGAAAAAAGTGACAAATCAGTTTTGTTTCGAACACCGAGTGAATGTTTGCGAACATTGCATGGTTACTAATCATTCTAAGGTAAAATACACCAGACGAACTCATTGAAAACCATCTTGCGACTTATATGGCACTAATAAATTCTTAATACAGTTCGAGGATCGCTAAAGATTACAATCGTATATTTTTGAGTTTTTCTGTATTATGTAATAGATATTCAAAGTATTTTAGGTACACAGATGTTTTATAGGATATTTCTTTGGGGTTATTTTATATGGCAGGTTTTTTTCGAATAAATGCGGCTTTTGGCAGCTGGTTTTATTTTATATTTTAATTTATTCTACTTATATTAGCCTTTAATTTTATTTTAGTTACCGAGTTTTATGTTTGGCGAATATTTTGATCGCCTGATGTTCTATACTACTTCTGTTCCATATTTTATTGAGTTCAACCGCAATAAATTATTAGTTTGTGGTTATGGCCACTGATCTCTACTATAACTTCTGGATAGCGTATACTTAGTCACTGACTTGAAGTTGAAGAAGTAATTACTATAGAGATCTATACAAACATCTTCCCCCAAAACTAGTTTAAATTTGTTTGTAACTATGGGCAACCTATTTCAAAGCATTATGGGGGGAAGTATTCAAATGACATCATCTGCTTTCAGAGCAGTAACCGCTAATTAGTAATCTGAAGTTGTGGTAGAGATCAGTAGTTATGGCGCATCAAAATGTTGTATTTTCCGATTGTTCCCCAACTCAAAATCAACAATTTGAGTTGTCAATAGAGATTCGACAACTAGGGTTGCTAAAAATCACTCACTGAGAATTCTGTAATTGTGAGGAAATCTTTGTTAAAGTTATTCCCAATTTATTCGCCGACCAAACGGTATAGTGGTTAGCGTGCTAGCTTCTAGACCGCGAGGTTGCGGGTTCGAGTCCCGTGTTAGGCATGGGTGTTTGTAAATGTATGTTGGCTTGTCTAATGACGAATGTTTCGGCGCATTATAGCCCTCGTGTTGCTGACGGCGCCAGATAATCTGAAAACAACCAACCAACCCAATTTATTCATTTTAAAGCTATAGGTATCAAGCAATTTTAAGTGTTATGTTTAAGCATGCACAAGGAAGATGTTGAGTGAGCGTTCCTTCCCTCATGAAAAGCCTTCTTATTTGGTATATTTCACCAAGAAACTCTTATTAAGCTGTTTTAAATTGAAAGTTTTTTGTTTCAGTCTTAGGTTAAGATTTTTTCATTAACTAGACATTTGTTATGTAACCTAAGTCCTCATTAATGTTCCAAAACATATTCTTATGATACAAAAAAATTAACTTTATAAACTGATAACAATGCTTGAGTAGAAAAGAACACATAAAAAGAGTACTCTTTTTATTGTGTGGCTTAAATGAAAATATATGATTTTAGAAGCAAACCAAACATTTAAATTGAAGTTCTTAGTTTTCTGAATTAAAAAGATTGATTTTGATGGAATGCAACTTTGTTAATGTACCTGAGGGATATTGTTTGGCCTTAACTTGTTGGCTGATGGGAAGCACAGACCAACTGGTTTGAATTAGTTGCAGAGAGTGGAAAAAGATTGGCATCATTGTATTTCTAAGTCAGCCAAATAGCCAGAGGCGGACTATGGCTATTCAGAACAAGAGATGTAGTTAAAAAGCTATAATTATTAAAAATACTATGTAGTAACTATTGTTCATTTTTTATATTTTACAAGTGAATATTGTGCAACATTGCTCTCCTCTTCCAAAAGTTATTTAAAAATAACTGAAGATTATAATAAAAAAAATATTAAGGTCTCGTAATTACTGCAGAAAATAATTTTTAACGTTTCTTTATACAGCCAACTTAAAAGTTAAAAATATGAACACATTGATTCAAATATAACTACTTAAAATTAATAACACCTAACTTCTTGCATGTCATGCTAAAATAAGTTTTTTCTCTATATATTTTTCCTCTTGCCAAAAACAAAGTATGTGTATGTAAAACTCTCAAGTTTGTAATATTTCAAAGCGATTCAATATACAGATAGCAAGAAATTCTAACTGTACCTTATTTCTGATTATGTAAAGTCCAAAGTGCTGAATTATAAAATTATATATATATTTTTTAAACTTTTCTTTCTACTAGTGTGTTGTGCAGTCTTATATTCAGTGGTTACAAGATAGTGACTACAATCCTAATTGCCACATCTGTCAAACCGAGCTTGCTGAAGGAGACTGCATTCGACTGACTTGTTATCGTAAGTTTGATTCTTATTTAAAATTGTACCTTCGCAGTATTTGTTTTGGTCATAACGTGTAGTATTAATGTAGAGTTTCTATAACCTAATTTAAATATCTAAGCAAGATTTTAGCGTTTGTATTGTTCTATAATACTTTTCCCCTGAAATGGACATTAATAGTATTTTCTAAAAATATTTGCAAACCTTTTTTAATAGTATTAGCCATGCTGATTTTGAAAATAGCCTAGGGGAAGAGCCCTTTTGGTTTGCAAAACTATACCCTTTAGCAAGTGTAAGGCAAAGTTTTATTTTAAATTAATGTTAAATCATTAAAATTTAAAAAATTGGAAAGTTCTTGTTATTATAGTAAATTTTCAGGGCTATTTTACTTTTTTTAACCAAATTTTCTATTTCCCACAAATAATTTATGATGTTAATTATTAAATGAATGTTAAATTAGTATTTTTTTCTGCTTTGGTTGTATAATGGCAATTTTTGTTTACTTTCAGATGTTTTTCATTGGGATTGCTTGAATAAATATGCCCTTAAACTATCTCCTCAAACACCCCCTGAAGGATATTCTTGTCCAGTGTGTAACATTTGCATTTTCCCCCAGCAAAATGCAGTTTCTCCTGTAACAGAAGCTTTGAGAAATGCTTTGCTAGGAGTCAACTGGGCTAGAATAGGTCTCGGATATCCACCAGTATGTTTTTATCTTTTTAACAATTGACCTATATATATTTTTTAAATTGTTATATATTTACTTTATTACTACAAATTTAAGGTTAAACTGTGCTATGTGGTGGCACTTGGCGTTTTTTTTTAACTGTTCCGCAAAACGTAAACAAGGGTGAACTCCAAAACGGCAAAAAACACCATGATTCCAAATGAACTGGCAAACCCAAAACAGCGGTAAATGAAAAATTGATAATCGAACCTGCTCCACAATTTGTGGTGTAGGAAGGTTGAAGTCTAATGCCAAAGCAGTTAAGCTATGGTTGTGATGCAAGTTGTAGCAAGAGATTAAGTGTTTTCGCTTTTCATATCAACTACATTTGTATTAAAAACGTACATCCCGGGAAGAAATTAAAATGATTTGCGTATGCTTATTCGATATCGGCGAAAATTCAAAGGCAATGAAGCTGCAAACGATAATTAAAAAAAAGGGTTAAGGAATTTAATTTTAAATGATAATTGAAAAATAGTTTCAGCAACTAAAATTTAATTTCAAATAATTTATAAAGGGTAAAATTTCATTTAACTTTTACATTAGTGACAAATATTTAATCCCTTCCAGAATATTTATATTTTTAATCACTTGCTAAAAACTAAGGTGCGCGCGCACTTCACTCTCTAAAAAAAAAAATTTGCTACCTATTTTGTTGGCCTTACTGCCATTTGAACCTAAAAAAAATACCCTTACCTATTTCGGGTAGTCATTTGTGGCATCTCGCCCTCAAAATCACTTTTTTTTTTAATTACTTGGTACTGTAAAAATGTCTAAAAAGTAAGGTGTGTGGGCTCTTCGTGCTCTAAAAGGAAATATGGCAACCTATTTTGTTGGCCTTATGACCAATTGAACCTAAAAAAAATACCCCTACCTATTTCGGGTAGTCATTTGTGGCATCTCACCCCCAAAATCACTTTTTTATTAGTTACTTGGTATTGTAAAACCCTCTAAAAAGCAAGGTGTGCGCGCTTCGTGCTCTAAAAGGGAAAGAATTCAACATTCCAAAAATGACATTTTAATCACTTTGCTGTTATAAAATTAATTGAAACTTATAATACAAAAGAACATAATCAAAATCCATTTTAACGCCTTTTATTTCATAAAATATACTTCGGTGGCCTGACGGCCACCAATATATAGTCATACCATACCAGTTTTAATTCTAAGGTTAAGATCGGTATAAATTGAAAGTTAAGTTTAATGCAATATATACCTCAATCCTCTATCGCACCAAAATTTTTTTATCAACTACTGAATCATACATTCCATGCACACTTTCTTTCTTATCTCAGAATTAGCCAACATCATTCTCAAGTTGGTTCTTGGCAAACTAAAAAGAAAAGCTGTGGAGTAAAGAAAAAAAAAAAAAAAAAAAGAATTTTTCATGAATAACAATCAAACAAACTCTTATCAGAACAATTCTAACTTGCCCAAAAATACAAAATTTAATGTTTTAATAGTATTAAAGTTCTATGGTTAATATTGGTTAACAGGCAAAATCGTAAAATGAGCAAACGATTATTCCATTTCATATGTATTCAATAAAACAATTGTCTTATTCCAAATATTCACTATTGGTTAAGTCTTCCAAAATTCCAAAATAGCCCCCAAGATCGCAGTTCAACGCATTTAACTTCAAACATTTAAACCCACAAACATAACTCAAATTCATGATGTAACAAGAATAAAGACAGTATATTTCTAACAGTTCAGCTTCCAACAAAATATAAACACTGAAATGAAGAGAGAAACATAAATCACGCAGTTTACCATATTTGTAACTATATCAATCAGCACCAGACGAAATTAAGCGTTTTTTGGCGAAAAGAGGATGTATCTGGCGTTAATCTAAAGCAGCAGTAATTCTAACCAATCACGACTCCGGAATACCGCTGATGACATCGAAACAACAAATCTTGCCAGTTTTCTAGGATTGGGGAATTATCTTTGCCAAAATGTAACACATTTGAATC
Organism: Linyphia triangularis; assembly: GCA_963978545.1. Lineage (NCBI taxonomy): Eukaryota > Metazoa > Arthropoda > Arachnida > Araneae > Linyphiidae > Linyphia > Linyphia triangularis. The sequence goes on along the minus strand of OZ021727.1, from coordinate 32,293,428 downwards.
CAAATTTAATTGTTTTTGTTTCTAAATTGTTTTTCTTAAATAGATGGTCATAAACATTTTAAATTTGGGTCGCTGTTTTTCAAAAGTAGATCTATCATTATGGATTACTAGCCAGCCTAGCGCTTTGAAGTTTTTCACTTTTTGATTAACAATAACTATTATGTGTTTTGTAAGTATTCAAGTTTAATTATGATAGAGACTTAAAAAAGGTTTCAGGATGTGAAATGTATTTGCGTATATATGAGTCATTCTATGGCAAATCAGAAAATAGAGCAAATTAAAAAAAAATATTCTTAAAAAATCTTGATACTTACTATAAAGGGAGAAATTATCAAAAGTAAAATTTTACTATTATAGCAGTTGATAATTTTTTTTTTATATATTTTCATAAATATTATAAAAGTAATGTCATATGAGGTCATATTACACCATACAATACTACTACATGATGTATAAAACACTGTAGGGAATTATTTAATGATGTTAAATTTAAAATAAAAGGTTATAAAGTATAAGTTACATTACTTTTACAACTGGTTGAACTATACAACTTAAAAAGAGACAAAATATAATAATTTTAGTGCATTTTTTGATTTTTGTAAGATTTTCGTGTACAATATTTTGACTATATTCCTGAAAAATAACCTAAATAGATGTGTGGGGTATCAATTAAAAATCATATAAATGTGTGGGGTGTCGATTAATGCAGAATAAATATCTTATTTTCCTAATGGTACAAATAATTTATTTTAAATTCTCAAAGATAGATGCAAAAAAAGATGTTTTGTAGGAGAAAGTTTTATCGTTTCACCTCTTAACTGACTTTAATAAAAACTACTAATATCTAAAGCAATTGGTTGAACGTCAATCACTTAAAAAATGTAAATTTTGGGGGGAAATCCAATTTTGAAATATTTGTATGGAATCTATTTATTTCAAAAAATGAAATTGCCTAAATTCCAACTTCAAAACATTTAAAATCAAATATACGAAGTAAAAGAAAAAGTGCCTATAATTTTTTTTGGTTATTGTTTTTAGATGCTTTTGCAATATATTAGGCTGTTTAATACTTTGAGGATTTTACATATCAACACATTTAATGTACCATTCTCTTTCACCCACGGACAACTAGTTCCACGGATGTGACAAAATTATAGTTTTTTGCATATCTTGAATTTTCCGTTAGATTTTATTTCATGACATTCACAAAACAAAGCTATTTCATCGTATATTACAGATTTCAACAATTATTTTATAAATTTAATTGATAATTTAAATTCTATTGAGCTCCATGGATGTGACATCTTATCTTAAACTTTTCTCGCTTAAGTCCATTAACTTGATAAAACTATTTTTAAATTACTTACTCTTTAGCTTGTTCTTTGCATCTAAACAAAACATTTGCTTAATATCCGATTTCTCATCAAAACAGTATATTACTACCAACTGCGAAGGATCTATTGACACTTTTTTGGGTGTGCACAGAAGTGACCTATTGCCCTGGTTACAGGCATACAACTTGAAATAAAATTTTTAATAAAATTTAAATATGGCTAATATGTTAGAAATGTGTTCTAGAAAATTTTCTTAACCTAAAAATGTAGTCTAAAGAATTTTAATTTTGATTAATTTTTAAAATATCATCCTGTTAAAAGTCAAAATAGTAAGTGTAGTAAAAATAGTAATAGTAGCATGTGATGTGACATTTCAATGTTTGGGAGTAAAATTTGAGTAATAATTAAAACTGCAATTAGTTATATCTTTCATACTAAGATTGCTTTTACTTAAAAAAAGTATTTTTGTTGCTATACTATTTGTAATAAATACCAGTTACATAAATTCCTGTTTTTCCATGGAATGACCCATGTACATTACGTTTTTCTTTTTGTCTATTCCTCTTCTTTCAGTGCTTATTAATAAAGAAACTTATTATTATTGTAAATTTTTATTTCAGATGGAGAGTAATCTACTGTCTGAAAGTTCTCACCCAAAAAACAACTTCTCTCCATTGCGAGCTCCTAGTTCTCTTCCTCTTGAGAATGCAACTAAGCCTGCTCCGCTCACCATAAATAACAATGCAAGTCAAATGGAGATTAATAATATTCGACCTGAAACTTATGGGGCCTCTTATGCAAGTAAGCAAGCAAACAAACATTTTAGCACTAGTTATCCGAGCCAACATGTATTTCATCAAGGCTTCATGCAGTTTGCAGTTTTTTTTTGCATGCAGTTTTTTTTTAAAAAGAAATACACTATAGAATGTTCCTGCTATAATTTATAGCTCAGCAACCTATTACAGAGTTTGTATGCCTCCTGAAATTCTTGAAAACTCATGATATTTCTTTTTATCCCCTTAAAAATATTCATCAAAGGGTAAAAAGATTAGCAAAATCTTAAAACATATCGTTTTTCTTTTACTCAATAAAACGTCTCCGAAATCCGAATTTCTTACCATACTTCAGAGGTCTACTGTTTTGTCACTACAGGGGGGGACACAAAGAAAAACCTCCTGACAGCCCCAGAATGCACCTTGATTCTAGACAATCAGGCACGTAAAGGGAAAACTATATTATTAGGCATGTAATTTCCTCCTCCGTTAACTCCTGAATTTACCTTACTTTAATCCTGAAAAACTCCTTAGTAACTCCTGAATTTTACTATCATAGATTGAGTATGAACCCTGCTATTAACAATGATAAAAAATGCTCCTAACAAATATAAGACATAAAAACATTATTAAGTTTATTGATAAACTTAATCTTCAATGTAAACAGCAGTAAAGCTTAGGCAAGACAAATTGCTGAGGTATTGCAAAAGATTTTTGAGACACTAAATTGACATAATTTTTTAAAAACATTTGTTAGTAAAGATTTTATTTTATAAAGTCTTAGAAGGAGTTGATTAATTCAACAAGGCTTCTGCAGGTGTTCTTTTGGTTGGGCTATCATGATAGATTAGTCGGTACAAATTTTTTTAGAGGAGAATAAAGAATTCTCTCTTATTCCTTTGCATGATTGCTATCTATAGTATAGTTGATTTATGATTTATAATTCCTAGTACAATAACTCGCTGCATTTATAGTTTTAAGGGTTTTTTGTTCTTCTGTGAGCAAAAATATTTAATTTCTTTGCAAAACATAACTCAACAGTATTTTTTAGTGTTTCTCAACAGTTTATTATGTAACTATACTGAAATATATTAGGTTCGATTGTGATTTTTATTCTGCAAAACATTTTTTTTTTTTTTTTTTTTTTTTTGTAAAGGGTCAAACATTTTAAACAACTGCTTTTAAGGAGTTTTTTTCTTCTTCATTTTTTTATGGTGTATTATTCCTGGAATATGAGTTAATTTTATATTCTTAACACAGAATGTACTCTTTGTTTGGCTAATGCTAGTATTTCCTAGGTAATCATGTGTGCATTTGAGACTTTCAGTTTGTCATTGGTCATTGTTGCCTACCCATTTGGCTCCTTTGTAATATATTTTTCATGGCTTAACAGAATACAATTTTATTTTCTCGAAATTCCACAGAATGGTAATGTTTTGTTTACATGGTTACAATGTAATAGAAGAAAATCAAGGGTTGCTGCAGAGCATTCACACTCACCCAGCTTAAGGACTTTATAAAGCTTTTACAAATTGGTTATCTTTTTCTTGTTAAAAAAAAATTGCAAATACCTAGGTATTCACTTTTATATTGAAGTCCCAATTAATTTCATCAAAAAGTCTATACAATTTTTTTAATGAAATAACACTAAATAACATTTGTTTTTGTAAAATGACTTTAATTAAATAATTAATTTACAGAAGCATTTATAATAAGAATGCCGATGTCCTTGTACTAGAATTACCTCAATTTTATTTGATATTTAAAAGTAACATAAGAACTGTAAATATCAACTTTCATTCCATACTACTTTTTAACTCTTTTAGTTCAGTTTATTATCTTCAAAGTCCTTCTAACAATTTCTATGTGTTATATTTTTTTCGTTAATTTTTCTCTCTCATTCATTTAGCTTCCTATACAAGTCCTCGAAAATTATACGATTCAACAGACCATGGACATTATAGACCACCTGGCGCAGACCATGATGAGGATAAATACAAGCGGCGGACTGCATTTGAGTGGTTTGGAAGATGGTTTAAGTATGTTTGCATTTTAAACACTCCCAAGTTTCCTTAGTTTGATGCTTTGGAAAACAATTGCATCATATTGTTTGAGGAGATAGATTACACTTGAATTATTTTGTTTTCTTTCAATATTTCTACCAGCAATTTTTAAGAGTTTCTCTTACTTGTACTTTTTTAAGTTTCTCCCTGACTAACTGAAAACAGGTTAATAGTCCAGGGAATAGAGACATTTTGCCTTGCAAAAGGTTATGTAGTTCTGATTTTTTAATATGTTATAAAGGTTGGTCTCGTGGTTTATAAACCAAGTTTTCGACCTCCTAACCCTTGTGCGTTCTTTGTGGTACACCAAAAACTGAGCCGTTTTTTAGTTTATACTTCATAACTCTTTGTCAATGCACTTTAGAAACAAACATTATGTTCAAAATTTGTAGAATATTAAATTTTCTACAACTTTTGTATACAAAGTTTTTTGTAGACCTATTATGTAAATAGTTATGTCGCATCAAAGTCAAAACTTTTTCGTAAAAATGCTACTTTTTTAAGATTTGTGTCAAGTTTTTTTATTATATCTCCATAATGGTACGTCTTAGAGAAAAAGTTTGGGATTGAAAGTTGTAGATCAATAAATTTTCTACAAGATTTATATATTGACTTATTTTCTAGGACTAATAACAAAGGAGTTACTTTGCTTTGTGTATTTTCAGTGGTGCACCAAAAAAAAAAAACGTTTTTCAGTTTATAGATCATAACTTTTTTGCAATGCATTTTAAAAACAAATATTAAATTTAAAAGTTGCAGAATATTAAAAGTTCTGCAACTTTTGTGAACAATTTGCTTTTGTAAAGCTATTATGTAAAGAGTTACTTAGCATCAAAGTAAAAACTTTTTCGTAAAAATGCTGCTTTTTTTAGATTTTTGCCGAGTTTTTCAATTATATCTTCATGACAATAAGTCGTAGGGAAAAATGTTATACAAAAGTTGTAGATGTATAAATTTGCTATACGTTTTATACAAAAAGTTGCTATCTTGGACTAATAACTAAGGAGCTACTCTTCTTTGAAGGTTTACGAGATGATAACCTATAATATTTTATGTATAGGTAGGGGTATAAAATTAGTTTCTGACTGCATAGTCTGACAATTTTAATAAAAAAATAAAACAATATATATAATACTAATGATAATGTAAAATAAAAAGTGGAAATATATTAAATAATGAATATATATCTATATACAATATAACGGTAATATCAGTTTACCATTTTCGCCATGGTGCACCAAAAACCTTCTGAATTCTGAAATTTTGGATTTTTTTCAGTATACCGATCATATCCTTTTTCCAATGTATTTTATAGAGAAAAAAATTATATTTTAGGTTGTAGAGTATTAAATTTTCTACAACTTATGTTTGGGCAAAGTTTGTTTTGTAGAACTATTGTATGAAAAGCATCAAAGCAAAAACTCTTTTGTAAAAATACCATTTTAAGATTCTTGTCGAGTTTTTAGATGATATCCATAAAAGTATATCACAAAAATTGTAGAACCCTAAATTTGCTACATTTTATATACAAAGTTATTTTATAGGACTAATAACAAAAGAGCTACTGGTAAGATCTAATATTAAAAATAGTTTCTTACTGCAAAGCCTGACAACTTTGATACAAAATAAAACAATATAGGTATTAAAATAATAGTATTATAGAACAAAAAATAGAAATATTATAAAAATGTATATATCTATATATAAAAATAGTAAAATCAATAAAACTTACAATTTAGAAAACTTATAACTTCCTAAATTGTTTTTCGTTTAGCCACGAAGGTTTGACTAGTTCTTCTGTTACTTCTTCAATTAGGAGTTCTGTTGGGTCGTCTTCAATTATGATATCCGCTATATTGTCACAGGTTTCCCATTACAGTTTTTATTTATTATGGAGCACTTGAGACCGGCCTTTCTACAACCGCAGGCCTTAGTGCATCCTATATTGCACTGGCAGAAAATGTAGGTCAGAATTGATTGAGGAGCTGAATCCCTGGTGGTTCTAATAGGAAGAAGTCCTTTACTGTCCTTCTTCCACCCCCAAACCAAAGGATTTTTCATTTGGCCCATCCATGTCTTTACTTGATGGTAAGACATGGATGGGCCAAAAGACATGGTGCGTAGCAGCTTCTTGGGTCGGTGGTAGCTTTGGCAGATTTAACTTGCTGCCAGTTGTTGATTTGGAAAGTTGCTTATAACGCAAGCATTTAAAGTTCTTGCCTTGTCACTACCATAGATAGGAACAAGAATGCTTGATACTGCTTCAGTGAAGCTTGAAACACTGGCATTAGGATCTAGGATGATCTTTGCAAATTCCTGTAATATTGGACACGACGAAGCAGCCATCATTACAACGCATGTATTCCAATACTAAGTAACTACACTGAGTGGTTGATATTCTGTCGGGATGGTTAGTGGTGGGGAGGGGTGAGAAAGAAAGCACTAGAAACTTTTTTTCGGTTCTTCTAATCTTCTTCCCTAAATTCGGCAGTGGCAAATCTCAATCAACAGTATATGGTATTTTCCCGGAAACTGAGCCCTTAAAAGAATTCCTTTACATGACACTTATGCCACCCGACTTGAGATTTTTCTATTCTACCTCAAAAGATCTGTACCCCACGTGGTTTAAAATTAGCCATTTGAATGCAGTCTATTTCTCATTTTTATTTCCAAATGCAGAAATTTTTGGTGTATCACGGCAAAATGGTAAATTTTATATTACTATTATTATCTATAGGTATATACATTATTTAATATATTTCCACTTTTTATTTTACATTATCATTAGTATTATATATATATCGTTATATTTTTTTATTAAAATTGTCAGACTATACAGTAAAAAGCTATTTTTTTACCCCTACCTATACATAAAATATTATAGGTTATCATCTCGTAAACCTTCAAAGAAGAGTAGCTCCTTAGTTATTAGTCCAAGATAGCAACTTTTTGTATAAAACGTATAGCAAATTTATACATCTACAACTTTTGTATAACATATTTTTCCCTACAACTTATTGTCATGAAGATATAATTGAAAAACTCGGCAAAAAACTAAAAAAAACAGCATTTTTACGAAAAAGTTTTTACTTTGATGCTATGTAACTTTTTACATAATAGCTTTACAAAAGCAAATTGTTCAAAAAAGTTGTAGAAAATTTAATATTCTACAACTTTTAAACTAAATGTTTGTTTTTAAAATGCATTGTGAAAGAGTTATGATCTATAAACTGAAAAACGTGTTTTTTTTTTGGTGCACCATTGAAAATACACAAAGCAGAGTAACTCCTTTGTTATTAGTCCTAGAAAATAAGATAATGTAAATGCAGTTGCAAAATTGTTTTTTTTTTTTTCCCCCCTTCTTCTTCTTCTTCCCCCCTTTGTACATTAACTAAAGAATATTTATGATTTTTTTTTTTTTTTTTAAATTTTGTTTTATTACCTGACCCACTTCCAAACAAAGTTAACACATGTTCTTATATAATAGTTTCACATTATACAACCATCCTATGATAACATGCTTTTAAGTCTGGAGTTTCCACATTTTGCATACTACAAAATTCTATTAACACAGAATGAGTTTGCTGCTACTATCAAAAAAGGACGTAGATCCATAACTTTTTCTCATCGCATGGTCAATAGCTTCTTGAGTAATCTCATACACAGAGCATTGTGCTTTCAGTAAATAACACTTGATTTTTATAATATCTTGATGGGATAGGTCGTTCTGTATATTACCCAAATTAATCTTGGTAGCCCTTCAATCTGGACTCCAATTCCTTTACATGACTACTTTCACAAGTTTTATTGTTTTACATTTTTACACATAAATAGTTATGACAAGATTGTAGTTGGATGTACTTATCTCCTCCTAGGTCCAACACAGCTCACGGAAGGCACCACAGACGTGACCCAAATATTTTTTATAAGAAATGGGTGATACTACTCATTCTTTTCCTGATTGGCCTATGTACTCTGTGCATTATTTTCCTAAAGCTGGGACGTGCCAGCGCAGATGCAGACCCACTTCTTGACCCACGCTTTAATCCCAACATTCGTGTGGAAGATATCGTTGATGATACTCATAATAATATGGCAGAAGTTAAAGCAAAACTGGCAAGTAAAGATTCAATACCAGGAAATATGAAAGAATTGTTGCCTGCCTAGTATATGTATATTATTATTAGAAAGAGATGTATTATATAATTTGCTTTGCCTGTTTATTAATTATGCTAATGCAATTTTTCAAAAAAATAACTATTTTTCAAGAAATGTCTCAATTCTTTAGATAAGAATTCTACATTTAAATTAACTTATTTTTTAAGTAACTAAATATCTCTCTAAAAATAATAATTATTATATTATTATAAGCAGCTTTGTTTGACTAAATTTGCTTAATTTCTTTTTATATACCAATCAAACACTTAAAAAATCAGCTTTGCAAATGAAAATTCAAAATTAGGTTAAAACCCCATTTTTCTCAAAATATTTTTCTCAAAATATTTTTCTCTATAATATTGCTGTTAAAAGATTTCTATTAAAAAAAAATTTACTTCGAAAAAGTCATGAAATGTTAAGAATCCAATACAGAGAAAAAAGTTTTCAGTCTTTTTTCCCCCTGCAAAATCGTTTGAAATACATAGTGAAATTTTTAATAAATCATGAAATTAATTTAAATTTTTTACTATTTAGAATAGAATGCTCCATTTCACATTTATTATTATTTATAGAAAAATAAAAAGTTTCAAGGCTTTTAAATTGTAAGGAGAAAATTTCATATTTAGGATATTACAATTATTATGCAAAGCTGATTGAAGTTTTATCTTGTGCGATTATATTATATAAGTTACTTATGTACAGTAATGATGAATGAAGGAATTTTTATAAAAAGTTTTAACATCATGCATTGTAATCAAAACTATATAAAACTTTTTTTAGGATTTCTTTCCATGAGGTGTAAATGATCAATTTGATACTTCCATAGCATTAATTAGTTTTTATATGTAGTTTTTAAAAAGTTTAATTTAAAATGTAAATCTATTTTATTGATATTTTTAATTTGGAAAGTAAATAAACTAAACAGAGAATCTCCTTTCCATACAAGAATTTTTCTCTTTATTTCAATTTAAGGAAGTCTGTCTGTAGAATGTAATTGAATGATAATTCGTCTATTTCAATTGAATTTTTATTTTTGTATTTTTATTGATATACAAATATTACTTTGCTTTACTAGTCTTTGATGTATATTTCTGGATAGGCCTACCTGATATTAAATGTTGTAATAATAAAGAATTATCATTATGCTAAATTTTGGATTTTTGAAACAGGAACAATGATGAAGATTTGTAACTAAAACTGATTGACTTATACTTTATAAAAATATAATTTTAATTGTGTGTTTTTTATTACTGCAAGAAGTTATTAAATATCTTAAAGTAGATCAAATTACATTTCTTAAGCTAGTTCAAGAATCATTCTTTTAAAAATTCATTGTTCATGAATAAAAAATTAGAAAGCATGTAAAATCCAAATTTTTGGTTTCTGTTGAGTGTTATACCATGTTACCCAAAAAGAAAGTTCAGTTTTATATCTTGAAACAAAAGTATTACACTCATTGGCTTCTGTTGTTTTAATATATATATATATATATATATATTGTCACAACATCCACAATTTTAATAGAATTTTGAAAAAATAATTTCCTTCTAACTATTTATAATTAGTTTATCTGTATCTGCCACTTCAAAAACATACAAAATATATTTTGTCAAATCATCCATTCTAACAGCATTTGTTTTAAGAAAAATTTTCTCTCATAAAACTAAATTTTTCAAATGTAGTCCTATTCTAGCCTGAGATCTGTTGACTGTTGCAAATAAGACTATTTTTATGTATAACTGTCCTCATAATATCTGTAAACTTTATAATTTTGACTAAATTAGAATGAAGTAAGCAGAATAAATTCTTATTTGCTTTTTAATTTTTTTTCTTGTTCTATTTAAGTGACTCAAAACCCAAAAATATATTTTTTTGTCATATTCTATTTTCTGCTGAGAAAAAGATACAAAATATATCAAATAAACTCTTCAGTATAATAAATTATTTGGAAATTCTTGATTTATGAACGGGAAAACCCATCCAACTAATAGGATAATGTATGATGAAAATAGTTCCTTGATTTTATTGCTATCTTAATAGAACATTGGGAGAACTCGCTGAAATTTTTGTGCAAAACACGTACTTATGTAAACATCAAGAAAATGTCATCCATTGTCTTCAAAAGAATTTTTTTTGTTATTGTTAAGGATTGCTTATAAAAAATTAAACTACAAGAGAGAAGTTAATTTTCATGTTGAGTTATTTCTAAGAACCCTTTTAATACATTAACAAAATAGTGTATTATATTTAATAATACTACATACATGAAATGTAAATTAATCAGATGCACCACTGAATGTGCAGCCTCTACTTTTTACACAGATATGATATTGATATGCCAAGAGTATTTAAACATATTAAATGGGGGTCGTTACCTCAGTACATTACATACAAAAATATTTTAGAAGGCAGCTAAAATCAGAATTTCCTTTTTAGCTAGGTGCTTAAATTACGAGTTGTGTTTCATTTAATCCAAAAAAGATAAATAAAAAAAATGGTATTATAAATTTTAAATAAAAACTATTTTAACTGCATATCAATGTGATAAGTACTTTTTCAGTATCTATCAGCTTGATCATTCTTTCCTGTTGATTGGCAATCAGATTGCAAAGATGATGATTTTACATTTTTTTTTGTTAAATATTTAAGCAAAAAAAGATAAATCACAGTTTTTAAATTTAGTATATTACACATACATCCTTTTCTCTGTAACCTGTGCTAGTACCTCTCTGAAAGCAATGCAAAAGCAATTGGGTATGATGCTATTCTCTGAATATGTAATTTCTGACACTAAATTGCTATATCAGGGAAATCATTCTATCATAAAATAATTTTTAATTTAATAATGAAAAGGGACCCTTCTCTCCTCACAGATAGTAAGTGTTCTTCATTTGCTTGAGCTTAAATTTGGTCCCAATTGACAATTTTTCAATTTAAGTATACATTCGCACATATTTTTTTTTTTTTATTTTTTTATTAAAACTACATTTAGATAATAATTCAAATGAAAATCATTTTTTGGGGGAGAATTTCAACTGCTAAAATGTAAAAATTGTTGAGGTCATTGACCCTGAGTGTAATTATGTTACTTGTTTTTGAAAAAAATAGGGAAATGCCGGCTAGTCTGAAAGTTTCATCAAAGGTTAGATGTTGTTAAATACGAAACAATAGTTTTTAATATTAAATTATATTTGATCATCTTCCAATTTTTGGTTTTTCAAACCTAGAAAGGAAGAACAATTTAAATTCATAACTGAATTGTGCATTGACGTTGGTAGTTGACTGCAGTATAAATGGTAGTTTTTATATGCCCCTAAAATGTCATATTACTTACTTTTCATCAGGGTTGGCATGGTTTGAACTAATTGGTTTAAACCATGATTTAAACAAATGCTTTTTTTTTCTCAACCCCCCCCCCCCCGTTTTTTAAAAAAAATAATTTAAAATTGTATTTTTATTTATTTATAATTAGATTTTTCTAATTATTTGATGTTGTAAATGACTTCTATTTTTAACTGAACAACTCAACTTTTCTTTCTATTATTTTTTAAGAAAATAATTCATTAAATGAAAAATTATATGAATACTATAGCTAGAATAAATTCTAATGTATTTTAAAATAAATCTTGCAATTAAAGACTATTGAAGTTTTTATAAGTATCAACAATAAGTTTTTATATTAAACTAATAGTTATATTAATGTTTTATAATAAATCAAAATTATTAATTAAACTTAAATTATGGGCTCAATTTTATATTTGCTTCTACAATATAGGATTTGTGTTTTAACAACTTATTTCTAAACATTAAAAATATAATTTTGAACAACTTGTCACAATTACTGGCCAATCTAAGAGCAATATTCCATGTATTATGTAGTAAACAATTACTATTGCATTATATTGTATGCATTAATTTAAAAAATAGTATCCCTGAATAAAATTTAATATGATTTGAATGTTTACATAAGTAGCAACATTTTCAAAATAAATATTAATTGTTACTTGAACATAAATTATTCTAGGTAATGTCAAATTTTATTTATAAATATGTATACATGTAGAAAAGGATTTTTTTAAAAATCCGGTTTAAACCAAAAAAAACCCAACCTGGTTTAGAAAAAAAAAGAACAGGTTTTTTGTTTTTTTACCAACCCTGCTTTTCATTTAAGATCAGGACTATGATTTTTTTTATGCATAAAAGCTTTAGATTTATCAACCGAAATATATGATTATTGATTATTATTAAACCGAACTCTCACAAAATAACCAGTGCCTATATTCTCTTTTATACCCTTTGCCTTGAGTCATGAAAATCCAATGCAATCTTCTCTTCGTAACCATTTAACCCCGATTATTAATCTCGAAAGCGCATTCATTACCTGTAGTCTTATAGAATACATGTTTTGTTCAAATACACACACTATATCATCGCATTAACATCTTGGATGTTATCAAGATTCGTATATCCTTTAACGATTTTTAAGACCTCGCAAACCAACACATCTACGCTTTATTTAAAGCGATTATGACTTATTAGCTACGGTTCGCACGTATAGTTTTATTGTCAAAAGCACATTAGGGCGCATTAACGAAAGGTCGAGTTCTTCGAACCGATCATATTCGAAGGCCGCTGAAAATCCTTGCGCCTTTTTCATTTTCAGTGTTTGTTCCACCTTCGGAAGTGCTGTTTACTCTTTGGAACTGCAATATTCTCGCCAAGGAAGTGCCAGTCACGCTTTTCGCATAAGATCTGGCGAATTAAACTAGTCATGGTGTTGGTAGTTTTGAATTGCCTCATGGAGAATAGAAGTGCCATTTGGAAACAGCATCGGAAATAAAGGTTAGATTTTGTCGCTTACTTTTTTAGATATTTATAGTGATTTGGATGTAATTATGATATGGAAGAATTCGCTTTATGCGATATTCTCAGGCTCTTAAATTGTACATTTTTCTTAAGTCCAAATATCTTTCTCATCTTAACAAAAATGATTTCAAATTAACGTACTACTTAACCAGTTAAATCAACGAATTCTATCTTTACCAATTACGTTAGCGAGCTCTATTGTACCAGTTATGTTAGCGATTTCTACTGTACCAGTTATACTAGCGAGTTCTACTATGCCAGACAGCACAGTGTGGTCCTAAAGTATTTTTGGCGCTAGTAAATCGAAAACAACCAACCTCTCTACTGTACCAGTTAGTGAGTTGTATTGGAATAGAGGATTTTCCCGGGGAAAGGATAATCTAAAGTGTCAATTATTTGAACAAGAACATTTTATTGTTAAAATTATAATAAATTTATTTGTAAGTCTAGTTTAAAAAACAGTTTTTGCCAATTTGCGTTTTGTGTACATTTCAACAGGGAATTAACTATTTTACCTGACGGTTTAGAGGAAAATAACCATGTGCAATTATGACTACTGTAAAATTCTTAAATATAATTTTATTTCTTGTTTTTGAATTTTTAGTTCTTAGCAGTCGGCTACTTTTTTTAAATCCTTTATATTAACTTCGATTTTGTTTGTGACGATGACGGGCAAATCTGAGGAGGCCTAGTTAACCCCCTTGCCGTCATCCAATCGGACTGAAACTTGGCAGATAGATTCGATGTCGATGACAATGCATACTATTAATTTTAAGGCTTTTACTGTCACTAAAAGGTCGCTTTTACGGAATACTAATAAACAAACTTGCCATCATTCAATCGCACTAAAATAGTATTTAACCGACCATTGAAGAAACGCTTTCCTGTAGATATTAACACCAAACACGCGCTGTTTACGGATTCGGCATTGTATTTATGAATATAAAATTTGGCAATACATATAAAGGATTTATATTAAAAACTTTGTTTTTATGGGTTATATTATTACTATATTGAATACAAATGTGTACTCTGAACATGTTCTTCTTTTGTTATTAAAAAAAACTTATTTAGTGTCAAAGTTAATTAACTGTTTTATAAGTACTCTTTGGTAAATCTAACGTTATTTCGCATCTAGATTTTCAGAAATTTAAAATTAAATTCACATGTGTACTAGACAGTGTCTTATATTAGACATTTTGAAGTTATATATGTTATAGCAAACTGGAAGATTGACTGGTATAGCGAATTATTATACCTAAGGTTTTGATAAATTCCAATTAAAGATATAGATTTATTTTAATTTAATGCAGAAAACATATTAAACATGCAATTTTAATGCAAATTTTTTAAAAGCAACCTAGATTGCATCGACTGTTTGCTATTTTAAAAGAAGTTTTGTAACTCATGCGATGGCACTTAAAACGATTTTTTATTTTTAAACAAACCTTCGGTTGCGACAGGTTCCTTCTAATTTGTTTTTTATTCTGTGAACAATTTATTAAATTAAACATTTATTGTGAGAGACTAATTAAAATTTTTCAGTAAATATCTTTAATTATTTACATTTATTTTTAAATTTTATTAAAATATATTTTTGACTGAAAGTAAATTATCTTCCTTGGAGAATGACCATTGTTCATTTTTAAAATCAGGTTAAGTCAAAATATTCAATATTATTCTCTTAAATCCTTCCTTGTATTGTATTTATTACAAAGTTTTTATTTATTCATATCAAACAGTTGTCTTATGTTCAAACAAATTAAGAAGTGTCATCTAGTTTTCGTATAAACCGTAAAACATTTGGGTTATACACACTGAAAATGTATCGTAAACCCTTTTTTCTACATCCTTGTCCTAGTTTTTTTCTACGGAAATTGCTACCAGTTTGAAGATCTTTTGACAGAGAAACTTATTATGAGAAGTGTAATAAATGTTATCTGGAATAACCAATTTTTTTTATTCAAACGCACTAGATAAAGTTTCTAAATAAAGTGTTCAGTTTTTATAATAGGAGAAAATTATATCACCTATTAAGTGGGTACAATTATTTTACAGGGTAATCGTTGTTAAATTTCACCTATTCAGTCGTCATTAGTCTGTAATTATCAACAGATATTAAAAAAAAAAAAAAAAAAAAAAAAAAAAAATTCTATAGAAAACAGTCTAAAAACATAAAACAAAATATTAATTTTCTTATATAGAAAATACTTAATATTTTTGCAAATTTGCGCTTCTAAAACAACAATTTTTGGTCACACATTAAACATTTTATTCGTTAGATTTCTTTTTGACTTAAATGTTCAAATCATTGACATTTTATTCAACAGTAATCTGAAGCATCTTATCGTATTCGCACTCTTTGAAAATGTAGTATTAACTTTGCATTGAAAATCATATGTATTGGACATTAACTTGTTATATATTGTACTGGTTTTTAAGTCAAGTTTACTTACATTTTAATCGCAAGTTAGCTACTTGTAAAAACAATTGTTTTCAACACTAAGTACTAAGATTCCATGGAGTTTTTTCAGTAAACTCCCTAAGCGCATGTGCGCTCTTTTTCTGAATTAATCAAATTGTGTTTTAAACATTGCATAATGTGTATTGGAACTCTATATAACTGTCTTGTTGGAATGTGTTTCTATTCCGGGATTTTGTTTGCAGTTCTTTTGATCTGTATTGCGAGTGCTGCAGCGTTGTGCGATGTCTTGTTGAGGTTCTTTTGAGATTCAGATATAAGAGATTGATGCATGGCTCTCATTTTATTGTACGGACGGAAAAATCTTCTTCCTCTTGAAATTAGCCTGTTAACTTTCTCTTTAATTTTGTTCGACATGTGACTTTTTACCTTCTTCACCTTTTGACTTTGCCTGGCTAAAATGAAGTGATTGATCAGCGGCCGGAGGGATCTATAAAGTGCCAGACCATACTCCGGAAAATATCAATCTTTCTTTCGCCACAATTAACTTTTCATATTTGTTTTATAACAGTTCTGTACGAACTGACTTTTAAAAATGATTTGGCTTGGTGGAAATTGTGCTGGTAACTACAACAATTATTTATTTGAAAGACCCTTTCATGTAATTTGGCTTTCTATATAAGTAGTTCAGATGTTGCAACAATGTTTCGTTGTGTAGTTCTTGTGCTATGACAAAATTACAACAAACCTTCTTCTATCCCTTCCCCTTCGCGCAGGATTCATGTCCAAGAAGTAGAATTACTCGTCTAGTATGCAAAAAGACACATGCTAGCGATTGTGCCAGACTGGGGAGTGTATTTGATTTCTCCCATTCGATATCAGTCATTAAATGCTGCCTTCTTGCATTGGAATGGAACTTTTAACGTAATGTATTTGTCTGTAGAGGTGGTTTTCTTGACAGTGACTATCATAATCCAATTTTTTTTTTCTCTAATTCGAAGTCATACAGAGTCATCGACAATCTTTTCCTGATCCAAAGAACTAATGTAATATTTGCTGTCGCGCAACTCTCTGCCGAAATATTGTTTCGAAATTTAAGAAAATATTTCCGGGTACAACAACAACTAAAGTAGCTCAGTTTAAATTTTTAAGGAAAAAATTTATGCATTTATTAAAATATTATGTATATGTATATTTTTCAAGAAAAATATTGTTTTTTACTGATATTATTATTTTAATTGCTAAGAAAAATGTTACGATTTTTTAAATCCTCTATATTAACTTCGGTTATGCTTATCGATGGTAGCGGAATCTGCTAGGCCTAATTAGCCCCTTTGCCGTCATCCAATCGGGCTGAAACTTGACAGATAGGTTCGATGTCGCTGACAATACATTCTATCAAATTTTGGGGCTGTTACTGCCACTAAAATGTAGCTTTTACGGAATACTAATAAACCAACTTGCAGTCATCCAATCGCTTTAAAATAGCATTGAACCGGTCGTTGTTGAAACTCTTTCCTGTTGCCAAATTTGTTTAAATAAGTAAATAATAAAATTACTTTAATCAGAATAAATAAATGATATTTGGATGTAAGAGCATAAATTCACGTTCATTTTTAATAAATAAATTTTGAAACGTAGTTTGCCTCATATTTTGCTGATAGAAATGTTTTTGATATCGGCGCTATGTTAATGAATATAAAAATTGACAATGAATATAAAGGATTTTTTAAGAACTCTGTTTTTAGGGGTTGTTACTTTTGAATACATAAGTATTTATTTCTTGTTCAAAACTGGGTCGGTACCTGTTAAGAATAAATATTTAAAAATTAACAGTAAAAATATGCTTAAGTTTTCTTCAAATGTTATCAACTAAATGTAATTATTATTGCACCTGCGTTTTATAATATTTGGAGAGAATGCACGACTGAAAAAAATTACATTAGGTTTTTAAAGCAGGAAAATATTAGCTATCGTTTAAATCGTGACCTACATTTGAGCTTTGTACCTATTAAATTTGAAATAATTTTAATTTTTATCGAATTATATTGGCGGATAAAATTTTTATTTGAATAAAAAATATTCGGTTATAAAATATTATATAAAATTAGTTAAACAAAATATCCAATAATTTCGGTGATAAATATATTTAAAAAATATAGATTGAATTTTACATATCTAATTGAATTTCTAGGAATGGAAAAGGGGTTGTTGGCAATTTTTTTTTTATGGCACAAGAATTACACAACGAAACATTGTTATGTAATCTGAACTATAATTATAGAAGGATAAATTTTGTGAAGGAGTTTTAGAAAGGAAAATTGTCTCTGAAAACAGCCACCAGCATTTATTTTATTTATTATTCCATTTAAAAAATGACGAGGAATTAATACGGATAAGGTACCTTTATTCTTGTACTCTTGTTTCATAACCTTTCTTTTCGCTCTCGTAAACTGTTTCACATAAACAAGCTTTTATTTGCAGTAGCGGAAAATCTCTATCTGTGCGCTAAGTTCCAGGATTCGTCATACCACCCAAAATATAATTGTATATTCCTTATCTTACTGTAATTCAACTCTTAGAAAAGAATAAAGTCAGACTTACTCAGAAAGCATAAATCTATTTACTACATCCTCTTTTCAATTCTTTTTTGAAGATGAGTTCTTACACAAATAATTTTGAAGTATCCTTCCGGTCTTCATTTTTATCCTTACGTTTTATGATAATCATGTCACCGAATTGCCAGTTTTGCACACGTTATAATAATACAGTGCATTTGGCATGAATTTCCAATGGCAGATTTTCCCTTTCAGCATTTAAAGTTGTGTAGTTGCAGGGTTTATTCTTCAACAGATATTTTACAAGCAAGTCAACCTAATAATGATCGAAATTGTTAAATTAATGTAATTGAACGCGTTATTACCAATTTGAAGTTAACAAATTTTAAATTAATTAGTTACTATTAAATCAATTGGATATAATTTTTTGTTTAATCTATATTTTCTGTTATAGGCTTTTCTAAATCACATAAAGTAAATTATTTACTAAATAAAAAAATATATTCAATTAAGGCTACGAAGAATTAAAAAGTTTATTCAATAATTAACTCCAAACGTATTTTGACACATTTTCTATACAATTATAATTTTCTATTTTTACTGTTCATTTTCCTTATTGCCTTTTGGCGAAATTACATACTTATTGAAACAACTTCTCTCAATGTCAGACATATTAATTATACTAAAGTCAATGCTGTTTGCAATTCCTTTTCTCTAATCTGATACATTTGTTAGTTCGCGGGCCAAAAAAAATCATTAATTTCCCAGTCTGGGAACTAATAGTTATTCAAATTTCCCACTGTACAACCAGAGGAACAGGTGTCACAGATATCAAGGTCAAATAGGCTAAACAGGTCATGTCACAGTTACGAAACAAAGTAAAGGCGGGTACGATAGCGGAGATGTGAAATCGTTTAAAGAAAATGAACATATTTAGCGTGTCTCACTTTCTTTTTAATTGCTTCGATTGAATACGATTTGTTTGAAACAAGTTAGATTGTGAAAGATTACGAACTCTTCTAAGCACGGGTATAACTTCGGAGCATATGGTATAATGTTATAGTGTAGGTATCGGAGGAGGAATAAATATTTTTAATAATTGTTGAAAAAAAATTCAGGAAAATTTTCTATTGTATTGATAAATCGTAAAAATCTGTTTTTATTATAGTTTATGAAGGGGAAAGGCATTGATTGCTGGTTAATAAGTAATTAATCATAAGATAATATAATCTTTAGACAATTGCAATCTTCTGAAAATTTTGTTAGACATTCTGAAACTTTTTTTTAGACAATCTTTCGAAATTTTTTAAACAATCTTTTGTTAATTTTTTGAGACAGTCTTCTGAAAAGTTTGGTCATTTTAAAGGCTGGTTTACACATTGCCAGTGGTGGAATGCATGTTGATTGGAAAGTCATTGTCACGCGTTTATGAGAATTTCAGCCTTCCATTGACACTGTGCGAGTAAGTGGAACAATCCAGCCATTGAGTGAGCGTTACTCTACCAGTCATTGGACGCGGGAGATTTAGTTGACGTGAATGCAAATAGAAAATGTTTGATAAACTGGAGCCGATAGCTAATGTCGGGGTTTAAGTTTAGATAACCAGTTCTGTGACGTCAGCTAAGCGACCTCTGCGCCGTCTGTTGGTGATCAGAGGAGAGCGCTCGGGATTGGATGATGAGAGTCGCCGGTGCCAGTAAACAGAAAATGTTTGATCTACTGGAACCAGTTGTCAGGTGACGTCACATGACGTTACAGACTGGTGATATAAACTGGAACCCCGACTGGTAGTTTATAAATCCGGCTTAAGAATACACTAATTGACCAACTGGCTTCCCCGGCAACTGTCATGAAGTGCCCGTGTTAGTCATTAGCAAGCCCGTAGCCAGGATTTTTTTCTGGGGGCGGGGGGGTTATGGTCGAAGATTTGATTAAATGTATATAACAAGTTAAATAAAAAAAAGGGGGGGGGGGGGGAATTGGTAAAACAAGAATTCACACAATTTCGGGGGGGGGGGGGGTCTTGGGGTCTCCCCCTCTATCTACGGCCCTGGTCATTAGCTTCTGACGACTGGTGCGCTGACTGTTAACGTGTAAATCAGCCAGAAAAATGTGCCATGTCTGGCAAAATAGCTGTTTGTTCTGTAATGTTACTCACAGACAAAGCTTTCAAATAAATTACTTGGCAGAGTGTTGTGTAGAAACAACAATTAATTGTTCTTTATGATTAATACGAAAATCTCGAAATTATACACATGCATAAACGCTGCAAAGATACCTCATATTTTTCTCAAAGAATCAGAACGATTATATTATGAATTCTACGCCATATTTCCACTACTTTTCTGACTATATTTTGTTTTTGAATTTATGCTTGGGGACAACTGGTACTATGTTAAAAGAAAAATTCTATTTTATTTTCTGCATTTAATTCGAAAGCATTCCATACTTCCTACAATGATTAGCATAAATTAAAAATAATTTAATTCATTTTATAAATATAGTCTCGTTTTTATTCAGAAATCCTTCAACATGACAATTAATAAACCTATAATCTTGATTATCTTTTCTCTTAATAATCTATTAATAAAAAATTATACAAATCATCATAAGACATTTTCAGGAATTAAATTACAAAATTCGATAAATGTATAGAAATAATTTAATTTAGTATGTTGTCCACGACGTAGAAATCTCTATATTAAGAATTAAAAAAAAAAAAAAAAAAAAAAAAAAAAAAAATTGTTACGAATAAAAATAAACACAAAACTATTAAAGATTACGAATTTTTTAAGGACCAAGATGGCAACTGCACTTCAACTTTATAGAAAATATACGCATACTTATAAATTGGTTTCAAAATAAACTTTAGTCTTTAATATATCTAATTACTTTGTTAAGTGTTTTTTTTTTTTTTTTTTTTTTTTTTTTTTTTAAATATCTATTGAGTTGAGTATTTGATTTTTAATCCAGATGTATGATTTTAATTTTCTCTGCACTCTATACTGAGAATCATAAATACCAAGTGCATTCCAAATAAGGTGCCGTCTAGGACCTGAACAAAATCGTAATCTTTTTGGAATTTAACTCACGGCTTGTTCGTATGTGAGTTTTTAATATTTTTCTCTGAAAAAGAAAGCAAGTGGTTGTATACAAACTCTACGAACTAGCCTTGTATATCACTCTTATCAAGTAATACGTCACAGTCTCTTATCAACACAGAAGTTTACTTTTTTTTTGTATCAGACTGCGAACTATAAAAGTACTTACGACTCTTGGCAAGAATCGCACATGAAGTATAAGAACCAGTTGCTTCACTTCGATGCACCTGGACACTTATTAGTTATAGCAAAGGTAAGCATTTTATTGCTGTTATTCTTGGGAAGAAATGCAGTTATGTGTCTTACAGCGCTGCATTTGTTTGAATACAGTGAAGTCAATTTCGTATCGGTCGGTCGCGAAGTTTGTCCATTTAATGTTAACTCGGTCCATCTGTCAACCTATAGTTAATATATTCGTACTTTGAAAGAAGAACAATAACAAAACTCAAACAACTATAGTAAATCAATAAGGAAAAATGTGAGTATGTCGATTTGAGTTTATGCTAAATAATTTGTAAGATTTTAAATATCTCGGGTATGAGAGATAGCACTTATACATAGTCCTAGGGTAAGAGAATGCTACTAAATAATATTTTTATTGCTAGTATTATTATTATTATTTTAAATATTCACACAGTATGAAAAGTTCTCAGTCTAATCATATTTAGTTAAATGGGAACTTTTAGAAGTGAAGTAATACGGAAATATAAATTAGTCACTGATAATAAATTTTGAAAGGAAATTGAGTAGGATAATAAATTAAAAAATAAATAAATATTTTATATAAACTTCTGCGATCTATCTGCGAAGTTTCAACCCGATCGGATGACGGCAAGTGGGTTAATTAGGCCTCCGCAGATTTGACTGGTCACATACACACACAATCGAAATTAATGTAAGGGATTTAAAAACATTAAAGATTCGTAATTTGGTCCGGTATTAAAATAGCAACTGTACAATAATCGAAATGAAGTTGACAACAACAATAAAAACACATTTCCATAACGCATGAGAACAACTCTTTGTTGAACACAGCAAATTAATTATGCATTAGTCTATCAAAATCAACTTCAGTGTGATTTTATTACCTTCTTTATATAGTTGTAGATATGGTCATTCTCTTTATGTTCTTTGAACATTACACGAGTATTTAAATATCTTTATTTATTGGATATATAATTTTTTTAATTAAATTTTATTTGTAATGTGGCATTTTTTATTAAGTTTTTTAATTTGTACATTTTCTTAAAAACATAGTGTTATCAAGAGACCCTCATGAACACAAAAATCGAAAACACAAGTATTTTATTATTAAAAAAAAAAAAAAAAAAATAATAATAATTAATAAATGCTTTTTTTTTTGGGAGGGGGGGGGGTAATAGGTTTGAAAATATATACTAATGATTCACGATTTTTCTTCAACTAAAACATTTGTTATTTACGTCATCTTTTTTGTAAAAGTTTCATGCCCGATTTGATCTAAAAACTTATATATTTAAGCATGAAAAATTACACATTTAAACATCACATTAAAAGAAAACTACCCGCCGGCACAATGTTAAGAAAGATTTTGTTCACTCTTTCCTATTTTATTCATAAATATCTATTCAAAACACTTGAAAATTTTAAATGTAGAGTATTTTAGAAACTTGCATTGTATTGTTTACTTTTGATAAATAACTTCCAAATTCTTAATCAAAAGGGCACATAAGAGAACATGCTAAAATACAATGCATGTATCGTGTAGTGTCTGTAATGAATTCCTTTTAAGCACCATGATCAATTAATAATTAGTTTCAAGCACCAACAACAACTAACTTCCAAATTGAATTTATAAGAAATTTTTGAATTCTAATGTAGAAAATCCCAACTAGTTTCATGACAAATATCATCCCAACTAGTACATGACAAAAAATTTTTAAGATGTTAAATAGTTTAACTGTTTCAATACTTTAAATAATCTCGAACTCACATCTTATTGATTTGAATGTAAATTTCTTCAATATCAAAAGCTCCCTTTTCCCTACCCCCTTCCTTAATTTTTCCACTTTAACATGTGACACGTAAATACAACTATGCAAAAATGTTTAAGACAGCGAATCATATAAGAAGTCACATTTGTAAGAAAACATTGCATCATGAAAATAAAACTTCAGCATTAAAAGGGCTCTGTCTACTAAGGATGCATAAAAAAACAAACAAAAAACGCTATTTTTATTAATTTTTTTTAAAAAGAATATTATGTTTATTAATATAAAACTTGTTAGGCTTAAAAAAAAACGTTCGTAAATTGCAAAAAAAAAGATTTTAACCACTTTTTTAGTGGGAAAATGCCAAGTAAACAGGAGTCCTTAAAAAGTAGGTTGGTGTGCGCTGTTGAAAAAATCTGAACAACGGTCCATCTGAAACAAAAAAAAATTGAATGGTTTTAGGTTTAGTGTGACAGTGGCTATATCCTGTACCTATTATATTAATTTATATACAAACATAACAAAATGGTGGACCAAAAATAATAATAATAAAAAAAGTGGGGTTTTTATGCATTTTTTTGCTTTTGCAAAAAAATAGTAAAAATTAAAATTTTATTTGTTTTTATAATTTACGAATGTTTTTGTTAAGCCTATGAAGTTTTATATCAATAAACATAACAGTATTCTTAAAAAGAAAAAAATTAATAAAAATGGCGTTTTTTTCATGCATCCAAAGTAGACAGAGCCCTTAAATATAACTTGCCAGAAACAAAGAGTATTTACTAAAGCGGATTGAATTGCAATCTTATTTAATGTTTCTTAAGTCAACAAAACGCTGTTCAATTATCCACCAACCATGAAGAGTCGTGAGAGCTGGTAAAAAAAAACTAGTTCAGCAACAAGAAATTTAATTAACTTTGAACAATAGTTTTCAAATTTGGATGTTTGGTAACAATCGGGGGAAAATAAATGAATCTTGGATACGACCTCAATCAGATTTCTTTCTTTTACTTCACAATCCATGCTTAAATTGATGACTAAGCTAAGTTTTCTCAAGCGTTTCCTTCGCCTAAGATGTCTGTGCAAGATAGGCTAATTTAAAAAGACTGTTGCAAACTCTCAGTCAACAATATTGAAAAAACTACCAGCCTAACATACGGCCTTAATATTCTTTAGCTGCGTTAAGCACATAAGTAGAGAGGCATGGGAGACAGGATGACATCTTACAATGTTTTGTAATACTCATACGATATTTTTCATATGAAGTATGATTAGTGGTAAGTAATGTTTGAATTATTCTATGTTTGAATGTTATAGGAAGGAATATAGCACAAAATCAGAGGCAGTTTCATTGCTTAACATAAATAATCTAATGTCAATTCTGTTTGAATATGTAAGGAATCGAGGATGATTTCCACGCTTATTTTTAAAAAGAATTAAAACAAACTATTACAAATATTTAGCAGGCGATTTTTTTTTTTTTTTTTAATTTTTTTTTTTGTGCTAATCTTTTGAGCTGTGTTAAAAGTTATTTAAAATTAAAGTTAAAATGAAAGATATTTGGATATTATGTATATCCAGTAAATAGTTCCTATCAGTGATGTACAAAATATCCTCTACATATCATGTGCATTATCAGCAACATTTAATTTTGTGGATATTAAAGTATGCCGAATAGCTATATAAAATTACAAATTGATCAGTTATACTGATAAATGAACATGCTTATCATAGTGGTTATATTTTTACTTTGCGTATTTTAAGACTACAAAAGGTGTATTAAAAAAACCACAACTATACTACTAATTTCAGTTTGCCAATTTTTTGGAAAATAAGCTCATTACACTTTTGTATAAATACATGCTACCTCAAAGGTTTACACAGAGGAAATATAGCAGAAAAAAAATGAAGAAAATTATCTTCACAAAAAGCAATATAAAGTTTAATATAATCAAAATTAAGCAAAAAATTATCTGTTTTATTAGATACATCACTGAATATTCATTAAAAGTTGCTCATTCGATGTTTGTGAAATTACTTGTTAGAATATTTTGAGTACTTTATGCATCAGAACCACGTTATTTCTTAATTAAAATCAAGTTTTTGTTTCTCGTTAGCACTGTAACAGGAAAATAACTTTTGTATTTAATTCAAGATGTGAGTCTGAGAGTTGACAAAAGTCAATATTTTAATGAATTTAAAGTTTATATTCGAAATTAAGACCATTATGTAAATTAGTATAATTTTAAACCAACGATAGCATGGAATATTTCAAGATAAATACATTTTTAATAATATAATCGAAATATGAGTGTCCATATATTCTAATAATTATGATCATCAAAAACAGAGAATTTTATCAAAAACAGGGAATTTTATTTTTTTATTGAAGTATGGACAGCAAAACATGTCTATACCTCAAGTAAAAAATATCTGGTTAAAAGGACACAGTACATGAACATGGGAAAAGTAATAACATTGTTTAGAAGACATTTTCTTGTAAAACTTGCCTATAACAGCATCATAAAATATATAGAATGAAAGCGGACCTTAGATACAAGTGACAATTTACTTTTTCAATTTTCTAAGTTATTTAAACAGTCATGATTATTTAAATTCTACTTTTTTTGCTGCTGTTAAATGTAACTGAAAGACAATAGTCACCATAAAACATATACCTACAGTGTCACGTTTTTTAAGAGCGTTTACAGGCGAGGTTTGGGAAGCGAATTTTTTCAGAACAATATTCTTGTATTTTCCAATACGTTAATGCTTTGTTTCCTTATCCAGCTTTGTACAGATTATTTTTTACTAACGGAAAGACATGTTTTGTGTTGACACAATTAGCGGGTGTCAACCTTTTTTTCTCCACAATTGTTATATAAGGATGTCCCTGCCCATGTATCCCTTTTTAACTTAGAAATGTTGTATTTATATACTTGATAATAATTTTTTTATTGATTGAAATTGATAGTTCAGTGTAGATTGCACGGTTCCGGTTGTCTATTTCTGCCACTTTGAAGTGCTTATCATAACCAAATTTCGTAAGTCTCGTAATTTTGAATAACCATTAGTTTACGAGGTCAAAACCTTATCGCCCATATCTTTCTTTCTCCAACCCTACCATACCAACGAGTAGACTTTGAGGCCACGATTTATTTAAATGCGCCAGCCTCATTTGCGTACACGCCAGTATTTGGCGAAGGCAGGATCGGCCCCACGATCTAATGAATACTTCATTCACATTCAAACTACTGTCAAATACTTCATTCTGCATTTTGAATTACAATCAAATGATCATGCTTCTCTGTTACTCAGAAGAAGCAAAATTTTAACCAACAAATCGCATGATTTATAAATTTAACGTAAAGGGCTTACATTTTGGAAACTATGAACTTCACCAACATTTACAAAATATTCATTTCTTTTACAATTTCCAAGCTTCTGATTAAAAATATCGCACTGCGTAAATGTTGAAATAGTTTTATTAATTTTAATGTGCTTGTAATTGAAACGTATAGTTTCAAATATTTTTTAAAAAATTTTATAGCTTTATTTCAATTGTGCTTAAACTTTTGAGACTATATGTACCTATTAAAACAAAATATTCATGTTTACAAATGCATTGTGTCATTTCCATGGTCACCGTCAGAGAGGTTCAAGGGGGTGCACTTGCAACCTACTTGCTTTGGAGAATTTAAAATAATGTGTAGAAAAGTGGTATAATTCAATGTTAATATAGGATACTGCATAATATAGGGTTTTAAATATTCAATCGATAAGATATTTAATACACAGCCATAAATTAAAATATCTTAAAAATAGCTACTTAAAAAATCAGTATAAAAAATATCTAATAATAATAATAATAATTGTTTTACACTCCCCTGAAAGTAATTCTGCCGGCGCCCAGGGTAATTTCCTAGCTATTTAGTTACATCTTAGCAATTTCAGTATTGTTGAAAGATGTGCAATAAGTAATGTTATTTGTTATTACAAAGTGAAAACAACCAAGAGTATTAATTATTATCTAAGAGATAGACTTCAAATAAATTGATAACATCGATTATATTGATAATCTTGATTTTTCGTATCTGGCCGTATCTATATTTACAGCGTATTTCAAAAAGGTCATACGATTGGAATTGTTTACCTTAGAATAAGTCAGCGTTTCTCAACCTTTCAGTATTAACGGCCCAGTTTTCAATCATAATTTTCTTCGCGCCCCCGCTTGAAATGAAACGTATACAACAATAATGTATATTGAGTATTTTGGATTCTGTTTTTAAATAATTTTTAACTAACTGCAAAAACAAGAGTAAAAGAGAGCCAACGTTGGCGAGATACCACATCAGGCATTTTGACAAGCGGGCGGTGAACAGGACTGATGCCGTCTCGAGCATGCGCAGAGCAAATGTTTTCTAATAGGAAGAAGGAAAATGTTCGATAATACAAGTTTCAATTCCAGCCAGTCTCATTAGAGTCGATCCTTCTATCGCTATCGAATCTATCGTGAATGTGTATGTTATATATGTTTTCGTGCTAATTGCAATTTACCATATTAAATATTCACGGCAACAGATTTATGTAGACTCATGGATACATTTTTAAGCGAAAGTAAGCGAGCATTAGACGATAGTCAAGCATCAACAAGTACACAGACCAGCGTGGTTCCGAAAATAAAATCAAGAAAATATTCTCAAGAATACTTAAATTTTGGGTTTACCAGTACTGAAGTAAATGAAGAAAGGCCCCTGTGTATCATTTGCTCAAAAATATTGGCCGCAGGTTAATTAAAATTAAAATCATTTAAAAAGCAAAAATCATTTTTTAAAGAAACTTAGTCTGTGAATAAAAAAGCTTGAATTGCATCTTACAAAGTTTCATGTAAAATAGCCAGATGCAAAAAACCTCACACCATTGGTGAAGAGCTTATTTTGCCAGCAGCAAATGAGATTGTAGAAACTATGTTTGAAGATAATTTTTCAAAACAATTGCAGTCCATACCTCTTTCAAATGATACTGTTCCTCGTCGAAATGGTGATATAGCTGAAGATGTACAGTGTCAGCTTTTCTCGAAGTTGCGTGACAAATTGTTTTCAATATAGCTTGATGAAGCAACAGATAGTAATAAAGATGCTAATTTAATTGCCTATGTTCGATTTTGTGATAATATGTCAGCTATAGAAGAACTACTTTTCTGCAAACTAATAGAACTCCAAACAACAGCGTTCGCATTATTTGCTATTTTAAATGATTTTATGAACGAGGCAAACATAGAACGGAAAAATTGCATCGGAATATGCACCGATGGTGCTCGTTCAATGTCCGGAAGATTCCAAGGTATACAAGCACTTGTAAAACAAAAATTGTCTCAGTGCGTCTGGACACATTGCATGATCCACAGAGAAACTTTGGCTTCAAAAGAAATGAGTCCTGGTCTGAATATTATGTTAACTACGGTTGCAACCGTATTAAGTTATATAAAAATGAGACCCCTGATATCGAGAATCTTTTCAGCACTTTGTAAATACATGGGTTCAGTACATTCAGCGTTACTATTTTATTGCGAGGCATGATGGTTATCACGTGGGAAATTTTTGCAACGTGTTTATGAATTAAGAGAAGAAATCGCCATTTTCCTAGAAGAAAAAAACAGACCGGAAGCCGAGAATTTTCGTGATGGTTTATTTGTGATGAAATTGAGCTACTTGGCCGACATATTCGAGAAATTAAATAACTTGAATCTTCAACTCCAAGGAGCAAATACATATATGTTGGATACGATTGATAAAGTTAATGCTTTTTGTAGAAAATTTTAATTGTGGAGCAGAAATTTAAAGCAAAAAAACCTAACAATGTTTGCAAATGTGAATGATTGTACAGTACCCCCCCCCCCCAAAAAAAAATCAGAACGATGGCTATATCTTCGGTTCTAATTATCGTAGAATCTTACAGTTTGCACCAACATGTTTTGCTTACGATTTTTTATATATATCTGATGCATTTTTTTTCCTTAAGGGACCGTTTACTAAGTAAAAGTAACGCTATCTTCGAAAATTTCAATACGAACCCCTATTTTTTATCATTTCATTCGATTTAGAATACATCATTTACCTCAAATACGAAATTTCAATGCAATATGTTGAAAAACACGTCACTTATGAGCGAAAATGTTTCGACCATTTTTTGACCGATCTTCAGGGAGAATTTCCATAAAACGTAAGGTATTTTTAAGGTTCTACTTCACAGCGGGAGAAATCGAAAGTTCAGTGCGGCGTTTCAAGACGTTAAAAAATACCAATATTAGTCTAAAACTGCATAGAAACTACTTGGATTTATAGTGTTACGTTTAAGATTAATACAAAAATAGCAAGTAAACGCAAAAGTAACATAATTTATTTACAACATTAAAGATGTGCATTCTTCACACGAAATAAATAAAATATCGAAAACTGTATTTGCAGAAGTATAACGTATATTACTGATAATTAGAAAATTAATAAATATAAAATGTAGGCATTAGTAAACAGTATTCAGCAAAGCGTGATTATTTTACAGAAACATGTCACTGTAAACACAAATGTAACTTGTTTGTTGAAATTATTTATAAAATAAAATTGATGATTAAAAAAATGATTCAGTAAAATTTTTAAAGGATAACTTATTGAAATTGCTTAAAAAATGTTTTAAATAAATGTAATTTAAGAAATTAATTAAAAAAAAAAGAACACTGTTGAAAACCACACAAAACATAATTTCACGATTCCAAACACGTTAGACAGATTAAAAAAATATGTATAAAAAATAAAACTGCTTTGTTTGTATAAAATTTCTTTTTATAATTTCAAGAAATTCTGTTCCGATTCACCCCGCTGTTCCTATTCTCCCCATTTTACGATTATTGAACGTTGTGCGATTTTCCACACCTCTAGTTTACCTTGAATTAATCTTTGATAGTTTTCAAAAGTCGTCTACTATACGGTCCCTTAAAGTGAGCGTTTTTTACATTTTCGCTAAAAAATCGAGAACTAAAAGTTAAAATGAAAAGAAAAAAATTGTGGTGGGGTTTCAGACCATGGTGAATCTAATGAAAGCAAAAAAAAAATATATGTTTCTATTCAAAATTTTTTTAAAATTGTTTTATTAATTAATAATTATTAAAAAAGAAATTGATGCAAAAGTTGCTTGCTATTTATGTTTGGTCATTTACAAACTATCTTTAAAAAAAAAAAATTACTGAAATATATTAATTATTTAAGTACTTATGGCCAAAAAACCAACTTTTTTATTTAACATTAATTTATCATTTTCTTTTTATCCTTTAAATTACAAACCATTCATTAGAAAATTACGAATTTTTGTATTTCGACATTTTTTTGGATGCTGAATCCAAAAATGGAATAATATTATGAGGTTGCTATTGAACTTTTTAAAGTTTGGTTCTGTTTTAATATGTAGATGACCCCTCATGACAAAAAAACTACATGCAATTATTAAAAACCTTCCACGATTTACAACGGTACCTTTTGTTTGTTATTTCAACAATTAGAGCACAAGATATAGCCATCGTTCTGATTTATTTTTGGGGTACTGTACTAAAACTTACAAGGCTGAAGAAGAACATGTAAAAGTTGTTTTTGTGCCATTGAAAATCATTTAGCCATGAAGCCAAAGAATTAAAAAAAATATTTTCTTGCTGACGACAAACTGATAGCAAGTTACGAGTGGGTTAGGGATCCATTTCATAAGACTCCCGAAGGACTCTCAATTGATGAGGAAGAAAAATTCATAGAATTCACGACAAGTGGCGAAACCAAAAGACAATTTAGTAATAAATCACTCTTTGAATTTTAGGCAGAAGTAGAGGAGGATTTTTCTGCACTAAAAACAAGGGCATTTCGCATTCTATTACATTTTCAACATCCTACCTTTGTGAAACTGGATTTTCTGCTGTGGCTTCTTAGAAGGCAAAATATAGATCTCAGCTTTATTATAGAAACAGAGCTGAGAGTGGTTATTTCTAATATTAAGCCATCCTTCGAAAACTTTGCTCTGGAAGACAGGCCCAAGGAAGTCACTAATAATTGTTAAATTTGTTTTTAATTTAGTAAGTTGTTTGACTTTACTTGTTAAATATGTCGAAATGTATTTGGTTTTCTATGTGTATGTGTGCTTTTCTTTCAGTCAGTTAATAATTTTTTTTTTTTTAAATAATTTTTTCTCTTGTATATTCTCGCGCCTCCCCTCTAGTGTGTTCGCGCCCCACAGGTTGGGAATCGCTGGAATAAGTCATGTTTTGTAATTATACAAAAAAAAAAAAAAAAAAAATAATAATAATAATAATAAGTTTCCTATAGATATATATGATAGAAAATCTGTTTTTTAGTTTTCCTACAGAAACCTGAAGTATATATATATAATTCACCAAGTATGAAATCGCTTACTGCTAATGCTATATGGACAAATAATTTAATATCTAACGGATATAAATTCTGCATTGAACCATTGTTGACATGATCAATGCAAATAGTTCACCTAAAATGTGAAGTTTTAATACACTTATAAAAATACACGAATATCAATAACTCTTAAGATATAATTGAGTTGCAATAGATGAGACTAAATTTTTTTAAATAACTATAAGTATTACTTTTTGAAAAATACACTTGTTTTAAATAATATTAATTAAATTTATTTTATTAAAATGCTCATAACACTAAGATTTTTTTAAAGTTTTTTTTAGATATATTTTGAAACACTGTTTTAAAATAAGTAAAAAATGGAACAATGCTAATAATAAGCAACATTTAAAAAAATAAACTTTTACTAAATAAACTTTTACTAAATATTATTGTATTTAGAATTTTGGTATATTTGTAAATATTTCTAAGTATTAATTATGTAAAAAGGAAAATTTATGTACATTTCGCATAAGGCAGTGCAAGAGTTCGTCTTTACTTCGCTTTCCTGCAATACGTCTCTTAATGCTTGAAAACGAGTTCTACAGGGATCATGCTGGAAAACGAGTTTTAAAAGGAACAACCCATTTAACATTATGGTTAATGGCAATCTTGCCAAGTTAGCGACGGTTTTGGCGACTAATTTTGGTCGCCAAATTTTTGGCGAGTTATCGCCAAATGTCGCCAAACTTGGCGACATTTTCGGTCCCCATGTACCTGTATAGGGCTTTTCGACTGCGATCTGGAAAATTCTCCAAATTTCTATCTCTAGAAGATTCGCGAAGGAAGCTTTCCTATATAAGGCCGGCCAAGATAGCGGAGGAGTTGAGTTAGTGAGCTAGTTGTCTCTCAGTGAGCATTCAGAGTAGTTCCAAAAGCGAACTGTATTGCATTGTCTTTTGCGGCGATTTTAGCACTCGTGTATCAAGTTTTTAACTACTGTTTGTGTTCTATTGTTGTATAAAGAACTGTATTGAGTCTATTAGAATGAGAAGTTCTGGAGTTGTAAAAGAATCTGCGAAGAGTTATATCGGAATAAATTTCTGCATGTTTTGATCTGCTTTAGCTTCAAGTCCTTCGAACCCATCCACGCAACATTATTAATAAAACATATTCTACGAAAACGCAGTTAAATTTTTTTTTTCTGTAGCTAAACTGATAAGTTTAGAAGAAATAAAAAGGTTGTAACAGAACAGTGGGTATGCTAATGAATTATTAATTGTTCAAATATATAAAATGTTCAAATTAAAAAGAAATACTGAAACGTGAGAAGGAACAGGTTAAGACAGATAATAGGTCAAATTCTCCTCATTGTCAATTGCTTCAAAGTTGAATACTCAAACACCTTTTATATTTATGTTACAAAACTCCTAAATTATTTTTTTTTTGTCTGAAAATTTATATTTTGCTTTGAAATCATTCATATTTTTATGTTTTTCCCATACATAAAAAATAAAAAAAAAGAAAGTAAGCTAGTCTTTCACAAAGTCTCTTCTGAAGGCTAATCTTCACATTTCAATTAAAGACTGTAAAAATTGACGAATTTTATTGAGAAAAGGGGAGGGAGGGTTTTTAAATTTTTTTTTTATCGCTAACAACTTCTGATCCTCATGTACCTGTATTCGTAGAATCATTAATTTTCAAATTGTATGTGAAAGCTTATAGAATCTTACAATGATGTTTTTATATTTTAAAATTTATTTTTTGCCTTCAATATCATTCCTATGTTCATGTTTTTTCCATTCTATAAAAAATAAGCTAATCTTTCATAAAGGTCCTTCCTAAAGGCCTCCAATTTAAGACAATAAAAAAATTGAAGGTTTTTTTTAGGCGGGGGCGGGGGGGGGGAAGGGGAGGATATTACTGTTTATCGCTCATAACTTTTGATCTTCACCAACTTATTTGTGCAAAATCATTAATTTTTAAATTTTATGACGAAATTTACTGAACTTTATAACAATGTTCTTTTCAATGTTTTAAAATTTATTCCTTCAACATCATTTCGATTTTGATGTTTTTCCCTTACTGTCAAAAACGAAAGCTAATCTCTCATAAAGTCCTTCCGGAAGGCTTTATTCATATTTCAAGGCAGTGAAAAAGTGGAAGATTTGTCTTTTTAATTTCATTGTTTATCGCTCATTACTTCTGATCATTATTTATCCATAAATGCGTAATCACATATTTTAAAAATTGTATACGAAAGTTTACAAAATCTTATAAAAACTTTAATTTTTTTTTTGTGTATTTACTTCACAGGCGACAAAACGACAAATGGGTATTGCGCTGTATTACTCACGTAACGTGTAACCTTCTTTTTTTTTATTTTTTATTTGTTTTATAAACTTTTTATTTATTTAAAACACAAATATTTTATTTTTGCGAGAGAGGATATAAAAATCCTGATACCAAGCAAAATTGAGAATAGAAATTTGATTCTTTTCATTTTATAATTTGTATTCTGAAAGCACATAGAATATAAAGTAGTATTGCACTTTCTGGAAAACATCGAATGCGTTTTATAAAAACTAACTTGTCACGTTACTTAATATAACTTTATTTTCAGTTTGTTATGCAACTTTCAGTGGTTTGTACGCAATACCTGTATTGCTGAGAATATTTTCACAATGCCTTACTCCTCAAAGCAACCTTGAAAATAGCTTTTGACTTATAAGAAGATTCTTCTCTTGGGAGTAGTTCTTTTTTCTTTCTTTTTTTCTCACCAAGACCTTGTGATTCAAAACAGAAAACAGACTCATCTGGTCTACCAGTCGTTCAAGGAGACATTTTTTGCTCTGTAGTTAATACTCTAGGCGTGGAATCAAATTAATACTTTTTTTTTTTACACTAATCGCTTTTTAAACTAAGCTTGCGTCGATTTTTGAAGATGCTAAATTAGTTATCAATCTAAAAATGCGAAAATTAACAACACTTAAAAAATGAGCTTTGAAAATAGTGAAGAGAATAACTTTTTTTAGTTCAATGTACGAGTAAAATTACATTACAAAACTAATTTAAAAAAATAATATTCACTCTTTTTTGTTCAGGTTATTGACTTTTTTTTCTGAAAAAGAAACGCTCAACAATAGTTTCCAATTTTGAACTAATTTTTCAGGTTTCAACATTTATAAAAAATGACTTTGCCCTTTTCATTTTCAAGACCTAGTTTAATTACCCGTCTGTTTAAATCGGGTAAAATGAATATATATATATATATATATATATATATATATATATATATACTAGTTTCAAATTTGAAAATTGTTTGATAACCAATATGGAAAAAATAATTATGTTTTCTACTTAAGCAATACTTATATATATATATATATATATATATATATATATATATATATATATATATATATATATATATATATATATATATATATATATATATATATATATATATATATATGTATTGTTTAAGTAGAAAACATAATTATTTTTTCCATATTGGTTATCAAACAATTTTCAAATTTGAAACTAGTATATATATATATATATATATATATATATATATATACTAGTTTCAAATTTGAAAATTGTTTGATAACCAATATGGAAAAAATAATTATGTTTTCTACTTAAACAATACTGTTAAAATAATAGGAATAGAAGTATGTATATTAATTGCAAAAATACGAGAAATGTATGTTTAGAATAGGTAGCACTAATAAACAATGAAATTTCTAATGAGGATTAACTATTCAAAATTAAACCAAAGAGACAGTTTTAATATCATTCCTTAAAATTAAAAACAGTGTTTTCCCAAAAAGATTTCAATTACTTTTCATTTTCAATTACTTTTGGTTTTTCTCAATATTTGTTCTGTTTTGTTAATGAATAATTAAATAATAATAAATAATTAAAAATCTTTTTAGTTTAATAAGACGAGAAATAGGCGAGAGCATAAAAGTTCTAGGTCGTTGAAAAGTGTATTAATATGATTAAATTAACTTTCACTAAGCTTTTAAAGTATTCATTCAAATACATGTATAGCCTTTACGAAATCCACCACATATATATTAATCATCACCCATTTAACAACGTTTTATTACTATTTCAATGCAAATTATTTTTAATTGATGTAACCAATAATGAACTGGTTTACTTTAGATTAAATGAATATTTCCTATTTTTTCCCCCGGTATTTTGTAAAAAAATGTTGGTTGACCCAAGTCCCATTACATCATTTTGTTGACGCTTTATGTCTCTTTCCTTAAATTCCATTATCTTTATATATTTTTTTAAACTTGAAAAATATAATAAAATTATCAACGTAAAAACCTGAAATAATTTTTTTAATGTTTTCCATGATAATAGAGCAGTTCTTTCATAAATGTATTTTCATTGAATTAAATATTAGTACATTTTTTTTTCTTTAATTTTTCAAAAGAAGGACTTTCAAAATATTTTTATATCTGACATGACTATGATCACCGAAATTCATTCATTGATCCATTGATTCTTAAATTTAAAGTAATTATTATTTATAGTTATTGATCATTATTCAAATACGCTCCCTTTTATAACGTTGGAAATTATTTTATTTTTCATCTAACACCCTGGAAAATACGATGACAAAGTAATTACAGGTTCTTAGCTATATTATTTGTTGAGAAGGGAAGTATCGAGCGTCGATCTGCACCCCGTCAATATAATAACGGTAATATTTATAGTTCCTTCCGCTATGATATTGGAACTTGGCAGAGGAACCACTGACGCGTTCTAACATATTGAGAGATAGTTACTGCCTGAGTACATTTAACCATTTTTATTTACCTTTCCTCGTTACCTAGGCGTTATAAAAAATGAAGTCGAACTCTAACTACTGCGAGTACAATAATGTGAACTAATGTTTATCTGTATACAACATAAACTAAAGAAGTTAAATAGGAATACAAAAACAAATTATAATCTTTTTGCATTTGGCCAAAGCGGGTTATCTTACAGAGTTTATCCGTCAGATTTGACAGTGTAATTCTTTTATTTGACAACATTAATTTCCGACCAGGCAATTAATATGTTAATCTATTCCTATCAATTTTTTCCTTTAAAACCTTGATTACCTTTAAAAAAAAAAAAAAAAAAAAAAAAAATTTCGAAGCTTCAAAGAGCATCGTACTAAGAAGTTTTACTTCCCGTTAAAGCCGGAACCAAAAAGTATTAAATGAGAAACCCTTATTCAAAAGAGTTTTGTTAAACACGTCCATCATAAATATGCTTTCAATGCCATTGACATTGCAGTATAAGAAGGTAAACATACTAGCACTTCAAATCTTCCACCTTCGTTGCGTGCGCGACCCACAATAAAAATAGCCGTCAACTAATTAATTATTCTTTTTCCTCCTCCTGAAACAGGCCGAAGTGCAACCCTCATTAGAGAAACCTGGTCAAAGTTCAACCGGTGACAGATTTAGCCTTCAAATCCCAGACACGCGTTCCCACCTAAAGGTGTTTTGCTGAAGGTTTCCTTGTGGCCTGCTCCAGAAAGTCGAGACCATGCTGAGTAAACTGAAAAGCGGAGACCAGCAGACCAAGAGTCGAAGCCAACTGAGGAAAAGGTTTCGAATCTTCTCGAGGATGACCAGGACTGGACCTGTATCGCCTTATGAGAGGATGGATGGTAACGTCAAGAAGAAGGCGAAAGTATCGGATGCGGAAGATAAGGAAAACTACGGTGTCAATGAGGTGAAGGATAAGAAGGCGAAGAAGAGAGTGAGTACCTTTGTGAATTATAACTGTTTGTTGTTGGGTGTTGATTTGATTGGTAAGGTTTGTCGACCTCTTGGAGTCTAAAGGTCATGTTGTTTCAGCCGGTTGTTCTAGTGTTTAACAACAGCAGGCTGGTGGGAAGATATTATTGTTGGAAATTTCGCTGCTTGGTAAATAAATATGATATGAAAAGGTGTTTTTATTACTTCACTTTAATAAACTAATGAACTTGATTATCACAATTGAGGATGAAATTGCTAAAATCAAAATAGCTATTTCCAAAGATATTTCAAAATTGTTTAACTGTTTGTCCACGTTTCCTGTTAAATTGCTCTTTTGACGAGTTAAAACAATTTAATTTCTTATTTTGTAAGTATAACACTTAATAAAATATTTTTGAGGTGCTAAATCAAAAAATGCTAAGTAAAACGTTATTTTGGAAGTAGCTCAGGATCAAATATAGGAACAATCAAACAATTTGAATAAAATATGTTTAATAATATATTATTAGATTAAATTAATGTTACAGGTTAATGGACCCTAGTGGAACTTAATACGTACTCCAGGCAAAAAAACATTTTGTTTAAGAGTTTTTATAATTTTGTTTAAATTTATTTATCAAGGGGCCGATTACTAAATTATTTTTATCAAAAATCTGAAAACTTCATTACAAATCCCTACGTTTAAACCTGCATTCAATCTTGAATACTTCACCCTTTCAAAATCTAATATTTCCTATTCAATGTTGAACTCATATTTGAGAGAATGTGTTTTCGATTGTTATCAATACTGTAATGGAGAGCTCATTGACTTATATATTTGTGAAAAAAGAGATTGAAATATAGTGAAATAAATAGAAATTCAATCCAAAAGTTGCATGTTACTAATTCGTATCAAACAAACTATTATTCAAAATAAAAATTATCAAAATATATTCATTACTTAATAACTTATACCATAAAAAACAGTATTTCATTTATTTTTAACATTATTCGGTCTTCATTGTAAACATTTAAATCACTAGCCCATCTATTGTAAATTTATGAAACTGTTTTTACGACATTTTTATACGCTAAATGAAAGCATAGAAAAATATGGGGTTGCCGTTAAATTTTAAAAAGTTTGATCCAGTTTTTATACGTAAATGACAAAAAACAAACCCTGAGTACCTTTATTTAAAAAAAAAAAAAAAAAAAAAAAAAAAAAAAAAATTGAAATATTTTTAGAAAAATATTAAAAAAATTAATCGCTAAGGTTATTGGAAGATGGGTTTATAAAATGAAAGAAATTTTAATTTAAGCACTTAAGAAATATTTTGAGGTTTTTCTATCGCTTTCGAATGTATTTGTCAGTTGAATTTTTTTTACCTGAAAATTGTAATGAAATTGGTTTATGAGATTATTGGAAGATGGTTTTTATGAAATGAAATAAATTTCAAGTATTTAAGAAATATTTTAAGAGTTTTCTAAGTTATAGAATTTTTAAAATGGAAATTTCTTGAAATTTTTGAAAAGTTGAAATATTTTTTTAGTTATACAGATTTTTTTTCAAGTCTTGATGCGATTTGGGAATTGAATATCATTCTTATACTGATATTTGAAAAATCTCTTTTTTCTCATGTTATAAAACTGTTTTGAATATGATTTTGCGGAGTTGCAATAAGTAGTAATTTAATTACTAAAATAGTATATTTTTATATACATTACTACATTGTATATTTTTAGGTATTTTTTAAATGAATTCCTTACCAAACTTAAAAATAATAAAGAAATATAAGTGACTAAAATTTCATAAGAAAAACATATCATATCATATTGAAAGGGCTGCGTGTAAATATTCTGTTTTGGGTACACACTTAGGGAAAATAGTTTGGTAAATTTTTACCATGAACTCTAATTAAATAATTAAATGTAAGTTTTCTATCAAATTTCCATCTTACAAATAACTTATAAAATGGAATTGGGTTTGTGAAATTAAATACAGCGAATTCGCTAAAAAATTTTTATTTTCCATTTTTCTAACACTAACTTTTAAACTTATAGAGATCCGCCTATTGGTTTGCTGATAACTTTAAATTTTCTAATAAATATATCATAAAAAGAAAATTTTTGGAAATTAGTTGTATGTGTTAAGGTTCTCCAGAAGGATTTAAATTTTAGATGTGTTTTTAAACAAAATTATTCTTTTACGCTCTAATTAAAGTAAGTAAATTAGAATTCGGTTGCCAAAGAATATTTTTACGTTTTTATTTTCAGAAGGAGTGTATTTTCATCAAATTGATTATTAAAACAACTACTTAATTTTTTTAATCTTTCTTCATCTAATTTTATTAAGTGTTGGTTATGATAATAAAGAAAAATCTAATAACTTTTAGGAATATTTTTGTCAACACTATTGATAGGTATGTTATTTCCGATTTCCGATTTGTGCACTGAAAATAATGTAGACTTTTCATTTAAATTCTTTGAAACTAATTTCCAATTTCCTTTTATTTCGTATATTAATTAATAAAAATTTACACTAAATAATCAGCACAAATAAGTGGAATCAATTCTGTCTAGAAAGACATGCTAAGTAATATTTTCAGTAAGCAAAAAATGATAAACTTTATAATCTTTAAATTAAAAAAAAAAAAAAAGGATGAATTTGGAGTCGATTTCGTAAGCTAAAGTGATTTGTTAGGGAAAAAAAAATTTAAAGAATTGACTATTTTAAAGCTCTAAATTTAGTTTCCTTTATTAGTTTGTATTCTCTTTTGTATCGGTTACCTACTTCCCTAAACGCTTTGTCAGTAGGTCAAGTTGCTTTTGAAATAGTCTCCACCTCAAACTCAGCTTCCTTCTCTCTTGCAATAAATACCATTAGGTTGAAAAGAAACGGTA
This sequence comes from Linyphia triangularis, assembly GCA_963978545.1. Taxonomy (NCBI): domain Eukaryota; kingdom Metazoa; phylum Arthropoda; class Arachnida; order Araneae; family Linyphiidae; genus Linyphia; species Linyphia triangularis. Next base: position 32,253,124 of record OZ021727.1, on the reverse strand, counting down.
TTAAATGAAAAGGAAATGGAATTAATTCTACCTGTATGGGTATACTTGAAGGAAACGAAACATGACTTAAAATCATAGAAATAAAAGTTTATTTTGATTGAACTATAAGCTTAATTAGAGGGAACAAATGAAAAGTCTGAAACAGTAATAAAATTATTTCAAACTAAATTGGTTGAGAATATCTCATTAGAATTGAGTGTCCTTCTGTTTTTTTAAATGGTGATTTTCACCACTTCTGTGCAATCCAAGTTTTTGCAGTTCGTGAACTTTCTCATGGCCGGTTCCTTCAAAAGAACTGGAAATAAACTAAAGAATAGACATTTCAATCTATAATTTTATAAAAAACAATTTTCATTCTAAATTTATTTTTATATTAAATGTCCTTGAGTATGTCACTGTAAGAAATGCGTTTTTGATTCTAATGTTCATTCCAATTTTTTTTATTGGAAACTTATTATTTATTGTCAGTAAAATTTTGTAACATAAAATGGTAATTCAAGATATGCTGATAGCGGAAAATGTTTTTATAGTTTAGAAACTAAAACGCTTATGTATAGAGCTTCTATCTTTGAAATATATTAAAGTACATATTTTCTGGCTATTGGTCTAATTTGTGTCCATTTTAGAATATTTAATCTTGAATTAACTAATTAACTAACTAACAGAAATAAAAAAAGTGTAATACAGGCTTTAAATTATTAATTTAAATAGAAACTTAACATGTAGGTTTTAATTATCATTTCATTGGAAAATTTAATTTACACTTTTGAAAAATAAATTTTTTAATACAAACTTTTGCTGCATTACACCCCTCTGTAAATAATCCTGTGGTCGTCCATGCGTGTGATTACTAAAACAGAACCCATCCATGAGGTAAAATTACTTTGTCATATTTGTGGCTAGTAATCATGAAAGACATAGTTAAACTTTTGTGACTGATCATATGAGCAATTTGCCTGAATCTTATTTCATTTAGTTAGAGGGGAATTTAAATCTAGTAAAAAGCACACGATTTTCCAATATTTAAATTACGTAATGAACCGGAAATTATCAAGATTGAAAATGTGATGTATGGCTATCGATATTAGAACAAATATGATTTTCTTTTTTCATCGAGCCTGGCTGGGTTTGGTTTAGAAATTTTGAGATTCTATGCCCAACACAGCTGAAGGGCGTCCCCTTCCATAAAATAAATAAACGAATACGAAAAAGAAGCAATCATAAAAATACCTGCTCTTACAAGACATCTAACCCAGGTTATATAGTTGGGGGTAATCCCAACTATATAACCTGGGATTTTTTAATTATAAAATGCAAATTCACAATATTTTATACAACTTATCACAGAAAAAACATAAATAATCTTTCTTTATTTTCTCTCTGATTTATATCAAAATACATGCATAAATATTTTCGAGTTATTATTAATTAGTAATCAATAAAAAATATCAAAGTATTGGTACGCCGTATAGGTTCTAAAAAAATTACCGGTATGCCGTACTGGCGGGCACTGGTCCCACAACACCCCTGTTCTGTGCAAATATTTTAATTTAAAATACGATTCTGTTACTATTTCAAATTAACTGTTGTAGATTTATCAATTTTTGACTTCATTATTACCTGTTAAAAAAAGTACTAAACCACAAACAAAAGAGTCAAGGTTTATTTAGAAGCCTTAGTCTTGGGGTTAATTCAAAAACACGCCCCACTGGTAAGTTTTCTGAAATCATACATTATTATGCAATTAAAGAAGACCTCGTATATTTTCAGTCTTGGAAGAGGATCCGCCAAGCAGCCTTAACCACCTGTCGTTACATTGGCATGGGTGTTGCTCACATGAGTCCAGCCACGATGTATTCTGCTCCAGATTACTACATTGACCCTAAAAGCTGGAACAAATCCTTCAGTACAAGTAACAAGCACCAACCCCAACCCAACAATCCGCACTGGACCAGCAACATGATGTTCTCCGCAGGGTGGTGAAGTGTCTCTTGAATTCTATAGATCAAAGTTTAAGATACTCAAGAACGTTTACACCAGGGACATTCGAATATTGAGAACTTATGACATTGAAGATATAGATTGAATGCCCCTTTGAATTTGACATTTGAGAGTTATATTGGTGAGTTCTCTGGCTTAAATAAGCTGCTAAAGTATGCGAGACCACCTAAATCTTGAACTGACTGTGGATCTCGAATGCAATTTGAGGATTATGTAATAAATCTTATTTATATCGCAGGTGGACATGAAATTATTCTCTTCTTTTTTTTATAATTTTTTTTATCTAGTCGAAAGAAAGAAATAAGGATGATGAACATGTCCACGTTTTCTTTATTTTAAAAGATGATATTGATGATAAGAATAATGGGAATTCTGTTATATAAAGGGACATTAGTTTCTTTTAGTTAAAAGTAATAAAGACTTAAATTTCTCTCATATTTTAGCTGATTATGTCGAAGGAATTTCACACAATCAATTGTATAAATTACCATTTTTTTGTACTTAGGTACATTATTTTGATTACAATTACTTTTAAAAATTGTACAGTTTCTTTGTAAAATAGTATTTAGTACCAACATTTCGTTGTATCAACATTAGATTTAAAATTATAATTTGAAGTGTAATTTTTTTAAGTAAAAAACAATTGGACAAAATATTTGGTATGATAATTTAGGTAATTGTGTAATAGTGTTATATATTTTTATTGAAGCAGATAGGTTCTTTAGGTTCCATATATTGAACCGTTATGTCATAGACATTGTTTATGTATATACTTCATTGAATGGAATTTTAGAAATGGAACTGATGAGAATATTTTTATCAGTTTTCTTAGCGACTATCACTATTCAGTTCATTTTGAAAAATTTCAATGCCTCCTATAATTCATTTATAGAAGCCATTGTGAAAAATTTCATGTCCTTTCTCTCGGGTTCAGTTTATTTACCATTACAAAGTTTAAAAAATATACTTCATAATTAAGTTGAAATAGGCCTAAATTGCACTTTAAAAAGTAATTTTATATGTATGTTTGTTGTATAACTGAATACTCGATTATTTTCCTGACTATTAAAAATTAGTTACTGAATAAGTAAAATCGTGATAATAATTTTTTCTTCAATTTATTCCCAGAGCTCAATTTTCTGTGAGAATGATTTTACGAAAAGACGAAAAAACTTTTCTTATAAAAAATTACAGTTATTTATGAATTTTTATGTTATTTCCATAAAATCATCAAGTAGCATCTTTGAAATAATGTATATGTACTGTCATTTGTAAATATTTGTGTTTGAATAAAAGTTTTGATATTTCAGTAGTCTGTGTGTGCTAACTTCTAATCATTTCTTGAGTTTCGAGATGTAAATGGGAGAGGAGGACAGGAATATTATTTACCATTTATTCGAACAAATCGTTTCGATACTTTTCCAAACATCCCTTTTTCAGTTTACAAGGTCCATTATGAACATAAAAAACTTACTATTGAAATGTTAAATTATTAGGAGCTATTACGTTATGAAAAGTATCGAGTAAAGTATTGTAAAAAAAAAAAAAAAAAAAAAAAAATAGCCTATGTCTAATTAAAACTTTACCTTGTATCCAACGCCCTTTAGTGGGATTTAACAGAACAGCAATGGCTTAGTAGAGAGAAGATCACGACAAAATTCATTCTCACTCAGAGGTCGCCAAAATGAGTGAAATCTGCGTGAACACGCATTCAAAATCAATTTCACCCCATAGCATTAACTTCATGCGTGAATTCACGCATCGGCACATCATGGTTAAATTTTTACAAATAATCCTCCATTTTATAAAATCAGCGATCGTCCTAGACATTTTTCGAAGGGAGAGTGCTAACTATCTGCCCTTTTTTAAAAATAGCGTCCATTTCAGAAAAAATGCTAAATTTGTCGTTTATTTTCCGAAGGAATCCAATATACGGATCACCCCTTTCGAAATCGCCAGTGCACATTCCTGTTCAAACGTGCCTCGCCCAGACCAATGACTGATTGAAATCATTGAATGGCTGCTGATACCACTTGCGTTATTATTAGGTAGATTGTAGGGAGGCGTCTCACTATTTCCAAATGTAATTTCGTGCGTTCCTTAATGAAGTGTATTTCGCCGGCTTTTTATCATGCTTTCTTGCACAAAATAGAGAAAAAAGATAATCTCATGCGTGAAATAATGTAAAGCGCAGATTTACAATATGCCGTCCGCAGGTCTAATCGGGACCCCCCCCCCCTTTCCCCCCCCCCCTTCTTTTTCTTCTGGGAGCCAGTAGGACTGGTTCAGAACTTCAAATCATTTTGCCTTTCCCCTATCACCGGCGTTTTTTCGAGATTTTCGGGTATCGTAGAACGTCAAGTTTTACTTTTCCGTAATTGGCACGATAGTTTTCGTAGTGTTGCCGGCATTTGCTCGATCGTTTTCGAGGTGTCGCCAGTATTTGCCCGATAGTTTCTCGGGATACCAATGTGGTGTCACGGCATAGTGTTAAGAGTTAGTTTAAAACCAGAGAGTTAACCAAGAGTTAGTTAAAAAAAATACCCTTTGGATTTTAAAAATACCTCTTAAAATTTAAAGATATGGGTGAAAATACCCTTTTGAAATATTTAACTGGCGAACACTGTCTCTACACGATATGAACCTTTCAGTGTAAAGCTGTTTATGAGTATTAAATTAATCGAGACACACATAAACCAGTTTTTTTACTTCCTGACTTCTGATACAACCCATCTCTGCATGAATACTGGCACAAAACAAATTAGCCTTTATACAAATTAATCTTTATACACATTTTCTGTAATCTCAGAAGAATGTAAACTGTTAAAAATGTCGTTTTTCTACTTCGATTCTTTTTTGAATTTTTTTTTCCCTGCAGTATTTGAGTTTGAAGTGACTCGTAAATAAAAGTCCATATTCCATAAACTGTGCACGATTAAAAATTTTAAACATATTCTAAGAAGTGGAATCACTCAAACTAATCCCAATAAATTAAGCTTTGGAAGTGAAGCAGGAGTAATAAATTTAACTCTATTCCTAACCCTCCTCCCCCCCCCCCCCAAAAAAAAAAAACGTAAGCAAAATATATTGTTCTATCATTGAGTTAATGATAAAAATACATTTTAACACACAAAAAACAAAAATGTATACATTTGAAATTACTAGCTCTACATAAGAAATAAACTACGGATTTCTTTCATGCAATAAAGCATTCAACACAATTTATGAATGTTCCAATGATAGAACCTTGTTTCCCGAATAAAAATAAATGAAATAGAACAAACAAGTAAGCAAACAAAAATATTTTCAGGAATTATAATTATTTTTTGTAGTTTATTACACCCGTGCTGCGCTACGAAATTTCACCATGTGCATTTTAGCAGTCAAAAGACATTCATTTATTTTACACTTCAGACGCTTGCTTCCATTTCGATCCCGACAATATGAATTATCAAAATAGAAACTTTCCTTTGTTGATATGTTTTCCAAAATTAATAATTGAAAATATATTGGAAATTAGACATTTGAATATCCTTCGTTTAGAACCCTTAGGATATTTTTAATAATTTTAACTAATAACTAATTTTTAATAACTAATTTCTTCCATATTTGCCCTTCTTAGCATTTGCAACAAATACCAGAATTGTGATAACATTGGAAGTGGATCATTTTGGATATCCCTAGTTTGGAACGTTTATCCTCTTTTCCACCCCTTAATGAGGGTTAATCTTGATCGGAATAGCTTACTCTTCTTTATGTTTGGCTTTTTTTGTCATTTGCCCCAATTTTCAATGTTGTGACCATGTGGGAAATGGGGCATTCGAATATCCCTCGTTTGGAACGTTTAACCCCTTTTCCACCACTTAAAGTAGGCTAATCGAGATTGGAATAGCTTAATTTTACTACGTTTGCTGACATTTGTAACAGTTTTCAGAATTATGACCAAATGGGAAGTAGGACATTCGAATATTCCTCGTTTGGAACGTTTAACCCTTTTCCATCTCTTAAAGAGAGTTAATCGATATCGGAATAGCTTACTTTTTCTATGTTTGGCTTTGTTGTCATTTGCACCAATTTTTAGAGTTGTGACCATGTGGGAAGTGGGACATTCGAATATCCCTCGTTTGGAACCTTTAAACCCTTTTCGACCACTTAAAGTGGGTTAATCGAGATCGGAATTGCTAACTTTTTCTATATTTGTCTTTGTTGTCATTTGTACTAATTTTCAGAGTGGTGACCAAATGGGAAGTGGGACATTTGAATATCCCACGTTTGGGAAGTTTAACCCCTTTTTGACCCCTTAAAGAGGATTAATCGAGATCGGAATAGCTTACTTTTTCTATATTTGCCTTTCTTGTCATTTGCCCCAATTTTCTAAGTTGTGACCGAATGGGAAGTGGGACATTCGAATATCCCTCGTTTGGAACGTTTAACCCCTTTTCGACCACTTAAAATGGGTTAATCACTATTGAAATAGCTTACTTTTTCTGCGTTTACCATTGTTAATATATGCACCAATTTTCAGAGTTGTGACCAAATGGGAAGTTGGACAATCGAATATCCCTCGTATGGAACGTTTAACCCCTTTTCGAGCCCTTAAAGTGAGTTAATCGAGATTGGAATAGCTTACTTTTTCTATGTTTACTATTGTTAATATTTGTACCAATTTTTAGTGTTGTAACCAAATGGAAAGTAGGAAATTCGAATATCCCTCGTTTGGAACATTTAACACCTTTTCGACCCCTTAAAGTGGGTTAATCGAGATCGGAATAGCTTACTTTTTCTATTTTTACCATTGTTAATATTTGTACCAATTTTTAGAGTTGTGACCAAATGGGAAATAGGATATTCGAATGTCCCTCGTTTGGAACGTTTAACCCCTTTTCGACCCCTTAAAGTAGGTTAATCGAGATCGGAATAGCTTACTTTTTCTATTTTTACCATTGTTGATATTTGTGCCGATTTTCAGAGTTGTGACTATGTGGGAAGTGGGAGAATTAGTGATGAGTGAGTGAGTGAGAGAATGAGTGAGGGCTTTGCCTTATATATAGAGAAATTTTAATAATTTTAACAATTTTTTTTTATTTGAACGTTGCGAAATATATTTAACAGTTATTGTTTTTGAAATAGCGTAATTATTTTTCATTTTCCTAATACAAGTTTTATAGTATTTATATTTCATAGCCTGCACCCCACAACCTTACGAATTGCAATCACAGATTATTGGGATTGCAAGTTATATACTAGGTCGCCATTCATTGTAGTCTGGTCAAATTGAAGAAATCGAACTAATTTAAATGAGACCTATCACTTTACATATTACCCACAGAATTAGAATTTCATTTTTTCCCCTAGTAATAATGAGCTTATACCAAAAGAAACTTACTTTGTTTAAATTTCAAGGTACATCAGTTTAAGTTTGAAGCTAATAAATACCTAAAGGAATTTTTTTTTAAATTGTGTATTTATACCATTTACTGGGACATTTATTGGTTGCAGCAAATTTAAACTTTAATAAAAACTACTGCACTGCCCGGGAGTTTTTGCCTTCTCATCTTCAGGCCCGAGCCTGTTCACTCAGCCTTAGACGACCTGGTTGGTCCTGTCTCCTCCAAACGCACTATATCTACACAGTACTAAAGTCAACATGGAGAACCCAACTTCAAGACGTCCAAAAGGCCCAGTCCTCCAAAGCAGCTAGATTACAAGACCACGCCACTGGTCCCGGTCGGCAATACTCGACTTTTTAGGTTTATAAATGTGATTGATGGATTTTTTTCTGAAATGTATATTGAAGGTAAAAAAATGTGCTCAAAGGCATAGGAATTGTTGTGCTGAATATGCGATTTCTATTGAAAATTCTCTAAAGTATTTTTTGTTAAATTGTGTATATATACCACCTACAGAGGCATTTATTGGTTGTAGCAAATTTAAATTTTAATAAAAAACGTAAAACCTTGGAAAGTGAAAAAGAAAATCCATCTTTTGCCAAAATGTCTTGGCTCAAGCAAAATATATTTGTTTTGGGGACAACAAAATTGCAGGAGTTTTAAAACATCTTTCCCTTTGATAGATAAAACCAGTCTGTAAAGCAATTATCTGTTAATGCTTTTCTCTAAATAAATATTTCAGAAAGCTGGCTGGGTGTCAACATCCTGTTCAATTTAAAAAAAAATTTCGGATGAATTTTATGTAATCCTGCTATTTTTATTGTTAGCTGGAATATGATTTACGGCATATGTCTGTAGCCTTTATAGTCTAGTTTTAAGGAATTGCAAGTTAACTACAGGTCTCCATTCATGAATTTCTGGTTAAATATTAGTAATTGAACTAATTTAGATGAGACCTTTCATTTTATATATTTCCTGCTTAGTTAAAACTTGTATTTTTTCAACTACTAATGTTGAGTTTAGACGGACAGACAATGCCTTTGTGTAAATATCTCGGTACATCTGTTTAACCTTTAACTGCTGTGGTTGGGTGGTTTTGAGGTTTTTGGCGCAAGGGCTACACATATGGACCATACTGCGCCAAACAAATTGGTGAATATCAATTTGAAGTTTAAGAAACAGAACCAGAAAAATTAATATAAATGTCAAAGATGCGATATTTTAGGGGGTGGAAGCATTCCACAAAAAATGACTCGCGGTCTGTCAGACCGCTTACAGCAGTTAAAGGTTAAGGTTGAAGCTAAAAATAACCGCAATGATTTTCTTAGTGTTAAATTTCCAAATTCCTTTGTTAAATATACATATACATATTCACGATCACACGTTTTTATTATCCAAGAGACTTAAGTAATAAAATCGAAATTTCTTTGAAAGTGATTACTCAACTAAGCGTATCCTACATGCTGATTAGGATTCGTATATGTATTAGATATATTCCTTTTTCGGCCATGCTCCCGTTTTTCCTGATAGAGTCTTAAAACAAAAGAAGTAATTTTTTTCGCAATTAAGAAAATGTTATCATTAAAATTCGAAGCAACTTTTTTACAAAAAGACCGTGTCCGACTATTTGAATGGGTTGCCAACCGCCTTCCATTCACAGGCGCTATCCCACTACTGCACAGTGCGGGAGCTTTTGCCTGCTCCTTTTCAGGCCTGGGCCGGTTCGCTCCGCCTTAGACGACATGGTGGGTCCGAGCTCCCCCAATCGCACCATATCGACACTGTGCTTAGTGTGGACGCCCGATCAACATGGAGAAGCAGAGGACAGAACTTCCAACCTCAAGAAGTTCAAACGGCCTAGACCACCAGAGCAGCTGGATTACAAGACCACGCCACTGGTCTCGGTTGGCAATGGTCAACATTTTAGGCTCATAAATATTATTGATTGATTTTTTTCTGAAATTTATATTGAAGGTAAAAAAATGTGCTCAAAGGCATTGGAATTGTTATGCTGAATATGGGATTTCTATTGAAAATTCCCTAAAGGAATTTTTTATTAAATTGTGTATATATACCACCTACAGAGGCATTTATTGGTTGCAGCAAATTCAAATTTTAATAAAAAACGTAAAACCTTAGAAAGTGAAAAAGAAAATCCATCTTTTGCCAAAATGTCTGGGCTCAAGCAAAATATATTTGTTTAGTTGACAAAAAATTGCAGAAGTTTTAAAACACCTTCTCCTTTGATAGAAAAAACCAGTCTGTAAAGCAATTATCAGTTAATGCTTTTCTCTTTGGGCATAAATAAATATTTCAGCAAGCTGACTGGGTTTCGACATCCTGTTCAATTTTAAAAAACTTTCGGATGATTAGCTGGAATATGATTTAAGGCATACATCTGTAGTCTTTACACAAGGTGAGACCAAAAAGTATGGTGACTGATGTCATAATAATCACTATATTATATATTTGCAGATAAATACATCACTGTCCTTCAAAGTAGTTTCCGCCGTCTACAATACACTTCTGACAACGTTCATACAAGTTCTTGAAACTTCGGAAAAAGTCCTCATTTGAGACTGTCTCAAGTTCCTTGGTAACAGCAACTTGAATGTCTGAGATTCTTGAAAATGGGTTTCCCTTCAGTGCCAATTTCAACTGTGGAAAGAGGAAAAAATCCTTATTCCCCTAACGCCAGCAGATTTTTTCCTCTTTCCACGACTGAAATTGGAACTGAAGGGAAACCGATTTTCAAGCATCTCAGACATTCAAGTTGCTTTTACCAAGGAACTTGAGACAGTCTCAAATGAGGACTTTTTCAGAAGTTTCAAGAACTTGTATGAACGTTGTCAGAAGTGTATTGTAGACGGCGGAAACTACTTTGAAGGGCAGTGATGTATTTATCTGCAAATATATAATATAGTGATTATTATGACATCAGTCACCTTACTTTTTGGTCTCACCTTGAAGTCTAGTTTTAAATAATCGCAAGTTACGTACAGGTCTCCATTAATGGTTTTCTGGTTAAATATTAGTAATTGAACTAATTTAGATGAGACCTTTCCTTTTACATATTTTTGGCTTAGTTAAAATTTGTATTTTTTCAACAAACTAATGTTGAGTTTAGACGGACAGACAACGCCTTTGTGTAAATATCTCCATACATCTGTTTAAGGTTGAAGCTAAAAATAACAGCAATAATTTTCTCAGTGTTATATTTCAAAATTCCTGTGTTAAATACATTTATACATATTCATGATCACACGTGTTTCTTTATCCAAAAGACTTAAGTAGTATTGAAAGTGATTACTCAATTAGTCGTATGCTGATCAGGATTCGTATCTCCATTAGATATATTCCTTTTTCTGACATACTCTCATTTTCCCTGATAGAGTCTCAAAACAAAAGAAGTAATTTTTTTCGCATTAAAGAAAAGGTTATCGTTAAAATTCGCAGCAACTTATTTACAAAAAGACCGAGTCCGACGATTTTGGATGGGCTACCAACCGCCTTCCATTCACAGGCGCTATCTCACTACTACACAGTGCGGGAGCTTTTGCCTGCTCCTTTTCAGGCCTGGGCCGGTTCGCTCCGCCTTAGACGACCTGGTGGGTCCGAGCTCCCCCAATCGCACCATATCGACGCCGTGCTTAGTGTGGACGCCCGATCAACATGGAGAAGCAGAGGACAGAACTCCCAACCTCAAGACGTCCAAACGGCCTAGACCTCCAAAGCAGATGGATTACAAGACCACGCCACTGGTCCCGGTCGGCAATGGTCGAATTTTTAGGTGTATAAATGTGATTAAAGGATTTTTTTCTGAAATTTATATTGAAGGTAAAAAAAATGTGCTCAAAGGCATCGGAATTGTTTTGCTGAATATGTGATTCCTATTGAAAATTCTCAAAAGGAATTTTTTGTTAAATTGTGTATTTATAACTCGTACAGAGGCATATTTTAGTTGCAGCAAATTGAAATTTTAATAAAAAACGTAAAAAATTGGAAAGGGAAAAGAAATCCTACTTTTGGCAAAATGTCTTGACTCAAGTAAAATATATTGGTTTTGGGGGCAAAAAAATGCTGGAGTTTTGAAATATCTTCCCCTTTGATAGAAAAATCCTGTCTGTAAAACAATTATCTGTTAATGCTCTTTTCTTGATGCATAAATAAATATTTCAACAAGCTGTCTGGGTGTCGACATCCTCTTCAATTATAAAAAACTTTCTGATGAATTTTATGTAATCCTGCTAATTTTATTGTTAGCTGGAATATGATTAATATGGCTGTAGCCTTTACAATCTAGTTTTAAGGATTTGCAAGTTAACTACATGCCTCCATTCATTGTTTTCTGGTTAAATACAAGTAATTGAACTTATTTACATGTAACCTTTAATTTTACATATATCCCGCTTATTTAAAATTAGTATTTTCAACCAACTAATGCGGAGCTTATACGGACAGACAATGCCTGTGTGTAAATATCTCCGTACATTGGTTTAACGTTGAAGCTAAAAATAACTGTAATGATTTTTTCAGTATTAAATTTCCAAATTCCAGTGTTAAATATACATGAAAAAAAAATTCACGATCACACGTGTTTCTTTATCCAAGAGACTTAAGTAGTGAAATCGAAATTTCTTTGAAAGTGATTACTCAATTTGTCGTATGCTGATTAGGATTCGTTTATCCTATTAGATATATTCCTTTTTCGGCCATACTCCCGTTTTCCTTGATAGTATCAAAACAAAAGAAGTAATTTTTTTCGCATTAAAGAAAATGTTATCGTTAAAATTCGCAGCAACTTTTTTACAAAAAGACCGTATCCGACTATTTTGGATACGCTACCAACCGCCTTCCATTCACAGGCGCTATCCCACTACTGCACAGTGCGGGAGCTTTTGCCTGCTCTTTTTCAGGCCTGGGCCGGTTCGCTCCGCCTTAGACGACCTGGTCGGTCCGAGCTCCCCCAATCGCACCATATCGACACCGTGCTTAGTGTGGACGCCCGATCAACACGGAGAAGGAGAGGACAGAACTCCCAACCTCAAGCCGTCCAAACGGCCTAGACCTCCAAAGCAGCTGGATTACAAGACCATGCCACTAGTCCCGGTCGGCAATGTTCGAATTTTTAAGTTTATAAATGTGATTGAAGGATTTTTTTCTGAAATTTATATTGAAGGTAAAAAAAATGTGCTCAAAGGCGTCGGAATTGTTTTGCTGAATATGTGATTCCTATTGAAAATTCTCTAAAGGAATTATTTGTTAAATTGTGTATTTATAACTCGTACAGAGGCATATTTTAGTTGCAGCAAATTGAAATTTTAATAAATAACGTAAAAAATTGGAAAGGGAAAAGAAAATCCTTCTTTTGCCAAAATGTCTTGACTCAAGTAAAATATATTGGTTTTGGGGGCAAAAAAATGCAGGAGTTTTGAAATATCTTCCCCTTTGATAGAAAAATACTGTCTGTAAAACAATTATCTGTTAATACTCTTTTCTTGATGCATAAATAAATATTTCAACAAGCTGGCTGGGTGTCGACATCCTGTTCAATTATAAAAAACTTTCGGATGAATTTTATGTAATCCTGCTAATTTTATTGTTAGCTGGAATATGATTAATATGGCTGTAGCCTCTACAGTCTAGTTTTAAGGATTTGCAAGTTAACTACATGTCTCCATTCATTGTTTTCTGGTTAAATATAAGTAATTGAACTTATTTACATGTGACCTTTAATTTTACATATATCCCGCTTATTTAAAATTAGTATTTTCCCCCAACTAATGCGGAGCTTAGACGGACAGACAATGCCTGTGTGTAAATATCTCCGTACATCGGTTTAACGTTGAAGCTAAAAATAACTGTAATGATTTTCTCAGTATTAAATTTCAAAATTCCAGTGTTAAATATACATGAAAAAAAAATTCACGATCACACGTGTTTCTTTTTCCAAGAGACTTAAGTAGTGAAATCGAAATTTCTTTGAAAGTGATTACTCAATTTGTCGTATGCTGATTAGGATTCGTATATCCTATTAGATATATTCCTTTTTCGGCCATACTCCCGTTTTCCCTGATAGAGTCTCAAAACAAAAGAAGTAATTTTTTTCGCATTAAAGAAAATGTTATCGTTAAAATTCGCAGCAACTTTTTTACAAAGAGACCGTGTCCGACTATTTTGGATAGGCTACCAACCGCCTTCCATTCACAGGCGCTAACCCACTACTACACAGTGCGGGAGCTTTTGCCTGCTCCTTTTCAGGCCTGGGCCGGTTCGCTCCGCCTTAGACGACCTGGTATGTCCGAGCTCCCCCAATCGCACCATATCGACACCGTGCTTAGTGTTGACGCCCGATCAACATGGAGAAGCAGAGGACAGAACTCCCAACCTCAAGCCGTCCAAACGGCCTAGACCTCCAAAGCAGCTGGATTACAAGACCACGCCACTAGTCCCGGTCGGCAATGTTCGAATTTTTAAGTTTATAAATGTGATTGAAGGATTTTTTTCTGAAATTTATATTGAAGGTAAAAAAAAATGTGCTCAAAGGCATCGGAATTGTTTTGCTGAATATGTGATTCCTATTGAAAATTCTCTAAAGGAATTTTTTGTTAAATTGTGTATTTATAACTCGTACAGAGGCATATTTTAGTTGCAGCAAATTGAAATTTTAATAAATAACGTAAAAAATTGGAAAGGGAAAAGAAAATCCTTCTTTTGCCAAAATGTCTTGACTCAAGTAAAATATATTGGTTTTGGGGGCAAAAAAATGCAGGAGTTTTGAAATATCTTCCCCTTTGATAGAAAAATACTGTCTGTAAAACAATTATCTGTTAATACTCTTTTCTTGATGCATAAATAAATATTTCAACAAGCTGGCTGGGTGTCGACATCCTGTTCAATTATAAAAAACTTTCGGATGAATTTTATGTAATCCTGCTAATTTTATTGTTAGCTGGAATATGATTAATATGGCTGTAGCCTCTACAGTCTAGTTTTAAGGATTTGCAAGTTAACTACATGTCTCCATTCATTGTTTTCTGGTTAAATATAAGTAATTGAACTTATTTACATGTGACCTTTAATTTTACATATATCCCGCTTATTTAAAATTAGTATTTTCCCCCAACTAATGCGGAGCTTAGACGGACAGACAATGCCTGTGTGTAAATATCTCCGTACATCGGTTTAACGTTGAAGCTAAAAATAACTGTAATGATTTTCTCAGTATTAAATTTCAAAATTCCAGTGTTAAATATACATGAAAAAAAAATTCACGATCACACGTGTTTCTTTTTCCAAGAGACTTAAGTAGTGAAATCGAAATTTCTTTGAAAGTGATTACTCAATTTGTCGTATGCTGATTAGGATTCGTATATCCTATTAGATATATTCCTTTTTCGGCCATACTCCCGTTTTCCCTGATAGAGTCTCAAAACAAAAGAAGTAATTTTTTTCGCATTAAAGAAAATGTTATCGTTAAAATTCGCAGCAACTTTTTTACAAAGAGACCGTGTCCGACTATTTTGGATAGGCTACCAACCGCCTTCCATTCACAGGCGCTAACCCACTACTACACAGTGCGGGAGCTTTTGCCTGCTCCTTTTCAGGCCTGGGCCGGTTCGCTCCGCCTTAGACGACCTGGTATGTCCGAGCTCCCCCAATCGCACCATATCGACACCGTGCTTAGTGTTGACGCCCGATCAACATGGAGAAGCAGAGGACAGAACTCCCAACCTCAAGCCGTCCAAACGGCCTAGACCTCCAAAGCAGCTGGATTACAAGACCACGCCACTAGTCCCGGTCGGCAATGTTCGAATTTTTAAGTTTATAAATGTGATTGAAGGATTTTTTTCTGAAATTTATATTGAAGGTAAAAAAAAATGTGCTCAAAGGCATCGGAATTGTTTTGCTGAATATGTGATTCCTATTGAAAATTCTCTAAAGGAATTTTTTGTTAAATTGTGTATTTATATCTCGTAGAGAGGCATATTTTAGTTGCAGCAAATTGAAATTTTAATAAAAAACGTAAAAAATTGAAAGGGAAAAGAAAATCCTTCTTTTGTCAAATGTCTTGGCTCAAGTAAAATATATTGGTTTTGGGGGCAAAAAAATGCAGGAGTTTTGAAATATCTTCCCCTTTGATAGAAAAATCCTGTCTGTAAAACAATTATCTGTTAATGCTCTTTTCTTGATGCATAAATAAATATTTCAACAAGCTGTCTGGGTGTCGACATCCTCTTCAATTACAAAAAACTTTCTGATGAATTTTATGTAATCCTGCTAATTTTATTGTTAGCTGGAATATGATTAATATGGCTGTAGCCTTTACAATCTAGTTTTAAGGATTTGCAAGTTAACTACATGTCTCCATTCATTGTTTTCTGGTTAAATACAAGTAATTGAACTTATTTACATGTGACCTTTAATTTTACATATATCCCGCTTATTTAAAATTAGTATTTTCCCCCAACTAATGCGGAGCTTAGACGGACAGACAATGCCTGTGTGTAAATATCTCCGTACATCGGTTTAACGTTGAATCTAAAAATAACTGTAATGATTTTCTCAGTATTAAATTTCCAAATTCCAGTGTTAAATATACATGAAAAAAAAATTCACGATCACACGTGTTTCTTTATCCAAGAGACTTAAGTAGTGAAATCGAAATTTCTTTGAAAGTGATTACTCAATTTGTCGTATGCTGATTAGGATTCGTATATCCTATTAGATATATTCCTTTTTCGGCCATACTCCCGTTTTCCTTGATAGTATCAAAACAAAAGAAGTAATTTTTTTCGCATTAAAGAAAATGTTATCGTTAAAATTCGCAGCAACTTTTTTACAGAAAGACTGTGTCCGACTATTTTGGATGGGCTACCAACCGCCTTCCATTCACAGGCGCTATCCCACTACTGCACAGTGCGGGAGCTTTTGCCTGCTCTTTTTCAGGCCTGGGCCGGTTCGCTCCGCCTTAGACGACCTGGTCGGTCCGATGTCCCCCAATCGCACCATATCGACACCGTGCTTAGTGTGGACGCCCGATCAACATGGAGAAGCAGAGGACAGAACTCCCAACCTCAAGCCGTCCAAACGGCCTAGACCTCCAAAGCAGCTCGATTACAAGACCACGCCACTAGTCCCGGTCGGCAATGTTCGAATTTTTAAGTTTATAAATGTGATTGAAGGATTTTTTTTCTGAAATTTATATTGCAGGTAAAAAAAATGTGCTCAAAGGCATCGGAATTGTTTTGCTGAATATGTGATTCCTATTGAAAATTCTCTAAAGGAATTTTTTGTTAAATCAGGTATTTATAACTCGTACAGAGGCATATTTTAGTTGCAGCAAATTGAAATTTTAATAAAAAACGTAAAAAATTGAAAGGGAAAAGAAAATCCTTCTTTTGTCAAAATGTCTTGGCTCAAGTAAAATATATTGGTTTTGGGGGCAAAAAAATGCAGGAGTTTTGAAATATCTTCCCCTTTGATAGAAAAATCCTGTCTGTAAAACAATTATCTGTTAATGCTCTTTTCTTGATGCATAAATAAATATTTCAACAAGCTGTCTGGATTTCGACATCCTCTTCAATTACAAAAAACTTTCTGATGAATTTTATGTAATCCTGCTAATTTTATTGTTAGCTGGAATATGATTAATACGGCTGTAGCCTTTATAATCTAGTTTTAAGGATTTGCAAGTTAACTACATGTCTCCATTCATTGTTTTCTGGTTAAATACAAGTAATTGAACTTATTTACATTTGACCTTTAATTTTACATATATCCCGCTTATTTAAAATTAGTATTTTCCCCCAACTAATGCGGAGCTTAGACGGACAGACAATGCCTGTGTGTAAATATCTCCGTACATCGGTTTAACGTTGAAGCTAAAAATAACTGAAAATGATTTTTTCAGTATTAAATTTCCAAAT
Organism: Linyphia triangularis; assembly: GCA_963978545.1. NCBI lineage: Eukaryota > Metazoa > Arthropoda > Arachnida > Araneae > Linyphiidae > Linyphia > Linyphia triangularis. The sequence continues at coordinate 32,235,804 of OZ021727.1, read as the reverse complement.
TCCAGTGTTAAATATACATGAAAAAAATTCACGATCACACGTGTTTCTTTATCCAAGAGACTTAAGTGGTGAAATCGAAATTTCTTTGAAAGTGATTACTCAATTTGTCGTATGCTGATTAGGATTCGTATATCCTATTAGATATATTCCTTTTTCGGCCATACTCCCGTTTTCCTTGATAGTCTCAAAACAAAAGAAGTAATTTTTTTCGCATTAAAGAAAATGTTATCGTTAAAATTCGCAGCAACTTTTTTACAAAAAGACCGTGTCCGACTATTTTGGATGGGCTACCAACCGCCTTCCATTCACAGGCGCTATCCCACTACTGCACAGTGCGGGAGCTTTTGCCTGCTCCTTTTCAGGCCTGGGCCGGTTCGCTCCGCCTTAGACGACCTGGTGGGTCCGAGCTCCCCCAATCGCACCATATCGACACCGTGCTTAGTGTGGACGCCCGATCAACATGGAGAAGCCGAGGACAGAACTCCCAACCTCAAGACGTCCAAACGGCCTAGACCTCCAAAGCAGCTGGATTACAAGACCACGCCACTGGTCCCGGTGGGCAATGGTCGAATTTTTAGGTTTATAAATGTGATTAAAGGATTTTTTTCTGAAATTTATATTGAAGGTAAAAAAAATGTGCTCAAAGGCATCGGAATTGTTTTGCTGAATATGTGATTCCTATTGAAAATTCTCTAAAGGAATTTTTTGTTAAATTGTGTATTTATAACTCGTTCAGAGGCATATTTTAGTTGCAGCAAATTGAAATTTTAATAAAAAACGTAAAAAATTGGAAAGGGAAAAGAAATCCTTCTTTTGCCAAAATGTCTTGACTCAAGTAAAATATATTGGTTTTGGGGGCAAAAATATGCTGGAGTTTTGAAATATCTTCCCCTTTGATAGAAAAATCCTGTCTGCAAAACAATTATCTGTTAATACTCTTTTCTTGATGCATAAATAAATATTTCAACAAGTTGGCTGGGTGTCGACATCCTGTTCAATTATAAAAAACTTTCGGATGAATTTTATGTAATCCTGCTAATTTTATTGTTAGCTGGAATATGATTAATATGGCTGTAGCCTCTACAGTCTAGTTTTAAGGATTTGCAAGTTAACTACATGTCTCCATTCATTGTTTTCTGGTTAAATATAAGTAATTGAACTTATTTACATGTGACCTTTAATTTTACATATATCCCGCTTATTTAAAATTAGTATTTTCCCCCAACTAATGCGGAGCTTAGACGGACAGACAATGCCTGTGTGTAAATATCTCCGTACATCGGTTTAACGTTGAAGCTAAAAATAACTGTAATGATTTTTTCAGTATTAAATTTCAAAATTCCAGTGTTAAATATACATGAAAAAAATTCACGATCACACGTGTTTCTTTATCCAAGAGACTTAAGTGGTGAAATCGAAATTTCTTTGAAAGTGATTACTCAATTTGTCGTATGCTGATTAGGATTCGTATATCCTATTAGATATATTCCTTTTTCGGCCATACTCCCGTTTTCCCTGATAGAGTCTCAAACCAAAAGAAGTAATTTTTTTCGCATTAAAGAAAATGTTATCGTTAAAATTCGCAGCAACATTTTTACAAAAAGACCGTGTCCAACTATTTTGGATGGGCTACCAACCGCCTTCCATTCACAAGCGCTATCCCACTTCTGCACAGTGCGGGAGCTTTTGCCTGCTCCTTTTCAGGCCTGGGCCGGTTCGCTCCGCCTTAGATGACCTGGTCGGTCCGATGTCCCCCAATCGCACCATATCGACACCGTGCTTAGTGTGGACGCCCGATCAACATGGAGAAGCAGAGGACAGAACTCCCAACCTCAAGACGTCCAAACGGCATAGACCTCCAAAGCAGCTCGATTACAAGACCACGCCACTAGTCCCGGTCGGCAATGTTCGAATTTTTAAGTTTATAAATGTGATTGAAGGATTTTTTTCGGAAATTTATATTGAAGGTAAAAAAAATGTGCTCAAAGGCATCGGAATTGTTTTGCTGAATATGTGATTCCTATTGAAAATTCTCTAAAGGAATTTTTTGTTAAATCTGGTATTTATAACTCGTACAGAGGCATATTTTAGTTGCAGCAAATTGAAATTTTAATAAAAAACGTAAAAAATTGAAAGGGAAAAGAAAATCCTTCTTTTGTCAAAATGTCTTGGCTCAAGTAAAATATATTGGTTTTGGGGGCAAAAAAATGCAGTAGTTTTGAAATATCTTCCCCTTTGATAGAAAAATCCTGACTGTAAAACAATTATCTGTTAATGCTCTTTTCTTGATGCATAAATAAATATTTCAGCAAGCTGTCTGGGTGTCGACATCCTCTTCAATTACAAAAAAACTTTCTGATGAATTTTATGTAATCCTGCTAATTTTATTGTTAGCTGGAATATGATTAATATGGCTGTAGCCTTTATAATCTAGTTTTGAGGATTTGCAAGTTAACTACATGTCTCCATTCATTGTTTTCTGGTTAAATACAAGTAATTGAACTTATTTACATGTGACCTTTAATTTTACATATATCCCGCTTATTTAAAATTAGTATTTTCCCCCAACTAATGCGGAGCTTAGACGGACAGACAATGCCTGTGTGTAAATATCTCCGTACATCGGTTTAACGTTGAATCTAAAAATAACTGTAATGATTTTCTCAGTATTAAATTTCCAAATTCCAGTGTTAAATATACATGAAAAAAAAATTCACGATCACACGTGTTTCTTTATCCAAGAGACTTAAGTAGTGAAATCGAAATTTCTTTGAAAGTGATTACTCAATTTGTCGTATGCTGATTAGGATTCGTATATCCTATTAGATATATTCCTTTTTCGGCCATACTCCCGTTTTCCTTGATAGTATCAAAACAAAAGAAGTAATTTTTTTCGCATTAAAGAAAATGTTATCGTTAAAATTCGCAGCAACTTTTTTACAAAAAGACTGTGTCCGACTATTTTGGATGGGCTACCAACCGCCTTCCATTCACAGGCGCTATCCCACTACTGCACAGTGCGGGAGCTTTTGCCTGCTCTTTTTCAGGCCTGGGCCGGTTCGCTCCGCCTTAGACGACCTGGTCGGTCCGATGTCCCCCAATCGCACCATATCGACACCGTGCTTAGTGTGGACGCCCGATCAACATGGAGAAGCAGAGGACAGAACTCCCAACCTCAAGCCGTCCAAACGGCCTAGACCTCCAAAGCAGCTCGATTACAAGACCACGCCACTAGTCCCGGTCGGCAATGTTCGAATTTTTAAGTTTATAAATGTGATTGAAGGATTTTTTTTCTGAAATTTATATTGCAGGTAAAAAAAATGTGCTCAAAGGCATCGGAATTGTTTTGCTGAATATGTGATTCCTATTGAAAATTCTCTAAAGGAATTTTTTGTTAAATCAGGTATTTATAACTCGTACAGAGGCATATTTTAGTTGCAGCAAATTGAAATTTTAATAAAAAACGTAAAAAATTGAAAGGGAAAAGAAAATCCTTCTTTTGTCAAAATGTCTTGGCTCAAGTAAAATATATTGGTTTTGGGGGCAAAAAAATGCAGGAGTTTTGAAATATCTTCCCCTTTGATAGAAAAATCCTGTCTGTAAAACAATTATCTGTTAATGCTCTTTTCTTGATGCATAAATAAATATTTCAACAAGCTGTCTGGATTTCGACATCCTCTTCAATTACAAAAAACTTTCTGATGAATTTTATGTAATCCTGCTAATTTTATTGTTAGCTGGAATATGATTAATACGGCTGTAGCCTTTATAATCTAGTTTTAAGGATTTGCAAGTTAACTACATGTCTCCATTCATTGTTTTCTGGTTAAATACAAGTAATTGAACTTATTTACATTTGACCTTTAATTTTACATATATCCCGCTTATTTAAAATTAGTATTTTCCCCCAACTAATGCGGAGCTTAGACGGACAGACAATGCCTGTGTGTAAATATCTCCGTACATCGGTTTAACGTTGAAGCTAAAAATAACTGAAAATGATTTTTTCAGTATTAAATTTCCAAATTCCAGTGTTAAATATACATGAAAAAAATTCACGATCACACGTGTTTCTTTATCCAAGAGACTTAAGTGGTGAAATCGAAATTTCTTTGAAAGTGATTACTCAATTTGTCGTATGCTGATTAGGATTCGTATATCCTATTAGATATATTCCTTTTTCGGCCATACTCCCGTTTTCCTTGATAGTCTCAAAACAAAAGAAGTAATTTTTTTCGCATTAAAGAAAATGTTATCGTTAAAATTCGCAGCAACTTTTTTACAAAAAGACCGTGTCCGACTATTTTGGATGGGCTACCAACCGCCTTCCATTCACAGGCGCTATCCCACTACTGCACAGTGCGGGAGCTTTTGCCTGCTCCTTTTCAGGCCTGGGCCGGTTCGCTCCGCTTTAGACGACCTGGTGGGTCCGAGCTCCCCCAATCGCACCATATCGACACCGTGCTTAGTGTGGACGCCCGATCAACATGGAGAAGCCGAGGACAGAACTCCCAACCTCAAGACGTCCAAACGGCCTAGACCTCCAAAGCAGCTGGATTACAAGACCACGCCACTGGTCCCGGTGGGCAATGGTCGAATTTTTAGGTTTATAAATGTGATTAAAGGATTTTTTTCTGAAATTTATATTGAAGGTAAAAAAAATGTGCTCAAAGGCATCGGAATTGTTTTGCTGAATATGTGATTCCTATTGAAAATTCTCTAAAGGAATTTTTTGTTAAATTGTGTATTTATAACTCGTTCAGAGGCATATTTTAGTTGCAGCAAATTGAAATTTTAATAAAAAACGTAAAAAATTGGAAAGGGAAAAGAAATCCTTCTTTTGCCAAAATGTCTTGACTCAAGTAAAATATATTGGTTTTGGGGGCAAAAATATGCTGGAGTTTTGAAATATCTTCCCCTTTGATAGAAAAATCCTGTCTGCAAAACAATTATCTGTTAATACTCTTTTCTTGATGCATAAATAAATATTTCAACAAGTTGGCTGGGTGTCGACATCCTGTTCAATTATAAAAAACTTTCGGATGAATTTTATGTAATCCTGCTAATTTTATTGTTAGCTGGAATATGATTAATATGGCTGTAGCCTCTACAGTCTAGTTTTAAGGATTTGCAAGTTAACTACATGTCTCCATTCATTGTTTTCTGGTTAAATATAAGTAATTGAACTTATTTACATGTGACCTTTAATTTTACATATATCCCGCTTATTTAAAATTAGTATTTTCCCCCAACTAATGCGGAGCTTAGACGGACAGACAATGCCTGTGTGTAAATATCTCCGTACATCGGTTTAACGTTGAAGCTAAAAATAACTGTAATGATTTTTTCAGTATTAAATTTCAAAATTCCAGTGTTAAATATACATGAAAAAAATTCACGATCACACGTGTTTCTTTATCCAAGAGACTTAAGTGGTGAAATCGAAATTTCTTTGAAAGTGATTACTCAATTTGTCGTATGCTGATTAGGATTCGTATATCCTATTAGATATATTCCTTTTTCGGCCATACTCCCGTTTTCCCTGATAGAGTCTCAAACCAAAAGAAGTAATTTTTTTCGCATTAAAGAAAATGTTATCGTTAAAATTCGCAGCAACATTTTTACAAAAAGACCGTGTCCAACTATTTTGGATGGGCTACCAACCGCCTTCCATTCACAAGCGCTATCCCACTTCTGCACAGTGCGGGAGCTTTTGCCTGCTCCTTTTCAGGCCTGGGCCGGTTCGCTCCGCCTTAGATGACCTGGTCGGTCCGATGTCCCCCAATCGCACCATATCGACACCGTGCTTAGTGTGGACGCCCGATCAACATGGAGAAGCAGAGGACAGAACTCCCAACCTCAAGACGTCCAAACGGCATAGACCTCCAAAGCAGCTCGATTACAAGACCACGCCACTAGTCCCGGTCGGCAATGTTCGAATTTTTAAGTTTATAAATGTGATTGAAGGATTTTTTTCGGAAATTTATATTGAAGGTAAAAAAAATGTGCTCAAAGGCATCGGAATTGTTTTGCTGAATATGTGATTCCTATTGAAAATTCTCTAAAGGAATTTTTTGTTAAATCTGGTATTTATAACTCGTACAGAGGCATATTTTAGTTGCAGCAAATTGAAATTTTAATAAAAAACGTAAAAAATTGAAAGGGAAAAGAAAATCCTTCTTTTGTCAAAATGTCTTGGCTCAAGTAAAATATATTGGTTTTGGGGGCAAAAAAATGCAGTAGTTTTGAAATATCTTCCCCTTTGATAGAAAAATCCTGACTGTAAAACAATTATCTGTTAATGCTCTTTTCTTGATGCATAAATAAATATTTCAGCAAGCTGTCTGGGTGTCGACATCCTCTTCAATTACAAAAAAACTTTCTGATGAATTTTATGTAATCCTGCTAATTTTATTGTTAGCTGGAATATGATTAATATGGCTGTAGCCTTTATAATCTAGTTTTGAGGATTTGCAAGTTAACTACATGTCTCCATTCATTGTTTTCTGGTTAAATACAAGTAATTGAACTTATTTACATGTGACCTTTAATTTTACATATATCCCGCTTATTTAAAATTAGTATTTTCCCCCAACTAATGCGGAGCTTAGACGGACAGACAATGCCTGTGTGTAAATATCTCCGTACATCGGTTTAACGTTGAATCTAAAAATAACTGTAATGATTTTCTCAGTATTAAATTTCCAAATTCCAGTGTTAAATATACATGAAAAAAAAATTCACGATCACACGTGTTTCTTTATCCAAGAGACTTAAGTAGTGAAATCGAAATTTCTTTGAAAGTGATTACTCAATTTGTCGTATGCTGATTAGGATTCGTATATCCTATTAGATATATTCCTTTTTCGGCCATACTCCCGTTTTCCTTGATAGTATCAAAACAAAAGAAGTAATTTTTTTCGCATTAAAGAAAATGTTATCGTTAAAATTCGCAGCAACTTTTTTACAAAAAGACTGTGTCCGACTATTTTGGATGGGCTACCAACCGCCTTCCATTCACAGGCGCTATCCCACTACTGCACAGTGCGGGAGCTTTTGCCTGCTCTTTTTCAGGCCTGGGCCGGTTCGCTCCGCCTTAGACGACCTGGTCGGTCCGATGTCCCCCAATCGCACCATATCGACACCGTGCTTAGTGTGGACGCCCGATCAACATGGAGAAGCAGAGGACAGAACTCCCAACCTCAAGCCGTCCAAACGGCCTAGACCTCCAAAGCAGCTCGATTACAAGACCACGCCACTAGTCCCGGTCGGCAATGTTCGAATTTTTAAGTTTATAAATGTGATTGAAGGATTTTTTTTCTGAAATTTATATTGCAGGTAAAAAAAATGTGCTCAAAGGCATCGGAATTGTTTTGCTGAATATGTGATTCCTATTGAAAATTCTCTAAAGGAATTTTTTGTTAAATCAGGTATTTATAACTCGTACAGAGGCATATTTTAGTTGCAGCAAATTGAAATTTTAATAAAAAACGTAAAAAATTGAAAGGGAAAAGAAAATCCTTCTTTTGTCAAAATGTCTTGGCTCAAGTAAAATATATTGGTTTTGGGGGCAAAAAAATGCAGTAGTTTTGAAATATCTTCCCCTTTGATAGAAAAATCCTGACTGTAAAACAATTATCTGTTAATGCTCTTTTCTTGATGCATAAATAAATATTTCAGCAAGCTGTCTGGGTGTCGACATCCTCTTCAATTACAAAAAAACTTTCTGATGAATTTTATGTAATCCTGCTAATTTTATTGTTAGCTGGAATATGATTAATATGGCTGTAGCCTTTATAATCTAGTTTTGAGGATTTGCAAGTTAACTACATGTCTCCATTCATTGTTTTCTGGTTAAATACAAGTAATTGAACTTATTTACATTTGACCTTTAATTTTACATATATCCCGCTTATTTAAAATTAGTATTTTCCCCCAACTAATGCGGAGCTTAGAAGGACAGACAATGCCTGTGTGTAAATATCTCCGTACATCGGTTTAACGTTGAAGCTAAAAATAACTGTAATGATTTTTTCAGTATTAAATTTCAAAATTCCAGTGTTAAATATACATGAAAAAAATTCACGATCACACGTGTTTCTTTATCCAAGAGACTTAAGTGGTGAAATCGAAATTTCTTTGAAAGTGATTACTCAATTTGTCGTATGCTGATTAGGATTCGTATATCCTATTAGATATATTCCTTTTTCGGCCATACTCACGTTTTCCCTGATAGAGTCTCAAAACAAAAGAAGTAATTTTTTTCGCAATAAAGAAAATGTTATCGTTAAAATTCGCAGCAACATTTTTACAAAAAGACCGTGTCCGACTATTTTGGATAGGCTACCAACCGCCTTCCATTCACAGGCGCTATCCCACTACTGCACAGTGCGGGAGCTTTTGCCTGCTCCTTTTCAGGCCTGGGCCGGTTCGCTCCGACTTAGACGACCTGGTGGGTCCGATGTCCCCCAATCGCACCATATCGACACTGTGCTTAGTGTGGACGACCGATCAACATGGAGAAGCAGAGGACAGAACTTCCAACCTCAAGCCGTCCAAACGGACTAGACCTCCAAAGCAGCTGGATTACAAGACCACGCCACTAGTCCTGGTCGGCAATGGTCGAATTTTTAAGTTTATAAATGTGATTGAAGGATTTTTTTCTGAAATTTATATTGAAGGTAAAAAAAATGTGCTCAAAGGCATCGGAATTGTTTTGCTGAATATGTGATTCCTATTGAAAATTCTCTAAAGGAATTTTTTGTTAAATTGTGTATTTATAACTCGTACAGAGGCATATTTTAGTTGCAGCAAATTGAAATTTTAATAAAAAACGTAAAAATTTGGAAAGGGAAAAGAAATCCTTCTTTTGCCAAAATGTCTTGACTCAAGTAAAATATATTGGTTTTGGGGGCAAAAAAATGCTGGAGTTTTGAAATATCTTACCCTTCGATAGAAAAATCCTGTCTGTAAAACAATTATCTGTTAATACTCTTTTCTTGATGCATAAATAAATATTTCAACAAGCTGGCTGGGTGTCGACATCCTGTTCAATTACAAAAAACTTTCGGATGAATTTTATGTAATCCTGCTAATTTTATTGTTAGCTGGAATATGATTAATATGGCTGTAGCCTCTACAGTCTAGTTTTAAGGATTTGCAAGTTAACTACATGTCTCCATTCATTGTTTTCTGGTTAAATATAAGTAATTGAACTTATTTACATGTGACCTTTAATTTTACATATATCCCGCTTATTTAAAATTAGTATTTTCCCCCAACTAATGCGGAGCTTAGACGGACAGACAATGCCTGTGTGTAAATATCTCCGTACATCGGTTTAACGTTGAAGCTAAAAATAACTGTAATGATTTTCTCAGTATTAAATTTCAAAATTCCAGTGTTAAATATACATGAAAAAAAAATTCACGATCACACGTGTTTCTTTATCCAAGAGACTTAAGTAGTGAAATCGAAATTTCTTTGAAAGTGATTACCTAATTTGTTGTATGCTGATTAGGATTCGTATATCCTATTAGATATATTCCTTTTTCGGCCATACTCCCGTTTTCCTTGATAGTCTCAAAACAAAAGAAGTAATTTTTTTCGCATTAAAGAAAATGTTATCGTTAAAATTCGCAGCAACTTTTTTACAAAAAGACCGTGTCCGACTATTTTGGATGGGCTACCAACCGCCTTCCATTCACAGGCGCTATCCCACTACTGCACAGTGCGGGAGCTTTTGCCTGCTCCTTTTCAGGCCTGGGCCGGTTCGCTCCGCCTTAGACGACCTGGTGGGTCCGAGCTCCCCCAATCGCACCATATCGACACCGTGCTGAGTGTGGACGCCCGATCAACATGGAGAAGCAGAGGACAGAACTCCCAACCTCAAGACGTCCAAACGGCCTAGACCTCCAAAGCAGCTGGATTACAAGACCACGCCACTGGTCCCGGTGGGCAATGGTCGAATTTTTAGGTTTATAAATGTGATTAAAGGATTTTTTTCTGAAATTTATATTGAAGGTAAAAAAAATGTGCTCAAAGGCATCGGAATTGTTTTGCTGAATATGTGATTCCTATTGAAAATTCTCTAAAGGAATTTTTTGTTAAATTGTGTATTTATAACTCGTACAGAGGCATATTTTAGTTGCAGCAAATTGAAATTTTAATAAAAAACGTAAAAAATTGGAAAGGGAAAAGAAATCCTTCTTTTGCCAAAATGTCTTGACTCAAGTAAAATATATTGGTTTTGGGGGCAAAAAAATGCTGGAGTTTTGAAATATCTTCCCCTTTGATAGAAAAATACTGTCTGTAAAACAATTATCTGTTAATACTCTTTTCTTGATGCATAAATAAATATTTCAACAAGCTGGCTGGGTGTCGACATCCTGTTCAATTATAAAAAACTTTCGGATGAATTTTATGTAATCCTGCTAATTTTATTGTTAGCTGGAATATGATTAATATGGCTGTAGCCTCTACAGTCTAGTTTTAAGGATTTGCAAGTTAACTACATGTCTCCATTCATTCTTTTCTGGTTAAATATAAGTAATTGAACTTATTTACATATGACCTTTAATTTACATATATCCCGCTTATTTAAAATTAGTATTTTCCCCCAACTAATGCGGAGCTTAGACGGACAGACAATGCCTGTGTGTAAATATCTCCGTACATCGGTTTAACGTTGAAGCTAAAAATAACTGTAATGATTTTCTCAGTATTAAATTTCAAAATTCCAGTGTTAAATATACATGAAAAAAATTCACGATCACACGTGTTTCTTTATCCAAGAGACTTAAGTGGTGAAATCGAAATTTCTTTGAAAGTGATTACTCAATTTGTCGTATGCTGATTAGGATTCGTATATCCTATTAGATATATTCCTTTTTCGGCCATACTCCCGTTTTCCCTGATAGAGTCTCAAACCAAAAGAAGTAATTTTTTTCGCATTAAAGAAAATGTTATCGTTAAAATTCGCAGCAACATTTTTACAAAAAGACCGTGTCCGACTATTTTGGATAGGCTACCAACCGCCTTCCATTCACAGGCGCTAACCCTCTACTAAACGGTGCGGGAGCTTTTGCCTGCTTCTTTTCAGGCCTGGGCCGGTTCGCTCCGCCTTAGACGACCTGGTGGGTCCGAGCTCCCCCAATCGCACCATATCGACACCGTGCTTAGTGTGGACGCCCGATCAACATGGAGAAGCAGAGGACAGAACTCCCAACCTCAAGCCGTCCAAACGGACTAGACCTCCAAAGCAGCTGGATTACAAGACCACGCCACTAGTCCCGGTCGGCAATGTTCGAATTTTTAAGTTTATAAATGTGATTAAAGGATTTTTTTCTGAAATTTATATTGAAGGTAAAAAAAATGTGCTCAAAGGCATCGGAATTGTTTTGCTGAATATGTGATTCCTATTGAAAATTCTCTAAAGGAATTTTTTGTTAAATTGGGTATTTATAACTTGTACAGAGGCATATTTTAGTTGCAGCAAATTGAAATTTTAATAAAAAACGTAAAAAATTGAAAGGGAAATGAAAATCCTTCTTTTGTCAAAATGTCTTGGCTCAAGTAAAATATATTGGTTTTGGGGGCAAAAAAATGCAGGAGTTTTGAAATATCTTCCCCTTTGATAGAAAAATACTGTCTGTAAAACAATTATCTGTTAATACTCTTTTCTTGATGCATAAATAAATATTTCAACAAGCTGGCTGGGTGTCGACATCCTGTTCAATTATAAAAAACTTTCGGATGAATTTTATGTAATCCTGCTAATTTTATTGTTAGCTGGAATATGATTAATATGGCTGTAGCCTCTACAGTCTAGTTTTAAGGATTTGCAAGTTAACTACATGTCTCCATTCATTCTTTTCTGGTTAAATATAAGTAATTGAACTTATTTACATATGACCTTTAATTTACATATATCCCGCTTATTTAAAATTAGTATTTTCCCCCAACTAATGCGGAGCTTAGACGGACAGACAATGCCTGTGTGTAAATATCTCCGTACATCGGTTTAACGTTGAAGCTAAAAATAACTGTAATGATTTTCTCAGTATTAAATTTCAAAATTCCAGTGTTAAATATACATGAAAAAAATTCACGATCACACGTGTTTCTTTATCCAAGAGACTTAAGTGGTGAAATCGAAATTTCTTTGAAAGTGATTACTCAATTTGTCGTATGCTGATTAGGATTCGTATATCCTATTAGATATATTCCTTTTTCGGCCATACTCCCGTTTTCCCTGATAGAGTCTCAAAACAAAAGAAGTAATTTTTTTCGCATTAAAGAAAATGTTATCGTTAAAATTCGCAGCAACATTTTTACAAAAAGACCGTGTCCGACTATTTTGGATAGGCTACCAACCGCCTTCCATTCACAGGCGCTAACCCTCTACTAAACGGTGCGGGAGCTTTTGCCTGCTTCTTTTCAGGCCTGGGCCGGTTCGCTCCGCCTTAGACGACCTGGTGGGTCCGAGCTCCCCCAATCGCACCATATCGACACCGTGCTTAGTGTGGACGCCCGATCAACATGGAGAAGCAGAGGACAGAACTCCCAACCTCAAGCCGTCCAAACGGACTAGACCTCCAAAGCAGCTGGATTACAAGACCACGCCACTAGTCCCGGTCGGCAATGTTCGAATTTTTAAGTTTATAAATGTGATTAAAGGATTTTTTTCTGAAATTTATATTGAAGGTAAAAAAAATGTGCTCAAAGGCATCGGAATTGTTTTGCTGAATATGTGATTCCTATTGAAAATTCTCTAAAGGAATTTTTTGTTAAATTGGGTATTTATAACTTGTACAGAGGCATATTTTAGTTGCAGCAAATTGAAATTTTAATAAAAAACGTAAAAAATTGAAAGGGAAATGAAAATCCTTCTTTTGTCAAAATGTCTTGGCTCAAGTAAAATATATTGGTTTTGGGGGCAAAAAAATGCAGGAGTTTTGAAATATCTTCCCCTTTGATAGAAAAATACTGTCTGTAAAACAATTATCTGTTAATACTCTTTTCTTGATGCATAAATAAATATTTCAACAAGCTGGCTGGGTGTCGACATCCTGTTCAATTATAAAAAACTTTCGGATGAATTTTATGTAATCCTGCTAATTTTATTGTTAGCTGGAATATGATTAATATGGCTGTAGCCTCTACAGTCTAGTTTTTAGGATTTGCAAGTTAACTACATGTCTCCATTCATTCTTTTCTGGTTAAATATAAGTAATTGAACTTATTTACATGTGACCTTTAATTTTACATATATCCCGCTTATTTAAAATTAGTATTTTCCCCCAACTAAAGCGGAGCTTAGACGGACAGACAATGCCTGTGTGTAAATATCTCCGTACATCGGTTTAACGTTGAAGCTAAAAATAACTGTAATGATTTTCTCAGTATTAAATTTCAAAATTCCAGTGTTAAATATACATGAAAAAAAAATTCACGATCACACGTGTTTCTTTTTCCAAGAGACTTAAGTAGTGAAATCGAAATTTCTTTGAAAGTGATTACCTAATTTGTTGTATGCTGATTAGGATTCGTATATCCTATTAGATATAATCCTTTTTCGGCCATACTCCCGTTTTCCTTGATAGTCTCAAAACAAAAGAAGTAATTTTTTTCGCATTAAAGAAAATGTTATCGTTAAAATTCGCAGCAACTTTTTTACAAAAAGACCGTGTCCGACTATTTTGGATGGGCTACCAACCGCCTTCCATTCACAAGCGCTATCCCACTACTGCACAGTGCGGGAGCTTTTGCCTGCTCCTTTTCAGGCCTGGGCCGGTTCGCTCCGCCTTAGACGACCTGGTCGGTCCGATGTCCCCCAATCGCACCATATCGACACCGTGCTTAGTGTGGACGCCCGATCAACATGGAGAAGCAGAGGACAGAACTCCCAACCTCAAGACGTCCAAACGGCCTAGACCTCCAAAGCAGCTCGATTACAAGACCACGCCACTAGTCCCGGTCGGCAATGTTCGCATTTTTAAGTTTATAAATGTGATTGAAGGATTTTTTTCGGAAATTTATATTGAAGGTAAAAAAAATGTGCTCAAAGGCATCGGAATTGTTTTGCTGAATATGTGATTCCTATTGAAAATTCTCTAAAGGAATTTTTTGTTAAATCTGGTATTTATAACTCGTACAGAGGCATATTTTAGTTGCAGCAAATTGAAATTTTAATAAAAAACGTAAAAAATTGAAAGGGAAAAGAAAATCCTTCTTTTGTCAAAATGTCTTGGCTCAAGTAAAATATATTGGTTTTGGGGGCAAAAAAATGCAGGAGTTTTGAAATATCTTCCCCTTTGATAGAAAAATCCTGACTGTAAAACAATTATCTGTTAATGCTCTTTTCTTGATGCATAAATAAATATTTCAACAAGCTGTCTGGGTGTCGACATCCTCTTCAATTACAAAAAAACTTTCTGATGAATTTTATGTAATCCTGCTAATTTTATTGTTAGCTGGAATATGATTAATATGGCTGTAGCCTTTATAATCTAGTTTTAAGGATTTGCAAGTTAACTACATGTCTCCATTCATTGTTTTCTGGTTAAATACAAGTAATTGAACTTATTTACATTTGACCTTTAATTTTACATATATCCCGCTTATTTAAAATTAGTATTTTCCCCCAACTAATGCGGAGCTTAGACGGACAGACAATGCCTGTGTGTAAATATCTCCGTACATCGGTTTAACGTTGAAGCTAAAAATAACTGTAATGATTTTTTCAGTATTAAATTTCAAAATTCCAGTGTTAAATATACATGAAAAAAATTCACGATCACACGTGTTTCTTTATCCAAGAGACTTAAGTGGTGAAATCGAAATTTCTTTGAAAGTGATTACTCAATTTGTCGTATGCTGATTAGGATTCGTATATCCTATTAGATATATTCCTTTTTCGGCCATACTCACGTTTTCCCTGATAGAGTCTCAAAACAAAAGAAGTAATTTTTTTCGCATTAAAGAAAATGTTATCGTTAAAATTCGCAGCAACATTTTTACAAAAAGACCGTGTCCGACTATTTTGGATAGGCTACCAACCGCCTTCCATTCACAGGCGCTATCCCACTACTGCACAGTGCGGGAGCTTTTGCCTGCTCCTTTTCAGGCCTGGGCCGGTTCGCTCCGCCTTAGACGACCTGGTGGGTCCGAGCTCCCCCAATCGCACCATATCGACACCGAGCTTAGTGTGGACGCCCGATCAACATGGAGAAGCAGAGGACAGAACTCCCAACCTCAAGACGTCCAAACGGCCTAGACCTCCAAAGCAGCTGGATTACAAGACCACGCCACTGGTCCGGTGGGCAATGGTCGAATTTTTAGGTTTATAAATGTGATTAAAGGATTTTTTTCTGAAATTTATATTGAAGGTAAAAAAAATGTGCTCAAAGGCATCGGAATTGTTTTGCTGAATATGTGATTCCTATTGAAAATTCTCTAAAGGAATTTTTTGTTAAATTGTGTATTTATAAGTCGTACAGAGGCATATTTTAGTTGCAGCAAATTGAAATTTTAATAAAAAACGTAAAAAATTGGAAAGGGAAAAGAAATCCTTCTTTTGCCAAAATGTCTTGACTCAAGTAAAATATATTGGTTTTGGGGGCAAAAATATGCTGGAGTTTTGAAATATCTTCCCCTTTGATAGAAAAATCCTGTCTGCAAAACAATTATCTGTTAATACTCTTTTCTTGATGCATAAATAAATATTTCAACAAGTTGGCTGGGTGTCGACATCCTGTTCAATTATAAAAAACTTTCGGATGAATTTTATGTAATCCTGCTAATTTTATTGTTAGCTGGAATATGATTAATATGGCTGTAGCCTGTACAGTCTAGTTTTAAGGATTTGCAAGTTAACTACATGTCTCCATTCATTGTTTTCTGGTTAAATATAAGTAATTGAACTTATTTACATGTGACCTTTAATTTTACATATATCCCGCTTATTTAAAATTAGTATTTTCCCCCAACTAATGCGGAGCTTAGACGGACAGACAATGCCTGTGTGTAAATATCTCCGTACATCAGTTTAACTTTGAAGCTAAAAATAACTGTAATGATTTTCTCAGTATTAAATTTCAAAATTCCAGTGTTAAATATACATGAAAAAAAAATTCACGATCACACGTGTTTCTTTTTCCAAGAGACTTAAGTAGTGAAATCGAAATTTCTTTGAAAGTGATTACCTAATTTGTTGTATGCTGATTAGGATTCGTATATCCTATTAGATATATTCCTTTTTCGGCCATACTCCCGTTTTCCTTGATAGTCTCAAAACAAAAGAAGTAATTTTTTTCGCATTAAAGAAAATGTTATCGTTAAAATTCGCAGTAACTTTTTTACAAAAAGACCGTGTCGGACTATTTTGGATGGGCTACCAACCGCCTTCCATTCACAGGCGCTATCCCACTACTGCACAGTGCGGGAGCTTTTGCCTGCTCCTTTTCAGGCCTGGGCCGGTTCGCTCCGCCTTAGACGACCTGGTGGGTCCGAGCTCCCCCAATCGCACCATATCGACACCGTGCTTAGTGTGGACGCCCGATCAACATGGAGAAGCAGAGGACAGAACTCCCAACCTCAAGACGTCCAAACGGCCTAGACCTCCAAAGCAGCTGGATTACAAGACCACGCCACTGGTCCCGGTGGGCAATGGTCGAATTTTTAGGTTTATAAATGTGATTAAAGGATTTTTTTCTGAAATTTATATTGAAGGTAAAAAAAATGTGCTCAAAGGCATCGGAATTGTTTTGCTGAATATGTGATTCCTATTGAAAATTCTCTAAAGGAATTTTTTGTTAAATTGTGTATTTATAACTCGTACAGAGGCATATTTTAGTTGCAGCAAATTCAAATTTTAATAAAAAACGTAAAAAATTGGAAAGGGAAAAGAAATCCTTCTTTTGCCAAAATGTCTTGACTCAAGTAAAATATATTGGTTTTGGGGGCAAAAAAATGCTGGAGTTTTGAAATATCTTCCCCTTTGATAGAAAAATCCTGTCTGTAAAACAATTATCTGTTAATACTCTTTTCTTGATGCATAAATAAATATTTCAACAAGCTGGCTGGGTGTCGACATCCTGTTCAATTATAAAAAACTTTCGGATGAATTTTATGTAATCCTGCTAATTTTA
The DNA here is from genome assembly GCA_963978545.1 of Linyphia triangularis. NCBI lineage: Eukaryota > Metazoa > Arthropoda > Arachnida > Araneae > Linyphiidae > Linyphia > Linyphia triangularis. The sequence continues at coordinate 32,218,654 of OZ021727.1, read as the reverse complement.
TTGTTAGCTGGAATATGATTAATATGGCTGTAGCCTCTACAGTCTAGTTTTAAGGATTTGCAAGTTAACTACATGTCTCCATTCATTCTTTTCTGGTTAAATATAAGTAATTGAACTTATTTACATATGACCTTTAATTTACATATATCCCGCTTATTTAAAATTAGTATTTTCCCCCAACTAATGCGGAGCTTAGACGGACAGACAATGCCTGTGTGTAAATATCTCCGTACATCGGTTTAACGTTGAAGCTAAAAATAACTGTAATGATTTTCTCAGTATTAAATTTCAAAATTCCAGTGTTAAATATATATGAAAAAAAAATTCACGATCACACGTGTTTCTTTTTCCAAGAGACTTAAGTAGTGAAATCGAAATTTCTTTGAAAGTGATTACCTAATTTGTTGTATGCTGATTAGGATTCGTATATCCTATTAGATATATTCCTTTTTCGGCCATACTCCCGTTTTCCCTGATAGAGTCTCAAACCAAAAGAAGTAATTTTTTTCGCATTAAAGAAAATGTTATCGTTAAAATTCGCAGCAACATTTTTACAAAAAGACCGTGTCCGACTATTTTGGATAGGCTACCAACCGCCTTCCATTCACAGGCGCTAACCCTCTACTACACAGTGCGGGAGCTTTTGCCTGCTTCTTTTCAGGCCTGGGCCGGTTCGCTCCGCCTTAGACGACCTGGTGGGTCCGAGCTCCCCCAATCGCACCATATCGACACCGTGCTTAGTGTGGACGCCCGATCAACATGGAGAAGCAGAGGACAGAACTCCCAACCTCAAGCCGTCCAAACGGACTAGACCTCCAAAGCAGCTGGATTACAAGACCACGCCACTAGTCCCGGTCGGCAATGTTCGAATTTTTAAGTTTATAAATGTGATTAAAGGATTTTTTTCTGAAATTTATATTGAAGGTAAAAAAAATGTGCTCAAAGGCATTGGAATTGTTTTGCTGAATATGTGATTCCTATTGAAAATTCTCTAAAGGAATTTTTTGTTAAATTGGGTATTTATAACTCGTACAGAGGCATATTTTAGTTGCATCAAATTGAAATTTTAATAAAAAACGTAAAAAATTGAAAGGGAAATGAAAATCCTTCTTTTGTCAAAATGTCTTGGCTCAAGTAAAATATATTGGTTTTGGGGGCAAAAAAATGCTGGAGTTTTGAAATATCTTCCCCTTTGATAGAAAAATACTGTCTGTAAAACAATTATCTGTTAATACTCTTTTCTTGATGCATAAATAAATATTTCAACAAGCTGGCTGGGTGTCGACATCCTGTTCAATTATAAAAAACTTTCGGATGAATTTTATGTAATCCTGCTAATTTTATTGTTAGCTGGAATATGATTAATATGGCTGTAGCCACTACAGTCTAGTTTTTAGGATTTGCAAGTTAACTACATGTCTCCATTCATTCTTTTCTGGTTAAATATAAGTAATTGAACTTATTTACATGTGACCTTTAATTTTACATATATCCCGCTTATTTAAAATTAGTATTTTCCCCCAACTAAAGCGGAGCTTAGACGGACAGACAATGCCTGTGTGTAAATATCTCCGTACATCGGTTTAACGTTGAAGCTAAAAATAACTGTAATGATTTTCTCAGTATTAAATTTCAAAATTCCAGTGTTAAATATACATGAAAAAAAAATTCACGATCACACGTGTTTCTTTTTCCAAGAGACTTAAGTAGTGAAATCGAAATTTCTTTGAAAGTGATTACCTAATTTGTTGTATGCTGATTAGGATTCGTATATCCTATTAGATATATTCCTTTTTCGGCCATACTCCCGTTTTCCTTGATAGTCTCAAAACAAAAGAAGTAATTTTTTTCGCATTAAAGAAAATGTTATCGTTAAAATTCGCAGCAACTTTTTTACAAAAAGACCGTGTCCGACTATTTTGGATGGGCTACCAACCGCCTTCCATTCACAGGCGCTATCCCACTACTGCACAGTGCGGGAGCTTTTGCCTGCTCCTTTTCAGGCCTGGGCCGGTTCGCTCCGCCTTAGACGACCTGGTGGGTCCGAGCTCCCCCAATCGCACCATATCGACACCGTGCTTAGTGTGAACGCCCGATCAACATGGAGAAGCAGAGGACAGAACTCCCAACCTCAAGACGTCCAAACGGTATAGACCTCCAAAGCAGCTCGATTACAAGACCACGCCACTAGTCCCGGTCGGCAATGTTCGAATTTTTAAGTTTATAAATGTGATTGAAGGATTTTTTTCGGAAATTTATATTGAAGGTAAAAAAAATGTGCTCAAAGGCATCGGAATTGTTTTGCTGAATATGTGATTCCTATTGAAAATTCTCTAAAGGAATTTTTTGTTAAATCTGGTATTTATAACTCGTACAGAGGCATATTTTAGTTGCAGCAAATTGAAATTTTAATAAAAAACGTAAAAAATTGAAAGGGAAAAGAAAATCCTTCTTTTGTCAAAATGTCTTGGCTCAAGTAAAATATATTGGTTTTGGGGGCAAAAAAATGCAGGAGTTTTGAAATATCTTCCCCTTTGATAGAAAAATCCTGACTGTAAAATAATTATCTGTTAATGCTCTTTTCTTGATGCATAAATAAATATTTCAACAAGCTGTCTTGGTGTCGACATCCTCTTCAATTACAAAAAACTTTCTGATGAATTTTATGTAATCCTGCTAATTTTATTGTTAGCTGGAATATGATTAATATGGCTGTAGCCTTTATAATCTAGTTTTAAGGATTTGCAAGTTAACTACATGTCTCCAATCATTGTTTTCTGGTTAAATACAAGTAATTGAACTTATTTACATTTGACCTTTAATTTTACATATATCCCTCTTATTTAAAATTAGTATTTTCCCCCAACTAATGCGGAGCTTAGACGGACAGACAATGCCTGTGTGTAAATATCTCCGTACATCAGTTTAACTTTGAAGCTAAAAATAACTGTAATGATTTTCTCAGTATTAAATTTCAAAATTCCAGTGTTAAATATACATGAAAAAAAAATTCACGATCACACGTGTTTCTTTTTCCAAGAGACTTAAGTAGTGAAATCGAAATTTCTTTGAAAGTGATTACCTAATTTGTTGTATGCTGATTAGGATTCGTATATCCTATTAGATATATTCCTTTTTCGGCCATACTCCCGTTTTCCTTGATAGTCTCAAAACAAAAGAAGTAATTTTTTTCGCATTAAAGAAAATGTTATCGTTAAAATTCGCAGTAACTTTTTTACAAAAAGACCGTGTCGGACTATTTTGGATGGGCTACCAACCGCCTTCCATTCACAGGCGCTATCCCACTACTGCACAGTGCGGGAGCTTTTGCCTGCTCCTTTTCAGGCCTGGGCCGGTTCGCTCCGCCTTAGACGACCTGGTGGGTCCGAGCTCCCCCAATCGCACCATATCGACACCGTGCTTAGTGTGGACGCCCGATCAACATGGAGAAGCAGAGGACAGAACTCCCAACCTCAAGACGTCCAAACGGCCTAGACCTCCAAAGCAGCTGGATTACAAGACCACGCCACTGGTCCCGGTGGGCAATGGTCGAATTTTTAGGTTTATAAATGTGATTAAAGGATTTTTTTCTGAAATTTATATTGAAGGTAAAAAAAATGTGCTCAAAGGCATCGGAATTGTTTTGCTGAATATGTGATTCCTATTGAAAATTCTCTAAAGGAATTTTTTGTTAAATTGTGTATTTATAACTCGTACAGAGGCATATTTTAGTTGCAGCAAATTGAAATTTTAATAAAAAACGTAAAAAATTGGAAAGGGAAAAGAAATCCTTCTTTTGCCAAAATGTCTTGACTCAAGTAAAATATATTGGTTTTGGGGGCAAAAAAATGCTGGAGTTTTGAAATATCTTCCCCTTTGATAGAAAAATCCTGTCTGTAAAACAATTATCTGTTAATACTCTTTTCTTGATGCATAAATAAATATTTCAACAAGCTGGCTGGGTGTCGACATCCTGTTCAATTATAAAAAACTTTCGGATGAATTTTATGTAATCCTGCTAATTTTATTGTTAGCTGGAATATGATTAATATGGCTGTAGCCTCTACAGTCTAGTTTTAAGGATTTGCAAGTTAACTACATGTCTCCATTCATTCTTTTCTGGTTAAATATAAGTAATAGAACTTATTTACATATGACCTTTAATTTACATATATCCCGCTTATTTAAAATTAGTATTTTCCCCCAACTAATGCGGAGCTTAGACGGACAGACAATGCCTGTGTGTAAATATCTCCGTACATCGGTTTAACGTTGAAGCTAAAAATAACTGTAATGATTTTCTCAGTATTAAATTTCAAAATTCCAGTGTTAAATATATATGAAAAAAAAATTCACGATCACACGTGTTTCTTTTTCCAAGAGACTTAAGTAGTGAAATCGAAATTTCTTTGAAAGTGATTACCTAATTTGTTGTATGCTGATTAGGATTCGTATATCCTATTAGATATATTCCTTTTTCGGCCATACTCCCGTTTTCCCTGATAGAGTCTCAAACCAAAAGAAGTAATTTTTTTCGCATTAAAGAAAATGTTATCGTTAAAATTCGCAGCAACATTTTTACAAAAAGACCGTGTCCGACTATTTTGGATAGGCTACCAACCGCCTTCCATTCACAGGCGCTAACCCTCTACTACACAGTGCGGGAGCTTTTGCCTGCTTCTTTTCAGGCCTGGGCCGGTTCGCTCCGCCTTAGACGACCTGGTGGGTCCGAGCTCCCCCAATCGCACCATATCGACACCGTGCTTAGTGTGGACGCCCGATCAACATGGAGAAGCAGAGGACAGAACTCCCAACCTCAAGCCGTCCAAACGGACTAGACCTCCAAAGCAGCTGGATTACAAGACCACGCCACTAGTCCCGGTCGGCAATGTTCGAATTTTTAAGTTTATAAATGTGATTAAAGGATTTTTTTCTGAAATTTATATTGAAGGTAAAAAAAATGTGCTCAAAGGCATTGGAATTGTTTTGCTGAATATGTGATTCCTATTGAAAATTCTCTAAAGGAATTTTTTGTTAAATTGGGTATTTATAACTCGTACAGAGGCATATTTTAGTTGCATCAAATTGAAATTTTAATAAAAAACGTAAAAAATTGAAAGGGAAATGAAAATCCTTCTTTTGTCAAAATGTCTTGGCTCAAGTAAAATATATTGGTTTTGGGGGCAAAAAAATGCTGGAGTTTTGAAATATCTTCCCCTTTGATAGAAAAATACTGTCTGTAAAACAATTATCTGTTAATACTCTTTTCTTGATGCATAAATAAATATTTCAACAAGCTGGCTGGGTGTCGACATCCTGTTCAATTATAAAAAACTTTCGGATGAATTTTATGTAATCCTGCTAATTTTATTGTTAGCTGGAATATGATTAATATGGCTGTAGCCACTACAGTCTAGTTTTTAGGATTTGCAAGTTAACTACATGTCTCCATTCATTCTTTTCTGGTTAAATATAAGTAATTGAACTTATTTACATGTGACCTTTAATTTTACATATATCCCGCTTATTTAAAATTAGTATTTTCCCCCAACTAAAGCGGAGCTTAGACGGACAGACAATGCCTGTGTGTAAATATCTCCGTACATCGGTTTAACGTTGAAGCTAAAAATAACTGTAATGATTTTCTCAGTATTAAATTTCAAAATTCCAGTGTTAAATATACATGAAAAAAAAATTCACGATCACACGTGTTTCTTTTTCCAAGAGACTTAAGTAGTGAAATCGAAATTTCTTTGAAAGTGATTACCTAATTTGTTGTATGCTGATTAGGATTCGTATATCCTATTAGATATATTCCTTTTTCGGCCATACTCCCGTTTTCCTTGATAGTCTCAAAACAAAAGAAGTAATTTTTTTCGCATTAAAGAAAATGTTATCGTTAAAATTCGCAGCAACTTTTTTACAAAAAGACCGTGTCCGACTATTTTGGATGGGCTACCAACCGCCTTCCATTCACAGGCGCTATCCCACTACTGCACAGTGCGGGAGCTTTTGCCTGCTCCTTTTCAGGCCTGGGCCGGTTCGCTCCGCCTTAGACGACCTGGTGGGTCCGAGCTCCCCCAATCGCACCATATCGACACCGTGCTTAGTGTGAACGCCCGATCAACATGGAGAAGCAGAGGACAGAACTCCCAACCTCAAGACGTCCAAACGGTATAGACCTCCAAAGCAGCTCGATTACAAGACCACGCCACTAGTCCCGGTCGGCAATGTTCGAATTTTTAAGTTTATAAATGTGATTGAAGGATTTTTTTCGGAAATTTATATTGAAGGTAAAAAAAATGTGCTCAAAGGCATCGGAATTGTTTTGCTGAATATGTGATTCCTATTGAAAATTCTCTAAAGGAATTTTTTGTTAAATCTGGTATTTATAACTCGTACAGAGGCATATTTTAGTTGCAGCAAATTGAAATTTTAATAAAAAACGTAAAAAATTGAAAGGGAAAAGAAAATCCTTCTTTTGTCAAAATGTCTTGGCTCAAGTAAAATATATTGGTTTTGGGGGCAAAAAAATGCAGGAGTTTTGAAATATCTTCCCCTTTGATAGAAAAATCCTGACTGTAAAATAATTATCTGTTAATGCTCTTTTCTTGATGCATAAATAAATATTTCAACAAGCTGTCTTGGTGTCGACATCCTCTTCAATTACAAAAAACTTTCTGATGAATTTTATGTAATCCTGCTAATTTTATTGTTAGCTGGAATATGATTAATATGGCTGTAGCCTTTATAATCTAGTTTTAAGGATTTGCAAGTTAACTACATGTCTCCAATCATTGTTTTCTGGTTAAATACAAGTAATTGAACTTATTTACATTTGACCTTTAATTTTACATATATCCCTCTTATTTAAAATTAGTATTTTCCCCCAACTAATGCGGAGCTTAGACGGACAGACAATGCCTGTGTGTAAATATCTCCGTACATCGGTTTAACGTTGAAGCTAAAAGTAACTGTAATGATTTTTTCAGTATTAAATTTCAAAATTCCAGTGTTAAATATACATGAAAAAAATTCACGATCACACGTGTTTCTTTATCCAAGAGACTTAAGTGGTGAAATCGAAATTTCTTTGAAAGTGATTACTCAATTTGTCGTATGCTGATTAGGATTCGTATATCCTATTAGATATATTCCTTTTTCGGCCAAACTCCCGTTTTCCCTGATAGAGTCTCAAAACAAAAGAAGTAATTTTTTTCGCATTAAAGAAAATGTTATCGTTAAAATTCGCAGCAACATTTTTACAAAAAGACCGTGTCCGACTATTTTGGATAGGCTACCAACCGCCTTCCATTCACAGGCGCTATCCCACTACTGCACAGTGCGGGAGCTTTTGCCTGCTCCTTTTCAGGCCTGGGCCGGTTCGCTCCGCCTTAGACGACCTGGTGGGTCCGATGTCCCCCAATCGCACCATATCGACACTGTGCTTAGTGTGGACGACCGATCAACATGGAGAAGCAGAGGACAGAACTTCCAACCTCAAGCCGTCCAAACGGACTAGACCTCCAAAGCAGCTGGATTACAAGACCACGCCACTAGTCCCGGTCGGCAATGTTCGAATTTTTAAGTTTATAAATGTGATTGAAGGATTTTTTTCTGAAATTTATATTGAAGGTAAAAAAAATGTGCTCAAAGGCATCGGAATTGTTTTGCTGAATATGTGATTCCTATTGAAAATTCTCTAAAGGAATTTTTTGTTAAATTGTGTATTTATAACTCGTACAGAGGCATATTTTAGTTGCAGCAAATTGAAATTTTAATAAAAAACGTAAAAAATTGGAAAGGGAAAAGAAATCCTTCTTTTGCCAAAATGTCTTGACTCAAGTAAAATATATTGGTTTTGGGGGCAAAAAAATGCTGGAGTTTTGAAATATCTTACCCTTTGATAGAAAAATCCTGTCTGTAAAACAATTATCTGTTAATACTCTTTTCTTGATGCATAAATAAATATTTCAACAAGCTGGCTGGGTGTCGACATCCTGTTCAATTATAAAAAACTTTCGGATGAATTTTATGTAATCCTGCTAATTTTATTGTTAGCTGGAATATGATTAATATGGCTGTAGCCTCTACAGTCTAGTTTTAAGGATTTGCAAGTTAACTACATGTCTCCATTCATTCTTTTCTGGTTAAATATAAGTAATTGAACTTATTTACATATGACCTTTAATTTACATATATCCCGCTTATTTAAAATTAGTATTTTCCCCCAACTAATGCGGAGCTTAGACGGACAGACAATGCCTGTGTGTAAATATCTCCGTACATCGGTTTAACGTTGAAGCTAAAAATAACTGTAATGATTTTCTCAGTATTAAATTTCAAAATTCCATTGTTAAATATACATGAAAAAAAAATTCACGATCACACGTGTTTCTTTTTCCAAGAGACTTAAGTAGTGAAATCGAAATTTCTTTGAAAGTGATTACCTAATTTGTTGTATGCTGATTAGGATTCGTATATCCTATTAGATATATTCCTTTTTCGGCCATACTCCCGTTTTCCCTGATAGAGTCTCAAACCAAAAGAAGTAATTTTTTTCGCATTAAAGAAAATGTTATCGTTAAAATTCGCAGCAACATTTTTACAAAAAGACCGCGTCCGACTATTTTGGATAGGCTACCAACCGCCTTCCATTCACAGGCGCTAACCCTCTACTACACAGTGCGGGAGCTTTTGCCTGCTTCTTTTCAGGCCTGGGCCGGTTCGCTCCGCCTTAGACGACCTGGTGGGTCCGAGCTCCCCCAATCGCACCATATCGACACCGTGCTTAGTGTGGACGCCCGATCAACATGGAGAAGCAGAGGACAGAACTCCCAACCTCAAGCCGTCCAAACGGACTAGACCTCCAAAGCAGCTGTATTACAAGACCACGCCACTAGTCCCGGTCGGCAATGTTCGAATTTTTAAGTTTATAAATGTGATTAAAGGATTTTTTTCTGAAATTTATATTGAAGGTAAAAAAAATGTGCTCAAAGGCATCGGAATTGTTTTGCTGAATATGTGATTCCTATTGAAAATTCTCTAAAGGAATTTTTTGTTAAATTGGGTATTTATAACTCGTACAGAGGCATATTTTAGTTGCAGCAAATTGAAATTTTAATAAAAAACGTAAAAAATTGAAAGGGAAATGAAAATCCTTCTTTTGTCAAAATGTCTTGGCTCAAGTAAAATATATTGGTTTTGGGGGCAAAAAAATGCAGGAGTTTTGAAATATCTTCCCCTTTGATAGAAAAATACTGTCTGTAAAACAATTATCTGTTAATACTCTTTTCTTGATGCATAAATAAATATTTCAACAAGCTGGCTGGGTGTCGACATCCTGTTCAATTATAAAAAACTTTCGGATGAATTTTATGTAATCCTGCTAATTTTATTGTTAGCTGGAATATGATTAATATGGCTGTAGCCTCTACAGTCTAGTTTTAAGGATTTGCAAGTTAACTACATGTCTCCATTCATTCTTTTCTGGTTAAATATAAGTAATTGAACTTATTTACATATGACCTTTAATTTACATATATCCCGCTTATTTAAAATTAGTATTTTCCCCCAACTAATGCGGAGCTTAGACGGACAGACAATGCCTGTGTGTAAATATCTCCGTACATCGGTTTAACGTTGAAGCTAAAAATAACTGTAATGATTTTCTCAGTATTAATATTCAAAATTCCAGTGTTAAATATACATGAAAAAAAAATTCACGATCACACGTGTTTCTTTTTCCAAGAGACTTAAGTAGTGAAATCGAAATTTCTTTGAAAGTGATTACCTAATTTGTTGTATGCTGATTAGGATTCGTATATCCTATTAGATATATTCCTTTTTCGGCCATACTCCCGTTTTCCTTGATAGTCTCAAAACAAAAGAAGTAATTTTTTTCGCTTTAAAGAAAATGTTATCGTTAAAATTCGCAGCAACTTTTTTACAAAAAGACCGTGTCCGACTATTTTGGATGGGCTACCAACCGCCTTCCATTCACAAGCGCTATCCCACTACTGCAAAGTGCGGGAGCTTTTGCTTGCTCCTTTTCAGGCCTGGGCCGGTTCGCTCCGCCTTAGACGACCTGGTCGGTCCGATGTCCCCCAATCGCACCATATCGACACCGTGCTTAGTGTGGACGCCCGATCAACATGGAGAAGCAGAGGACAGAACTCCCAACCTCAAGACGTCCAAACGGCCTAGACCTCCAAAGCAGCTCGATTACAAGACCACGCCACTAGTCCCGGTCGGCAATGTTCGAATTTTTAAGTTTATAAATGTGATTGAAGGATTTTTTCGGAAATTTATATTGAAGGTAAAAAAAATGTGCTCAAAGGCATCGGAATTGTTTTGCTGAATATGTGATTCCTATTGAAAATTCTCTAAAGGAATTTTTTGTTAAATCTGGTATTTATAACTCGTACAGAGGCATATTTTAGTTGCAGCAAATTGAAATTTTAATAAAAAACGTAAAAAATTGAAAGGGAAAAGAAAATCCTTCTTTTGTCAAAATGTCTTGGTTCAAGTAAAATATATTGGTTTTGGGGGCAAAAAAATGCTGGAGTTTTGAAATATCTTCCCCTTTGATAGAAAAATCCTGTCTGTAAAACAATTATCTGTTAATACTCTTTTCTTGATGCATAAATAAATATTTCAACAAGCTGGCTGGGTGTCGACATCCTGTTCAATTATAAAAAACTTTCGGATGAATTTTATGTAATCCTGCTAATTTTATTGTTAGCTGGAATATGATTAATATGGCTGTAGCATTTATAATCTAGTTTTATGGATTTGCAAGTTAACTACATGTCTCCATTCATTGTTTTCTGGTTAAATACAAGTAATTGAACTTATTTACATTTGACCTTTAATTTTACATATATCCCGCTTATTTAAAATTAGTATTTTCCCCCAACTAATGCGGAGCTTAGACGGACAGACAATGCCTGCGTGTAAATATCTCCGTACATCGGTTTAACGTTGAAGCTAAAAATAACTGTAATGATTTTTTCAGTAAAAAATTTCAAAATTCCAGTGTTAAATATACATGAAAAAAATTCACGATCACACGTGTTTCTTTATCCAAGAGACTTAAGTGGTGAAATCGAAATTTCTTTGAAAGTGATTACTCAATTTGTCGTATGCTGATTAGGATTCGTATATCCTATTAGATATATTCCTTTTTCGGCCATACTCACGTTTTCCCTGATAGAGTCTCAAAACAAAAGAAGTAATTTTTTTCGCATTAAAGAAAATGTTATCGTTAAAATTCGCAGCAACATTTTTACAAAAAGACCGTGTCCGACTATTTTGGATAGGCTACCAACCGCCTTCCATTCACAGGCGCTAACCCTCTACTACACAGTGCGGGAGCTTTTGCCTGCTTCTTTTCAGGCCTGGGCCGGTTCGCTCCGCCTTAGACGACCTGGTGGGTCCGATGTCCCCCAATCGCACCATATCGACACCGTGCTTAGTGTGGACGCCCGATCAACATGGAGAAGCAGAGGACAGAACTCCCAACCTCAAGACGTCCAAACGGCCTAGACCTCCAAAGCAGCTCGATTACAAGACCACGCCACTAGTCCCGGTCGGCAATGTTCGAATTTTTAAGTTTATAAATGTGATTGAAGGATTTTTTTCGGAAATTTATATTGAAGGTAAAAAAAATGTGCTCAAAGGCATCGGAATTGTTTTGCTGAATATGTGATTCCTATTGAAAATTCTCTAAAGGAATTTTTTGTTAAATCTGGTATTTATAACTCGTACAGAGGCATATTTTAGTTGCAGCAAATTGAAATTTTAATAAAAAACGTAAAAAATTGAAAGGGAAAAGAAAATCCTTCTTTTGTCAAAATGTCTTGGTTCAAGTAAAATATATTGGTTTTGGGGGCAAAAAAATGCAGGAGTTTTTAAATATCTTCCCCTTTGATAGAAAAATCCTGACTGTAAAACAATTATCTGTTAATGCTCTTTTCTTGATGCATAAATAAATATTTCAACAAGCTGTCTGGGTGTCGACATCCTCTTCAATTACAAAAAAACTTTCTGATGAATTTTATGTAATCCTGCTAATTTTATTGTTAGCTGGAATATGATTAATATGGCTGTAGCCTTTATAATCTAGTTTTAAGGATTTGCAAGTTAACTACATGTCTCCATTCATTGTTTTCTGGTTAAATACAAGTAATTGAACTTATTTACATTTGACCTTTAATTTTACATATATCCCGCTTATTTAAAATTAGTATTTTCCCCCAACTAATGCGGAGCTTAGACGGACAGACAATGCCTGTGTGTAAATATCTCCGTACATCGGTTTAACGTTGAAGCTAAAAATAACTGTAATGATTTTTTCAGTATTAAATTTCAAAATTCCAGTGTTAAATATACATGAAAAAAATTCACGATCACACGTGTTTCTTTATCCAAGAGACTTAAGTGGTGAAATCGAAATTTCTTTGAAAGTGATTACTCAATTTGTCGTATGCTGATTAGGATTCGTATATCCTATTAGATATATTCCTTTTTCGGCCATACTCACGTTTTCCCTGATAGAGTCTCAAAACAAAAGAAGTAATTTTTTTCGCATTAAAGAAAATGTTATCGTTAAAATTCGCAGCAACATTTTTACAAAAAGACCGTGTCCGACTATTTTGGATAGGCTACCAACCGCCTTCCATTCACAGGCGCTATCCCACTACTGCACAGTGCGGGAGCTTTTGCCTGCTCCTTTTCAGGCCTGGGCCGGTTCGCTCCGCCTTAGACGACCTGGTGGGTCCGAGCTCCCCCAATCGCACCATATCGACACCGTGCTTAGTGTGGACGCCCGATCAACATGGAGAAGCAGAGGACAGAACTCCCAACCTCAAGACGTTCAAACGGCAAAGACCTCCAAAGCAGCTGGATTACAAGACCACGCCACTGGTCCGGTGGGCAATGGTCGAATTTTTAGGTTTATAAATGTGATTAAAGGATTTTTTTCTGAAATTTATATTGAAGGTAAAAAAAATGTGCTCAAAGGCATCGGAATTGTTTTGCTGAATATGTGATTCCTATTGAAAATTCTCTAAAGGAATTTTTTGTTAAATTGTGTATTTATAACTCGTACAGAGGCATATTTTAGTTGCAGCAAATTGAAATTTTAATAAAAAACGTAAAAAATTGGAAAGGGAAAAGAAATCCTTCTTTTGCCAAAATGTCTTGACTCAAGTAAAATATATTGGTTTTGGGGGCAAAAATATGCTGGAGTTTTGAAATATCTTCCCCTTTGATAGAAAAATCCTGTCTGCAAAACAATTATCTGTTAATACTCTTTTCTTGATGCATAAATAAATATTTCAACAAGTTGGCTGGGTGTCGACATCCTGTTCAATTATAAAAAACTTTCGGATGAATTTTATGTAATCCTGCTAATTTTATTGTTAGCTGGAATATGATTAATATGGCTGTAGCCTGTACAGTCTAGTTTTAAGGATTTGCAAGTTAACTACATGTCTCCATTCATTGTTTTCTGGTTAAATATAAGTAATTGAACTTATTTACATGTGACCTTTAATTTTACATATATCCCGCTTATTTAAAATTAGTATTTTCCCCCAACTAATGCGGAGCTTAGACGGACAGACAATGCCTGTGTGTAAATATCTCCGTACATCAGTTTAACTTTGAAGCTAAAAATAACTGTAATGATTTTCTCAGTATTAAATTTCAAAATTCCAGTGTTAAATATACATGAAAAAAAAATTCACGATCACACGTGTTTCTTTTTCCAAGAGACTTAAGTAGTGAAATCGAAATTTCTTTGAAAGTGATTACCTAATTTGTTGTATGCTGATTAGGATTCGTATATCCTATTAGATATATTCCTTTTTCGGCCATACTCCCGTTTTCCTTGATAGTCTCAAAACAAAAGAAGTAATTTTTTTCGCATTAAAGAAAATGTTATCGTTAAAATTCGCAGTAACTTTTTTACAAAAAGACCGTGTCCGACTATTTTGGATGGGCTACCAACCGCCTTCCATTCACAGGCGCTATCCCACTACTGCACAGTGCGGGAGCTTTTGCCTGCTTCTTTTCAGGCCTGGGCCGGTTCGCTCCGCCTTAGACGACCTGGTGGGTCCGAGCTCCCCCAATCGCACCATATCGACACCGTGCTTAGTGTGGACGCCCGATCAACATGGAGAAGCAGAGGACGGAATTCCCAACCTCAAGACGTCCAAACGGCCTAGACCTCCAAAGCAGCTGGATTACAAGACCACGCCACTGGTCCCGGTGGGCAATGGTCGAATTTTTAGGTTTATAAATGTGATTAAAGGATTTTTTTCTGAAATTTATATTGAAGGTAAAAAAAATGTGCTCAAAGGCATCGGAATTGTTTTGCTGAATATGTGATTCCTATTGAAAATTCTCTAAAGGAATTTTTTGTTAAATTGTGTATTTATAACTCGTACAGAGGCATATTTTAGTTGCAGCAAATTGAAATTTTAATAAAAAACGTAAAAAATTGGAAAGGGAAAAGAAATCCTTCTTTTGCCAAAATGTCTTGACTCAAGTAAAATATATTGGTTTTGGGGGCAAAAATATGCTGGAGTTTTGAAATATCTTCCCCTTTGATAGAAAAATCCTGTCTGCAAAACAATTATCTGTTAATACTCTTTTCTTGATGCATAAATAAATATTTCAACAAGTTGGCTGGGTGTCGACATCCTGTTCAATTATAAAAAACTTTCGGATGAATTTTATGTAATCCTGCTAATTTTATTGTTAGCTGGAATATGATTAATATGGCTGTAGCCTGTACAGTCTAGTTTTAAGGATTTGCAAGTTAACTACATGTCTCCATTCATTGTTTTCTGGTTAAATATAAGTAATTGAACTTATTTACATGTGACCTTTAATTTTACATATATCCCGCTTATTTAAAATTAGTATTTTCCCCCAACTAATGCGGAGCTTAGACGGACAGACAATGCCTGTGTGTAAATATCTCCGTACATCAGTTTAACTTTGAAGCTAAAAATAACTGTAATGATTTTCTCAGTATTAAATTTCAAAATTCCAGTGTTAAATATACATGAAAAAAAAATTCACGATCACACGTGTTTCTTTTTCCAAGAGACTTAAGTAGTGAAATCGAAATTTCTTTGAAAGTGATTACCTAATTTGTTGTATGCTGATTAGGATTCGTATATCCTATTAGATATATTCCTTTTTCGGCCATACTCCCGTTTTCCTTGATAGTCTCAAAACAAAAGAAGTAATTTTTTTCGCATTAAAGAAAATGTTATCGTTAAAATTCGCAGTAACTTTTTTACAAAAAGACCGTGTCCGACTATTTTGGATGGGCTACCAACCGCCTTCCATTCACAGGCGCTATCCCACTACTGCACAGTGCGGGAGCTTTTGCCTGCTTCTTTTCAGGCCTGGGCCGGTTCGCTCCGCCTTAGACGACCTGGTGGGTCCGAGCTCCCCCAATCGCACCATATCGACACCGTGCTTAGTGTGGACGCCCGATCAACATGGAGAAGCAGAGGACGGAATTCCCAACCTCAAGACGTCCAAACGGCCTAGACCTCCAAAGCAGCTGGATTACAAGACCACGCCACTGGTCCCGGTGGGCAATGGTCGAATTTTTAGGTTTATAAATGTGATTAAAGGATTTTTTTCTGAAATTTATATTGAAGGTAAAAAAAATGTGCTCAAAGGCATCGGAATTGTTTTGCTGAATATGTGATTCCTATTGAAAATTCTCTAAAGGAATTTTTTGTTAAATTGTGTATTTATAACTCGTACAGAGGCATATTTTAGTTGCAGCAAATTGAAATTTTAATAAAAAACGTAAAAAATTGGAAAGGGAAAATAAATCCTTCTTTTGCCAAAATGTCTTGACTCAAGTAAAATATATTGGTTTTGGGGGCAAAAAAATGCTGGAGTTTTGAAATATCTTCCCCTTTGATAGAAAAATCCTGTCTGTAAAACAATTATCTGTTAATACTCTTTTCTTGATGCATAAATAAATATTTCAACAAGCTGGCTGGGTGTCGACATCCTGTTCAATTATAAAAAACTTTCGGATGAATTTTATGTAATCCTGCTAATTTTATTGTTAGCTGGAATATGATTAATATGGCTGTAGCCTCTACAGTCTAGTTTTAAGGATTTGCAAGTTAACTACATGTCTCCATTCATTCTTTTCTGGTTAAATATAAGTAATTGAACTTATTTACATATGACCTTTAATATACATATATCCCGCTTATTTAAAATTAGTATTTTCCCCCAACTAATGCGGAGCTTAGACGGACAGACAATGCCTGTGTGTAAATATCTCCGTACATCGGTTTAACGTTGAAGCTAAAAATAACTGTAATGATTTTCTCAGTATTAAATTTCAAAATTCCAGTGTTAAATATACATGAAAAAAAAATTCACGATCACACGTGTTTCTTTTTCCAAGAGACTTAAGTAGTGAAATCGAAATTTCTTTGAAAGTGATTACCTAATTTGTTGTATGCTGATTAGGATTCGTATATCCTATTAGATATATTCCTTTTTCGGCCATACTCCCGTTTTCCCTGATAGAGTCTCAAACCAAAAGAAGTAATTTTTTTCGCATTAAAGAAAATGTTATCGTTAAAATTCGCAGCAACATTTTTACAAAAAGACCGTGTCCGACTATTTTGGATAGGCTACCAACCGCCTTCCATTCACAGGCGCTAACCCTCTACTACACAGTGCGGGAGCTTTTGCCTGCTTCTTTTCAGGCCTGGGCCGGTTCGCTCCGCCTTAGACGACCATGTGGGTCCGAGCTCCCCCAATCGCACCATATCGACACCGTGCTTAGTGTGGACGCCCGATCAACATGGAGAAGCAGAGGACAGAACTCCCAACCTCAAGCCGTCCAAACGGACTAGACCTCCAAAGCAGCTGGATTACAAGACCACGCCACTAGTCCCGGTCGGCAATGTTCGAATTTTTAAGTTTATAAATGTGATTAAAGGATTTTTTTCTGAAATTTATATTGAAGGTAAAAAAAATGTGCTCAAAGGCATCGGAATTGTTTTGCTGAATATGTGATTCCTATTGAAAATTCTCTAAAGGAATTTTTTGTTAAATTGGGTATTTATAACTCGTACAGAGGCATATTTTAGTTGCAGCAAATTGAAATTTTAATAAAAAACGTAAAAAATTGAAAGGGAAATGAAAATCCTTCTTTTGTCAAAATGTCTTGGCTCAAGTAAAATATATTGGTTTTGGGGGCAAAAAAATGCAGGAGTTTTGAAATATCTTCCCCTTTGATAGAAAAATACTGTCTGTAAAACAATTATCTGTTAATACTCTTTTCTTGATGCATAAATAAATATTTCAACAAGCTGGCTGGGTGTCGACATCCTGTTCAATTATAAAAAACTTTCGGATGAATTTTATGTAATCCTGCTAATTTTATTGTTAGCTGGAATATGATTAATATGGCTGTAGCCTCTACAGTCTAGTTTTAAGGATTTGCAAGTTAACTACATGTCTCCATTCATTCTTTTCTGGTTAAATATAAGTAATTGAACTTATTTACATATGACCTTTAATTTACATATATCCCGCTTATTTAAAATTAGTATTTTCCCCCAACTAATGCGGAACTTAGACGGACAGACAATGCCTGTGTGTAAATATCTCCGTACATCGGTTTAACGTTGAAGCTAAAAATAACTGTAATGATTTTCTCAGTATTAAATTTCAAAATTCCAGTGTTAAATATACATGAAAAAAAAATTCACGATCACACGTGTTTCTTTTTCCAAGAGACTTAAGTAGTGAAATCGAAATTTCTTTGAAAGTGATTACCTAATTTGTTGTATGCTGATTAGGATTCGTATATCCTATTAAATATATTCCTTTTTCGGCCATACTCCCGTTTTCCTTGATAGTCTCAAAACAAAAGAAGTAATTTTTTTCGCATTAAAGAAAATGTTATCGTTAAAATTCGCAGCAACTTTTTTACAAAAAGACCGTGTCCGACTATTTTGGATGGGCTACCAACCGCCTTCCATTCACAGGCGCTATCCCACTACTGCACAGTGCGGGAGCTTTTGCCTGCTCCTTTTCAGGCCTGGGCCGGTTCGCTCCGCCTTAGACGACCTGGTGGGTCCGAGCTCCCCCAATCGCACCATATCGACACCGTGCTTAGTGTGAACGCCCGATCAACATGGAGAAGCAGAGGACAGAACTCCCAACCTCAAGCCGTCCAAACGGACTAGACCTCCAAAGCAGCTGGATTACAAGACCACGCCACTAGTCCCGGTCGGCAATGTTCGAATTTTTAAGTTTATAAATGTGATTGAAGGATTTTTTTCGGAAATTTATATTGAAGGTAAAAAAAATGTGCTCAAAGGCATCGGAATTGTTTTGCTGAATATGTGATTCCTATTGAAAATTCTCTAAAGGAATTTTTTGTTAAATCTGGTATTTATAACTCGTACAGAGGCATATTTTAGTTGCAGCAAATTCAAATTTTAATAAAAAACGTAAAAAATTGAAAGGGAAAAGAAAATCCTTCTTTTGTCAAAATGTCTTGGCTCAAGTAAAATATATTGGTTTTGGGGGCAAAAAAATGCAGGAGTTTTGAAATATCTTCCCCTTTGATAGAAAAATCCTGACTGTAAAACAATTATCTGTTAATGCTCTTTTCTTGATGCATAAATAAATATTTCAACAAGCTGTCTGGGTGTCGACATCCTCTTCAATTACAAAAAACTTTCTGATGAATTTTATGTAATCCTGCTAATTTTATTGTTAGCTGGAATATGATTAATATGGCTGTAGCCTTTATAATCTAGTTTTATGGATTTGCAAGTTAACTACATGTCTCCATTCATTGTTTTCTGGTTAAATACAAGTAATTGAACTTATTTACATTTGACCTTTAATTTTACATATATCCCGCTTATTTAAAATTAGTATTTTCCCCCAACTAATGCGGAGCTTAGACGGACAGACAATGCCTGTGTGTAAATATCTCCGTACATCGGTTTAACGTTGAAGCTAAAAATAACTGTAATGATTTTTTCAGTAAAAAATTTCAAAATTCCAGTGTTAATTATACATGAAAAAAATTCACGATCACACGTGTTTCTTTATCCAAGAGACTTAAGTGGTGAAATCGAAATTTCTTTGAAAGTGATTACTCAATTTGTCGTATGCTGATTAGGATTCGTATATCCTATTAGATATATTCCTTTTTCGGCCATACTCACGTTTTCCCTGATAGAGTCTCAAAACAAAAGAAGTAATTTTTTTCGCATTAAAGAAAATGTTATCGTTAAAATTCGCAGCAACATTTTTACAAAAAGACCGTGTCCGACTATTTTGGATAGGCTACCAACCGCCTTCCATTCACAGGCGCTATCCCACTACTGCACAGTGCGGGAGCTTTTGCCTGCTCCTTTTCAGGCCTGGGCCGGTTCGCTCCGCCTTAGACGACCTGGTGGGTCCGATGTCCCCCAATCGCACCATATCGACACTGTGCTTAGTGTGGACGACCGATCAACATGGAGAAGCAGAGGACAGAACTTCCAACCTCAAGCCGTCCAAACGGACTAGACCTCCAAAGCAGCTGGATTACAAGACCACGCCACTAGTCCTGGTCGGCAATGTTCGAATTTTTAAGTTTATAAATGTGATTGAAGGATTTTTTTCTGAAATTTATATTGAAGGTAAAAAAAATGTGCTCAAAGGCATCGGAATTGTTTTGCTGAATATGTGATTCCTATTGAAAATTCTCTAAAGGAATTTTTTGTTAAATTGTGTATTTATAACTCGTACAGAGGCATATTTTAGTTGCAGCAAATTGAAATTTTAATCAAAAACGTAAAAATTTGGAAAGGGAAAAGAAATCCTTCTTTTGCCAAAATGTCTTGACTCAAGTAAAATATATTGGTTTTGGGGGCAAAAATATGCTGGAGTTTTGAAATATCTTCCCCTTTGATAGAAAAATCCTGTCTGCAAAACAATTATCTGTTAATACTCTTTTCTTGATGCATAAATAAATATTTCAACAAGTTGGCTGGGTGTCGACATCCTGTTCAATTATAAAAAACTTTCGGATGAATTTTATGTAATCCTGCTAATTTTATTGTTAGCTGGAATATGATTAATATGGCTGTAGCCTGTACAGTCTAGTTTTAAGGATTTGCAAGTTAACTACATGTCTCCATTCATTGTTTTCTGGTTAAATATAAGTAATTGAACTTATTTACATGTGACCTTTAATTTTACATATATCCCGCTTATTTAAAATTAGTATTTTCCCCCAACTAATGCGGAGCTTAGACGGACAGACAATGCCTGTGTGTAAATATCTCCGTACATCAGTTTAACTTTGAAGCTAAAAATAACTGTAATGATTTTCTCAGTATTAAATTTCAAAATTCCAGTGTTAAATATACATGAAAAAAAAATTCACGATCACACGTGTTTCTTTTTCCAAGAGACTTAAGTAGTGAAATCGAAATTTCTTTGAAAGTGATTACCTAATTTGTTGTATGCTGATTAGGATTCGTATATCCTATTAGATATATTCCTTTTTCGGCCATACTCCCGTTTTCCTTGATAGTCTCAAAACAAAAGAAGTAATTTTTTTCGCATTAAAGAAAATGTTATCGTTAAAATTCGCAGCAACTTTTTTACAAAAAGACCGTGTCCGACTATTTTGGATGGGCTACCAACCGCCTTCCATTCACAGGCGCTATCCCACTACTGCACAGTGCGGGAGCTTTTGCCTGCTCCTTTTCAGGCCTGGGCCGGTTCGCTCCGCCTTAGACGACCTGGTGGGTCCGAGCTCCCCCAATCGCACCATATCGACACCGTGCTTAGTGTGGACGCCCGATCAACATGGAGAAGCAGAGGACAGAACTCCCAACCTCAAGACGTCCAAACGGTATAGACCTCCAAAGCAGCTCGATTACAAGACCACGCCACTAGTCCCGGTCGGCAATGTTCGAATTTTTAAGTTTATAAATGTGATTGAAGGATTTTTTTCGGAAATTTATATTGAAGGTAAAAAAAATGTGCTCAAAGGCATCGGAATTGTTTTGCTGAATATGTGATTCCTATTGAAAATTCTCTAAAGGAATTTTTTGTTAAATCTGGTATTTATAACTCGTACAGAGGCATATTTTAGTTGCAGCAAATTGAAATTTTAATAAAAAACGTAAAAAATTGAAAGGGAAAAGAAAATCCTTCTTTTGTCAAAATGTCTTGGCTCAAGTAAAATATATTGGTTTTGGGGGCAAAAAAATGCAGGAGTTTTGAAATATCTTACCCTTTGATAGAAAAATCCTGTCTGTAAAACAATTATCTGTTAATACTCTTTTCTTGATGCATAAATAAATATTTCAACAAGCTGGCTGGGTGTCGACATCCTGTTCAATTATAAAAAACTTTCGGATGAATTTTATGTAATCCTGCTAATTTTATTGTTAGCTGGAATATGATTAATATGGCTGTAGCCTTTATAATCTAGTTTTAAGGATTTGCAAGTTAACTACATGTCTCCATTCATAGTTTTCTTTTTAAATACAAGTAATTGAACTTATTTACATTTGACCTTTAATTTTACATATATCCCGCTTATTTAAAATTAGTATTTTCCCCCAACTAATGCGGAGCTTAGACGGACAGACAATGCCTGTGTGTAAATATCTCCGTACATCGGTTTAACGTTGAAGCTAAAAATAACTGTAATGATTTTTTCAGTATTAAATTTCAAAATTCCAGTGTTAAATATACATGAAAAAAATTCACGATCACACGTGTTTCTTTATCCAAGAGACTTAAGTGGTGAAATCGAAATTTCTTTGAAAGTGATTACTCAATTTGTCGTATGCTGATTAGGATTCGTATATCCTATTAGATATATTCCTTTTTCGGCCAAACTCCCGTTTTCCCTGATAGAGTCTCAAAACAAAAGAAGTAATTTTTTTCGCATTAAAGAAAATGTTATCGTTAAAATTCGCAGCAACATTTTTACAAAAAGACCGTGTCCGACTATTTTGGATAGGCTACCAACCGCCTTCCATTCACAGGCGCTATCCCACTACTGCACAGTGCGGGAGCTTTTGCCTGCTCCTTTTCAGGCCTGGGCCGGTTCGCTCCGCCTTAGACGACCTGGTGGGTCCGATGTCCCCCAATCGCACCATATCGACACTGTGCTTAGTGTGGACGACCGATCAACATGGAGAAGCAGAGGACAGAACTTCCAACCTCAAGCCGTCCAAACGGACTAGACCTCCAAAGCAGCTGGATTACAAGACCACGCCACTAGTCCCGGTCGGCAATGTTCGAATTTTTAAGTTTATAAATGTGATTGAAGGATTTTTTTCTGAAATTTATATTGAAGGTAAAAAAAATGTGCTCAAAGGCATCGGAATTGTTTTGCTGAATATGTGATTCCTATTGAAAATTCTCTAAAGGAATTTTTTGTTAAATTGTGTATTTATAACTCGTACAGAGGCATATTTTAGTTGCAGCAAATTGAAATTTTAATAAAAAACGTAAAAAATTGGAAAGGGAAAAGAAATCCTTCTTTTGCCAAAATGTCTTGACTCAAGTAAAATATATTGGTTTTGGGGGCAAAAAAATGCTGGAGTTTTGAAATATCTTTCCCTTTGATAGAAAAATCCTGTCTGTAAAACAATTATCTGTTAATACTCTTTTCTTGATGCATAAATAAATATTTCAACAAGCTGGCTGGGTGTCGACATCCTGTTCAATTATAAAAAACTTTCAAGTGAATTTTATGTAATCCTGCTAATTTTATTGTTAGCTGGAATATGATTAATATGGCTGTAGCCTCTACAGTCTAGTTTTAAGGATTTGCAAGTTAACTACATGTCTCCATTCATTGTTTTCTGGTTAAATATAAGTAATTGAACTTATTTACGTGTGACCTTTAATTTTACATATATCCCGCTTATTTAAAATTAGTATTTTCCCCCAACTAATTCGGAGCTTAGACGGACAGACAATGCCTGTGTGTAAATATCTCCGTGCATCAGTTTAACGTTGAAGCTAAAAATAACTGTAATGATTTTCTCAGTATTAAATTTCAAAATTCCAGTGTTAAATATACATGAAAAAAAAATTCACGATCACACGTGTTTCTTTTTCCAAGAGACTTAAGTAGTGAAATCGAAATTTCTTTGAAAGTGATTACCTAATTTGTTGTATGCTGATTAGGATTCGTATATCCTATTAGATATATTCCTTTTTCGGCCATACTCCCGTTTTCCCTGATAGAGTCTCAAAACAAAAGAAGTAATTTTTTTCGCATTAAAGAAAATGTTATCGTTAAAATTCGCAGTAACTTTTTTACAAAAAGACCGTGTCCGACTATTTTGGATGGGCTACCAACCGCCTTCCATTCACAGGCGCTATCCCACTACTGCAGAGTGCGGGAGCTTTTGCCTGCTCCTTTTCAGGCCTGGGCCGGTTCGCTCCGCCTTAGACGACCTGGTGTGTCCGAGCTCCCCCAATCGCACCATATCGACACCGTGCTTAGTGTGGACGCCCGATCAACATGGAGAAGCAGAGGACAGAACTCCCAACCTCAAGACGTCCAAACGGCCTAGACCTCCAAAGCAGCTGGATTACAAGACCACGCCACTGGTCCCGGTGGGCAATGGTCGAATTTTTAGGTTTATAAATGTGATTAAAGGATTTTTTTCTGAAATTTATATTGAAGGTAAAAAATATGTGCTCAAAGGCATCGGAATTGTTTTGCTGAATATGTGATTCCTATTGAAAATTCTCTAAAGGAATTTTTTGTTAAATTGTGTATTTATAACTCGTACAGAGGAATATTTTAGTTGCAGCAAATTGAAATTTTAATAAAAAACGTAAAAAATTGGAAAGGGAAAAGAAATCCTTCTTTTGCCAAAATGTCTTGACTCAAGTAAAATATATTGGTTTTGGGGGCAAAAAAATGCTGGAGTTTTGAAATATCTTTCCCTTTGATAGAAAAATCCTGTCTGTAAAACAATTATCTGTTAATACTCTTTTCTTGATGCATAAATAAATATTTCAACAAGCTGGCTGGGTGTCGACATCCTGTTCAATTATAAAAAACTTTCAAGTGAATTTTATGTAATCCTGCTAATTTTATTGTTAGCTGGAATATGATTAATATGGCTGTAGCCTCTACAGTCTAGTTTTAAGGATTTGCAAGTTAACTACATGTCTCCATTCATTGTTTTCTGGTTAAATATAAGTAATTGAACTTATTTACGTGTGACCTTTAATTTTACATATATCCCGCTTATTTAAAATTAGTATTTTCCCCCAACTAATTCGGAGCTTAGACGGACAGACAATGCCTGTGTGTAAATATCTCCGTGCATCAGTTTAACGTTGAAGCTAAAAATAACTGTAATGATTTTCTCAGTATTAAATTTCAAAATTCCAGTGTTAAATATACATGAAAAAAAAATTCACGATCACACGTGTTTCTTTTTCCAAGAGACTTAAGTAGTGAAATCGAAATTTCTTTGAAAGTGATTACCTAATTTGTTGTATGCTGATTAGGATTCGTATATCCTATTAGATATATTCCTTTTTCGGCCATACTCCCGTTTTCCCTGATAGAGTCTCAAAACAAAAGAAGTAATTTTTTTCGCATTAAAGAAAATGTTATCGTTAAAATTCGCAGTAACTTTTTTACAAAAAGACCGTGTCCGACTATTTTGGATGGGCTACCAACCGCCTTCCATTCACAGGCGCTATCCCACTACTGCAGAGTGCGGGAGCTTTTGCCTGCTCCTTTTCAGGCCTGGGCCGGTTCGCTCCGCCTTAGACGACCTGGTGTGTCCGAGCTCCCCCAATCGCACCATATCGACACCGTGCTTAGTGTGGACGCCCGATCAACATGGAGAAGCAGAGGACAGAACTCCCAACCTCAAGACGTCCAAACGGCCTAGACCTCCAAAGCAGCTGGATTACAAGACCACGCCACTGGTCCCGGTGGGCAATGGTCGAATTTTTAGGTTTATAAATGTGATTAAAGGATTTTTTTCTGAAATTTATATTGAAGGTAAAAAATATGTGCTCAAAGGCATCGGAATTGTTTTGCTGAATATGTGATTCCTATTGAAAATTCTCTAAAGGAATTTTTTGTTAAATTGTGTATTTATAACTCGTACAGAGGCATATTTTAGTTGCAGCAAATTGAAATTTTAATAAAAAACGTAAAAAATTGGAAAGGGAAAAGAAATCCTTCTTTTGCCAAAATGTCTTGACTCAAGTAAAATATATTGGTTTTGGGGGCAAAAAAATGCTGGAGTTTTGAAATATCTTCCCCTTTGATAGAAAAATCCTGTCTGTAAAACAATTATCTGTTAATACTCTTTTCTTGATGCATAAATAAATATTTCAACAAGCTGGCTGGGTGTCGACATCCTGTTCAATTATAAAAAACTTTCGGATGAATTTTATGTAATCCTGCTAATTTTATTGTTAGCTGGAATATGATTAATATGGCTGTAGCCTCTACAGTCTAGTTTTAAGGATTTACAAGTTAACTACATGTCTCCATTCATTGTTTTCTGGTTAAATATAAGTAATTGAACTTATTTACATGTGACCTTTAATTTTACATATATCCCGCTTATTTAAAATTAGTATTTTCCCCCAACTAATGCGGAGCTTAGACGGACAGACAATGCCTGTTTGTAAATATCTCCGTACATCAGTTTAACTTTGAAGCTAAAAATAACTGTAATGATTTTCTCAGTATTAAATTTCAAAATTCCAGTGTTAAATATACATGAAAAAAAAATTCACGATCACACGTGTTTCTTTTTCCAAGAGACTTAAGTAGTGAAATCGAAATTTCTTTGAAAGTGATTACCTAATTTGTTGTATGCTGATTAGGATTCGTATATCCTATTAGATATATTCCTTTTTCGGCCATACTCCCGTTTTCCTTGATAGTCTCAAAACAAAAGAAGTAATTTTTTTCGCATTAAAGAAAATGTTATCGTTAAAATTCGCAGCAACTTTTTTACAAAAAGACCGTGTCCGACTATTTTGGATGGGCTACCAACCGCCTTCCATTCACAGGCGCTATCCCACTACTGCACAGTGCGGGAGCTTTTGCCTGCTCCTTTCCAGGCCTGGGCCGGTTCGCTCCGCCTTAGACGACCTGGTGGGTCCGAGCTCCCCCAATCGCACCATATCGACACCGTGCTTAGTGTGGACGCCCGATCAACATGGAGAAGCAGAGGACAGAACTCCCAACCTCAAGACGTCCAAACGGTATAGACCTCCAAAGCAGCTCGATTACAAGACCACGCCACTAGTCCCGGTCGGCAATGTTCGAATTTTTAAGTTTATAAATGTGATTGAAGGATTTTTTTCGGAAATTTATATTGAAGGTAAAAAAAATGTGCTCAAAGGCATCGGAATTGTTTTGCTGAATATGTGATTCCTATTGAAAATTCTCTAAAGGAATTTTTTGTTAAATCTGGTATTTATAACTCGTACAGAGGCATATTTTAGTTGCAGCAAATTGAAATTTTAATAAAAAACGTAAAAAATTGGAAAGGGAAAAGAAATCCTTCTTTTGCCAAAATGTCTTGACTCAAGTAAAATATATTGGTTTTGGGGGCAAAAAAATGCTGGAGTTTTGAAATATCTTCCCCTTTGATAGAAAAATCCTGTCTGTAAAACAATTATCTGTTAATACTCTTTTCTTGATGCATAAATAAATATTTCAACAAGCTGGCTGGGTGTCGACATCCTGTTCAATTATAAAAAACTTTCGGATGAATTTTATGTAATCCTGCTAATTTTATTGTTAGCTGGAATATGATTAATATGGCTGTAGCCTTTATAATCTAGTTTTAAGGATTTGCAAGTTAACTACATGTCTCCATTCATTGTTTTCTTTTTAAATACAAGTAATTGAACTTATTTACATTTGACCTTTAATTTTACATATATCCCGCTTATTTAAAATTAGTATTTTCCCCCAACTAATGCGGAGCTTAGACGGACAGACAATGCCTGTGTGTAAATATCTCCGTACATCGGTTTAACGTTGAAGCTAAAAATAACTGTAATGATTTTTTCAGTATTAAATTTCAAAATTCCAGTGTTAAATATACATGAAAAAAATTCACGATCACACGTGTTTCTTTATCCAAGAGACTTAAGTGGTGAAATCGAAATTTCTTTGAAAGTGATTACTCAATTTGTCGTATGCTGATTAGGATTCGTATATCCTATTAGATATATTCCTTTTTCGGCCAAACTCCCGTTTTCCCTGATAGAGTCTCAAAACAAAAGAAGTAATTTTTTTCGCATTAAAGAAAATGTTATCGTTAAAATTCGCAGCAACATTTTTACAAAAAGACCGTGTCCGACTATTTTGGATAGGCTACCAACCGCCTTCCATTCACAGGCGCTATCCCACTACTGCACAGTGCGGGAGCTTTTGCCTGCTCCTTTTCAGGCCTGGGCCGGTTCGCTCCGCCTTAGACGACCTGGTGGGTCCGATGTCCCCCAATCGCAATATATCGACACTGTGCTTAGTGTGGACGACCGATCAACATGGAGAAGCAGAGGACAGAACTTCCAACCTCAAGCCGTCCAAACGGACTAGACCTCCAAAGCAGCTGGATTACAAGACCACGCCACTAGTCCCGGTCGGCAATGTTCGAATTTTTAAGTTTATAAATGTGATTGAAGGATTTTTTTCTGAAATTTATATTGAAGGTAAAAAAAATGTGCTCAAAGGCATCGGAATTGTTTTGCTGAATATGTGATTCCTATTGAAAATTCTCTAAAGGAATTTTTTGTTAAATTGTGTATTTATAACTCGTACAGAGGCATATTTTAGTTGCAGCAAATTGAAATTTTAATAAAAAACGTAAAAAATTGGAAAGGGAAAAGAAATCCTTCTTTTGCCAAAATGTCTTGACTCAAGTAAAATATATTGGTTTTGGGGGCAAAAAAATGCTGGAGTTTTGAAATATCTTACCGTTTGATAGAAAAATCCTGTCTGTAAAACAATTATCTGTTAATACTCTTTTCTTGATGCATAAATAAATATTTCAACAAGCTGGCTGGGTGTCGACATCCTGTTCAATTATAAAAAACTTTCGGATGAATTTTATGTAATCCTGCTAATTTTATTGT
This sequence comes from Linyphia triangularis, assembly GCA_963978545.1. Lineage (NCBI taxonomy): Eukaryota > Metazoa > Arthropoda > Arachnida > Araneae > Linyphiidae > Linyphia > Linyphia triangularis. The sequence continues at coordinate 32,190,463 of OZ021727.1, read as the reverse complement.
TAGCTGGAATATGATTAATATGGCTGTAGCCTTTATAATCTAGTTTTAAGGATTTACAAGTTAACTACATGTCTCCATTCATTGTTTTCTGGTTAAATACAAGTAATTGAACTTATTTACATTTGACCTTTAATTTTACATATATCCCGCTTATTTAAAATTAGTATTTTCCCCCAACTAATGCGGAGCTTAGACGGACAGACAATGCCTGTGTGTAAATATCTCCGTACATCGGTTTAACGTTGAAGCTAAAAATAACTGTAATGATTTTTTCAGTATTAAATTTCAAAATTCCAGTGTTAAATATACATGAAAAAAATTCACGATCACACGTGTTTCTTTATCCAAGAGACTTAAGTGGTGAAATCGAAATTTCTTTGAAAGTGATTACTCAATTTGTCGTATGCTGATTAGGATTCGTATATCCTATTAGATATATTCCTTTTTCGGCCAAACTCCCGTTTTCCCTGATAGAGTCTCAAAACAAAAGAAGTAATTTTTTTCGCATTAAAGAAAATGTTATCGTTAAAATTCGCAGCAACTTTTTTACAAAAAGACCGTGTCCGACTATTTTGGATGGGCTACCAACCGCCTTCCATTCACAGGCGCTATCCCACTACTGCAGAGTGCGGGAGCTTTTGCCTGCTCCTTTTCAGGCCTGGGCCGGTTCGCTCCGCCTTAGACGACCTGGTGTGTCCGAGCTCCCCCAATCGCACCATATCGACACCGTGCTTAGTGTGGACGCCCGATCAACATGGAGAAGCAGAGGACAGAACTCCCAACCTCAAGACGTCCAAACGGCCTAGACCTCCAAAGCAGCTGGATTACAAGACCACGCCACTGGTCCCAGTGGGCAATGGTCGAATTTTTAGGTTTATAAATGTGATTAAAGGATTTTTTTCTGAAATTTATATTGAAGGTAAAAAATATGTGCTCAAAGGCATCGGAATTGTTTTGCTGAATATGTGATTCCTATTGAAAATTCTCTAAAGGAATTTTTTGTTAAATTGTGTATTTATAACTCGTACAGAGGCATATTTTAGTTGCAGCAAATTGAAATTTTAATAAAAAACGTAAAAAATTGGAAAGGGAAAAGAAATCCTTCTTTTTGCCAAAATGTCTTGACTCAAGTAAAATATATTGGTTTTGGGGGCAAAAAAATGCTGGAGTTTTGAAATATCTTCCCCTTTGATAGAAAAATCCTGTCTGTAAAACAATTATCTGTTAATACTCTTTTCTTGATGCATAAATAAATATTTCAACAAGCTGGCTGGGTGTCGACATCCTGTTCAATTATAAAAAACTTTCGGATGAATTTTATGTAATCCTGCTAATTTTATTGTTAGCTGGAATATGATTAATATGGCTGTAGCCTCTACAGTCTAGTTTTTAGGATTTGCAAGTTAACTACATGTCTCCATTCATTCTTTTCTGGTTAAATATAAGTAATTGAACTTATTTACATGTGACCTTGAATTTTAAATATATCCCGCTTATTTAAAATTAGTATTTTCCCCCAACTAAAGCGGAGCTTAGACGGACAGACAATGCCTGTGTGTAAATATCTCCGTACATCGGTTTAACGTTGAAGCTAAAAATAACTGTAATGATTTTCTCAGTATTAAATTTCAAAATTCCAGTGTTAAATATACATGAAAAAAAAATTCACGATCACACGTGTTTCTTTTTCCAAGAGACTTAAGTAGTGAAATCGAAATTTCTTTGAAAGTGATTACCTAATTTGTTGTATGCTGATTAGGATTCGTATATCCTATTAGATATATTCCTTTTTCGGCCATACTCCCGTTTTCCTTGATAGTCTCAAAACAAAAGAAGTAATTTTTTTCGCATTAAAGAAAATGTTATCGTTAAAATTCGCAGTAACTTTTTTACAAAAAGACCTTGTCCGACTATTTTGGATGGGCTACCAACCGCCTTCCATTCACAGGCGCTATCCCACTACTTCACAGTGCGAGTGATTTTGCCTGCTCCTTTTCAGGCCTGGGCCGGTTCGCTCCGCCTTAGACGACCTGGTGGGTCCGAGCTCCCACAATCGCACCATATCGACACCGTGCTTAGTGCGGACGCCCGATCAACATGGAGAAGCAGAGGACAGAACTCCCAACCTCAAGACGTCCAAACGGCCTAGACCTCCAAAGCAGCTGGATTACAAGACCACGCCACTGGTCCCGGTGGGCAATGGTCGAATTTTTAGGTTTGTAAATGTGATTAAAGGATTTTTTTCTGAAATTTATATTGAAGGTAAAAAAAATGTGCTCAAAGGCATCGGAATTGTTTTGCTGAATATGTGATTCCTATTGAAAATTCTCTAAAGGAATTTTTTGTTAAATTGTGTATTTATAACTCGTACAGAGGCATATTTTAGTTGCAGCAAATTGAAATTTTAATAAAAAACGTAAAAAATTGGAAAGGGAAAAGAAATCCTTCTTTTGCCAAAATGTCTTGACTCAAGTAAAATATATTGGTTTTGGGGGCAAAAAAATGCTGGAGTTTTGAAATATCTTCCCCTTTGATAGAAAAATCCTGTCTGTAAAACAATTATCTGTTAATACTCTTTTCTTGATGCATAAATAAATATTTCAACAAGCTGGCTGGGTGTCGACATTCTGTTCAATTATAAAAAACTTTCGGATGAATTTTATGTAATCCTGCTAATTTTATTGTTAGCTGGAATATGATTAATATGGCTGTAGCCTCTACAGTCTAGTTTTAAGGATTTGCAAGTTAACTACATGTCTTCATTCATTGTTTTCTGGTTAAATATAAGTAATTGAACTTATTTACATATGACCTTTAATTTACATATATCCCGCTTATTTAAAATTAGTATTTTCCCCCAACTAATGCGGAGCTTAGACGGACAGACAATGCCTGTGTGTAAATATCTCCGTACATCGGTTTAACGTTGAAGCTAAAAATAACTGTAATGATTTTCTCAGTATTAAATTTCAAAATTCCAGTGTTAAATATACATGAAAAAAAAATTCACGATCACACGTGTTTCTTTTTCCAAGAGACTTAAGTAGTGAAATCGAAATTTCTTTGAAAGTGATTACCTAATTTGTTGTATGCTGATTAGGATTCGTATATCCTATTAGATATATTCCTTTTTCGGCCATACTCCCGTTTTCCTTGATAGTCTCAAAACAAAAGAAGTAATTTTTTTCGCATTAAAGAAAATGTTATCGTTAAAATTGCTTAGCAACTTTTTTACAAAAAGACCGTGTCCGACTATTTTGGATGGGCTACCAACCGCCTTCCATTCACAGGCGCTAACCCACTACTACACAGTGCGGGAGCTTTTGCCTGCTCCTTTTCAGGCCTGGGCCGGTTCGCTCCGCCTTAGACGACCTGGTGGGTCCGAGCTCCCCCAATCGCACCATATCGACACCGTGCTTAGTGTGGACGCCCGATCAACATGGAGAAGCAGAGGACAGAACTCCCAACCTCAAGACGTCCAAACGGCCTAGACCTCCAAAGCAGCTGGATTACAAGACCACGCCACTGGTCCCGGTGGGCAATGGTCGAATTTTTAGGTTTATAAATGTGATTAAAGGATTTTTTTCTGAAATTTATATTGAAGGTAAAAAATATGTGCTCAAAGGCATCGGAATTGTTTTGCTGAATATGTGATTCCTATTGAAAATTCTCTAAAGGAATTTTTTGTTAAATTGTGTATTTATAACTCGTACAGAGGCATATTTTAGTTGCAGCAAATTGAAATTTTAATAAAAAACGTAAAAAATTGGAAAGGGAAAAGAAATCCTTCTTTTGCCAAAATGTCTTGACTCAAGTAAAATATATTGGTTTTGGGGGCAAAAAAATGCTGGAGTTTTGAAATATCTTCCCCTTTGATAGAAAAATCCTGTCTGTAAAACAATTATCTGTTAATACTCTTTTCTTGATGCATAAATAAATATTTCAACAAGCTGGCTGGGTGTCGACATCCTGTTCAATTATAAAAAACTTTCGGATGAATTTTATGTAATCCTGCTAATTTTATTGTTAGCTGGAATATGATTAATATGGCTGTAGCCTCTACAGTCTAGTTTTAAGGATTTGCAAGTTAACTACATGTCTCCATTCATTGTTTTCTGGTTAAATATAAGTAATTGAACTTATTTACGTGTGACCTTTAATTTTACATATATCCCGCTTATTTAAAATTAGTATTTTCCCCCAACTAATTCGGAGCTTAGACGGACAGACAATGCCTGTGTGTAAATATCTCCGTGCATCAGTTTAACGTTGAAGCTAAAAATAACTGTAATGATTTTCTCAGTATTAAATTTCAAAATTCCAGTGTTAAATATACATGAAAAAAAAATTCACGATCGCACGTGTTTCTTTTTCCAAGAGACTTAAGTAGTGAAATCGAAATTTCTTTGAAAGTGATTACCTAATTTGTTGTATGCTGATTAGGATTCGTATATCCTATTAGATATATTCCTTTTTCGGCCATACTCCCGTTTTCCTTGATAGTCTCAAAACAAAAGAAGTAATTTTTTTCGCACTAAAGAAAATGTTATCGTTAAAATTCGCAGTAACTTTTTTACAAAAAGACCGTGTCCGACTATTTTGGATGGGCTACCAACCGCCTTCCATTCACAGGCGCTATCCCACTACTGCAGAGTGCGGGAGCTTTTGCCTGCTCCTTTTCAGGCCTGGGCCGGTTCGCTCCGCCTTAGACGACCTGGTGTGTCCGAGCTCCCCCAATCGCACCATATCGACACCGTGCTTAGTGTGGACGCCCGATCAACATGGAGAAGCAGAGGACAGAACTCCCAACCTCAAGACGTCCAAACGGCCTAGACCTCCAAAGCAGCTGGATTACAAGACCACGCCACTGGTCCCGGTGGGCAATGGTCGAATTTTTAGGTTTATAAATGTGATTAAAGGATTTTTTTCTGAAATTTATATTGAAGGTAAAAAATATGTGCTCAAAGGCATCGGAATTGTTTTGCTGAATATGTGATTCCTATTGAAAATTCTCTAAAGGAATTTTTTGTTAAATTGTGTATTTATAACTCGTACAGAGGCATATTTTAGTTGCAGCAAATTGAAATTTTAATAAAAAACGTAAAAAATTGGAAAGGGAAAAGAAATCCTTCTTTTTGCCAAAATGTCTTGACTCAAGTAAAATATATTGGTTTTGGGGGCAAAAAAATGCTGGAGTTTTGAAATATCTTCCCCTTTGATAGAAAAATCCTGTCTGTAAAACAATTATCTGTTAATACTCTTTTCTTGATGCATAAATAAATATTTCAACAAGCTGGCTGGGTGTCGACATCCTGTTCAATTATAAAAAACTTTCGGATGAATTTTATGTAATCCTGCTAATTTTATTGTTAGCTGGAATATGATTAATATGGCTGTAGCCTCTACAGTCTAGTTTTTAGGATTTGCAAGTTAACTACATGTCTCCATTCATTCTTTTCTGGTTAAATATAAGTAATTGAACTTATTTACATGTGACCTTTAATTTTACATATATCCCGCTTATTTAAAATTAGTATTTTCCCCCAACTAAAGCGGAGCTTAGACGGACAGACAATGCCTGTGTGTAAATATCTCCGTACATCGGTTTAACGTTGAAGCTAAAAATAACTGTAATGATTTTCTCAGTATTAAATTTCAAAATTCCAGTGTTAAATATACATGAAAAAAAAATTCACGATCACACGTGTTTCTTTTTAAAAGAGACTTAAGTAGTGAAATCGAAATTTCTTTGAAAGTGATTACCTAATTTGTTGTATGCTGATTAGGATTCGTATATCCTATTAGATATATTCCTTTTTCGGCCATACTCCCGTTTTCCTTGATAGTCTCAAAACAAAAGAAGTAATTTTTTTCGCATTAAAGAAAATGTTATCGTTAAAATTCGCAGTAACTTTTTTACAAAAAGACCTTGTCCGACTATTTTGGATGGGCTACCAACCGCCTTCCATTCACAGGCGCTATCCCACTACTTCACATTGCGGGAGATTTTGCCTGCTCCTTTTCAGGCCTGGGCCGGTTCGCTCCGCCTTAGACGACCTGGTGGGTCCGAGCTCCCCCAATCGCACCATATCGACACCGTGCTTAGTGCGGACGCCCGATCAACATGGAGAAGCAGAGGACAGAACTCCCAACCTCAAGACGTCCAAACGGCCTAGACCTCCAAAGCAGCTGGATTACAAGACCACGCCACTGGTCCCGATGGGCAATGGTCGAATTTTTAGGTTTGTAAATGTGATTAAAGGATTTTTTTCTGAAATTTATATTGAAGGTAAAAAAAATGTGCTCAAAGGCATCGGAATTGTTTTGCTGAATATGTGATTCCTATTGAAAATTCTCTAAAAGAATTTTTTGTTAAATTGTGTATTTATAACTCGTACAGAGGCATATTTTAGTTGCAGCAAATTGAAATTTTAATAAAAAACGTAAAAAATTGGAAAGGGAAAAGAAATCCTTCTTTTGCCAAAATGTCTTGACTCAAGTAAAATATATTGGTTTTGGGGGCAAAAAAATGCTGGAGTTTTGAAATATCTTCCCCTTTGATAGAAAAATCCTGTCTGTAAAACAATTTTCTGTTAATACTCTTTTCTTGATGCATAAATAAATATTTCAACAAGCTGGCTGGGTGTCGACATCCTGTTCAATTATAAAAAACTTTCGGATGAATTTTATGTAATCCTGCTAATTTTATTGTTAGCTGGAATATGATTAATATGGCTGTAGCCTCTACAGTCTAGTTTTAAGGATTTGCAAGTTAACTACATGTCTCCATTCATTGTTTTCTGGTTAAATATAAGTAATTGAACTTATTTACATATGACCTTTAATTTACATATATCCCGCTTATTTAAAATTAGTATTTTCCCCCAACTAATGCGGAGCTTAGACGGACAGACAATGCCTGTGTGTAAATATCTCCGTACATCGGTTTAACGTTGAAGCTAAAAATAACTGTAATGATTTTCTCAGTATTAAATTTCAAAATTCCAGTGTTAAATATACATGAAAAAAAAATTCACGATCACACGTGTTTCTTTTTCCAAGAGACTTAAGTAGTGAAATCGAAATTTCTTTGAAAGTGATTACCTAATTTGTTGTATGCTGATTAGGATTCGTATATCCTATTAGATATATTCCTTTTTCGGCCATACTCCCGTTTTCCTTGATAGTCTCAAAACAAAAGAAGTAATTTTTTTCGCATTAAAGAAAATGTTATCGTTAAAATTGCTTAGCAACTTTTTTACAAAAAGACCGTGTCCGACTATTTTGGATGGGCTACCAACCGCCTTCCATTCACAGGCGCTAACCCACTACTACACAGTGCGGGAGCTTTTGCCTGCTCCTTTTCAGGCCTGGGCCGGTTCGCTCCGCCTTAGACGACCTGGTGGGTCCGAGCTCCCCCAATCGCACCATATCGACACCGTGCTTAGTGTGGACGCCCGATCAACATGGAGAAGCAGAGGACAGAACTCCCAACCTCAAGACGTCCAAACGGCCTAGACCTCCAAAGCAGCTGGATTACAAGACCACGCCACTGGTCCCGGTCGGCAATGGTCGAATTTTTAGGTTTATAAATGTGATTAAAGGATTTTTTTCTGAAATTTATATTGAAGGTAAAAAAAATGTGCTCAAAGGCATCGGAATTGTTTTGCTGAATATGTGATTAATATTGAAAATTCTCTAAAGGAATTTTTTGTTAAATTGTGTATTTATAACTCGTACAGAGGCATATTTTAGTTGCAGCAAATTGAAATTTTAATAAAAAACGTAAAAAATTGGAAAGGGAAAAGAAATCCTTCTTTTGCCAAAATGTCTTGACTCAAGTAAAATATATTGGTTTTGGGGGCAAAAAAATGCTGGAGTTTTGAAATATCTTCCCCTTTGATAGAAAAATCCTGTCTGTAAAACAATTATCTGTTAATACTCTTTTCTTGATGCATAAATAAATATTTCAACAAGCTGGCTGGGTGTCGACATAATGTTCAATTATAAAAAACTTTCGGATGAATTTTATGTAATCCTGCTAATTTTATTATTAGCTGGAATATGATTAATATGGCTGTAGCCTCTACAGTCTAGTTTTAAGGATTTGCAAGTTAACTACATGTCTCCATTCATTGTTTTCTGGTTAAATATAAGTAATTGAACTTATTTACGTGTGACCTTTAATTTTACATATATCCCGCTTATTTAAAATTAGTATTTTCCCCCTACTAATTCGAAGCTTAGACGGACAGACAATGCCTGTGTGTAAATATCTCCGTACATCAGTTTAACGTTGAAGCTAAAAATAACTGTAATGATTTTCTCAGTATTAAATTTCAAAATTCCAGTGTTAAATATACATGAAAAAAAAAATTCACGATCACACGTGTTTCTTTTTCCAAGAGACTTAAGTAGTGAAATCGAAATTTCTTTGAAAGTGATTACCTAATTTGTTGTATGCTGATTAGGATTCGTATATCCTATTAGATATATTCCTTTTTCGGCCATACTCCCGTTTTCCTTGATAGTCTCAAAACAAAAGAAGTAATTTTTTTCGCATTAAAGAAAATGTTATCGTTAAAATTCGCAGTAACTTTTTTACAAAAAGACCGTGTCCGACTATTTTGGATGGGCTACCAACCGCCTTCCATTCACAGGCGCTATCCCACTACTGCAGAGTGCGGGAGCTTTTGCCTGCTCCTTTTCAGGCCTGGGCCGGTTCGCTCCGCCTTAGACGACCTGGTGGGTCCGAGCTCCCCCAATCGCACCATATCGACACCGTGCTTAGTGTGGACGCCCGATCAACATGGAGAAGCAGAGGACAGAACTCCCAACCTCAAGACGTCCAAACGGCCTAGACCTCCAAAGCAGCTGGATTACAAGACCACGCCACTGGTCCCGGTGGGCAATGGTCGAATTTTTAGGTTTATAAATGTGATTAAAGGATTTTTTTCTGAAATTTATATTGAAGGTAAAAAAAATGTGCTCAAAGGCATCGGAATTGTTTTGCTGAATATGTGATTCCTATTGAAAATTCTCTAAAGGAATTTTTTGTTAAATTGTGTATTTATAACTCGTACAGAGGCATATTTTAGTTGCAGCAAATTGAAATTTTAATAAAAAACGTAAAAAATTGGAAAGGGAAAAGAAATCCTTCTTTTGCCAAAATGTCTTGACTCAAGTAAAATATATTGGTTTTGGGGGCAAAAAAATGCTGGAGTTTTGAAATATCTTTCCCTTTGATAGAAAAATCCTGTCTGTAAAACAATTATCTGTTAATACTCTTTTCTTGATGCATAAATAAATATTTCAACAAGCTGGCTGGGTGTCGACATCCTGTTCAATTATAAAAAACTTTCGGATGAATTTTATGTAATCCTGCTAATTTTATTGTTAGCTGGAATATGATTAATATGGCTGTAGCCTCTACAGTCTAGTTTTAAGGATTTGCAAGTTAACTTCATGTCTCCATTCATTGTTTTCTGGTTAAATATAAGTAATTGAACTTATTTACATATGACCTTTAATTTACATATATCCCGCTTATTTAAAATTAGTATTTTCCCCCAACTAATGCGGAGCTTAGACGGACAGACAATGCCTGTGTGTAAATATCTCCGTACATCGGTTTAACGTTGAAGCTAAAAATAACTGTAATGATTTTCTCAGTATTAAATTTCAAAATTCCAGTGTTAAATATACATGAAAAAAAATTCACGATCACACGTGTTTCTTTTTCCAAGATACTTAAGTAGTGAAATCGAAATTTCTTTGAAAGGGATTACCTAATTTGTTGTATGCTGATTAGGATTCGTATATCCTATTAGATATATTCCTTTTTCGGCCATACTCCCGTTTTCCTTGATAGTCTCAAAACAAAAGAAGTAATTTTTTTCGCATTAAAGAAAATGTTATCGTTAAAATTGCTTAGCAACTTTTTTACAAAAAGACCGTGTCCGACTATTTTGGATAGGCTACCAACCGCCTTCCATTCACAGGCGCTAACCCACTACTACACAGTGCGGGAGCTTTTGCCTGCTCCTTTTCAGGCCTGGGCCGGTTCGCTCCGCCTTAGACGACCTGGTGGGTCCGAGCTCCCCCAATCGCACCATATCGACACCGTGCTTAGTGTGGACGCCCGATCAACATGGAGAAGCAGAGGACAGAACTCCCAACCTCCAGACGTCCAAACGGCCTAGACCTCCAAAGCAGCTGGATTACAAGACCACGCCACTGGTCCCGGTGGGCAATGGTCAAATTTTTAGGTTTATAAATGTGATTAAAGGATTTTTTTCTGAAATTTATATTGAAGGTAAAAAAAATGTGCTCAAAGGCATCGGAATTGTTTTGCTGAATATGTGATTCCTATTGAAAATTCTCTAAAGAATTTTTTGTTAAATTGTGTATTTATAACTCGTACAGAGGCATATTTTAGTTGCAGCAAATTGAAATTTTAATAAAAAACGTAAAAAATTGGAAAGGGAAAAGAAAACCTTCTTTTGCCAAAATGTCTTGACTCAAGTAAAATATATTGGTTTTGGGGGCAAAAAAATGCTGGAGTTTTGAAATATCTTCCCCTTTGATAGAAAAATCCTGTCTGTAAAACAATTATCTGTTAATACTCTTTTCTTGATGCATAAATAAATATTTCAACAAGCTGGCTGGGTGTCGACATCCTGTTCAATTATAAAAAACTTTCGGATGAATTTTATGTAATCCTGCTAATTTTATTGTTAGCTGGAATATGATTAATATGGCTGTAGCCTCTACAGTCTAGTTTTTAGGATTTGCAAGTTAACTACATGTCTCCATTCATTCATTTCTGGTTAAATATAAGTAATTGAACTTATTTACATGTGACCTTTAATTTTACATATATCCCGCTTATTTAAAATTAGTATTTTCCCCCAACTAAAGCGGAGCTTAGACGGACAGACAATGCCTGTGTGTAAATATCTCCGTACATCGGTTTAACGTTGAAGCTAAAAATAACTGTAATGATTTTCTCAGTATTAAATTTCAAAATTCCAGTGTTAAATATACATGAAAAAAAAATTCACGATCACACGTGTTTCTTTTTCCAAGAGACTTAAGTAGTGAAATCGAAATTTCTTTGAAAGTGATTACCTAATTTGTTGTATGCTGATTAGGATTCGTATATCCTATTAGATATATTCCTTTTTCGGCCATACTCCCGTTTTCCTTGATAGTCTCAAAACAAAAGAAGTAATTTTTTTCGCATTAAAGAAAATGTTATCGTTAAAATTGCTTAGCAACTTTTTTACAAAAAGACCGTGTCCGACTATTTTGGATAGGCTACCAACCGCCTTCCATTCACAGGCGCTAACCCTCTACTACACAGTGCGGGAACTTTTGCCTGCTCCTTTTCAGGCCTGGGCCGGTTCGCTCCGCCTTAGACGACCTGGTGGGTCCGAGCTCCCCCAATCGCACCATATCGACACCGTGCTTAGTGTGGACGCCCGATCAACATGGAGAAGCAGAGGACAGAACTCCCAACCTCAAGACGTCCAAACGGCCTAGACCTCCAAAGCAGCTGGATTACAAGACCACGCCACTGGTCCCGGTGGGCAATGGTCGAATTTTTAGGTTTATAAATGTGATTAAAGGATTTTTTTCTGAAATTTATATTGAAGGTAAAAAAAATTTGCTCAAAGGCATCGGAATTGTTTTGCTGAATATGTGATTCCTATTGAAAATTCTCTAAAGAATTTTTTGTTAAATTGTGTATTTATAACTCGTACAGAGGCATATTTTAGTTGCAGCAAATTGAAATTTTAATAAAAAACGTAAAAAATTGGAAAGGGAAAAGAAAACCTTCTTTTGCCAAAATGTCTTGACTCAAGTAAAATATATTGGTTTTGGGGGCAAAAAAATGCTGGAGTTTTGAAATATCTTCCCCTTTGATAGAAAAATCCTGTCTGTAAAACAATTATCTGTTAATACTCTTTTCTTGATGCATAAATAAATATTTCAACAAGCTGGCTGGGTGTCGACATCCTGTTCAATTATAAAAAACTTTCGGATGAATTTTATGTAATCCTGCTAATTTTATTGTTAGCTGGAATATGATTAATATGGCTGTAGCCTCTACAGTCTAGTTTTAAGGATTTACAAGTTAACTACATGTCTCCATTCATTGTTTTCTGGTTAAATATAAGTAATTGAACTTATTTACATATGACCTTTAATTTACATATATCCCGCTTATTTAAAATTAGTATTTTCCCCCAACTAATGCGGAGCTTAGACGGACAGACAATGCCTGTGTGTAAATATCTCCGTACATCGGTTTAACGTTGAAGCTAAAAATAACTGTAATGATTTTCTCAGTATTAAATTTCAAAATTCCAGTGTTAAATATACATGAAAAAAAAATTCACGATCACACGTGTTTCTTTTTCCAAGAGACTTAAGTAGTGAAATCGAAATTTCTTTGAAAGTGATTACCTAATTTGTTGTATGCTGATTAGGATTCGTATATCCTATTAGATATATTCCTTTTTCGGCCATACTCCCGTTTTCCTTGATAGTCTCAAAACAAAAGAAGTAATTTTTTTCGCATTAAAGAAAATGTTATCGTTAAAATTGCTTAGCAACTTTTTTACAAAAAGACCGTGTCCGACTATTTTGGATGGGCTACCAACCGCCTTCCATTCACAGGCGCTAACCCACTACAACACAGTGCGGGAGCTTTTGCCTGCTCCTTTTCAGGCCTGGGCCGGTTCGCTCCGCCTTAGACGACCTGGTGGGTCCGAGCTCCCCCAATCGCACCATATCGACACCGTGCTTAGTGTGGACGCCCGATCAACATGGAGAAGCAGAGGACAGAACTCCCAACCTCAAGACGTCCAAACGGCCTAGACCTCCAAAGCAGCTGGATTACAAGACCACGCCACTGGTCCCGGTGGGCAATGGTCGAATTTTTAGGTTTATAAATGTGATTAAAGGATTTTTTTCTGAAATTTATATTGAAGGTAAAAAAAATGTGCTCAAAGGCATCGGAATTGTTTTGCTGAATATGTGATTCCTATTGAAAATTCTCTAAAGAATTTTTTGTTAAATTGTGTATTTATAACTCGTACAGAGGCATATTTTAGTTGCAGCAAATTGAAATTTTAATAAAAAACGTAAAAAATTGGAAAGGGAAAAGAAATCCTTCTTTTGCCAAAATGTCTTGACTCAAGTAAAATATATTGGTTTTGGGGGCAAAAAAATGCTGGAGTTTTGAAATATCTTTCCCTTTGATAGAAAAATCCTGTCTGTAAAACAATTATCTGTTAATACTCTTTTCTTGATGCATAAATAAATATTTCAACAAGCTGGCTGGGTGTCGACATCCTGTTCAATTATAAAAAACTTTCGGATGAATTTTATGTAATCCTGCTAATTTTATTGTTAGCTGGAATATGATTAATATGGCTGTAGCCTCTACAGTCTAGTTTTAAGGATTTGCAAGTTAACTACATGTCTCCATTCATTGTTTTCTGGTTAAATATAAGTAATTGAACTTATTTACATATGACCTTTAATTTACATATATCCCGCTTATTTAAAATTAGTATTTTCCCCCAACTAATGCGGAGCTTAGACGGACAGACAATGCCTGTGTGTAAATATCTCCGTACATCGGTTTAACGTTGAAGCTAAAAATAACTGTAATGATTTTCTCAGTATTAAATTTCAAAATTCCAGTGTTAAATATACATGAAAAAAAAATTCACGATCACACGTGTTTCTTTTTCCAAGAGACTTAAGTAGTGAAATCGAAATTTCTTTGAAAGTGATTACCTAATTTGTTGTATGCTGATTAGGATTCGTATATCCTATTAGATATATTCCTTTTTCGGCCATACTCCCGTTTTCCTTGATAGTCTCAAAACAAAAGAAGTAATTTTTTTCGCATTAAAGAAAATGTTATCGTTAAAATTGCTTAGCAACTTTTTTACAAAAAGACCGTGTCCGACTATTTTGGATAGGCTACCAACCGCCTTCCATTCACAGGCGCTATCCCACTACTACACAGTGCGGGAGCTTTTGCCTGCTCCTTTTCAGGCCTGGGCCGGTTCGCTCCGCCTTAGACGACCTGGTGGGTCCGAGCTCCCCCAATCGCACCATATCGACACCGTGCTTAGTGTGGACGCCCGATCAACATGGAGAAGCAGAGGACAGAACTCCCAACCTCAAGACGTCCAAACGGCCTAGACCTCCAAAGCAGCTGGATTACAAGACCACGCCACTGGTCCCGGTGTGCAATGGTCGAATTTTTAGGTTTATAAATGTGATTAAAGGATTTTTTTCTGAAATTTATATTGAAGGTAAAAAAAATGTGCTCAAAGGCATCGGAATTGTTTTGCTGAATATGTGATTCCTATTGAAAATTCTCTAAAGGAATTTTTTGTTAAATTGTGTATTTATAACTCGTACAGAGGCATATTTTAGTTGCAGCAAATTGAAATTTTAATAAAAAACGTAAAAAATTGGAAAGGGAAAAGAAATCCTTCTTTTGCCAAAATGTCTTGACTCAAGTAAAATATATTGGTTTTGGGGGCAAAAAAATGCTGGAGTTTTGAAATATCTTCCCCTTTGATAGAAAAATCCTGTCTGTAAAACAATTATCTGTTAATACTCTTTTCTTGATGCATAAATAAATATTTCAACAAGCTGGCTGGGTGTCGACATCCTGTTCAATTATAAAAAATTTCGGATGAATTTTATGTAATCCTGCTAATTTTATTGTTAGCTGGAATATGATTAATATGGCTGTAGCCTCTACAGTCTAGTTTTTAGGATTTGCAAGTTAACTACATGTCTCCATTCATTCTTTTCTGGTTAAATATAAGTAATTGAACTTATTTACATGTGACCTTTAATTTTACATATATCCCGCTTATTTAAAATTAGTATTTTCCCCCAACTAAAGCGGAGCTTAGACGGACAGACAATGCCTGTGTGTAAATATCTCCGTACATCGGTTTAACGTTGAAGCTAAAAATAACTGTAATGATTTTCTCAGTATTAAATTTCAAAATTCCAGTGTTAAATATACATGAAAAAAAAATTCACGATCACACGTGTTTCTTTTTAAAAGAGACTTAAGTAGTGAAATCGAAATTTCTTTGAAAGTGATTACCTAATTTGTTGTATGCTGATTAGGATTCGTATATCCTATTAGATATATTCCTTTTTCGGCCATACTCCCGTTTTCCTTGATAGTCTCAAAACAAAAGAAGTAATTTTTTTCGCATTAAAGAAAATGTTATCGTTAAAATTCGCAGTAACTTTTTTACAAAAAGACCTTGTCCGACTATTTTGGATGGGCTACCAACCGCCTTCCATTCACAGGCGCTATCCCACTACTTCACATTGCGGGAGATTTTGCCTGCTCCTTTTCAGGCCTGGGCCGGTTCGCTCCGCCTTAGACGACCTGGTGGGTCCGAGCTCCCCCAATCGCACCATATCGACACCGTGCTTAGTGCGGACGCCCGATCAACATGGAGAAGCAGAGGACAGAACTCCCAACCTCAAGACGTCCAAACGGCCTAGACCTCCAAAGCAGCTGGATTACAAGACCAGGCCACTGGTCCCGATGGGCAATGGTCGAATTTTTAGGTTTGTAAATGTGATTAAAGGATTTTTTTCTGAAATTTATATTGAAGGTAAAAAAAATGTGCTCAAAGGCATCGGAATTGTTTTGCTGAATATGTGATTCCTATTGAAAATTCTCTAAAGAATTTTTTGTTAAATTGTGTATTTATAACTCGTACAGAGGCATATTTTAGTTGCAGCAAATTGAAATTTTAATAAAAAACGTAAAAAATTGGAAAGGGAAAAGAAATCCTTCTTTTGCCAAAATGTCTTGACTCAAGTAAAATATATTGGTTTTGGGGGCAAAAAAATGCTGGAGTTTTGAAATATCTTTCCCTTTGATAGAAAAATCCTGTCTGTAAAACAATTATCTGTTAATACTCTTTTCTTGATGCATAAATAAATATTTCAACAAGCTGGCTGGGTGTCGACATCCTGTTCAATTATAAAAAACTTTCGGATGAATTTTATGTAATCCTGCTAATTTTATTGTTAGCTGGAATATGATTAATATGGCTGTAGCCTCTACAGTCTAGTTTTAAGGATTTGCAAGTTAACTACATGTCTCCATTCATTGTTTTCTGGTTAAATATAAGTAATTGAACTTATTTACATATGACCTTTAATTTACATATATCCCGCTTATTTAAAATTAGTATTTTCCCCCAACTAATGCGGAGCTTAGACGGACAGACAATGCCTGTGTGTAAATATCTCCGTACATCGGTTTAACGTTGAAGCTAAAAATAACTGTAATGATTTTCTCAGTATTAAATTTCAAAATTCCAGTGTTAAATATACATGAAAAAAAAATTCACGATCACACGTGTTTCTTTTTCCAAGAGACTTAAGTAGTGAAATCGAAATTTCTTTGAAAGTGATTACCTAATTTGTTGTATGCTGATTAGGATTCGTATATCCTATTAGATATATTCCTTTTTCGGCCATACTCCCGTTTTCCTTGATAGTCTCAAAACAAAAGAAGTAATTTTTTTCGCATTAAAGAAAATGTTATCGTTAAAATTGCTTAGCAACTTTTTTACAAAAAGACCGTGTCCGACTATTTTGGATAGGCTACCAACCGCCTTCCATTCACAGGCGCTATCCCACTACTACACAGTGCGGGAGCTTTTGCCTGCTCCTTTTCAGGCCTGGGCCGGTTCGCTCCGCCTTAGACGACCTGGTGGGTCCGAGCTCCCCCAATCGCACCATATCGACACCGTGCTTAGTGTGGACGCCCGATCAACATGGAGAAGCAGAGGACAGAACTCCCAACCTCAAGACGTCCAAACGGCCTAGACCTCCAAAGCAGCTGGATTACAAGACCACGCCACTGGTCCCGGTGTGCAATGGTCGAATTTTTAGGTTTATAAATGTGATTAAAGGATTTTTTTCTGAAATTTATATTGAAGGTAAAAAAAATGTGCTCAAAGGCATCGGAATTGTTTTGCTGAATATGTGATTCCTATTGAAAATTCTCTAAAGGAATTTTTTGTTAAATTGTGTATTTATAACTCGTACAGAGGCATATTTTAGTTGCAGCAAATTGAAATTTTAATAAAAAACGTAAAAAATTGGAAAGGGAAAAGAAATCCTTCTTTTGCCAAAATGTCTTGACTCAAGTAAAATATATTGGTTTTGGGGGCAAAAAAATGCTGGAGTTTTGAAATATCTTCCCCTTTGATAGAAAAATCCTGTCTGTAAAACAATTATCTGTTAATACTCTTTTCTTGATGCATAAATAAATATTTCAACAAGCTGGCTGGGTGTCGACATCCTGTTCAATTATAAAAAATTTCGGATGAATTTTATGTAATCCTGCTAATTTTATTGTTAGCTGGAATATGATTAATATGGCTGTAGCCTCTACAGTCTAGTTTTTAGGATTTGCAAGTTAACTACATGTCTCCATTCATTCTTTTCTGGTTAAATATAAGTAATTGAACTTATTTACATGTGACCTTTAATTTTACATATATCCCGCTTATTTAAAATTAGTATTTTCCCCCAACTAAAGCGGAGCTTAGACGGACAGACAATGCCTGTGTGTAAATATCTCCGTACATCGGTTTAACGTTGAAGCTAAAAATAACTGTAATGATTTTCTCAGTATTAAATTTCAAAATTCCAGTGTTAAATATACATGAAAAAAAAATTCACGATCACACGTGTTTCTTTTTAAAAGAGACTTAAGTAGTGAAATCGAAATTTCTTTGAAAGTGATTACCTAATTTGTTGTATGCTGATTAGGATTCGTATATCCTATTAGATATATTCCTTTTTCGGCCATACTCCCGTTTTCCTTGATAGTCTCAAAACAAAAGAAGTAATTTTTTTCGCATTAAAGAAAATGTTATCGTTAAAATTCGCAGTAACTTTTTTACAAAAAGACCTTGTCCGACTATTTTGGATGGGCTACCAACCGCCTTCCATTCACAGGCGCTATCCCACTACTTCACATTGCGGGAGATTTTGCCTGCTCCTTTTCAGGCCTGGGCCGGTTCGCTCCGCCTTAGACGACCTGGTGGGTCCGAGCTCCCCCAATCGCACCATATCGACACCGTGCTTAGTGCGGACGCCCGATCAACATGGAGAAGCAGAGGACAGAACTCCCAACCTCAAGACGTCCAAACGGCCTAGACCTCCAAAGCAGCTGGATTACAAGACCAGGCCACTGGTCCCGATGGGCAATGGTCGAATTTTTAGGTTTGTAAATGTGATTAAAGGATTTTTTTCTGAAATTTATATTGAAGGTAAAAAAAATGTGCTCAAAGGCATCGGAATTGTTTTGCTGAATATGTGATTCCTATTGAAAATTCTCTAAAGGAATTTTTTGTTAAATTGTGTATTTATAACTCGTACAGAGGCATATTTTAGTTGCAGCAAATTGAAATTTTAATAAAAAACGTAAAAAATTGGAAAGGGAAAAGAAATCCTTCTTTTGCCAAAATGTCTTGACTCAAGTAAAATATATTGGTTTTGGGGGCAAAAAAATGCTGGAGTTTTGAAATATCTTCCCCTTTGATAGAAAAATCCTGTCTGTAAAACAATTTTCTGTTAATACTCTTTTCTTGATGCATAAATAAATATTTCAACAAGCTGGCTGGGTGTCGACATCCTGTTCAATTATAAAAAACTTTCGGATGAATTTTATGTAATCCTGCTAATTTTATTGTTAGCTGGAATATGATTAATATGGCTGTAGCCTCTACAGTCTAGTTTTAAGGATTTGCAAGTTAACTACATGTCTCCATTCATTGTTTTCTGGTTAAATATAAGTAATTGAACTTATTTACATATGACCTTTAATTTACATATATCCCGCTTATTTAAAATTAGTATTTTCCCCCAACTAATGCGGAGCTTAGACGGACAGACAATGCCTGTGTGTAAATATCTCCGTACATCGGTTTAACGTTGAAGCTAAAAATAACTGTAATGATTTTCTCAGTATTAAATTTCAAAATTCCAGTGTTAAATATACATGAAAAAAAAATTCACGATCACACGTGTTTCTTTTTCCAAGAAACTTAAGTAGTGAAATCGAAATTTCTTTGAAAGTGATTACCTAATTTGTTGTATGCTGATTAGGATTCGTATATCCTATTAGATATATTCCTTTTTCGGCCATACTCCCGTTTTCCTTGATAGTCTCAAAACAAAAGAAGTAATTTTTTTCGCATTAAAGAAAATGTTATCGTTAAAATTGCTTAGCAACTTTTTTACAAAAAGACCGTGTCCGACTATTTTGGATGGGCTACCAACCGCCTTCCATTCACAGGCGCTAACCCACTACTACACAGTGCGGGAGCTTTTGCCTGCTCCTTTTCAGGCCTGGGCCGGTTCGCTCCGCCTTAGACGACCTGGTGGGTCCGAGCTCCCCCAATCGCACCATATCGACACCGTGCTTAGTGTGGACGCCCGATCAACATGGAGAAGCAGAGGACAGAACTCCCAACCTCAAGACGTCCAAACGGCCTAGACCTCCAAAGCAGCTGGATTACAAGACCACGCCACTGGTCCCGGTCGGCAATGGTCGAATTTTTAGGTTTATAAATGTGATTAAAGGATTTTTTTCTGAAATTTATATTGAAGGTAAAAAAAATGTGCTCAAAGGCATCGGAATTGTTTTGCTGAATATGTGATTAATATTGAAAATTCTCTAAAGGAATTTTTTGTTAAATTGTGTATTTATAACTCGTACAGAGGCATATTTTAGTTGCAGCAAATTGAAATTTTAATAAAAAACGTAAAAAATTGGAAAGGGAAAAGAAATCCTTCTTTTGCCAAAATGTCTTGACTCAAGTAAAATATATTGGTTTTGGGGGCAAAAAAATGCTGGAGTTTTGAAATATCTTCCCCTTTGATAGAAAAATCCTGTCTGTAAAACAATTATCTGTTAATACTCTTTTCTTGATGCATAAATAAATATTTCAACAAGCTGGCTGGGTGTCGACATAATGTTCAATTATAAAAAACTTTCGGATGAATTTTATGTAATCCTGCTAATTTTATTATTAGCTGGAATATGATTAATATGGCTGTAGCCTCTACAGTCTAGTTTTAAGGATTTGCAAGTTAACTACATGTCTCCATTCATTGTTTTCTGGTTAAATATAAGTAATTGAACTTATTTACGT
Organism: Linyphia triangularis; assembly: GCA_963978545.1. Classification (NCBI taxonomy): domain Eukaryota; kingdom Metazoa; phylum Arthropoda; class Arachnida; order Araneae; family Linyphiidae; genus Linyphia; species Linyphia triangularis. Next base: position 32,170,214 of record OZ021727.1, on the reverse strand, counting down.
GTGACCTTTAATTTTACATATATCCCGCTTATTTAAAATTAGTATTTTCCCCCTACTAATTCGAAGCTTAGACGGACAGACAATGCCTGTGTGTAAATATCTCCGTACATCAGTTTAACGTTGAAGCTAAAAATAACTGTAATGATTTTCTCAGTATTAAATTTCAAAATTCCAGTGTTAAATATACATGAAAAAAAAAATTCACGATCACACGTGTTTCTTTTTCCAAGAGACTTAAGTAGTGAAATCGAAATTTCTTTGAAAGTGATTACCTAATTTGTTGTATGCTGATTAGGATTCGTATATCCTATTAGATATATTCCTTTTTCGGCCATACTCCCGTTTTCCTTGATAGTCTCAAAACAAAAGAAGTAATTTTTTTCGCATTAAAGAAAATGTTATCGTTAAAATTCGCAGTAACTTTTTTACAAAAAGACCGTGTCCGACTATTTTGGATGGGCTACCAACCGCCTTCCATTCACAGGCGCTATCCCACTACTGCAGAGTGCGGGAGCTTTTGCCTGCTCCTTTTCAGGCCTGGGCCGGTTCGCTCCGCCTTAGACGACCTGGTGGGTCCGAGCTCCCCCAATCGCACCATATCGACACCGTGCTTAGTGTGGACGCCCGATCAACATGGAGAAGCAGAGGACAGAACTCCCAACCTCAAGACGTCCAAACGGCCTAGACCTCCAAAGCAGCTGGATTACAAGACCACGCCACTGGTCCCGGTGGGCAATGGTCGAATTTTTAGGTTTATAAATGTGATTAAAGGATTTTTTTCTGAAATTTATATTGAAGGTAAAAAAAATGTGCTCAAAGGCATCGGAATTGTTTTGCTGAATATGTGATTCCTATTGAAAATTCTCTAAAGGAATTTTTTGTTAAATTGTGTATTTATAACTCGTACAGAGGCATATTTTAGTTGCAGCAAATTGAAATTTTAATAAAAAACGTAAAAAATTGGAAAGGGAAAAGAAATCCTTCTTTTGCCAAAATGTCTTGACTCAAGTAAAATATATTGGTTTTGGGGGCAAAAAAATGCTGGAGTTTTGAAATATCTTTCCCTTTGATAGAAAAATCCTGTCTGTAAAACAATTATCTGTTAATACTCTTTTCTTGATGCATAAATAAATATTTCAACAAGCTGGCTGGGTGTCGACATCCTGTTCAATTATAAAAAACTTTCGGATGAATTTTATGTAATCCTGCTAATTTTATTGTTAGCTGGAATATGATTAATATGGCTGTAGCCTCTACAGTCTAGTTTTAAGGATTTACAAGTTAACTACATGTCTCCATTCATTGTTTTCTGGTTAAATATAAGTAATTGAACTTATTTACATGTGACCTTTAATTTTACATATATCCCGCTTATTTAAAATTAGTATTTTCCCCCAACTAAAGCGGAGCTTAGACGGACAGACAATGCCTGTGTGTAAATATCTCCGTACATCGGTTTAACGTTGAAGCTAAAAATAACTGTAATGATTTTCTCAGTATTAAATTTCAAAATTCCAGTGTTAAATATACATGAAAAAAAAATTCACGATCACACGTGTTTCTTTTTCCAAGAGACTTAAGTAGTGAAATCGAAATTTCTTTGAAAGGGATTACCTAATTTGTTGTATGCTGATTAGGATTCGTATATCCTATTAGATATATTCCTTTTTCGGCCATACTCCCGTTTTCCTTGATAGTCTCAAAACAAAAGAAGTAATTTTTTTCGCATTAAAGAAAATGTTATCGTTAAAATTGCTTAGCAACTTTTTTACAAAAAGACCGTGTCCGACTATTTTGGATAGGCTACCAACCGCCTTCCATTCACAGGCGCTAACCCACTACTACACAGTGCGGGAGCTTTTGCCTGCTCCTTTTCAGGCCTGGGCCGGTTCGCTCCGCCTTAGACGACCTGGTGGGTCCGAGCTCCCCCAATCGCACCATATCGACACCGTGCTTAGTGTGGACGCCCGATCAACATGGAGAAGCAGAGGACAGAACTCCCAACCTCCAGACGTCCAAACGGCCTAGACCTCCAAAGCAGCTGGATTACAAGACCACGCCACTGGTCCCGGTGGGCAATGGTCAAATTTTTAGGTTTATAAATGTGATTAAAGGATTTTTTTCTGAAATTTATATTGAAGGTAAAAAAAATGTGCTCAAAGGCATCGGAATTGTTTTGCTGAATATGTGATTCCTATTGAAAATTCTCTAAAGAATTTTTTGTTAAATTGTGTATTTATAACTCGTACAGAGGCATATTTTAGTTGCAGCAAATTGAAATTTTAATAAAAAACGTAAAAAATTGGAAAGGGAAAAGAAAACCTTCTTTTGCCAAAATGTCTTGACTCAAGTAAAATATATTGGTTTTGGGGGCAAAAAAATGCTGGAGTTTTGAAATATCTTCCCCTTTGATAGAAAAATCCTGTCTGTAAAACAATTATCTGTTAATACTCTTTTCTTGATGCATAAATAAATATTTCAACAAGCTGGCTGGGTGTCGACATCCTGTTCAATTATAAAAAACTTTCGGATGAATTTTATGTAATCCTGCTAATTTTATTGTTAGCTGGAATATGATTAATATGGCTGTAGCCTCTACAGTCTAGTTTTTAGGATTTGCAAGTTAACTACATGTCTCCATTCATTCATTTCTGGTTAAATATAAGTAATTGAACTTATTTACATGTGACCTTTAATTTTACATATATCCCGCTTATTTAAAATTAGTATTTTCCCCCAACTAAAGCGGAGCTTAGACGGACAGACAATGCCTGTGTGTAAATATCTCCGTACATCGGTTTAACGTTGAAGCTAAAAATAACTGTAATGATTTTCTCAGTATTAAATTTCAAAATTCCAGTGTTAAATATACATGAAAAAAAAATTCACGATCACACGTGTTTCTTTTTCCAAGAGACTTAAGTAGTGAAATCGAAATTTCTTTGAAAGTGATTACCTAATTTGTTGTATGCTGATTAGGATTCGTATATCCTATTAGATATATTCCTTTTTCGGCCATACTCCCGTTTTCCTTGATAGTCTCAAAACAAAAGAAGTAATTTTTTTCGCATTAAAGAAAATGTTATCGTTAAAATTGCTTAGCAACTTTTTTACAAAAAGACCGTGTCCGACTATTTTGGATAGGCTACCAACCGCCTTCCATTCACAGGCGCTAACCCTCTACTACACAGTGCGGGAGCTTTTGCCTGCTCCTTTTCAGGCCTGGGCCGGTTCGCTCCGCCTTAGACGACCTGGTGGGTCCGAGCTCCCCCAATCGCACCATATCGACACCGTGCTTAGTGTGGACGCCCGATCAACATGGAGAAGCAGAGGACAGAACTCCCAACCTCAAGACGTCCAAACGGCCTAGACCTCCAAAGCAGCTGGATTACAAGACCACGCCACTGGTCCCGGTGGGCAATGGTCGAATTTTTAGGTTTATAAATGTGATTAAAGGATTTTTTTCTGAAATTTATATTGAAGGTAAAAAAAATTTGCTCAAAGGCATCGGAATTGTTTTGCTGAATATGTGATTCCTATTGAAAATTCTCTAAAGAATTTTTTGTTAAATTGTGTATTTATAACTCGTACAGAGGCATATTTTAGTTGCAGCAAATTGAAATTTTAATAAAAAACGTAAAAAATTGGAAAGGGAAAAGAAAACCTTCTTTTGCCAAAATGTCTTGACTCAAGTAAAATATATTGGTTTTGGGGGCAAAAAAATGCTGGAGTTTTGAAATATCTTCCCCTTTGATAGAAAAATCCTGTCTGTAAAACAATTATCTGTTAATACTCTTTTCTTGATGCATAAATAAATATTTCAACAAGCTGGCTGGGTGTCGACATCCTGTTCAATTATAAAAAACTTTCGGATGAATTTTATGTAATCCTGCTAATTTTATTGTTAGCTGGAATATGATTAATATGGCTGTAGCCTCTACAGTCTAGTTTTAAGGATTTACAAGTTAACTACATGTCTCCATTCATTGTTTTCTGGTTAAATATAAGTAATTGAACTTATTTACATGTGACCTTTAATTTTACATATATCCCGCTTATTTAAAATTAGTATTTTCCCCCAACTAAAGCGGAGCTTAGACGGACAGACAATGCCTGTGTGTAAATATCTCCGTACATCGGTTTAACGTTGAAGCTAAAAATAACTGTAATGATTTTCTCAGTATTAAATTTCAAAATTCCAGTGTTAAATATACATGAAAAAAAAATTCACGATCACACGTGTTTCTTTTTCCAAGAGACTTAAGTAGTGAAATCGAAATTTCTTTGAAAGTGATTACCTAATTTGTTGTATGCTGATTAGGATTCGTATATCCTATTAGATATATTCCTTTTTCGGCCATACTCCCGTTTTCCTTGATAGTCTCAAAACAAAAGAAGTAATTTTTTTCGCATTAAAGAAAATGTTATCGTTAAAATTGCTTAGCAACTTTTTTACAAAAAGACCGTGTCCGACTATTTTGGATAGGCTACCAACCGCCTTCCATTCACAGGCGCTAACCCTCTACTACACAGTGCGGGAGCTTTTGCCTGCTCCTTTTCAGGCCTGAGCCGGTTCGCTCCGCCTTAGACGACCTGGTGGGTCCGAGCTCCCCCAATCGCACCATATCGACACCGTGCTTAGTGTGGACGCCCGATCAACATGGAGAAGCAGAGGACAGAACTCCCAACCTCAAGACGTCCAAACGGCCTAGACCTCCAAAGCAGCTGGATTACAAGACCACGCCACTGGTCCCGGTGGGCAATGGTCGAATTTTTAGGTTTATAAATGTGATTAAAGGATTTTTTTCTGAAATTTATATTGAAGGTAAAAAAAATTTGCTCAAAGGCATCGGAATTGTTTTGCTGAATATGTGATTCCTATTGAAAATTCTCTAAAGAATTTTTTGTTAAATTGTGTATTTATAACTCGTACAGAGGCATATTTTAGTTGCAGCAAATTGAAATTTTAATAAAAAACGTAAAAAATTGGAAAGGGAAAAGAAAACCTTCTTTTGCCAAAATGTCTTGACTCAAGTAAAATATATTGGTTTTGGGGGCAAAAAAATGCTGGAGTTTTGAAATATCTTCCCCTTTGATAGAAAAATCCTGTCTGTAAAACAATTATCTGTTAATACTCTTTTCTTGATGCATAAATAAATATTTCAACAAGCTGGCTGGGTGTCGACATCCTGTTCAATTATAAAAAACTTTCGGATGAATTTTATGTAATCCTGCTAATTTTATTGTTAGCTGGAATATGATTAATATGGCTGTAGCCTCTACAGTCTAGTTTTAAGGATTTACAAGTTAACTACATGTCTCCATTCATTGTTTTCTGGTTAAATATAAGTAATTGAACTTATTTACATGTGACCTTTAATTTTACATATATCCCGCTTATTTAAAATTAGTATTTTCCCCCAACTAAAGCGGAGCTTAGACGGACAGACAATGCCTGTGTGTAAATATCTCCGTACATCGGTTTAACGTTGAAGCTAAAAATAACTGTAATGATTTTCTCAGTATTAAATTTCAAAATTTCAGTGTTAAATATACATGAAAAAAAAATTCACGATCACACGTGTTTCTTTTTCCAAGAGACTTAAGTAGTGAAATCGAAATTTCTTTGAAAGTGATTACCTAATTTGTTGTATGCTTATTAGGATTCGTATATCCTATTAGATATATTCCTTTTTCGGCCATACTCCCGTTTTCCTTGATAGTCTCAAAACAAAAGAAGTAATTTTTTTCGCATTAAAGAAAATGTTATCGTTAAAATTGCTTAGCAACTTTTTTACAAAAAGACCGTGTCCGACTATTTTGGATAGGCTACCAACCGCCTTCCATTCACAGGCGCTAACCCTCTACTACACAGTGCGGGAGCTTTTGCCTGCTCCTTTTCAGGCCTGGGCCGGTTCGCTCCGCCTTAGACGACCTGGTGGGTCCGAGCTCCCCCAATCGCACCATATCGACACCGTGCTTAGTGTGGACGCCCGATCAACATGGAGAAGCAGATGACAGAACTCCCAACCTCAAGACGTCCAAACGGCCTAGACCTCCAAAGCAGCTGGATTACAAGACCACGCCACTGGTCCCGGTGGGCAATGGTCGAATTTTTAGGTTTATAAATGTGATTAAAGGATTTTTTTCTGAAATTTATATTGAAGGTAAAAAAAATTTGCTCAAAGGCATCGGAATTGTTTTGCTGAATATGTGATTCCTATTGAAAATTCTCTAAAGAATTTTTTGTTAAATTGTGTATTTATAACTCGTACAGAGGCATATTTTAGTTGCAGCAAATTGAAATTTTAATAAAAAACGTAAAAAATTGGAAAGGGAAAAGAAAACCTTCTTTTGCCAAAATGTCTTGACTCAAGTAAAATATATTGGTTTTGGGGGCAAAAAAATGCTGGAGTTTTGAAATATCTTCCCCTTTGATAGAAAAATCCTGTCTGTAAAACAATTATCTGTTAATACTCTTTTCTTGATGCATAAATAAATATTTCAACAAGCTGGCTGGGTGTCGACATCCTGTTCAATTATAAAAAACTTTCGGATGAATTTTATGTAATCCTGCTAATTTTATTGTTAGCTGGAATATGATTAATATGGCTGTAGCCTCTACAGTCTAGTTTTAAGGATTTACAAGTTAACTACATGTCTCCATTCATTGTTTTCTGGTTAAATATAAGTAATTGAACTTATTTACATATGACCTTTAATTTACATATATCCCGCTTATTTAAAATTAGTATTTTCCCCCAACTAATGCGGAGCTTAGACGGACAGACAATGCCTGTGTGTAAATATCTCCGTACATCGGTTTAACGTTGAAGCTAAAAATAACTGTAATGATTTTCTCAGTATTAAATTTCAAAATTCCAGTGTTAAATATACATGAAAAAAAAATTCACGATCACACGTGTTTCTTTTTCCAAGAGACTTAAGTAGTGAAATCGAAATTTCTTTGAAAGTGATTACCTAATTTGTTGTATGCTGATTAGGATTCGTATATCCTATTAGATATATTCCTTTTTCGGCCATACTCCCGTTTTCCTTGATAGTCTCAAAACAAAAGAAGTAATTTTTTTCGCATTAAAGAAAATGTTATCGTTAAAATTGCTTAGCAACTTTTTTACAAAAAGACCGTGTCCGACTATTTTGGATGGGCTACCAACCGCCTTCCATTCACAGGCGCTAACCCACTACAACACAGTGCGGGAGCTTTTGCCTGCTCCTTTTCAGGCCTGGGCCGGTTCGCTCCGCCTTAGACGACCTGGTGGGTCCGAGCTCCCCCAATCGCACCATATCGACACCGTGCTTAGTGTGGACGCCCGATCAACATGGAGAAGCAGAGGACAGAACTCCCAACCTCAAGACGTCCAAACGGCCTAGACCTCCAAAGCAGCTGGATTACAAGACCACGCCACTGGTCCCGGTGGGCAATGGTCGAATTTTTAGGTTTATAAATGTGATTAAAGGATTTTTTTCTGAAATTTATATTGAAGGTAAAAAAAATGTGCTCAAAGGCATCGGAATTGTTTTGCTGAATATGTGATTCCTATTGAAAATTCTCTAAAGAATTTTTTGTTAAATTGTGTATTTATAACTCGTACAGAGGCATATTTTAGTTGCAGCAAATTGAAATTTTAATAAAAAACGTAAAAAATTGGAAAGGGAAAAGAAATCCTTCTTTTGCCAAAATGTCTTGACTCAAGTAAAATATATTGGTTTTGGGGGCAAAAAAATGCTGGAGTTTTGAAATATCTTTCCCTTTGATAGAAAAATCCTGTCTGTAAAACAATTATCTGTTAATACTCTTTTCTTGATGCATAAATAAATATTTCAACAAGCTGGCTGGGTGTCGACATCCTGTTCAATTATAAAAAACTTTCGGATGAATTTTATGTAATCCTGCTAATTTTATTGTTAGCTGGAATATGATTAATATGGCTGTAGCCTCTACAGTCTAGTTTTAAGGATTTGCAAGTTAACTACATGTCTCCATTCATTGTTTTCTGGTTAAATATAAGTAATTGAACTTATTTACATATGACCTTTAATTTACATATATCCCGCTTATTTAAAATTAGTATTTTCCCCCAACTAATGCGGAGCTTAGACGGACAGACAATGCCTGTGTGTAAATATCTCCGTACATCGGTTTAACGTTGAAGCTAAAAATAACTGTAATGATTTTCTCAGTATTAAATTTCAAAATTCCAGTGTTAAATATACATGAAAAAAAAATTCACGATCACACGTGTTTCTTTTTCCAAGAGACTTAAGTAGTGAAATCGAAATTTCTTTGAAAGTGATTACCTAATTTGTTGTATGCTGATTAGGATTCGTATATCCTATTAGATATATTCCTTTTTCGGCCATACTCCCGTTTTCCTTGATAGTCTCAAAACAAAAGAAGTAATTTTTTTCGCATTAAAGAAAATGTTATCGTTAAAATTGCTTAGCAACTTTTTTACAAAAAGACCGTGTCCGACTATTTTGGATAGGCTACCAACCGCCTTCCATTCACAGGCGCTATCCCACTACTACACAGTGCGGGAGCTTTTGCCTGCTCCTTTTCAGGCCTGGGCCGGTTCGCTCCGCCTTAGACGACCTGGTGGGTCCGAGCTCCCCCAATCGCACCATATCGACACCGTGCTTAGTGTGGACGCCCGATCAACATGGAGAAGCAGAGGACAGAACTCCCAACCTCAAGACGTCCAAACGGCCTAGACCTCCAAAGCAGCTGGATTACAAGACCACGCCACTGGTCCCGGTGGGCAATGGTCAAATTTTTAGGTTTATAAATGTGATTAAAGGATTTTTTTCTGAAATTTATATTGAAGGTAAAAAAAATGTGCTCAAAGGCATCGGAATTGTTTTGCTGAATATGTGATTCCTATTGAAAATTCTCTAAAGAATTTTTTGTTAAATTGTGTATTTATAACTCGTACAGAGGCATATTTTAGTTGCAGCAAATTGAAATTTTAATAAAAAACGTAAAAAATTGGAAAGGGAAAAGAAAACCTTCTTTTGCCAAAATGTCTTGACTCAAGTAAAATATATTGGTTTTGGGGGCAAAAAAATGCTGGAGTTTTGAAATATCTTCCCCTTTGATAGAAAAATCCTGTCTGTAAAACAATTATCTGTTAATACTCTTTTCTTGATGCATAAATAAATATTTCAACAAGCTGGCTGGGTGTCGACATCCTGTTCAATTATAAAAAACTTTCGGATGAATTTTATGTAATCCTGCTAATTTTATTGTTAGCTGGAATATGATTAATATGGCTGTAGCCTCTACAGTCTAGTTTTTAGGATTTGCAAGTTAACTACATGTCTCCATTCATTCATTTCTGGTTAAATATAAGTAATTGAACTTATTTACATGTGACCTTTAATTTTACATATATCCCGCTTATTTAAAATTAGTATTTTCCCCCAACTAAAGCGGAGCTTAGACGGACAGACAATGCCTGTGTGTAAATATCTCCGTACATCGGTTTAACGTTGAAGCTAAAAATAACTGTAATGATTTTCTCAGTATTAAATTTCAAAATTCCAGTGTTAAATATACATGAAAAAAAAATTCACGATCACACGTGTTTCTTTTTCCAAGAGACTTAAGTAGTGAAATCGAAATTTCTTTGAAAGTGATTACCTAATTTGTTGTATGCTGATTAGGATTCGTATATCCTATTAGATATATTCCTTTTTCGGCCATACTCCCGTTTTCCTTGATAGTCTCAAAACAAAAGAAGTAATTTTTTTCGCATTAAAGAAAATGTTATCGTTAAAATTGCTTAGCAACTTTTTTACAAAAAGACCGTGTCCGACTATTTTGGATAGGCTACCAACCGCCTTCCATTCACAGGCGCTAACCCTCTACTACACAGTGCGGGAGCTTTTGCCTGCTCCTTTTCAGGCCTGGGCCGGTTCGCTCCGCCTTAGACGACCTGGTGGGTCCGAGCTCCCCCAATCGCACCATATCGACACCGTGCTTAGTGTGGACGCCCGATCAACATGGAGAAGCAGAGGACAGAACTCCCAACCTCAAGACGTCCAAACGGCCTAGACCTCCAAAGCAGCTGGATTACAAGACCACGCCACTGGTCCCGGTGGGCAATGGTCGAATTTTTAGGTTTATAAATGTGATTAAAGGATTTTTTTCTGAAATTTATATTGAAGGTAAAAAAAATTTGCTCAAAGGCATCGGAATTGTTTTGCTGAATATGTGATTCCTATTGAAAATTCTCTAAAGAATTTTTTGTTAAATTGTGTATTTATAACTCGTACAGAGGCATATTTTAGTTGCAGCAAATTGAAATTTTAATAAAAAACGTAAAAAATTGGAAAGGGAAAAGAAATCCTTCTTTTGCCAAAATGTCTTGACTCAAGTAAAATATATTGGTTTTGGGGGCAAAAAAATGCTGGAGTTTTGAAATATCTTTCCCTTTGATAGAAAAATCCTGTCTGTAAAACAATTATCTGTTAATACTCTTTTCTTGATGCATAAATAAATATTTCAACAAGCTGGCTGGGTGTCGACATCCTGTTCAATTATAAAAAACTTTCGGATGAATTTTATGTAATCCTGCTAATTTTATTGTTAGCTGGAATATGATTAATATGGCTGTAGCCTCTACAGTCTAGTTTTAAGGATTTGCAAGTTAACTACATGTCTCCATTCATTGTTTTCTGGTTAAATATAAGTAATTGAACTTATTTACATATGACCTTTAATTTACATATATCCCGCTTATTTAAAATTAGTATTTTCCCCCAACTAATGCGGAGCTTAGACGGACAGACAATGCCTGTGTGTAAATATCTCCGTACATCGGTTTAACGTTGAAGCTAAAAATAACTGTAATGATTTTCTCAGTATTAAATTTCAAAATTCCAGTGTTAAATATACATGAAAAAAAAATTCACGATCACACGTGTTTCTTTTTCCAAGAGACTTAAGTAGTGAAATCGAAATTTCTTTGAAAGTGATTACCTAATTTGTTGTATGCTGATTAGGATTCGTATATCCTATTAGATATATTCCTTTTTCGGCCATACTCCCGTTTTCCTTGATAGTCTCAAAACAAAAGAAGTAATTTTTTTCGCATTAAAGAAAATGTTATCGTTAAAATTGCTTAGCAACTTTTTTACAAAAAGACCGTGTCCGACTATTTTGGATAGGCTACCAACCGCCTTCCATTCACAGGCGCTATCCCACTACTACACAGTGCGGGAGCTTTTGCCTGCTCCTTTTCAGGCCTGGGCCGGTTCGCTCCGCCTTAGACGACCTGGTGGGTCCGAGCTCCCCCAATCGCACCATATCGACACCGTGCTTAGTGTGGACGCCCGATCAACATGGAGAAGCAGAGGACAGAACTCCCAACCTCAAGACGTCCAAACGGCCTAGACCTCCAAAGCAGCTGGATTACAAGACCACGCCACTGGTCCCGGTGTGCAATGGTCGAATTTTTAGGTTTATAAATGTGATTAAAGGATTTTTTTCTGAAATTTATATTGAAGGTAAAAAAAATGTGCTCAAAGGCATCGGAATTGTTTTGCTGAATATGTGATTCCTATTGAAAATTCTCTAAAGGAATTTTTTGTTAAATTGTGTATTTATAACTCGTACAGAGGCATATTTTAGTTGCAGCAAATTGAAATTTTAATAAAAAACGTAAAAAATTGGAAAGGGAAAAGAAATCCTTCTTTTGCCAAAATGTCTTGACTCAAGTAAAATATATTGGTTTTGGGGGCAAAAAAATGCTGGAGTTTTGAAATATCTTCCCCTTTGATAGAAAAATCCTGTCTGTAAAACAATTATCTGTTAATACTCTTTTCTTGATGCATAAATAAATATTTCAACAAGCTGGCTGGGTGTCGACATCCTGTTCAATTATAAAAAACTTTCGGATGAATTTTATGTAATCCTGCTAATTTTATTGTTAGCTGGAATATGATTAATATGGCTGTAGCCTCTACAGTCTAGTTTTAAGGATTTGCAAGTTAACTACATGTCTCCATTCATTGTTTTCTGGTTAAATATAAGTAATTGAACTTATTTACATATGACCTTTAATTTACATATATCCCGCTTATTTAAAATTAGTATTTTCCCCCAACTAATGCGGAGCTTAGACGGACAGACAATGCCTGTGTGTAAATATCTCCGTACATCGGTTTAACGTTGAAGCTAAAAATAACTGTAATGATTTTCTCAGTATTAAATTTCAAAATTCCAGTGTTAAATATACATGAAAAAAAAATTCACGATCACACGTGTTTCTTTTTCCAAGAGACTTAAGTAGTGAAATCGAAATTTCTTTGAAAGTGATTACCTAATTTGTTGTATGCTGATTAGGATTCGTATATCCTATTAGATATATTCCTTTTTCGGCCATACTCCCGTTTTCCTTGATAGTCTCAAAACAAAAGAAGTAATTTTTTTCGCATTAAAGAAAATGTTATCGTTAAAATTGCTTAGCAACTTTTTTACAAAAAGACCGTGTCCGACTATTTTGGATAGGCTACCAACCGCCTTCCATTCACAGGCGCTATCCCACTACTACACAGTGCGGGAGCTTTTGCCTGCTCCTTTTCAGGCCTGGGCCGGTTCGCTCCGCCTTAGACGACCTGGTGGGTCCGAGCTCCCCCAATCGCACCATATCGACACCGTGCTTAGTGTGGACGCCCGATCAACATGGAGAAGCAGAGGACAGAACTCCCAACCTCAAGACGTCCAAACGGCCTAGACCTCCAAAGCAGCTGGATTACAAGACCACGCCACTGGTCCCGGTGTGCAATGGTCGAATTTTTAGGTTTATAAATGTGATTAAAGGATTTTTTTCTGAAATTTATATTGAAGGTAAAAAAAAATGTGCTCAAAGGCATCGGAATTGTTTTGCTGAATATGTGATTCCTATTGAAAATTCTCTAAAGGAATTTTTTGTTAAATTGTGTATTTATAACTCGTACAGAGGCATATTTTAGTTGCAGCAAATTGAAATTTTAATAAAAAACGTAAAAAATTGGAAAGGGAAAAGAAATCCTTCTTTTGCCAAAATGTCTTGACTCAAGTAAAATATATTGGTTTTGGGGGCAAAAATATGCTGGAGTTTTGAAATATCTTCCCCTTTGATAGAAAAATCCTGTCTGTAAAACAATTATCTGTTAATACTCTTTTCTTGATGCATAAATAAATATTTCAACAAGCTGGCTGGGTGTCGACATCCTGTTCAATTATAAAAAACTTTCGGATGAATTTTATGTAATCCTGCTAATTTTATTGTTACCTGGAATATGATTAATATGGCTGTAGCCTCTACAGTCTAGTTTTAAGGATTTGCAAGTTAACTACATGTCTCCATTCATTGTTTTCTGGTTAAATATAAGTAATTGAACTTATTTACATATGACCTTTAATTTACATATATCCCGCTTATTTAAAATTAGTATTTTCCCCCAACTAATGCGGAGCTTAGACGGACAGACAATGCCTGTGTGTAAATATCTCCGTACATCGGTTTAACGTTGAAGCTAAAAATAACTGTAATGATTTTCTCAGTATTAAATTTCAAAATTCCAGTGTTAAATATACATGAAAAAAAAATTCACGATCATACGTGTTTCTTTTTCCAAGAGACTTAAGTAGTGAAATCGAAATTTCTTTGAAAGTGATTACCTAATTTGTTGTATGCTGATTAGGATTCGTATATCCTATTAGATATATTCCTTTTTCGGCCATACTCCCGTTTTCCTTGATAGTCTCAAAACAAAAGAAGTAATTTTTTTCGCATTAAAGAAAATGTTATCGTTAAAATTCGCAGCAACTTTTTTACAAAAAGACCGTGTCCGACTATTTTGGATAGGCTACCAACCGCCTTCCATTCACAGGCGCTATCCCACTACTGCACAGTGCGGGAGCTTTTGCCTGCTCCTTTTCAGGCCTTGACCGGTTCGCTCCGCCTTAGACGACCTGGTGGGTCCGAGCTCCCCCAATCGCACCATATCGACACCGTGCTTAGTGTGGACGCCCGATCAACATGGAGAAGCAGAGGACAGAACTCCCAACCTCAAGACGTCCAAACGGCCTAGACCTCCAAAGCAGCTGGATTACAAGACCACGCCACTGGTCCCGGTGGGCAATGGTCGAATTTTTAGGTTTATAAATGTGATTAAAGGATTTTTTTCTGAAATTTATATTGAAGGTAAAAAAAATGTGCTCAAAGGCATCGGAATTGTTTTGCTGAATATGTGATTCCTATTGAAAATTCTCTAAAGGAATTTTTTGTTAAATTGTGTATTTATAACTCGTACAGAGGCATATTTTAGTTGCAGCAAATTGAAATTTTAATAAAAAACGTAAAAAATTGGAAAGGGAAAAGAAATCCTTCTTTTGCCAAAATGTCTTGACTCAAGTAAAATATATTGGTTTTGGGGGCAAAAATATGCTGGAGTTTTGAAATATCTTCCCCTTTGATAGAAAAATCCTGTCTGTAAAACAATTATCTGTTAATACTCTTTTCTTGATGCATAAATAAATATTTCAACAAGCTGGCTGGGTGTCGACATCCTGTTCAATTATAAAAAACTTTCGGATGAATTTTATGTAATCCTGCTAATTTTATTGTTAGCTGGAATATGATTAATATGGCTGTAGCCTCTACAGTCTAGTTTTAAGGATTTGCAAGTTAACTACATGTCTCCATTCATTGTTTTCTGGTTAAATATAAGTAATTGAACTTATTTACATATGACCTTTAATTTACATATATCCCGCTTATTTAAAATTAGTATTTTCCCCCAACTAATGCGGAGCTTAGACGGACAGACAATGCCTGTGTGTAAATATCTCCGTACATCGGTTTAACGTTGAAGCTAAAAATAACTGTAATGATTTTCTCAGTATTAAATTTCAAAATTCCAGTGTTAAATATACATGAAAAAAAAATTCACGATCATACGCGTTTCTTTTTAGAAGAGACTTAAGTAGTGAAATCGAAATTTCTTTGAAAGTGATTACCTAATTTGTTGTATGCTGATTAGGATTCGTATATCCTATTAGATATATTCCTTTTTCGGCCATACTCCCGTTTTCCTTGATAGTCTCAAAACAAAAGAAGTAATTTTTTTCGCATTAAAGAAAATGTTATCGTTAAAATTCGCAGTAACTTTTTTACAAAAAGACCGTGTCCGACTATTTTGGATGGGCTACCAACCGCCTTCCATTCACAGGCGCTATCCCACTACTGCACAGTGCGGGAGCTTTTGCCTGCTCCTTTTCAGGCCTGGGCCGGTTCGCTCCGCCTTAGACGACCTGGTGGGTCCGAGCTCCCCCAATCGCACCATATCGACACCGTGCTTAGTGTGGACGCCCGATCAACATGGAGAAGCAGAGGACAGAACTCCCAACCTCAAGACGTCCAAACGGCCTAGACCTCCAAAGCAGCTGGATTACAAGACCACGCCACTGGTCCCGGTGGGCAATGGTCGAATTTTTAGGTTTATAAATGTGATTAAAGGATTTTTTTCTGAAATTTATATTGAAGGTAAAAAAAATGTGCTCAAAGGCATCGGAATTGTTTTGCTGAATATGTGATTCCTATTGAAAATTCTCTAAAGGAATTTTTTGTTAAATTGTGTATTTATAACTCGTACAGAGGCATATTTTAGTTGCAGCAAATTGAAATTTTAATAAAAAACGTAAAAAATTGGAAAGGGAAAAGAAATCCTTCTTTTGCCAAAATGTCTTGACTCAAGTAAAATATATTGGTTTTGGGGGCAAAAATATGCTGGAGTTTTGAAATATCTTCCCCTTTGATAGAAAAATCCTGTCTGTAAAACAATTATCTGTTAATACTCTTTTCTTGATGCATAAATAAATATTTCAACAAGCTGGCTGGGTGTCGACATCCTGTTCAATTATAAAAAACTTTCGGATGAATTTTATGTAATCCTGCTAATTTTATTGTTACCTGGAATATGATTAATATGGCTGTAGCCTCTACAGTCTAGTTTTAAGGATTTGCAAGTTAACTACATGTCTCCATTCATTGTTTTCTGGTTAAATATAAGTAATTGAACTTATTTACATATGACCTTTAATTTACATATATCCCGCTTATTTAAAATTAGTATTTTCCCCCAACTAATGCGGAGCTTAGACGGACAGACAATGCCTGTGTGTAAATATCTCCGTACATCGGTTTAACGTTGAAGCTAAAAATAACTGTAATGATTTTCTCAGTATTAAATTTCAAAATTCCAGTGTTAAATATACATGAAAAAAAAATTCACGATCATACGTGTTTCTTTTTCCAAGAGACTTAAGTAGTGAAATCGAAATTTCTTTGAAAGTGATTACCTAATTTGTTGTATGCTGATTAGGATTCGTATATCCTATTAGATATATTCCTTTTTCGGCCATACTCCCGTTTTCCTTGATAGTCTCAAAACAAAAGAAGTAATTTTTTTCGCATTAAAGAAAATGTTATCGTTAAAATTCGCAGCAACTTTTTTACAAAAAGACCGTGTCCGACTATTTTGGATAGGCTACCAACCGCCTTCCATTCACAGGCGCTATCCCACTACTGCACAGTGCGGGAGCTTTTGCCTGCTCCTTTTCAGGCCTTGACCGGTTCGCTCCGCCTTAGACGACCTGGTGGGTCCGAGCTCCCCCAATCGCACCATATCGACACCGTGCTTAGTGTGGACGCCCGATCAACATGGAGAAGCAGAGGACAGAACTCCCAACCTCAAGACGTCCAAACGGCCTAGACCTCCAAAGCAGCTGGATTACAAGACCACGCCACTGGTCCCGGTGGGCAATGGTCGAATTTTTAGGTTTATAAATGTGATTAAAGGATTTTTTTCTGAAATTTATATTGAAGGTAAAAAAAATGTGCTCAAAGGCATCGGAATTGTTTTGCTGAATATGTGATTCCTATTGAAAATTCTCTAAAGGAATTTTTTGTTAAATTGTGTATTTATAACTCGTACAGAGGCATATTTTAGTTGCAGCAAATTGAAATTTTAATAAAAAACGTAAAAAATTGGAAAGGGAAAAGAAATCCTTCTTTTGCCAAAATGTCTTGACTCAAGTAAAATATATTGGTTTTGGGGGCAAAAATATGCTGGAGTTTTGAAATATCTTCCCCTTTGATAGAAAAATCCTGTCTGTAAAACAATTATCTGTTAATACTCTTTTCTTGATGCATAAATAAATATTTCAACAAGCTGGCTGGGTGTCGACATCCTGTTCAATTATAAAAAACTTTCGGATGAATTTTATGTAATCCTGCTAATTTTATTGTTAGCTGGAATATGATTAATATGGCTGTAGCCTCTACAGTCTAGTTTTAAGGATTTGCAAGTTAACTACATGTCTCCATTCATTGTTTTCTGGTTAAATATAAGTAATTGAACTTATTTACATATGACCTTTAATTTACATATATCCCGCTTATTTAAAATTAGTATTTTCCCCCAACTAATGCGGAGCTTAGACGGACAGACAATGCCTGTGTGTAAATATCTCCGTACATCGGTTTAACGTTGAAGCTAAAAATAACTGTAATGATTTTCTCAGTATTAAATTTCAAAATTCCAGTGTTAAATATACATGAAAAAAAAATTCACGATCATACGTGTTTCTTTTTCCAAGAGACTTAAGTAGTGAAATCGAAATTTCTTTGAAAGTGATTACCTAATTTGTTGTATGCTGATTAGGATTCGTATATCCTATTAGATATATTCCTTTTTCGGCCATACTCCCGTTTTCCTTGATAGTCTCAAAACAAAAGAAGTAATTTTTTTCGCATTAAAGAAAATGTTATCGTTAAAATTCGCAGCAACTTTTTTACAAAAAGACCGTGTCCGACTATTTTGGATAGGCTACCAACCGCCTTCCATTCACAGGCGCTATCCCACTACTGCACAGTGCGGGAGCTTTTGCCTGCTCCTTTTCAGGCCTTGACCGGTTCGCTCCGCCTTAGACGACCTGGTGGGTCCGAGCTCCCCCAATCGCACCATATCGACACCGTGCTTAGTGTGGACGCCCGATCAACATGGAGAAGCAGAGGACAGAACTCCCAACCTCAAGACGTCCAAACGGCCTAGACCTCCAAAGCAGCTGGATTACAAGACCACGAAACTGGTCCCGGTGGGCAATGGTCGAATTTTAAGGTTCATAAATGTGATTAAAGGATTTTTTTCTGAAATTTATATTGAAGGTAAAAAAAATGTGCTCAAAGGCATCGGAATTGTTTTGCTGAATATGTGATTCCTATTGAAAATTCTCTAAAGAATTTTTTGTTAAATTGTGTATTTATAACTCGTACAGAGGCATATTTTAGTTGCAGCAAATTGAAATTTTAATAAAAAACATAAAAAATTGGAAAGGGAAAAGAAATCCTTCTTTTGCCAAAATGTCTTGACTCAAGTAAAATATATTGGTTTTGGGGGCAAAAATATGCTGGAGTTTTGAAATATCTTCCCCTTTGATAGAAAAATCCTGTCTGTAAAACAATTATCTGTTAATACTCTTTTCTTGATGCATAAATAAATATTTCAACAAGCTGGCTGGGTGTCGACATCCTGTTCAATTATAAAAAACTTTCGGATGAATTTTATGTAATCCTGCTAATTTTATTGTTAGCTGGAATATGATTAATATGGCTGTAGCCTCTACAGTCTAGTTTTAAGGATTTGCAAGTTAACTACATGTCTCCATTCATTGTTTTCTGGTTAAATATAAGTAATTGAACTTATTTACATATGACCTTTAATTTGCATATATCCCGCTTATTTAAAATTAGTATTTTCCCCCAACTAATGCGGAGCTTAGACGGACAGACAATGCCTGTGTGTAAATATCTCCGTACATCGGTTTAACGTTGAAGCTAAAAATAACTGTAATGATTTTCTCAGTATTAAATTTCAAAATTCCAGTGTTAAATATACATGAAAAAAAAATTCACGATCATACGTGTTTCTTTTTCCAAGAGACTTAAGTAGTGAAATCGAAATTTCTTTGAAAGTGATTACCTAATTTGTTGTATGCTGATTAGGATTCGTATATCCTATTAGATATATTCCTTTTTCGGCCATACTCCCGTTTTCCTTGATAGTCTCAAAACAAAAGAAGTAATTTTTTTCGCATTAAAGAAAATGTTATCGTTAAAATTCGCAGCAACTTTTTTACAAAAAGACCGTGTCCGACTATTTTGGATAGGCTACCAACCGCCTTCCATTCACAGGCGCTATCCCACTACTGCACAGTGCGGGAGCTTTTGCCTGCTCCTTTTCAGGCCTTGACCGGTTCGCTCCGCCTTAGACGACCTGGTGGGTCCGAGCTCCCCCAATCGCACCATATCGACACCGTGCTTAGTGTGGACGCCCGATCAACATGGAGAAGCAGAGGACAGAACTCCCAACCTCAAGACGTCCAAACGGCCTAGACCTCCAAAGCAGCTGGATTACAAGACCACGCCACTGGTCCCGGTGGGCAATGGTCGAATTTTTAGGTTTATAAATGTGATTAAAGGATTTTTTTCTGAAATTTATATTGAAGGTAAAAAAAATGTGCTCAAAGGCATCGGAATTGTTTTGCTGAATATGTGATTCCTATTGAAAATTCTCTAAAGAATTTTTTGTTAAATTGTGTATTTATAACTCGTACAGAGGCATATTTTAGTTGCAGCAAATTGAAATTTTAATAAAAAACGTAAAAAATTGGAAAGGGAAAAGAAATCCTTCTTTTGCCAAAATGTCTTGACTCAAGTAAAATATATTGGTTTTGGGGGCAAAAAAATGCTGGAGTTTTGAAATATCTTCCCCTTTGATAGAAAAATCCTGTCTGTAAAACAATTATCTGTTAATACTCTTTTCTTGATGCATAAATAAATATTTCAACAAGCTGGCTGGGTGTCGACATCCTGTTCAATTATAAAAAACTTTCGGATGAATTTTATGTAATCCTGCTAATTTTATTGTTAGTTGGAATATTATTAATATGGCTGTAGCCTCTACAGTCTAGTTTTAAGGATTTGCAAGTTAACTACATGTCTCCATTCATTGTTTTCTGGTTAAATATAAGTAATTGAACTTATTTACATGTGACCTTTAATTTTACATATATCCCGCTTATTTAAAATTAGTATTTTCCCCCAACTAATGCGGAGCTTAGACGGACAGACAATGCCTGTGTGTAAATATCTCCGTACATCGGTTTAACGTTGAAGCTAAAAATAACTGTAATGATTTTCTCAGTATTAAATTTCAAAATTCCAGTGTTAAATATACATGAAAAAAAAATTCACGATCACACGTGTTTCTTTATCCAAGAGACTTAAGTAGTGAAATCGAAATTTCTTTGAAAGTGATTACCTAATTTGTTGTATGCTGATTAGGATTCGTATATTCTATTAGATATATTCCTTTTTCGGCCATACTCCTGTTTTCCTTGATAGTCTCAAAACAAAAGAAGTAATTTTTTTCGCATTAAAGAAAATGTTATCGTTAAAATTCGCAGCAACTTTTTTACAAAAAGACCGTGTCCGACTATTTTGGATAGGCTACCAACCGCCTTCCATTCACAGGCGCTATCCCACTACTGCACAGTGCGGGAGCTTTTGCCTGCTCCTTTTCAGGCCTTGACCGGTTCGCTCCGCCTTAGACGACCTGGTGGGTCCGAGCTCCCCCAATCGCACCATATCGACACCGTGCTTAGTGTGGACGCCCGATCAACATGGAGAAGCAGAGGACAGAACTCCCAACCTCAAGACGTCCAAACGGCCTAGACCTCCAAAGCAGCTGGATTACAAGACCACGCCACTGGTCCCGGTGGGCAATGGTCGAATTTTTAGGTTTATAAATGTGATTAAAGGATTTTTTTCTGAAATTTATATTGAAGGTAAAAAAAATGTGCTCAAAGGCATCGGAATTGTTTTGCTGAATATGTGATTCCTATTGAAAATTCTCTAAAGGAATTTTTTGTTAAATTGTGTATTTATAACTCGTACAGAGGCATATTTTAGTTGCAGCAAATTGAAATTTTAATAAAAAACGTAAAAAATTGGAAAGGGAAAAGAAATCCTTCTTTTGCCAAAATGTCTTGACTCAAGTAAAATATATTGGTTTTGGGGGCAAAAATATGCTGGAGTTTTGAAATATCTTCCCCTTTGATAGAAAAATCCTGTCTGTAAAACAATTATCTGTTAATACTCTTTTCTTGATGCATAAATAAATATTTCAACAAGCTGGCTGGGTGTCGACATCCTGTTCAATTATAAAAAACTTTCGGATGAATTTTATGTAATCCTGCTAATTTTATTGTTAGCTGGAATATGATTAATATGGCTGTAGCCTCTACAGTCTAGTTTTAAGGATTTGCAAGTTAACTACATGTCTCCATTCATTGTTTTCTGGTTAAATATAAGTAATTGAACTTATTTACATATGACCTTTAATTTACATATATCCCGCTTATTTAAAATTAGTATTTTCCCCCAACTAATGCGGAGCTTAGACGGACAGACAATGCCTGTGTGTAAATATCTCCGTACATCGGTTTAACGTTGAAGCTAAAAATAACTGTAATGATTTTCTCAGTATTAAATTTCAAAATTCCAGTGTTAAATATACATGAAAAAAAAATTCACGATCATACGCGTTTCTTTTTAGAAGAGACTTAAGTAGTGAAATCGAAATTTCTTTGAAAGTGATTACCTAATTTGTTGTATGCTGATTAGGATTCGTATATCCTATTAGATATATTCCTTTTTCGGCCATACTCCCGTTTTCCTTGATAGTCTCAAAACAAAAGAAGTAATTTTTTTCGCATTAAAGAAAATGTTATCGTTAAAATTCGCAGTAACTTTTTTACAAAAAGACCGTGTCCGACTATTTTGGATGGGCTACCAACCGCCTTCCATTCACAGGCGCTATCCCACTACTGCACAGTGCGGGAGCTTTTGCCTGCTCCTTTTCAGGCCTGGGCCGGTTCGCTCCGCCTTAGACGACCTGGTGGGTCCGAGCTCCCCCAATCGCACCATATCGACACCGTGCTTAGTGTGGACGCCCGATCAACATGGAGAAGCAGAGGACAGAACTCCCAACCTCAAGACGTCCAAACGGCCTAGACCTCCAAAGCAGCTGGATTACAAGACCACGCCACTGGTCCCGGTGGGCAATGGTCGAATTTTTAGGTTTATAAATGTGATTAAAGGATTTTTTTCTGAAATTTATATTGAAGGTAAAAAAAATGTGCTCAAAGGCATCGGAATTGTTTTGCTGAATATGTGATTCCTATTGAAAATTCTCTAAAGGAATTTTTTGTTAAATTGTGTATTTATAACTCGTACAGAGGCATATTTTAGTTGCAGCAAATTGAAATTTTAATAAAAAACGTAAAAAATTGGAAAGGGAAAAGAAATCCTTCTTTTGCCAAAATGTCTTGACTCAAGTAAAATATATTGGTTTTGGGGGCAAAAATATGCTGGAGTTTTGAAATATCTTCCCCTTTGATAGAAAAATCCTGTCTGTAAAACAATTATCTGTTAATACTCTTTTCTTGATGCATAAATAAATATTTCAACAAGCTGGCTGGGTGTCGACATCCTGTTCAATTATAAAAAACTTTCGGATGAATTTTATGTAATCCTGCTAATTTTATTGTTAGCTGGAATATGATTAATATGGCTGTAGCCTCTACAGTCTAGTTTTAAGGATTTGCAAGTTAACTACATGTCTCCATTCATTGTTTTCTGGTTAAATATAAGTAATTGAACTTATTTACATATGACCTTTAATTTACATATATCCCGCTTATTTAAAATTAGTATTTTCCCCCAACTAATGCGGAGCTTAGACGGACAGACAATGCCTGTGTGTAAATATCTCCGTACATCGGTTTAACGTTGAAGCTAAAAATAACTGTAATGATTTTCTCAGTATTAAATTTCAAAATTCCAGTGTTAAATATACATGAAAAAAAAATTCACGATCATACGTGTTTCTTTTTCCAAGAGACTTAAGTAGTGAAATCGAAATTTCTTTGAAAGTGATTACCTAATTTGTTGTATGCTGATTAGGATTCGTATATCCTATTAGATATATTCCTTTTTCGGCCATACTCCCGTTTTCCTTGATAGTCTCAAAACAAAAGAAGTAATTTTTTTCGCATTAAAGAAAATGTTATCGTTAAAATTCGCAGTAACTTTTTTACAAAAAGACCGTGTCCGACTATTTTGGATGGGCTACCAACCGCCTTCCATTCACAGGCGCTATCCCACTACTGCACAGTGCGGGAGCTTTTGCCTGCTCCTTTTCAGGCCTGGGCCGGTTCGCTCCGCCTTAGACGACCTGGTGGGTCCGAGCTCCCCCAATCGCACCATATCGACACCGTGCTTAGTGTGGACGCCCGATCAACATGGAGAAGCAGAGGACAGAACTCCCAACCTCAAGACGTCCAAACGGCCTAGACCTCCAAAGCAGCTGGATTACAAGACCACGCCACTGGTCCCGGTGGGCAATGGTCGAATTTTTAGGTTTATAAATGTGATTAAAGGATTTTTTTCTGAAATTTATATTGAAGGTAAAAAAAATGTGCTCAAAGGCATCGGAATTGTTTTGCTGAATATGTGATTCCTATTGAAAATTCTCTAAAGGAATTTTTTGTTAAATTGTGTATTTATAACTCGTACAGAGGCATATTTTAGTTGCAGCAAATTGAAATTTTAATAAAAAACGTAAAAAATTGGAAAGGGAAAAGAAATCCTTCTTTTGCCAAAATGTCTTGACTCAAGTAAAATATATTGGTTTTGGGGGCAAAAATATGCTGGAGTTTTGAAATATCTTCCCCTTTGATAGAAAAATCCTGTCTGTAAAACAATTATCTGTTAATACTCTTTTCTTGATGCATAAATAAATATTTCAACAAGCTGGCTGGGTGTCGACATCCTGTTCAATTATAAAAAACTTTCGGATGAATTTTATGTAATCCTGCTAATTTTATTGTTAGCTGGAATATGATTAATATGGCTGTAGCCTCTACAGTCTAGTTTTAAGGATTTGCAAGTTAACTACATGTCTCCATTCATTGTTTTCTGGTTAAATATAAGTAATTGAACTTATTTACATATGACCTTTAATTTGCATATATCCCGCTTATTTAAAATTAGTATTTTCCCCCAACTAATGCGGAGCTTAGACGGACAGACAATGCCTGTGTGTAAATATCTCCGTACATCGGTTTAACGTTGAAGCTAAAAATAACTGTAATGATTTTCTCAGTATTAAATTTCAAAATTCCAGTGTTAAATATACATGAAAAAAAAATTCACGATCATACGTGTTTCTTTTTCCAAGAGACTTAAGTAGTGAAATCGAAATTTCTTTGAAAGTGATTACCTAATTTGTTGTATGCTGATTAGGATTCGTATATCCTATTAGATATATTCCTTTTTCGGCCATACTCCCGTTTTCCTTGATAGTCTCAAAACAAAAGAAGTAATTTTTTTCGCATTAAAGAAAATGTTATCGTTAAAATTCGCAGCAACTTTTTTACAAAAAGACCGTGTCCGACTATTTTGGATAGGCTACCAACCGCCTTCCATTCACAGGCGCTATCCCACTACTGCACAGTGCGGGAGCTTTTGCCTGCTCCTTTTCAGGCCTTGACCGGTTCGCTCCGCCTTAGACGACCTGGTGGGTCCGAGCTCCCCCAATCGCACCATATCGACACCGTGCTTAGTGTGGACGCCCGATCAACATGGAGAAGCAGAGGACAGAACTCCCAACCTCAAGACGTCCAAACGGCCTAGACCTCCAAAGCAGCTGGATTACAAGACCACGCCACTGGTCCCGGTGGGCAATGGTCGAATTTTTAGGTTTATAAATGTGATTAAAGGATTTTTTTCTGAAATTTATATTGAAGGTAAAAAAAATGTGCTCAAAGGCATCGGAATTGTTTTGCTGAATATGTGATTCCTATTGAAAATTCTCTAAAGAATTTTTTGTTAAATTGTGTATTTATAACTCGTACAGAGGCATATTTTAGTTGCAGCAAATTGAAATTTTAATAAAAAACGTAAAAAATTGGAAAGGGAAAAGAAATCCTTCTTTTGCCAAAATGTCTTGACTCAAGTAAAATATATTGGTTTTGGGGGCAAAAAAATGCTGGAGTTTTGAAATATCTTCCCCTTTGATAGAAAAATCCTGTCTGTAAAACAATTATCTGTTAATACTCTTTTCTTGATGCATAAATAAATATTTCAACAAGCTGGCTGGGTGTCGACATCCTGTTCAATTATAAAAAACTTTCGGATGAATTTTATGTAATCCTGCTAATTTTATTGTTAGTTGGAATATGATTAATATGGCTGTAGCCTCTACAGTCTAGTTTTAAGGATTTGCAAGTTAACTACATGTCTCCATTCATTGTTTTCTGGTTAAATATAAGTAATTGAACTTATTTACATGTGACCTTTAATTTTACATATATCCCGCTTATTTAAAATTAGTATTTTCCCCCAACTAATGCGGAGCTTAGACGGACAGACAATGCCTGTGTGTAAATATCTCCGTACATCGGTTTAACGTTGAAGCTAAAAATAACTGTAATGATTTTCTCAGTATTAAATTTCAAAATTCCAGTGTTAAATATACATGAAAAAAAAATTCACGATCACACGTGTTTCTTTATCCAAGAGACTTAAGTAGTGAAATCGAAATTTCTTTGAAAGTGATTACCTAATTTGTTGTATGCTGATTAGGATTCGTATATTCTATTAGATATATTCCTTTTTCGGCCATACTCCTGTTTTCCTTGATAGTCTCAAAACAAAAGAAGTAATTTTTTTCGCATTAAAGAAAATGTTATCGTTAAAATTCGCAGCAACTTTTTTACAAAAAGACCGTGTCCGACTATTTTGGATAGGCTACCAACCGCCTTCCATTCACAGGCGCTAACCCACTACTACACAGTGCGGGAGCTTTTGCCTGCTCCTTTTCAGGCCTGGGCCGGTTCGCTCCGCCTTAGACGACCTGGTGGGTCCGAGTTCCCCCAATCGCACCATATCGACACCGTGCTTAGTGTGGACGTCCGATCAACATGGAGAAGCAGAGGACAGAACTCCCAACCTCAAGACGTCCAAACGGCCTAGAACTCCAAAGCAGCTGGATTACAAGACCACGCCACTGGTCCCGGTCGGCAATGGTCGAATTTTTAGGTTTATAAATGTGATTAAAGGATTTTTTTCTGAAATTTATATTGAAGGTAAAAAAAATGTGCTCAAAGGCATCGGAATTGTTTTGCTGAATATGTGATTCCTATTGAAAATTCTCTAAAGGAATTTTTTGTTAAATTGTGTATTTATAACTCGTACAGAGGCATATTTTAGTTGCAGCAAATTGAAATTTTAATAAAAAACGTAAAAAATTGGAAAGGGAAAAGAAATCCTTCTTTTGCCAAAATGTCTTGACTCAAGTAAAATATATTGGTTTTGGGGGCAAAAAAATGCTGGAGTTTTGAAATATCTTCCCCTTTGATAGAAAAATCCTGTCTGTAAAACAATTATCTGTTAATACTCTTTTCTTGATGCATAAATAAATCTTTCAACAAGCTGGCTGGGTGTCGACATCCTGTTCAATTATAAAAAACTTTCGGATGAATTTTATGTAATCCTGCTAATTTTATTGTTAGCTGGAATATGATTAATATGGCTGTAGCCTCTACAGTCTAGTTTTAAGGATTTGCAAGTTAACTACATGTCTCCATTCATTGTTTTCTGGTTAAATATAAGTAATTGAACTTATTTACATATGACCTTTAATTTACATATATCCCGCTTATTTAAAATTAGTATTTTCCCCCAACTAATGCGGAGCTTAGACGGACAGACAATGCCTGTGTGTAAATATCTCCGTACATCGGTTTAACGTTGAAGCTAAAAATAACTGTAATGATTTTCTCAGTATTAAATTTCAAAATTCCAGTGTTAAATATACATGAAAAAAAAATTCACGATCACACGTGTTTCTTTTTCCAAGAGACTTAAGTAGTGAAATCGAAATTTCTTTGAAAGTGATTACCTAATTTGTTGTATGCTGATTAGGATTCGTATATCCTATTAGATATATTCCTTTTTCGGCCATACTCCCGTTTTCCTTGATAGTCTCAAAACAAAAGAAGTAATTTTTTTCGCATTAAAGAAAATGTTATCGTTAAAATTGCTTAGCAACTTTTTTACAAAAAGACCGTGTCCGACTATTTTGGATAGGCTACCAACCGCCTTCCATTCACAGGCGCTATCCCACTACTACACAGTGCGGGAGCTTTTGCCTGCTCCTTTTCAGGCCTGGGCCGGTTCGCTCCGCCTTAGACGACCTGGTGGGTCCGAGCTCCCCCAATCGCACCATATCGACACCGTGCTTAGTGTGGACGCCCGATCAACATGGTGAAGCAGAGGACAGAACTCCCAACCTCAAGACGTCCAAACGGCCTAGACCTCCAAAGCAGCTGGATTACAAGACCACGCCACTGGTCCCGGTGGGCAATGGTCGAATTTTTAGGTTTATAAATGTGATTAAAGGATTTTTTTCTGAAATTTATATTGAAGGTAAAAAAAATGTGCTCAAAGGCATCGGAATTGTTTTGCTGAATATGTGATTCCTATTGAAAATTCTCTAAAGAATTTTTTGTTAAATTGTGTATTTATAACTCGTACAGAGGCATATTTTAGTTGCAGCAAATTGAAATTTTAATAAAAAACGTAAAAAATTGGAAAGGGAAAAGAAAACCTTCTTTTGCCAAAATGTCTTGACTCAAGTAAAATATATTGGTTTTGGGGGCAAAAAAATGCTGGAGTTTTGAAATATCTTCCCCTTTGATAGAAAAATCCTGTCTGTAAAACAATTATCTGTTAATACTCTTTTCTTGATGCATAAATAAATATTTCAACAAGCTGGCTGGGTGTCGACATCCTGTTCAATTATAAAAAACTTTCGGATGAATTTTATGTAATCCTGCTAATTTTATTGTTAGCTGGAATATGATTAATATGGCTGTAGCCTCTACAGTCTAGTTTTAAGGATTTGCAAGTTAACTACATGTCTCCATTCATTGTTTTCTGGTTAAATATAAGTAATTGAACTTATTTACATGTGACCTTTAATATTACATATATCCCGCTTATTTAAAATTAGTATTTTCCCCCAACTAATGCGGAGCTTAGACGGACAGACAATGCCTGTGTGTAAATATCTCCGTACATCGGTTTAACGTTGAAGCTAAAAATAACTGTAATGATTTTCTCAGTATTAAATTTCAAAATTCCAGTGTTAAATATACATGAAAAAAAAATTCACGATCATACGTGTTTCTTTTTCCAAGAGACTTAAGTAGTGAAATCGAAATTTCTTTGAAAGTGATTACCTAATTTGTTGTATGCTGATTAGGATTCGTATATCCTATTAGATATATTCCTTTTTCGGCCATACTCCCGTTTTCCTTGATAGTCTCAAAACAAAAGAAGTAATTTTTTTCGCATTAAAGAAAATGTTATCGTTAAAATTCGCAGCAACTTTTTTACAAAAAGACCGTGTCCGACTATTTTGGATAGGCTACCAACCGCCTTCCATTCACAGGCGCTATCCCACTACTGCACAGTGCGGGAGCTTTTGCCTGCTCCTTTTCAGGCCTTGACCGGTTCGCTCCGCCTTAGACGACCTGGTGGGTCCGAGCTCCCCCAATCGCACCATATCGACACCGTGCTTAGTGTGGACGCCCGATCAACATGGAGAAGCAGAGGACAGAACTCCCAACCTCAAGACGTCCAAACGGCCTAGACCTCCAAAGCAGCTGGATTACAAGACCACGCCACTGGTCCCGGTGGGCAATGGTCGAATTTTTAGGTTTATAAATGTGATTAAAGGATTTTTTTCTGAAATTTATATTGAAGGTAAAAAAAATGTGCTCAAAGGCATCGGAATTGTTTTGCTGAATATGTGATTCCTATTGAAAATTCTCTAAAGGAATTTTTTGTTAAATTGTGTATTTATAACTCGTACAGAGGCATATTTTAGTTGCAGCAAATTGAAATTTTAATAAAAAACGTAAAAAATTGGAAAGGGAAAAGAATTCCTTCTTTTGCCAAAATGTCTTGACTCAAGTAAAATATATTGGTTTTGGGGGCAAAAATATGCTGGAGTTTTGAAATATCTTCCCCTTTGATAGAAAAATCCTGTCTGTAAAACAATTATCTGTTAATACTCTTTTCTTGATGCATAAATAAATATTTCAACAAGCTGGCTGGGTGTCGACATCCTGTTCAATTATAAAAAACTTTCGGATGGATTTTATGTAATCCTGCTAATTTTATTGTTAGCTGGAATATGATTAATATGGCTGTAGCCTCTACAGTCTAGTTTTAAGGATTTGCAAGTTAACTACATGTCTCCATTCATTGTTTTCTGGTTAAATATAAGTAATTGAACTTATTTACATATGACCTTTAATTTACATATATCCCGCTTATTTAAAATTAGTATTTTCCCCCAACTAATGCGGAGCTTAGACGGACAGACA
Organism: Linyphia triangularis; assembly: GCA_963978545.1. Lineage (NCBI taxonomy): Eukaryota > Metazoa > Arthropoda > Arachnida > Araneae > Linyphiidae > Linyphia > Linyphia triangularis. Next base: position 32,140,621 of record OZ021727.1, on the reverse strand, counting down.
ATGCCTGTGTGTAAATATCTCCGTACATCGGTTTAACGTTGAAGCTAAAAATAACTGTAATGATTTTCTCAGTATTAAATTTCAAAATTCCAGTGTTAAATATACATGAAAAAAAAATTCACGATCATACGCGTTTCTTTTTAGAAGAGACTTAAGTAGTGAAATCGAAATTTCTTTGAAAGTGATTACCTAATTTGTTGTATGCTGATTAGGATTCGTATATCCTATTAGATATATTCCTTTTTCGGCCATACTCCCGTTTTCCTTGATAGTCTCAAAACAAAAGAAGTAATTTTTTTCGCATTAAAGAAAATGTTATCGTTAAAATTCGCAGTAACTTTTTTACAAAAAGACCGTGTCCGACTATTTTGGATGGGCTACCAACCGCCTTCCATTCACAGGCGCTATCCCACTACTGCACAGTGCGGGAGCTTTTGCCTGCTCCTTTTCAGGCCTGGGCCGGTTCGCTCCGCCTTAGACGACCTGGTGGGTCCGAGCTCCCCCAATCGCACCATATCGACACCGTGCTTAGTGTGGACGCCCGATCAACATGGAGAAGCAGAGGACAGAACTCCCAACCTCAAGACGTCCAAACTGCCTAGACCTCCAAAGCAGCTGGATTACAAGACCACGAAACTGGTCCCGGTGGGCAATGGTCGAATTTTAAGGTTCATAAATGTGATTAAAGGATTTTTTTCTGAAATTTATATTGAAGGTAAAAAAAATGTGCTCAAAGGCATCGGAATTGTTTTGCTGAATATGTGATTCCTATTGAAAATTCTCTAAAGAATTTTTTGTTAAATTGTGTATTTATAACTCGTACAGAGGCATATTTTAGTTGCAGCAAATTGAAATTTTAATAAAAAACATAAAAAATTGGAAAGGGAAAAGAAATCCTTCTTTTGCCAAAATGTCTTGACTCAAGTAAAATATATTGGTTTTGGGGGCAAAAATATGCTGGAGTTTTGAAATATCTTCCCCTTTGATAGAAAAATCCTGTCTGTAAAACAATTATCTGTTAATACTCTTTTCTTGATGCATAAATAAATATTTCAACAAGCTGGCTGGGTGTCGACATCCTGTTCAATTATAAAAAACTTTCGGATGAATTTTATGTAATCCTGCTAATTTTATTGTTAGCTGGAATATGATTAATATGGCTGTAGCCTCTACAGTCTAGTTTTAAGGATTTGCAAGTTAACTACATGTCTCCATTCATTGTTTTCTGGTTAAATATAAGTAATTGAACTTATTTACATATGACCTTTAATTTACATATATCCCGCTTATTTAAAATTAGTATTTTCCCCCAACTAATGCGGAGCTTAGACGGACAGACAATGCCTGTGTGTAAATATCTCCGTACATCGGTTTAACGTTGAAGCTAAAAATAACTGTAATGATTTTCTCAGTATTAAATTTCAAAATTCCAGTGTTAAATATACATGAAAAAAAAATTCACGATCATACGTGTTTCTTTTTCCAAGAGACTTAAGTAGTGAAATCGAAATTTCTTTGAAAGTGATTACCTAATTTGTTGTATGCTGATTAGGATTCGTATATCCTATTAGATATATTCCTTTTTCGGCCATACTCCCGTTTTCCTTGATAGTCTCAAAACAAAAGAAGTAATTTTTTTCGCATTAAAGAAAATGTTATCGTTAAAATTCGCAGCAACTTTTTTACAAAAAGACCGTGTCCGACTATTTTGGATAGGCTACCAACCGCCTTCCATTCACAGGCGCTATCCCACTACTGCACAGTGCGGGAGCTTTTGCCTGCTCCTTTTCAGGCCTTGCCCGGTTCGCTCCGCCTTAGACGACCTGGTGGGTCCGAGCTCCCCCAATCGCACCATATCGACACCGTGCTTAGTGTGGACGCCCGATCAACATGGAGAAGCAGAGGACAGAACTCCCAACCTCAAGACGTCCAAACGGCCTAGACCTTCAAAGCAGCTGGATTACAAGACCACGCCACTGGTCCCGGTGGGCAATGGTCGAATTTTTAGGTTTATAAATGTGATTAAAGGATTTTTTTCTGAAATTTATATTGAAGGTAAAAAAAATGTGCTCAAAGGCATCGGAATTGTTTTGCTGAATATGTGATTCCTATTGAAAATTCTCTAAAGGAATTTTTTGTTAAATTGTGTATTTATAACTCGTACAGAGGCATATTTTAGTTGCAGCAAATTGAAATTTTAATAAAAAACGTAAAAAATTGGAAAGGGAAAAGAAATCCTTCTTTTGCCAAAATGTCTTGACTCAAGTAAAATATATTGGTTTTGGGGGCAAAAATATGCTGGAGTTTTGAAATATCTTCCCCTTTGATAGAAAAATCCTGTCTGTAAAACAATTATCTGTTAATACTCTTTTCTTGATGCATAAATAAATATTTCAACAAGCTGGCTGGGTGTCGACATCCTGTTCAATTATAAAAAACTTTCGGATGAATTTTATGTAATCCTGCTAATTTTATTGTTAGCTGGAATATGATTAATATGGCTGTAGCCTCTACAGTCTAGTTTTAAGGATTTGCAAGTTAACTACATGTCTCCATTCATTGTTTTCTGGTTAAATATAAGTAATTGAACTTATTTACATATGACCTTTAATTTACATATATCCCGCTTATTTAAAATTAGTATTTTCCCCCAACTAATGCGGAGCTTAGACGGACAGACAATGCCTGTGTGTAAATATCTCCGTACATCGGTTTAACGTTGAAGCTAAAAATAACTGTAATGATTTTCTCAGTATTAAATTTCAAAATTCCAGTGTTAAATATACATGAAAAAAAAATTCACGATCATACGCGTTTCTTTTTAGAAGAGACTTAAGTAGTGAAATCGAAATTTCTTTGAAAGTGATTACCTAATTTGTTGTATGCTGATTAGGATTCGTATATCCTATTAGATATATTCCTTTTTCGGCCATACTCCCGTTTTCCTTGATAGTCTCAAAACAAAAGAAGTAATTTTTTTCGCATTAAAGAAAATGTTATCGTTAAAATTCGCAGCAACTTTTTTACAAAAAGACCGTGTCCGACTATTTTGGATAGGCTACCAACCGCCTTCCATTCACAGGCGCTATCCCACTACTGCACAGTGCGGGAGCTTTTGCCTGCTCCTTTTCAGGCCTTGACCGGTTCGCTCCGCCTTAGACGACCTGGTGGGTCCGAGCTCCCCCAATCGCACCATATCGACACCGTGCTTAGTGTGGACGCCCGATCAACATGGAGAAGCAGAGGACAGAACTCCCAACCTCAAGACGTCCAAACGGCCTAGACCTCCAAAGCAGCTGGATTACAAGACCACGCCACTGGTCCCGGTGGGCAATGGTCGAATTTTTAGGTTTATAAATGTGATTAAAGGATTTTTTTCTGAAATTTATATTGAAGGTAAAAAAAATGTGCTCAAAGGCATCGGAATTGTTTTGCTGAATATGTGATTCCTATTGAAAATTCTCTAAAGGAATTTTTTGTTAAATTGTGTATTTATAACTCGTACAGAGGCATATTTTAGTTGCAGCAAATTGAAATTTTAATAAAAAACGTAAAAAATTGGAAAGGGAAAAGAATTCCTTCTTTTGCCAAAATGTCTTGACTCAAGTAAAATATATTGGTTTTGGGGGCAAAAATATGCTGGAGTTTTGAAATATCTTCCCCTTTGATAGAAAAATCCTGTCTGTAAAACAATTATCTGTTAATACTCTTTTCTTGATGCATAAATAAATATTTCAACAAGCTGGCTGGGTGTCGACATCCTGTTCAATTATAAAAAACTTTCGGATGAATTTTATGTAATCCTGCTAATTTTATTGTTAGCTGGAATATGATTAATATGGCTGTAGCCTCTACAGTCTAGTTTTAAGGATTTGCAAGTTAACTACATGTCTCCATTCATTGTTTTCTGGTTAAATATAAGTAATTGAACTTATTTACATATGACCTTTAATTTACATATATCCCGCTTATTTAAAATTAGTATTTTCCCCCAACTAATGCGGAGCTTAGACGGACAGACAATGCCTGTGTGTAAATATCTCCGTACATCGGTTTAACGTTGAAGCTAAAAATAACTGTAATGATTTTCTCAGTATTAAATTTCAAAATTCCAGTGTTAAATATACATGAAAAAAAAATTCACGATCATACGCGTTTCTTTTTAGAAGAGACTTAAGTAGTGAAATCGAAATTTCTTTGAAAGTGATTACCTAATTTGTTGTATGCTGATTAGGATTCGTATATCCTATTAGATATATTCCTTTTTCGGCCATACTCCCGTTTTCCTTGATAGTCTCAAAACAAAAGAAGTAATTTTTTTCGCATTAAAGAAAATGTTATCGTTAAAATTCGCAGTAACTTTTTTACAAAAAGACCGTGTCCGACTATTTTGGATGGGCTACCAACCGCCTTCCATTCACAGGCGCTATCCCACTACTGCACAGTGCGGGAGCTTTTGCCTGCTCCTTTTCAGGCCTGGGCCGGTTCGCTCCGCCTTAGACGACCTGGTGGGTCCGAGCTCCCCCAATCGCACCATATCGACACCGTGCTTAGTGTGGACGCCCGATCAACATGGAGAAGCAGAGGACAGAACTCCCAACCTCAAGACGTCCAAACTGCCTAGACCTCCAAAGCAACTGGATTACAAGACCACGAAACTGGTCCCGGTGGGCAATGGTCGAATTTTAAGGTTCATAAATGTGATTAAAGGATTTTTTTCTGAAATTTATATTGAAGGTAAAAAAAATGTGCTCAAAGGCATCGGAATTGTTTTGCTGAATATGTGATTCCTATTGAAAATTCTCTAAAGAATTTTTTGTTAAATTGTGTATTTATAACTCGTACAGAGGCATATTTTAGTTGCAGCAAATTGAAATTTTAATAAAAAACATAAAAAATTGGAAAGGGAAAAGAAATCCTTCTTTTGCCAAAATGTCTTGACTCAAGTAAAATATATTGGTTTTGGGGGCAAAAATATGCTGGAGTTTTGAAATATCTTCCCCTTTGATAGAAAAATCCTGTCTGTAAAACAATTATCTGTTAATACTCTTTTCTTGATGCATAAATAAATATTTCAACAAGCTGGCTGGGTGTCGACATCCTGTTCAATTATAAAAAACTTTCGGATGAATTTTATGTAATCCTGCTAATTTTATTGTTAGCTGGAATATGATTAATATGGCTGTAGCCTCTACAGTCTAGTTTTAAGGATTTGCAAGTTAACTACATGTCTCCATTCATTGTTTTCTGGTTAAATATAAGTAATTGAACTTATTTACATATGACCTTTAATTTACATATATCCCGCTTATTTAAAATTAGTATTTTCCCCCAACTAATGCGGAGCTTAGACGGACAGACAATGCCTGTGTGTAAATATCTCCGTACATCGGTTTAACGTTGAAGCTAAAAATAACTGTAATGATTTTCTCAGTATTAAATTTCAAAATTCCAGTGTTAAATATACATGAAAAAAAAATTCACGATCATACGTGTTTCTTTTTCCAAGAGACTTAAGTAGTGAAATCGAAATTTCTTTGAAAGTGATTACCTAATTTGTTGTATGCTGATTAGGATTCGTATATCCTATTAGATATATTCCTTTTTCGGCCATACTCCCGTTTTCCTTGATAGTCTCAAAACAAAAGAAGTAATTTTTTTCGCATTAAAGAAAATGTTATCGTTAAAATTCGCAGCAACTTTTTTACAAAAAGACCGTGTCCGACTATTTTGGATAGGCTACCAACCGCCTTCCATTCACAGGCGCTATCCCACTACTGCACAGTGCGGGAGCTTTTGCCTGCTCCTTTTCAGGCCTTGACCGGTTCGCTCCGCCTTAGACGACCTGGTGGGTCCGAGCTCCCCCAATCGCACCATATCGACACCGTGCTTAGTGTGGACGCCCGATCAACATGGAGAAGCAGAGGACAGAACTCCCAACCTCAAGACGTCCAAACGGCCTAGACCTTCAAAGCAGCTGGATTACAAGACCACGCCACTGGTCCCGGTGGGCAATGGTCGAATTTTTAGGTTTATAAATGTGATTAAAGGATTTTTTTCTGAAATTTATATTGAAGGTAAAAAAAATGTGCTCAAAGGCATCGGAATTGTTTTGCTGAATATGTGATTCCTATTGAAAATTCTCTAAAGGAATTTTTTGTTAAATTGTGTATTTATAACTCGTACAGAGGCATATTTTAGTTGCAGCAAATTGAAATTTTAATAAAAAACGTAAAAAATTGGAAAGGGAAAAGAAATCCTTCTTTTGCCAAAATGTCTTGACTCAAGTAAAATATATTGGTTTTGGGGGCAAAAATATGCTGGAGTTTTGAAATATCTTCCCCTTTGATAGAAAAATCCTGTCTGTAAAACAATTATCTGTTAATACTCTTTTCTTGATGCATAAATAAATATTTCAACAAGCTGGCTGGGTGTCGACATCCTGTTCAATTATAAAAAACTTTCGGATGAATTTTATGTAATCCTGCTAATTTTATTGTTAGCTGGAATATGATTAATATGGCTGTAGCCTCTACAGTCTAGTTTTAAGGATTTGCAAGTTAACTACATGTCTCCATTCATTGTTTTCTGGTTAAATATAAGTAATTGAACTTATTTACATATGACCTTTAATTTACATATATCCCGCTTATTTAAAATTAGTATTTTCCCCCAACTAATGCGGAGCTTAGACGGACAGACAATGCCTGTGTGTAAATATCTCCGTACATCGGTTTAACGTTGAAGCTAAAAATAACTGTAATGATTTTCTCAGTATTAAATTTCAAAATTCCAGTGTTAAATATACATGAAAAAAAAATTCACGATCATACGCGTTTCTTTTTAGAAGAGACTTAAGTAGTGAAATCGAAATTTCTTTGAAAGTGATTACCTAATTTGTTGTATGCTGATTAGGATTCGTATATCCTATTAGATATATTCCTTTTTCGGCCATACTCCCGTTTTCCTTGATAGTCTCAAAACAAAAGAAGTAATTTTTTTCGCATTAAAGAAAATGTTATCGTTAAAATTCGCAGTAACTTTTTTACAAAAAGACCGTGTCCGACTATTTTGGATGGGCTACCAACCGCCTTCCATTCACAGGCGCTATCCCACTACTGCACAGTGCGGGAGCTTTTGCCTGCTCCATTTCAGGCCTGGGCCGGTTCGCTCCGCCTTAGACGACCTGGTGGGTCCGAGCTCCCCCAATCGCACCATATCGACACCGTGCTTAGTGTGGACGCCCGATCAACATGGAGAAGCAGAGGACAGAACTCCCAACCTCAAGACGTCCAAACTGCCTAGACCTCCAAAGCAGCTGGATTACAAGACCACGAAACTGGTCCCGGTGGGCAATGGTCGAATTTTAAGGTTCATAAATGTGATTAAAGGATTTTTTTCTGAAATTTATATTGAAGGTAAAAAAAATGTGCTCAAAGGCATTGGAATTGTTTTGCTGAATATGTGATTCCTATTGAAAATTCTCTAAAGAATTTTTTGTTAAATTGTGTATTTATAACTCGTACAGAGGCATATTTTAGTTGCAGCAAATTGAAATTTTAATAAAAAACGTAAAAAATTGGAAAGGGAAAAGAAATCCTTCTTTTGCCAAAATGTCTTGACTCAAGTAAAATATATTGGTTTTGGGGGCAAAAAAATGCTGGAGTTTTGAAATATCTTCCCCTTTGATAGAAAAATCCTGTCTGTAAAACAATTATCTGTTAATACTCTTTTCTTGATGCATAAATAAATATTTCAACAAGCTGGCTGGGTGTCGACATCCTGTTCAATTATAAAAAACTTTCGGATGAATTTTATGTAATCCTGCTAATTTTATTGTTAGTTGGAATATGATTAATATGGCTGTAGCCTCTACAGTCTAGTTTTAAGGATTTGCAAGTTAACTACATGTCTCCATTCATTGTTTTCTGGTTAAATATAAGTAATTGAACTTATTTACATGTGACCTTTAATTTTACATATATCCCGCTTATTTAAAATTAGTATTTTCCCCCAACTAATGCGGAGCTTAGACGGACAGACAATGCCTGTGTGTAAATATCTCCGTACATCGGTTTAACGTTGAAGCTAAAAATAACTGTAATGATTTTCTCAGTATTAAATTTCAAAATTCCAGTGTTAAATATACATGAAAAAAAAATTCACGATCACACGTGTTTCTTTATCCAAGAGACTTAAGTAGTGAAATCGAAATTTCTTTGAAAGTGATTACCTAATTTGTTGTATGCTGATTAGGATTCGTATATTCTATTAGATATATTCCTTTTTCGGCCATACTCCCGTTTTCCTTGATAGTCTCAAAACAAAAGAAGTAATTTTTTTCGCATTAAAGAAAATGTTATCGTTAAAATTCGCAGCAACTTTTTTACAAAAAGACCGTGTCCGACTATTTTGGATAGGCTACCAACCGCCTTCCATTCACAGGCGCTAACCCACTACTACACAGTGCGGGAGCTTTTGCCTGCTCCTTTTCAGGCCTGGGCCGGTTCGCTCCGCCTTAGACGACCTGGTGGGTCCGAGTTCCCCCAATCGCACCATATCGACACCGTGCTTAGTGTGGACGTCCGATCAACATGGAGAAGCAGAGGACAGAACTCCCAACCTCAAGACGTCCAAACGGCCTAGAACTCCAAAGCAGCTGGATTACAAGACCACGCCACTGGTCCCGGTCGGCAATGGTCGAATTTTTAGGTTTATAAATGTGATTAAAGGATTTTTTTCTGAAATTTATATTGAAGGTAAAAAAAATGTGCTCAAAGGCATCGGAATTGTTTTGCTGAATATGTGATTCCTATTGAAAATTCTCTAAAGGAATTTTTTGTTAAATTGTGTATTTATAACTCGTACAGAGGCATATTTTAGTTGCAGCAAATTGAAATTTTAATAAAAAACGTAAAAAATTGGAAAGGGAAAAGAAATCCTTCTTTTGCCAAAATGTCTTGACTCAAGTAAAATATATTGGTTTTGGGGGCAAAAAAATGCTGGAGTTTTGAAATATCTTCCCCTTTGATAGAAAAATCCTGTCTGTAAAACAATTATCTGTTAATACTCTTTTCTTGATGCATAAATAAATATTTCAACAAGCTGGCTGGGTGTCGACATCCTGTTCAATTATAAAAAACTTTCGGATGAATTTTATGTAATCCTGCTAATTTTATTGTTAGCTGGAATATGATTAATATGGCTGTAGCCTCTACAGTCTAGTTTTAAGGATTTGCAAGTTAACTACATGTCTCCATTCATTGTTTTCTGGTTAAATATAAGTAATTGAACTTATTTACATATGACCTTTAATTTACATATATCCCGCTTATTTAAAATTAGTATTTTCCCCCAACTAATGCGGATCTTAGACGGACAGACAATGCCTGTGTGTAAATATCTCCGTACATCGGTTTAACGTTGAAGCTAAAAATAACTGTAATGATTTTCTCAGTATTAAATTTCAAAATTCCAGTGTTAAATATACATGAAAAAAAAATTCACGATCACACGTGTTTCTTTTTCCAAGAGACTTAAGTAGTGAAATCGAAATTTCTTTGAAAGTGATTACCTAATTTGTTGTATGCTGATTAGGATTCGTATATTCTATTAGATATATTCCTTTTTCGGCCATACTCCCGTTTTCCTTGATAGTCTCAAAACAAAAGAAGTAATTTTTTTCGCATTAAAGAAAATGTTATCGTTAAAATTCGCAGCAACTTTTTTACAAAAAGACCGTGTCCGACTATTTTGGATAGGCTACCAACCGCCTTCCATTCACAGGCGCTAACCCACTACTACACAGTGCGGGAGCTTTTGCCTGCTCCTTTTCAGGCCTGGGCCGGTTCGCTCCGCCTTAGACGACCTGGTGGGTCCGAGTTCCCCCAATCGCACCATATCGACACCGTGCTTAGTGTGGACGCCCGATCAACATGGAGAAGCAGAGGACAGAACTCCCAACCTCAAGACGTCCAAACGGCCTAGACCTCCAAAGCAGTTGGATTACAAGACCACGCCACTGGTCCCGGTGGGCAATGGTCGAATTTTTAGGTTTATAAATGTGATTAAAGGATTTTTTTCTGAAATTTATATTGAAGGTAAAAAAAATGTGCTCAAAGGCATCGGAATTGTTTTGCTGAATATGTGATTCCTATTGAAAATTCTCTAAAGGAATTTTTTGTTAAATTGTGTATTTATAACTCGTACAGAGGCATATTTTAGTTGCAGCAAATTGAAATTTTAATAAAAAACGTAAAAAATTGGAAAGGGAAAAGAAATCCTTCTTTTGCCAAAATGTCTTGACTCAAGTAAAATATATTGGTTTTGGGGGCAAAAAAATGCTGGAGTTTTGAAATATCTTCCCCTTTGATAGAAAAATCCTGTCTGTAAAACAATTATCTGTTAATACTCTTTTCTTGATGCATAAATAAATATTTCAACAAGCTGGCTGGGTGTCGACATCCTGTTCAATTATAAAAAACTTTCGGATGAATTTTATGTAATCCTGCTAATTTTATTGTTAGCTGGAATATGATTAATATGGCTGTAGCCTCTACAGTCTAGTTTTAAGGATTTGCAAGTTAACTACATGTCTCCATTCATTGTTTTCTGGTTAAATATAAGTAATTGAACTTATTTACATATGACCTTTAATTTACATATATCCCGCTTATTTAAAATTAGTATTTTCCCCCAACTAATGCGGAGCTTAGACGGACAGACAATGCCTGTGTGTAAATATCTCCGTACATCGGTTTAACGTTGAAGCTAAAAATAACTGTAATGATTTTCTCAGTATTAAATTTCAAAATTCCAGTGTTAAATATACATGAAAAAAAAATTCACGATCACACGTGTTTCTTTATCCAAGAGACTTAAGTAGTGAAATCGAAATTTCTTTGAAAGTGATTACCTAATTTGTTGTATGCTGATTAGGATTCGTATATTCTATTAGATATATTCCTTTTTCGGCCATACTCCCGTTTTCCTTGATAGTCTCAAAACAAAAGAAGTAATTTTTTTCGCATTAAAGAAAATGTTATCGTTAAAATTCGCAGCAACTTTTTTACAAAAAGACCGTGTCCGACTATTTTGAATAGGCTACCAACCGCCTTCCATTCACAGGCGCTAACCCACTACTACACAGTGCGGGAGCTTTTGCCTGCTCCTTTTCAGGCCTGGGCCGGTTCGCTCCGCCTTAGACGACCTGGTGGGTCCGAGTTCCCCCAATCGCACCATATCGACACCGTGCTTAGTGTGGACGCCCGATCAACATGGAGAAGCAGAGGACAGAACTACCAACCTCAAGACGTCCAAACGGCCTAGACCTCCAAAGCAGCTGGATTACAAGACCACGCCACTGGTCCCGGTGGGCAATGGTCGAATTTTACGGTTTATAAATGTGATTAAAGGATTTTTTTCTGAAATTTATATTGAAGGTAAAAAAATTGTGCTCAAAGGCATCGGAATTGTTTTGCTGAATATGTGATTCCTATTGAAAATTCTCTAAAGAATTTTTTGTTAAATTGTGTATTTATAACTCGTACAGAGGCATATTTTAGTTGCAGCAAATTGAAATTTTAATAAAAAACGTAAAAAATTGGAAAGGGAAAAGAAATCCTTCTTTTGCCAAAATGTCTTGACTCAAGTAAAATATATTGGTTTTGGGGGCAAAAAAATGCTGGAGTTTTGAAATATCTTCCCCTTTGATAGAAAAATCCTGTCTGTAAAACAATTATCTGTTAATACTCTTTTCTTGATGCATAAATAAATATTTCAACAAGCTGGCTGGGTGTCGACATCCTGTTCAATTATAAAAAACTTTCGGATGAATTTTATGTAATCCTGCTAATTTTATTGTTAGTTGGAATATGATTAATATGGCTGTAGCCTCTACAGTCTAGTTTTAAGGATTTGCAAGTTAACTACATGTCTCCATTCATTGTTTTCTGGTTAAATATAAGTAATTGAACTTATTTACATGTGACCTTTAATTTTACATATATCCCGCTTATTTAAAATTAGTATTTCCCCCCAACTAATGCGGAGCTTAGACGGACAGACAATGCCTGTGTGTAAATATCTCCGTACATCGGTTTAACGTTGAAGCTAAAAATAACTGTAATGATTTTCTCAGTATTAAATTTCAAAAATCCAGTGTTAAATATACATGAAAAAAAAATTCACGATCACACGTGTTTCTTTATCCAAGAGACTTAAGTAGTGAAATCGAAATTTCTTTGAAAGTGATTACCTAATTTGTTGTATGCTGATTAGGATTCGTATATTCTATTAGATATATTCCTTTTTCGGCCATACTCCCGTTTTCCTTGATAGTCTCAAAACAAAAGAAGTAATTTTTTTCGCATTAAAGAAAATGTTATCGTTAAAATTCGCAGCAACTTTTTTACAAAAAGACCGTGTCCGACTATTTTGAATAAGCTACCAACCGCCTTCCATTCACAGGCGCTAACCCACTACTACACAGTGCGGGAGCTTTTGCCTGCTCCTTTTCAGGCCTGGGCCGGTTCGCTCCGCCTTAGACGACCTGGTGGGTCCGAGTTCCCCCAATCGCACCATATCGACACCGTGCTTAGTGTGGACGCCCGATCAACATGGAGAAGCAGAGGACAGAACTCCCAACCTCAAGACGTCCAAACGGCCTAGACCTCCAAAGCAGCTGGATTACAAGACCACGCCACTGGTCCCGGTCGGCAATGGTCGAATTTTTAGGTTTATAAATGTGATTAAAGGATTTTTTTCTGAAATTTATATTGAAGGTAAAGAAAATGTGCTCAAAGGCATCGGAATTGTTTTGCTGAATATGTGATTCCTATTGAAAATTCTCTAAAGGAATTTTTTGTTAAATTGTGTATTTATAACTCGTACAGAGGCATATTTTAGTTGCAGCAAATTGAAATTTTAACAAAAAACGTAAAAAATTGGAAAGGGAAAAGAAATCCTTCTTTTGCCAAAATGTCTTGACTCAAGTAAAATATATTTTTTTTTGGGGCAAAAAAATGCTGGAGTTTTGAAATATCTTCCCCTTTGATAGAAAAATCCTGTCTGTAAAACAATTATCTGTTAATACTCTTTTCTTGATGCATAAATAAATATTTCAACAAACTGGCTGGGTGTCGACATCCTGTTCAATTATAAAAAACTTTCGGATGAATTTTATGTAATCCTGCTAATTTTATTGTTAGCTGGAATATGATTAATATGGCTGTAGCCTCTACAGTCTAGTTTTAAGGATTTGCAAGTTAACTACATGTCTCCATTCATTGTTTTCTGGTTAAATATAAGTAATTGAACTTATTTACATGTGACCTTTAATTTACATATATCCCGCTTATTTAAAATTAGTATTTTCCCCCAACTAATGCGGAGCTTAGACGGACAGACATTGCCTGTGTGTAAATATCTCCGTACATCGGTTTAACGTTGAAGCTAAAAATAACTGTAATGATTTTCTCAGTATTAAATTTCAAAATTCCAGTGTTAAATATACATGAAAAAAAAATTCACGATCACACGTGTTTCTTTTACCAAGAGACTTAAGTAGTGAAATAGAAATTTCTTTGAAAGTGATTACCTAATTTGTTGTATGCTGATTAGGATTCGTATATCCTATTAGATATATTCCTTTTTCGGCCATACTCCCGTTTTCCTTGATAGTCTCAAAACAAAAGAAGTAATTTTTTTCGCATTAAAGAAAATGTTATCGTTAAAATTGCTTAGCAAATTTTTTACAAAAAGACCGTGTCCGACTATTTTGGATGGGCTACCAACCGCCTTCCATTCACAGGCGCTAACCCACTACTACACAGTGCGGGAGCTTTTGCCTGCTCCTTTTCAGGCCTGGGCCGGTTCGCTCCGCCTTAGACGACCTGGTGGGTCCGAGCTCCCCCAATCGCACCATATCGACACCGTGCTTAGTGTGGACGCCCGATCAACATGGAGAAGCAGAGGACAGAACTCCCAACCTCAAGACGTCCAAACGGCCTAGACCTCCAAAGCAGCTGGATTACAAGACCACGCCACTGGTTCCGGTCGGCAATGGTCGAATTTTTAGGTTTATAAATGTGATTAAAGGATTTTTTTCTGAAATTTATATTGAAGGTAAAAAAAATGTGCTCAAAGGCATCGGAATTGTTTTGATGAATATGTGATTCCTATTGAAAATTCTCTAAAGGAATTTTTTGTTAAATTGTGTATTTATAACTCGTACAGAGGCATATTTTAGTTGCAGCAAATTGAAATTTTAATAAAAAACGTAAAAAATTGGAAAGGGAAAAGAAATCCTTCTTTTGCCAAAATGTCTTGACTCAAGTAAAATATATTGGTTTTGGGGGCAAAAAAATGCTGGAGTTTTGAAATATCTTCCCCTTAGATAGAAAAATCCTGTCTGTAAAACAATTATCTGTTAATACTCTTTTCTTGATGCATAAATAAATATTTCAACAAGCTGGCTGGGTGTCGACATCCTGTTCAATTATAAAAAACTTTCGGATGAATTTTATGTAATCCTGCTAATTTTATTGTTAGCTGGAATATGATTAATATGGCTGTAGCCTCTACAGTCTAGTTTTAAGGATTTGCAAGTTAACTACATGTCTCCATTCTTTGTTTTCTGGTTAAATATAAGTAATTGAACTTATTTACGTGTGACCTTTAATTTTACATATATCCCGCTTATTTAAAATTTGTATTTTCCCCCAACTAATACGGAGCTTAGACGGACAGACAATGCCTGTGTGTAAATATCTCCGTACATCAGTTTAACGTTGAAGCTAAAAATAACTGTAATGATTTTCTCAGTATTAAATTTCAAAATTCCAGTGTTAAATATACATGAAAAAAAAATTCACGATCACACGTGTTTCTTTTTCCAAGAGACTTAAGTAGTGAAATCGAAATTTCTTTGAAAGTGATTACCTAATTTGTTGTATGCTGATTAGGATTCGTATATCCTATTAGATATATTCCTTTTTTGGCCATACTCCCGTTTTCCTTGATAGTCTCAAAACAAAAGAAGTAATTTTTTTCGCATTAAAGAAAATGTTATCGTTAAAATTCGCAGTAACTTTTTTACAAAAAGACCGTGTCCGACTATTTTGGATGGGCTACCAACCGCCTTCCATTCACAGGCGCTATCCCACTACTGCACAGTGCGGGAGCTTTTGCCTGCTCCTTTTCAGGCCTGGGCCGGTTCGCTCCGCCTTAGACGACCTGGTGGGTCCGAGCTCCCCCAATCGCACCATATCGACACCGTGCTTAGTGTGGACGCCCGATCAACATGGAGAAGCAGAGGACAGAACTCCCAACCTCAAGACGTCCAAACGGCCTAGACCTCCAAAGCAGCTGGATTACAAGACCACGCCACTGGTCCCGGTGGGCAATGGTCGAATTTTTAGGTTTATAAATGTGATTAAAGGATTTTTTTCTGAAATTTATATTGAAGGTAAAAAAAATGTGCTCAAAGGCATCGGAATTGTTTTGCTGAATATGTGATTCCTATTGAAAATTCTCTAAAGAATTTTTTGTTAAATTGTGTATTTATAACTCGTACAGAGGCATATTTTAGTTGCAGCAAATTGAAATTTTAATAAAAAACGTAAAAAATTGGAAAGGGAAAAGAAATCCTTCTTTTGCCAAAATGTCTTGACTCAAGTAAAATATATTGGTTTTGGGGGCAAAAAAATGCTGGAGTTTTGAAATATCTTCCCCTTTGATAGAAAAATCCTGTCTGTAAAACAATTATCTGTTAATACTCTTTTCTTGATGCATAAATAAATATTTCTACAAGCTGGCTGGGTGTCGACATCCTGTTCAATTATAAAAAACTTTCGGATGAATTTTATGTAATCCTGCTAATTTTATTGTTAGCTGGAATATGATTAATATGGCTGTAGCCTCTACAGTCTAGTTTTAAGGATTTGCAAGTTAACTACATGTCTCCATTCATTGTTTTCTGGTTAAATATAAGTAATTGAACTTATTTACGTGTGACCTTTAATTTTACATATATCCCGCTTATTTAAAATTAGTATTTTCCCCCAACTAATGGGGAGCTCAGACGGACAGACAATGCCTGTGTGTAAATATCTCCGTACATCGGTTTAACGTTGAAGCTAAAAATAACTGTAATGATTTTCTCAGTATTAAATTTCAAAATTCCAGTGTTAAATATACATGAAAAAAAAATTCACGATCATACGTGTTTCTTTTTCCAAGAGACTTAAGTAGTGAAATCGAAATTTCTTTGAAAGTGATTACCTAATTTGTTGTATGCTGATTAGGATTCGTATATCCTATTAGATATATTCCTTTTTCGGCCATACTCCCGTTTTCCTTGATAGTCTCAAAACAAAAGAAGTAATTTTTTTCGCATTAAAGAAAATGTTATCGTTAAAATTCGCAATAACTTTTTTACAAAAAGACCGTGTCCGACTATTTTGGATGGGCTACCAACCGCCTTCCATTCGCAGGCGCTATCCCACTACTGCACAGTGCGGGAGCTTTTGCCTGCTCCTTTTCAGGCCTGGGCCGGTTCGCTCCGCCTTAGACGACCTGGTGGGTCCGAGCTCCCTCAATCGCACCATATCGACACCGTGCTTAGTGTGGACGCCCGATCAACATGGAGAAGCAGAAGACAGAACTCCCAACCTCAAGACGTCCAAACGGCCTAGACCTCCAAAGCAGCTGGATTACAAGACCACGCCACTGGTCCCGGTGGGCAATGGTCGAATTTTAAGGTTTATAAATGTGATTAAAGGATTTTTTTCTGAAATTTATATTGAAGGTAAAAAAAATGTGCTCAAAGGCATTGGAATTGTTTTGCTGAATATGTGATTCCTATTGAAAATTCTCTAAAGAATTTTTTGTTAAATTGTGTATTTATAACTCGTACAGAGGCATATTTTAGTTGCAGCAAATTGAAATTTTAATAAAAAACGTAAAAAATTGGAAAGGGAAAAGAAATCCTTCTTTTGCCAAAATGTCTTGACTCAAGTAAAATATATTGGTTTTGGGGGCAAAAAAATGCTGGAGTTTTGAAATATCTTCCCCTTTGATAGAAAAATCCTGTCTGTAAAACAATTATCTGTTAATACTCTTTTCTTGATGCATAAATAAATATTTCAACAAGCTGGCTGGGTGTCGACATCCTGTTCAATTATAAAAAACTTTCGGATGAATTTTATGTAATCCTGCTAATTTTATTGTTAGTTGGAATATGATTAATATGGCTGTAGCCTCTACAGTCTAGTTTTAAGGATTTGCAAGTTAACTACATGTCTCCATTCATTGTTTTCTGGTTAAATATAAGTAATTGAACTTATTTACATGTGACCTTTAATTTTACATATATCCCGCTTATTTAAAATTAGTATTTTCCCCCAACTAATGCGGAGCTTAGACGGACAGACAATGCCTGTGTGTAAATATCTCCGTACATCGGTTTAACGTTGAAGCTAAAAATAACTGTAATGATTTTCTCAGTATTAAATTTCAAAATTCCAGTGTTAAATATAAATGAAAAAAAAATTCACGATCACACGTGTTTCTTTATCCAAGAGACTTAAGTAGTGAAATCGAAATTTCTTTGAAAGTGATTACCTAATTTGTTGTATGCTGATTAGGATTCGTATATTCTATTAGATATATTCCTTTTTTGGCCATACTCCCGTTTTCCTTGATAGTCTCAAAACAAAAGAAGTAATTTTTTTCGCATTAAAGAAAATGTTATCGTTAAAATTGCTTAGCAACTTTTTTACAAAAAGACCGTGTCCGACTATTTTGGATAGACTACCAACCGCCTTCCATTCACAGGCGCTATCCCACTACTGCACAGTGCGGGAGCTTTTGCCTGCTCCTTTTCAGGCCTGGGCCGGTTCGCTCCGCCTTAGACGACCTGGTGGGTCCGAGCTCCCCCAATCGCACCATATCGACACCGTGCTTAGTGTGGACGCCCGATCAACATGGAGAAGCAGAGGACAGAACTCCCAACCTCAAGACGTCCAAACGGCCTAGACCTCCAAAGCAGCTGGATTACAAGACCACGCCACTGGTCCCGGTGGGCAATGGTCGAATTTTTAGGTTTATAAATGTGATTAAAGGATTTTTTTCTGAAATTTATATTGAAGGTAAAAAAAATGTGCTCAAAGGCATCGGAATTGTTTTGCTGAATATGTGATTCCTATTGAAAATTCTCTAAAGGAATTTTTTGTTAAATTGTGTATTTATAACTCGTACAGAGGCATATTTTAGTTGCAGCAAATTGAAATTTTAATAAAAAACGTAAAAAATTGGAAAGGGAAAAGAAATCCTTCTTTTGCCAAAATGTCTTGACTCAAGTAAAATATATTGGTTTTGGGGGCAAAAAAATGCTGGAGTTTTGAAATATCTTCCCCTTTGATAGAAAAATCCTGTCTGTAAAACAATTATCTGTTAATACTCTTTTCTTGATGCATAAATAAATATTTCAACAAGCTGGCTGGGTGTCGACATCCTGTTCAATTATAAAAAACTTTCGGATGAATTTTATGTAATCCTGCTAATTTTATTGTTAGTTGGAATATGATTAATATGGCTGTAGCCTCTACAGTCTAGTTTTAAGGATTTGCAAGTTAACTACATGTCTCCATTCATTGTTTTCTGGTTAAATATAAGTAATTGAACTTATTTACATGTGACCTTTAATTTTACATATATCCCGCTTATTTAAAATTAGTATTTTCCCCCAACTAATGCGGAGCTTAGACGGACAGACAATGCCTGTGTGTAAATATCTCCGTACATCGGTTTAACGTTGAAGCTAAAAATAACTGTAATGATTTTCTCAGTATTAAATTTCAAAATTCCAGTGTTAAATATACATGAAAAAAAAATTCACGATCACACGTGTTTCTTTATCCAAGAGACTTAAGTAGTGAAATCGAAATTTCTTTGAAAGTGATTACCTAATTTGTTGTATGCTGATTAGGATTCGTATATTCTATTAGATATATTCCTTTTTCGGCCATACTCCCGTTTTCCTTGATAGTCTCAAAACAAAAGAAGTAATTTTTTTCGCATTTAAGAAAATGTTATCGTTAAAATTCGCAGTAACTTTTTTACAAAAAGACCGTGTCCGACTATTTTGGATGGGCTACCAACCGCCTTCCATTCACAGGCGCTATCCCACTACTGCACAGTGCGGGAGCTTTTGCCTGCTCCTTTTCAGGCCTGGGCCGGTTCGCTCCGCCTTAGACGACCTGGTGGGTCCGAGCTCCCCCAATCGCACCATATCGACACCGTGCTTAGTGTGGACGCCCGATCAACATGGAGAAGCAGAGGACAGAACTCCCAACCTCAAGACGTCCAAACTGCCTAGACCTCCAAAGCAGCTGGATTACAAGACCACGAAACTGGTCCCGGTGGGCAATGGTCGAATTTTAAGGTTCATAAATGTGATTAAAGGATTTTTTTCTGAAATTTATATTGAAGGTAAAAAAAATGTGCTCAAAGGCATCGGAATTGTTTTGCTGAATATGTGATTCCTATTGAAAATTCTCTAAAGAATTTTTTGTTAAATTGTGTATTTATAACTCGTACAGAGGCATATTTTAGTTGCAGCAAATTGAAATTTTAATAAAAAACGTAAAAAATTGGAAAGGGAAAAGAAATCCTTCTTTTGCCAAAATGTCTTGACTCAAGTAAAATATATTGGTTTTGGGGGCAAAAAAATGCTGGAGTTTTGAAATATCTTCCCCTTTGATAGAAAAATCCTGTCTGTAAAACAATTATCTGTTAATACTCTTTTCTTGATGCATAAATAAATATTTCAACAAGCTGGCTGGGTGTCGACATCCTGTTCAATTATAAAAAACTTTCGGATGAATTTTATGTAATCCTGCTAATTTTATTGTTAGTTGGAATATGATTAATATGGCTGTAGCCTCTACAGTCTAGTTTTAAGGATTTGCAAGTTAACTACATGTCTCCATTCATTCTTTTCTGGTTAAATATAAGTAATTGAACTTATTTACATATGACCTTTAATTTACATATATCCCGCTTATTTAAAATTAGTATTTTCCCCCAACTAATGCGGAGCTTAGACGGACAGACAATGCCTGTGTGTAAATATCTCCGTACATCGGTTTAACGTTGAAGCTAAAAATAACTGTAATGATTTTCTCAGTATTAAATTTCAAAATTCCAGTGTTAAATATACATGAAAAAAAAATTCACGATCACACGTGTTTCTTTATCCAAGAGACTTAAGTAGTGAAATCGAAATTTCTTTGAAAGTGATTACCTAATTTGTTGTATGCTGATTAGGATTCGTATATTCTATTAGATATATTCCTTTTTCGGCCATACTCCCGTTTTCCTTGATAGTCTCAAAACAAAAGAAGTAATTTTTTTCGCATTAAAGAAAATGTTATCGTTAAAATTCGCAGCAACTTTTTTACAAAAAGACCGTGTCCGACTATTTTGAATAGGCTACCAACCGCCTTCCATTCACAGGCGCTAACCCACTACTACACAGTGCGGGAGCTTTTGCCTGCTCCTTTTCAGGCCTGGGCCGGTTCGCTCCGCCTTAGACGACCTGGTGGGTCCGAGTTCCCCCAATCGCACCATATCGACACCGTGCTTAGTGTGGACGCCCGATCAACATGGAGAAGCAGAGGACAGAACTACCAACCTCAAGACGTCCAAACGGCCTAGACCTCCAAAGCAGCTGGATTACAAGACCACGCCACTGGTCCCGGTGGGCAATGGTCGAATTTTACGGTTTATAAATGTGATTAAAGGATTTTTTTCTGAAATTTATATTGAAGGTAAAAAAATTGTGCTCAAAGGCATCGGAATTGTTTTGCTGAATATGTGATTCCTATTGAAAATTCTCTAAAGAATTTTTTGTTAAATTGTGTATTTATAACTCGTACAGAGGCATATTTTAGTTGCAGCAAATTGAAATTTTAATAAAAAACGTAAAAAATTGGAAAGGGAAAAGAAATCCTTCTTTTGCCAAAATGTCTTGACTCAAGTAAAATATATTGGTTTTGGGGGCAAAAAAATGCTGGAGTTTTGAAATATCTTCCCCTTTGATAGAAAAATCCTGTCTGTAAAACAATTATCTGTTAATACTCTTTTCTTGATGCATAAATAAATATTTCAACAAGCTGGCTGGGTGTCGACATCCTGTTCAATTATAAAAAACTTTCGGATGAATTTTATGTAATCCTGCTAATTTTATTGTTAGTTGGAATATGATTAATATGGCTGTAGCCTCTACAGTCTAGTTTTAAGGATTTGCAAGTTAACTACATGTCTCCATTCATTGTTTTCTGGTTAAATATAAGTAATTGAACTTATTTACATGTGACCTTTAATTTTACATATATCCCGCTTATTTAAAATTAGTATTTCCCCCCAACTAATGCGGAGCTTAGACGGACAGACAATGCTTGTGTGTAAATATCTCCGTACATCGGTTTAACGTTGAAGCTAAAAATAACTGTAATGATTTTCTCAGTATTAAATTTCAAAATTCCAGTGTTAAATATACATGAAAAAAAAATTCACGATCACACGTGTTTCTTTATCCAAGAGACTTAAGTAGTGAAATCGAAATTTCTTTAAAAGTGATTACCTAATTTGTTGTATGCTGATTAGGATTCGTATATTCTATTAGATATATTCCTTTTTCGGCCATACTCCCGTTTTCCTTGATAGTCTCAAAACAAAAGAAGTAATTTTTTTCGCATTAAAGAAAATGTTATCGTTAAAATTCGCAGCAACTTTTTTACAAAAAGACCGTGTCCGACTATTTTGAATAGGCTACCAACCGCCTTCCATTCACAGGCGCTAACCCACTACTACACAGTGCGGGAGCTTTTGCCTGCTCCTTTTCAGGCCTGGGCCGGTTCGCTCCGCCTTAGACGACCTGGTGGGTCCGAGTTCCCCCAATCGCACCATATCGACACCGTGCTTAGTGTGGACGCCCGATCAACATGGAGAAGCAGAGGACAGAACTCCCAACCTCAAGACGTCCAAACGGCCTAGACCTCCAAAGCAGCTGGATTACAAGACCACGCCACTGGTCCCGGTCGGCAATGGTCGAATTTTTAGGTTTATAAATGTGATTAAAGGATTTTTTTCTGAAATTTATATTGAAGGTAAAGAAAATGTGCTCAAAGGCATCGGAATTGTTTTGCTGAATATGTGATTCCTATTGAAAATTCTCTAAAGGAATTTTTTGTTAAATTGTGTATTTATAACTCGTACAGAGGCATATTTTAGTTGCAGCAAATTGAAATTTTAATAAAAAACGTAAAAAATTGGAAAGGGAAAAGAAATCCTTCTTTTGCCAAAATGTCTTGACTCAAGTAAAATATATTTTTTTTTGGGGCAAAAAAATGCTGGAGTTTTGAAATATCTTCCCCTTTGATAGAAAAATCCTGTCTGTAAAACAATTATCTGTTAATACTCTTTTCTTGATGCATAAATAAATATTTCAACAAGCTGGCTGGGTGTCGACATCCTGTTCAATTATAAAAAACTTTCGGATGAATTTTATGTAATCCTGCTAATTTTATTGTTAGCTGGAATATGATTAATATGGCTGTAGCCTCTACAGTCTAGTTTTAAGGATTTGCAAGTTAACTACATGTCTCCATTCATTGTTTTCTGGTTAAATATAAGTAATTGAACTTATTTACATGTGACCTTTAATTTACATATATCCCGCTTATTTAAAATTAGTATTTTCCCCCAACTAATGCGGAGCTTAGACGGACAGACATTGCCTGTGTGTAAATATCTCCGTACATCGGTTTAACGTTGAAGCTAAAAATAACTGTAATGATTTTCTCAGTATTAAATTTCAAAATTCCAGTGTTAAATATACATGAAAAAAAAATTCACGATCACACGTGTTTCTTTTACCAAGAGACTTAAGTAGTGAAATAGAAATTTCTTTGAAAGTGATTACCTAATTTGTTGTATGCTGATTAGGATTCGTATATCCTATTAGATATATTCCTTTTTCGGCCATACTCCCGTTTTCCTTGATAGTCTCAAAACAAAAGAAGTAATTTTTTTCGCATTAAAGAAAATGTTATCGTTAAAATTGCTTAGCAACTTTTTTACAAAAAGACCGTGTCCGACTATTTTGGATGGGCTACCAACCGCCTTCCATTCACAGGCGCTAACCCACTACTACACAGTGCGGGAGCTTTTGCCTGCTCCTTTTCAGGCCTGGGCCGGTTCGCTCCGCCTTAGACGACCTGGTGGGTCCGAGCTCCCCCAATCGCACCATATCGACACCGTGCTTAGTGTGGACGCCCGATCAACATGGAGAAGCAGAGGACAGAACTCCCAACCTCAAGACGTCCAAACGGCCTAGACCTCCAAAGCAGCTGGATTACAAGACCACGCCACTGGTCCCGGTGGGCAATGGTCGAATTTTTAGGTTTATAAATGTGATTAAAGGATTTTTTTCTGAAATTTATATTGAAGGTAAAAAAAATGTGCTCAAAGGCATCGGAATTGTTTTGCTGAATATGTGATTCCTATTGAAAATTCTCTAAAGAATTTTTTGTTAAATTGTGTATTTATAACTCGTACAGAGGCATATTTTAGTTGCAGCAAATTGAAATTTTAATAAAAAACGTAAAAAATTGGAAAGGGAAAAGAAATCCTTCTTTTGCCAAAATGTCTTGACTCAAGTAAAATATATTGGTTTTGGGGGCAAAAAAATGCTGGAGTTTTGAAATATCTTCCCCTTTGATAGAAAAATCCTGTCTGTAAAACAATTATCTGTTAATACTCTTTTCTTGATGCATAAATAAATATTTCAACAAGCTGGCTGGGTGTCGACATCCTGTTCAATTATAAAAAACTTTCGGATGAATTTTATGTAATCCTGCTAATTTTATTGTTAGCTGGAATATGATTAATATGGCTGTAGCCTCTACAGTCTAGTTTTAAGGATTTGCAAGTTAACTACATGTCTCCATTCATTGTTTTCTGGTTAAATATAAGTAATTGAACTTATTTACATGTGACCTTTAATTTTACATATATCCCGCTTATTTAAAATTAGTATTTTACCCCAACTAATGCGGAGCTTAGACGGACAGACAATGCCTGTGTGTAAATATCTCCGTACATCGGTTTAACGTTGAAGCTAAAAATAACTGTAATGATTTTCTCAGTATTAAATTTCAAAATTCCAGTGTTAAATATACATGAAAAAAAAATTCACGATCACACGTGTTTCTTTTTCCAAGAGACTTAAGTAGTGAAATCGAAATTTCTTTGAAAGTGATTACCTAATTTGTTGTATGCTGATTAGGATTCGTATATCCTATTAGATATATTCCTTTTTCGGCCATACTCCCGTTTTCCTTGATAGTCTCAAAACAAAAGAAGTAATTTTTTTCGCATTAAAGAAAATGTTATCGTTAAAATTCGCAGTAACTTTTTTACAAAAAGACCGTGTCCGACTATTTTGGATGGGCTACCAACCGCCTTCCATTCGCAGGCGCTATCCCACTACTGCACAGTGCGGGAGCTTTTGCCTGCTCCTTTTCAGGCCTGGGCCGGTTCGCTCCGCCTTAGACGACCTGGTGGGTCCGAGCTCCCTCAATCGCACCATATCGACACCGTGCTTAGTGTGGACGCCCGATCAACATGGAGAAGCAGAGGACAGAACTCCCAACCTCAAGACGTCCAAACGGCCTAGACCTCCAAAGCAGCTGGATTACAAGACCACGCCACTGGTCCCGGTGGGCAATGGTCGAATTTTTAGGTTTATAAATGTGATTAAAGGATTTTTTTCTGAAATTTATATTGAAGGTAAAAAAAATGTGCTCAAAGGCATCGGAATTGTTTTGCTGAATATGTGATTCCTATTGAAAATTCTCTAAAGAATTTTTTGTTAAATTGTGTATTTATAACTCGTACAGAGGCATATTTTAGTTGCAGCAAATTGAAATTTTAATAAAAAACGTAAAAAATTGGAAAGGGAAAAGAAATCCTTCTTTTGCCAAAATGTCTTGACTCAAGTAAAATATATTGGTTTTGGGGGCAAAAAAATGCTGGAGTTTTGAAATATCTTCCCCTTTGATAGAAAAATCCTGTCTGTAAAACAATTATCTGTTAATACTCTTTTCTTGATGCATAAATAAATATTTCTACAAGCTGGCTGGGTGTCGACATCCTGTTCAATTATAAAAAACTTTCGGATGAATTTTATGTAATCCTGCTAATTTTATTGTTAGCTGGAATATGATTAATATGGCTGTAGCCTCTACAGTCTAGTTTTAAGGATTTGCAAGTTAACTACATGTCTCCATTCATTGTTTTCTGGTTAAATATAAGTAATTGAACTTAATTACGTGTGACCTTTAATTTTACATATATCCCGCTTATTTAAAATTAGTATTTTCCCCCAACTAATGCGGAGCTTAGACGGACAGACAATGCCTGTGTGTAAATATCTCCGTACATCGGTTTAACGTTGAAGCTAAAAATAACTGTAATGATTTTCTCAGTATTAAATTTCAAAATTCCAGTGTTAAATATACATGAAAAAAAAATTCACGATCACACGTTTTTCTTTTTCCAAGAGATTTAAGTAGTGAAATCGAAATTTCTTTGAAAGTGATTACCTAATTTGTTGTATGCTGATTAGGATTCGTATATCCTATTAGATATATTCCTTTTTCGGCCATACTCCCGTTTTCCTTGATAGTCTCAAAACAAAAGAAGTAATTTTTTCGCATTAAAGAAAATGTTATCGTTAAAATTCGCAGTAACTTTTTTACAAAAAGACCGTGTCCGACTATTTTGGATGGGCTACCAACCGCCTTCCATTCGCAGGCGCTATCCCACTACTGCACAGTGCGGGAGCTTTTGCCTGCTCCTTTTCAGGCCTGGGCCGGTTCGCTCCGCCTTAGACGACCTGGTGGGTCCGAGCTCCCTCAATCGCACCATAT
Source organism: Linyphia triangularis (assembly GCA_963978545.1). Lineage (NCBI taxonomy): Eukaryota > Metazoa > Arthropoda > Arachnida > Araneae > Linyphiidae > Linyphia > Linyphia triangularis. The sequence continues at coordinate 32,114,624 of OZ021727.1, read as the reverse complement.
CGACACCGTGCTTAGTGTGGACGCCCGATCAACATGGAGAAGCAGAGGACAGAACTCCCAACCTCAAGACGTCCAAACGGCCTAGACCTCCAAAGCAGCTGGATTACAAGACCACGCCACTGGTCCCGGTGGGCAATGGTCGAATTTTAAGGTTTATAAATGTGATTAAAGGATTTTTTTCTGAAATTTATATTGAAGGTAAAAAAAATGTGCTCAAAGGCATTGGAATTGTTTTGCTGAATATGTGATTCCTATTGAAAATTCTCTAAAGAATTTTTTGTTAAATTGTGTATTTATAACTCGTACAGAGGCATATTTTAGTTGCAGCAAATTGAAATTTTAATAAAAAACGTAAAAAATTGGAAAGGGAAAAGAAATCCTTCTTTTGCCAAAATGTCTTGACTCAAGTAAAATATATTGGTTTTGGGGGCAAAAAAATGCTGGAGTTTTGAAATATCTTCCCCTTTGATAGAAAAATCCTGTCTGTAAAACAATTATCTGTTAATACTCTTTTCTTGATGCATAAATAAATATTTCAACAAGCTGGCTGGGTGTCGACATCCTGTTCAATTATAAAAAACTTTCGGATGAATTTTATGTAATCCTGCTAATTTTATTGTTAGCTGGAATATGATTAATATGGCTGTAGCCTCTACAGTCTAGTTTTAAGGATTTGCAAGTTAACTACATGTCTCCATTCATTGTTTTCTGGTTAAATATAAGTAATTGAACTTAATTACGTGTGACCTTTAATTTTACATATATCCCGCTTATTTAAAATTAGTATTTTCCCCCAACTAATGCGGAGCTTAGACGGACAGACAATGCCTGTGTGTAAATATCTCCGTACATCGGTTTAACGTTGAAGCTAAAAATAACTGTAATGATTTTCTCAGTATTAAATTTCAAAATTCCAGTGTTAAATATACATGAAAAAAAAATTCACGATCATACGTTTTTCTTTTTCCAAGAGACTTAAGTAGTGAAATCGAAATTTCTTTGAAAGTGATTACCTAATTTGTTGTATGCTGATTAGGATTCGTATATCCTATTAGATATATTCCTTTTTCGGCCATACTCCCGTTTTCCTTGATAGTCTCAAAACAAAAGAAGTAATTTTTTTCGCATTAAAGAAAATGTTATCGTTAAAATTCGCAGTAACTTTTTTACAAAAAGACCGTGTCCGACTATTTTGGATGGGCTACCAACCGCCTTCCATTCGCAGGCGCTATCCCACTACTGCACAGTGCGGGAGCTTTTGCCTGCTCCTTTTCAGGCCTGGGCCGGTTCGCTCCGCCTTAGACGACCTGGTGGGTCCGAGCTCCCTCAATCGCACCATATCGACACCGTGCTTAGTGTGGACGCCCGATCAACATGGAGAAGCAGAGGACAGAACTCCCAACCTCAAGACGTCCAAACGGCCTAGACCTCCAAAGCAGCTGGATTACAAGACCACGCCACTGGTCCCGGTGGGCAATGGTCGAATTTTAAGGTTTATAAATGTGATTAAAGGATTTTTTTCTGAAATTTATATTGAAGGTAAAAAAAATGTGCTCAAAGGCATTGGAATTGTTTTGCTGAATATGTGATTCCTATTGAAAATTCTCTAAAGAATTTTTTGTTAAATTGTGTATTTATAACTCGTACAGAGGCATATTTTAGTTGCAGCAAATTGAAATTTTAATAAAAAACGTAAAAAATTGGAAAGGGAAAAGAAATCCTTCTTTTGCCAAAATGTCTTGACTCAAGTAAAATATATTGGTTTTGGGGGCAAAAAAATGCTGGAGTTTTGAAATATCTTCCCCTTTGATAGAAAAATCCTGTCTGTAAAACAATTATCTGTTAATACTCTTTTCTTGATGCATAAATAAATATTTCAACAAGCTGGCTGGGTGTCGACATCCTGTTCAATTATAAAAAACTTTCGGATGAATTTTATGTAATCCTGCTAATTTTATTGTTAGCTGGAATATGATTAATATGGCTGTAGCCTCTACAGTCTAGTTTTAAGGATTTGCAAGTTAACTACATGTCTCCATTCATTGTTTTCTGGTTAAATATAAGTAATTGAACTTATTTACGTGTGACCTTTAATTTTACATATATCCCGCTTATTTAAAATTTGTATTTTCCCCCAACTAATGCGGAGCTTAGACGGACAGACAATGCTTGTGTGTAAATATCTCCGTACATCAGTTTAACGTTGAAGCTAAAAATAACTGTAATGATTTTCTCAGTATTAAATTTCAAAATTCCAGTGTTAAATATACATGAAAAAAAAATTCACGATCACACGTGTTTCTTTTTCCAAGAGACTTAAGTAGTGAAATCGAAATTTCTTTGAAAGTGATTACCTAATTTGTTGTATGCTGATTAGGATTCGTATATCCTATTAGATATATTCCTTTTTCGGCCATACTCCCGTTTTCCTTGATAGTCTCAAAACAAAAGAAGTAATTTTTTTCGCATTAAAGAAAATGTTATCGTTAAAATTCGCAGTAACTTTTTTACAAAAAGACCGTGTCCGACTATTTTGGATGGGCTACCAACCGCCTTCCATTCACAGGCGCTATCCCACTACTGCACAGTGCGGGAGCTTTTGCCTGCTCCTTTTCAGGCCTGGGCCGGTTCGCTCCGCCTTAGACGACCTGGTGGGTCCGAGCTCCCCCAATCGCACCATATCGACACCGTGCTTAGTGTGGACGCCCGATCAACATGGAGAAGCAGAGGACAGAACTCCCAACCTCAAGACGTCCAAACGGCCTAGACCTCCAAAGCAGCTGGATTACAAGACCACGCCACTGGTCCCGGTGGGCAATGGTCGAATTTTTAGGTTTATAAATGTGATTAAAGGATTTTTTTCTGAAATTTATATTGAAGGTAAAAAAAATGTGCTCAAAGGCATCGGAATTGTTTTGCTGAATATGTGATTCCTATTGAAAATTCTCTAAAGAATTTTTTGTTAAATTGTGTATTTATAACTCGTACAGAGGCATATTTTAGTTGCAGCAAATTGAAATTTTAATAAAAAACGTAAAAAATTGGAAAGGGAAAAGAAATCCTTCTTTTGCCAAAATGTCTTGACTCAAGTAAAATATATTGGTTTTGGGGGCAAAAAAATGCTGGAGTTTTGAAATATCTTCCCCTTAGATAGAAAAATCCTGTCTGTAAAACAATTATCTGTTAATACTCTTTTCTTGATGCATAAATAAATATTTCAACAAGCTGGCTGGGTGTCGACATCCTGTTCAATTATAAAAAACTTTCGGATGAATTTTATGTAATCCTGCTAATTTTATTGTTAGCTGGAATATGATTAATATGGCTGTAGCCTCTACAGTCTAGTTTTAAGGATTTGCAAGTTAACTACATGTCTCCATTCATTGTTTTCTGGTTAAATATAAGTAATTGAACTTATTTACGTGTGACCTTTAATTTTACATATATCCCGCTTATTTAAAATTAGTATTTTCCCCCAACTAATGCGGAGCTTAGACGGACAGACAATGCCTGTGTGTAAATATCTCCGTACATCAGTTTAACGTTGAAGCTAAAAATAACTGTAATGATTTTCTCAGTATTAAATTTCAAAATTCCAGTGTTAAATATACATGAAAAAAAAATTCACGATCACACGTGTTTCTTTTTCCAAGAGACTTAAGTAGTGAAATCGAAATTTCTTTGAAAGTGATTACCTAATTTGTTGTATGCTGATTAGGATTCGTATATCCTATTAGATATATTCCTTTTTCGGCCATACTCCCGTTTTCCTTGATAGTCTCAAAACAAAAGAAGTAATTTTTTTCGCATTAAAGAAAATGTTATCGTTAAAATTCGCAGTAACTTTTTTACAAAAAGACCGTGTCCGACTATTTTGGATGGGCTACCAACCGCCTTCCATTCACAGGCGCTATCCCACTACTGCACAGTGCGGGAGCTTTTGCCTGCTCCTTTTCAGGCCTGGGCCGGTTCGCTCCGCCTTAGACGACCTGGTGGGTCCGAGCTCCCCCAATCGCACCATATCGACACCGTGCTTAGTGTGGACGCCCGATCAACATGGAGAAGCAGAGGACAGAACTCCCAACCTCAAGACGTCCAAACGGCCTAGACCTCCAAAGCAGCTGGATTACAAGACCACGCCACTGGTCCCGGTGGGCAATGGTCGAATTTTTAGGTTTATAAATGTGATTAAAGGATTTTTTTCTGAAATTTATATTGAAGGTAAAAAAAAATGTGCTCAAAGGCATCGGAATTGTTTTGCTGAATATGTGATTCCTATTGAAAATTCTCTAAAGGAATTTTTTGTTAAATTGTGTATTTATAACTCGTACAGAGGCATATTTTAGTTGCAGCAAATTGAAATTTTAATAAAAAACGTAAAAAATTGGAAAGGGAAAAGAAATCCTTCTTTTGCCAAAATGTCTTGACTCAAGTAAAATATATTGGTTTTGGGGGCAAAAATATGCTGGAGTTTTGAAATATCTTCCCCTTTGATAGAAAAATCCTGTCTGTAAAACAATTATCTGTTAATACTCTTTTCTTGATGCATAAATAAATATTTCAACAAGTTGGCTGGGTGTCGACATCCTGTTCAATTATAAAAAACTTTCGGATGAATTTTATGTAATCCTGCTAATTTTATTGTTAGCTGGAATATGATTAATATGGCTGTAGCCTCTACAGTCTAGTTTTAAGGATTTGCAAGTTAACTACATGTCTCCATTCATTGTTTTCTGGTTAAATATAAGTAATTGAACTTATTTACATGTGACCTTTAATTTTACATATATCCCGCTTATTTAAAATTAGTATTTTACCCCAACTAATGCGGAGCTTAGACGGACAGACAATGCCTGTGTGTAAATATCTCCGTACATCGGTTTAACGTTGAAGCTAAAAATAACTGTAATGATTTTCTCAGTATTAAATTTCAAAATTCCAGTGTTAAATATACATGAAAAAAAAATTCACGATCACACGTGTTTCTTTTTCCAAGAGACTTAAGTAGTGAAATCGAAATTTCTTTGAAAGTGATTACCTAATTTGTTGTATGCTGATTAGGATTCGTATATCCTATTAGATATATTCCTTTTTCGGCCATACTCCCGTTTTCCTTGATAGTCTCAAAACAAAAGAAGTAATTTTTTTCGCATTAAAGAAAATGTTATCGTTAAAATTCGCAGTAACTTTTTTACAAAAACACCGTGTCCGACTATTTTGGATGGGCTACCAACCGCCTTCCATTCACAGGCGCTATCCCACTACTGCACAGTGCGGGAGCTTTTGCCTGCTCCTTTTCAGGCCTGGGCCGGTTCGCTCCGCCTTAGACGACCTGGTGGGTCCGAGCTCCCCCAATCGCACCATATCGACACCGTGCTTAGTGTGGACGCCCGATCAACATGGAGAAGCAGAGGACAGAACTCCCAACCTCATGACGTCCAAACGGCCTAGACCTCCAAAGCAGCTGGATTACAAGACCACGCCACTGGTCCCGGTGGGCAATGGTCGAATTTTTAGGTTTATAAATGTGATTAAAGGATTTTTTTCTGAAATTTATATTGAAGGTAAAAAAAATGTGCTCAAAGGCATCGGAATTGTTTTGCTGAATATGTGATTCCTATTGAAAATTCTCTAAAGGAATTTTTTGTTAAATTGTGTATTTATAACTCGTACTGAGGCATATTTTAGTTGCAGCAAATTGAAATTTTAATAAAAAACGTAAAAAATTGGAAAGGGAAAAGAAATCCTTCTTTTGCCAAAATGTCTTGACTCAAGTAAAATATATTGGTTTTGGGGTTAAAAAAATGCTGGAGTTTTGAAATATCTTCCCCTTTGATAGAAAAATCCTGTCTGTAAAACAATTATCTGTTAATACTCTTTTCTTGATGCATAAATAAATATTTCAACAAGCTGGCTGGGTGTCGACATCCTGTTCAATTATAAAAAACTTTCGGATGAATTTTATGTAATTCTGCTAATTTTATTGTTAGCTGGAATATGATTAATATGGCTGTAGCCTCTACAGTCTAGTTTTAAGGATTTGCAAGTTAACTACATGTCTCCATTCATTGTTTTCTGGTTAAATATAAGTAATTGAACTTATTTACATATGACCTTTAATTTACATATATCCCGCTTATTTAAAATTAGTATTTTCCCCCAACTAATGCGGAGCTTAGACGGACAGACAATGCCTGTGTGTAAATATCTCCGTACATAGGTTTAACGTTGAAGCTAAAAATAACTGTAATGATTTTCTCAGTATTAAATTTCAAAATTCCAGTGTTAAATATACATGAAAAAAAAATTCACGATCACACGTGTTCCTTTTTCCAAGAGACTTAAGTAGTGAAATCGAAATTTCTTTGAAAGTGATTACTCAATTTGTCGTATGCTGATTAGGATTCGTATATCATTTTAGATATATTCCTTTTTCGGCCATACTCCCGTTTTCCCTGATAGAGTCTCAAAACAAAAGAAGTAATTTTTTTCGCATTAAAGAAAATGTTATCGTTAAAATTCGCAGCAACATTTTTACAAAAAGACCGTGTCCGACTATTTTGGATAGGCTACCAACCGCCTTCCATTCACAGGCGTTAACCCACTACTACACAGTGCGGGAGCTTTTGCCTGCTTCTTTTCAGCCCTGGGCCGGTTTGCTCCGCCTTAAACGACCTGGTGGGTCCGAGCTCCCCCAATCGCACCATATCGACACCGTGCTTAGTGTGGACGCCCGATCAACATGGAGAAGCAGAGGACAGAACTCCCAACCTCAAGACGTCCAAACGGCCTAGACCTCCAAAGCAGCTGGATTACAAGACCACGCCACTGGTCCCGGAGGGCAATGGTCGAATTTTTAGGTTTATAAATGTGATTAAAGG